>CM046378.1:12979441-14254441 GCA_025413485.1 Ficus microcarpa | reverse complement strand
GGCTACATCGTAGCCCTAGAAAAAGAAATTTAGTTCATAATGAAACTAAACAACATCCTAAATAACGTTCTAAACATGATGAGAAAAGGAAAAGAACTGATTTATAAATCAGAATTACCGCGCTCCATCTCCGAAATTGCTACTCTTCTTCTCCAATTCACCAATTGCTCTCCTTTTCTTCACTCCTCTTTTTTTCTCCGAAAATCCTCTCCTTGGAACCCTAAAAGGATTCTATTTATAGCCATAAACCGAAAGATTGGATTTTTGAATTTTAAATTTGGAGAATCAAAATGGATCCTACATAATCTCTCATTGGCGCCCAGGCCCTAATTTTCGGCACCTAGGCCCTAAAATGGAATTCGCGATTTGTGCCTAGGCCCCAATTTTTCAACGCCTAGACCCCAAATTGTGTAGACTGAAATCTCTTTTAGCACCTAGGCCCTACTGAAACAACGCCTAGGTGCTAAACTCTCGCGTTTTTGTACTGAAAAACTTATTTCAAGCGCTTAGGCCCCATAAAATCGATGCGTAGGCACCCAATACTCCTCAAAACAAAATCTTCACGCCAAAGCATGCCAAATGCTCCATTTTCGCTCCAAACGCGTCAAAAAACAACGAATCCACCTTTTTACCTAAATCCTTCAAAAGAAAATAAAACAAAGTAAAAGATCCTAGAAACAAATCGAACACCAACAAAATAATAAATTAAAAGTACCCAATTAATTAGTATAAAACTAACTTATCAAAGCTTGCCCCAGCGGGATTTAAGGAACAAAAAAAAAAAGGGAAAAAAGAAGACTGTCTTCATTATTCTATGGTAAACATAAACTGCATAGGCTGCTTTGCTTGCGAAATCTTGGAGAACATCTACCACAACAATTGGGCTTCAATTGTTGCCTACGGGTAATTTTGCCGGGTTATTTACATAAATATATAAATTTAATATTATGATTTAAAAAATATCTATTTTTTTATTTATATTAATATCTAAATCTATACTTATAAAGACCAAATTATCATTTTATCAAGAATTAAAAATAAATAAATGAATAAATAATTGATAGAAAAGAAAAGAAAAAATCTATAAAACATTTCAGATTAAGCAAATCTTTTATAAAAGAAAAAAAAAGATCATTTTATTATATTTATTATAAAGAAAAAAAAAAAAGAATCGTAACAGATATTAGTTGTATGACATATGAAAAACATTCGTTATGATAAACAATTGGTCATTAAGATAAATTCAAAGCGAATATATTAAAAAATGATATTGTAAAAAACTATTAAATACTTTAAAACTTTAAAAAGACATCATAATGATATACTAATTATAATAAAGAAAGAACATCATAATGATATAGTAATATCTTAAAGAAAAAAACATAGCACATTTAAAAAAGTATCATAATAATCTAGTAATTATCATAAAGAAATAAACAAATTCCTGTCATATTTAAACTTTAGAAACTATCTCTTTATCAAAAAAAAAAAAAAAAAGAAACTGTCTATTAAAACAATACCAGTAATAATATAAAAAAATAAATTATTATAATAAAGTAACAATTATTATAAAGAACCTAAATCACGTTACAAAAATTATTTCTAAGAAACCTAAATCATACTTAAGAAATATGATTATAAAAAAAAAAACCAAAATCATACTAATAAAAGCAATCATTATAATGAAAAACTAGTCATTAAGATAAAAATACAAAAATAATGAATAAATAAGGAAAAAAAGTAATGAATCTAATTAAAGAAAATGATGTGAAATATGTTTAAGGGTCAAAATGGTTAGTAAGTGATTGTTTATTTGAAAATGAACATTTACGCGATATTATAAAAAAAAACGGACATATTTTTAGTATGAGGTTTTAAAAATAGATTTTTTGTGTAATTATTTTAATTTTGCCGAACAACTCGTAAGAACCTTTTTCGAGATGGAATGCCAACCATAAGATCCAATGATGCCTAAACATTAATTCTCAACAACTATTCTGACCTTACTTAAAACCGACAAAGAGAGCAGAAAAAAGGTACAAACCCAAACATTAACATTTGCAGGAAAAAGGGTGTCCACTAGATTCATTTCGTAGTCGCACCCCGAAAGAGTTTTGGGCCATTCTAGTTGTTTAGTTTGTACTCGGATGTTAACCTTTAAAGATTTAAGTAAGGATAAGGGCTATAGGAATTCGATGTAGCAGTTATACAAAAGGAAATAATCAAAATAAATGCAAATTATGGATACTTTTGTATCAGGGCGTTACTTTTATTAATGCAGTAAAATGAACTAACATAAAATTAATAACCATTTCTTTGAATGGAAGTGAAGGGGAACAAGTGTGAAAATTCAAAAACTCGTTATGATTAAGGTAGATTCAAGATTTAAAAAAAAGAAAAAAGAAAAAAAAAAGATTGTTTAAGAAATCAGAATCAACAACTTCAGAGGTGTGAGGAGGAGGCACTGCTGTTGCTGTATAAGGTTAGAGTAGGAGGAATTGGAATGTCCAGAGTCCCTTCGAACATGGCCACCACCTTCTTCATCGCAGGACGGGCTTGCGGTTCTTCTTGGATGCACCACAGCCCTATCCTCACCATCCTCTCCAATGCCTCCTCCTCCACTTGCTCATCTTCCACCAGCCTTCTCACGTCATTAGCCTTAAAACACTCGTAAACCCACTCTGCCAAAATGGCTTCTCTATCAGGAGCACTCGTGTCAATGCTCTTTCGATGACATATTATCACCAACAGTACAATTCCAAAGCTGTAAACATCGGCTTTCGCTGTTATAGGTTGGTTCTTGTGCCACTCCGGAGCAACAAATCCCCTGGTTCCTCTGATCCTGGTGGTTGTCCTCGTTTGATCTGGCTTCAGCAGCTTTGCCAACCCGAAATCCGCTATTTTTGCAGAGTGGTTTTCGTCGATCAGTATGTTGTTCGGACTTATGTCACAGTGAATGATTGGACTCTCGCATTCTTCATGAAGATATAGGATCCCTTTAGCAATGCCGAAAGCTATTCTGATTCTCTCGTCCCAGTTCCTCTTTATCTCGGATTTGAAGAGGAAGTTTGCCAAGGAACCATTGCTCATGTAGTCATACACTAGGAGCCAGTTTGATCCTTCATGGCAGTAACCAAGCAAACGGAGTAGGTTTCTATGGTGGGTTCTACCTATCAATCTCATTTCATTTCGGAACTCGACTTCTCCTTCAGCAACCAGTTTCTCTAGCCTTTTCACAGCAACGGATCTATTCCCAAAAGGTAAAGTTCCTTTGAACACCGTGCTGAAAGCGCCCCTACCTAATCGTTCGGTGAAGCCATTTGTTGCTGTTTCCAATTCACGGAAAGTAAATGATCGTGGAGCGAGTACATCCTCAACCATCGATGTTCCTTCATTGAACTCACAAGGAACGTTTTTATAGGAGTGACGTCTCCTTCTGCAGACAAGAAACACAGAAAATAACAGGACAATTAAAGCAAAAGGCACGCAAGTAACACCAAGGATCAAGACATCCAATCTCCGGCCTTGTTTAATAAGGATTCCAGTTCCGCCATGTTCATTTCTTCCTTTTCTTGCCCCAACTTCTCCGCTATGCACTTTGATTATGGTTGTTATGAAGACATTTCCTTGAGTCGCTTTAGCAAATTGCAACGGAATCTTTTTTTTGCTGCATTGCTGGTTCTGAAACAAAGCGATTTCACAGTTGCAGTCTCTTGAGCATTCCTCTACACAAGCATTCTTATTGTCCAACGAGACAACAGAATACGAGTTCTCTTCCCACGCAATCCCTGTCAATTCCTCGAAAGTAACTCTCTCGTCACTTTTTGTTCCGCATCCATACGTGCTTGAATTCCTTTCACACCCTAAACCTTTCTGGTCCCGATCAATGAAATCGAAACCGGGAAGGCACGCACAATAAGGTTGTTGACCATTAAGATCACAATATGAATTCAGGCCACACAATCCAGTAGGCTCACATAAGTTGTTAGTTGAAATCCACTCGACAAACCAGTCGTCATCCTGAACCAAACTATGAGAATACAATCTTAATATTCCATCTAAATCTATTGTCATACGATATAAAGCATTCTTACCGAGGTAGTTTCGACCAGCATCATTAATATTCTTTATAATGAGCCCAGAAGAGTTGAGGAGGTACAACTGGCCGTTAGGATCAAGATTCAGAGTTACATTGTCTCCAGCTTTATAAGTTTCTGTGTTCCAATAATGATGAGAAGGTAAGAGTCCAATGCTTAATACCGGGTACTGCACCAAATTTCCATCAGTCTGCATAACGAGCTGAAACCTTCCACTGGAGTGATTTGTCTCGGAGACACTGGAGATGAGCCTGTTTCGGCTCTCCTGGGGCACCAGACGTTGTCTTGGCAAAAGGGTATCTGTTGGAGAATCAAAACTCTGCCATATGATTCTGGAATCCGAGTCGTATAGAACAAAATTGCCTGAATCAAGCATGGAAGCCGAGGCTGTAGGTTGAGTGGCATTAGAAATGCTCACTTGTCGACCTTGTTTATCTTCCAAAACAAGCCCTCCTTCAACACTCAAAAGCAATGTAATATCATGCGGAAGAGGCGGGTCATCCCGCTTTGCTGTCCATGTGACTGTCTTCTCCTTCGTTTTCTCAAACCAGATTCCAATAGCAAAACCATTGCCTTGTTGGTAAAACCCGAACGCAAACTGCCCGGATTGCGATAACCAATACGAGTTATTGCTACCGGGAAAGAGAGATGAGCCTAGGCTGATGAGGGAGTCATCCTGTTGAGCTGTTGTTAGAGAGAACCGAGTGATCAGAAGCAGGAACAAAAGCTTTGTGGCCATGCTCATGAGTTCTGCCATATGCTTTGCAGACGAACTAATTTACGAAAGCATCAAAAAATAAAGACTGATTTTGAGGTTCTCACAAAGAAAGTTGGAAGATCAAAATGTCAACTGTTTGATGTTTTTGTCTGAAATTTGAGTCTACGGTTCCTTTCCATATGGAAAAGTGAAAATATTTGACCATAGACTAAAGGGAAAGTGTTTATGTTTGAAAAGTATACTATGAAGAAATTCAAAAATTTTATTACGTGGCCTTTGGTTCAAAAGGTAGGACCCACATTCATGGGTGGTTCACATTTAATGTAGACTCCCAAATTTTGGAAATTCACATATTGTAAATTCTTTCCCCTTACCAAACTTCATTTAATGTATCCAACAAATAAAAGATTACAAAAAAAATGTGAAGGTTTCCAGATGACAATAACAAATCAGAGAACAGGATAATATGATTTACTTGTTAGAAAAAAGGAATTAAAATTTCTTTTAAAAGAATCTGGAAGAGGATTATGAAAATAGAACTTTACTACTTTAGAGACTGACTAGGAAGCAGAGAAAGATTAGATCTTGGCCCAACTAACAAGCATATACAAGAAAAACCACATCCTTTATATATGTACATATATATATATTTGGTATAGGTTCTATGCACACCTGCTTTGTCAATTTGAAGTAAAACCTCACAGGAGCTAAGACCATGAACACTCCTTCACACCTGCTAAGCTTGCCCCAGCGGGATTTAAAGAACAAAAAAAAAAAAAAAAGGAAAAAAGAAGACTGTCTTCATTATTCTACGGTAAACATAAATTGCATAGGCTGCCTTGCTTGCGAAATCTTGGAGAACATCTACCATAACAATTGGGCTTCTTGTCAGTTATTTACATAAATATCTAAATTAAAGGCTATGATTTAAAAAAGTCAATTTTTTCTTTTATTTATATTAATGTGTAAATTGATATTTATAAAGATCAAATTACCCTTTTATCAACAATTGAAAATAAATAAATAAATAATTGATAAAAAAAGAAAAGGAAAAATCTCTAAAACATTTCAGATTAAACAAATCTTTTATAAAAAGAAAAAAAAAAGATCATTTTATTATATTTATTATAAAGAAAAAAAAAAAGAATCGTAAAATATATTAATTATATAACATATTGAAAACATTTATTATAATAAACAATTGATCATTAAATTTATAGCGAATATATTAAAAAATGATATTGTAAAGAAATATTAAATACTTTCAATTGGTCTATGTTTTGGAGTCTTTGTTTCAAATTGAGCATTTGTCAAGGAAAAATGGGAAATGGTTCAAAATGTCAATATTTGGCGAAAGCCATGGTTCCTTTCGATATGGAAAAGTGATAATGTCTGACTGTTGACTTAATGGAAATTATATTAGAAAAGCATACTATCAGGCAATTCAATGTTTTCTTGCGTGCCCTTTGGTTCAACAGATCGTCTTTGGTTAATATTTTCGCTACTAATGTTACGTATGCTTTTCTTCGATGAATTCAACACGGCACGCCGTAGAAAATTCACATTCAAATGGAAGGGTTCACATTGAAGTTTTGGATTGTATATCTTTCTCCTTGTCAAATTTGATTTGTTGCATCCAACTTAAAAAAAAGGTTAAGAAAATGTTTTCAGGCGCAAGCATAAATATTTGTTGGGTTGTCCGCCCATGTTAGTGGGCTGGACAATATTGGGCCAAAAGCCCAATAGCTTTTGTAATTAAAAAAGAAAAAAAAAAGGGGTATAAAGCTTGTTGAACAAGCTGTGTGTAGTGCGGAGCAGAAAAAAAAAAAAGGGAAAAACAGTGGGCTAGTGGGTGTGCGACCAACAAGGCAGAGAGAAAGAAAGAGAGAGGGGGTAGACCTTTTGGGTTTGTACAAGACGATTGAGCGGTGAAACGGTATCCGTTGGTGCTCAAATTTGACGTGCTGAATCCTTGTGGCAAGCTCTTCTCATCTACCAGTTCCGATTTTCGAATTGGTGTCTCTAAGGTGCTTTTCCCAAAAACCCATTTGAGAGCTAAAACTGATTTCTCTTTATGTTTTTTGCTGAAATCCATCTTGTTGATGATGAATCCTGTTGTTTAGCCAAGATTGTGTTTTATCTTGATGATTGTAAGCCTCTAGTTGTATCTAGAGAGAACTTTGTAATCCCATTATTGTTTACATAGTGGAAGTTGATATCGGACTACGGTCCCGTGGTTTTTCCCTTCGCATTGGAGGGTTTTCCACGTAAAAATCGGTGTCTCTTGTGTGGTTGTCTTTATTTGGTTTTTCGTAACAAAGTGGTATCAGAGATTTTGGTTGGCTAGAGAAAAAAAAAATTTCTTGTGTTGAGATGGATGAACAAAATTCATTTGGAATGATAAAATTAACCCCGTCGAATTATTCCATTTGGAAGCGGAAAATGCAAGACATGTTGTATTGCAGAGATTTGTTTAGGCCTGTTCTAGGCAAGGAAAAGCCAGAAAAATTGAACGATGAGGACTGGGAGATATTGCATATGAAGGCTGCTGCGACAATAAGGCAGTGGGTTGATCACAATATATTCCATCACATTGCTGAAGAAACCAAAGCTGATGCTCTCTGGCAAAAGTTAGCGGCGATGTATGAGAAGAATACTTTCAGAAATAAAGCCACGCTCATTAGAAGGCTTGTGAATTTGAAGTACAAAGATGGGAAGAGTATGACTGAACATACAAGCGATTTTCAAGGCTTGGTGAACCAGTTGACAACTATGAAGATGAAACTTGAAGATGAGCTACAAGCTTTGTTACTTCTCAGCTCATTGCCTGAAAGCTGGGAAACACTAGTGGTGTCGCTAAGCACTTCAGCGCCAGAAGGAAAGCTAACCATGGAGATGGTTAAGGATAGTTTGCTCAACGAAGAAGCCAGGAGAAAGGAAAAGGGTGAATCTTCTTCTGAGGTACTCGTTTCTGAAAAACATGAAAGGCGTGGAAGAAGCAAAAGGAAGTATCCTCAAGGTCATGGCAAAAAGGATACATCTAGAGGAAAATCCCAATACAGAAAAAGTTTCAAGTGTTACCACTGCAACAAACCAGGTCACATGAAGAAAGAGTGCAGGCTTTGGAAAAGAGAGCAGGGAGAAGGAAAGAAAGATGAGAAAGAGACTAATACAGTAGCCACTGAGGGTGATGTTGTCATTGTCTGTGATGATAGTTATGCTAGCCTCGCATGCCAGGAGAGTGATTGGGTAATTGATTCTGGTGCTTCATTTCATGTTACTACTCATGGTGATTTCTTCACTTCTTACTCTGCCGGTGATTTTGGCAATGTCAAAATGGGAAACAGTGATGCCTCTAAAATTGTGGGTATTGGTGACATTTGCTTGGAGACCAATCTTGGAAGCAAGTTAATACTCAAGGATGTTAGACATGTACCGGATATTCGCCTCAACTTGATCTCCACGGGTAGACTTGATGATGAGGGCTTCATTAACTATTTTGGTGAAAGTAAATGGAAGCTCACCAAAGGTTCTCTAGTGATTGCAAGGGGAAGGAAGATGAACACGCTTTATGTCACACAAGCAAAGCTCAACAAGGGAGAGATAAATGCTATTCAGAAGGATGCAAGTATTGATCTTTGGCACAAGAGGCTTGGTCACATCAGCGAAAAAGGACTACAAATTCTTGCTAGAAAGCAATTCCTCCCCAGTTTGCAAGGTATGCCTCTTAAAACTTGTGTTGATTGTTTAGCTGGAAAAACACATAGAGTTGCATTTCATTCACACCCTCCATCTAGAAGATCAAATATCCTTGATTTGATTCATACTGATGTTTGTTCTATGCTAACTAAAACTCTTGGAGGTTCACTCTATTTTGTAACTTTTATTGATGACCACTCAAGAAAAGTTTGGGCTACTGCTTTGAAAACTAAAGACCAGGTGTTCGATGTCTTTAAAGAATTTCATGCCAAGATTGAAAGAGAGACGGGAAAGCAGTTGAAGTCAGTTCGAGCTGATAATGGTGGTGAATACAGGGGGCCATTTGAAAACTATTGCAAAGCCCATGGAATCAGGCTTGAGAAAACTCCAGCAAAGACACCTCAGCTAAATGGTGTGGCAGAAAGAATGAATAGGACCATTGAAGAAAGGATAAGATGTATGCTTTCTCATGCTAAGCTTCCTAAGTCTTTTTGGGGGGAGGCTATGAGGACTGCAGTCGACTTGATTAATCTTTCCCCAGCAGCTGCCTTGAATGGTGATGTTCCTAACAGAGTTTGGACAGGGAAAGATGTCTCTTATAGTTATTTGAGAGTTTTTGGCTGCAGGGCATTTGTTCATATTCCTAAAGATGAGAGGTCCAAGCTTGACGATAAGGCAAAATCGTGTATTTTCTTGGGATATGGTCATGAAGAGTTTGGGTACAGATTATGGGATCCAGTGAACAGGAAGATTGTCAGAAGCAGAGATGTTGTGTTCCTTGAAGATCAACTTGGTGACGATGCTGATAAAGTTGAAAAGACCAGTTCCTCTGTTGAGATTCCTGTCAATTTGAATCCAGTTCCTCCACCTGTAGTGAATACTGATCACGGGGGAGACATGCAAGAAGATGGTGAAGATATTGTTGATGATGAGTCCCCTCCTGCTAATGATGTTGTCCCTCCAGTTGAACAAGTTGAGCAATCACCGCCACCACCACCAGATGAGCCTCCATTGAGAAGATCTAGTAGAGAGCGCCAACCTCCTTCAAGATACAGTTCAAGTGAGTATGTGATGCTTACAGATGGTGGAGAGCCTGAAACTTACCAAGAAGCCATTTCTCATGAGCAAAAGAAAGAGTGGTCTAATGCCATGCAGGAAGAGATGAAATCCTTGTGTGAGAACCACACCTACGACTTGGTAAAGTTACCAAAAGGCAAGAAAGCACTGAAGAACAAATGGGTTTACAGGTTGAAAGCTGAAAACAATAGCTCACAACTAAGGTACAAAGCTCGGTTGGTTGTGAAAGGATTTGGTCAGAAGAAAGGTGTTGACTTTGAAGAGATATTTTCTCCGGTAGTGAAGATGTCATCCATCAGAGTTGTTCTTAGTCTAGCTGCCCGCTTGAATTTAGAGATAGAGCAACTTGATGTGAAAACTGCATTTCTTCACGGTGATTTAGAAGAAGAAATTTATATGGAGCAGCCAGAAGGGTTCAAAGTCAAGGGAAAGGAGAATCATGTATGCAAGCTTCGAAAGAGTTTGTATGGGCTCAAACAAGCACCAAGACAGTGGTACAAGAAGTTTGATTCTTTTATGGTGAGTCATGGGTACTCTAGAACTTCATCTGATCATTGTGTGTTTATAAAGAAACACTCCAGTGATGATTTCATTATCCTCCTGCTATATGTTGATGATATGCTGATTGTTGGCCATGATACTAGCAAGATTGAGAAGCTTAAAAAGGAGTTAAGTAAGTCTTTTGCAATGAAAGACTTAGGATCGGCAAAACAAATACTCGGCATGAAAATCTCCCGTGATAGGAAGAATGGGAAACTTTGGCTCTCTCAAGAAGGCTATATTGAAAAAGTTCTTGAACGGTTCAATATGAGCAAGGCAAAAGCAGTTTGTTCTCCACTTGCCGGGCACTTTAAGCTTACTTCTAAGCAATGTCCAACAAGTGAGAAAGAAAAAGAAGAAATGAGTAAAGTTCCCTATGCGTCTGCAGTTGGCAGTTTGATGTATGCCATGGTTTGCACAAGACCAGATATTGCTCATGCTGTTGGAGTTGTCAGCCGATTTCTTTCTAATCCTGGAAAAGAACATTGGGCAGCGGTGAAATGGATATTGAGATATCTGAGAGGTACTTCTAGGGTGTGTTTATGCTTTGGTAGTGGTGAGCCTATTTTAGAAGGGTACACAGATTCAGACATGGCAGGTGATGTTGATTCCAGGAAGTCCACTTCGGGGTTCTTGATGACTTTTGCAGGGGGAGCAGTCTCTTGGCAGTCTAAGTTACAGAAATGTGTTGCTTTATCCAGTACAGAAGCTGAGTACATTGCAATTACTGAAGCCTGCAAAGAAGTTTTGTGGATGAAAAAGTTTCTTGAAGAATTGGGTCTGCAACAAGAGAAGTACATTGTCTACAGTGACAGTCAGAGTGCCATCCACCTCTCCAAAAATTCAACATTCCATTCAAGATCCAAGCATATTGATGTTAGGTATCACTGGATTCGTGATGTACTCGAAACAAAGCAAATGCACTTAGAGAAAGTTCATACAAGTGAGAATGGATCAGATATGTTGACAAAATCTTTGCCTAAGGAGAAACTTGAAGCGTGCAAGCAGAGAGCGGGCTTGGTCGAGCCCACTACATGACGCGGAGGGGGAGAATTGTTGGGTTGTCCGCCCATGTTAGTGGGCTGGACAATATTGGGCCAAAAGCCCAATAGCTTTTGTAATTAAAAAAGAAAAAAAAAAAGGGTATAAAGCTTGTTGAACAAGCTGTGTGTAGTGCGGAGCAGAAAAAAAAAAAAGGGAAAAACAGTGGGCTAGTGGGTGTGCGACCAACAAGGCAGAGAGAAAGAAAGAGAGAGGGGGTAGACCTTTTGGGTTTGTACAAGACGATTAAGCGGTGAAACGGTATCCGTTGGTGCTCAAATTTGACGTGCTGAATCCTTGTGGCAAGCTCTTCTCATCTACCGGTTCCGATTTTCGAATTGGTGTCTCTAAGGTGCTTTTCCCAAAAACCTATTTGAGAGCTAAAACTAATTTCTCTTTATGTTTTTTGCTGAAATCCATCTTGTTGATGATGAATCCTGTTGTTTAGCCAAGATTGTGTTTTATCTTGATGATTGTAAGCTTCTAGTTGTATCTAGAGAGAACTTTGTAATCCCATTATTGTTCACATAGTGGAAGTTGATATCGGACTACGGTCCCGTGGTTTTTCCCTTCGCATTGGAGGGTTTTCCACGTAAAAATCGGTGTCTCTTGTGTGGTTGTCTTTATTTGGTTTTTCGTAACAATATTGATCGTAAAACACGAATTTAAGTTGAAAATCGGGAAAGGGATCTAACAAGCAAAATGGTTTAGAAACATTTTCAGGAATGATATATTTGTTTATCTTTATTAAGTTAATCAGAGTGTAGTAAAATAAATCGAAATTTGGTTTCTCTTAAGACAACCTACCTTGTTATGGCCTATGGGCCTTCATGACTTGAGGGCTGTCAGAAAATTCCTGCATTCATCAGCTACTTTTTATCATCCACTTCCCCAACAACCTGCGACAATAGAGAAGAACAAGACAATATCACTCTGGGGAAAAAAAAAATTTTGTACAATTAAAAAAATTAATAAAGACGTTCTTGTTTCTGTAACATACTTGATTTACTTCTTATACCACGAAGGCTTTAACATTCATTATTTGTCAGTGTAATATGAGCTAGAAATAATCTCCATTTTTCGGCCAAGCTTAGAGTCACATCCACCACAACCCATTCGGGTTGAAGGTTCTTTCAGGCATTTCGCCGAACATCTTCGGGGCGTTTATTAAAGATACCAAATTTTGCTCATAATGAAATGAGTCAGAACCTCTTCTAAAGTCCAAAGATTATTTCATAGAGTTTCAATACCTGACAGATTTTGAGTGTCAAATCCCGTAAGAAATACAGAAAAGAAATTGGGATATGTCATTTGTGAGTAAATATTTGTTTTTTAAAGAAATTTTTAATGGATGGTTGAAGTTTTGTTCGTTAGCCAGGGGCGAGTTCCAGCTTCGCCGCAAGGTAAGCTCCCTCTCCGGCAACTCTCACCATGATTTCCTGCGAAAATCGACAGAGATAGAGATCGGAGACCTCCCCAGGGGTGCCGTTCATGTCCAACAAATATAGGATGCCAGACACATGTTTCCCCCTCCCCCACTACCGGTATCTCTATGCCACTCGTTCTCTCTCAATTTTCACCGGAAATCATGTTGAGAGGCGCCGAAGAGAGAGCTTCCCTTGTGGTGAAGCCGGAACTTGCCGTTGACAAACGAACGGCCTTCCCCCCCCCCCCCCAACTACTGGTATCTCTGTACCTCTCTCTCTCTCTCTCAATTTTCGCCGGAAAAAGCTTCCCATCGTCTCTGCCATTGTCAACGAGAAAGACCTTCCCTTTGCTGCTGCCTTGTGCTCGTCTCTCCCTTGCGGCTCGACTTTGTCATCGTTGATGGCGAAGAGAGAGATTATCTCCCCAAGTTGTACCACTTCTCCATTCAAGTTGTACCGTGCTCGTTTACGGGTTGTGCCACCCAAACCGTATGGCCCATCCTACATGTTCAAGAGAACATACCTTAAAGCTTTTCAGGTTAGACATGACTAACTCACTTAATAAAAAATAATAATAAAGATAGTCTAAGCTTTCACATATAGTGAAAAATGATGAAATAATGAAATTAATAAAAGAATTCCTATGTATGCCTACTATTCAGGTTGGAAAAGACTTTTCAAATCTTATAGAAAATAGTTTATAATCGGTAATCTCTCTCTCAAATTCTTTTGCTGAGAGGAAAACATGTTTTTATCCCACTCGTAAAGATGTCAATTGGGCCGGGCTGCTCAACAAGCATGATGGCACAACACAGAAAATTTTGGTCTGACATGATATGATACAAGATTATATTGGACTAAACTAAGCATGACATGAGATGGTGGCCGTGCCAGACTCATAGTTTTAAGCATATGGACCTGACAAGACATGACATAATGTTAAACACGAACATGGCACGGGTTTGAGTCAAGCACAACACGGATCATTGAGCAAATGGGCTAGCACAACGAATTCAATTTTTTTTTCTTCTTATACTATATAATTTTCGTATTATTCTTCTTAATCAAAAGATTATATATCTACATCAATGTAATGAAGTCAATTGAACTAGAAAATATTTATATTAATTTCCTTTATGTTAATAATTTAACCAATCAAGAAATATTATTATAACTCATTTGATTATATGACCTTAATCAATTAATATAAATTGATTATTTCTTTGATACATTATATTTTTATGTGAAAAGTGTTATATTTTTAGTAATAAAAAACCAGTTTAAAGAGAAAAGTATCTAAATGAAACAAAGTTAAAGACTATAACATCAATATGATAAAAAAAATATTAGATCAATATGATACAAAATTAAACTAAAATAAACTAAAATTTACGTCATGTTAGTCAAGATAAAGGAATTTGTGTCATGTTGGTCTATAACAACCTAATTTTTTGGACCATTAACTAACTTATTTATTATTAATTCATTTAGTCTTAACACTTATTTATGTTAGGTTCCAAAAATATATATATATTTTACATACAGATTATACTTGTACTTAAAGAATTTAATAAAATTAAATTTTAACTAAGCAAATTGAAATTTCTAAATAATAAATATTATATTCAAATTCAAATTCGTACTTAGATAATATTTAAAAAATTATAACATTATGTGAGTTAAAAAGGAAAAACTCTAAAGTCTTGTTCTTGTAAAGTACTCATATTAGTTTAGTAGTATCAAAGTATTTAAAAACATAGTTATAAATAAAGTTGATACAAAATACTTTAAAATTTCTAAATACGGAAATTAAGCTCGTGGTGGTATCCTACTATCTTCCTTTATCGCCTCCGCACAGCTTCGTTAGTCTAGCAAACATCTAAGTAGCGGACTGCCTGACCGCGTTACCTATAGCACGGGCACACACGTATGAGCTTCGCTTAGCAAGTACAAACAATACCTCACAAACATTTTCATAAAATCATATTATCACGCATAATAATATAAATATTTAAAAATACATGTGATTTATGTGTGTTCAATTATGCTTCATTATATACATGTTTTGTCTACTTAAAGGCCACTATGTCATACCTATATGCGCACAACCAATAAGAAGTTATGGGAGTGACCCTCTAACCACCTCAAAGGTTATAACTTATAGCTTTCGCTCTTATAATATCCTCTCACTAATTGGATGTTGGTACGACATTTATTATTATCTTTCGTTAGCCTCATTCTTAGTAATTGTGACAATGTGAAAATTTAGATGTCACTATACATCTATCATTATGGCATAAATATCTATGAGGCATGTTGATCATATTAGTGCAAAAGAAATTATGCACGTCAAATACTTTATCAAAGCGATACATAAAACTTATATACTCATCACATCATCAAGTTAAATTATAGCAAACATAGAATATCAGCAAAGACAAACATTTTGTTCTATGCTGTTTGTGAGATTTGTACTTACTTGTCTTATATGCTTAAACTTCCGCAGTTGTACCTCCTACTATACAAGTTTGAGAAATTGTTCTGATTTAACAATATATCATTATAGATAGAATTATAGTTATATTATTTTAATTATTTATTTTATAAATTAAAGTGAGCTTAATTTACTTATATCATGATTAATCTTAACAATTAATTTAAATTAATTATTAAGTGTTAAATAAATTTCTACTAATTATTATTTAATTAATTTAATTTTACTTAAATTTAATTTTATCTAATTTAATTAATTAATTAGGTAGTATTTAATTATTACTTTATTTAATTGAGTAATTTTAATTGACTAATTAATAATTATGTCGTTAATAATTTAATCATGTTACTTAAATATTCTTTCTCATATAATACTTATCAATTATTAATTCTCATATTAATAATTAATAATTAGATTATTCTAATAATTAACATTGGATTAATATTTAATTAATCATTCATAGTTATATTAACAATTATATCAATGATTAATAATTAATCAATCTCTAATTAATCATGTATTATAATTATGTAGTTTCTCAACATAATAATCTTACTTACACAGCTAATTATCACTTACTAACTGTTATTATTAATTAATTAATTAGTTACTAATTAAATTTCTTAGCATAATTACATTTTGTTATATATTTATTAGTTTATTTTTTTTCTTAATTAATTAATCAATCAATGTGACAAGTAGTCACCTAAGTATATACTTCTATCTAAGATTGGGCTTGTAAGGCCCAATCCCATTAGTTATGATCATTTAGTTAGGCCAACATAGTCTCTTGATATATGCCCAGTAATCCTCTAGTGTACTTTATCTTAGTCCATTTAAAACTTGTGATTCAACTTTATAAAATTAGAGTTTTTTACATTATTTGAGCATAAACTTAATATCAACTCATTTCATAAATAAACATATCCATACATTATGATTTACTCTTATGTCACATTTTAATGTTTAATTATTTTATCAGTGTGGGAATTGAACTTGTAAGATTTATTTAAATTTAAATATAATCCCGTTTTGGACACTTGATAATGCATTGGAAAATTTGAAGTATCTAGTTTATATATTTATAATTTGTTTTCCAAGATTTCAAGCATTTCAAATATTAATGTGGATATTTTCCTAAGTGTCTTATGGTAAAATCTCAATTTACCAGATTATAATATAATATTATGTGATTTATTAAAATTTATGTACATATCCATTTTAAACACATGATAACTCATTTCAAAACTTGAGATGTCTACTTTATAGCCATAAAGTTATTTTCTTTAGTGTTTGAGTGCTTTATATCGTATATTTAGGTTTTGTTACTATTGGTCCCATATATGTATCATTTGTCCAAATTTATGGGTAAATTTAAAAAAAAATCATAACAATTTACTATAAATCCAAATAAAGCAAAAGATATATCATTGGAAGCTTATGGTGTCTAGTTTATATATTAAGAACAATTTTGTAAAACATTATGGTTTACTAATCCAAAATATACAAAACTCCGTGGCTGGTTCCAGTAAAAACTCTCAATTTGTGGTCCAAAACTTTAAAATTCATCAAAAACTGCACATTTATCTGCTTGAGGCGCATGATACTTTATTGGAAAGCTTAAAGAATCAAGTTTTTAGATCTATAACTTATAATCCAAAATTTTGAGATTAATGGATTTGGAGTTCATAAAACCCGTGGCTACACTGTATCCCAAAGGTTCCTTTTCTATCTTGTTTTGTGTCAAAATTTCAAATGCTCATAACTTTAGACATACAAAAGCAAACCAAGTGATTACAAAGTCTAAAATGAAGTTTATCCTCTGCAGAATCTTATCATATAATTTGTTTTTCATATCAAAATTTCTAATGCATGTCATATTACTACAACTACTACAAACTCTAACAAAGTTTGTAGATCTTATCAAAATGCTCCGTTAATCCTTTAAGATCTTGGGCCTCCAAAGTTTTTCTTAAAATCCTAAGTAAGAAGGAGTTTAACGTTAAGATTTTAACTAAAAATAGTATTATAGTTCTCCAAAAATGACTAGAACACAAAAAATACCACTAGGTCACCTCTAGTAACACGTCCTCTACCTCCGCTTCACACTTCTTCAAACTTGGTAACAATGTTGCTTGGAGCTTGAAAATGGAGGAATGAGGTGCTAGAGGCGTGTTGGAGATGGAGAATAGTGTTAGTGGTTTTTTTTTTTTTTTTATCTTGGTGGTGACTAGAGAAACTAGGGTTTTTGAGCTTAACTTGTGTGAGAATAAAATGAGATATTTAGAGCTTGTTTTCAGTAATCATTTGCTTTAAAGGAGCTATATTTTGAGGGGTAAAGATGAAAAATTTTTAGTTGATTCTCCCTTTGCATTGCGCCACTTAAGGGAGGGAGTTGGTGTAAAAATTTTGTTCAACAAAGTGGAAACAAGTGGTCACTTTCACTTATCTCTTCTTTGTGTCATATTGCCAAAACAAGCCGTGCTATCTTTTACATGAAGTTGCGTGCATGCACCACTTTTTTTTTCCCTCTTATTTGTTCCAATTTCTGCTTACTTTTGACCACAAAATCAGGATCCCCCTTTGGTTTTCTCATTTTTATTTTTTTTCTTTTTTCTAATTTTTCCACAATTTATCAAAGGTTGTCATCCTTATTCTCATCTATTGGATCTCCCATCACACCAATCATTACCTTAAGCTCTCGTTGGTCACTTATCATCCAAAGCTTAGCCATTGATTTGCTGAGGATCATTTAACATAAAATATACACCATTGATTTCAAATCTAAGTACAATTCTTGATCAATTTTTCACTTTTGGATTTTCTAAGAGTAAATACTAATTATTTATCTTCTATCTATGTGACACGTTAATTTTTCCAATCATACTCTCAAAACTTAAATATTGATATGGCCAAAATGAATACTAAGGTCATCAAATTGACCTACTAATAAAAATCGGGATTCTTTCCCAAAAATTAACATTTATCCCTCTAATATGACATAATAAATTTTTCGTATAAATTTATATATCGTTCAACTCATCTTCTATGTATCTAATTTCTCTTTTAAATAGAGACACTTAACATTGTTAGATCATCGACATCATCACACTGATGATACATATACAATCATTTATGATCTTGAAATTCGATATTTATCAAAATAATTCATTAGAAATATATTAATAAAGAAATCCGTGATAATAATTCATGAATCAAATATATGAATTTCTAGAACATCACATGATCAATAAAAAAAAAAAAAAAAAAAGCACGACACAAGCATGAGATGTGCCTGGGCCTATGGGCTATGTCAAGCTTAAGGATTTGAATCTTGGATTGATACGACCATGACGTGAAGTTTTGATGGACCAAACCTAGCACGGCACGAGACATGCATAGACCTAGCTAATTATGGGCCATGCTAGCACGACATGGCATGACACGATTGACAAGTCTACTCACTCGGCTTTTTTTTTTTTTTTTTGGCTATACTTTTTGTTTTCTGAGAGGTAGATTGATTTTTTTTTTGTTTGACCCTTTTTTTTTTTTACTCTTTGTTTGTTGGCTTCTCGTCTGATGTCTTGTACTTATATTGAAAAGGAAAGAGATCTCTTGATTAAGACAAACAAAGAGGTGTTATCAAAGTACGAGAGAAGGGTTTTTGCTTTTTCTTTTTCTTTTTCTGACTCTCTTTGCTTACTTTTAGTGTATGTGTTTGGAATGAAATTTTTAAGTTGAAATTATTAAAATTAGTTATAATCTTTGTTGTCGTTTTAGAAAAAGATAAAAACTGATACGAAAATTTTAGACTTGAACTTTTGAACCTTTGAACCAAACGCACCCTTTGTTTTTCTTTGTTGGACTTTTCTTACCATTAAGCTGGTGGCCAAAATGTTCTCGGCAGCCATGGCCAATTCAACTTCTTTGTCTCCTGACCACCGGCCACAAGACAAGAAGAAAAAATACGCCTCCTTGGAAACCCAGGTATATAATATATATATTAAATATATGTTTAAAAGACCTTTTCTTTCTTTTGTCCTAATTAGGTTTTGCATTGATTCTTTTAAATATATATATATACACACACACATACATGTAGATGCTGCAGTGATTGCGTACTGTCCCCAAAGACCCTTTTGGCCGGCAACAGATTTGTTTGTGAGATCTGCAACAAAGGGATCCAGAGGGAGCAAAACTTGCAGCTCTACAGATATAGATGTCGTGACTATGGAACCCTTTTCTCCAGATACATTTTAATTAATTTCAATTTTTGGAGAATCTTTCTTTTTTAATATCATATATATATATATATATATATATCTCCTAGCTAATGTTTTGTCTTTAATTTATTAGCTTCAAAAGTGACTGTAGACATAGTCTAGTTGTAATTTCATATTTAACTTCACTTCAACATATAGAGTTTGAATATCGCACCCCAAATTTTATATATATATATATATATATATATATATATTAGCTTCAAAGAAAATAATGTTGGTCATTTTGTCAAAAGTTTGGAAGGCTCACATGTCTTTTTACTTTTAGTTAAATGAGTGATAAACTAAACAAATAAAAGATGCACATATATATAAACTACTGCATTCATTCATTATATAACAAAAAAAACACATGCTTCAATGTTAAACACATGCATGCGGTGCGTGAAGAAAATACCCATTTTCTTCCTTTTCCTTTCTAGAAGTTACGCATTTTTACTTTGACTCTAATTTTGTATTCCAAATGCATGTATACAGCTATACCTATATACCTATATATATATATATATATAGCCTCCATATGCACATTTGCTTATAATCATTCTTGCAAATATTGTTCGGTATTATTAGCTAGATATGCGTCAACGCCACAAACTTTGAAATGTAATCAAAATGACCAAAAAAATAACACAGGAAACGGAGGCTAGAGATAACATTAGTAGTACCCTCCGTACATCTCAATCAGGGACGAAGCCAAAAAATGAATTTTGGGGGGCTTGAATTGAGCCAAATTTAAAATAAATAAATAAATAATTAAAAAATTAGAGGGGCTAAAAGAGGGAAAAGGAAGAAAAATTAACAATTTCTCAAAAAATGTTCACTCAGCGCGGAGGCGGCTAGAGGAGCTATCCACCAGTACAATATGGCAGGGCTGGCTCACGTGAGCTCCCACGTGCCGAGCGAGTTCCTGGTCACGTGGCAGAAGAGCAACGGGCTGACAAGCGACTTTCTAGATCTGATTGCCGCTGATCATGTAAAAGGACACGGCGGTAATGATGGTTGTAGTGGCTTCACGGAGGCGAGCTTTGACTTCGCGGAGGCGGCTGCAGCCGCCTCCAACACGTGGGGAGATTGTGAGGGGAGGAGAGAGAGAGAGAGAGCTTGGAGGGGTAAAAGGATAAGTCAGCCTCTTTTTTTAATGCATCGTGACAGAAATAACACTTCTCCGTGATGAGCAAATAAAAGGCAAAAAAAAAACCCTCTAGTATATGACAATATTAGGGTTGCATTTACAAGTATGTATAAATCGGCAACCCTATTGAAACGGGTATATGTAAAACCGTTCTTCGAACGGGTGGGGCGGTTTCAATCCACCATTTTTCATGGGCAGTTGCGGATTGATGTTTGAGAAAGATTCTAATAATTATTTTGAAGCTCAAGTATGATATGCTATAAGATTTTACATGTCTTTGGTGCATGAGTTTGGATTTTAGAATTTAGATTTGAATTAAGTTGTGCATTTGGTGAGACTTTTGAATTGATGGAGTTAAAAAGTGTAAAAACTTGAAATGTGTTTGGGAAAAAAAATAATATAAAACTTGTTTTATTTATCTCGAAATTTGATACAATTAAAAAAACAATATCAATTAGACTTATATATGCAAAGTTATGGACTTTAAAAATTTTAGTTACAAAATAATAGTAATTATGAATAGTGAAACTAAAGTCGACTTTTCAGAAAAAGACAAAAATTGAGTTGTAATTTTTTAATCCAAACTAGTCCTGTGAATTCAAGCAGCCTGACCCGGCCTGGTCCGACCCTAATGAGTGGAAGGGAAAATCGGACAGAGGCCGAGCTCAGCCCTGCCCTAGAGCCCATTGGGCTTAAAATCGAGCCGGATAAATGGGCTTTTGAAAAAAAAAAAAAAGAAATTAAAAAAAAATGACATTAAAACTTCAAAATTTAAATGCAAACATTCAAAGTCAAGAAAAAAAAAAAGTAGAGTATCTTAAAAGTATAATTAGATAGAGACATAGAATTGAACTTTGTTTGAATTTCATCTATTTTATATGTATCTAATATCACCGTTGTGCAAGGGTTATTTTCTTTTTTTTTTTTATATATAGAAAAAGTAATATGTTATTTACAAAGGCATTGTTGAAAAAAAAAACAAAACAAAACAAAATAAATTTGCATTACAAAGGCATTGTAAAAATAAAAAATTAAAAAATTAAAACAAAACAAAAATGCATTTAAAAACATAAACACAAACATAACATGCTTGGGCAGGCTACCAGGCCAGGTTTCGGGCGGCCCAACCGTGCCGGCCTTCGGAGCTCAAACCGAAGGCCCAACCTGACCCTTGTGACTGGCCCCACCCTAGGGCCAAAATTACGGGCAATAAGTCAACCCACTTAGCTCAGTCCGTATTTATAGCTCTGATTCAAACCTTTACACCAAACATGAGTTTCTTTTTGGGTTTGGGTGTAAGATGATGGGAGGAAAAAGGAGTGACGAATAAGAGATTGAAAGGATTTGATAAGATGTTTTGTTCTGTAAAATTAAATTGTGTTCCTGTATGACCCACTACAAAATGTAGCGACAATGATCCGTTGGATTTTACTCTATTGATAGTGAAAGAGTAATGTCCCCATTATATACTTCTCCATTGATTAGTATCTATCATTGAAAGATGATCGTTCGTTACATGGGTTTGTCTTTAAAATTTAATGTAAGAGTAAGCGCTGATGATGATCTTGAGAACAAAGGCTAACCTTCATTTCGATAGTGCTCTTGGAGAGTCACTACTATATTTTCATTTTATTTATTTATTTATTTTCTTGTTGAATTAAAAGAATCATAAAGAAAGATAACGTAAAAGAGACGAGACACTTTTGCATGGCATGTAAAATTCCTCATGTAATGAATTGCTCATATTCCCACTTGAAAAACACAACAGAAAGATAACAGAATTTTGTTTTGCAAATGGACAATACAATCCGATTTGGATCCTTTAAATTTTGTCTAAGTGGTGGAGAACATATGATATGGATGATTTGATGGATTACCTTTTAAAAAGCACATATATCTAAATTATTGTCTTAATTATAGTAGTTTCAATTTTTCGACATCTAATTAAACAAGTATGGAAGATAAAAATCCAAACAAGCATTAAAAAAAAAAAAAGAAAAAAAAAACATAAATATATCTATTTAAGATGTTATTTTAACAATTTTCTCTTATAATATTTTCTTTTTCTTTTTCGCTTGTTTTCCCAGTGATTAAATAAATGTAATAATTGAAAAGTGTTGAAAAGTACTTTTTTACAATTAAAAATGATATATATGGAAAATAATGTTTGGATGGTCTAGTTGATCATTTAGAGATGGTGGTAAGTTATTAAATTGACCGATATTAATACATATTTAATCAATTTTATAAAAATAATAATAACAATAATAATAATCTCCACGTCACCCCCTAAACAAAAAACCAGAAAGCCAGGATCTCTGTAAAGAAGGGAAAGAGTACAGACGTGCAGCACCAAGGAAGAAAGACGAATGCTGTGAGAGTTCGAAGGAAATAATTGCAGACCCCCAATTTATCGCATGTGAGGGTGGTTTAACCAATATCAATTAATGATTTTTCGGAGAATCACCGATTGATTAGTGATTGTTGACATGATCTAATTCACCAGCACATAATTGTCTTATTGATCATCGGTTATTTTATAAATAAAAGAATAAAAAAATAAAAAAAATAAAACAGAAAGTTAGATCATTTCTGAAATAAATATTTAAAAACCGTTGTCTAATATAATTTTCCAAAACAAAACAAAATAAAAAGAAAGAAACGTGCACAGTCTGTCGTAGGAACTCTCGAAACAAGGCACTAAGATTGAAGTTTACGGAAAAATAATAATAATAATAATAAGATGATTATTGGAGGTTTCATTTAACCGGGTGTGGCACCAAGTAACCGTAATGGATGGAGATTACGAGGAGGATTTAAGATTTTTTTAGTTCTTTATAAACTCTGGTTTGAAGGCAATTAAACTCAGTATTACTGCTGTTTATATATAATTAAAATTCTTAATTCTTATATATATATGTATATATATGTATATATGTTTTTTTGAATTTATATTATTCTTTCTTTTCATTTTCCCAATGAAGAAGGAAAATTGGATATGGTTGCTTGCCCTAGTTTTGCGTTTCTTCATTGCTTATTCACAAGGTAAATTGGTTGTTTCCTCTTGTTTATCCTTGTTATTACTAAAATATATGCTTCACTCTAGTTGGTAAAATTACTGATTCTGATAGCCAATATTTACCACCTTCTGATTTCTACTATTGTTTCAGCTTTTCACCATTCAAATATTTTACCCTTTCATGAGAACATTTGAACGTATCCGTTTGGTAATATTTAGAATTAAATCTCTAGGTTTTGGAGACAACCCATATCCATGCCTATCTCAATGGATAATATGGGCATTTGATACCGTGTGAAAGGATTTTTAGCGTATTATTATCATAATATTATAATGGCATCATAAATGTTTTATGATCTAAATCGTATATTTATGGTTAGTAGCCTTATAATAAGTAGAGTGCCCCAACGTACGTAGAATTTTCTAGATAAAATTGTATAATTAGTATCAACATTGGAGTTACTAAACCATCAATGTTGCTTTAAATCTACACTACAAACATTCTTTCTTATCTATGATTTTTTAGTGAGATGAAAATATGATGAGGGTTCTAAAATGATGTCGATCTAATCAAAACGCTCATGTACACATCTATTGATTTCTGTCTTCACTACTTAGTCAAAAAAAAAAAAAAAAAAAAAACCAACAAGTAGTAAAATGCCCTCAAATTAAAATATTCAGCACATCAATATATTTACTAAACCACCAATGGATTGTGTAGCGGTGGTTATCTTTCGTTTTTCTCCTCTTGAGATGTTCGAAAATTTGGTACTTAACGGTCCTAATAAAGAAGTCTTATCTAGTGTTGAGTGATACTGGATCCACAATAGTTTGCTTGAAATTGGGCTAAATTCGGGAAAATGTGTGCGCATACCTAATTGCTCGATTTCCTGATCATATTCATGTGCTCTAAAACTAATTGCAGATCAAAATAGAAGCCTGTGGTGGAACATAGATTGTGGCATTGACAAATTTCGAGTGGATGGAAGATTCGTATGGGATACAGATCTGATCTACACGCAATCGGGCATCAACGCACAGATTAACTCGACAGCACAAGTACTAGAAGAGATGCAGACGCTTAGATTCTTTCCTGATGGGGCCCAGAAAAATTGCTACACTTTGCCCGTTCTAGGTTCCCAACGCCATCTTATCAGAGCAGGGTTCTACTACGGTAATTATGATGGTCTCTCGAGTCCTCCGATGTTTGATCTCTTTCTGGATGGGAAAAAATGGTCAACCGTCGATACATCAACAATTGAAGGGCCGATATACCACGAGGTAGTCTATATGCCACGTGGGTCGGAATTTGATCTTTGTTTGGTGCAAACGAAGAAAGAAGATATACCTTTTGTTTCTTCAATTGAACTCGTTTCCTTACCTAGTAATTTCTACTCTCACTTGGAAAGTGATTACAGTTTCATCCTACTATCTAGGACCAACCTTGGTGGAGACGAAATCAGGTATGACTTAGTGTGAATTTCTATTTTCTCCGATGTAATTTATTTATTAAAAAAAACCTAAAAAAAAAAAACCTAAATAATATTAGATTTTTTAACCATACAAATACTGTCATTAATTTATGGGTTATCCTACGTTCTTTAATCCAATATATATCACATGTTAAAAAGTAAGTTTTTACAGTAAGAAGTGTTCTTTTTCATTATCAGTAAAAACTGCAGTTTTAAATAGTTTTTTACTTTTTATTATCTCGGGAAGCTATTTGGATTAACATATTTTGTTCACTTTTTCTCCCTTTAATATTACTTTACTTTCTTGCAGAAATGACAGTAAAATGATCAAGGAAGTCTAACCTTTGACCATTCGTTATGAATATAATATCAAACATATTAGCTTTCCCCAAGTAGAATATAAATTAATATTACTAGCTGAGATAAATCATTATTGATTCAAAACTATCTAATTTTAAATTGTTACAAATGACCCGCCAAAAGAGTAAAATCTTTGATTTTTTTTTTTTTTGACAACTAACACCTAAGAAAAAGTCTTTATAAGAATTTAAAAATCAAAAGTGGCTTTTAAATATATTTTGTTTCAATTTTCTTTCATCTCTAGTTTTGACCATGATGGGCAGGTATTTTGTTTCTTGAGAACAAAAATAAAATTAAATAAAGTAGCACTTTTACTGGTTCAAGAAAAATGGTTATTCAGAAAAAATGTATGTTTTTGTTAAAATAAAATCTAGTTATTTAGTAGGGAAAAAAAAAAGTTATTTTTTGAGAGGGACATGATCGCTAAGAAAATTTGAATGGCAGGTTCATGGGGTTAGGATCTGATGAACTGTACAACCGAGTGTGGACACGTGGAGCAATCCCATCAAACTCTATTAAAGTCTCTACCTTACCAGATCTTTCCTTAACAATAGAAAACCGACCTCCATTCAGTGTGATGAGCGATTCCCTCCAATCACGCAAGGCCACTGATCCAATAATTTTGTCCGTTGATCTCCCTCAGTGGACCCCACCTCCGCTATCAGCTTTCTTCGTTTTCTACTTTAACGAAATAGCAAGCCAATTTAGTACCAGAACCATAGAGATCTACATCGACGGTCAGATGAAGTCCACGGTGCAAACGTTATATGGCGGGTGCAAGGTGGTAACGGTAAATGCGCTAACCGTGACTGGCGCTACCGTCAATGTGACGTTGAGCACGGAAAATGGCTCCGCCTTACCAGCAATCATCAGTGGAATGGAAGTTTTCGTAAGGGGAGAATCTTACCGCGAGGGCCAAGAGGGCAGGGAACAAACTTTTCGTACCCTAGGGATAATTTCTTTTCGGCATATGCCATTTTAATTTATTTGCTTTGGTTCATGTTCTACTAGTGTGGGGGTTAGAAAGGTCCATAAGGTTTGTGGTTAAACAAAATAAGGAAACACAATTTGAAAAAATTATTTCACATCATATATTATCATAAAACTACAATAAATCTTGTTAGGAATAAAAATAATGTGGCTAAATAGTATTGATTTCACGGTATTTTAAATTCTTGATATTCGTTACAATGTTTTTTATAATATGTATCAGTATTAATTTGAACCATGATTTGCACTCGGGTATTGACTTCCAATACTTTTGGGATTTAAGTTTGAATTTAAATGATCTTTGTTTTCCTTACTCAGTTTAGATGTAGAACAATATTTTCAGTTATTGTATTAAAAGGAAACAAATTAGTAAGGCATCCTAAAATTAAGTAGGCATTTGGATTGCAGGTTCAAACTTAAGTTTTTTTATTTTAATTTCTGTTTTTTTTTTTTCTAAAAAGTCAGCAAAAATTACAACTAATTTTTGAAAAGTCAATTAATTTCAATTTAAAAATTTCATATCAAGCCCATGTTTCAAACGACCCCTAAAAAGTTTTGGTAATCTTTGCCGCAATGAAAGAGCCATCAATTGATGTTTATTCGTTTAATATTTATTGTTTTTTCCTATTAGATTTCGGAGAGAAAACTAAAAGTAGTATGGTAGGCTACCACTAGGTCGAAATTTTTATTTTTTAATATGCGTTTGGTTGGTTCATTGGAGTTGCACAATTGGATTTATTTTGTTTGGAGTTGAGTTCAGTTTTAAAATTATATGTTTTGTTGATTAGAGTTAAAATGTGTAAACTTGAAATGTATTTGGAAAAGAATATTAATATAAATCTTGTTTCGTTTATCTCGAAATTCGATGTAATTTTTAAAAAAATATATCACATTTGGACATGAAATGACAAAGTTGTAGACTTTTAAATTTTGAATTTTTAAATTATAATTTAAGCTGTGAATAATAAATTTGAGTTGATTTTTCAGGAAAAAAAAAAAAATTTGAAGTTAGATAAGTTGAGTTAGTGTGCCCCTCTTGTATCACTAAGGACATAGGATACCGTAGGTCACTGGTAGCTACTGCCGATACCATGGAATGACCTTGCAGGGACATGTTTGGTATTCCCCTCACGTTGGAGTGACATTTCTATAAGAACCTTTTTTGCATAGAGCTTCTTATGATAATGTAATTTTATCCCTAGATAAAATATATATATATATATATATATATATCAAAATAAAAAGTATGAGATTTGTCATTTTTTAGACATATAGAGAGCAGCTGGCCCTAGGAAACAAGAAAAAGGTAAAAGAGAGAATGAGTCGGTCAAGGTTCTAGGATCACCTCCGGGCACGTCATTGGACCTCTGAGCTTAAAAATTGGTCACTGGACTTGTATCATTGTGAGTTTTTTTATGGTGGTGGCTGTGTCTGTTGGGGTGGCTTTATTGGAGTAGATCTGATGTCATTTAGAGGATGGTTTCCAGACGGTTTGAAGGTGTTTTGTAATGCTTTTCTCATCTGGTGGTTGTACTCTTTTGGGGTATTGTTTCGAATGGTGGTGAATTTCTTGTGGAGGTGGTGGTTCTGGCTCCGGATGTTGATGGTGGTAGCGCGTGTATTTCATGTTCTGCTATTTGAAGGCATCTCATCGGCTTCACCCCTTGTCTCCCAAAACGTTCCTCCTACTCTGATAATCCTCTTGTTGGCTGCATTTTCATTGAAGGTTTGTGACGATGGTGCTTTAGTGTTTAGTTTTTTATGTTTTAGTCTAATAAAGACGTTGATATTTCCGCCATATAATTGTAGTATTTTCATTGTAATAATAGAAGTGGTTTCCTACCGTTGAGTTTGTTTTTAGTCCGTCAGATTTAGGTCTTGACGAGTTAGACTAGTTCCGCTAGTTATGAGTCTGAGCGAAGATGTTTGTGGCCTTGTGCTACATGTTACATGCTATCGATGAATCGAAAGCTTCCGTTGATTGTAGTGGTTTCAAAAAGGGTCTTATGTGTGTTCAAATTGATGTGTCAAGGAATTTTTCTGATATCAGGTCTTATCTTGCATCGTTTTCCATGTGCTTCATTAGATTTTACTGATGAAACCAATTTTTATCGAATGCTTCATATTGTGCACCACATGATCATCCGCATTATATTTGGTGTCTATAAAACCTTTTAGTTAAATGAATTTTACCTTAAAAAAAATAAATAAAAAGTATGCAAAAGTGCAAAAGCTCATACAAATATGATGGTTAAAAAATAAAGACTTGTCAATAAGATTTTTTTTTTTTTCTTTTTAATATCCAACTGCATAATTAAATTTCTTTTTGTTTCGTGAAGATTATCAAAGACTTGGCAAGTTTTGCATTTGGGCATAAAGTTCCTACTCTTTTTTTTTTCCTTCTTTTTTCTTTTTTCTTTTTTCTTTTTTAGCTTGAAGTGGAAGGATATGAACTTTACACATTACATTTTAAATGTACAGTTATTATCAAATTATGCCCATAATCACGTAAAGTCCCTACTACCTTTTCTCGATAAACTACTTGGCATGAAGCCTTAGACAAGATGCTGAACATCCTATGGCCCATACCAAGCAATCTTAAAAAATCCAGCTACCCTCCACTCCATCGCGTTATGATACCATTGATGAACAAAAAGAAGAAAAGAAAAAAGAAGAAGAAAAACAAATGACGAGCTTATGTGTAACATATTATTACTTTTACTTTTTAAAATAGAAGTTAAAAAAGACGAAGAAAAAAAAATTGGGTTCATGTGTCTCAAATTTGCAAAGATTTGGTGAGTGTCTTTTTTTTTTTTTTTTTTTTTTTTTGATTGTCTGTTTTTGACAACCCATATAAACAAATAGCTGAAACGGCCGAACTTTTTTATTTTTTATTTTATGTAAATGGTCATTTTTTGTTTCGTTTTTGTTGGGTTTTATGACTGTGCGTTGATGATATATCAATAATATTAGGAAAATTAGGATGGATGACCTATATTTATTATCTAATCTAATAAATAGTTTAACTTCCATTTAATTAGTTAAATGGCATAATGTTTATGTTTTGTTTAATTAATTTTCATTTTCCCTAAACACCTCCCCTCTCTCTCCTCTCTCCTCTCTGTCTCCCAACTTTCTATTTCTCCCTCTGCCTATTTCTCTGTTGGTCATCGTTGTGTTTTTCTTTGTGTTTGTTCGATTTCAGTTCATTCTTTGAATTACAATTAAAATCAAAATGTTATTTTTGTTTTTCATTTGCATTTTCTTTTTGTGAAATCAATTTTAACTTGGGTTTTATGTAAGATTATTGGCTTATCATTTTGCTTTTGCTTGTTTTATTTTCTCTTCATTTTGGTTTATGTGATTTTTTGGGATTTTGTTCATCAATTTTGAAAAGGAAAAAAAAAGTGTTTCGATCCATTTTTTTTCATTGTTGTGTGTTTTATCATGTTTTGATATATTTATAGTCAATCAATGATTGATCATTAATTAATTAGTGATTAACTCTCATCTCTGACTCCTTTCAAAATTAAAATATCCTTTTACACTCGATTAGTCACTGATTATGCTAAAGTCGATCATTGATTAACTAGAGTCAATCAATGACTAACCATTAGTTAATTAGTGATTAATACTAATTAACCAATGGTCAATCAATGATTTATTCATCATCAATCAGTGATTGAATACAAAAATTTGTGAGTATATTATCATACTTAGTGATTTACCGATAGTCAATCAATGACTGACCGATAGTCAATCAGTGATTAACCAACAAGTCAATCAGTGATTAACTATAAAATTTGATCAATCACTAATTAATCATTTACAAATTAATTAACCATTCTAAGAAAAAAAATGACGTTTTAATTAATTTTTAAAAATTTAGGCTTTTTAACTAATTTTTAAAAACTTGAGCCATTTATTAAAAAACTTATTAAAAAATGGCTATTTAGCTATAAACCACATAATATTATTATCAACAATAAACAAACAAGTCTATCAATGATGGACAATTTGAAAAAATGGTCATTTTTTAAAAGGTAAGTCTGTGATAAAATCTCATTTATATACCTATTGGTAGAGCTCATTTTTAAACCATCATGATATAATCAAACGGTTGAGATGTTGCTTGTACATGATAACTATAATGTACCTTAACCTATAATATTATATGATAAAAAAAAACTAAAAAATAGAAATTCAAAAAAACTAAAAAAAAAAACTAGTTTTGTGTCCGTCCACAATGGTCCCCGCTAAAGAGGCCCCCCTCCCCCGACGCCGATGTTGATTTCCCCCCCCCCCCAAACACCGACTAGATATGGCTTTGCAGGGGGAAGAGGATTAGGCGTGGAACGGGCTGGTTAGCTCTAGGAGGGGGAGTAATGGGAGATTGAGCTCGTGGCGCGGAGGGGAGTGCGATAGGGACTAGGCTCACTATTGGGGGGAAGGGGGGCTCTGGGCTCACGACTCGTATTGGGGGGGGGATCGAGGGGGGCTGGTTAGCTTTAGGAGGAGTGGGGAGTAATGGGAGATTGAGCTCGTGGGGGGGGGGGGTAGTGCGATGGGGGACTGGGCTCACTACTGGGGGGAAGGGGGGCTCTGGCTCACGACTCGAGGGGGGGGGCCTCATCGGCATCCGGAAAAGGAACTGGGCTCATCGGCGTCGCCGGGGGGGGGGGGTGGGAGGCAGTGGCCAAGGAGGGAATGGGTGGTGTTCTCTTTTTAATTTTTTTTTATATATTATTTTAATTTTAAAAAGAGTAAGGCTACGGTAGAACCTATTTTATATATCCTATCGATAGAGCCTATTTTTAAATTGTTAAAATGTAATCAAAAGGCTGACATGTTACTTGTGTATGATAGTTATAATATACCTTACCTCATACTAAAATAAACTAAAAAATTTTAAAATAATATTCAAAAAATAAATTAAAAAGAAAACACTATATATTCCCTCCCCAGCCGACGACCCCCTACCCCCCGGAAGCCAGATTTGGTCGGCATTTTTTTGGAGGGGGCGTCGGTGACAAGGGAGGGGGGCTTCCTTCACGTCGTCGCTAGCATTGGGGGGCAGCCGGTAAATGGTCGTAATACCATTTTTTTTTAATTTTTTTGAATTTCTATTTTTTTATTTTTAGTATATAATATTATGTGTTAAGATACATTATAGTTATCATGCACAAGTAACATCTCAACCGTTCGATTACATCAAGACGATTTAAAAATGAGCTCTACCGATCAAGTATATAAATAAGACTTTAACACAGACTTACCCTTAAAAAAAAAGTAAAACATTTATTAAAAATAACTTTTTAAAAACGGAAAGTCCGTGGTAAAGCCCATTTTATATACCCTATTGGTAAAACTCATTTTTAAACTGTTAATATGTAACTGAACAATTAAAATATTATTTGTGTATAATAATTATAATATACCTTACCTCATATTATAGATTAATAAATAAAAAAATAATTAAAAATTTAAAAAATCATTTACAAGGGGTTGGGGGGCTCGTGTCAACATTGAGGGGAGCGCAGAAAGATTTGGTTCGGATGGTGGGGGCGTCCGTTGCAGGTGTTGGGGGGGGATTTGGTCGAGGGGGTTTGTTGTCGGTGTCGGGTGGTGTGGGTGGACTAGGTCGACATTGGTGCGAAGGGAAGGGGGGAGGTGGGGCAGATCTAGCTAGGGGAGAGCTCAAGGGGGTAGGGGGAGAGGGGGCAAATCTGGTTGGGGATAAGTGGGGGTACATCGCCAGCATCAAGGGGAGGCAGGGGGGAGGGACTGGGTCGATGCCGATGGGCGGGGGGGAGGCAAGGCAGATCTGGCTCGGGGGAGGAAAGTCCGTTGCCCGTGTCAGTGGAGATGTCGCAAGCGTCGAGGAAGGGAATTGGTCTTTTTTTTAAAATTTTTTTATTATTATTTTATTTATTAATCTATACTAATATGAGATAAGGTCTATTACAATTATTATACACAAATAACATTTTAGTCATTTAATTACATCTGAACAATTTAAAAATAAACTCTATCAATAAATATATAAAAAAAGCTTTATCAAAATTCTACCCATCTTATAAATCCCAACAAATTATTAATTTCACTTTTTAAAATCGAAGTTTACGTACCTTATTATTATTTTTCACTATTTTTTTTGGCTCAAATAAATCCACTTTCTTTTCCCCCTCTTTTCTCTCTCTCTCTCTCTCTCTCTCTCTCTCTTTTTCATTTAATTTTTTTTTGTTTGGTCTCCCAAATAATCAAACTGCGTTGTTTGCGGATGGTGCTGGCTGGTCGTGGAAACCGCGTAATCACATTCCCGTACGACGGACAACGACAAAAGCACTCACGATAAAATGAGCATAATGGTCCCTCATCATTAAAAAATCCATCACCAAAACAAACCCAAAATAAAAATAAAGGTAAAGATAAATAAATTGTTCCAAAAAAAAAAAAAAAAAGCAAAAAATCTGTCACAAAACAATCTCTCTCAAAAAACTATTAAGAGCTACGAACCACCACACGAAACCTCTCTCTCTCTCTCTCTCTCTCTCTCTCTCTCTCCCTCTCTACATCTTCACACAGACATTATCCAATGGGGACAAGCCAAGCCAAGCCAAATGGTCCAACATAACAACTCTTTCACAAGCAAGTGAACTACCCAAGATGCCATATTAGCTGTCCTCCTCTTTTTGTTTAATAACCCGAAAAAAAAAAAAAAAAAAAAACATTATCAATTGTGTCTTCGCGTCCTCATCTAATAAGATTAGAAAACCAGTTATTATCTAGACCTTTCAATAGAATGATAAAAGATTCATCAGCTAAACGACCATAGACTTCAAGAGGCTGGTAGATATATGCATGTAGTAAGATTCGAACCCATAACTTGACAAAAGTGAAAATCTCATATAGAACATCATTTGCCACCGTACCACCACTACATATGGTTTAGCTGTCCTCCTCTTTCTCTTTCTCAATAATGTCGTTTTGAGAGTTTTTTTTTTTTTTTTTTTTCACTCCCTTGTTCTCTTTCCCTGGTTTGGTTTGTATCTTTTTTCCATGTAATTTGAATTTGTCAAAAACAAACGTGGAGCAGCCATTTATATTTCGAATATTTAAAGAACAGAACTTTTTAGAGGTTGTTGTCCTTTTAGTTGTTTTTATTATATGGTCATTTAATTTGACCACCACATTGATGAGTTCATGACAGCGAGGGTTTCTTTTTCTAGTCTTTTTTTTCCCTTCTTTAAAAAAATAAATTAATTAAAAAATTTAAATATAAAAAAAAACCCTATCTGGATTTTGTGAGTAATTATAGAAACTAAGCTTGCCCTTTTCTTTAATATACATTCGGGTGATCTTCAAACCTCTCTTTTTTTATTTTTTTTTGCTTTGTCTTGCGTATTTTATTAGATTTTTTTGTTGGGTTTTCTCTCTTTAAGTTCTTAGTTATCTTTTTCCATTTTTTTTTAAGGTCTTAGTTATGTCTTGTAATCGTGAGAATATTTTTTTGTTGTTCTTGGTTATGTCCATTTTGTGTTTCTCATGTTATGTTTCTTCACAATCCGTTCCTCTTGACGAATTTCTCATAGATTGTGGCTCATCCGAAAATGTATCAGTGGGAAAACGTTTGTTCTTAGCTGATGAATCTTTTCCAAACATCCTTAAAACTCCCAAAAATGTTTTTGTCCGCACAAATTCAAGCTCAACCTTGTCTTCCTTCGATTCAAAATTGTATCAAACCGCCCGTGTGTTCGACGAAATCTCCCATTACTCGTTTCCAATCCAAAAACCAGGACGACACTGGATTCGCCTCTATTTCTTTCCTTTCGTCGCCGAAAACCGCAACCTGAGCTCAGCAAAATTCTCTGTCTCAGCTCAGAGCTTTACCCTTCTCAAGGATTTCCATACAGACCATGGTTCCACAATCAAGGAATACTCTGTCAACATAAGCTCAGACACCCTTGTTCTCACTTTCACGCCTTCTACCGATTCCTTCGCCTTCGTAAACGCCTTGGAAGTTCTTCCACTTCCTGAAGATCTCCTTCCCGGGGACGCGAAAACAGTTGGTTTGCAAGACGGTCGAAGAAATCTGCAGAAGCACGCATTGCAGACGGTCATGAGGGTGAACATGGGAAATGTATCGGTGTCTCCGCAGAACGATACGCTTGCGCGATCTTGGGTTCCCGATGGTTCGTTTCTGATACACAGCAATGAAAGGTTTGTCTCAAACATTGATGCTGTCAAGTTCAGGACAGGATTTTCGGAGGATATCGCTCCCAAAAGCGTTTATGGCACCCTGACTAAGCTGATCACCGAAGGAGATCCGATATACGCCAACGTTTCGTGGCATTTTGATGCTGATCCTGGTTTTGAGTATCTGGTGAGGTTTCACTTCTGTGACATAGTGAATTCTTCGGCTCTAGACCCCAATTTTAATGTGTACATTGACTCATGGTTCGTCTCTAGCTATAGTGATATTAGCAATCGAGATTTGGGTGTCGTTGGAGTTCCCTACTTTTGGGACGTCGTTGTGAAGGTCGATGACGGGTCTAAGCTAAAAATAAGTGTTGGTCCTAGAAGTGTGGATGATATTTACGCAAATGCCTTTCTTAATGGCTTGGAGATTATGAAGCTGAGTAATTCCAGGGACAGTCTTGATGTCTTGGACACTTCCTCGGCTATGAAATTCAAGTGGAAAATCGTTCTCGTTGCGTGTTTGTCTGCTGGACTATTTGTTGCTGCGGTTTCTGGTGTGATTATCTTCCTGTTGTGCAGGAGGAGTAGGAGAAATTTATCCATTGTGAATGGCACAAATGGGATTGCTCTACTTTCTGGAACGGAGGGCGCTTATCGCTTCCCACTCGTGGTAATCCAAGAGGCTACCGATAATTTCAGCGAAAACTTGGTCATTGGGGTTGGTGGTTTTGGGAAGGTTTACAAGGGAGTTCTCAGAGACAATAGGGAAGTGGCTGTTAAGAGGGGCTTTCCTCAATCAAATCAAGGCCTTAGGGAGTTCCAGACGGAAATCGAGATGTTATCCCAGTTCAGACACCGCCATTTGGTGTCATTGATCGGGTACTGCGATGAGCAAAACGAGATGATCATAATTTACGAGTACATGGAAAATGGGACCCTGAAGGAACATCTCTACCACACAGACCGTCCGAGCTTGAGCTGGAGACAACGGCTGCAAATATGCATCGGATCCGCTAGAGGGCTTCACTACCTCCACACTGGCCCTGCAAAGGCCATCATTCATAGGGACGTCAAGTCCGCAAACATACTCCTGGACGAGAATCTCATGGCGAAGGTTGCGGATTTCGGGCTCTCAAAGACAGGGCCTGATATCGATCAGACACACGTTAGCACCGCGGTCAAGGGAAGTTTCGGGTATCTTGATCCCGAGTACTTGATAATGCAGCAGCTGACAGACAAATCGGATGTGTACTCCTTTGGAGTGGTGATGCTAGAAGTCCTATGTGGGAGACCTGTAATAGACCCTTCTCTTTCAAGGGAAAAAGTGAACCTAATTGAATGGGCAATGCCGCATCAGAAAAGAGGCCAACTTGAGGAGATTGTGGATCCTTGCCTTGCGGGACAAGTAAAGCCAGAATCACTCTCGAAATTCGGGGAGATAGCGGTGAAATGCTTAGCGGAACGCGGCGCTCTCCGGCCGACGATGGGGGATGTGTTGTGGAACTTGGAGTATGTGCTTCAACTCCAAGGTGCTGCTCAGAAAACACCTAGTGAAAATGCTGAGATATCTTCTTCACAGGTGAGCCATGTTAGTCAAAGGGGAACAGAAGTCAGCTCAGTGAATTTGGGAGACCTTGCTGATGTCTCCATGAGCAAGGTATTTGCTCAAATGGTGAGAGAGGAAATGGACTGAAATGGAGTGGGGAAAAAAGGAGTTTGAGCATTAAAATGAGAGAAAACAAAAAGGAAAATTTGGTTAGTTTGAGTGATTAGTTTTTTTTTTTTTTTCCTCTTGTTATATTGGATTTTTTTTCTTTTTTTGGGCTTGAGATGTACCGGTGTATTGTTGAATATACCATAAATCATAAATGATACGTAATTTGGGGGATTTTTTTTTTTTGGTTATTCTTTAATGCTTGCATTCTCTTTCTTTTATGATCAAGGTGGAGACAGATAACAGTTATCTCTCGTGAGAAACGAATCTATTTAAATATGGCAAAATTTGATTTCTTTTATGTCTGTGTTGTTATTAATTTATTAGTTACAGTCAGGTATAAAAAATATCTCATAGAAATTAGGTAATTGGGGATATTTTATCTCGTATTCGTGCATGTAATTTTTGCACAGAAATAATGCTAATCATTTTATGTATAGTTTCGGTTTTATCTAAATATATCTAGATGATTTAATGATCTATTAACTTGAAAAAAATGATATTTTATTAACATCCCTTCATTTAGTAAAGGCACGCGTTTTAAATAAATCGTTAAGAGAATTATAAAACATTGAAACCAAATTACAATTATAGAAGGTGTTATAAGACACATACCCCAACCAAGAACATGCTTCACTACAAATTGAAAAACTTCATGCCGACCATGTTTTGCTGAATTTCAAATTATTTGAAGAGGGAGAATTTCAGCTAGTCATTGCAACAAACACGTTCAAAGTTTCTAAAGTTTTGATTTTCTAGAATTATATCGAATAGTCAAGGTCCTCTTTCCTTGTTATTGCAGTCATTCTTTTGCAAATATTCCATGAAAAAATATAGATATATATATATTAGATATAGTTTCAAATATTAGAGATCTTTTTTGCATAAGGGCCTTGCTAACTTTTTGCATAGGGACCATATTATTATTAGTTTTTTATTACGTTTCAATTTTATAAGATATCTTTGTATCAATAAGATGTATTAGAGTATCTGTAAAGTTAAATTGTTGTGTAAATGATAAATTTTGATATTAAAATTAAAAAGAGCTTTTAAAGAAAATACTATCTTTGATGTGAAATTAATCATTTACTTAACTTTAACTTTGTAGTAAATTAACTATAATAGTTTTTTTTTTTTTTTGACATATCAAATTTAAACATTTGAATCCAATTCTTGTTGTCTTGATTTTTTCATTTAATGATTACAATATTTTTACTTTAATTTATTTAAATCCTAAATATTCATTTTTACTAGTTCTCAACGCATATCATTACAAGAAAGAAAAATAGCATTCACATAAAATAAGATTATACTGTTTTCCATTATCTTTTTTTAACAAATGAAGAATAGTATATATAAATACATAAGGTATTATATTTCCGTCTGAAAACTTGAAAGAAAAACACCCCGACATTGCTCCACTGAGGCAATTATAAAAATATCCACTTTTTTCATTTTGTTTTATTAATACATTTTCATATTCTAATACTTATAAAATCTAAAATTTATATTTTAGGAATTACTTTGCAATCACTGATAACAATTATGGATTTGACGATGGTTACCAACCGTTGTGTAAAGTTTACTTGACGGTTAGACAACCGTCGTATAATCCACTGTCGTGGAATGTTTTGAGACACCATGATGGTTAATAAACATCGTGATATCTCATTATTCCACGACGGTTCACACCATCATTGAATAAAGAAAAAAAGGGAGTAAATTTCGCTAAAATGAGAACTTTACACGATGATTTTTGTTAAAAACCATCGTGTAAAGTCCAATATAAATTAAAAAAATAATTTGACATTTTTTGGTGATTTTCCACGGGTGGCCTAACCCATGTATTATCTAATACACGGCCCAGGATATGATTAACAAAATATTAACTACATTGTATCAAAGTAAAAAAACAATCAATTACATTACCAGTTTACATATCATAATTAATGAATTACATTACAAATTTAATCCATTTTCCTCTAATCAAAGATAATCCAATATTTTTTTTTTTATAGTCTTGTCTCCTTTTAATCCATTCTCCGGCTATAAGCTTCCAATCCATTAGAACCCTAGCAAGTTTGCAAAGTTCAAAATAATTGAGGTGCATACCATTAAGATTAAATCAAACAAAATTCCATTTTGATATTTCATTGAGCATGTGGTGGGTTGAAAAAAAAAATGAGTAGAATATTGTGTGTTCGTAGATGTTAAAATGTCAAAAAACTGCATAAAAGATTCCTCTACAAATAGCAACAATAAAAAAAATTTTGAACAACAATAAATACACAAATTACTCTCCAAGCAAGTTATAAAAGAATTGTGTATTCATATTTTTGTTGGAAAATAAGAAATTGAGCAATATGGAAGTCACATTGTTTTTCTTTAATGCTAAATAGTTCATAGCCTTGATAGGAAGATAAGGTGGCAACGGCGGCGGCGAAAAAAAGAGAGAGGGCGGGGGAGGGCAGCATTGAGGGTGACGGGAGAATGAGAGGGAGGGGATGGCGGCGTTGCAGGCGACGGCCGAATGAGGAAGAAGGGAGGTGGCGGCAGCATCATCGGGAGAATAAAATAGATAAAAAAGCAGCGGCGCTGTCGGTGGGCGGGCGAAGAAGATAGTGGGTAGAAGAAATCTTTGAGTGGTCGAGAAGGAGAAAGATGAAAATGATGAGAAAGGATGAGAAAAGTGGTTTAAGTTAAGGGTTTACGTGTGAATTTCAAAGCACAAAATTTTAAAATTTTAAATGAATTTTTGAAAGATTACACGACGGTTTCCCCTAACCAAAACCATCATGTAATCTTCTGAAAAACACTCTAAAAATTTGAAGTTTTGTTAAGGGTTTTCACGTGAATTTCACAGCATAAATTTTGAAAACTTTAGAGTGATTTTCAGAAGATTACACGACGGATTCCTTAAACCATCCTGTAATCTCGGAGATTACACGATGGTTATATCTTCTCCGTTAAGATCATTCTGAAAGTTTCAAATTTTCTAAAGTGATCTTCCAAATTTTATTTCGGATATGATATATCACGACGAGTTATACAAGATTACATAACGGTTATCTTATAATATTTGTCCGTATAATCCATCTGAAAATCACTACTAAACTTCTTCTATATTATTTAAGAGTTAGATTTCAAATTATTTTCGGAAGATGTAACCGTAGAAATGTGTAAATTCTAACAGCTCCATAATTCACATTGACAATTTCAATAAATCGATCGTATCAATTTACATGGATTGTACAATCAATGGATATTCAATATTAATCTCGTAAATTATGGATCAAAGATTATTATTTTTAAGGTGGGTCCCATTTTATTTTTCTCACATATTTTTTAAAATCATTGACTATATTAATTTTCAAAAAACCCTTATAAATAAATTATTTATTTATTTTTCTTTCTCGTCTCATTATAGTCTAAACCCCCGTACTTTTTTCCCTTATTTTTTTTAATGGTCTATTTTGTTGTTATTTGTTAATTCATTTCCACAATAATTTTTTTAAGAGAAGATTCTTTTGTTTTGTTTGTTATTATTCCTATTTTTCAATAATTTTTGTAGTTCCATATTATAACTAGTTTTTCGTTTCATAAGAAATAACAAGCATATGAAAAACATATATGCATCATGTGGATATATAATTAAATATATTAATTTGATTAGTTATTTTTTTTATAAATAATTAAGAGAAATAGTTAGGAATTCATGTCAACTCTAAATTGTGAGTTTTTTTCTAATTATTTAATAAAAGTATTAATCAAATTCATAATATTTTCAACCATATTTGTGGAGTACTCAGTTTTCATCAGTATATTATTCTCAAGTTTTTATCGTTTCAAAAAGAAGTATACTTTATAATATGTTCATAGATTTTATCTTAACATATAAATTGATAAAAAAAATTTCTTGGATAACTAAAAAGAAATCTTATGAGAAAAAAATTAAAAAATAAAAATAAAACAAAAGGTATTTTAAAAACTGTGCAAAGGTTTAGATATGTAGAGAAAGAAGAAAGACAAATAATTTAGTTATTAGTGCCTTTTAAAAAACTAAATGATAGAACAAGTAATTTTTTATTCTAAAATTAATTTGTTAATACTTTTAAAGAATAAGTGAGAAAAACAAAATAAGAGTATTAACAGACCTATCCTAATTTTTAATACGGAAAAAAAATCCACCAAACAACAACCATCAATTTCCAAGCGTTGCAAGGCTGATGTAGGGGACTTTAAAAATGAATTTTTTGGCGCTCCTTTAATGTGATTACCCTTTTCATTGCTATGAATCATGAAAAGTCTTCAGAGAATATTTTTATTTTTTTTCCCTTTATTTTTTTTTTCGAAGAGATCTTGAGAGAGAATTTTATGTTTGGAAGGCGGCTTGAAGATTTGGACAAAATATTTGCCTACTTTATCCTTACTCTAGGTTTAAAAGCACGAATAGACATTTTAACAGTGCATTTTCGTCGCTTCACAGCTCATCATGTGATGGGTGTTTGTGTGATATTTTTTTCCTTATTTTATTTTATTTATCTATTTTATACGTGTGACTAATATTAAAAAAGCTTTGGATTTTTTTTTTCAAACAACAAAATATAAGATTAACTCAAAAATTTTATTAATTAATAGTAAGAAAACTAAAAATAAATTTTGTTAAAACAACAAAAAAAAAATTATGAATTATTATATGTAAAAGATTCGAACACTAGGTAAAGTTGTATATAAAAAAAAATTTTTTTTTGCCTTATTGGAAGATAAATTAGGCTCTATTTGGGGTCACGTTTAAAGAGATGATATTTTAAATATTGGAGATGGTTTGAGTTTTAGAAATATGCGTTTAGTGAAACTAAACTGTTTGAAGTGAAAAAGTGTAAAAACTTAAAATGTTTTTGGAAAAAAATAATAATATAGATCTTGTTTTCATTCATCTTAAAATTCTATGTAATTTAAAAAAAATCATCTTATTTCGATTTAAAATAACAAAACTATATATTTTTAAAATTTAAAATTTTTTAAATATTAAAAAAATAAATAATAAAATTAAAGAAAAAAAGACCAAAAAAAAATATTTAGGAAAAACTTTGGAAAACTTGTGCCAGTTTTAGGGTTAGTTTGGTTTCAATTTCTGTTTAAACTGAATTGTACTTTTTTCATCATAATTTTTGTCTTTTTAAAAAAATTTTTATCTTTTGAAAAATTATTATTGAAACTTAAAAATTTTAAACTAAACCCCGTTTGTTTCATTGGTCCGTTCCAAACTTTTCATCTCAGTTTTTGTCTTTTTCTGAAAAAGCTTTTTGTCTTTTCTGAAAAGTCAACAAAAATTACTATTTAAACTTAAAATTCCAACTCAAACTGGTGAACCAAACGGATCCTAAACTCATTTACCAAACACCTTAGACCATAGCTTAAACAGTCGTGGAAAAAAAAAAAAAAAAAAGGTTTAAAATCCAAATATCCAATAGCTTACTCATCTCCCAAATTATTCCCTTTGCTTTCAATTCTCTTGGAAATCTCCTCCCCCGACAGGACTGGAGGGAAGGTTCTAGCTTTACAATCACAAACGAAACCCTAGCAATGGAGAAAGACAAGACCACCAAACGCTCCCGCGAAGATCGCGATCGCGACCGCGACCACCGCAAGCATCTCTCCCACGACGCCGACGACAAGCGCTCTTCCAGGGACTCCTCCGATCACCACCGCCGCCACCGCCACCGATCGGACCGCGACTTCAACCCCGACCCCCCTCGCGACCACAAATCCCGCCGCTCCCACTCCCGCGAGCCCAGCCACGACCGCGATTCGAGGCGCGAGCGGTCCTCCGAGCCGCCGACGAGGGCCGAGAAGGAGGATGGGAGTAGAGACAGGGCTTCGATGCACCACCACCACCGGGAGAAGTCGGTGGAGAGGAGGCAGAAGAGGAAGGAGAGAGGACGGAGTGAGGATAAGAGCGATGCCGACGGCGATGGCGGCGAGAAGAGAGCTAGGGTTTCGGAGGAGGGGAAGAAGGAAGGAGGCGGTTTGAGGATAGGTTTGAGGAGGATGAGAATGGCAGTCGCCGGGAGAGTAGGAGGTTTGAGGATTGTCCGGTGAAGGAAGAAGATGACGACGACGGGGCTCCGACTGATTCCGGCAAAGCCAATGGGAGTGGTTCGGCCGAAAATGTGAGTTTTCTCTTGCTTTCTTTTCTTAGTTTTTGTGTTAATTTGGTTAATTTTCTTTATTCTTTGTTTACCAGTTTAGTTTGTTTGTAGTAGTTTCTATCTGATTTCATTTCTTGTCTGTCAACAGTGGTGATTCAAATCTGATCAAATGTGGATTTCAGCAAAAATGGTCAAATAATATAAAACAGTAAAAGTGAAAATGGAATTTTGAATTCATAGTTTCACTAATTGTTTTGGTTTTTTGACTGTTGTTAGACTCCTGTTTTAATTCTTAATCTCCGGTGTACTAGTTATGGTAGATGTCGTTGTAGATGATTATTGTTTGCTGCTAATCTTTGTATGAGTGCTCTTATAAGTTTCAGCATTGATTTTAGACGGATTGTGTACCGTAAAGTAGTTTCTACATGGTGTAAACATTTGTACATGTAATTTACACTAGACAAATGATATGTGGAAAACCCGAATTGAGGTACTTCTTATATGTTGTGTAGTTCATTTTTAGTAGAGAGGCGCAAATAGTTTGTCCTCTTTTTGATTGTTGACTTTTGTAATTTGTTTTAATATTGATAGGGTGCCGCTACCGTACCGCTTGCCATGGCATCAGGGAGTTTTCCTGAGACCTCTTTAGCCCCTAGTCATTCTCTTCCTACCAAGGTATCTTCAATTTCTACAACACATGAAAATAAGGGAGTTAGTATTACCAGATCTCATGAGGTTCCTGGAAAATCTAGTACAGATGGGACATCTTCAACTGCTGGAAAAAGTGGAAGTCTGTCTCTTGATGCTTTAGCAAAAGCTAAGAAAGCTTTACAGATGCAGAAGGAACTGGCAGAGAAGTTGAAGAAAATTCCTGTCGTAAGTTGTTATGATAAATTTCAATATCCATTTACCGTTCTTAAAAGTTTCTTATCTTTAACCTCTTGGTGTTTTCTCGTTACTCCTTGTTTTAAATATAATTTCTATATAATGGGTTTCTTAGTGTGAATGAACTGTTTACTTCCCACGTTGTAGTTGAACAAGGGTGCTAGCTCAAGTTCAGATGCTAGCTCAAACGTGGGACCAAAAGAAGGGCCTAAGCCCGGATCAATCTCATCTGCGACTGCTGTCCCTGCGGCAGCATCAAGTTCCTCAATCTTACCTGCTGCCAGTGCAGCTTCCGTGAACCCGTCTGCAAGTGCCATGGATGCCTCTGCTGGTCTTGCGGGCATTCCCAACTATGAGGCTGTAAAACGTGCACAGGAGCTAGCTGCCAGGATGGGATTTCGCCAGGACCCAGAGTTTGGTCCCCTTTTAAATTTATTTCCAGGACAGCCTCCAGCAGATGTGGCTGCCCCTCAGAAGCCTACGAAGGCCCCTGTTCTTCGCCTGGATGCTCTTGGTAGGGAAATAGATGAGCATGGAAATGTAGTCAATGTGACTAAACCGAGCAATCTCAGCACCCTAAAGGTCTGTTATTTACTTATTTGGCGAGTTGTCTTTTAAAATCTTGGCCTTTTTTGGGATATTTCTCTAATCTTTAATGTTTCAAACTTTGCAGGTTAACATCAACAAGCAGAAGAAAGAAGCATTCCAGATTATTAAACCTGATCTGGATGTGGATCCAGAATCAAATCCTCATTTTGATGAAGGGATGGGTGTTAACAAAACTAAACTATTAAGGCCAAAGAGGATGAGTTTCCAGTTCGTAGAGGAAGGAAAATGGACCAGGGAGGCTGAACATATAAAGCTGAAGGTATTTTCTGTTGCATTCAAACCCGTTTGGATCGCCTATATGAATTCTATGAAGCTGTTTTCCTATAATTATTTCTCCTTACGCTTGCAGAGTAAATTTGGAGAAGCGCAAGCAAAAGAGCACAGGGCAAAGCAGGCACAATTGGCAAAGGCAAAGGCAGCACCTGATATAAATCCTAACTTGATAGAAGTATCCGAACGAATTATAACCAAAGAAAAACCAAAGGAACCAATCCCTGAAGTTGAGTGGTGGTAAGTACTAAATTGATGACAATGCTATCGTGGTTAACAGTTTTCCTTTCAGACGTTATTAGTTATTATTTGTTCATTCATATGGTTTATAATATCTGTCTTTTTCGCATAGAAATTGAAGATTTATATGAAGGGTTTAGAAATTAGTAACAACTTAGTTCTCCAGAGTCCCGACCATCCTGATGTAGAAAGCAATAGTCATTAATGACTTTACAAGACATTGAAGATCTCAATTGACATCTCCTTGTAGCTGCCACTCCCTTCCCTAGCATTTATATGATATTTTACCTATCAACGGCTATGATTATTTTAATAAAGCCAATTCCAGTTTAGATGGCCGCTCTTCTAATTTTGATTTCATATTTTTCAGGGATGTGCCCCTTTTGCATTCTGGTACATATGGGGATATCGTTGATGGTAATATACCTGAAGATAAAATAAAATTGGAGAAAATGACGATCTATGTTGAACATCCTCAACCCATCGAGCCCCCTGCTGAGCCGGCTCCCCCACCACCTCAACCCCTCAAGCTCACCAAGAAAGAACAGAAGAAACTCCGTACACAGCGGCGTCTTGCTAGAGAGAGAGAAAGGCAGGAGATGATTAGACAAGGCCTGATAGAACCTCCAAAACCTAAAGTTAAAATGAGCAATTTAATGAAAGTACTTGGCACTGAAGCAACACAGGATCCGACTAAGCTTGAGAAGGAAATCCGGAGTGCAGCTGCTGAGCGTGAACAAGCTCATATTGACAGGAATACTGCACGCAAGCTCACTCCTGCTGAGCGCCGTGAGAAGAAAGAGCGAAAGCTTTTTGATGATCCAAACACACTGGATACTATAGTTTCGGTTTACAAGATAAATGACCTGTCACATCCACAGACTCGGTTTAAAGTTGACGTTTTTGCACGAGAGAACCGTTTGACTGGCTGTGCTGTGATTTCTGATGGTGTCACTGTTGTGGTTGTTGAAGGCGGAAACAAATCCATTAAGAGGTACGGAAAGGTCATGCTTAGGCGTATAAACTGGGCCAACGCTGTTAAAGATGAGGAAGATGATGAAGATGAGCAGGACGATAAACCTCCGAATAAGTGTGTGTTGGTTTGGCAAGGAAGTGTTGCCAAGCCAGCCTTCGCTAAATTCTCAATCCATGAATGCATGACTGAAGCCGCTGCCCGCAAAATCTATGCCGATGCCGGTGTTGCTCATTACTGGGATCTTGCCGTCAACTTTACAGATGAGATGTAACCGGTGATGATGGTGCTTTCTTTCAGTTAAGTACTTCCTAAATTCGATCTTTCATTCGACTTGATTCGCTTTTCTTCGAGATTTTGGCAGCTAATGAGTTAGGGAGAGAGAGAGAGAGAGAGAGAGAGATTGCTTGATGCAATTGTTGCGAAAGATATGGGACCAAGTAATGTGTTGTTAGTAGCTTTACTTGGGAGTTAAATCTGTTGACTTGCATGCCCCATATATAAACCATTTTGATCCTGGGCGTACCACAGAATTCCATCAATTGGAATTTGGATGAACAATTTATGCTATGTGCTCTGTTTTTACTAATAACTAGTTCGTTATCTTTTGCTAAATCCTTTTGGAAAATGTTTTCCTTCATAGAGAAGTTTAAAAACACACACAGACGCACGCACGCACACACACACAAACATTGTGTGAGTGTGTGTGTAGGTCTATATATACATATTTGCTAGACATGATGTTGTGTGTGCTTTCCCCGTTTCTTAGACGCTTCGGCTTGGCTTGTTTATGGCTGTACAAGAAGGTGAGTTGAGTTGAGTTGAGTTCAGAGTTGAGACACAGGAAAAGGGTCAAAAGAAAATAAAAGGCTGTCTGATTGGTCCGTTTGAGTTAGATAATTGAAGTTATTTTGATCAATGTTGAGTTGATTTTAAAATTATGTATTTGGTTGAAAATTAATTGTTTATAGTTAAAAAGTGTAAAATCTTGAAATGTTTTTGGAAAATAATAGAAATATAGATTTTGTTTTGTTTCTATTGTTGTTCTATGCAATTAAAAAAAATCATCTTATTTTAATTTAAAATAATAAAGTCATGAACTTTTAAAGCTTGTTTTTAGTTAAAGTTTAAAGTTTGTTTTTAAGTTAGAGTTAGGATGTGAATGGTGAAATTGAGATTAATTTTGAAGAAAAAAAAATTATTGAAATTATTTAGTTGGAGCATATAAACCATATGTCGTTTAAATGTCAGATTCTTCTGTAAGTTCCATTCTGATGGAAAATAAAATTAAGGAGCGTTTTTTTTTTTTTTTTTTTTTTTTAATGAAGAAAGGACAATTGATAGATAAATGTACTTGGACTCAATTAAATTTTGTTCTTGTTTTTCTTAGTACCTTGAGCGGAAGCTAGTCGTATTGTAGTCTGTGTGTGTGTGTGTGTGCACATATATATATATATATATATGTATGTACGGGTGGTATAATATATTTAGTAGTAGCTCTTTGCCACACCGAGAGGTTGGATTTCAAGCCAAAATGTTTATCCTGCACAGTGATGGCTACTGATATAAACGATTACATAGTGAAAGACATCTGAATCTTTTAATCTGCGTGGAGACCGAACATCATTTTCTTTTTCAAACTTAAGAGGTAAGAAATTCGAACTCGTGGTATCAGATATTGAAGTAGACTGTGTCCACAATTGTTATCGAACCTCGTTTTTTCAGTAGGTTCAGAGACCAAACATCAATTTTCTTTTTCTTTCTTTATTAATTTTTCAAACTTGGAGGTGAGAAATTCGAATCAGTGAAATAAGGTGTTTCTGCTAGATTATATGTGTAATTACTATCCCACATATATTCCAACATCGTTTTTCAGTATGTTGTAAATTGTGAGCTTGCCGTTGATATATTCTCCTGTAGATTGTGCAAACTGTCATTTAGACAACAGTTATATTCATCATTACACAGCATTTGGAACGGTGAAAATTGAAAAAACAAAAACAAAAACAAAAACAAACAAGCATAACAAAGCCCTAGGGAAGATGTTTAGCAATAACCATTTCTTAGCAAAATTAATATTGCTCATGAAAAATTCATATTCCAAGTGTAAATTAGTTGACGGTTCATGTTTGAATATTCTAAAAGGTGTTAAGTCCTACTCATATTTGCAATATGAACATCTCTCGTACAAGTGGAGCAAAAAGAACAGTAAAAACCTTTAGATTTCGTAAAGTAAAAAGGCAACATATTTTCCATGACAAGTAGTTGACAATTATGAATACGTAGAGGTGGATAAGTTGATACGGAAGGCAATCTTAATATCTAAGCAATCAGAAAGTCGGAGGTTCGAATCTTTTGTCAACTCATGGGAGTGTGTCTACCTACGTGAATTCCAAAACGGGAAATGACAAGACAATTATGTGTTTCGTGTCTCCATGAGTTGGAAGTATTCTTTGAAAATAGTAGTAGAGTTGTTGCACAAAGTGATGTAAAGATTGAGCCTAGTAATATATTTTTTCAATTTCGGAAAAGAAAAAAATTATTAAAAAAAAAACATAATTGATGTTAATATTACCTGTCAATGCTTTTATATATAATAAAATTCAGTCCCTAACAATGAAACAGAAACATGATTTGATCTAATTTTATTTAAATAATAGGTTCAATTTCACTCTTATTATTACAAATCTAACGCTACACAATCCACTAACTAAGTAGAGGTTTTATCCTTGAAATGATGTCTTAAAATATTGAACCTTAATAAACCTATCTTTCGATAAAAAAGAAAAAACGTCCTAACTGCTACACCAACCTATTGGTAGTATTCTAATAATTGATGTTAAACAAAATGACTTGCAAGCGGAAGGACAAAAATTGCTTTTGGCAAGGCATTCTTGAATTGCTGTTTGTGACACGATATCTAGAGTGATGCTGACAAAAAAGACAGAGGTGTGAACTCGAAAATGACCTCAAATTGAAAAACCATTTTCCAAAATTTCATATGATGGCCTCTAGAAAACGAAAATGCTACACTGAGAAAGCATTTTAACTGTAATTTTTGGGGTATTTTAAACTTGAGTTGCTACTATTTATATATAAAATAAAATAAAATAAAATAAAATAAAAGGGTAAAACTTTAAGAGTCGTGTGAAGGACAAAAATAGTATTTTATTTAACGGAAGTTTGTCAAGCTTATAGCATATATGCATAACCAGAAGTTCGGGTGGTTAAGTGGGACATTTTAAACGTGAGTAAATTTTAGTGTCTTTAAAGTTCTTAAACAAAATAAAAAAAAAAAAAAAAAAAAGAATTGCTGTGAAACAACTTTAAAATATCTAAAGAAATGAATATGATCAATATATGAAAGATAAATTGTTACGTGACATTTTAAACATGACTAAATATTGAATATAATTGTTCGCGTGTAATATTAAAGTTTCGAAGTTTAATTGTTTAAGAAATAAAAAATTTGTCTTGATTAAGTTCTCTAGGTGAAATCAATTTCCGAATCTGTCACACAATTGATCAATTCAGTAGAATGATTATTAGGGTGATTGCCTTCTAATTATTGAACTAATATTTGAAATCGATTCTCCATTCAATTCACTAAAGAGGATTTCGATCGCTTATATAATTGGTGTATTTACTACTCAATCAAGTTTTACTCAATCTCAACAAGTCACACGGGGTAAACCTTACTCAGGCAAGATCTCTAAAGACTCGCTCTAATTGAATCTTTCTACTTAATTGGATTCCAAACGATGATAATTAATAGACTAGATACGCAAGAAAATAGGATTAAAAGAGGAAATCTGATCCAAACATGTACTATTTTTTTAGGCGTCAAAAAGTAAGTATGAACTTTTGGACTGATGTCACGAGTACCGGTGAGGCAATGCTAATGGTACACTTGTGGATTGCAATTAATGTGAAGCCGTTGAGTTGTGGACATGATATAGATATTAGTTTGAAGCGTAACGAGATATTTTTCCTTTTCAGAAAAAACAACTTTCCCTGCTAATCTCTTGTTTTTTTTTTTTTTTTAATCTTTTTATTTTTTTGTGAATGAATAAAAGGCTCTTACAGTGGCTTCTTTAGCGTCCCATTTTCAGCTTCATAAACGGAATTCACTTATTTGATAATGGTAAAGAAGAGATGTGCCTCTAACTCAGTCTTTTACAATTATCAACTCAAGTTCTATCCAAAATATCACCAACCTAATACATTCATAGTCAGAGTTAAAGCGAAAATCTTACAAAATTCTTAAAGAATCGAACCAAGATGAATGAAAGAAGGTATTAATGAAGACGTTACCCTCCTTTATCACCCCATCTATCCCGTGGGTGTTCCCTACTAATCTCTTGGTTCGTGATACCGATATTTGTCATGATTATATTCGGTGACACATGATCAATTAAACATAATTTTCACTCGATCGAGGTCTCTCTCAATCCAATGGTATCTCAACTACCATCTACTAAGTGTCAGCAGAGCTCTCAGTTTGTTACTTCTCGACCTCGATCCTTATGAGGTGTAACCTCGTAAGTCATCGCATTGATCTACTATTCTAAATGACATGTGTCATATTTTCGATCTCCGTGACACGGGGACGCATGTCGTGCTCGTAACCCCCAACATGTCCTCCCTCCAGATTGCATCTTTTTTTTTTTTTTTTTTCCTTTTGTCGTCGTTGTTTTGTATCATCTTCAGTCTTCACTGGTCATTTTCACGTTATTGTTGAGTTTCTTATTTTCTCTAGTAAATGTCATCATATTTCAACTCGTATCGCCCATAAAGATTTGGAGATGCTGCTTCTTGTTCAGATCATGTCGTTTTCGTTATTAAATTGTCGTTTTTCAGATGTTGTCGTTTTCTGTATGATATTTTCCCTGTTAATGTCATTTTTCAAGTCTACGGTCGTTTATGAATTAGACATTTTAAAAGGTGTTCTCTTCTAAAGGTGTTCACGTCTTAAGGATTTCATTTTTTTTTCTTTTGGATTATGTTTTATGCTGTTGCCGTTTTAAGATCTTTACTTGTTTTTTTTTTTAATTTATTTTTTAACTTGTTGACGTTTCCTACTATAACCTATTTCACATTGTGTATGTTGTCGTTTTTCCTGATAGTTCATAGCTCTATGTGGTTTTTGTTCTACTTCAACCTTAATTAAGCCCTTTCTTTCAGGCGATGATTCGATTCTTCTTAGCTTTAGAAATTTAACATTTTCAAATCTTGGTACAATCCTAGGAAAATCTTCTAATAGCAACCTAATGAATCTTGTGGATTTACCATTGAAGAATGAGAGTACTATTTGGAGAAGAAGCCTAATGATATTAAGTCAAAAGCTTGCACGTTAAATTGTTTGATAGATGTTGGAGTTGAACGAACAAGGCGTACTATATATTTGTTTTAGGTGCCATGTACTATAGTCTGCACTTTTTTTCGGTGGTCATGACTCATGCCCCTTTTGGTGCGGTAATGTTTTTGGTATTCTTGTTGAATGCAATTAATGTGAAGCAGTTGGATTATGATCATATATTAAGGATATATATACACAAATATATTTACACACACACACACACAAATATATTGTTAGTTTGAGCGCACGAAAACTATACTTTTGACTTTTAAATATAATACGCAGCTATTACATAATGTGTTAATGAGAAGAGCTAGCCTAGCTAGGATAGGTTGTTAAATAGTTAAACGGTCATCAAGAGAACAGTTGTTGTGAATTTTGGTAAATATAGTTGGATCTTTTCTTTTTCTCTTTTTTCCCTTCCAAATTGGGTGTTCAAAATCTTTACCTTATGATAATATAGAGTTAGATATGTAATTCTTGTTAGATTATATTTATAATCATGATAATGGAGTTAAATTCCATCGATGTTAGAGTCACGAAGTTTTTTCAAGGACACTAAAAAGAGAATAGTGCCCTAGAAACACTAATTTTGATCTTCATTTTTTAGTAATAACTAACGTGACCATGAATTATCACATTTTTATTGATAGATATAATCTATTTAGTTTTAAAAGTGTGGCAATCTTTTAAATACCTAACAAATAAAAAAAAAATTACAACTTACATTTTATTTGAGTTGATAATCAAAAATGGGTTATATGCAAGAATGCCATAAATTTGACACATCCTTATATTTTTACCCACTATAACATTAAAGTTGATAAGTTTGTCATTTCATAACATTTAAATTATCAATTTTAATATTAGAGTGAACAAAATTATGAGAAGATACTCAAAACATGACTCTCCATCTAATTTTCTCATCAAAAATTGGTATTTGAAATTGATTTCAATAACATTATTCCGAGAGAAATAGTAAATAAAAATATTTATATATTTTAATTATTGAAAGGTGGAACAATCAAAATTTTTCTTAACCAGAGCACGATAATGCATTTCAATTCTTGAGCAATGATGCAAACATAATTTTGCTTACAAAAATGGTATAAAACGAATTGTTAATAATTTAAAGGCCAAAAATCAAAATTTTAAAAAACTACCTTCCTTCCCGATATTTTCCAATATTTTGATGGAAAAGATATTATATCTAAAAGATATTTCAATATCCCTCAAACACAAAAATTTCAGTGGAAATTTTAGAAATATTGTGGATATTTGCAACCATGATCCCAACCAGCAGCAAGTTTTTTTTTTTTTTTTTTGAATTTCGGAGTAGAGATATTCGAACTCTATACATTTATGTGTGAAGTCAGGTGTGGATTTTTGTTGACCTGAATTTTTTTTTCTCTTAAATCTATTTCAAAATTTTTAAAATTTTTTACTTCACCCCACTAAAAATAAATCCTTATCACATAGCCCCACTATTATTAATTCTCTTCAAATATTTTATTTTATTTTTTACTTTATCCTCATTAAAAATTGAAAAATCTCACATAGACTCCAATTAAATGTTACCCTTTAATTTTTATACTTTTATCTTATTTAGGTGTTTGTTTAAAATATATTATACGTCCACGCTTAAACATATTCTTGACTCCCGTAAGATTTGACTATTTATGTCATAAAATATATTTTTAAAAAATCGTTTATAGCTATGCTTTAGCATGTGTTCTCAAGTCTAATTACTTCATACGTGAAAGACTGTAGATTTGACAAGTGCTCTTGTTGTCGCTGAACTATAATAGTAGTCATCTTGTGATGCAAAAGTGTTGCAAAGAAGATGAAAATACAATTGCGACTGCATGCATGAAACATATATATATATATATATATATATATATAGAGAGAGAGAGAGAGAGAGAGAGAGAGAGAGAGAGAATAATTGCAGAAACAGGAAACATTCCTATATATCCACTTTTTTTTTTTTCTCCTTTTCAAAAAGTGAAAGCTAAATTGTGTTTAAGAATTTGACCAAAACAAGATTGGAAAAAGTTTGACTTTGGTGGCTATTCATGGCTCCCAATTTTTTTTTATTTTTTTTATTATTATTATTATTATTATTATTATTATTATTGTAGGTGTGAGTTAGCTTGCAATTTGGTGAGGCTGTGTACATGGTTGCCTATCTGCATTAACTACCAAGCAACTTTCTCAATAGCAGGGAGGAAAAAAAAAAAAAGAATCCTCTTATTTATTCAGTCTTCTTTTCTTTTTGGAGAGTTTATGACAGGATAAGAAAAAATATCAATCTTTTATTTTCAATTATCGGATCAATTTTAAAATTTTAACTGAATTATTGAAAAAAAAAAAAAAACACACACACACACATTGCCGTTATAGTATCCGTAAAAGTAAACTTTTTTTTTTTTTTTTTGGAAATCATCTTACTCTTCATTTTCTTCGCTTTTCAAAAGTGGTAAAAAGTAGACTAGCTCAAGTTAAGGAAAAGAGCTTACTATCAAAAAGAAGATTTAAAAAAAAAAAAAAAAAAAGTTCAAGAAAAAGTGCAGCTCCAGAAATGTTAGACGCCGCTACTTTCCCCCACCCCCCCCCCCCCTTTTTTGCGATTAATATTAATCTTAACATTAAACTATCCATTAATCCACTAAAGTTAACCTTAAGATTACATGATCTCTTTTGTTTGTTCTTAAAAAGATGATCAAAAGCGGGTGATACCTTGCAAAAAAGTGAAAAGAAAAGTCAATCTCGACAATTATAGAAGAAAGGTTTGCTTTTCTTGCCCAATTTAGGTTAGCAGTTACCAATTTACAGGAACAAGTTTTGAGACAAGATATGAAGGAAATCCAGAAATTGTCCTACCCAATACTTCTCTTTTGATTTCTTTGAATACTAAACAACCAACACAGTAGGATGTTTGCATTTTTTGGCTGATAATATAATTAATATTTGATTAATCTAGAAGTATCAAGTATAAGGGGATTGTGTAGGAGTGTTCAAGTTCGAAATTTAATAAGTGTTTTCACTTCTCTTTAATAAATGAGAGTTCGCAAGGGAAAATAATGTACAGTGTCGAGTTTTCTTACTATTCAAGAAAACCCCATTCCCATTAGATCATGACTGCATGATTTTGAGATTTACAACTTCAACCAAATATATAATAATAGTTAACTTTTAGAACTATTTTCAAAACGCCTTTATTGAAAATCATGAGATTACTTTCCAAAATGTTTTGCAAAATATCACGTTTGTATCTTTCTGTTGAAATGTTCTTAATATTTGATTAATGCAGAAGTGTTAAGTTTCCTTAGGAGTCAAGAAAACCTCCATTCCCATAAGAGTATATGATTTTGAGACTTGCAAGTCCAAACAAATTATGTACCTAAATTTGGAATTTGAGAATGTGAACCAAAGAAACTTAAACGGCTGCATCTAAAATTAATGGCATACAGCAGTACATTGCTCAATCCAAAACGAAACATAATTTACAAATCAAACTGTATGTCTTCAATTTCTTAAAGATACAATATAGCAAAATCCAAAACCTTAAAAACTTAGCTCATTTTGTCCCCTCCATAGTAATGGTTGACTAATGTGCACAAAAGTTACAAGCAACCTCAATCGTTACTCATCCAAAAAGGCCAGCTAAGACCACTCTAACCGTGACTTAACCTATGTAAATGGAGACACAAAAACCATTCAATTTAATCAAAAATGGTGGTGACCCACAAATAGAGAGAGAATTAATTAAATTTTTGGAAACATTTGCCTGAGTTTTGGCTTAGGCCACATTAGATCAACACCCAACCTAATTTCATGAGGCTACAAAACGTGAACCAAAACGGTGCTAAATACCCATTACGCCCCGTGTCCTCTTTTGACCAAACACAAACCGCCAAGTGGAAAAAATTGACGTATGGACAAAGGGCATTAGGCGACTTAGGTAACCTCTCCCTCACCTCCCTCCCTTCTTCTACACTGAAGATTTTATTTCACAAAATACACAACTATTACAAAAAAAATAAATAAATAAGCACACAAAAAAGTTCATATAAGTTTATACATATATATACACACACTTCTCACAAAAACGTCTTTAAACCCAACCAAGACAAGTGTGTCACTCTCTTCTTCTTCCTACACACATAAAACCACATTTAAGGAGGAGCACATACTGCATGTTAGGTGTTAAACACATTAATATCTCCGTTCCAAACAAACACGGCCTCAACCCATTTCAACTTTCTTAATAACACCTTCTCAAACGACAAGAAAAAAAGCAAAACAATGTCACGTATCGTCGCCGATAATAGCATATCGCCGGGGATATTCCTCAACAGCATGGAGCTGAACCACCTTCAATTCCCTTCCTCCGCCGCGGCAGCGGCTTCGGATTCCCCAACCCTCGGGCAGCTCCTGAAGCGCGTCGGCGACGTCCGGAAGGAGGCCACCGGCGATGGAAACGAGACGCCGGTGCACCAGGCACTCGAGCTCGGCCACGTCAGCATAGAGCCACGGTCGTTGCCCTTCGTCCTCTCCTTCAACAATCTCACTTACAGTGTAAAGGTTCGCCGGAAGCTGACCTTCTCTTCGGTTCTACCTCCTCGGCTGCGTCACCGTAGAAGCCCGGCGCCGGATCTGATCACCGGAGCTGAGAGTTTCTTCACGAGGACGAAGACTCTCCTCAACAACATCTCCGGCGAGGCCCGCGACGGCGAAATCCTGGCCGTCCTCGGAGCCAGCGGGTCGGGGAAGTCGACGCTGATCGACGCGTTGGCGAACCGGATTGCGAAGGGAAGCCTCAAAGGGAAGGTGACGCTGAACGAAGAGATTCTTGAATCGAGGCTATTGAAGGTTATATCTGCTTACGTCATGCAAGACGATTTACTGTTTCCGATGTTGACGGTGGAGGAGACGCTGATGTTCGCGGCGGAGTTCCGGCTTCCCCGGACGCTGTCGAAATCAAAGAAGAAGGCGAGAGTTGAGGCTCTGATCGACCAATTAGGCCTCCGAAACGCAGCCAAGACCGTGATCGGCGACGAAGGCCACCGCGGCGTCTCCGGCGGAGAGCGGCGGCGCGTGTCGATCGGAATCGACATAATTCACGACCCGATCCTCCTCTTCCTCGACGAGCCGACCTCGGGGCTCGACTCGACAAGCGCCTTCATGGTGGTGAAGGTCTTGCAAAGGATTGCTCAAAGCGGAAGTATTGTCATCATGTCAGTTCACCAGCCTAGTTATCGGATTTTAGGACTTCTCGACCGTTTGATCTTCCTTTCTCGAGGACAGACCGTCTTCAGCGGCTGTCCGAGCAGCATCCCCCAATACTTCGCCGAATTCGGACACCCGATACCGGAGAACGAAAACCGCACTGAGTTTGCTCTCGACCTAATTCGCGAGCTCGAAGGCTCCGCTGGCGGAACCAGAAGCCTGGTCGAGTTCAACAAGGCTTGGCAGAGCAAGAAAAGGAACAATTCCGATGGGAGATTCTCCGATCAAGCCGACATAATCAACCCTCAAGCGTTATCTCTCAAAGAAGCAATCAGCGCAAGCATTTCCAGAGGGAAATTAGTCTCCGGCGCGAACAATACGGTCGATCCAAGCCCTAATTCGATGGTGCCCACCTTCGCAAACCCGTTCTGGATCGAATTAGCGGTCCTATCGAAGCGATCAGTGATAAATTCTCGCCGAATGCCGGAACTATTCGGCATTCGGTTAGGCGCGGTTATGGTGACCGGATTCATTCTGGCCACCATGTTCTGGAACCTGGACGACTCGCCGAAGGGCGTCCAGGAGAGGCTCGGGTTCATTGCCTTCGCGATGTCGACGACGTTCTACACTTGCGCGGATGCACTCCCGGTGTTCCTCCAGGAGCGGTACATTTTCATGCGAGAAACCGCTTACAACGCCTACCGCCGATCCTCCTACGTCCTCTCCCACTCTCTCGTCGCGTTGCCGCCACTCATCTTCCTCTCGCTCGGCTTCTCCGCCGCCACCTTCTGGGCCGTGGGCCTCGACGGCGGCTTCTCCGGCTTCCTCTTCTACTTCCTCATCATCTTCGCCGCCTTCTGGTCCGGAAGCTCGTTCGTCACCTTCCTCTCCGGGGTCGTCCCCCACGTCATGCTCGGTTACACCATCGTCGTTGCCATCCTGGCCTATTTCCTGCTCTTCAGCGGGTTTTTCATAACCCGAGACCGCATTCCTCCCTATTGGATTTGGTTCCACTACCTCTCCCTCGTTAAGTATCCCTACGAGGCGGTTCTACAAAACGAGTTTGAGAATCCGACCAAGTGTTTTGTCCGGGGGATTCAGATCTTCGACAGCACGCCTCTCGGGGCGGTGCCGACGGCGATGAAGATGAAGTTGTTGGAGAATTTGAGCCAGACTTTGGGGATAAGGATCACGAAATCGACGTGCGTGACGACCGGGGTGGATATACTGAAGCAGCAAGGCGTGACGGACCTCAGCAAGTGGAGCTGCCTGTGGGTCACGGTCGCCTGGGGGTTCTTATTCCGGATCTTGTTCTACTTCTCGCTCTTGCTCGGAAGCAAGAACAAGCGACGGTGAACATCGGCGACACCCAAAAAAGGTTGTTTCGATGGCCGCGGTGGCGGTGTATGGCGGGAGTTTTTATTTGTAATTTTTGTATTTCTAAAATAAATAATCTTGTATTAATTAAGCTTGAGTTTTTTTTTTTTTTTTTTCTTTTGACTATTGATGGAGTTGGGCTACTATTTTCTCCAAGGTTTATCGATAAAACTGTTGAATATGATCAAATATTAAGTTAAGGCTTTTAATTTCATTGAGATAGATTAACTTTATTGATGATCTGATTTCTCAAAAACTTGAAAGATTTAAAAAAATCGTAACCTATTGTAGTATATTCAAAATGGGGAAATATACAATTAATATACCTTCAATTTTGGGTTTATTCATAAAGTACTAAATAAGATTCAAAAATGTGTTTTATACTTAAATAAATTTTCCTTCAAAATACAGTATTAAGTTTGTATTTTTATTTTTAATTATTACTTAAATAAATTTCCCTTCGAAATACATTATTAAGTTTGTATTTTCCTCAAAAAAAAAAATTAAGTTTGAATTTTTATTTTTAATTACTGAGTTGCATGTCTACAAGCTCGTTTACGTAAAACCATGTTTTTCATTACAAATGTTCTGTAATATTCTAGAAGGTATTATTTTCTACATTAGTTGACGCATAGATCATAAATCGAAGGAATAGATTTATTTTTTTTTTTAAATCTTTTCATGCACGTAGAGTTAGGAGAACAACAAGAAGGTAGCACATATATAGCATATTCGTGAACTTTTTTAGAAATAATAAGACAATAAAAAAATGGGAAATGATAAGATACAGTATATTTTTAGTAACTAATAGCAGAATTTTTAAATGATGGAAGAAAATGGCATATTTCAATATTTTATAACCTTGTATGCCCAATATGCCCCTCTGCTTTGGACCCAGAGCTAGTCGTGTTTTGTGACCCAGAGCTAGGGAAGATTTGCGGTTCCTCAACGCAAAGTCGCCGCCCGCCGCAAAGGAGGCCGTCGCCGGAGAAGTCGACGGCTCGGGGCGCCGTCGGCCTGTGGATGGCGATTTGACCGCGCCTCCTACCATTACGCGTAGAGTCGTGATTCCCGCCGTCGACGGGTTACCGATTTCGCCTCTATTCTTGCCATCGCACGAGGCCGACGGGCGGTGCCATTCCTGGCGTCGTGGACCTACATCCTGGGGCAACGTCGGCGTGATTTTGTCATGAGGAGCTCGGGGGACTGATTGAGAATAGGCGTCGTGGGACCGAGATTTAGACGATATTTCCGCCATCTCCGCGAGGTTTCACGATTCCCGACATAGCCTTGGGGCACCGTCGTCGCGATCCGCGTCGCCAGCAACAATGCCGGAGTCTCACAGTGACCGCGGCAACTCCGGCGAGATGTGCCAGTGGGAATGAGATTTGGAAGAGATATGAAAGAGTTGTGGGCATTTTGGGAAATTTAAAAAATTAAAATCAAAATATGCCATTTTTTTTTCACTCTCTGAGAGTTTATGCTGTCAAATATGTTGTTTCCCTCCTTATCCCATATAAATATTCATATAAACATGTTCCCATTATATATATGCTAATCTTTTCAGGGAGAATGTGTGATATATTATAAGATTTTAAAACAATAGCATAATGAATGAAACTAGAATCAAATTGCACATTTTAATCCTATTTCTTTCGAAGATTCCCGTTTTACTCCTATCTATTAGTTTTCCCCGTCAGACCAGAAACACAAGTCCAACGCGACCTCGTTAGAATACCCAGACATGTCCAAGCCATTGTTGGACCATTTCTCTCCCCCGTTGGAGATGTCGCCGTCGTTGTTGCAAGGTTGGAGCTCGAACTTACTTTCCCGGAGAAGCCACTGTCATGAGAGTAGCTTGAATCGCAGCTGGTCAACGGCAAAGCTCTGGAGATCACAATATCTTCGTCTCAATCTCCGTCCACGTCATCTCCGGCTACGGCTTCTGGCGGCGACGGCCATGGCAGGGAGAGGAGATAGAACTTCGACGATCAACGGTGTCGTGATCTCCCAAGAGACAACGACGTCAAGTCTGACGATGACGGTGTCTGTGCTCTGGCGAAGAAATTGATTTGGGATTTTTCAATTTGGGGCTAGGGTTTTGTGATTTGGGGTTGGGTTTTCTTATTTTTGGGGCTGAATTTAAATTTTTGTAAATATATGTAATATGTTGTAAAAACATACAAAGCCTTGGTAAATATATGTATTTACTATTTTCTTGTTGTTGGGAGGGAGAATATGTGATATGGCATATTGAGTTATAGATTTTAAAACAATAGCATAAATAAACTATTGTAATTAAATAGCATATCTTAATCCTATTTCTTTCGAAGATTCCTATTTTACCCCTATCTATTTTTCTTTTCAATTGTTGAGTTACAAGTATACAAGTTCGTATACGTAAAAGCACGTTTTTCTTTACAAATGATTTGTAATATTCTAGAATGTAATATTATCTACATCTTCATAGTTAGTTGATGTATGGATCATAAATCCAAGGAATAGATTTTTTTTTTTTTTTTTTTTTCCTTTTCATGCACGTAGTGTTAGGAGATAATTAGCTGATCACATGCAATGCATGATTCTGAGAACAACAAGAAGGTAACACATACATAGTATATTCGTGACCTTTTTTTAAAAATAATAATAATACAATAAAAAGATGAGCATACATAATCAGTGACGGAGTTAGCTTCTTATGTGAACGAGGGTGTATATGAACTTTTTTAATTTTAGGGAACTAATAACATAAAAAAATACTGAATAATATCATAGTGGTTTTCAAGAAGTACCAAAAATATGTTAGTAAAAAAGAATCACAAATATTACAATAGTACTTTATGATGAGTTTTAACACTTAAAAGTGTTATATAATAACTTTTAATGGGGGCATATGTAAAGATAATTATTTCTGTGTGATGTGCAAAAATGAAAAATCATAAAATTTTAAGGAAACTTTTTAGTTTTTAAAAGTTCAATGGGGGCTCTAGCCCCCACTCATATGTAGCTCCCTCTCCGCGCCCCTGTATATGATGAGAACATGTTTATATGAACAGAAACGTATATTGTTACTGGGATAGCTAAATAGGTAAAAATGGAAGGATTTTGAATAGAAACTCTCAAATTTGAAAAATATGAATAAGTGAAAATTATATATATATATATATATATATAATATTGTAAAAAAAAAAAGCATGCATTTAATATCTGTCGTGGATTTTGATTAAACTTTACTATTAGACCAGCACAAATTCAGCTAAAGTTTTGACAAAGATAGAATAAAGTAATATAATATAACTAAGCATACATCTTTTCAATATATTTAACTTGTTTGCTTTCATTTTTTTTGTTTTTGTTCTTTTTTTCAATTATTTAAGTTACCCTATAATAAGCCAATTATTTTCTTGACAATCGTAATTTCGTTATAAAAATAATATTATTTTCACACGAAAACACTGAGACAGCGACAACATTTTTCAAAGTACTTATGTTTGATTTGATTTGTGCGTCATTGTTCCTTTCTTCTTCTTTTTTTTTCTTTTTTTCCTATTTATTTCCCTGTCTCGTTTGGGAGTGAACCTAATAATATGCCTTGTTTGAGTCATTGATTCATATAAATAACTCAAAATTCAAATAATAAATTCAAATTTTTTTCATTGAAGAAAATTCTATAAAAAAAAATGTAACAAGTAGATTTAGGGCTCTTTGACAGAGTTTTAATTTTTTTCTACTAGTCAGTAGATGAAAAAAAGTAAAAATTATGACTTTTTAGTAAGTTTTTAAAACTAATGAGTTTTTTTGATATCAAATTGATCGATAAAGTTTTCTAACAAATAATAAAAATGTTAAATTAAAGTTTATAACACTAGTTTAAATTTTGTTATAAATTTTAAAGTCTACTCATAAGAGTTTTTGTCATAAGACGCATATTTTGACTTTGACATGAAACACTTCTGAAAACTAAAAGATCTTCTAACAAATCATTCAAATACTTCTAGAAGCTGTTTTTGGACGTAAAAAACAAAAAGTAACTTTTAGAAAATTTTATCCAACAGGACGTTAAAACAGAATAATAAAGGGACTCTATATATTAATTATTATTATTTTGCAATACCTTTAGAGAAAATCAATTAAAACCCGACCCTTCGAGCTAGGTAGAAAAAGGGTAGAAGTGCAAGTTACAACAAATAACAGTTCGAACATAGTATTTTTATATTATTATTTGCTTTATTAGCTAGGTTTCCCATGAACTTTCTTAGTTCTTAAGGAATTGAAGAAAAGCATGTACCTTTTTATACAAATTATCCTGTTTTGGACACATTTTGTGAATTACTGTGTTGTGTATATGAGTCCAGATTTATAATCTTTATTTTCATGTCTTATTGATTATTCTTCTATTTCTTTTTTATATGTCACATAAATTTTTTAAAAAGAACAAATGGTAAAAATATTTAAATAATTAACCTACGTGTTAAAATTTGATTAAAGGTATGACAGCGATGTATATAATAAAAATTTGTAATTAAAATAGTTTCCTTTCACTATTATATATCTGTGGTTGATTGGTATAAATCTCACGTAGAGCTTAATATCATCATATGCAAAGTCTTTATTTACACGCCATTTGCAAACACAATGCCCTTTTGACTAAGATGAAAAGTACGTTAATTAATCATGGGAACTGCCTGTCATTAACTACTCAAGTACTGAGTTTTAAGAGTAATGGAAAATAAAAAGTAAAAGATTAAAATTCAAGTATTTCATAATGTTTGGTAGGGAAAAAAAAAGGAGAAATTTTTATAAAAAATTAGTTTACCCTAATAGAAAATAAGTGAATAAGATGTTAGTGTAAAATAGTTACTTCATACGCTTATTTATTGTATCACATTTTTTCTTTCATTCTTTTTCTTTTTTCAAAAATCTTGTTTTGACTCACTTTCAAAAAAAAAAAAAAAAACATTGTTTCCACTCTAAAATCCTTGTAACAATTTCTTTCCTTCCACTTTACCAAACATAGTTTTGACTGTATGTTTTTAAGAGGGAAAAAAAATAGGCTTAAAAAAATAAAAATAAAAATAAAAAAGCATATAACTTAAAATAGAAAAGAAGGAACGAGATCTTTTTCTTATTGGGTTTGATATAAATTCTCTACTCTGATATTTCTATATGTTAATAGCTTAAAAGTGAAAATAGTTCAAACAATTTAAAATCCATCATCGAATATATTCTCTTTTTACTTTTATATCCTACCAAACAAGTTCTGTTTGAAAAGAGGTTAGAGAAATACCAGGCATTGTAAAATCTAAAGTAATGACGCATGAAACTGTTTGGCGAGGCGACAGATACATATTAAAACTATCCTCCATATCTATTAATTTTGTTAAAATTGAAATCTATGTTAAGTTCCTCTTATTGAACTAAAAAATATATATATATGTAGTCCCATTTTGTAGTCGCAATAACTTTCACATTGACTTCCAATGTCGTGTATGTTTCCAAAAAAAATAATAATAATAATCTATTTTTGCACTTTATAATCTTAATTAGGTAGCCCAATCTCACCTAACACATTAACTACAAAAAGAAAACAAATAAATAAATCGGCTAGTCTGATTTCTTAACTTAACTATATTTTTGCGTTGACTAATTATATGCTCCTTTATGATTAAAATTTTTTTGTGTCGTTGACTTGTATTCTACATTGTGATAATTAAAATTTCTTTTGTACTCATGATCAATATCACAAGGATTATTTTGTGTTTCACAGTTTGGAAATTCTTTTAGGAGAATGTAGGATATGAGAAAGAGAACAAAAACAAAAAGCATAACAAAACAAAGGTTGAAGAAAAAAAAAAAACACGATTTACTACTAAGATACATAATATAGTTATTAACTTATATTGTGATTACATACATAATTTAGCAGTAATTTAACATTTAATTATGAGATGTATAGAGTTTAAATCCCTCGTCCAAAATTCAAAAAAAAAAAAAAGTTACTAGCTTAACAAAATTTGACACAAATCTAACTTTTTGAATTATGTTTATCAGTACAATTTATGTAAGAAAATTCTTTGAAAATGTTTGAGAGCACATATGTCAATAAAATGCAATGTTAAACCATTAGATCACATCACAATTATGTTAGATTAAGAAAGATATAAAAAAAAAAAAATTTACAATTTTTTGAAATACTGATGGTTTAGAACTATTTATAGCCCATTTGATTATAGATTTTATTTGAATGTTCGTAGAATTTGAATGTATTCAACTGAAGAATTTGAATTGTGTGTATAAATTAAATATATGTTTGGATAGTTTTTCTTACCATTAACTTTTAAATAGTGCAAAGGTTAAAAAATGAATGTGTTACGGATTTCTAAAAAAAATAATATTTAGATTTGGATTTTAGATTGAAGTTGAATTGCGGTGAATGACATTGTTTGGGAAAAGCATACCCACCTAAGGCTCCGTTTGTTCTATCGGTTCATTTTAAACTTTTTATCTTAGTTTTTGTCTTTTTCTGAAAAATTTTTTATCTTTTCTGAAAAAGTTTTTTGTCTTTTTTAAAAAGTCAACAAAAATTACTATTTAAACTTAAAATTCCAACTCAAACTGATAAACCAAACGGACTCTAAATTGATTTTTGGATATTAACATTTCAAACAAATACATTTAAATATCGTTTGGAAGTAAATATTGGAAGATATAAGAGAGATAAGAAAATGACTATCTGAAATGGTTTTTTTTTTTTTTAATACTGTACTGTAGAGGATACATTAAAATTGAGGTAAACAATAAGAGGACTTTTTATCATCTAAGAACAAAAATCTAAACATTTTTAATTATACGAATATTTGGATGGACCAATGGATCATCATGAAACGTTCAAATGTTTGACAAATGATACGCCAAACTGAGGGATAACATTTCAATCTAATAGTCACTCATCTTATGCCTACTACATTTTAGGGGTGTTTAGTGTATGAGTTTGAATTAAGATTTGTAAGTTTAAATAGTAATTTTTATTGATTTTTTCAGAAAAGATAAAAAAAATTTTTAGAAAAAGACAAAAATTAAATTTAAATATATGAGTTTGAGTTAGGACGTCAAACTCACCTTTTATAGTGCATTAATAATTATTCGAAATTTCGAATAACTCATCCAAACTGGATATTAATTCGGTAGTTTTTTTCCTTTTTTTTTCCCCCTTACTCTCGGAGAGTTCTCTATCTTTAGTAAACGAAAAAAAAAAATTTTTAATAAAATAAAATAGAATTCCAAGGCCTCTTTTTTTTTTTTTTTTTTTTTTTTTCAATTCGAAGAATTCCAACCACACAAGCTATAGTCAACCACAACTTTTCTGTTTCCTTTTGTTTTCCCTTTCAAAAACCCAACAACAAAAATAAATTTGTTTTTTTAATATAAGTTGTAAAAACATTTTAAGCGGTCAGAAATCAAAGACGTTTACACAAATGTATTCTTGAAAAAAAAAAAAAAAAGCTGGGAGACAAGAGAAGAGTTCCTTATCCATTCAAAAAAAAAAAAAAAACCAGTAACAACAGTACTTGCTCCTTCAACCAGAAACTGAGAAGCCTCTTCAGTTCTTCTTCTTCTTCTTCTTCTTCTTCTTCTGCTTCTGTTCTTCAATGGCGACAATACCACCCTCCTCTCTCCAGCTCCCCAACCCATTCCCACTCGCCTCCTCCTCCTCCTCCTCCCCCAAACTCCACTCGCCGCCCAGACCGCTCCTCTCCTTCACCCCCAGAGCCACCGACCCCGACTCCTCCGAACCCGAACCCGAACCCGAACTCGAATCCCAATCCAACGACGACTTCGAGGACCGCCTGAGCAAGGTCCGGGTCCGGTACCGCTCTGGCACCGGCAAGAAAGCGGAGCTACGAAAGACCAGAAAGAAAGGCGGCTCCTCCGCCTCCGCCTCCTCCTCTTTCGGTTCGGTGTTCCTGCCTCCGGTTCCGCTGAAGGCGGCGGTGTCGGGAGGGCTGAAGGTTGACTTCGGGTTCAGCCCGTACAGCGAGCGGGTAAACGGGTGGGTGGCGATAGTGGGGCTGTCGGCGTTGCTGTCGGTGGAGCTGGCCACCGGGAGGAGCGTGATAAGCTACCACTCGCCGGCGATTGTGTTCATTCAGCTCTACTTTGTGGCGGCGGTCACGGCCTTGTACGTCAAGTACGAGAAGGAGAGGATTTGTGTTTGGCCCTAATAATTATTACGTTGCAGCTTCAGCTGTTTCTTTTTTCTTTTTCTTTTTCTTTTTTTTTTTTCCATCGGAATTGTTATTTCAGTTGTTGAATTTGATTTCTCAACTATTTGATCTATGTATAAATGTACATGTTGAGATTTTTTTTTTTTTTTAATGAGTAAGCATAAATGTTGAGAAACTTACAATATGCAACATAAATTTATGTTTAGTTGGATCAATGATCACAATGTTTAACTTTAATATAATATAATAATCATTGATTCGTTTATGTATTGTGCATATATATATACACACACACGCACAGTATATTCAGTTCAAAAGCTATTCATTATCTATTTTTATCAGCCGCATTCCCTCTTAAAATAATCTTTTAAAATGATTATTCAAATGCAAAAAATCTAAACACATGTTTTATTTAAATTAAATGGTTAAAGAAGATATTCAAACGTATATTAGTAGACAAGACAAAAGGGAAAGTGAGATCCAAAAAAATCCTTTTTTTTTTTGGTTCATAGATTAGATTTTTACAAATTTAATCCAATTACTAGACCACAAGATTAAAGTGAACGTGAGATCAAAAAAAAAAAATCATTTTTTTGTTCATTGATTAGATGTTTACAAATTTAATCTAATTACTAGATTTGCAGTTAATACCGATACGTATAATATACAGTTTTCACTTTAGAAATCCCCTAGCTTTTGAAGTATTGGGATTTTTTTTTTTTTTTTTTTTTTAAGAATTATAAGCTTTGAAGTGTTTGAAGCCGTAATTGAGACAGAGAAGACAACATTGCCTGGAATGGTTGGTGGGGAGGCTAAAAAAAGAAGAAGAAAAAGAAGGAAAAGAAAGAAACAAGTGGTTTGTACTTTGCTTTAATATGCTGATTTTAAGGGGGTGAGTTATGCTCATGACAAGTGAATGATTCGCAGCAAAAGTTGGAACAAGTGTGGACGAGTGTAACGTGCGAATGTAACTTACAAGAATGTCATATCTCTAGTTTTTTTTTTTTTTTTTTTTTTGGTTTTTTTCTTAGAACACTCAACTTAATTCATGTTTAGATATTCTGTCTCATTTTCTTGTTTCAATAATTACCCACTCAATAGGGTTTTTGACAACCAATCTATTTGTTCAATAATTTTGTATACTTAATATTTTTCTAACATATTTTAGGTGATTAAATTCTAAAATTCAAATAGAAAATTTAAGACAGCATATCTAAACTCACTTGGTTCCATGTTTTCATAAAATTTGCTGTCTGGAAATTTTTTGGCAACGAAATGGCTTTTGAGAAGAAATAAAATAAGAGAAGAAGCAACTAGCTACAGCATTCCATTTATTCACTCATGAGGTCAGAATTCATGTCAGGAAAACAAAAACAAAAAAATTAGTGAGCTGGCTAAGGTGCTGTAATGTGTGGAGATGCAATACGTAATATGTTGGGGTCAAACTCCATCTCTCCATAACACTGTCACTAGATCATCGCAACCACTTAATAGATGAACGACGAATGTCAGATCCCGATAGATCAAATATTCTCAAACATTTAGGCTCGGCCCAACAAACGATTTCAACTTGACAATGTGGCAAATGATGAATGTCCGCACTCGATCAGTTGGTCTCATTTTCTTTGAGGCTCGTCAATTCACCAAGTATGGGTTGGTTGAGTATTTGGCCCAACAAAACGAACGATGAACGATGCCTAATCTTTAGTCTTTATGATTGACTAGTTCATCGTTTGGCATTCATATTTGACGAACATCACACAAAGAAAAATCAATCTCCATAACTGTCAAACTCACGATCAATCGTGACATCGTGAAAGATCAATCTTCATAACTACTAAGCACACGATCAATCATGACATTATGACCCACATTCTTACACATATTCCAACTTGTTCGGAGTAGTTGGAGACCGCCCACTACCACCTACAAATTCAAACCCACTGCTTTCTCTCTATAAAAAGAGGACAACCCTCCTCATTTGGGGATCTCCTTTCAAATCCATTATCTACGGTCTGTGTGTCAAAATATACCAAGAAATTGTAAATCCCTTGTACAAAAAATTTCACACACACAGAGAAACCCACATCCTCAAGGACATCCTACACTTCCAACGAACCTCTCTAAATCCTCTCTAAATCGTTATTGTCATCTTTATCATTTGTTGACTTGACCATATTATTTTCTGATTGTGATTACTTCGTGACTTTCATATGTTCAAGGACCCAAATGATTGTTATTTGTTATTTCTTTATCAATTAAACCCAGTTAATTAAACCCAGTTAAAATACGATAGATTCCCACCATCTACATAGTACAAAACTCAGAAACATTGATTAATCTTTAAATCTTAAGTACACAAAAAGATCAACAAAACAATTTTTGTTTCCTCCATCCACTGTGTTTCACCATTCTGTCCCCAGGCAGAAAAAGAATGAATTGATCTTTATATAAAAGGGAAAAATTCCAAAAAAAAAAAAGAAAAAAGAAAAAAGAAAAAAAATATCTAATCAAATGATACATGAACTCGAACCCCCTCATGAATCCCCATTTTGTGGGCAAAGCATATATTCCAATTCTACACCTATATATGACTAATTCTCTCTCTCTCTCTCTCTCTCTCTCTAGTTGTTACATGGAAACTTCTGCAGAATCCCAGCTTTATCCGAATGCCCGATCTTTCGCAAAAACAACCTGCTCTTTCCTTTGTTTCATGGTAGATCGAATTCGGGGCAAGCATTATTTTCCAGGGTTTCCTGTTAATCTTCTCAAATACAATTGTACACAAGTCATTTTTAGCTATGACAATGTTCGTGTCAGAAAATCATTAACCGCTAGGTTGGCGTCTCCATGTGCCACAGCATCTTCCGGCTCTGGCATGTAGAGACTCGAACTTGTTGACTGTAGATCAAGTAAAATACCCAATTTAGTTGAAGAAAAAAACTACCAAATCACAGTTATACCGCAATTGTGCAAAGTTAATCTTTCCTAACACGATTAGGATGCAGGTGACCCATGGACCGACCGTTTTCATTTGTTTTAGTGATATCTCTATCAAACATGTTTCCGAAGATGGTGGGATGTGCCCCATTCTTGTGAAAGTTCTACAAAATCGGTTCTATGGCCTTTTTGGCCGCTCCTACTTTCAAGAAATTCAAGGACACGCCTCTTTTTATTTCTGTCCTTTTCGCTTCAGATTTGGTTCTGAGAAGGCATACTGGGTCTTTCGAATTTCAGGGGCTTTTGTTTCTATTGCTCATTTGATTTCTCATGTTGGAGGACAACCTATCCTCTTAGCCTCTGAATGGATCTTCATTGTTTTCATTTTTAATAAATTCCGTTTACTATGAAAAATTACCAAAGATTCCGTAGTGCACGCAACACGCTATTCAAACTAAGTAGACATAGATATAGGGTGAATGTCTCCATATGCAACTAAGAGGGTGTAGTAAAATGAAGCATACCTTCATGTCAAGCTGCATCTCTCCGTTGTTATCTGCCATAAAACACGCACCATGTGCCTTCAACCATTCCACACATTCCTCTAATCCATCTGAATCTTTCTCGTCAGATCCCTCATTTGCATTGCTAGTGAAGCCCAGAACCTGAGCGACATATGAAACAGGTAGTGTGGGTCGATACGACCGAGACATGCAGCTCACTGCCTTAAAACGCATCTTTTCCACGTATAAATCTGCCGAAAATTCCAAAGAACATTATATGAGTTTGATTACCCTTCGATACATTTAAATCAAATGGAGATAGTTCCTAATTTAAATATCCACCCATAAGGCAAGTGCTCAAGTTTGGAGCCGTCTTGTAAAGTCTGAAAAACATGACATAATTTCCTGATGTGACAGCTCCACGAACCGCAAGAGCATGCTTAACAGCTTCATCCTTCTTCGCTTCATTTGACAATCTGAGCTCAAGATCAACACATTTTTCAAAACGTTTCAGACGCCATTTAAGAATAGAAACGAAAATCATCACTGAGAATCACCAAATAGGATTGCATTTAGCAGCAATTTCAACAGCATACGCAACACCAATTTACAAATTCATCACAATAGAGAGCTCGGGTAAGTTTGCAAAATTCATTGAAAAAGGCAAATTCATCATTCGTAACCATGACTAACCTCGACATTGACGATACGAGATCTCTGTTATTATTAGAATGCATAATAACACAAAGCAAGTTGTACGCAGCAAACTCCATGTGGCATCCCTCAATTCCTTCAGCATAAAGGGACTTCAGCTGAGACGCGCACTGTAATATCAAGAAATAGTTAGTCATAAATTCTAATTTTACGAGGATATATAAATTGCTTACACATGTATATAGAAAAACACTATCACCTATTTGATATATATAGATATATATTTAATTATACATATAAGTTATAAAGATAAATTAATCGAAGAAGACCAGTAACAAACAAATTAACATTCTAATTAATATCTAAAAAACAACTTTTTCATCCGGAGACGGATCCTTTTTTTTCTCTCAACTATTTATCTAACAAGTAATTATGTTTGAATTATGAAGTTTGAGAGGGGTTCCTATTAACTCAATCCCTCAGGCATCCGAAGATTGGACATTCATTATGCTAGCTAGTGAAGAAAAAATCCTCCATGTGACAAATAAATGATGGCAAAAAACAAATCAAGTAACAAAAATCGATACTAGCTATTAATTTTTTGGGCACTGATTCACTGCAGATTATTAGCCAGGTGCAATAGCATGTCAACAATAACATCACCAATTATCTAAAAAGAAATTATGACACGCTCAAAAAAGAATAACTTTCAGAAAGAAAATTTTTGCAGGCATAGGATACGATTATATATGGTAAGATCAATAGAAGTAGCTAAACATCATGTCAAAATATGCTGAAAAACCAACCTGATTATACTCGGGTAGATCCCCAACTTCAAGTGCTAACCGCGCATGAGTTTCATATACCTGAACAATAAGTAAGAAAAATAAACCCAAGTGTTAGAAGTGCACGCAAACACACACATATATATCAATAGATATGCGATCAATATTCATATTGTGGTACCATTCTCAACTAATCTCAAAACACAACCATTTCAAGATCAAAATAAAATGTGGCTTAATGCATTCAAAAATTTCATAACCAACAATCTATTTATGTGATACGACATGTATTAATTAATTTGATTGTATTTTGGTATACATGTACCTGAGTTACAGCCTTTTCTATTGGTTTAACTGATTTAACGATTTCTCTTCGGTAGAAATTTCTGAAAAAGGTCATTTTCCTTGTATCAAACCAACAAAATACAGCTTAAAAAAAGGCATTGATTTTACGCAATCAACTCCTAGATATGAATTAACCATACAAACGTTAAAAATAATATTCAGATTAACCAAAATAATATTTGAACTCCAAGCAAAATAATAATTAATTGTGCGTTTGCCTCACCATCTTAAACTCAAATTTTTCATTTCAGTTTTTGTCTTTTTCTTAAAAGTCAACAAAAATTATAACTAATTTTTAAAAAGTCAATCAATTTAAACTTAAAAATTTCAACTCAAACTGTTTTGCCAAACGCACCCTAAATAAGTAAACTCCGAACTGTCTCAATGTCACAAAATTAAAATTTAGATAAGAGATGCCCAAATACACCGAAAGATGTAAACTATATTTACATGGAAATACACAAAAACACGAATAGATATTATATGAGAGAGACAAAAAGATTTTGAACTAACCTTTACAGTGAGATGATTGTGAATTCTTTGTACAGTTAAATCCTGACGAATAGACTTCAACTGATCACACTTATAAAGGTAATTCTTTTGAGAATTTTGAACCATGAGCAAAGCTTTTTCTAGTACTTCTTCAGGTCTTACCTGTCAGCATATGAAGGATTAAAAATATAGTGCATGAAAAATTAACCTTTATTGGAAGCAACAAAGTGTCAGGTAAAACGACAAAAGGAGACGATGATAATTACAGTAGCTGGATCAGGTGCAGAAGTAAGCCGCAAATAACGTTTCTCAACTTCTTGGCATGTCCCCTTAACAGTAAGAGCATCCCAATCAAAGTCCTCCACTGCCCTGCTGCCACCGTCTTCAAAATTCTTGCTAAGCACCACGGCAGTTGCCCTTCTAGAATACAAGTTTCCGGATCCAACACTTTTTGATTTAAGGTGATTGGTTTCAGCTCCATGTCTTTGCCCTTTCTCAAAACGCTTAGAGCGACTTTCACGTCTCTTTCTTTCTTCAGGTGAATTTGCAAGCGCCATCACTCCTGCATAATATGCCTTTAAACTTTGTTCCTTGTCACTATCACTAGATGTGTCACCATTGTCAGCAGCAACAAAACTATCTATGAGGCGCTGCCTTTTAACTGGCTTTTGGGTGAACTTATTTGCACCCTTGTGTTCCAGCGAAGAATATCTTGTCCCAGTCAAATTGTTATCCTTGCTCCCATTATTCATCATTAATGTCTGCGTGCAAATATGGTTTGAGAAACAAATATTACGAACCGAAAATAATTACACTTCTAACTACTATTTTCCTTCCTGTCAATTAATTAAATTATTCAACAAGGTAGTGTTACCCATAATTATGGGTATGAGTAGCAAGGTATATTTCACAATGGAATTTAAATTAATTTAGCACATGGCAATTAATTAGACTTCAATGAACATGTTTTACATGCTTTCATCCTTCAAATTCACACTTTTAGGAACCATGCCCGGTTGCCTGCATACCTCAAGGACAAGGAAATGAAGGAATAAAAGAAAATAAGGCCAGACCAAAAAAATGATGAAACTTATTTCAGGCTAAATACCTAGGAGGAGAAAACGTTAAGTGAAATTCCAAATGCAGCCAATATTAATCACTAACCCCTAAAATAGCTTCTTTTTTTTTTTTCAATTAGTTACTTAAGGTCCTAAGCTGCATATAAATCATTACCCTCTTTCGCATGTAGTATAAAGCCCACAGGGGCCTAAAGGTTCCCAAAAGGTTATTTGTGTCAAATTTAAGTAATTTAAAAGGGAAGACCATCATTGCCATTTTGTTCTTGAAAAGAGGCTTGAATAAAAAAAATAAATAATTAAATAGAAATACCTTTTTGTCTCTTTCATTGACCCAACCGGCATATTTTGAAGTTTCATGATTGATGGATGCTGGCTTTTCAGCTGGCTTCTCCTCCTGAATAGGCTCCCACCTACTTTTGGTTCGTCGACTTGGACTTCTATTTAGCTTCGTCAACAAAGAAATAGGAGTTAAAGTCTGTGCACTGCTGCAAAATGAGCACCACCCATGGATCAGTATAAGGCACACTGGATTATCTAACTAAAACTCAAACCTCATCCCCAATGAATAATGCAACTAGACCCACCAATAATTTAGTACATACACCAACCCATTAAGTATGCATAAAGTCTTGTAAACCCAAAATTTAAAAAATAACAAATATATATATATATATATTACAACTTCCACATCCCCAAGCAGAATAAAAGTAGAAAACAAAGACTATCCATACTTCACACTCCCCCTTCGAAATTAAGGGGAAAAAAACTAATTTTGTAGGTGCCTAGAAAGACAAGACCTATCGTGCATGTGAGGATCTATATATGTGTATATATAGAGAGAGAGAGAGCGAGAGCGATACTCTTGCTTGACCACGTCTGCATTTGGCAGTGGAAAAAGCGGCTCAACATCCCAGTCACGTGTATAAAGTGTACCATCAGCAGTAGCCTTGGTGATCATCTAAAAGATAGGGAAGTAACTTCATATATTAGTAGCAGTATATTCATGTGCTTATATGTAAGTATGTGATAGACAAGTATAATTACGAATGTATGTAAACAAGCTTTTACGTTTTTCCCTAGAGTTTTCAGTTTTTAGGAACCCAAAAGGTCGGATTTCCCAACAATAATAAAGAAATCTCCTAGAGCTATTGAAGGTAGTAATTGCAATATCTTAGTATAGAGAGTATTTCAATTAAATTGGTAATAATATTGAACGATTAACCTGTAGCGTTCCATAACAACGAAGCAGCGTGGCATCTAACCTATAAAACTTACCTCCTTCATGACAGCCTGAGAAGCTGCCATTTGTATATCATCCTTACAGCGAGCCAACGCCCTCTCAACATAGCCACGTAGTGACTTCGGGAACATACCAGGCTGCAGCCCAATCAACTAAAACATTAACTGCTAGTGAAATCACTAGATCATTAACCATAAATTCTTTATGTGACCATTACATGGTATATGAAACTACTAGACATGAGTGGCCGCTCACATCTCTATGGGCTGATCAATTAAGATTTCAAATAAACACAAAACCATGAAAACAAATCCAAAGGCCCCAAAAAACTGACATTGGGTGCCAAGAGATTAACGTTTATAACAAAACAGAAACAGGTAACAAGGCGGGTATTTCATATGAGATACAGTCTCTTGGTTAATTAAATGGCTGAATTGACAAATATAGTTTTTTGATTTGGTAAAAAAAATTGTACTATTAAATTTACTAAATTAAATGGCTGATTTCACAAAGAGACTGGATTCACAAAGACAAATACAAGAACCCATAGCAATACAGAACCACCTAAATGTTAGGTGAATCATCTTCAATTCGTGACGGCTTAATTTGTTTTTGTGATGGCCTAACCCCGTTTCTTTCATTGTATGTATTCTTTGTTTGCAGAAAGAAATTTCTAAATAGATAAAGCAAAACAAAGTTGTGGCAGAAATAAGAAACCATGAACAACATATCTTTAGTAGCAGGAGGGCGACCTAGGACGGACAGATAATAAAAACCATTTTTCACAAGTCTCAATTTCACAGCATCCTCAAGATCTTTGCATGCAAATACAATCAACAGTTTAAAATATTTGACTCGTGGAGATTATATCCAAGTGCTAATAATATATCTATGCATTGAACAATGAGTTCTAAATAAGTCTAACTTGATTCTTTAAATTTTTACAAGCAACTAAAGAATCAGATCAGAGCTCTCACCTTTAGAATGGAATCTGCACCAGCACTGGATAAGACTTTGTCATTTGGTTTTACACTTATATAAGCAGGTTTTGCAACTGCAGCAGTTGTAGAGCTATCCTTATCGGTTTTTGGTAAACCGAAGGTGAAATTCGAAGCAATTCTTGGGTTTGTGGGAATCTGCACTTTGCTTACCCGTCGTGTATCTAAAGATTGGACACTTTGTGGAGATGGCTGGTAAGTCTGGCACTGGAGACTTTGTGGAGACGGCTGGTAAGTCTGGGATTGACTTTGTAGAGATGGCTGATAAGTCTGGGATTGGAGAATTTGTGGAGACGGCTGATAAGTATGGGATTGGAGACTTTGTGGCGACGGCTGATAAGTCTGGGATTGGACACCTTGTGGCGATGGCTGATAAGTATGGGATTGAACACCTTGTGGAGACGGCTGATAGGTCTGGGATTGGACACCTTGTGGAGACGGCTGATAAGTCGGGGGCGCTGAAGGAACCTGATAAGTAGAAGGATAATGTGAATTCGGTACTTGAGGACACGAAGGCACTGGAGGCGGTACCTCATGAGTAGCAGGATATTGCAAATTGGGTCCCGGAGGCAATGAGGATTTTTGTTGATCTTGAAAGCTATTATAAGAAGAATTTTGATCCAGAGGCTTTTGAATCTGAGGTTGTACTGGGGTAGTATGGTGGTTTTGAGAAGGAGCAGCCCCATGTCTCCAGTAACCATCATATGCACCATTAACTACAGCAGCAGACTGACCAAAAAACATATCAACAAAAACGATAGCAACAATATACTAATCAAGCAAAGTACTCTTTATAGTACCAAAAGAAAAGAAAGTCTACTCTACCACAAGATTACTCCAAAGATTGTTCTAAATTTTTATTATGTATTAAGCCAAAGAAAGAGATAACGGATAAAACAAGCTAGTAAAGTTATCTACAATATCCCTCCGAAACCGGGAAAGTATGAGACAAAGACAGATAGTTAACAAACACAATCATTTTGAGTTTTCTTTATTAAAACATGTAAAGTTACTGTAGCAAGGACGTGTGCGTTTGGAACTCAGGTTCTAACTGAAACTCAAACAAAGACAGATAGTTAACAAACACAATCATTTTGAGTTTTCTTTATTAAAAGATGTCAAGTTACTGTAGCAAGGACATGCGTGTTTGGAACTCAGGTTCTAACTGAAACTCAAACTTTCATCTCAATTTTTGTCTTTTTCTGAAAAGTCAACAAAAATTATAATTAGTTTTTGAAAAGCCAACCAACTCAAACTTAAAAATTCCATCTTCAACCGGCGAACGAAACAGAATTATAGATTCAAAAAGTTGAAAGACCCTTAGGACATTTAGGACAAGATAATTACTAGAAGCCAACATATCACATAGAAACAACTTCCCCCCACCCAAAAAAATAAATAAATAAATAAAAATTAGCCGACATGTGGAAACAAAAACAAAAGAGTTTGCTGGAACTTTGGCTCTTAAATCAATTTTCCAGTAACGTTTTGCTAACTATCTATGAAGGATTCATTTTAATCACAGGCTCATCACAATATACAAATGATTGCTTATAAGATTCCAAAATCACAATGTTGACACGTATAAGAGACAGATATTGAATATAATAGACATGGGCTAAGATTTTAGGAGACGGAAAATAAAAAATAAATATCTAATAATCAAACCTGCTCATTTGAACTGGGCTCAGGCCTCCATGATGAGGCGTATGGAGGTGGTGGCAGATTGTTCAAATTTGGATAGCCAGAAGAGGCATCGGGAACTGAAGATCCAAAATTTGATGGTCCTGTAACAGATGTATTCTCTGTCCCCGGAGCACAGGTGACTTCTGTCTGATTGTAATAATCTGCCCATTGCTTATAGTGCTGCTGGTAGTTTAGTGGAGTTGTTGTTGTAGTTGCAGTTGCAGTTGCAGTTGCCGTTGCCGTTGCTGTTGCCGTTGCCGTTGCTGTTGCAGTACCAGAACTATAAACAGAAGTTGTGCCTGAACTGTAATGTGCATACTGCTGAGTATTATTATAATTTGCATAATTGGCGTCACTCCATTGGGTAGTCTGATTATTATAACTGCTACTTGGGTAACCTCCCGCTGTCTGATAATCACCAGGATTGTAGTAAGTGCTTGAATAACTTGCAGACCCAGCATAAGACCCAGTATTCTGAAATGAGGAAAGAGGCTGATAAGGAGCACCTGTATTTTGATATGCTCCTACGGGTTGCGAGTAGGAAGGATTAGATTGCTGCTGATAGCCGTTATAGTAACTTGAGTATCCTGTGCTTCCATAACCATACGGATCAGAAGGATTTGTGTATGATGAATATCCATTATAGTCTTGTGGTGCATTAACTGTTCCCAAACTTGATGAACTACTCACAGGTGGCTGTGTGTGCTGGTCATAATGGTAAGTTGAATTAGATGGAATTCCGTTCTCCGTGGATCTATTATCCACCTTATGAGCCATCCATGACAATGATTCGGAGCCAGCTGTTGAAGGAAGATATGAAGATGTTTGTCCTTGGCTTGCACTAACTACGTGCCAATTCTACAAAAGAACACATTTTTTTAATTAACGCAAGCATTTTCAAAAAAACTTATCAAAATAGTAAAAGGGGTTTAGAGGTAAATAGCCTTTTCTGAATAAGTTTTTTAAAAAATGGCCAAAGTTTTTAAAACTTAGTTAAAAAGCCCTTTTTTTCTAAAATTGTCAATCAATTTTCTTAAATGGTTAGTCAGTGAGTGACCACATAATATTTAATAATTTGGTTAATCAGTGATTGTAGTCAATCACTCATTGACCATAATACAAATTACCAAATCCATTTGTCAATCACTTATTGACCAAATCTCAAAAAAAATAACAAACGGTCCTTTTGCTAAATTTAAAAAAATTAGGCTATCTATTAGATTAGGTGACTAAAAAAGGCCACCCAGTCTAATTTTCCAATAATAAATCATTAACTACGAACAATCCAGAAACAGCGCATGTGGACCATTTAAACGGGGCATTCCATTTCTTTGTCTAAGAAAGAGCAAGCATCTTTTCACATGCAGAATCCTAGATTACATGAAAAGGAACTAAAGCATTACTTGCTCTTCGCTCTTAACTTCAAAAACACAGACTCTTAAATTCTTTTTCAACCGTAAAATTTACGGATTTCAGAAAGGTGAAGCAATCTAAAATCGACGAACTTACAGCAGCTTTTACCATAATACTGCTCATGTTTTATAAATTATACAGAAGTCATGTCGTAAAATTCTTCGTCTTTCGAATCTCAATACATCTTACCCTAAAAACCAAACTCATATGGTGGAAAGAGAAGGAACAAACAATAAAAAAGTATAATTTAGAAACCATAAACACCCAATTCATGCTTTTTTTCAGAATAATATTTCCATATATAGACGCGTGTGTGTGTGTGTGTATATATATATATAGAGAGAGAGAGAGAGAGTCGCAAGAAAGAAGAAAAGGAAATGGGAAATCACCTCTAGCGAACTGGAATCCACAGCTGACATGGTCTCGGTATTTGCTCCTTGATTCAACATCACTTTAGCATGATCCTGGACCGAATAAGAACAAAAATTCAATAAAGCCCAAAAAAAACTGTTTTTTTAATTTAAATTAACCAAAAAAATTTCAACCCTAGCTTCACAAATAAGCAAACGAAAACCCTAATTAGGTCTTCAGAGATCAAATCGGTCCTCACCTTGAGAAGAGACCAGAAAAATTAATGACTCGAGAGGCAACAACCTTGAAAGTCGGCGTCGATTCGAGGGATCGCGACGGGGGGGTTTATCGAAAACCCAGAAAAAGAAATTGAGATCAAAAAAGAAACCCAGAAAAATAGAAGCGAAATTACAGAGCAAAAAGATATCAGAAACAAGCAACAGTAAACAATTAACAAGCAACAAAAAGAAAGCAGAAGAAACTTTTGGAGGGAAAAGAAAATGGAATTTGGGAATCTGGTGATTGGGGCGAGAGCAGGTGGAGCGATTCGCGTAAAATTTCTGAGACGGAGAGGAGAGAGAAAGAGGAGAGAGAGAGAGAGAGATGAGGGTTCAACGGTGGTCTAGGTCGGATCTTGTTTGGGGAGAGCGCAAGGACTAGGGACCTGAAAACGTTGGCGGTAGAGGAAGATAATTATTTACAACTCTTTGCTTAGACAATAATATAATATGTAGAGTCTCAAAAAAGAAAAAAATAATTATAATAATATGAAAGACTAATAGCATTTGATTTACTGTTTTGAGATTTTTTTTTTTTTTTTTTTAAGGGTAGGAATGTCAACAAATATCTATTATTGAATTCGTGGGATTCGATAGTATCAATTTTAGGAACGTCCAGTCCAAAAAGCCAATGATTACGTTTTGAGACTATTTTAGACAAAGTTTTTGAACTCTTTTTTTTTTTTTAATTTAAATTTACTATCTAAGGTTTTCGTTTGGTTTTCCATTCTAAATTTAAAATTTTTATCTCAGTTTTTATCTTTTTCTGAAAAAGTTTTTTATCTTTTCTGGAAAAATTTTTATCTTTTCTGAAAGTCAACACAAATTTACTATTAAAATTTAAAATTTTCAACTCAAACTCATTCACCAAACGGACCCTAAATTTACTTTTTACACCTACAATTCACAAAAATAGTAAATAATTATTTTGTTCATGGTAAATAAAAAATTATAATCTTAAATTGGAAATGTTTAAAAATTATATCAATATAGATTATGTGTACTTTTAAAATTATATATAATTTGTAAATAAAAAATCATCTCATAGACCTAGAATAACAAAGTAATAGGGGGTGTTTGGTGAACGAGTTTAGTTTAAGATTTTTAAGTTTTAATAGTAATTTTTTAAAAAAGACAAAAAAAAATTTCAGAAAAAGACAAAAACTATGATGAAAAAAGTACAATTTAGTTTAAAATGAATGATAAACCAAACTAACCCATAGACTTTTAAAACTTGAGTTTTTAAGTTATAGTTTGAGCTGTAAATAATGCAATTAAATTGGCTTTCCAGAAAACACAAACAAATTCAAAATTTTCAACTCTAATAGTTGAGCCAAACGTAAATTGAGTGCAAACTGTTAAAAGCAAAAATTCAAGGGGCAAACATTATAATTTTTCAATAAATTTAAAGATATCAATGTAAAAAAGCCGTACCTTTAAAATTTAAAACTTTAAAATAATTTAAAAAGAAATGATACTATAATTATTAAGTGAAAAAGGTGACTCTATTATAAAATTTGACATATCTCTTCTTCCTATTAAAATTGACTTTAAGAACATCATTACTTTGAAAGACGATTTGTTAGCCAAATATCAAATTTTGACATTTTGACATTAAATTGAATGCCATTAGACAATAGATTAGATCTTCAATGTCCATACTATTTTTTATCACAAAAAAAGTGCAAAAATGACATGCTCACTGTATTTTTATTTTAGGGTCCGTTTGATGAATGAATTGAGTTTGAAATGAGATGAAAATTTTAAGTTAGAATTGAGTTAACTTTTTAAAAAATAGTTATAAACTTTGTTGATTTTTCAGAAAAAGACTAAAATTAAGATGAAAAAGTACAGTTTAGTTTAAGTAAAGTTAATTCACCAAACAAGGCCTTAATCTCCAGTACATCATGCTCTTTTATAATTTACATTTACTTTTTTTCTACGAATTTTAAGTTTGAAACTTGTGAAAGTAAAACTATTGAGAAATACTATTAGATACAATCCAACAAAAAATAAATAAATAAATAAATGGGCAAATTCATCTCATTTACCATGTCATAAGACGTCCTTACAGGGAAACAAAAGATACAAATTAAATAGATAGCCAAGTTCAAAGCCATCACCCTTATTTACTGAAAATTTTCTTTTTAAAAAGGTAAATTTTAATTAGGAAATTAAAAAATTGCATTACTTACTTTAGAAACAAGCACTCCTCCAAACCAAAGACCACTTGAGGAAAGAAGTAATTTCATTTCCTTAAGGCACCACTTTTTTGCTATTTCACTTTTTTTTTTTTTTTTTGGATAAGTTACCCATCTTTTTTTTTTTTAATAAAGTTACAATTTTGTTGCTGACTTTATGTTTTTACTAAAAGCTAAAATCTACTTGATCTCTTTATAAAAAAAAAAATAGTCATTTCCGTTGACATATATTAGAAATTTAATTAAAAAAAATCATGTGAATTACATATATTAATGATTTAAGAAAAATAATTTATATTATTCAACTTGCATGTATTATACATGTGATTTGTTTCCATCCTAAAAAAAAAAAAAAAGTTAAAGGACTAAATTGTAACTTAATAAAAAAGTTAGGACAAAACGGACAATTTACTTTCTTTTTTTCCCCCTCCTGTTTTCCTCTCACCCCATTAATATGACAGTACTACGGCCGACAGTGAAAGAATAATTTATAGAGCTGATGCTGGGAAGCAAAGGACATATACAGAGGAACGTAATAGTACAAAGTAGTGTCTCAAATATTACCCATTTCTTCTTTTTCTTCCTCCTTTTTTTTCTTTTTTTTTGGACCAAAAACAATAAAAAAGACGACAACATGTTTCCGGAACAAAAACGACAACAACATGATCCAAAGGCAGCAGCCTAAAGAACAAAACAAAGCACACTGAGGACGGCAAAAACACACCAGTTTGGAGTCCAACCGAGTCCAGGCCCAAGGGGACATTCTTCTATATGACCTCAACTTTTCCCCCTATTTTAAACCATACATAATTATATAAAAAAAACATCTTACATTGTAACAACTAACTAATTTACATAAAAAATTTTTATTTAAAACCTTGTAACATAATAACTTTCTATTCAAAACCTTAATATATAATACTAATTGAAAAATATTACATTAGAATTATATTAATGGTACAACATGCCACAAAAAAAATGTTACAAATTTCGTAGGGAGGATGCCGGATTGCAGCCCCTCCCTATATTATGTTGAATTACAAATTATCCCTTAAACTATTAAAAATTTAGGGCCTGTCAGAGAGTATTTTGGTAATAATTTTGTTTTGGATATAAAATACTAATAAGAATATTTTGGAAATGATTTTGAGATATTATATGAAACTCTGTTTGATTGTATTTTTAAAGAAATTGGTTTGAGTACAAGAAAGAAGTAAAATTATGGGTTATGCTTCTAAAAATATTTATTGGGTGTATAAGTCTTAAAAAATGAAAACGAAAAGGGGAAACAACTTCACTTCATTTTCTCGTTCATTAACAAAAAATGAAAAGAATTTTTGTTTCGTTTTCTGTTTTCTGATTTTGTACAATGCAAACGCTATTTCAAAGCCATTTTCAAAACACCTTTTAAGGAAACGATGAGACTCTTTTCCAAAACAATACCAAACAGAGCCTCAATGTTTTATCTCCTATAAATTTTTATTGTAACTATCAACCTCCCAAACAAAAATTCCTAAGGTAATTACTGTCACATGGGCAATTAGGTGCATCATAAATCATTTCTTTCCTTCTATTTTGACAAAATTTATGGTATGAATTATACTTTACCTGTCAATCGGTACCATTATTTACCGACTAGTATCAATATTTTAACAGTCCGGTCTGTAAGTATTTAAGTTAAAAATTTAGAACCCAACATATAAAATTTGATCAAACGTCAAAAAACAATTTTTGTCAACGGGACAAAAGTACATTTCTATTATATAATTTCCTTTATTTGCAATTCTCTCTCGTTCACTCCGTCAAAGAATGCGACCCATAGAGCACCATATTGCATTCAGACCACAAATATGTACTTCGACGCAGACCACACCCCACCCCCCCCCCCCCCCCCAAAAAAAGGAAAAGAAAAGGTTTACGAAAAAAAAAAAAAAAAAAAAAAAAAAAAAAAAAAAAAAACTAGTAGGAAAGAATATTTCAACCAAAGGCTTCAATCATGGAGAGTGGCCTCCACAGAACGCTCCAAAAACCAACGATAAATTTCCCCACCCACTCACATTTCCCAGTTTCGTAGAAGTCACAGAACTGACCAAATTATATCACCCCCCCAAATTTCCTCTCATGCCTCCCCATCTGAGGGTCCACAAATGACAAGACCATGCTTTTCTATTTTTTATTTTTTATTTTTCTTTTTTGGCTGGATAATACCATTCAATCTCTAGAAATGATAATACTGATGGCTACATTATTTCCTTCTTTTTTTTTTTTTTCCCCAAAACCAATAATAAACTCTCTCTCTCTCTCTCTCTCTCTCAACCAACTGGAAATTTAGGACATCTTTGTAAGAATAGTCAAAAGAGGAAACAACGTTTGGACGGCACCTAGTGTGCTGTTTCGAGTTGAAATATCTATGGCCTCACTCAACTTAATTGACTTCCAAAGCTTTGACCACCAAGAATTTAGTTAGAATGGCATGAAAATTTATTCTCTTCATCTAAGACGGGGTTGAACCATCCCACCACAATGGTTAGCATAGAGTTGCACGAGATCAAAAGATTCAACCATCCGAGTGTCATATTCTAACCGCTGCGACGTTTAGAATAAGGTCCCATGACCAGCAACTTATACTCGTAAATGTGATCCCGACATTCTGCGAAATCACATTTCCCATCTTCAAAATATTGGCCTAAAAATGGTAAAATCGATTCCACAACTCAGACTTAACTAGTCATGAATATTCCTAGCCAAGAATCCTCAGTCCTGTAACACAATCAATCTAACGAACAATTGGTCTCTAAAAATTCCAGGCTTCGAATCGTCGGAATTCATTAGAAGTAACATAGTCCTGATGGCTATCGATTCAGGTTCTGTTTAAGTCTTATTTTTGTCAATTTAACCAGCCAGCTACAATATTTTGAAGAAATATGACAGAAAATGACTAAAGGCAACACGATCGACCCTCTTAACCAGTTGCTGATCCACTAAGGAATTTGTCAAGTTAGTATCACAGACACTTGGAGGCCGATCGTCCTCGAAGGTTATTTATCACAGTTATTCGTACGAATCGTACCCAAACTTTTCGACTCTAGTGAAACAGATCCAAAGTCAAACGGAAAAGAAATCGAACCGTCTGCAACAATATGAAAAAACAAGTCTTTCCCAATTAAGCAGCTAATTCCAAATCACAGTAAGCAATGGAATACAACCAGCGGTGTTTACAGCAATCACGGCCACCTTTTTTTTAAGAGATAACCGATCTCATGAAGCATCAAACAGGGAAGCTGAGACTAGAGCAACAAAAGATGAGCATAATTATTCGACTTCCTTTTGCTTACTAGTGAAATAAAACTGCAGCCGAATTTTCAACATTCTGCATAAGATGTCGGTTAAAAATTCCTCCTCCAATGTGCCGAACAGCTTCAGGAAGAGCACAGAAATTGCCAACATGGTAAAAATTGACTCATATGTCAACCATCGGTTCAAAAATAATCTTCATATCCCGGAATTATTCTTCAAAACAGGATCTTCATTTTAGACTCCATAATGGTTTGTCAGCAAATATTGGACAGCAACTGTTAAACCACTATAAAGCTAGAGGCACCCAGATTTAGGCCCCGACGGATTGAATCCAAGCCACAATAGCTGCAGAAGCCGACACAGAATTAACTTCAAATCTGTCTCCAAGTCCACCAGGCACCACCTCAAAGAATCTACAAGGCAGAAAAACTGTTTCTAAGTAAATTAATGCAGAGCATGTAAAAGAAATTCGTGAAACCTAAACCCCAGAACAGGAACGTTATAACCGATTCCTTGAAGGCTTAAACATTAGTTCAGTGCTAACAATTCCTTGCCGTATACCTGCAATTTGTCCACCAAGCAGAAAGCGGAACATTCGGTGAGAAACTCGAGTAGAATCTCCACTGAAGAATTTACGTAACCTACTCCACCGGTAATGTATAGCCAAACAACTGTAGTTGTGATGGTACAGAACTTGCTAAATGAAAATTGAGTGCATGCAATGCTGAGATTAGTGAGAATGGAACTGGTCGGTCGAGCTTCATTGTCATTCAACAAACAAGAAGCAAGACCAGACTATGTACACAGCAGATTAACCAAAGATCGGAAAAAGCATCGATTCTAGAAACTACATGCAACACAAACTTCAAGTTGGCATCTGATTTCAGCAACACGTTGTACTTCAACCAAACAGCAACTCGCTTTGTGCTTTGAGAAAGAAAAATGTACCAAGTCAGATTTAGTTCGACTAATTAAGTTCACTAGTCCCCTATCATATGTACAATGGATCCTCTGGCTCACAGCTAAAACAAATCAGAATCTTTTCCTTTTAACTCGAGCCATATCATCAAAATCATTGTTATTTTGCCACACCTGGCCACCATGCCTGAAATTTGCTTCCTGTTCGTCAATATTTCTTATTCTTCTGGGTGCATTACCTGGCCGATTCTTTATCCTTCTATGGAAATCCCTTTCTTGAAACTCTGCATTATCATCTGGGCAGAACCTCAAAGGCCTTGAACCTTCCTCAGGATTAAGATGAGAATTCTCACCTTCGACACTGTTAAAATTCGTCCTATATGGACGGACTGGTCCACGCCTCTCACCAAACCTTCTTTCATCCCCATTTACATCACCACCAAGCTCATGTAAACGACCGGGATGCATAGGACCCCCAAAGAAATTATCACCTTCAGGCCTTTCTTGGGGATCTAAACCACCAAATCTCCGCTCCCTGAGTACAATTCGATCAGAAGGGCTCCTATTAGGCATAACGGACCCTGGGGGGTGCCCGTGGTCTCTTCCAGAATCCATCTCTCTCATATCTGGCCTCCTAACCACCTCTCCAGTGAAACGACGATCAGGGGATCTCATCCTATCCATCCTGTAAAATTGTGGAGATCTTTGATGAGTCAAATCTGGATGTCCAGCAAACCCTTCTGGGGATCTTCTCCTAGGGGAAGTCCACGACCCAGGTGAACGAGTTCTGGAACCTAGGGGAGATTTCGAACGAATTCGTTGCATGCCTCTTCTCTGGACAGAAGGAAAATTCCTGTTTCCCTGAGTAAAATGACCGTCCACTCCTTCGTATGGAGGTTGGGGACGTGGGAACATGGAATCCATACTATCATCAGGAAACCTTACAAACTTCTCATTACGCCTAAGCCTGACAAATTCAGGACCATCTTCCCCAACACATCTGGTTGGGCTAATATTTCTTGAAATTCTTCGAACCATATGGCTACCACGGACTGCACCAGGAGACCTCCTCCTTGAGGGCATTCGACGAACAAAAGGTCCTCCATCATTTAAGGGCTTCCTCCCTCCTCCTCGACCAGAACCGACAAATGCAAGATCTTGGGAAACATTGTAAGTATTATATTCAAAGTCAGCATCAGAAACAGAAGAAGGAAATTTATGTCTAGGAACACGAAACTCTGTTGGACTGTTATAAAACTCTGAAGCAAATTCACGATCAGATTCTCGACCACCACGTAAGGTGTCTGATCGACTAGTAGTCCTACCTCTGCCACGCTGAAAATTCATCCTAGAATTCCTAGCTGTCTGATCATAGTGCCTCTCCCTAGAAAATCTTTGGGAATCATCAAAATAAAAACCGTCTCTGGAGAAAAGATTCAGTTCAGAGAAATCAGAAAACAGCAGTGAAAACCTAAAAAATAACAAGGAATCAAAAAAGGAATAATGAGTAACATATAAGAACAAGAAAAATATTCACCTCCCTCGTGAATAAATTTTATCTCCTTCTAGTCCCACATAAGATGGTCTCTCTCTTCCCACTCTAGACCACTGCCTGTCGCTGCCAGAAAGTGTTCTTGTCCTGCCAGGAGAAGATGAACCAGAAGATCGGGGTAAATTTATGATCCGGCTACGTTGACTTCCACTATCTATATCCTTCGCTGCATCATCACCATTTGCAAATTTGGCCAGCGTGGTATCATTATTCAGGATCAGGTCATCATTATAGATGCTCATAGTAGTCCCCTGTCCTATGGTATGCACGGTTTCTTCCTCTCCATTAGTGGCTTGAACGGCATCTGTCTCTTGGCACTCGTGTGCACCTCTCTTTCCTAACTGATCAAGAGTTCTTCTAGGCATAGCCTCGTTCATCTCATTCATGAGAGCTCCGCCAATTGGGTTTTGAACAGTCGATAATTCTTGCAAATTCGCAGTTTTGTCATATCCATTCTCAAATGTATCACTACGATCTGCATTAAGAGCTTCTTCACCACCCTCCTTATTTGTTTCAGCAGTTTCGGCTATAGCATCTTTTACCTCAGCTTGGGAAGAATTAGGATCAGCATTATTGATTGGTTCAACAATGAGCATCTCTTCATTACTAACACCGCTGTTATTGGTATGTTCCAATTGTGCTTTCTCAGAGGCAGGTTCCTTGACTGCATTGCGTTCAAGTTTTTCTCTGACTTCACCATCTTCGTAATCATCTTCACTATCTATTTCCATATCAATCGACATATCAATAGCTTGATTACCATCTGACTCATACTCAAAACTGTCAGAGGCTTCCATATCAGCTGAAAAATTCACCTTTTCCTCATCACTTGCAGCACCCTCACCATTTCCATGCAAACTAGGAGGCATATCATTCATAGGTTTTGATTTACATACCCCTGCATTATCGGTATTAATGTTTTCAGCTCTTCCCATGTCCACTTCACTACCGGCAATGGTTAATGTAGCACCCGTATCTGGTGCAACCTGCCTACTACTTTCACAAGCTTCCGGATGTACCTCTGAACGATTAAGCTGTCCGGAATTCACAAGATCCCCATTCCTGGCCAACTCAGTGGATGAAGAAGATTTCACAATGGGGCAAGCAATATCTGCAGTTTTACAAGTAGATGCAGCACAAGAATGATTGAACTCAGTCGGAAAAGAAGAATTTCCAAGAGGGCAAGCAGTCTCCGCAGGTTTTGGCACAACAGCAGCAGAAGAAAGTTTGTACTCTGCTGAAAGAGAAGAGTTCCCAGTGGGGCAAGCAATCTCAGAAGTTTTAGACATAGTTGTAGCAGAAGATTGTTTATCCGGACCTTGTACCGTCTTTTCATTCAATTGCTGTGATGTTCGCTCTTTTGAAGTAATGGTTTCCTTGTTACCTTCAAAAGCTGGTTCAGATTTTACGGATCTTGAATCAAATTCGTTCTTCACTGGTACACCGTCTGATATTGCAACACTAGAGGGTTTAGCTCCTCCGGTATCCAACTTAGTAGGCTCCTCAACTGGCTCTGATTTTACAGCAGTGATATTAACCTTATGCAAGCTGCTACTTGGCACATCAACTCTAGGTAAGCTAGTGTTGGAAATTAACTTGGGTGAATCAAACTTACGAGTTGGAGTGGAAGGTTCCTTAACGCTACTGCGAAGACAAGGACTAAGTCGTAAATGAAGAGAGTCATCAGGTTTGAATTGATTGCTGGACAGCCTTGACAACGTGGAGAAATTGGTTAACTCTCTCTCTATATTGGTGCACTTTTCCAAAGCAACGGAAACTCCTACAGATGGCTTTATATCTTTCGTTTGACCAGCTGCATCCATCCCGTCAACAGATGTTTGACCAAGAGCTACATCACTGGAATCCTCCCATGCATCCATAGGTGTATTAAGATCCCAGTTTGCCCGATTTGCATGGAGATGGGAATTCTCGACATTTAGTTTATCGACAGAATCACTTTTGCACTGGCTGATGCTGCTGCTGCTGCTGCTATCTTTACTCAAGGACAAATTCAGTGAAATAGGTTCTAAGATCCCCTGCTTCTGGTCGCTCCTGTTTTGGCCTGACAAAACTGGAAAAAAAGGTTCTTTTAGACTTAACAATGGTTTTGTGTTCTCTCGTGAAGAGGACGCTTCTGCTTCAACCTTCACTTGAGCAATTTTCTTAGCATGCATGCTCATCCCTAAAAGTCCAAGAGATTCAGTAGGTACTAAATTCAACTCACTTTTCCCTGCAATTGTCTGATTTATCGAAACTTTAGCCATAGGAAGTTTCTCTTTGACACTGTTCACATTTTCCAAAGAGTCTGGGTGAACTGTGAGGCTAGGTTCCTCCACTTTGACTTTAGCAACATGGTTATTCCCTCTAACCACATCACTTGCAGCACAGGAGCTTTCTCTTCTTTCTTCCAGTTCGGAGTTCTTAATAACATCACATAAACTGGAAGAACTTGTCCCCACACTAGAATATGAAAGAGTTGACCCCTGAGACGGGCTAGACTGGTCCTTCTGTAGTGAATTACTTTCTACTAGAGATGGTTCTTCAGCTGGAGGTGATGGAGGCCTGATCATCGGAAACCACCTTTTCTTAATAGGAATACCTGCAGGATAGTCACTAAATTTCCGAATAATGGGTTTGACCCCCACCTGCCAATAGAAGATTAATTGATCACTATTTTGAAAAGAAAAAAAGAAAGCTTCAACAGTTCTCGAATTTAAACAGTGACTTCAAAAACAAAAGTAACACCTCTTCATTTCCTGATACTGGCATGGCTTCAAAGAGAAATCCTTCACCCTTTGTATTATAAATACAAAATACCAATAAGCACGTCCTTGAGCACACTCAGATGCTGCTTTCAAAACCTGCACTAAATAAACACAGATGAAGTAGTTTTCTTTTCCCAAATAATTACTACTACCCAAACAAAACTTGTCAAATCCTCCTATTTTCTAGCTAGGAAAATCAACAAATGAAGAGCCTGCTAATGAAGCAGAATTAATGAACTCCTAACCGATGCTATAAAATCGGAGACCACATATACAGTAAACCTAAAGTAATTATACGGGTCAACGATACAAACAGCAGAAGAAAAGTAGTCAATTCAAATTTTATGAACAAGATCCAGAATTTCAAAACGCAAACTCATAGAAGTAGCTGTACAACTAAACAACTGGCATGATAGTATAAACAAGATCCACAATTACAAACAAGAAAAAAAAATCCACAAAATTTGCACAATTTTATGAACATGATCCAGAATTACCAAAAAAACAAAAACAAGATCAAAATCAAAATCAGAAGTAAATTACCAAAAATAAGAAGAAAAAGAACACGGAATTCAGAAGTAGCTGGACCACAAATCAACTTGAAAACCATATACATAACTACATATATAAAAAGCAGAACATAGGACAAGGATCTACAGAAATTTTCCATATAAAAGCTTTCAACAAACATTTAAAAAACATTTTTTCACGTTAAACCACAGTTTTTCCTTCAAAAACTCCGAAAAAAGTCCAAAGAAACCGATCGAGATGAAATCGATTCAGATCCACAAAGTCAAACGTAGAAATCACAAAAAATAAAGGAAAAAAACAGAAATTTCCAGGAACTTGCATGAAATCCCCGAAACCAACACGCAAACAACCAGTATTTCAACGATTTCAAACGAAAAGGCGAGCGACGAAATTTACCTGAGATTAGAGAGAGAAAGAGAACCGAAGAAACTCCGATCAAGCTCCGAAACTTCCCAAGAAAATGAGGAAGAAATGAAAGAGAAAGAAACTCTCCAATGGCGGTAGGGTTTTCTTTCTTTGCCCTTTTTTTTTTTTTTTTTGAATTGTGAAAATGCGGTACCGCTCTCAAGCGCACTATATATTTATACTAGAAAATAGATAATATATAATTTATCTGTCATCTGGGAGGAGAGTGTTGGTCACGCGCGCGTGGCATGGTTAGGTGATGACTCTCTATTATTGAAGCGGAGCGTGACACGTCTCCCATATCCTAATTTCCTCGAGAATCTCGATTTGACGTGTTCGCAATTTCGCACCAATTTCCTTTTTCCTTTTTTTTTTTTTTTTTTTTGTTGGATGATGACAAGATTTGGCCAGATGCGATTGCTTTTCCACAAAGACAAAGACCGTTGTCGATGCCATGATTGTTTCCACTTGAAAGGGGAAAGGAATAATTTATAGCGCTCTTGGGTGGGTAAGTTGGATAAATTAATGGAAGTAAAATTTTTAAGTTAAATTTTTAAAAAGAAAATTAAAATTAAAATTAAAATATATAATTTAATTAGAATTAAATTTATATATCAAATAAAGACTTTCACACTTTTGGGGAATTTTATCCTAAGGTGTCCTCATCATACGTCTCGCAGAGGTTATTATTCTAGAAAATAGGATAGGATATCATTTTTTAAGCACTGTTTTCGAAAGATACATTAATCTCAAACTTTGGATACCATTTTTAATCACCATTTTCAAAAGATACACTAATCTCAACCTTTTTAATAATAATAACTTAGTTTGTGTTTGATTTATCGGTTAGAGATAAAATTTTTAAATTAGAATTTGTTGAATTTTTAAAAATTAATTATAAATTTTATTGACTTTTCAGAAAAATATAAAAATTAATATAAAAAAGTACAGTTTAATTAAAATTAAAATTTAAATGTTAAACAAAATCTCAATGTGCGTGTGAGTTACTAAACTCTGTTTGTTCAAATTCAAACTAAATTAGTTTAATTTATTTTTATCTTCTTTCTGAAAAATAAACAAAAATTTTAATTACTTTTTGAAAAGTCAAAGAATTTCAACTCAAAAAACTTAACTCCAACCTATAAACCAAACAAAAACTAATATTTTGATATTTTAACTTTTTTAAGGGATTTTTAAATAATTTTTGAAAGGCATTAATAAAAACATTAATAATAACTCACCCATAAGCATGGTAGATTTATGAGCACGTCATTCCTTAGCACCTCACTCTAGACGGGGCTCACAACCAGGTGGATTCACGAAGTGTAGTTGCATGTCTAGCCGCTTCATAACCCGGTCACTCGATTGTCTTAGGGAGTGTTTGGATAAATGAGTTTAGTTTAAAATTTTTAAGTTTTAATAATAATTTTTCAGAAAAAACAAAAAAAATTTTCGGACAAAGACAAAAATCATGATAAAAAAATATAACTTAATTTAAACTAAACTTGTGTCCAAACTAATCCGTAGTAAATTAATTGTGTGCCATACTAAAAGATTTATTTATTAGTGTTGTTTGGAAAAATGCAAAGATAGGATCACATACTTGATCAACCAATTTTCTGAAGTGTCACGCTCTAGTATCCTCTTTGATTCATGCAACTACTATGATAATAGCTGGCGATTTCAAATAGCAAGTTGCTCTCCTTTATTTGAATGCCCACATACGTGTTGGTATAAAAATGTAATTGTAATTGTTGTCTCTTTATTATTTGTTTTTAGAAATGCCCCTGCATTGTATGTCATTTTGCCTTACAATCTTTAGAGGCCATTTAGGGGAGCCATTGGATTGGAGTTTGAGTTGAGTTTTACAAATATGTATTTGGTTCTAAAAAAAATGATTGAAGTAAATAAGTGTAAAAATTTGAAATGCATTCAGAAAAAAAAAATAGTAATATAAATATTGTTTTGAAATATCAAAGTTATGAAATATTAAAGTTTAAGTTTTTAAAAAATATTTGAAGATGTAAATAGTGATATTGGTAAATTTTTTATGAAAAATATTGAAAAAAAAAATGGTGATATGGTTTTCAACAGCTCCCCGGATGACCCCTTAAACATAATTCTGAATTTTGTTACATGAACAAAGAAACGACTTTGGTCCATGTTCATACATCTTTTTTTTTTTTTTTTTTTGGGAAATGATTAAATTAAAATTGAATACAAACATCACTATTAAATATGAGACAACCTTGTGATATAAGAGCATAATTCTCGAGTAAAACTAATTCCATCAATAACATATGGTGAACCTAAATGAGGAGGTAATAATGACGAGGTAATAAGTCGATACCTAATAACAGGAAAATTATTCGAATTTATCGGCAATCCTATAATCGAGTATGAGCAAATCTCCTTTTAAAAAAAATCTACAATTGATGAAATATTCTGATCGATTGAGAGACAGTCACTCACAATACAAAAACTATAACAAACTCCGCTTAACCCTAATACTAATGAAACTCATAGACATACATTGCCAAAAAAACAACTCAAACAGAATACGCACACAAAAATAAACTGAAGATAGGAGAACTACCTATTTTATTACATAATTAAAACTAAACACAAAAACAAAACATGAATATAAAAGTAACATCGCTCACAAAGTCCTCACCCAATGTGAAATAATCACTCCACCACATGTTACAACTTAAAATAAATCAATCGGCTCGATTAAAGATAAGAGATTACTGCACCAACCATTAAACCATTAAAACCTCGTCGAATCCTAAATCGCCAGAAGCTTGCTTGGTTGATCTAATCGAGAAACTCCCAATTAATACCCTCCGATTTCATTTTCACGGAGATCATCCAGCCATTAGTCACCTTCATCAATCATGACGTGGACTTAAATAAGGGTTTTGAAAAAAGGCATTAAAGGCATTTTGGTCAAAGAAGTTAATCAATCAAATTGTTCACACTTCTCAAAAATAAATAAATAAAATTGTTCACTTACCTAATTTTTTGAGAATCAGCAATTTTGTAGCTAGGGATTAACACTGTCAAAAATAATTAGAGGATATATGATGCAACAATTTCAACTCAAATTTATATTTCAATAATTTTAACTCCATTTATTTTTGTTTTTTTTAGTAAGTCCTAAAATTTATACTAATTTTTTAAGAGTCAAATAGTTGAAATCTAAAATTTTCAACTCAAATCTACTAATTAAATGCTTAATAATCAGATTTGTTTGTATAAGATTTTTTTTTTTTCACAATTATCTATCAACAAGATATGCTTTTTAATAGCTATAACATAAAAAAAAAAAAAAAATTAAATGATAGTTTAACGACCCTCGAAAGAAATTTAGCAATCCGAAACTGTCTATGATTCTTTCTTTCTTTAAAATAAATCGTGTTTCTTTAATCTCTCGAGAAAGTTCTCCCTTTTTTTCTTAGAAAGAAATTTCGTTTTCATATTGTTATTTGTTCATGCTAATATCTTTGGCAAGTAGTGGAAAATCAGAATTTGGTGGGGTTTGTCTACACCGCCATAATTTTGCCAAATGACGGTCCAATCTGGGGCTATTCAAATCACTTTCAACGAATTACTTTCTTTATTATTATTATTATTATTATTATTTGGGATTACGTGAATTTGAAACTTTTGTCCTAAGATAAAACTAAATATTAAATTATAGTGTTTTTTCAGATTAAGGGTAAGTTTGGTGTGTATGTTTAAACTTGAAGTTTGAACTAAAATTTTTATCTTTTTCCAAAAAGTTTTTTTGTATTTTTAAGTTTTTTGTCTTATTAAAAATCAACAAAAAACTATTATAATTTAAAAATTTAACTCAAACTTCACATCAAACATCCCCTAAAAATAATTAATTTATGTTTGGTGATATAATTGTTTAAATTTTACATAATTGAGTTTAAATTTTATTGTACTTCATGGTTAGTTTTTTGCATTCTAATAAAAAAGTCAACAAAAATTATAACTAGATTTTAAAAAGTAAATCAATTGTGACTAATAATTTCAATTCATCTCAAACTTAATCCGAATACCAAACGAACACTTAATGTGTTGGGCTTTGATAATCCATCCGAACACGTGTTTGATTGATACAGAATTGGAGATAGAACATCTAAATGTCATTTGATTATTTATTCTGAAATGATAGAAAGTCTTTACCCTTCAAATTTACCTCTATTTTGATAAATCATTATCATCCAAACTATTTTAAATAAATGTAAACAATTTCAAACTATTATTTTCTTACCTCTCGCATTTCTTTTTCAAATAATTATTTTTGAATGCATATTTGAATATTTCTGCTCAAATATTTTATTTAGAATTTTAACATCCAAATATCAGTTCGAATAACTAATTAAATATTTTTGTTTAAATTTTTCATTAAAATGTCTTCATCCCAAATGTTTCATTTTTTTGAAATAAAAATGTCTTTTTTTTTAATTCTACAATTAGACTATATTAATAACAGTAAGATATGATCAAAATCACATCAAATCATTAATATAAATGTTAAAAAATTGAATCCGATAGATAACTTTTGTCCTTTTTTTAATTTTAAATGTTCTACCATAGCAATCTCCTTTTTTCTTGAGGGATTGGATATAGATCAGGGATGCCATTTTCTTTTTTATTTTGTTGGGAAAAAAAATTTCATTATCTTTTCTTCTAAAAAATAATGTTATAACAAAATAATAATAATAATGTTATTTTCTTTGAACCGCATAAAATCCAATATGTGGGCGGAGATGCCATGGCAGGCCATCCAGCAGATAGCATTTAGGAAGTTTTTCCTTTGAGAAAAAATATTTTGTTTAGCATATTAGTTTAACTTAAACTAAATTGTATTTAATTTTATTGAATTTCCTTTTTTTTTTTCCTAAAAACTCAACAAAAATTATAACTAATTTTTTAAAAATTAACCAACTCAAACTTAAAAATTTAACTCTAATTAACAATTCAAACAGATGCAAAAGTTTCATACCCTTTTTTCTTTTTTTTTTTATGGGAAAATATTTGTCGCAAAGAAAAAAGTTGCGTTCAATCGAAAAATATGTAAATTCAAGAGAGAGAAAAGAAAAACTAGTTAATTCTTCATCCAAATCTATTCCTTGTTTAAAAAAAAAAAAGAAAAAGAAAGAAAGACTATTAAGAGCTAATCTTGTTGTCTTTGTCCTTGTTTGGCTCACCAGTTTCACTCCAATTAAACTGTACTTTTTCATCTTAATTTTTGTCTTTTTCTGAAAAGTCAACTAAATTTATAACTAATTTTTAAAAAGTCAACCAACTTAAACTTAAAAATTTTAACTCAAACCGTTTTATCAAACGCACACTTTATTTTTAATTGCGAAAAGATTTATGAGAAATTACGATTAAGAGATTATTTTTTAAAAATATTTAAATCAATAGTATATCTTAAAAATATTTGAGATAAATAAAATATTTTATGTTAAATTGTTTATTTTCAAAATTTTATTAAGATAATTATATCATAAATAAATTATTGATCATAAACATGATATCGACCTAATATTTTATGTACAAGAATATTTTTTAAAATAATTTAATCACAAATATGCTTTGTAAATATTTATTTACAGTAAATATATTATATATCATCAACAAAAAAAAATGTTTTCCTATTTACATCCACGGGGGTAGATGGGTTGACAAGACACACCTAGAGAAAGGATTTTCTACCTGTAAAACTAAAAACCTAAAAATGATAGGGTCACCTCTAAATCTTTATCTATTCACCAAAAAAATTTTCTCTTAGTTATTTTTATTACTAGATATATATATATATTGTTTATTTCCCTCATTGTCAAAATGACAGCCTAAAAAATTGAAATTAGGAAAACAAGCTTCTTTCATTTTAATATAGTAACCACCACGGTGGTTTCTGGCCTCAAAGTCATTATGCTAATAAAATTTTTTGAAAGACTATTTGACAAAATAAAGAAGTATATGAATCATTTTGCTAATTGACTCTCTCTAACCTTTGAAGTATACAAAACGACATCATCAATAGATGCCGATCACCTCAGGCTTTTTATAACATTTTTCTAATACTATATTTGACATTTAAGTTTAACTTCAACTAAATTGTACTTTTTTATATCAGTTTTTATCTTTTTCTGAAAATTTAACATAATTTATAATTAGTTTTTAAAAAATCAACTAACTCCAACTTAAAAATCTCATCTCCAATCAGTGAACCAAACGCATGTTTAATTTTTTTGTTAAAGATGTAGGACCACTCAAGACTCACAGGTCAAGACAAAGATATTGACAAAGTAGTAATATAAAAGAAACATATTCAATGCCGGGAAAATTCATTGTTTTTAACGTAAATAATTTCTTTAAAAAAGGAGAACAGACAAGAAAAGCAAAATAATGAAGTAGACAATTGACCTACCGACATCAAAATAAAGCCCACAACTCGAACTTGAAATATTTGAACGAGCAATAGTTTTTTAATGAATTGAATGAGTAATGGTTAAGTAATAAGAAGTCCTCACCTACTTCCAATTTGGATCCATAAAAAGCAAACTAGAAAATATAAAGGTGAATTACATACATGTCATCATCTCACTAACGATATTTTAAATGTTGTTAATAGTCTTTTTTTTCCCCAAGGCAAAGGACCATATTAAAATATGCACAAGTCTCGTTTTTCAAATCATTAGATCTATCCCAACAACGTAATTGCGTGCTCATCAATGAGGATAATTAAATACCATTAGACTTCTTCATAAAATATTTTACGAGTAACAATAATTTCACATTATTTTGTCATAGAACAAAATCACATCATTAATTAATCAGTACATAATTGTGTTATGAGCCTAAAAATCATTGCAATAATTACCACATTTTTTCTAAAACATTCTAAAAACTATTAACCCATTTGAATCATCATTTTTCATTTTTTAAAAAAACTTGAAATAAAGAATTCAAACTTCACATTTTTAGATAAAATCAAATGTGATATTACTACTAAACTATGTTTACAACCATCATTTAAATTATCATTTTAAAATTATTTTTTTAACTTTTTAAAAATTATTTAGCACTATTAAAATGCTTTCTACAATATTTTTTCTCATTAACATTTAAATTCACTTTTTAAAAACTATCAACACATTTTTTAAGAGAGAGTCAAATAATATTTTAAAGAGAATAATAATAAATCAAAATTAAAATTTTAAATTAATAGTGAACGAAATTATCAAATTTATAACAATACACAATACAATAAATATCTACCCTCCTTCCTCTCTCAACCTAAAATTATATATGTAAATTATATATCCAAATATTAATTAGAAAATCCATAAATTTACACCTAAAAATATTTTGTAATTCAACATCTTTTAAAAAATCTAATATAAACTTTAAATAAAGATTATAATATACTCTCTTTTTTAATAATTCTTAAGGTCTATTTGATTAATAAATTTGAAGAGATATTTAACATTCCAATTTATTTTAAATTAAACTGTATTTTTTCATTTTAATTTATTTTTTTTTAAAAATTATTTTCTTTAAAATTTTTTTTTATCTTTTCTCAAAAATAATAAAAATTAATATTAAAATTTCAAAATCTTAAACTAAATTTATTCACCAAATACTCCTTGAATTAAAAATTTTTATTAACTTTTAAAAAAAAAATTTTTTCAAAAAAGATAAAAATTAAAATAAAAAATATTTTTTAATTTGAAATAAAATGATCCACCAAACAAAACCTTTAAAAAAGATATTCTCTCAAAAAAAAAAAAAAATCTTGCCAACATGAAATCTTATGGGCTTTTCCCTCAAAAAATCTCATGGGTCTTTTATCATACACAAGCCCAAACCCGGTATGCTCGGCCCAGTGACCTCAACAAGAGCGGCAGAAATAAGAAAGAAACCCAAAAAATAAATAAAAGAAAGCCCAAAATCTTTGAATCGAAAAACACCACCATTTTCGTTACAAATTTCGTCACAAAAAATTGTTCGAATCAAACAATCCTTACCACCACCATTCCTCCCAAAATAACCAAGCAAAGAAAACCTAAAATCCAATACTTACAAAACACTGCCTGTTCTAAACAAGGAAAATATAATAACACAGAAGAACCAATTGACAACCCAGATGAAGAACCCATTAATTTGTTTTGGTTTGCTTTTTCCATTTTCTTGACTGCAAGACTTTTTTTCTCCGGCGAGAAACCCTATCCACCGAACCCGTAGAGAGTCCGGCCCTGCCTCTTGAGCGCGTAGACAACGTCCATGGCGGTGACGGTCTTCCGGCGAGCATGCTCGGTGTAGGTGACGGCGTCTCTGATGACGTTCTCGAGGAAGATCTTGAGGACCCCTCGGGTCTCCTCGTAGATCAGACCGCTGATTCGCTTGACGCCTCCTCTGCGAGCCAATCGCCTTATCGCCGGCTTCGTGATCCCCTGGATGTTGTCCCGGAGAACCTTACGGTGTCGTTTCGCTCCTCCCTTTCCCAATCCCTTGCCTCCCTTGCCTCGTCCCGACATCTTTGTTGATTCGCCTTGCGATTTCTCTGAAATTTAGCCAAGGAATTCAGCTCGTCAGAATCGACAAAACCCGAAACAGCGATGTTTTCCCGAGAATCAAACTGAAATTAGAAACTAATCCACCAAGGATTTTTTACGAACGAAATGATTGAACTCACGAGCCAAATACTCAGTTAGATTTCAAATCAAAGATGCTGCAATTTGTGAAAGAAACAGAGGAATTGAGCTTGTCGGAATTGAACGAAACTCTATGCATTCACAACTCCAGTTGCGTAAATTCATTCTGACAGTGAATTTCTATTGAAAAAGGTCACTTCATTTCCCGAGTACCAAACAGAAATTAGAAACTACTAAACCACCGAGGATTTTACAGATGAAATTATTTGACTCACGAGCGAAATACTCAAGTCGATTTTTTTTTTTCCTTTGAAGGAACTCAAGTCGATTTCAAATCGAAGACATCACAATTTCTGAAATTAATAAACAAATTAACTCGGTTGGAAATAATCGAAAACCTAGATTCAGAATTTCATCCGCTAAATTTCTCATAAAACAGCGAAAGATTCGCTTCTCTTCATTTGCTCGAGAACCAAACAGAAATGCGAAACTTATTCACCGAGGATTTTACATGCGAAACAGGAACTGAAGAAAAACGAACCAATTTGATTTTGAATTCGAACAGAGAAAATCCAAAGGAAAGAAGAAGGAAAAAAAATGGAAACGAACCTGAAAGCGCGAGCTCTGGAAAATTCGATTCTAACCAAACACAAAGCCACGAAGAGAGATTGTTTGTTTCAATTTGGAAGCAAGTAAAGGATCTGTTTGGTATTTATAGTCGGACCCCTGAAGAGCACTACTTTTGTCGCAATCCACGACTCCGGGTTTTAGAAACAGTTTTGTACGTTGATTTTTAAATGAACGGTGTAGATCGTGCGCTTTATTTTTGCGCGGATTGATGACATGGCATGGCAACATTGGGACTGCAATTCGCGCTTTTTGTCCTCCCGGCTAAAATATCGCGCTTCTTTGGCTTAATGAAAAAAAAAAAAAAATGTTTTTCCCTCTTCAATTTTTTGGGGAAACAAATTTTCCACATAAACCACGTGCATCGTGTATTAAAGAACTTGCAATTGATTCAATGAAATTCCAAAAAAATAAAAATAAAAAATAAAAAATTGTTATATTTCACAATAATGATTGGCTATGTTTAAAAAAGAAAAGGGACGTTTTTTTTTTTTTTCCCTCTTGTCTTCACAAGGAAGCAAATGGTTGTTCAGAAAAACAAAAAAACTGAAACAAATTATATACATATACTAAAGCAAAGGGGTGTTTTACTGTTCAAAGAACAGTACTTAACAGTATTTTTCCGGTTTTTTTTTTCTTTTTCGCGTTCTAGCTACAGTAATGTACAGTAATGAACAGTGAAACAGTGCAAAACAGTGAAATGACGTTTTTGCCCCTCAGTTTCTTCTTCTTTTTTGGGCATGAACAGTGAACTTCCAATTTTATCCCTCATTTTACCTCTGCCAGCCTGCCACCTGCCAGCGCGTCACTGTTCAGTGAACAGTGAAATCACTGTTCAGTGAACAGTGAAATCACTGTTCACTGAACAGTTTTTTTTTTTTTTTTCGGTGCTTTCTTCGGTGCTGCTGCTTTTTTTTTTTTTTTTTTCCTTTCTTTCTTTCTTCGGTGCTGCTCTCTTTTTTTTTCTTTTTTTTTTTTTTTTTCCTTTCTTTCTTTTCTTTCTTTCTTCTTTTCTTTTCTTCTCCTGCTACCTGTTCATTTCATTGAACAATGTTTTTTTTTTTTTTTTTTCCTTTCTTCTTTTCTTTTCTTTTCTTTTCTTTTACTGCTACCTTTTCATTTTCTTATCTTAGTTAGATAAGGTGAAGTCCTTATTGAATCAAATATGCTGTTTTTTTCGTTGCTGCTTTGTTGGTTTTTTTTTTTTTTTTTTACACATATGCTACTTTTGTTGTTGTTGTTGTTTTTTTTTTTTTATACTTTTGTTGTTGTTGTTGTAATTTTTTTTTTGCTTCTGTTATTGTTGTTTTTTTTTTTTAACTTTTGGTGCTTTGTCATGTTTTTTTTTTTTTTTACTTTTGCTGTTTTGTTTTATTGTTTAATAAATAGTTTTTTTTTTTACTTTTATTGCTTTGCTACAGTTTTTTTTTTAAATTTTTACTATTTTGCTACAGTAAAAAAATGTAATATTTCATTGTTTAATAAACAGTGATTTTTGTTTTTGTTTTTTTTATTTTTGTTATTTTTGTTGTACGGTTCTTTTTTCCTACAGTAATGCACAGTCGCTGCTTTTCTTATATTAAACTGTCAATTTTGCCCCTATCCTATGTACTGATTTTTGCTTATCTACAGTGGAATGACAGATTTGTTCTCACATATTTTACCTTTTTTTCCGTGAAATTTTAGACATTAGATTCTGATCTATTATTGTATTGTGTTTTTGCTCACTTTGTCTTTTTTTTTTAAACAATTTTTTTACTTTAAATTTTTTTATCTTTATTTCGGATTTTTTTGTATATCTTTTTTGTTTCTTTTGTTCTATTTTTTAAAGACCAATTTTTTAAAAGATTCTGCATGCAATTTTTTTTCTTTTTTGTTTGTTTTGTTTTATATTTTAAAAATTATTTTTTTCTTTTTGCATGTATATAACCTGATAAAAAATTTTTATTTTTTTAAAACAGTAAAAAAAGAAGAAAATGAGTTATATATTTTATTTTATTATAATGTTTTTATTAGGGTTAGTTTTTTCCGATTCTTTTGAGTTTAAATATTTTTTTCCTTTTTTTTTATTTTCTGCTTTATTTTTCTTTAAATGATTATAACTACAGAAGATTTTTTTTTCTTTTTTGCTTTTGTTTTCATTTTTATTATTGTTAATTCTATTGTTATTTTGATTTTGCATTTATTTTTGGGAGAAATATTGAAAAAAATTATATTGATTATAATTATAATATTTATCTTAACTAACTGTTTTTATCATATAATATTTAGTTTTTTTGTTTATTTTTTTCTTCATTTCCCGTGCAGCGCACGGGTATTAAACTCGTCCACTGACTAAAGTAAAGCAGGGCACAAGGCTTTGAATGAAAACCAACAACTTTTCATTAGAAAACAGAACCATGCACTTATGTGCAGCTTGGCCAAGAATTCAACTGTTTCTAGAAATATGTGTGTAATAATTGAACTTCTAGATTTTTTTTTTCTTTTTTGGTTTTAGCACTGTCACTTTAAAAAGAGTTTATTTAGGCTTAGTTTGGCACACCATTTTAAGTACCCGTTTGGTACATTAGTTCATTTCCGTTCAAATCAAAATTTTTTTTGTCTTTTCCCAAAAAGTTTTTGTCTTTTTCTCAAAAAGTTTTTTGTCTTTTCTAAAAATTCAAAAAAATTTACTATTACAACTAAAATATTTCAACTCAAACTAGCGAACCAAACGGGCCCTAAAACATCCATCTCAAAATTTTTTTTGTCTTTTTCCCAAAAAGTTTCTGTCTTTTTCCCAAAAAAAATTTTGTCTTTTCTGAAAATTCAAAAAAATTTACTATTGAAACTAAAAAATCTCAACTCAAACTACTCCACCAAACACTCAATTGGTATTTGAATTGAGTTTGAGATGAGATGAAATTTTTAAGGGGGTGTTTGGTTCGCTAGTTTGAGTTGAAATATTTTAGTTGTAATAGTAAATTTTTTTGAATTTTCAGAAAAGACAAAAAACTTTTTGGGAAAAAGACAAAAACTTTTGGGAAAAGACAAAAAAAGTTTGAGTTGAAACGGAGATGAACTCGCGAACCAAACGGGGAGTTGAGTTGACTTTTTAAAAAATAGTTATAAATTTTGTTGACTGTTCAGAAAAAGATAAAAATTGAGATAAAAAATTTGAGTTGAGTTTGAGTTAAACTCATTTACCAAACATAGGCTTAAAAATATGACAGAATAGTATCCCAAAAAAACTGAAAGGAAACTCACTGTATATAACACGGTGACCTTCGGGTTACCATTTAGTAAAATCCACGAATAATTAGAAAACCGATCACAACTCTTATACTTTACTCAATCACGAATTTTGGGTTTTGAAAACACCAAATTTGATTTGAAACCGACACTACAATCTTTAACCGATGTACAACTTTAAGTAAACAAACATTTTAGATCCACCTTTAAAAAATCATGTGAATTTGTGTAAGCTAATGTTTTATGTGCTATGTATTTTCTAGAGATATATATATGTTGTAAATAGATTTATGTGAGTACATACATCTCTTCTACTTACAGATAGGGGTGCTCGCCATGTCCACAAATTTGATCAATCTGATTAATCTAAAACAATTCGAAAATTTTAGATTGATTGAGAGGATTTTAGATTGATAACGGATTGAAAATTCCAATCCAAAAGTTTAAAATTGGATTGCAAATCAACAGTTTATGAATATGCGAATTTAAACCATACATACATATTTTATAACAAACATGTGTAGGTATTTTTCTTCCTTAATTTTTTCAACATACATGTGTAAATCTATAATTATATTTTTTTGAATTTTCATATACGTAATTTTTTGTTTTGATATGTTTATTTATTTTTTTGTCAAATGACTCTAAAAAAATTTCCAAGAACTTGCCTATACTTAGAATTTAGATTTTTTTTTTTTAAGATTTCAATTAAACATGAAATTTTTTATTGTTCTAAAATCTACATCACATTTAGACCCCATTTGATATTAGGGTGAGTTTGGCACCCATTTCATCTCCATCTCATTTCAAACTTTTTTTTGTCTTTTTCCTAAAAGGTTTTTGTCTTTTTCCCAAAAAGTTTTTTGTCTTTTCTGAAAATTCAAAAAAATTTACTATTACAACTAAAATATTTCAACTCAAACTAACACACCAAACACCCCCTTAGTTTGGAAACGTCTTGAAAAAAAAAAAATCTCCTGGTTTCCAATACTTTCGTTCTGAAATCTCGGGATTTCAATTAAACATTTTGTTTGTTTTACAAAAAATTAGAAAATAAAAACAAAAAAAAATTATTTTCCTATTTCTGTTTTCATTATCCAAGACTTGTACAGCCAAATAATATTTTAAAAAATGTACCAAAACAAAATTTTACTTTTTCATGCTCAAACCAATTTATCTATAAATATAATCAAATATAATTTTCTCAAAAATCATTATCATTTTTATTTCATATTTAAAACAAAATCATTCCCAAAATACTCTTAAATGAGCCTTTTTTTTTTTTTTTCCAAACATCAATCTAAAAATAATATTAATTTGAAAATGAATCTTTTTAAAAACTCATTTGCGAACTTATGTTTCAAAGACAAAAGGGGTGTTTGGTGCAACCATCCAACCCATTCAACTCAAACTTTTTTTTGTCTTTTTTCCCAAAATTCTTAAAAATTTTTGTTTTTTTCCTAAAAAGTTTTTTATCTTTTCTGAAAATTCAAAAAAATTTACTATTGAAACTTAAATTTCTCAACTTAAACTACTACACCAAACACCCTAAAAGTTGACATTTTATTTCTTCGAAATTTTGATTTTATAACTTAACACATGTTTTTAAAAGCATATCCAAAGACGATTCACTTTTTTCTTATATTTAAATCAATCTCTATAAAAACATAACCAAACACAAATTTTAAAACAATTTCTATATCATTTTCAAGGTATTCTCATTTATTATTTTCATATGAAAAACAAAATCATTCCAAACTAAATAAAAAATAATAAACACAACCTAATTGTCTCACTTGCAAAACTGGTCGATGAAGAGATCTTCCAAGTTTTTTGTTATAGATGATGATTGTTTATCAAAGCGAATTGTTTGTTAAATGATATTCATATTTCTCCATAGTCTATAACTATTTTTTGATTGAACGAAAACTTTGATTTTATTTATTTACATAGTACTATGTGGGATTTAGAATCTTAAATTTTATTTCTGAAAAATATTTTTTCTTTAGAAAATTTTTTTAAAAGGTATTTTTAGTATTCAAAAAACAGATTCAAGTTTTTATTTATATTTATTTTATTTGAAATTTTTGTTGTTTTTAGGGAGTAGTGTTAGAAATACTAATTCTAATAATAAATTTTTGAGTATCAACTCATGTATTTTATTTTTATTAACAAATATAATCAGTTGATATGATAATATTTCAACATTTACCAATAAAAAAATTAATAACTTATATGCCAAATAGGTTGATACTAAAAAGTTGAAATTTTAATTTATATCTATAGTATCTTTCAATTAAGAAATAATTAAAAAATAAAAGTTATATTCATACAATTAACCCTTTAGGAAATTTGCATAATAACAACATAAGCAACTCTGAAAAAAACAATCCCTAATCTGCAAAAGTTTCCATTCTAATTTTTCTTATTTAAAATTTTATCATTAAAATGTTTCTATCCTAAAGTAAGCATTCTAATGTTTCTATCCAAAATGTCATCATTTAAATGATTAAACCAAAAGATGCCATTCAACTAACTCGGAATATGCGGATAAATTACTTTTTTAAAAGTATTTTTTTCCAATGAATATATCAAATCTGTTAAATTTGAAAAAATACCATTGTTTAAAAAAAAAAAAAGTTAATCACTTGTTTGGTCTTTAAACTTTTAAGTTTGTGTCACTTTAGTCCTTTTTTTTTTTTTTTTGTAGTTTGAATAATCTTAAACTATTAGAATGTTGTTATAATAGTCATTTTCTTAATTTTTTTTGATAAAATCTATTAGTAATTTGATTAAAAGATGATGCCTAATAACGGGTTTCATCCAAAAACAATGTTATTCATAGTCAGAGTCACTCCAGTTACGAAAAAAAAAAAATGACCAAAGTTGTATGAACTTAAAAATTTAGGGACCAATATTGCAATATACCCTTTAAAAAATGTCACTCACTTGGTAGATTGTTGTTTTTACCTTTAGTGATTAACTGGATGGCATTCAATTTTTACTACTAAAAAAAAAGTATAATAATAACTGTCCAAAAACTAACAATCTATTTATCTAATTGCTTGATTATTAGCAATAATTATACATTGACTCCACTAAGCATATGTTTGGTAAGAAGGAAAGAAATAGGAGGGACAAAAATAAAAGTGAAAGAAAATAAGAGGGGAATAAATATTTTATTTTTTTTCCATATTGTTTGGTATCATGTAAGAAGAGAAAAGAAATAAAAGAAAATAAGAAGGGGAATAAAGATTTTATTTTTTCCATATTGTTTGGTATCATGTAAGAAGAGAAAATTAAAATGTTATATAATTATTATTTTATTTATCGATATAGCAATAATAAAAGGTAATTTTAATAGTTTTTGGATGAATTTTAATAGTTTCTTTCACTTTTGGAGAAATTAAAGTTATAAGTCCCACTATACTTTCTTTTCCACCTAATTTTTCTTTTCCTCTTCTCTTCCTTATTGCAAAACAACCTAATTTAATATTTTTCTTCCAATAATCCATTCCTCCACTCCCTTCATTTTCTTTTCTATCCCATCAAAACATAACATAAAATGATGAATAGTTCAAATACCCACCCCAACTAAAAAAATTAATAAAATAAAAATTTATTCGATGTTTTAGTTTAATTTCAATTATTATACTTTTTCAGTTGAATTTATATATATATATTTTAAAAATAATAAAAATTATAACTTATATTTAAAAAATCAATCAATCAAAATTTAAAAATTTTAACTCCCGATCCAAACGTAACCTAAAATCTATCTACCTAGTAGCTCCTGATAACTAAAAGCACAGTTACGTGCAATTGGAAGGACAAGCAGAGAAGAGTAATGAGTTGAGAGAAACTAGGCTCTAGCGTAGACACTAAAACGACAACGTCTCATGCCACTCTTCAGTCTCCAGTTCAACCCAACAACAAGGAAAAGCAATGGCTCTGACATTGAGAGCCCGGGTAGTGAGCAACATCCGGTGGTCACGACGCCTACTTCTCGGTGCCATCTCTCCGTATCCATCTCTCAATCTCAAGCTCTCATCACTCTCCGACGCCAAGGTTTTCTCTCATTTTCTCGAATCTTTTCCGTCTGGTTCGTAAGAAAATGCCTTCTTCGAATTCGCATTTTCCATTGCAAGCTCTCAAACGGAAGCTTAAGCTTTTCGCATTGCTTACGAATTTTTTTTTTAAAAATTGTTTCCTCTGCTTGTTTTCATCAGCTATCGTGCGTATTGGACACGGAATGCGATGATTTCTTGCCGTGGCTGGAGCGAAAAGCCGGCACGGAGATTTCTTCGATGCTTTCCATTGGAAAATCGGAGCACGGCAGGTTTTCGAATAATAACTTTTCGAATTTTGGTTTGAAATGAACATTTCAGTATTTATTTATTTACATTATACAGTAATTTCATCGATATATAGTTCTTTTTGCGGTGAAGAACTAGTAAATTCTACTCAATTTGCCAAATTTTTATTGAAATTGATTGATTCAGGAATGGAAAACGAGTTTTTTTTTTTTTTTGCCATGCAAATTTGTTTTTCCTTCATCAGTATCCGAGCTGAATTCAAATTAGTGCTGAACACAGGGCTTTGTTTGCTTCGAGAGTTATAAGAACCGGAGATTGCATTTTGAGAGTTCCTTACAACGCGGTAATGTTGAATTTTGCCAAACTCTGTGCTGAATTTTTCTTAAGTTGTACTTGTATCTCATAGCAGTGATATGCCAATGAATTATTTACTTGATATTGTAGCAACTAGCTTCGGATAATCTGCCTTCGGAAATTAATACTTTTATAGGTGATGGTATCGGGAACGTTGCGAAGCTCGTCATTGTTGTTCTGCTTGAGAAGAAGTCGGGAGGGGTTAGATTACTTTTCCTTAGAATGTATTTCAGTTTTCATCTTTAACGATTGTACGTTGTTTATATCAGAGAAATTATTTGCCATGTGTGCATTGTTTAATGGGTTTATTGGACAAAATTGATGCAGGATTCTGATTGGGCGCCTTATATCAGCTGCCTTCCCCACCCCTGGGAGATGCATAATACAGTAAGTTTAGTTTTACGAATTCAATATATTTCCTTTATGTTTGACTTCCCTTGTGTCATATTCAAGTGGCTAATTCGATGACACAAATGGAGGTCGATAGAGGTCGATAGATCATTTTGGTTTGGGATTTTATTTGTTTGGACAGCATAACCTTTCTTTTCTTTTTTTTTTTTCTTTCTCTTTTTCAGTTATATTATGGTTATCTAAGTTGAGGAAAGTCATGTTATACAAATTTTCATATTGCTGATGAAATTTGAAAGAGCAAGTGGGATTCTAGAAGTTGTATGAACAAAATGATGATGAAGTACAATTGTCAGCAGAATATGGAAATTGGGATGTTTGTTTTGACATGATTTGTTTTTGGATTAGAGAGTTTAAAAGTGGAACACAATTTACTTTGAGCCTAAAACTAAGTTCTTTTTTGAATAAAGAGAATCCAATGTCGAGGTGCAAACTAAAAGTGGGATTCTTCAATACGCTCATTGTTTGTATTTTTGTCAGATATTTTGGAGTGAGGATGAGTTGGAATTGATTCGCCAGAGCTCTTTGTGTCAGGAAACAATCAATAAAAAATCTCTAATTGAAAAGGAATACTTAGCAATCAGACAGGTAAATACTTCATTTTGTCTTTCCACTGCCTTTAATGTTCTCTCTGTGCTTTTGTGCTGGTTGTGTCTTTCTTGCGAAGCAATAGCATGTATCCGTTTCTTTTTGAAGTTCATATCCTTTAGGTCGTTTGTTTTTCGGTTTATTACTATCTTAACCTTGGAGGTTATGAACTTGTGACAATGATAAGATGCATATCATTTCAGGCTATTGAACATATCCCTGGAGTATCTGAGACAATCACTTACAAGAATTTTATGCATGCATATGCTTTAGGTGAGCATCTGTTTGTTGGGACATGTTCATAATTTTGTTTTGTTTTATTTTACATTTATGCATTTAGTTGCATTCTTTTCAAATGATTTGTACTCTCACTGTTTGCCATGGAATTCTACAGTTGTTTCTCGAGCATGGGGAAGCACAAAAGGCGTTTCCTTGGTATCACTTTTTGAATAATTGCAATTCTGGTTTTGGGCCAGGGTATATTTCGTATGTCTCTCAGTGTTTTAGTTTTAATATTCTTTGGATCACTAAATTATTTTATAGATTCCATTTGCAGATTTTTTGAATCATGATGGGACTTCAGAAGCATTTGTTTTGAATGATGATAACAAAGAGTTGTCTGAGGTTCACTTTCTTAACACTCCTCTTCTCGAAATTTTGAGTTCTGGACAACGTCGTATGATAAACTGGCTAACGCCTACTTTCTGTTACACATTTATTATTTTATGCTTTTATGGCTTAGTTAACAAAAAACTGAGTGCATGCTACAAAAGCACATAATCAACCTATAGAAGTCATAGTTCTATAGTATTTGATATGGTAGTAAAGTGGTTCTTTTTCAGTTTGTGTCTTTCCTAAAATATGCAGGTTGTTGCTGATCGCAATTATAGTCCCGGTGAACAGGTCAGATGCTACTTTAATGAGACAATTTCGTGTCCGTCATCTAGTGGTTACACTTTACTGTTGATGAGCATGATAAATATATAATTAAAAAAAGCAAAGATTTTTGTTTTGGTTAAGGTAATGTATTGTTTTTTATTTCGGATCTATGCTGAAGTCAAATTTTTTATTTGGATTTCTATCCATGAATACAATATGCATTGAACTACTGAACGACTCTGTGCCCCAAGAAAATTTGGAAGTTTGTTCTTCTCCAGCATCATGTATTTATTCTCTTCATTAGTCTTGTATGGTTTTCATTCTTTTGACGATCAAATGTGGGTTTTGAGAGAACGAAAAAGATAAAAGGAAAATGTGGTTTGTTATGAACATGTCTATGGAGATGCCATATAGAACTGTTAGCCTATAATTGATTATAGCATCGTTGGCCAAGTTAGTCAATGAACTAATGCTTGAATTTATTCGAAAATTTGTGCAGGTACTCATAAGATACGGAAAATTTTCAAATGTTACCCTATTGTTGGACTTTGGGTTTACTGTTCCGCACAACATTCATGACCAGGTTAGAGAGAATTTAATTTAGAATTTACTTCTGGTACCATCTTTTAGGGATGGGATGATTTTGCAATTGCTCAAACATGCTGTTTTTATGTTATCGACATTGACTGTACATCTTTCTTGTTAAGGAGAACTAATCTCTTTTACATTATTGTTGCTCTGTTTCGTGACTGTATTTTAGGATGACTTCAAGATGTCGGAGACTTTATTTTCAGGTTCAAATCCAGTTCAACATACCTAATCATGATCCTCTTCGGACAATGAAGTTGGAAATTTGGCAAAAACATCATGTTGCAATCAATAAAGATGTCCGTGGCTTTGACTCTTCCATGGATTCTTTCACAATCAAGTTGGTGGCGACGCCCATATATCTAAAACTAATTTATTCAACACTGTGTTGTGTGCTTGAGCCATATCAAACTAGATTAAAATTTAAAACTACTGAAACTGATAAACATGCTTATCTTTGTTCCGTTATACGAAACACATTAAAGACGGATGTTTGGTTCTTCTGCATCACGTCAATTGCTTTTTGGATGGCTGGAATCTTGCTTCTTTCGTTTTTGTCAATATTAATTTTTTCGATTAAAGACGGACAATGCATGTTGATTTAAGAATATTTGCATTTATTTAGGGAAGTAAGATCCGCTAATGGAAAAGGGAAAGGTATCCCACAATCACTTCGTGCATTTGGTCGTGTTCTGAGTTGTGTCTCTCCTCAAGGTATGTTTCATTAGTGTCCCTCTTATCTAGTCTAATTTTATATGCCACAAGCGTCATTACTTTTTAGACCATCTCTTGTTACAGTATCATGCTTACTTTGTTATTTTACAGAACTTAGTGATCTGGTCAAGGAAGCTGAAGAAAATGATGGGCGCCTTGCTCGACGTCCTTTGAGGAACATCAGCAGAGAAATTGAAGCACATAAGATATTGATAGCTCGAATAACGCGATTAGTTGAGGAATATGAAGCATCTATTGAGGTAAAGTGATTCCGTTTTGTTTTTATTAGTAATTTGGCTTTCAGTTTTATGTATGATTAACTATGGATCCAAAATTTAACATACTTGGAATCAACAAAACATGCACGGCATCAAGGTTCTTGTGGTGGATTTGCCTCTGCCTAGCTCAGCAGGACTTGTTGATTGTCCTGTCTTTTAGAATGTGTTATTTTGGGACATGAAACATCATAAGCACATGCTAAAATGTAGCAGCTACATCAAACTCCAATTCACTATAATTTTACGACTATTGTTTTGGTAAAAATGATGGAAACCCGTCGGTTCCCTTCTCGGTTTATATTATTGATGTATCTGTCCTGACTTGCATGGTTACTGCGGAAGAAAAACTCTTGATGAAAAACATGTGGTTGTGTTCATTAGACAGCTTTTTCATTCTTTTTAACTTCTTCTTTGCAAGTAGTCTTTGGTGCTTGGCAGTTCTTCGTTTGCTTGTGAAACACTCGCTCTCAGAAGGCAAATGGCTCGGGATCTCCTCAACGGCGAGCTTCGTGTCCTCAAATCTGCTTCTGCGTGGCTAGAGAACTACTGCACAGCCTTGACCATGACAGGCAGTTACCAGTAATTATATGTTCTCAAAACAAAGACGGAGAGAGGAGACAACAGAGAGGCTATATATTTACATTCATTGTCAGTACAAACTGTGGATTCATACAAAATCGGGCTGAAGAAAACAGCAGATAATAGAGTACATGATATTAAAGCTTAGAATCATACGCGATCTTTAATCACTCTTATTGTTGTACCTTTCTTTAGCCCAATAATTTGCATAGTACGATTAGTTCACTTCGAGGTCGTGCCCTTAGTTGATGGCTTATGAGTTTTGTGTAATTTACAGTTTTCTTAGAAAATTGAGTTTAGGTAAGGAAGCTCAAGGACAGAGTTATAAGAATGATAGGACGAAGAGGAACTAATGGGTCCATTTGGCACTCGGTCTGGAAACACTTTTTAAGCATTATTTAAAAAGTTTTCTACAATGTTTTATTTACTTTTCAAACCTATGATCTAAACAGACCATAAAAATAAATATCAAAATCATTATTGCGGTCATTATTTTCTTCTCTTCCCATTCTAATTACATTTTATGAAAGCTTTGAGCGAAACAAACATTGACTTAATTCCATCACCTCCACCCCATGATAACCTCCTTGACTAAACGAACCGATTGCCTGAACTCCCTTTTCTTTAACATCTCTACGAACTCCACCTGGCGATCGATCAAAGGGTCGCCATCACAGCCTATCACGATGACCGCCACTCCAACTCTCAAATTTGATCACAGTTATCGGAACTATGATCATCGCCGGCCATCGGATTGGAATACTCGTGATCACGGTCAGCTCCGATTGGTAATGCCAAGTCCCACAACCGATCTGTGCTGCTATGTGGCAACATAGGATCGCTGATTAACCAGTTATAAATATTAGGTAGTAGACAATTAATTCAATAAATGCGAGTACAAATCATAAAATCTAAAAAATAGAAGAGATAACCTTAGCTCAGAAGCAGTCCTCTCGACCCTGCCAAAGAACAGACGGTGCAATATGAGCCTCCGATCTTCTTCAACAGTGCGAACTCATCAACAGTGGTAGATGCACGTAGACCTGCATGGTAGCTTATGATGCCACCAGCACTAGTGCCCATAAGGAAACACTTGGAGGCATCAGCAAACTGGCGCAGCCAAACATCGTCGGCAGACATTATCCAATGCAATGCCTACACTGCGTCTTCATAAGCCGCAGGGAGGTGTTGCATGGGAGCAAGGCGGTAGTCAACGAAGACGACAACGGCAGCGAGCTTAGCCGCCATTTGGAGCAAAAATCGTGGTTCATGGAAGAAGCAGCACTCAACGAAATGAAGCGACCTCCATGGTAGTACACAACAACAGGGAGTTTTTTGGAGGGGTTGTTTTCTAGTACATCCTAGGGCAAGAAAATACGCACAGTGCCGTCAGTATTTTGGATAGTCTTGTGGATCAACGGCTCTAGAGTTTGGTACTGTCTTTTGAGTCTGATCATCAGACATTTTGGCAATTGATAGTAGAAATGTTGTTATTTGTATCTCCCGGCAGGCTCTTTATAATGAAGATTGCTTAAGGATATATTTTAAATGGTTTATTATTGCCAATAATACAGTCTGAATATTTTAATTTGAAAACTATAAAAAAATATGGTAGTATTGCTTGACAAGGTCTAAGGACCATAAACCAAAATAAAAAGGGAACATGTTTTTTGGGCGATTAGATTAAGGAAATTGGCATCCAATTTATTTTGATAGTCATGAAACCAAAACAAACAAATAAAAATGATAGTTAAACACGACTGATTCTTTGAGAAAAATGTCCTTAGCTATTTGGATTTTGTGTCAAAGCTATTAGGACTAGCCACATTTTACAAATCAAAATATGTGAGCTTGTTTCGATCGTCCCTGACAACCGGTTGTAGCATCCTATGAGTGATGATTCATCATTGATAATGAGTGATTTTAGGTCACCAGTGAGTGTGTGATTACTATAATTACTTAACTTGTAAATATATTAGTCATTAATATATATATGTATAGAGAAGGGTTTGTAATTTATTTCCCTCTCATTTTCTTCTCTATCAAACGACTCAAAATTTCATTTTCCTCTCCAAAATCTCTCCTCTAATTTCCTTCATCCCTCTTTTCCACTCTACCAAACAGAGACTAAGTTGAAGAAAGGTAGTTTTGAATCCATTATTTGTTGTCTTTATTTCTTCTTCTTCTTTTATTTATTTATTTTTTTTTTTTTTTAATGTTGCTAAAAATAAAGTCCGGAAAAGCCAAAAGGGCTCCTTAGACAATAAACACCTGTAGAAATGTTGTAAAATTAATGATTTTGTGTCGTAATGTTTGAAAAGGATAGAAGACTTTTTAAATGATGTTACAAATAGTCTATAGTGATCTAAACTGCAATCAAAAGATTTGGAGATAATGAAATGCGAGTTTTGAAGATGATATGAGTTTTAAAAATTTATATGTAGTTGACAATGAACTATTTGAAGTGAAAAGTACAAATTTAGGCTTTTTTTGATAATTAAGTTTAACTCCAATTGAATTATATTTTTTCATCTCAGCTTGTATCTTTTCCGAAAAATTAATAAAATTTATAACTAGTTTTGAAAAGTTCAATTAATTCCAACTTAAAAATTTCATCTTCAATCTTCGCAAGCTTAGAATGTGTTAAAAAATATATATATATAAATCTTATTTTATTTCTCTCAAAATTCTATGTAATTTTTCTTTTTAAATTATCTCATTTTGAATTTAAATACTCATTTTAACATGAAATAAAAAAGCTACATGCTTCAAAAATATGAGTTTTAAAGAGATATTTAGAATGTAAATGGTCAAATTACGAGAGAATAGACCAAAAAACAATCAAGGGCCCATTCGAAGAATTTTTGGAGTTAGAGCCGTGGAGATTGGTTTGAAAATATGTATCATGTAGAAATATGAATCGAAAATGAACCATGATATAGAAAATAGTGTAAAAATTTAAACAGTATTTAAAAAATAAATACAAAATGGATATTATTTCTTTTATTTCGTTATTATAAGTATAGTGACGTTTGGTTCGTTAGCTCATTTCTAATTAAAATGTACTTTTTAATTTTAATTTTTGTCTTTTTTCTAAAAAAATTTTTGTTTTTAAAAAAGTTTTTGTCTTTTTTGACAAATTTTTAACTCAAATTTAAAATTTTAAGATAAAATTTTAATTCAAACTTAAAATTTTCAAACTCAACTAACGAACCAAATGAAACCTATATTGATATGAAAATCTTCTTATTTTGATTCAAAATAAGAAAGTTATAGATTTTTAAATTTTTTGAAAATGAAATAAAAAAAATTGTGTAGTGGACTCTAGAGTTTTGAAATTAAGGGGGTGTTTGATGTAGTAGTTTGAGTTGAGATTTTTAAGTTTTAATAGTAAATTTTTTTAAATTTTTAAAAAAGACAAAAAAATTTTTGAGAAAGATAAAAATTTTTTAAGAAAAATACAAAAAAAAATTTTGAGACGAGTGTTTTGAGTTGATGTACCGAACACCCTATAAAAAAGATAAAAACATTATCCGAAAAAGTCACCCTAAAGGCCCTTAGAAAAATCCGTCTCCAGATGTCCCAGACACCGAAACGGCACCGTGGTTGGGCAATAAATGCTTGGGAGTTGGGGAGAAGAAAAGACAAGTGCGGAAAAGAACACGTAATTTCGAGTTTGAGGGGCAGATGCGCAATTCCGAGTTCAACTTATCCCTCATTTTCTTTGGGTGGGCCCCCTTAAGAGTTGCCAACCAGAATCAATCAAAACGACTTCTACTTTCTCTCTTCTCTTTCTCTTTCTCTCTCTAGGGTTTTGATACTTCCATTCTTTAGTCGTCGTCGCGTCTTCTCCTCCTCCTCTTTCTTCGGGTGCGCCTCTCTCTCTCTCTCTCTCGCTATATATCTATACATAGATACATATATATATATATTTATATGTATGTTTGTTCTGCTGATTTTCTTGATTTACTTGATTTACTTTGGATCTAAAGGGTTCTGAATTTATTTTTTCTGGATTTTAATTATTTTGTTATTTTATCACAGAAATTTGTTTAATTTTTCTCTGTTACTTTTAATCGCTGAAATGAATCGATTTTCTTGTTCTGAAGTTGAAGTAAGGTTGTAAACTGTGACAGAAATGGAACTAGAAAACGACGAAATTTCATCAAGGTTCTTGGCTAGGGAGGATTTTGACGATTTTTTATTTAATAAAAATGAATTAAATAGAAATAAATGATATAGCTTCTTCAATATAAAGTGAAAGTTGAAATTTTTTTTTTCTAGGAAAATATTTTATTTTCATCAGAAAAGATAACAGGAAACTGGAACTTTCTTTCTAAACGAACCAAACAAAACACGTTCTTAGTGTTTTAAAACAATATTGTTGTGTTGGTCTGGAATTTAGTGTGGAAATTTTTATCTTTTGTACAATGACGGATCTTTGGGAATTTTGCATTTTGCTTCTGCTATGCTTTGGCCAGCTGAAGACCTAATGATTGAATTCCTGTTAGCTTGTATCAGATTTACTTGCGGCTGATTTTGAAACTTATTGGTGATTAATGCATTTATTTAGGTGAGATGCCTCGGTATGATGACCGCTATGGTGGAACCCGGCTCTATGTTGGTCACTTGTCTTCCCGAACTAGGTCACGGGATCTTGAGGATCTGTTTAGCAGATATGGAAGGTAACTCCATTCCTTTGATTTTCAGTGGGCTTTCAGCCTCTTTGTTAACTTTTCCTAGACTGTTAGCACAAGGGTGATTCTACTAATTTATATCCAAAAAATGGCCTACATATTGTTCTGCTTCCTTGCATGTCATTTAATATCCTCGGAGCTTGTTCTCGTCACTTAAAATTATTTAGAAACCATTACTTTTTATGTTCGGTGCAACTCTACTGCAAACAGAAGACATGACTTTCGTGCTTTATATGCTTTTGGTTCATGTGTCCTTATACCTTTTTTGGCTGAATAATGGTCATTGGTTTATGTCCATTATCAAGGTGTATGTAGGTCTTCTTTGCCGATCCATTCTTTTATATTATAATGATATTTATATCTCGTGAGAATGTTGCACCCCTCCCTGTGTCCGTGTGGTTTAACTTGAATGATCTTGTTGAAGGTTTCTTGGCTTTTGCCAAACCTGGAGTTCTGTGGTGAGAGGGGTCCCATTGGTGGATTTGGCGAGTCTTTCTATAATGTTAATGCGTGTTTTAATGGAAATGGCAACAATCTCAAAGTGGTGTTTTGTTCATCTGTGAGGGGCGAAGTATCATCATCCCTTTGATACATGTTTCATGATGGCCTTACTTTTCTGGACCCGGTTTGTGCAGAGTACGTGATGTGGATATGAAGCGTGACTTTGCCTTTGTTGTATGTAGTTCCTTACCTTCTTACCTCCTTTTCCGCTTTCTCTTTTGGTCATGGTACACAAACACACACAATTTAAAGGGAATATTCTGGTTTAGATATTTCTCCTTGTGATATGACAAGCACTTCAACTTTGATCTTGCCCGTTTTGTGCTTTATGGTTCCCCTCAAAACAGGAGTTCAGTGATCCACGGGATGCTGATGATGCAAGATATGCGTTGAACGGTCGGGATGTTGATGGAAGTCGCCTTGTTGTGGAAGTTGCCAAGGGAGTAAGTTCTATGATTTATGTTACAGGATCTGTTTTTTGGTGTTTCTTTATTTGTCTTTTCAGTTAGGGCCGTCGATACGTTAACACAAATCTTTAGATGTAGATAATGATTTACATATAGAGATTGGAGGGTAATTTGTTTGCTTTTAGGCTCCACGAGGTCCTGGAGGATCTCGCGAGTATCTTGGCAGAGGTCCTCCTCCTGGATCGGGCCGCTGTTTCAATTGTGGTCTTGATGGCCACTGGGCTCGAGATTGTAAAGCTGGCGACTGGAAGAATAAGTGTTACCGCTGCGGGGAACGAGGTCATATAGAAAGAAACTGCCAGAACAGTCCAAAGAAATTGAAGTATGCTCTCTATCCTTTCTCATTAAAAAAACAAACTGTTTATGTGGTTGGCTACTGATGCAAAAAATTTCCGAAGCAGAAGGGATCGGAGTCAGTCCCGTTCACCAAGTCCACGTCGTGGCAGAAGTCGCAGCCGTAGTTACAGCAGGGAACGGAGTTACAGGTTGGTCCTTTTGTCTCCCTTGTCTGCCCATATCAATTTTTTAGCTGTGTTGCAACTGGCGTTTTAATAGAAGTGAATCAAGCTTTACGGTAGAATCATCCTTTAAAGTCCAATTGCTATAAAACTTTTATCACAATATGCAAGCTGTAGAGCAGTTACTAAACTGTTATTTCTGTGCAGTCGATCTAGATCACCCGTTAAGAGAGGACGGAGTGTTGAAAGAAGATCAAGGAGCCCACATGACAGCCGGAGCCCCAAGCAGCAGAGGGGTTCACCTCCGCCATCCAAGGGTAGGAAACGCAATGCCTCACCTGATGAGAGAAGCCCACGGGAGAGGGGTAGCCCATCTCCTCGTGACCGTAGATCGGACTATAGTGTTAGTCCCAAAGGAAAGAGCCGCAGCCAAAGCCGAAGCCGAAGCCGGAGCCCCCTAACTGATGCTGATGGAAACAATGGAAATGGAAGATACAAAAGCACAGCCGGTGAAAATGACAACAGCCGTAGCCCGAGTCCCAACCGCAGAGATGACAGGAGCCCAATTGATGAGGATGATGATAATAACCAGGGATCTCCGAGGGGCAGTGAATCAGCTTAAATGCTGTATGATTTCATGCTTTTGTTCAGACCAAAAAAAAAAAACGGTAGAATTATGTTTGCATGTTTTTTTTTTTTTTTTTTCTCCCTTGATGGGATATTGTTATCAATATTTGATAGATTTTCGTAAAGACTTACTCCGTATAAGCAGTAATTGTGACAATTAATATTTCGTCTATTTGCAGCAGTTGCTTTTGTCGTTGGTTGAGATGATATGTTGTGGTCTTGAATTTGTTCGGAATTGAGCAATGACTAAAATGACTGTTTTGTCTATCATGAAAGTCCAACTGTTCAAGCTCTGTAGGTCCTGAAAAACTAAAATGACTGTTTTGTCTTTTTTTTTTTTTTTTTTACCTCCTAATAATTTAGGTTTTAGTTTTATGATTGTTTTGTCCCCCTCTTTTTTAAAGAATAAAAATTTACATGTTATTCTTTAATTTTTATAATAAAATGTTCCAAAGAGTCAAAAATCGTTGAAGGCTGCTAAAATTTAGACAAGAAGGTGGCCTCAAAATCTAAAGGCCCTTGAAAGCCTTTCGTAGCCGGTCTCCTCTTCTCGAACCTCTATTGAATCACTTTGCTTATTTAATGGGTTAACTGGATTCTTCAACTGCAATTGAGGAAGCTAACTCACCTTATTGAAATTCTTCTGAAAAGTCCATTGGGGTATTCAGGCTGATGACTCCCAAGAACTCTTCCCGACAAAATCGTTTGACACCTCAATGTCAACTCATCAATCTGTCGAGTTCCTTCGACATGGTTCTCTCAAGCACCCTCTCAACATCGTTTTAAAAGCATTTTTTAACAGTTTATTAAATTTAAAGATTAAGGCTTTGTTTGGCTATCAGTTCATTTCAACTCAAACTGTACTTTTTTTTTGTCTTTTTTCCAAAAAGTTTATCTTTTTCCCAAAAAGTTTTGTTTTTTCTGAAAATTCAAAAAAATTTATTAATACAACTAAAATATTTCAACTCAAACTAACGAACCAAACACCCCCTAATTTTTCATGAGATAAGCGTTCAATTCTGAATGGGGAAAAAAAAACTCTCTGTAAAATATGGAGTGTGGAGTACCTTTCGTTCTTTCCTCATTTCAGCCTCAAAACAATTCCACTAAAATTTGAAATGTCGATAAATCTCAAAATGTTACTCACAAGATCTCTGCCGGTTTTCAACTTCTTAAAACAAAAATCAATAATAATAAAGGCTAAGGCCCTCAGTCATAGGATCAAATACACAATTTAAATTTTTGGTAGCGAACACTGGAAAAAAATATATGAAAAAATGGGTATAAAACGGGATGGTAAAGGGGAGCTAAGATCCAACCAGTTGGACCAAGTGCGTTATACAAAAGTAGGCATTTCATATTTGCTTCTGATTACTCAGATCAGCAGATGCATGGGACACATTCATTCCCTACGAGCGCCGAAATTCTTGTGTGTGTGTGTGTGTGTGTGTGTGATTTAAGACCAAGCTAATTATTTCATCATGCAAATTGTACCAAAGCCCCGGAGAAAGATCACATAAATTTCTGTGTGAATTGAAATATATGCACAAACGTACAATTCAATAACAGATCAAAGAGGCAGACGATAACACTTCGGAAAGCAACTGTGAGAATATTTACAACAAGCTTTCTAGATTATCACAAGGTATGAGAGAGAACTGTTCAGGTAAAGTACTTAAAATGTGAATTTCTGGCGCACGTCCAACAACAAAGATGTATCCACAGAGCACAGAGGGACTCCAATCATTACAGAGCCATGCGCAAAAGGCTTATTACCTCTAGTCACCGAACAGGTCAAATCTAGGTTCTATGATATGTATGCCTTTACCAGATCTTTGATGTTGCAGACAAAACCTGTCCTCGGACAAGTAATCTTTCCGTTGTTCTTCTTAGCCATTTCTTCAAGGGCCTGCCAAAGCGAAAAGAAATTAAGACGAGGAAAATCAAAGATCTTACTTGTCTAACAGTGGTATACTCCTAACCTTACTACTGTAGACATAGCCATTAGGCAACACTTGTGGCGGGTTCTCTGTGTCCATTAACTCTTTTGTTATGTAGCATACAAGCTTTGAGTGATGCTGCTTAGAGTAGGGTAAGGAGAGGGCTAGTTTTCGAAAATTCTCCTGTGACAGCGGGTCCTCCTTGGTGCAATCATCTTCGTAACAATATCTGAGTCAGGTCAAGGCAAAACATGGTAATTGGCTGCATAACAATTCACACCTACACTGAAAGAAAACAAGTTTAACTTCGCTAGCCACTTTCATGACCACTAATGACCAACAGTACAACACTAAGATGGATTATTTACTTTGTTACGAAAATTTACTGCATTTCCCACGTGTTGGAACCAAAAGAACAATAATTGCTGAAGAAAAAATTCAAAATACTTTAAAGTATCACCCGTATAGTTTCGTATCATATTCTTAAGTTCTTCATCTTTCAAGGCTGCACATAAACCATAGTGTGAGATTTTTCTAATGACTCACGCGCGTTCAAAATTTCAAACTGGGATCCCTGGTTGACAGATAAACCACAAAAGACAAGCAATAACATATAACATAAATGACTTGGTATGGATACGGCGTTTTCAGAGCAGACAATCCTGCTTGTAAATATATATTTAGCAAAGGTTCGAGCGTCATGCCATATAACTTGCAGAATTCCTGTTTGAATTGGTCCACAAGGTAATCCCATTGCTTTGGTTCAAATAAAACCTGGGGGAGATCAACCACTGAATTATCAGCCTCCAAATTGAAAACAAGATAACTCAGCAACACTTGCAGAAGGATAAGCTGGGATAAATTTGAAAACTGTCTACACAAATCACAACAGTTAAGAAATACTATAAAATTAAGGTCATCTAGAGTACACCCTTAGTCATGAATCATAATTAATGAATCATGTATATTAATTATGATGTAAAATATGGTAAAATTCTGCAACAGCATGTTAGAAAGACTAATTAACAAAGAACGAATAAATAGAAATCTTCAACAGAAAAAAAAATCCAACTGTTGCCAAACAATCTATTATCACGAAGCAAAAAATGGACCAACATGAGATTTCTTACAACGAACAAATCTGATGTTCTCTTCCACATAATACAGTGAATTCAACTACATATGATTTAGCACTTCCCAAGGTTCTAGGAGAAAAGGTGGCTAATTTAAGTACAACAAGAAGGAGAGGAGGAAAGGGAGGTGAGAATTCAATGTTGTTAGCTTTTTCATTTATTTGTTCATTTTTTGGTGCCCACTAAAATCAAGCAGGACAATTAACTAATCGACAAATTCAAGGAAAAATAATGCTGCTGATCATAAAAAGGCAAATCCATCGTGGTTACCTTGTATGTAGAACACTCGGTAGTACTCTTATAAGCTAGTGTTACAAAGACCCGCTGCAATTCTTTCATATGGGTAGACCCCCAAGGTGCAAGGTATTTCCGAGCATAAGTAATAGCTCGCAAGTTATTTTCTGCTCGTACCAACTCTATAAATTCTTGAAGTCTTAACTGAAATTCGAATTTGCTCTGCCATTAAAAAAAAGGCTGTTTAGACAATAGTAACATACTAGCACAATATTTAGCTCGTAAAGCTCAAAAAATCTAAACAACTAAAAATGAAAAAGTGCAGATCTCACAAGTATAGTTTTAGCAGTTCTAAAATCGAGGCACACAACAATTTAAATATAGTAGACTGGAAAGTGATGAAATTGGAATTGAGGCATATGCTTATACTATTAATAGAGAGGACCAAGACTTATCATATGATGGAAAAAATGATGAACTAAACTGAAGTAAAAACTATATTTATCTTGTAAAGCTAAAAAAATCTAAACAAATAAAAATTAAAAACACACCATTTCTGTTCTAGCAAATTAACCAGAAAAGCCTCAGGGATTCCACCAAACAACAAACCATACACCCTTTCCTCATCCCACCTTCCACTCAGAAGGTCAAGAACAACTAAAGAACCAACTAATTTTATCCCATACTAATGCAGCGGTAAGAATCTGATTTGAATGTAATGTGTCTGCGGGTAACAATGTTAATTGTTGACTAATCTACGCCTACGTTTGGAGTGCAAGTTGAGTTTGAACTCAACTGTACTTTACGGCTAGTTTTTTTGTCTTTTTCTAAAAAAACCAAAAAAAAATTATAACTAGTTTTTTAAAAGTCGACCAACTTCAACCTAAAAATTTCATTTCATTTCAAACTCAACCCGAACACCAAGCGCACCTGTGACATTTATATGAGTTCAATAGTTGGTGGAAAAATTAAAAATAAAGCCTATTACCTTGGATTTCTTCAACCTTGACTTGTTATCTGCACACCATGCTAGTGCGGCAGCAACCTCCTTATTTTGAAGAGCCTCAATAACCTTCTTTGCTTCTTGGAATACATTCGATATCAACAAGATCCTAACATATAAAGAACATAACTAAGATTTAAAATGATGATAAATCACATGATAAGAAAATGAAACTGCTCTTTTTATCCATTATTTACCCCATATTTTCAACAATCCGATTAGAAAAACGCACAACATTCAAGAAATGTAACCAATATCAATGGTTTTCCATGTTTAAACTCATCGTATTTTTAATGCAACCTTCCTTTATTGTGCATTTAATTTGCATCACCACAAAGGGTAACACAAAATAGTCAAAAAAGTTATTGCTTTCGTTTTCTCCCTTTTTTCCATTGTCAGTATCATAACGTTGTGGATGACATAAAAAGTAAGACATGAACAATGTAGGTTCAGATGAAAAATGACAATCTTTTCAAAGTCCTCCAAACCACCATGTCTATGCACTGTCGATTATAATTAGAGTAAAACAAGCTAAGAGTACCTGTATGTTGCTGCTTTCTGCCAACTTTACCGCGGTGTCATAATACGACATCCGCAACATGTAGTCCACAAGAATGCGCTTCACTCGCACGTTGTTCCATTCGGATAAATTCTCTGCATCCACTGACTCTAAGTGATCGAGCCGAGCTCGGCACCTCTGCGCCTGCAAGTGCTCCGCTCGACTCCCCTCTTCCAACTTCACAACAAATTGACAAAACTAACATATCAATACTATACGCCTTTGACCAGATTTCTCATCACTTTTTTTCTCATCAAGAAGACAAATTCAGTTCCTTTTAATGCCCCACATTATTACCAAAAACTTTTGATTTCTTGAGGGAAAAAAAAAATAGAGAGAGAGAGAAAAGAAGGACAAAGCTACATTCATTAGCAGATCGATGAAATTCAACATTTTGATCAAAATTCACGAGATCAAGAATTGAATTACTCTACAGTCTACACCATATGATTGAATCTTGAACATTTCCAAGCAAATTCACCACATACAAATCAAATTCAAAAATGAAAATTTCAATCCTTCAAAGCCACTGAACAGAGAGAGAGAGTCAATCCGAATCAAAATCCAATCGCTAACTGAACTATGGTACCTTTCGTTTAAGCCCTTGCAGCCTGGAAACAAGGGAGGTTGAGGTGGCTGACGGCGTCGTCGCGGGAGATATCGGATCGGTCGGCGGCGTCGGAGACGGCGGAGACGACGGCGGACATCTCCTTCTCGACGACGCGGTGGTTGGCGCGAATCGTCTTTTTGTAGTGCTCGAAGGGGACTCTGAGGAACTGGTGCTCCAGCTTCAGCGACTCCGCCAATTGGTTGAGCTTCGACGACGACGGCGGCGGCGGAGGGGCCGCCGCGGCGGGGTTCAGCAACACGGCGGTCGGATTCGTGGAGGCGCTGTTGCCGTTGGGGAGGGAATCCATTTCCATCGGGGAAGGGTGGATTTGGGGGGCAGGAAAAATGGGTAGGAAAACGGTTTTCCGGGAAGGGGAAAGAAGGAATAAAGGAGGAAAAGGATAATGGAGTTGGTTTGGACCTGGTAGGTAAAACGTAAAATGGGAAGGAAAGCAGTGAAACGACGACGTATAAGGTTGGCAGTCTTGTTGGTTTGGTTTGCGGTAATTCCTTGCCCTTGCTTAGGTTTCCCCGAAGCCGGCTGTCTTTATCTCTCTCAAAAATCATTAGGATGGCAATAATAATAACAATAATAAAAATAAAATAAAATAATTAGGGTGAGTTTGGTTGGTTACTTTGAGTTGAAATATTTTAGTTGCAATAGTAAATTTTTTTGAATTTTCAAAAAAGACAAAAATTTTTTGAGAAAAAGACAAAAATTTTTTAAGAAAAAGATAAAAACTTTTTAAGAAAAAGATAAACTTTTTAGTGAATATGTGTGGTTGCAGAGTCTAGTTTTTACATTTTATTTCGTCATAAAATATTGAGTTTGAGTATTCTTACTATTAGATTATATGTTTATTTATGGGGGTGTTTGGTAAATGAGTTTAGTTTAAGATTTTTAAGTTTCAACAGTAATTTTTCAGAAAAGACAAAAAACTTTTTCAGAAAAAGACAAAAATCATGATGAAAAAAGTACAATTTAGTTCAAAATGAACTAACAACCAAACACCCCCATATATTTATTTATATATATACACAAAGTCTTAAATTCAGTACTTGATGGCTTCTGACAGTATAAACTTCAATTATTGTAAATGTGAATTTCAGTTATTATAAATGTAACGTGTAAATTCATTCAAAAGAAAATTGTAGTTAAAATGAACGTTAATTCTCCTTGTTTTATATTTCTTTCTGCATAAATTCACATATCTAATAACTAAAGTTCACATTTATAATAACTAAAATTCACATTACCGGATATCATCAGATACTGGATTTAAGACCATTTATCTATGTATACATACTGAATACGTGTTTTGGGTCTATTACTAAAAACCTATTTCTAGAGTTTTTTCCCCTCCTTAAATCATATTGTATCTCTGTGTGCGTGTGTTTTTTTATTAATATGCAATAGTTTTTAAATTTGTGGAATTTACTATTTAGGTGTTTTCTCTTATATTCTATTGCTTGCGTGTGTTTTTTCCCTCCAAAATGTCATATATTGACATACTTATTGCATTCAAGATTTTCTAATCGAAAGTTATTTGGGTTCAATAAAATGAGTATAGATTTACGTTTGAATGATTCAGATTTTCCATAAAAATTCAAGTTTTTCTACCACTAATATTAGAATATGATACGCTTTTGAAGTTTTGTTACAAGGTATGAAGGTGTATTAAAAAATATGTACTAAATTTGGATCAATTATAAAGTATACGTGTTATTTATAAATTTTATATTAAGATTAGATTGGGTGTTTTAAAGATAAAAATTGTATCCGTAAAAATTGACATTCGTCTAATTCAATTCAATTCAATTTAGGATTGACATGATCCAACTCAGTCCACTTGAAGTTGACATCCAACTTTTATACATAGGTTGGTGTTTAGGAATTAACGTCAAATTCAGTCTAATTAAAGTTGGTTATAGGCTAAAATATATATTGTATTAGATTGGATTCGATAAATAATTCTAATTTGAATGAAATGATGATTTGATGATAAGGTGTCTTTTTGCATAAATTATTGACTTAAAGTCTTTACTATGTTTGGAATGGATATTTGTCCCATTAAAGATAAAAAAAAAAAAAACCATAATATATATATATATATTGAAAAATCAGCATTTCCATTATGATTTTCATGGAAATTTTTATATTTTGAAAGTATTGATATAGAAATAAGGGTGTCGTATTTTTTTTGCATAACCACAAAATTTCCATGGAAATTTCCGTAAATATCGATTTTTTAGGAAATATCAATTTCTGTAAATAAAAAAAAAAAACGTGTAGTAGTAAATGATAAAATATCCATAAAATATCAATTGTAATATTATTTTTTATCTTTTGATATAGTGAAATTCATGATTTTTTAATTCAAGCACAATTTTTTTTTTATTTTTTATACATGAATAGATAGTAGAGATTGAAAAATATATGACATAAATACTAAAATATCATATCTTGATATTGATATTATTTACACTAATAAGATATTAAAAATACTTTCAAACATTCTAAAAGCTCTTTTACTTTAATATTCCTATATTATGTTGTATTTTAATTACCTTTACTTAATTGGTGAACGTCAACTTATCATTTACTATATTATGTTCAATTCCTTTTTTTTTTTTTTTTTGAACTTAGGGAGTGAGGATTCGAACTTTACATTTTTTGATGGAATTAGGTGTGATACTATGCCTGCAACCACATATAATGTTCAATTCTTATCATACAAATTTGTCATATACTTAGGATATAATTAAGAGTTTTATTATTTATGTTTTATTAATTATTTTGGAATTTTATAAAAGTTTTATTTAAAAGTTTAGTATTTTAAAATGAATTTCCATATTTTACATTAATTTCTACCATTATTGATATTTTTGTAAAATTTAAGTACTAATATTTCTACAAATATCGAAATTTTCATCCTTAACTCTCATAACATTTTTCATTAATAGAAAAAAATATTTAAAACATAAATAACACTTCAATGTTTGATTGACTATTAAAATTTTAGAATGATATTCTGTGATAGTTTTTGTGTTGTGAACGAGGAAAAATATCATAAATTTCTTGATACGAACATAAAAATACACTTTTGTTCATGTAATTTATTAGATAGTTTAAGTTTTAATTGAGTATTTTCATAATATTAATTTATTATATTTTACTTTAAAAATATTTAATATTCTATTTATTTTGGTCTGTTTTATTTTGTTTTCCTTTCCTCTTTCTTTTCCTTTCTTTTTCTTTTCCTTCCTTATCTTCTGCAGCAGCTTTCTCACACGTGCGTGAAGCCAGCCAATTCATGCTTTTGGGCCAAGATTTCCTCCTACCAGCCGGCAGGATCACAGGCCCGCGTGACCTTTGGGTTGCACTTTTCAAGCCCATGATTCCATTCTTTCTCCAACAAGGCATACACGTATGTCTCCTCCCAGCTGGCCACGAGTCTCCAGCTGATTTACCAGTTGGGTGACAGATTTTTGGACGGATTTCTCTCTACGGGCTCTTGAACATAAGACCTATTTAAGGTCAAGCCTTGCAACAAGCATGAACGTTTTTTGTTCATTGGTTTTCGGCTTAGTTTTATAGAGTGTTTTCTTTTTTTTTTCTTCTCCTTGTATTTTCATCTCAGGTTTTCTTTTTAGAATTTTATGAGATGAATTATATGCTAGGTTAGATACTTTGGTAAGACTAGTGATGATCTCATGTGTGAAGTGATCCAATTTGAGTTAGATTTTGTTTTGATTTGTATAGATTATATGTTTTAATGGAATGAATCTTTTCATCTCATTTTTCTATTTAAAATTTTTGTGTCAATTTTTTATATAAATTCAGTAATGATTTATTTATGTAATATTGTCACCTTTTGTTTTGACAAATATTTGTTTTATGAGTTGGCTTTTACTGTAATTTGCTAAAAACGGTACTTTGTGAATTTTGGATAACTTGTAATGATGAATCCGTATGGTTCCAACATAGAGATTTAATCCACCAAAACACTTTTGTTATTTTTGTTTATCTTTAATTCCATATTTTCTAGTTGCTCGCTTGGGATGTGAAACATGTAATTGAGTCATAAATCGAATATTGGATTCAAATTAGAGAACGAAATATATGAATGATCTATGATGCCTTACCTCATTTATTATTGAATTTTTCTCTCCTTAAATTTTCTCTTTCATATTTTGTTTATTTTCTTTATCACAAAAATCCACCAAAAATATTTACACTTTTAATTATTTTATTTCATTTTCTTTTTAACATTTACCTCAAATAATATTATTTTTTTCTTCTCGTCTTCCTGTGAATACGATCGTCCGATCTGTACTATAGCTGAACGTTTTATGAGTGCATCTTTGGGCATTAATCAATTCCCCTTGAACTTTGTTATTATTAGTGTCAATATGCCTCATAAATTATGAAATGTAGGTATTATACCCCGTGAACTTTAGCATGTATGTTAAGTTACTAACTCAGTTAGTTGTCATTAGTTTTTTCATTATCAATAATGTCAAAATGTCCCATCAACTTTGCATTTGTGTCAAAATGCCTCCTGATCTTTACATTTATGTTAAAATACCCCTATAATCTTTATTATTTATGTCAAAGTGTCCCTTGATCGTAAAAATTTGTATCAAACTACCCTATCTATCTTTTACTTGTCTAATATTGTATAATTACCCACATTTTTTAGAATAGGTAAAAAAAAATTATTTTTTTACTAAAAGAAAATGTTTTTTTTTTTTATGAGAGACTGTGGTAGAGTCTCTCTCAAAGTAACTACCTGTAAACTTTTTTTTTAAACCGTTAAATTTAATCGAATAGTTAAAATATTGTTGATATACCGTACTTATTATACACCTTATCTCATATTACCCTTCCCACTCCAAGTCTTTTTTGTTGCCGGATGACCTTCCCGCCGCTGCCAGCGACCCACCCCTAGCCCTCTCCACCCTATGCACCAGCCTTGGTTGCCCCTCACACCCCGGCACCCCTCAGCCCCCCTTCCAGGCCTCCCGGCGCCCACCCCCCATGTCCTCCCTCATTCGGCACCCCACCCTAAGCCCCTCTCCCCGGCTTCCCCTACCCTCCGGCCCTCCCGGCGCCCCCCGACAGGGAACCTCCCACCCTTTCTCTTTCTCTTCCCGGCCTACACCCCCCTCCGGACCCCCCCACACCCTCAACATGACTGACTCCCCCCGGCAAAAAAGAGAGGGGGTCCCCATCGGGGTTGGGGCTGGGGTAGGGTGGGGGGTCGTTGGGGCATTGGGGGGTAGGAAAGAGGAGAAAGAGAGAGAGAGGGGTGTTGGGGGTCGGGGCAGTCAGGGCCCAGGAGAGAGGAGAAGAAAGAGAGCGGAAGAGAAAGAGAAGGAGCTGGAGAGGCTGGGTTGGGGGGCCGCCGAGTTGGGGGAGAAGTGGTGCTGGGGAGTGGGGAGCTGGGGGAGGGGAAGGCGGGTTGCCAATGATGAGGTGGGGGGACTGGGGGTGTGGTCACTGGTGTTTGGGGGTCGCCGGTCGCGGGGCGCAGGTCGCCGATGACAGAGAAGATTAGGGATGGGAAGAGATAAGATGATGTAAGGTGTATAGTAATTATGATACACCAACAATATATCAATCGTTTGATTAAATCTTAACGGTTTAAAAAAGAACTCTACCAATAGTTACTCTGGAATAGATTCTATCATGGTTTTATCCCTTTTTTTGACCCATTTTTTTAAAAATTATTTTGCTTATTTTAATTCATATTTACATTCATTTTGATTTTCTCAAATAAAAATAATTACACAACTTATGTTCCTTATTTTATTATCCTAATATTACAATTTTTAGTTTAATTACTATTGATAATACTATACCAAAACATGCAAACTAATTGTTTTTAAATTAAAAAATATAACTAAGAATAAATATCATAGAATAAATTTACAATACTTATTCTTATTATGGGTTTAAACAAACAAATGAATGAAATTTGTTATGACTATAATTTCAAATTATATAGGCCAAGTAAATAGCGTATTTGAAATCTAAATCCTGTGTCTGAGTCTTATCAACTATGGTTATGCATAATTTGATATAAATATAAAGATCATGGGGTAGTTTGATACAAACATTAAATATTATGAGGTATTTTGACACAAATACAAAGTTCATGGGGTATTTTGACAATAAAGACAACGAAAAAACTGAAGGCAACTAACTAAAAGGATAATTTGACACATGTTAAAATTCAAGAATATAATATATACATTTCTTAATCCAGGGGCATATTAACACTAATGACAAAACTTGGGGAATTTGTGATATTTTTCTTGTGAATAATTGTAATGGGGATTACTAAACAAAGCTAATAGAATTATTTCAAACTTATTAAGTATATAGAACGTTTTTTTTTTATTTTATTAACCTAACTTAATGTCATTCAAGAGTTAATAGCCAAATATAAAACTCTTCAATTTTTAAGTAATAATTTCGCACTCGCATCAACAATAATGTTTAGAAGCTTAGATTCTCGAACCATGGTCCAAAATTCCTCGATTCACATATGAGCGCCTTCCTATTATTATTTTAATTTCACTTCACTACAATTCATATTACTTTTAATTTTAAAGAAAAATTTTATTAAACTCATTAAGAAAATACAAAAATATCAAACATAACTAATAATCCTATACAACATTAGAGAAACCCTTTCAATAACAACAAATCCATTAGTAAAGTTTGATGATGCTTAAAGGGAAATACGAATGATTGAGTACATATAAGACTTTTTTTGACAAAATGCAACAATAGATAGAATTTCCCAATTGATCGAACACCAAGACTCAGATTTAGATATGATGGACAAACAACTAATGCGGGGGATAGTGAAACCACTTTTGTTGTTAGAAATAACCAAAAAAAAAAAAAAACGACGACGATAAACATCATCATTATTACACACAAACATATACATAACAATATATATATCATGACAGAGAAAGAGTCATTGTCAAGAAAATGATCCACATCGTTAGGAGAAAACTGAGTTGTCAAAGTCGAGTTACTATAGGACCTCCCCGGTACATTACAATCATGCACCCCTACCTATTATTTCTTTCCTATCCTACTCTATCTCACAACACTCGTCCTCTTGTCACGGGCTCACCTTTGTCAAGACCCCTATTATATGATTTCCACCTTCATCCCTAGGGTTGGGAAACTAGAGGTGGGTCAAATGTCGTCATCGAAGTCCAACTCTAAGAGAGGAAAACATTTGAGAAACCCTAATCCTCACACGTGAGAGAGAGAAAAAGAAAAGAGAGAGAAAGACAATCCTAAAAGAAGAGAAATATTTAAAAGAAAGAACTATTCTTCTCCGAAAAGATTTTTTTTGAGGTACAATTCATATTACCATCGCAGATCATTAATTTAAAATACAATAAGTACACCGGAAAAAAAAAAAAGTTGTGTAAGGAAAACACCTCTTTAATTACTCAAAGTGCGTGCTATTCAATCACTTTTTAAAATTGAAATTGCCGTTGAATAATGACCACTACATTTCATTTGCTTTGACTATGATTAATCATGATTTCATTTCTGTTTTGACAAAGCATAAACATTAGAAAAGCTCATGAAAAAGCTAAATGAAATAACTATAAAATAAAATTAAAAGGGGTTCTTTTACGATAAGATATACTTTCTGAACATAATCTCATGTCAAAATAAAATTACGTATAAAATTGATAATTTTTAATACAGATCCGATGATTAAAAAAAGCGGAACTCTAATAATGGAATATAGTTTCATACCTTATCATATAAAATGGCAAAATAAAAAATGCAATATAGCCATACGTCCGATGCCATCTTTTAGAATGTTTGAGCTGTTTACAGAGTTTTTGGTACCTTTCCATTTTATTTGAGTTGTATTGAACAACTAATGGACAATGCCATTTTTCGAACTTTTTTTTACAAATTAAATGATAATTAATAAGGATATTTTTACTATCGCTTTTGCAACCAATTGGAAAAATATCATGAATGGAACTAATAAGTACCGGCAAACACAATCCATTGCATACAATTATGGTGTATTATTCTATTAAAATAAATAAATAAGAAAAATCTAGAGTAGAACACATTGTTTTGTCGTTTCTCTAATCATTGAATTAAATTTTAACTGTTTAGTTATAAAAAATAATAATTTAACGAATTGATTTATGAACGTGAGTAACATTCAAAAATTAGACCCTTAAAATTTAGTTCAATATATATTTTAGTAAAATGTACTCTATCATTATAGCAAAAAAAAAAAAATGTACCGTAAAAGAATATATTTAATATAATAGATGATTTTTTTTTTTAAAGAATTATGTAATAAGTGAAGTTAAGCGCAACTATATTCTCTCAAGGAAATAATTGAACAAAAAAGAAAGTCCCATTATTAAAACCATAATTATGTACATCCCACATGGAATGAAAATGATGTGCCCTGTTCCTTAAAAATAAAAGAGAAAAAGAGAAAATTTCTCAGTTTAATAGCTTTGTATGGTTTAACTCCGTGCCAATGTTTTTAGGCACCCATGTAAAGGCGGATCTGTAGCTTCTTTTTTTTTTTGGAAATAAAAGTCATGCCTTCCTTTAAAAAAAAAAAAAAACAACATGAAGGTCTCGTTTGGTAATTTAACTCAAACTGAACTTTTTATTTCAGTTTTTGTTTTTTGTTTTTTTTAAGTTTTTGTCTTTTTTTGAAAGAATTTTTGTCTTTTCTGAAAAGTTAACAAAAATTTTCATCTCAAACTGTATTTTTTAAACTCAAACTCATCCATCAAATAGATCCTAATTTTTAGACAGGTGCTTCACATCATGACCCGGGGTGTGATTAATGCAAAAGCAAATTTAGAAAGCAAACGAGACCCCACAAATAATTATATTTACATATGAATTCCATGTGTTATCTACTTTATTATTGTCCCTGTCCCCAAAATAAAACTATGTAATCCCCTAATCATTATCAGTAACTCATTTTTTATTCTTTATTTTTTTTTTCCCTGAAAATTGTGCTTAATTCCACTAACCGAGTAAGTCACATCTTACAAAAGCACCAACGATTATTTATGGATTAATTGGTCATTTCACAGATTGATTACTAGATAGATGAGCTTAAGCAGCTTTACATTTGGATTCAAATGTTATAATTAAACTTTTACCTTAGAATTATTTGCCTTTTAAAAAAATGATTATAATTTTTATTGGCTTTTTAGAATAAAATAAAACTGAATTAGAAAAATTTAGTTTAAATTAATGAATTGAATGAACGAGTTCAAACCCAAAGGGAAAAAAGAAAAGCAAAATTATATGACATGTTATTTTATTTTAGTGCTGAACAAATTACTTTAATTAACAGTTTGATTGGTGAATGAGAATACTTTTTTTATGGTACAATATTATTTTTTAACGTTAATATTAACAGACCAAATCGAACAATGTTCTATTGCATACTTTAAAAATAATAATATTAAAAGCATATTATAGAAATAATACGATTGCATAGTTGTTATTATAAAAACAATCCTTATCCTTAAAAAAACAAAGTCTCATATGTATAATCTACATGAGAAGCATAAATGCACTTTTTAGCTGCATTCATCCCTTTGCCTGAGTCGTAATTTGGCGTGTTTGGCGTGTCATTTATCTATCACGTGATAATTTAAAAAAAAATTAAAAAAAAAAAAACAGCTCAAACTTAAACAGAGATGCTCACGATGACGTGTCAATACATGATTGCGTAGTTTCGGCTGTGGGGGCCACAGTGTCACTCAAGCTCAAATGAGCTTGGCCCCACCTGATTTTCAACTCCTCCGCAGACCTCAAACGCTCCCCTCCGCTTTTTCCGCGGGCTAATTCCCCATTCAAAATTTTTTTTTATTTGGACATAACTACCCTTCCATTGGCGCTTTGTCTTTCCCTTTTTTTTTTTTGTTTTTGTTTTTTCTTTTTCTTTGCAAAGAAATTATTAATCTCTCCAAAAAAAAAAAAAAATAAAGCCGTTTGTTAACGTTTTCCGTCTCCGTACATAACTCGCCGTCACCGTCACCTTAACGTTTTTCCTTTTCCCTCCAACGTCTTCTGACGCTCCTTCACTTTCTCTCACTACAACTCTCTCTCTCTCTCTGTTCTTTCTCTCGCCTCTCCCTTTCTTCAACAGTCGCATTTGCTTCCTCTGAGATCAGTTTCGCTGAGAATTCGGATTTTCTTTTTTAATTAGTTGTTTAATCTCTTTTCAAATTTGAATTTTCCCTGTGCAAATCCGACCAGTATTGGTAAGTAAATTAATGAAATTCCATTTTTGAATTTTTTGTAACTTCCATTTTTTGGAAATAAATGCCAGGATTTTTAAATTTGGTTTTGTGCATTTGTAGATTTCTGTCTATTTATTTGTTTGATTTTTGTTGCCTTTTTGAATTTTTTGTGCTTTTAATTTGGGTTCTCTCTGAGTTTTTTGACCGTTTTAAAAAGAGAAAGAAAAAGCAGAGTAAGGAACTTGGTAAAACTTTCCTTTTTGTCTTTTTTTTCTGTCTAGGTTCTGTTTGGTTGCCGAGAAAGTGACGACAAGGAGAATCAAGACGAAAGAAGTGAATTTCGTAAGTTGCATTTTAGGGTTTTTATTTTTATTTTTTATGTTCTTTGTTTTTCCTTAGTCGTGATAGTGGTTTGCTCTTTTTTTTTTTTTTTTTTCCTTCCTGTCTGTGTTTCTTTTCATTTTTTTTTTCCTTTTTTCTTCCGTATGCAAATTCTAGGCAGCCAAACACCAAAAGAGTAGATGCTACGGAAGGTTTTATTTAAGAGAGGTTTCATTTCTTTCTGTTTTCTTCAGATTCCAAGCAGCTAAACACTAGTTTCTATCTTTCTCTGGGTTTTTATTTTTATTTATTTTTCAGACTAACTGGAAATAGTTCGATCGTGTTATCTTGATTTAATTTTCTTGAAAATCTTGAGAATTTACAGACGATTAAACTGGGTTTTAGGATAACCATGAAATAAATGCCTCCATTTCTCGGGAAAGAAAATAGGTCAGTGCAAGATTACTTTTAACTTTCTCAGGCCATTATTTGGTGAGAATTACATTGGTTTTTGGGAAAAAGGAAAAAAGGCTTTTCGGTTTCACTTCTCAGTGTGTTGAGGGTTCAGGGCAATGAAAGAGACGAGGCTAAAATGGTCATTTCACGCTAGTCTGTCTTACGATCTATTCAATTGAATGAAATCAATTCACTGACCCATATCCTCTTATGTTTTATACAATGTAAATATATATATATATATATATGTATGTATGTAGTTGCAAATTGCAATTAGATGGGCAGGTGTTGAGATGTCTAGAGTCTTTATCCCACGTGCCCCGCTTTCAAATTTTCATTTTTTTTTTTGCCTCTCTGACATGCTAAGCTTGCAATTCGAGATGCTAAAACTCAGTGGAAAGTGTTTAATAATATTAAAACAAGTGGATTCCTACTTATCAACACCTCTGAAACCTTCATTAATGCTTTACTGACCTTCTCTGTTTCTCTTTGGGGTCTGGTGTTATTAGTTCATCTGGTACTGAACTGTTTCTTTTGGACTTTTTAAGATTCTCATCTGGTTTCTCTTATTGTAGCGGATTATTGTGTTTGTGGTTCCATATAGTCCTCAAATATATGCGTTAGTAAGTTACATTTCTTTGTTCAATTTTTAAATTTGTATATCATATGTTACAAAGTAGTCTCTCTTCAATTTAGCTCTCTATGAGCTGTAATTTACCAATTATGACGATGATTTGTGTGTTCGTGTTTTTTTTTTTTTCCTTGATTCCCCTTTGCCATTTTCATGGCCACAGGTAGTATACCAGACCTGCAGAAGAGATTGAAAGTACAGTTAGAACTAAAGAGCAGACACTTTCATGACCTGGAATTGGCAATCTTAGCTTAAGATTCACACATGAAGAAGCTATTCTTTTTCAGATCTTCTGCATCTGGTAATGGGAACAACAAAGAGTTTCCTCCATCATCAACCCAACAAGAAGTTTACTGGGAGAATCCATCAGAAAGTGGCCGGAGCAACCAAGCCAGTAACAGCATAGCCGAAAGTAATTTTCGAAGTCCCCGGGGCTTGTTTTCGAAATCTCGGAAGCAAGTATCCGATGTTCAGACCTCGGACAATTGTCCAGCTCTGAGAAGAAGCCGCTCATTGTCATCAGCAGCCTTTCTTGGTGTTGAGCCAGGACAAACTGAGTTCTCTTCCCCGAGAAATCAGAGTAGATCTCCCTCTACTTCTAGTAGAAGGAGAGGAGTTCCTCATCAGCAATGTGACCGTACTTTTCGGTGAGGGATCTGTACTTGCCTAGTTTTCAACTACATTAACTTGTCTGAATTTTTGTCTTATGATATTCAGTACGTTAGAATTCTATGTAATGTTTTGGTAAATTGGATTGTTGTGTTTCCTAGCTCTCACACCCCAGAGAGGAATGCGCCTAAGCGTTTTGAGCCGCCGAGGCTTGCTTCTGCTTGTTCTTCTAAAACCCACCAAGAATACTCAGGGAGCTCTTCTTCCACCTCTTCCGGTAGTGTCTCGGGTAAAGTTTTAGACCGCTACATCGACGGAGAACAGCAGATGGAAAAGAGCACCGCCAACAACAATTCTCAAGGGAACTTTGCCGGAAATGGGGGCTGCTGGCGTCCTCCTCGAGTGCAGTATACGTCACCTTCTTCTCCAACAGACAGCCTCAGGGATAAAGCAAGAGGTCATTCGTTTAGAGAAGCCAAAAGCTCTCGTTTCCGTTTCACTTCCAGGGACTGGGCAGAATGTGGATTTGGGCATGACTCGCCACGGAGACTTGCTAAGAATGTCGTGGAGAGACTTTCACAGTCTCGTGGTCTTCAGAAACCAAGTCAGAAGGAGCTTGAGCGTGGGATGCCGGTTACGATTGAGGAAATCTATGGTGGATCGTTGAGTAAATGTTACGATTCGAATATGGACACAGTTGCACAGAATTATGAAACTACCAACAAATATCATGGGGAGGATTACCCATACTTTCAAAAGCCTTTCTCTGGGGATTATTGCGAGGATGCGAACTCTAAGGAATGTGAAGAGGAAATGGATGTTGACTTAAAGAGAAGATCAAAGGAAGCCGAGGAGAGGGTCTTGCTTCTGTCTGGAGAGCTTGAGCAGGAGAGCTTTCTTCACAACTGTGATTTTTATATGCCATCTTTGATTCAGACTATTAGAAATTTGGCTGAGGAGAGAGTAAGCTTGGCACTCGAGGTTTCAAGCTGTCTTCGTTTGCAGATTGCCGAGAGGGCTTCTGCCAAGGAAGAACTTAGAAGAGCAAAGGCAGAGCAGGAGTCCCAAACTAGGAGACTGGAGAAGGAGAAGAACGAGTTACAATCAGCATTGGAGATGGAGCTGGATAGAAGGTCGAGTGAGTGGTCAAGTAAGCTTGAGAAATACCAGTTGGAAGAACATAAACTTCGTGAGCGAGTTAGAGAGCTTGCGGAACAAAATGTTTCACTTCAAAGGGAAGTCTCATCGTTACAGGTGAGGGATTCAGAGAGCAGAAGCAAGATTACCTGTTTCGAGCAACAACTCAGGGACATGAATAAAAGAGTGGAGGAAAGGAATGAGGAGAACCAAGAATTTCGGAGAAATTTGTTGGAATTACAAGAGAACTATAGAGCTGCCGAAGAAGACCGTGTTTGCCTACAAAAGAATTTTGAAAACAAGGATAAGGAGTGCAAGGAACTGCATAAAACTGTTACAAGATTACTGAGAACCTGCAGCGAACAAGACAAGACGATTGATGGTTTACGTGAAGCTTTTGGTGAGGAATCAGGGAAGAACCAGCCAACGGAGAAGTGGGATAAGCATGTGGCAAAGTTGCAGATGGAGCAAATGAGGTTGACAGGGGTGGAACTTGCCTTGAGAAGAGAGTTGGAATCTTTTCGGCTTGAGGTTGATTCTCTTCGACATGAGAACATAAATTTACTGAACCGTTTAAAGGGTAACGGGAAAGAAAGTGATGCTTTAACTGTTAGGCTGGACAAGGAAATGTGGACTCGAGTTTGCTGCTTGCAAAATCAAGGACTGTCGATGTTAAGTGAGAGCTCACAATTATGTTCGAAGTTACTCGAATTTATCAAAGGAAACGCAGGTCAAGTTTCAGAAGCTAAACAGGAAACTGAAGTTATTAGGCATGGCCTAGATGGGCACTTTGTTGTTGAATCGGAGATGAAAGTTCAAGGATTAAGGCGTGGGATTGAAAACCTTACAAGGAGTTTGCAGACCATCTCTGTTTTGTTGCATGACAAGTCCAAGCTAGCTGCTTCTCTAGCTCATTCGAAGAGCATGGATGCTAATGGAGTGGATGCAATCAAATCCCCCGACTCCAGAGGTGAGCATTCAAATGGAATATGTAGTTTTTCTTGCATTACTGTCTTTTGAAATATGTGATTTATACTGGGAAAATTAGTTATAAGTAGTTTTTAAATACTTATTTAAGTAAAATGGCCAAATTATTTTTTATATTTAATGATAGCTAATCAGTGATTGAGTATGATCAATTAGTGATTGACTATGGTCGATCAATGAAAAATACATATTAACATTGGTCAATCACTACAGTCAAATTGATTGACCATTTGACTATTTTTTAAAAAACGTTATTTTGCTAATTTTACAGAACTTGGGCAAAAAAAGCCATTTACCTACATACGCCTTCATATTGATGCTTCTATTAACGTCTCTATCGCATGCACAGGATGTGATGAAATATGAACTCAAAGCAGAAACTTTGTTGACAAGTCTGTTGAGAGAGAAACTGTATTCTAAAGAACAGGAAGTTGAGCAGTTGCAAGCTGAACTTTCAACGGCGGTGAGAGGCGCTGATATCCTCCAATGCGAGGTCCAAAATACAATGGACAACCTCTCGTTTGTTACGCACAAATTGAAGGATCTTGAACTTCAGGTAATTCCTTAGCATAACCAGTCTAGAAATCAAATATCAAATTTCGTTGATAGCAAGTGGTAACACGTAACACCTTTACTTGTGAAATTCCGACATATTTTTCTCAAACACGAACAACAGATGCTTAAGAAGGATGAGAATCTCAATCGGATACAGATCGATCTCCAAGAATCAACCAAGGAATTGACGGTTATAAGGGGGATATTGCCTAAAATCTCGGCGGAGAGAGATTTGATGTGGGAGGAGGTGAAGCAATACACCGAAAAGAACATGCTTTTGAACTCCGAGGTTAGTGCATTGAAAAAGAAGTTGGACGCCCTTGATGAAGAGATACTTCTAAAGGATGGTCAGATCACAATCCTAAAAGACACCATAGGGAGTAAAACCTTTGATCTTCTAGCCAGTCCCGATCATACGCATGAATTTTGCTTCTAATGGCCACCAAGAACATCGCCTTCTCATCGAAATCGAATTAACTATACTGTTGATAGTCCAATAGTTTTTAATTTGTTGTCAAAGGGTTTCTGTTGTTTCATTGTATCTTCTTTCTGACCTCTCCCTATCCTCAACAGAAGTTTGTGTTGAGTAACAACTGAAAGGAACTATTTCTTAACTTTTTTTTTTTTTCTTGGTAACCGACCGGTTTCATAAGTTGTTTGTAAGGGGTTTGTTTTTGAGAAATATATAATATAGCAATTGTGTCAACGTCTTTGTTTATGTTCATTTTCTCTCCTTGCCATATTCCTAAGGCTATTTTAGTTTTTTGGTTTGTACTACGGAGACACAGACCTTTGAAAAAAAATTAAAAAAAAAAAAAAAAAACTAAAGAACTTGCTTGAAAAATCCACTAGTTTTCAGATTTAAAAGGAAAAATGTAAAACCAAACAGGGGGCAAAAAAAAAAAAAAAAAGAGAGAGAGAGTGAGAGAGAGGAGATTTCCATCTTTTTCACTGAGTTAAATTTTTTTTTTTTGGGTTAAATTATTTATATAACACGTCGAAGATGAAAAAACCCAAACAAAAAAAATTTCCAAATCTAATACAAATTCTAATGCTAATGCATATCTTCCAATTTCAAATCTTTAATTTAGTGTAAAATTAATAAAAATGGGTACATTGTAATAATTTAATAAGTTTAGGGAACAAGTTGTCAAAATTAAAAGTTTAAAGTATAAGTTGTCAAAAAGGAATAAATTTAGGGGTATAAATGCTAAATACCCCATCTTTTTCACTATGAATACGAATTGCAAATTCATCTTTCTCTAACATTTTGATCTATGAAGCTGTAAATTTTCTAACGTGGATTTTCAAAAATCATATCTTAAATAATTCTAATAAAAAAATAATTAAAAAACCCAAACAGCTAAAAGTATAGTTTTTATCGACACTGAAAAAGAGTACATACTAAAAAAACTCCTGAAAAAAAAGGCCAAAAAATGTTATCATTTTTACTCATTTTCATAGAAACAGAAATCACAAGTTCTTCCATTCAGGTACTGATTATCACTTCCCTAAACATTTCATTCCACTTTCAAACTAGTCCCCTTTGGAGTGACAATAGTTGAAACCATACCATACATTTTGGGGCACAAAAGTTCTAAAATAAAATAAACCGTCACCCAACTAGGCCTCCATTCATCGGAACCAACTTTCATGAGGTAGAGAGAGCACACCTTGTCACACGCACACGGTCCTCTCGCCCCGAACATGTCGATGGCACATCGTGCGAAGCCGCCATATCCAACACCTTGCTTCGCGCCATTTTTTGTGAGTGTACAACAACTTGGGGTTCTTCAGATGCTTCACTATGATCAAATTTCCCTCGGAGTCGCTGAATCTAACGCTGACATGGTCTCCAGTTTCGGCATATGGTGCACATTTAGTCTCGATTTCGATCGAGTAAGAGCAGTTTCTTTGTGGTTGGATTTGGATTCCATGTACTGCTGGCAAAGAAACAAAGAGTGCTAGTGCAAATATGGTTGGAAATCTTGGCATGGTTTGCTTGTTGTTCTCGTTTTTTGAGGCAGTAAATGGAGAAGTAGTGTAGATATGTGGTGTAGATGTTAGTTTGTTTAGATTCTTTAAGGAGATGAAGAGGATGTTTTTTTTAAATAACGCTGAAAGGAATGTATGTTGAAGGCCCTATGGGTGAGCCCTAGCACATAATGACGAGGAGTGTGTCATCCTAGTTTCACCGAATGTATAAGCATTCACATTTAAGACTCTCAAAAGAGTCACCCAACACTTGAACTTTTAACCACTGACCCACCACAATAATCCATTATCGTTAGGTGGTATTTTCAATCCTCTTTGGTTAATAGGAAAAAGGTAAATTGTATCTTTTTAATTGTTGCAGATTCCAATCCAGACAAGTACGATATTTGTATTATCTGTTCTGTTCAGCTTTTAAAGAACTAGTAGAACCTTTCATTAAAGAAAAAGAACAGCTTGAATGTTTGTGCTATCTTAGTCCTAAATTTTCTTTTTGAAACACGATATCATGGAAATGCTTAGTTCCGTTCAAGGGTAGCTAAATCAAGACGTGCATGTGTTTTTTTAGAGAGAGAGAGAGAGAGGGAGATTTTATGTGTAAAACCTTAAAAGACGAAAAAACTTGTTCAAGGTAATGGCAGTACGGAATACAAAACCATGAACTTGGTAGATTTTTCCTTCTTTATATATCTATATAAATGTGTATATATAAAAGCAAAAATATACAAAACCATTACATTGAACGAGTTTTTTCGGTTTATATATATATATATATATATATTTTAAGGTTTATATATTTATATGTATTCATATGTATTTATATTTGTATAGAGAGATGTGTTATGCGTGCAATTTAAAAAACTAAAAAAATTTGTTAAATGTTTTTGTATATTTTTCCTTAAGGTTTACTTTCTTGTTCGGCACCTCACTTTTATTGAACAAGAACGACTGTCTCCTTTAGGGTTGTTAGACGTGAAAATGAACGGTGCTGATAGTTTAGGGTCCGTTTGGTAAATGAATTTGAGTTGGAAATTTTAAGTTTCAATAATAATTTTTGTTGACTTTTCAGAAAAGATAAACTTTTTCAGAAAAGACAAAATTTTTTTTCAAAAAAAAAACAAAAACTGATATGAAAATTTTGAGTTTGAACTCAAATTCCAAACAAGACGTTACTATAATACAAGATGAGTTATATCATAGTAATTGCTCTTTGCCGGAGTCTGGCGCCGCTGGATAATACATTCTTCCATATATATATAGAGAGATGCTATGTGTGCAAAACCTAAAAATTAAAAATACTTGTACAAGGTAATGGCAGTTGAGAGGCCACAAGACATACAGAGGAATGCAAAAAAACCATTTTTATGAACCATCTATTAAATTTATACTTGAGCAATTTCTACAAGGATTAACTCCATATGGCCATTTCATGTTTATATCGACTATCTTTAAATGGCAAAATAAGTTGGTGGCTGTTGGCAAAGAAATTTTCCATCACTATTCCAATAACTTCAAACAGGAATTGCACATTGTTCAACATTCTACTATTACAAATAAACCCGGAAATGTTGGTGATACACCATCTTCTAGATTTGATATCATGGTGATTCAGATTTCCAGAAGTCGATGGGCTTCCTATGCTGAAGATTGCACACCAAAAAAAAAAAAAGAGAGAGAGAGAAAGAAAGGTTAAACACGAAAACAGTTGAATACAAAATGGAGTTAAGAGCAAATTATGTATGTAACCATCGCTGCTAACTAATATGTTTCACGTGATACGGAACCACATTTGGTGATCAACCGCCCAGGTCCATGCAGATGTCGAATTGAAAATCAAACATCTGTAACAAATGTTTAATGAAGCTGCTTGTTTCGGGTGTGGGAAACACTGAACGTTGGTACAGGGCATAGTCATCCCGCTCGTTACGATCCCGATCACGATCTGATAGTGACATTTACATATCTACTTCCAACCGTCTTAAGGGCATCTTCCTACGGCTATATAGGTAATGGGCTTGGAAAGGAACGTGAACGGAATGAGAACGAGCATTGTTGATTCCTTTTCTAGTGTTAATAATTTATCTAATAGGAAGTAGACTGGAAAATAATCTAATTCTTATTCTAGTGTTTAATAAAACTTGGGAATAAAAATCTTATCAATGTGTTTACAAAAATATATTTTACATAATAAGAAAACTGGACGAGACACTAGGGGGAGGGGGTTCGATGTTATTTACAGAACATATCAATATCATAAGTCAATTTGGTATTCATTCCCGTTAACAGAGAATCAATACCAAGAGGGTGCAAGGATTGGCTTTCCTTTTCTGATTTCCTATGTTTTATGAGGCCGCCACCAAACAACCATTTCAAATATTGAAAGTAAAGCCATGATTTTATGAGAGAGGGAAATGCTCCTCCTTTTCACTGTTTCTTTCGGTTTCACGTGAAAAAAACATTTTTGATGCACTATGCAAAGACTAAATTATCCAATCAACTTGAAGTTAAGAAGAAACTTCTGCGGTTCCTTGTGATTCTATTTAGGGCACTTTCCCGACAAGGTTTAGCCGAGCTTACCTTAGAAATTGGCATCCTTGTTCTGATTGAATCAAGTTGCGAGAAATCAATATCAGCCACAGTAATACCTGTTGCCAGTCGATCTGTAATGGTGATAAGAATTGTTAAAACCAATGTTGCACTGATTGCTAGTATACAGGTGCATGATACAAGCATGAGATCTCACTCACACCAAACAAAAAAGTGATATGTTCATTATAAGATATTCATGTGTTTATATTTTAGCCCTCAGGGAAAAGAAAAGAAATAAACGAGAAACAGGTTTTTGGATTATGTGCAAATAGGTATTATGACAAAGCCTATATCGCAATATTTGTTGAGTTTGATTCATTTATATCGCAATTTGTTAAGTTTGATTCATTGCACAATCTCAAGCTGCTGTCTGCCAAGCACGTTGCCAAGAAGAGAGAGTAGCTCAAACAATTTCAAACTATAATAGGGCAAGTCAAATCCAGTTAAACTTATTTTTCAGCCAAAAAAGAACGCAGTTAAACTTATAACACAATCAACAACCTGAGCCGCAACCGTAAGGTTGCAAGTTTGCAAAAATAATCCAGCTAACATAGATCAAATCATGGAGAACAGCTGAGGAGAGACAGCTTTCTACTATATGCGAGTATTCTTGTCATTATCCACTGAAGTGGAGGGATCTAATACTGAGGAAGTCCTGGAATGTGATAGGAAGTGAGTTCTTACCTGGAAACCGACCAATTACTGTTCCCCAGGGATCAATAATCAAAGTCTCGCCATAGCTTTCACGTTTCTCGCTGTGCTTTCCAGTTTGTGCAGAAGCAATGACCTGCCAATGGATTTATCGTATTATCCCCTGAATTGGAGCATCTAGTAAGAATACAGCCTCCAAGATCCTGGCCTCTAAATCTATACAAATCTTTCTCTAAAAACACTTGCTAAAAAGAGCAAAACGAGTTAAGAGTGGAAAATGTTTCATACATAGCATTGAGTCTCAATTGCACGAGCACGAAGGAGAATCTCCCAGTGGGCATGACCGGTTACCACTGTAAAAGTTGCAGGTACTAATAGGACCTAAAATATAATCCAAGAACTCGGCATGAGACGTTATGTAACCCTTCAAATATCAAACTAAGAAACCTATATGTACCTGAGCTCCATGTTGGAACCTGAGGTTCTGGTAAATCTCTGGAAATCTTAGATCGTAGCAAACTGTGAGACCCAATCGTCCAACAGGGCTGTCTACTGCAACAACATTCTTCCCTGAAAACATAAGAAGTTGATATTGCTCAGATTCAGAAGCAATTCTAGAACACCCACTGGGGGAGAGAAACACATGCACACGCTCCTTTCACCTAATGTGCAAATATATACAACAGGTGCGTGCGTGCGTGTGTAAATGCATGAAATACAACCATCCTCAAGTTGCATAGATTTCGAAAACCTAGAAGTAAAGCTGTTAAAAGGATTAACAAGACATGTTTACAGATTCAAAAAGCAACAAGAGAAACTATTTTAACAGCGTAGAAGAGATGCAAAATAACCCTTAATTTATTAACTATTCTATTTACATATTTACATGGGCAAGTAACTTAACCTGCCTCCGTGAAGCTGCTTTCCTTATATGACCTTCCACCAGGAATGTCTACATCAAACCTTTAAACAGAGAAAATTCTCATTTTGAGTACCATGTCATAACAACCTATATGCAAGATTGACGTACAGTGCCAATTCCAACTTATGGTCAGTCAGTTGCGTCTAAAAAAATTTGTGTAAAAACATAAATTGCAGAGAGTCATGGCCTTAAAAATCATACCCACATCAAGGGGAAGAAGAAAAAAAAGGAAAAGAAAAGAAAAAAAGAAAAAGGGAATGCATTCAAATTACAATGGTTTAAAACATGTGAGTTGGACATCTCTAACGTACATTGCGAAGATAGTAACCATCTAAAATTCAACTACCTGAACTTATCTTTCTATTTTACAAAAAGTACAATAAACTACATCAAAAAATCAGTGGGAAAACAAGGAACATGATGAAACCGAAGTAAAAAATCTTACAAGTGTATCTTCTTGTAAGTGCTTTTGATGTTCCCAGCATTGTCAATCACAATATGGGTATTATACAAGTGCTTGTCGTCAGGTCCTTTTTCTTGGAAACCGCCAAGCGACAACCAAATGCTTGATTCTCTGCAACAAATTGACTGCCTGTAAGTCCTCATACCCATTGCATCACTTGGATCAAAACACACCAAGCCAAGAAAATGAATCAACAATCTGACCAACGAGCGAGTTTAGCATGATCTAAGCACCTTGCTAGAGAGCAGTACTGTTGCATAATAGGTCCATCTAAAGGTTCTGCTATTTTAAGACTTTCCCCATCCTTGGCACCCAGAAAGGCGAAGTTTTCGGGAAAGCATATCAATTTCGCCCCAGCTGACGCTGCTTCCTTTACAAATTCAACAGTTCACCATTTTTACCACCAAAGTCTCCAAATTTATGGAAAATGTGAATCGAAATTATCAATGTCAACATTATGGTTAGTCCAATATTTATCATTGGCGGATACCGTTGTTCTGACAATGTCATATGGATCAGACGGTTGTAGCAAATTGGATAATCGGCCATAAACATTTACTACAATAAATAAATAAATAATATACTTAACTTTATAATTTGGACGGTAATCACTACCAATGTCACAAAAAGAACGTAACCATTGAAAACTCGACTCTATATATATCATATAAATATATATTACTCTATGTCCACAATTCATCCAAGCATCAATGAAATTTCAAAGAAGAAAAAAAATGCAAATTCCTGTTCTACCTTTTGGATATTCGATAAAAAGATCAAAAAACATTGCCGATGTAGGAATTCTTGATTAGAACAAAATTTTTGTGACAAATCTAGTGAAATTTATCCAAATTTCAGATTTAACCTCCTTCTAAAATGCTTTAAGAAGTGAAAATTCATGACTGAAAACAAAAAACGAGTAGAGATTAGAAATTACTTTGACGAGGCGAGAGCAGGTGGCGAAGTTAGCGGCGATGTCGTTGACCGAGGTCATCTGAGCGGCGGCGACTCGGACTGAGTTGGCTGCAGCCATGGATGAGTTCGACTCGCCCGCGTCCGAATGGCGGGAGCAGATCGGCGGGAAGCTCCGGCGAGTGTTGTACGGACGAATGAGACACTGGTAATGTAACATGTTTGGAGAGCCCATTGGGCCTGAGACCCTGTTTAAGCGGTCGGGTTTTTTGCTTTTTGGTCCTTGAATTACTTTGTAATTTCAAAAATGTGCCCTCATCTTTTGAATTTTATTTTTTTAGCCAACTTAAGAAAAGAGGGGGGGTAAAAAAAAAGTCGTTGACCAGTTACAAAGCAAATCACATGTGGAGTGTCCGTGTAGAGAATGTCTCTGTCTTGTGATGGTTTCAGAGACAATTTGTGGTTTTTCTCTTATTTAAAAAAAAAAAATTTTAATTTTAAAAGGTAAAATGTGAGGAGGAGATGACTAGGACAACAATATAACGTAGACTTATTATAAGTTGAACTTTTAGATAAGTGGAATCTCCATTACACTCTAATAGTCATATTTGAAAAAAGTGCCTCCAGGAGTAAAACTGTAAGTTTATTTGATATTCAAGTTTAATTTTAATTAAATTTGTACTTTTTCATTTTAATTTTTATCTTTTTTTAAAAAATCAGTAAAATCTATAATTAGTTTTTGAAAAATTAATCACTCTAATTTAAAATTTTTATCTTCAACTGATGAACAATACACAAACATAATAAAGTGTTCATTGTGTCTTTTTGTAATATATTGATTTTGGGCATAATTTATTTATCTTTTTAAATTGCATAAAAAAGGATTAACAGTGTGTATATGACAAGCATGTGAAATGGTGCACTAGTATATATTATATGTGGTGCATGATTCACCACTTGAAATTTGGGAGGAATGACACAAACACAAATGGCATTTTTAATAGATTCCTTTAGAAAACATACAAAATTACATAAAATTTGTAAAAGAAAAGATATTTAAATAGTTAAATTTTGTAAAAGTCAACAATTCTATCCAACCTAATCAACCATGATTTTTCGTATTATATATAACAATCCATCCTCAATTTCGTAACATCAAAATGTATCCTCTTGAGGAGGGTGATATTGTTTCACTTAGGCTTTTGTTTTTTGTTCTTTGTTTTTTTTTAAAAGAAAAAAATATGTAGGAAGATTTTGATTTGGCCAAAAAAGAAACCCTGCCGTTACTAATTGTTGATTCCAAATAACAATTTTTCTTAATTAACCTTGTTTAATGTTTTGTTTCTATCTCCTTAAATGAGACAATTGATACGGTTCACAAACAATTGGACAACTCAACGAGCCAAAATTCAAAAAAAAAAAAAAAAAAAAACCGTCTCCAAAGATTACACAAAAAACCAAAAAATTTCCCGTCATAAAAAATTGACTCCCAAAATGTTAAAATAATAATAATATAATAATAGAACTAAAAACACGTTTTTCCTTGTAACGAAAATGTCAATCAATTTTTCTTTTTCAAATAAAAAATCTCAAAATCTTAACGTTGATGAATGAGTTTAAATTAAAAAAATACTGTCTGAGTTAAAAATTTTTATTGACTTTTCAGAAAAAACAAAAATTTTTTCAAAAAAAAAAATTTTTTTTCAAAAAAATAAAAATAAAATAAAAAAAATATCATTTAAATTAAATTATTAAACGAGGTCTCAATCAATTAATGAAAAATCCCTTAAAAAAAGAAAGGATAAGAGAAGGAACTTTCGAATATTATTATTACTAAAATAAGGACAACGAAGATGAGCAAAAGTTGCCTAAAATGGTGGTTTGTTGAGAGTCAAAAGTCAAAACCCCACCCCGTAAATATTTGAAATTCCCTACACAATTAAATTTATAAAAAAAAAAAAGGTGGAAAGAAATTTCGACCTAAGAGAAGATAAACAAAGCCCTCTCCCTCTCTCTCTCTCTCTCCTCTTTCTCTCTCTACAAGGATTTCTCACCGAGGGCTTTGTTGTCCGTATAATTTTCTTTTCGCACAAGAAATCAACAAAGAGAGCGTGTAACAGAAACCAATTCCATCTCCCTCTTTTTCATCTCTCTAGATCTGTCTCTATCAACCGTTCTCGCAGCTTTTCTCTCGGAATCCTTTTCCGTTTATCCTCAAATCCGACACAAACCAAGGTTTTTTTTCTTTTTTTTTCTTTTTTTTTTTTTTTTTGTAAATGCCTTTTCGTTTTGGGATTGTAATTTGAGATTTCGGAAACGGAGTTTAGAGAAATTCGTCTCCGCGTTTCTATACAAAGGTAATTCCTCTGTAATTTGTTGTGGTTTTTTTAATTTTAATTCTCATGGTGATTTAATTCATCGTTTGATGTTCTATGAATTCGATGAGTTAGATTTTATTTCATTTTTAATTTTCGTATTTGATCTTCAACATTTTTGGAAAAAGAAAACCAATCCAGTTATATTGAGTGGACTATTGAAAGCTTGGAACTTGATCTTTTTTCCAATTCAGAAGTTGTTTTTTTTTTTTTTTTCCTTTGCTTTTTTCACCTTTTTTTTTTTTTTTAATGACATAACTATTTATTTATTTTGTTTTGTTTTCATAATTAATTTCTAAGATTTTTCAGAAAACACACATTGGGTCTTTACATAAAAGGATCTTAGAAACCTGTTTGGATTCAAAAGGTTTTTTGACAATTAGACGTGCCCGTCATTTTAATTTTCCCAATTTGGTATCTGATCACAAAAGAAATGTATGCTTGATTATTATCTGGAATTTGTGTTACGACGGTACTCGTTTGACTGTTTTATTTTCGACTTGTTTTTTCTCTGCATTTTGATTGTTTTCTTGATTTCATGTGTAGGTTTTGCCTATATCGGCGGGAGTGTTTAATGTCTTACACCCCCACATATTAATGGTGTCTTCGTTTATCAATGAGTACTTGATTTCTGGACCTTGCAAACCGGTTTTTGGACTCGTGAAGAAATTAGAGCGAAGGATAGGATTAGATACCCTGGTTAGTACGTGTTTGCCGAATAATCCAATTGCCGGGTCGTTTGGTTGAGAATATGTAAGCAATGGTGACGGCTACATTAATGAAGATTGTGTCTCCCTGCTTCAGACCTTCTGACGAGGGAGAAAATTCCAGTAGAAGCGGGGATGCAAATGGCAGGGTCGATGGTTTATTATGGTACAAAGATTTGGGACGACATGTTGGTGGAGACTTCTCGATGGCGGTAGTTCAAGCAAACAATTTGTTGGAAGACCAAAGCCAACTTGAATCCGGACCAATGGGTTCAATTGAGACAGGTCCTCAAGGTACTTTTGTTGGAGTTCATGACGGGCATGGGGGTCCTGAAGCAGCCCAGTTTGTGAATGATCGCCTATTTAAAAATATCAAAAGTATGTTGTTCTTCCATTGTAATCCCATATATATTTTTTTGGTACCGTCATCCGAAATTATATGCATCTTCACTGTACTTTTTTCAGTCATTTAATGCGAATCTAGCTTTTCATACTGACATTGATACATGTGTTGGCAAATGTTCTTTCATGTTTGTTTATAAAATTTTCCATCTTGTTGATGTTTAGGGCATATGAGAGAGCCCAATGTATGTTGCACGCGGACCATATAGGAAGGTTGAGATCAAAATTGTTCTGATTCTTCCAACTTCCTAAAATTACTTTCTTCTGAAATTTCTATCATTCTCTTGCTTTATTACTTTGGGTTCAATAATAATCTTAATTCCGCAGATTACCAAGATGCGTCACTGATTCTACATCTTTATCATTCAAGCCTTTCTTATCCTGATAGTCTAATCTTTATTGTGATTTTCTGTGTCCATTATCTGATTTGGGATTTTTTACAGATGCTATTTTGTCAAGGGAAGTTTTTTTATTTTTTATTTTTTATTTTTTATTTTTTAAATTCTTGAAAACAGAAAGGAAGCCAAATGGCAAGTTTAAACGTGACGTATCAATGCTTGTCAATGAAAAGTTGAAAACTCTTCAGCTCTTTTCGTTTCCAAAGACACGTTGCTTTCCATGAATTGTAGCACATCTCTGCCTCTTTGTTTCCTGACCCTCGTTGTGGAAACGAGTTTTATTCTTCATGAGTATATGAAATTCAACAATTTTAGAATCAGTATTAGATAATGCTTTTCGTGGAAATTTCAAAGATGTCAAGTATGAAATGGTTCTATTTTCCAGCATTTAGTTTGCTAGTGCGTACTTTTACTGACTTGACAGCCATTCATGATGCAGAATTCACATCAGAGAGTCAGGCAATGTCAGCTGACGTCATAAACAAAGCGTTTATGGCAACTGAAGAGGAATTCCTCTCTCTAGTAAAGGGGCAGTGGCTTAGTCAGCCGCAGCTTGCATCTGTTGGTTCGTGTTGCTTGGTGGGCATAATATGTAATGGACTGCTATACATTGCAAATGCAGGAGATTCTAGGGCGGTGTTAGGAAGACTAGAGAAGACTGTTAAGCAGGTCAAAGCTATTCAGTTGTCAGTTGAGCATAATGCAAGTTATGAATCCGTGAGGGAGGAGTTGCAATTGTTGCATCCCGATGATCCACAGATCGTGGTTTTGAAGCACAAGGTGTGGCGTGTGAAGGGTGTGATACAGGTAATCGTTTGAGACTTCATGAGGTGTAAATTATTGCCCTCTCATTTTTAAAATCTCTTGAAATCTGTTTTCGTCATTTTCGATCATTCTGTTAACATCCACTGATTTTGGAGATGTTTACTATTTAACCCTTGTAAGCCCAATTTCGTATACGTACATTATGTGACTGTTTAAAATATGGTTTTGGTATTTTCTTATTTTTACTTATCTCTATCACTTGTCTTTTCATTTTCTCACATTAAGTTCCTTAAAATCCTATAAAACCCAAATTTCTTTCTCACTATCCTTTATGCAAACAAGACGCTTTTTGGTAGTCGAGCAAGTTGGTGACTTTTGAAAATTTCGTCCGGATATTTCCTTCTGAGTGTCTTCCCTTTCGTTTCTCTTGTATACATGCAATTAGGCAGTTAATCAGCGATATGCATTTACGCAACGTGGCTTCTCCACAATGTTTACATGCACATGATTTTCTCTTGCAGGTTTCAAGGTCCATTGGTGATGCTTACATGAAAAGGGCAGAGTTCAATAGAGAACCTCTACTGCCTAAGTTTAGGTTGCCGGAACCGTTCCACAATCCGATCCTTAGAGCTGAACCAACAATATCAGTGCAAAAGCTTTTCCCCGAGGATAAATTTCTTATATTTGCTTCAGATGGTCTGTGGGAGCACTTGACCAATCAGCAGGCTGTTGACATTGTCCAAAGCTGTTCACGTAATGTAAGGAGTCACATTCAATATCTCATTAATTTATTTTATTTTATTTTATTTGTACTCTACGGTTATCGTTATTATTTTCGATTACTATTTTAAAAAAAAAAATATTTTCCCGTAACTACCATTAATATTGATATTTGAAGCTTTGATTAGAAGCTCCATATTTGCTGACATACGCGGTATTCATCGTTTGTCTTTGCAGGGCATTGCAAGGAAACTAGTAAAAGTTGCTCTTCGCGACGCAGCTAAAAAACGGGAAATGAGATACTCAGACTTGAAAAAGATAGATCGAGGGGTGCGGAGACATTTTCACGACGACATCACTGTTGTCGTCTTGTTTCTTGATTCGCATCTGATCAGTCGCAGCTTCTGGCGCGGGCCTCACATCTCGATCAAAGGAGGTGACTGATTCACTCAATTGTCTCTACGCGTGTCAAGAAGCAATTTTGTCTCTTTTTTTTCTTTTAGAAAGAAGGTCAAGGAAAGAGAGCCTTTTTCTTTTTCTTTTTTTTTTTAATTTCGTTTGTTCCTTTTTTAAATGTATAGCCAGGCTTCATGAATTCCATTCTGCACTGATTAAAGGGTTTTAATCTGGTGATTGCCACATTCTACTAAGAAAATTACAGTTTTATTAGATTTTATTTCACCTTTTTTTTTTTTTTTCTTATATCAGTCGACTCATTTGGGAATTTGATTAATATAATTCTGCCTTAAATTGTGAGACTCAAACATGAAATTGTGTTGATTATGGATTTATTTGCGAGTTTTCTTTGCCTTACAAATTGCCGATCTCTTTTCTAGTAATTTTTGCGGGTCTGTCTAGAGGTGGGAATTTGGGCCGGGCCAAACGGGCCAGTCCGTGGCCCGTAATTTAGGCCCGGTAGGTGGCCCGGCCTGGCCCGTACTTTATGGGCCCGGTAAAAGCTCGACCCTATAGTAAGGGACCGGGCCGGGCAGGGCCGAATATTTAAGCCCGATGGACCGGCCCGCCCGTTATTTAAAAAAATAAAAAAAATAATTAAAAAAATTATACATATAAAAAATAAAATTAAAAGTAAAAAAATAAGAGTTTAATTATAGTCTTAAATAACTAAAATTAAAAGTTTAATTATAATATTAAGTTAACTAACTAACTAATATTATAATTATTAAGTACTAACTAAATAATTATAATATAAATATAAATATAAAAATTAATAGAAATAGTATAATAAAATTTTTTTAACAATGTATAAAATTTTTTATTTTTTATCTAAGATAAAATATTAAGAAAATTATTAAATTATCAAAAATATACAGATTTATTCAAAAATTACAAATAAAAAATAAAATTAAATAAAAATTTAAAAAATTGGGCCCAGTCCGGCCCGGCCCGCTCCTAGCCCGCTCTAAGCCCACGGGCCGGGCTTACATTTCAAAAATTCAGGTCGGTCCGGCCCGACCCGAATTTTTAAAATAGCACATCGGACTCGGACCGAGCTGGGCTGGGCCGTGTGGCCCGAATTCCTACATCTAGGCCTGTCTTTTAACTGTTGGATTGATTTTTCTGGTAGTTTGATATATGATTGAGCTTCCGTTTGGATCATCGGTTGAAATTGAAATTTTTAAATTGAATTTGGTTGATTTTTTAATAATTAAGTATAATTTTTGTTGACTTAAAAAAATAAAAACAAAAATCTAGCTGAAAAAGTATAATTTAGTTGGAGTTAAACCTGAATTCCAAATAAGTCCGTTTGGTGAATGAGTTCGAGTTGAAAATTTTAAGTTTGAGTTGAAAATTTTTCTAAAACGACAAAATTTTTCAAAAAAAACAAAAACTAAAATAAAAAAGTACAGTTTGAGTTTAATCGTTAAATGAAGCCTTAAAAAGAGTGATTATGTGGTGTACTTGTAAATTTTTTAACATGAAAATTAGACCGACAGTTTGAATGCATGTCTGATTGATATTGAAAAATAGTGGTCTTTCTGTAGGGAAAAAAAATTTTTTTTGAACGGTCAGGTAACATTGTTATTGTACTATTTTCTCGTCTTGATTCTTATTATCAATATTTGAAATTCTCGTATTAATTATGAAAGAGATCTTAATGGTCATTTATCACGGCCGCGAAATGTAAACCATGCTATACACGAGTTTGATGACATGATAGAATTTATTTATTTATTTATTTATTTGTTACATTCTTACTTCCAAATTTTCAACGTGAAATTATGATTAATCTTATACTCCACCTGTTTGTATTCTATTCAAAGAATTTCATCTTATATATCACCCTCTCTCTCTCTTTTTCTTTAATAAGTTAAAAAAGTAATTAAAAAAAGAAAAAGAAAAAGCCATATTGCAAACTGAAAGTCTTAAAAAAAAAATAAATAAAAAAGGCAAAAACGAAAGACAAAACAAACCAAATGCAAACTAAACAAAAAAAAAAAAAAGTAAACAACAAATCAACAACTTAAGATTAGTTGTTTAAAAAAAAAAAAAACCAAACCAAACCAAACCAAAGACAAACTAAAAAAAAAAAAAAAAGTAAACAACAATCAACAACTTAAGATATAAGTTGTCTTAAACAAAAAAACAAAAAACAAACCAAACCAAATGCAAACTAAACAGAAAAAAAAAAAAAATGAAGTCAACAACAAATCAACAACTTAAGAGATAAGTTGTCTTAAATAAAACGAAAAACAAAACAAACAAAACAAACAAAACAAGCCAAATGCAAACCAAAAAAAAAAAAAAAAGTAAACAACAAATCAACAACTCAAGAGATGAACTTTAAAATGAAATATTATTTTCTCTCTCTCTTTTTTTTTTTTTATTATTCACTTTTAGCATTTTTCTAACTTCTTCTTCAGACAATCGGTTACAATGATATTAATAACGTTAACATATTGAATATTGATAACGATAACCTTACTAAGTAAGGGACACTCACAAACTTAAAGATGACAAACCTTGATTTCAGACTTAAAATAATATTATCTACTCGGAAAATGTCAAATTAGATCATTTTCAAGTCTATAGATGACGGGTATAGTGTTCCTTTCCTTCAAAAAAAAAAAAAATCATAATCATAATAAATAATTCAAAGGTTGGTGTAATAAAGATTTTTTTTTTTTTTTTAATTTTTTGGTAGTTTCCGACCACTTGCCAGTAGATCAATCTTCTCGCTCTCTCTTAATGTAGTCCTATTTATGTCTCAAATACATATATATGTGGGAGAATTTATGATATAGTATATTGAGTTATAAGATTTTCAAACAAGCATAAATAAAATTATTGTAATTAAATAGCATGTATTAATCTTTTTTTTTTTTTTTTTTTAAGATTCTCATTTTACCCCTATCTATTTGTCTTCCCCATCACCCAGACCAGAAACACGAGTCCGGTACGACCTCGTCGGAATACCCAGACCTGTCCAAGCCATTGCCCGACCTTCTCTCTCCCCCGCCGGAGATGTCGCCGTCGTTGTTGCAAAGCTGGATCTCGAACTTACCTTCCTGGAGAAGCCACTGTCGCGAGAGCAGCGTCAATCGCGGCTGGGCGACGGCGAAGCTCTAGGAATCGCGATATCTCCATCTTCATCTTCGTCGCAATCTTCGTCAATGTTGTCTCCGGCGATGGCTTCTGGCAACGACGGCCATGGCAGGGAGAGGAGATCGAATTTCGACGTGTAGATGCTGGATTGTTACAGTCAAAAATTTAACGAAAATTAATAAAACCGAATTTAGATAATAGACTGGGCCCTTGACAATCGTTATTGAAATTCACAAAACGTATTAAAGAATGAAATGCTTATATCAGACAAGAGAATGAAAATGAATGCTTGGATCTGAATAAGTAAATCAAAGCAAATGAACACCGAAATTTAAAGAGGTTCGCCCAAAGATGATGCTACGTCCTCTGAGAATAATGGGATTACTGTCTGTGTGTTTCGTTTTTAGTACAAAGAGATTATGATTGTAGTCTTTTTCTGGAAAGACTTTTTCAGCATGAAGGTATTGAATTCTCCGGGGGATCCTCTTTGAAGGAGGGGTTCTCCTTTATTTATAGAGGAATCAATCCAGTTCCCATCCGGTAGTGGACGGTTATCGCTCTTGTATCGTGGGACACGTGTCGAAAGACAAGTCGTGCAGTTGATTTGAGCAGTTACCAGATACGATCGTGGGCTCAGCGGTTGAAACGTAGTACTCAGATCGTCAGTTATTGAAGATGATCTGACATGTCATCGATGAGCATGAGTCTAATGGCTAAGGGAGTTTCCCTTGAAGTCATTTATAGAGTCGAACGACGAACGATGGAGAAGAAATAAACGCTCGACGTATAATTCGTGCGTCGTCCACCATTCGTTATACATTTTTAATGTTCGAACGAACGATCAAGTTCGATGCTCGATCACATACTGAAGTTTGAATGATATTATGTGAAAGGCTGGATTGGGTCCGGCCCAATTAATCGAACGATGGAGGGATATCGAGGAGCAGGTCCGTAACTTGGGCATGGCCCAACTATAATCCATCGATGAATTCGAGCGTCTGTTTAATGTACATCCAAAGTTAACGGTACAGTGGGAAGACGAAGTCTAACCCCAACAGATAGCCCCCCACTCTATCGAGCGATGGATCCTCGATAGAGTGTTTGAGTGCCGTTTGCGTAATAATGTCGAGCTCTGGTACTTTCAGATTTACGAAATCCGAAAAAGCTGTCAGCATTTAATGAAATGCCTTGATTCGAGTAAAGATAAATCGTGTGGTACACGTGGCGTATACTGAATGAGTATCTCGAAACGACGTCTCCATTTTTCGAAATTCGAACCGTTGCAATGGTACGAATCGTTATGATGATTCGTGTGAGAGAGAATTCGAACGGTTGCGAGATTTATGCCGTTTGATCTGGCGTTATCAAGAGATCAGAGCCGTCTGATGAACCCTTTGAAGGTTTATAACTTTTCGCATTCTCCCCCCTGCCTATATCTCGCATTTGGAGCACTTCGAATTTTCCAGAGCCGAGAGTTTTCTCAAGAACTTCAATCACAGGCAAGATCTCTGTTTCTCTTTCCCTTATTTGTGTAATTTCTAGTTTAAGCAAAGTGTTTCTCCACTGTTTTCGAATCTTTTGGGTCATTTTTTCTGCATTTTCGAGTGATTCGATTGAGAGATTCTGGGAGAGGTTTTTCTTCTGGGTTTTCTCTTTGGGTTTTAGCTTGTTGTTCTTCGAACTCTTCTTTAGAATCAAAGGAATTTTAGGCTAGATTGGATTATAGATCCAAAAACTTTCCTTAGTTCGTCAAAAACTCTGTTTGTGAGTCAATGGACAAAGAAAAGCAAATAATCGAAGACGTCACTGTTGAGTGGACGAGCTCTGACTCGAGCGATAGTAATTCGGACGATGAAGAAATGGTCGAAGCAATTCACCGTTCGAAGCTCGACAGAGAATTTTCCCAAAACCAGAGCGGTGCTGGGACGAGCAGTGTGGAACAGGAGAGGAATCGACCAGCAACGACATCGGGCACAGACGTCTTGTCAATACCTCCGATCGCTCGTTTAACCAAAGCACCGCGAAGATTAAGTTCGGAGTCGTTCCTTCGAACATCGAACCCTCGATCTGCTCTGACGGAGGACGACTTGTCAGAAATTAGGGGAAAGTATGGCTTCCCAAACGAAGTCCAGCTTCGTCTGCCTTTCCCAAACGAGCGAGCAGACACCGTCTTGGAAGGGTGGATCTGCATGTACAGCCTTTATTTCGAGTGCGGGCTCAGACTGCCACTTCCACCACTCCTCATACAGACGATGCACCATTACCAGTTGGCGATCCCTCAACTGATGCCCAATGGTATGAGAGTCTTCCTGGGGTTGATCGTATTAGCAGATGAGGCGAAGATCGAGTTAACGGTTGACGATGTTCTCGCCATCTACTACCCCCAAGAGAACGCGAAGGATCATGGGAGGTACTCCATGTATCCGAGGAGGAAGAAGCAAGTTGTGGGGGACATGAAAAATGCGGATCGTTACTGGCAAGATCGCTACTTCTTCATGCACGTAAACGAACATTCGATGGGAGGTCTCGCCAATGCTTTCTTCCCACTGTGGGGGACTCTTCGTAAGTGTCGAACGAAGAATAAGAAAGGGCGGAAATACCTTTAGTTTGCATGGAGATCTGATGTTTGTTTGTTTGTTCTTTTTGCAGGCAAAGAATTAAAGACACCACCACCAAAGGCACTTATTTTCGAGGAGAAGCTCGAACGGTTGCTAGCTCTGCCGAACCGAGAGTGGGACGAGATCAACATTCCCAGCAGGTTTCGAGCATCGAGCCTTTGGAAGAACTTTGTTGAAATTCCAACAGGTAAAGTTAAGAGTCTTCCTTCCTGGTTCGATTGGACGTTCGTGATCAGGGGAGCGCTAAGACGAGTGTTTGGCCCTCCACTGTTCATCGAACCGTTAACTGACGAGGAAGCTTTGGTCGCAGAGTCAGTTCTGGACAGGATGGATTTTAAACTACCCTTGGCCGAAGAACTGAAAGCGAAGAAAAAGGCCGCAGCGAAGGCTAAGCTTGAAGCCAAGAAGGCTGCTGCCGCTGCGGCAAAGGCTGCGAGCAATGCCCCTGCTCCGTTTCCTGTTTTGGAGTCTTCTCCAGAACCTCCTGCGGCTGACCAGGTCGAACCAACTGTCCAGCCAGCCGAGCCTAGTGTTGAGCCGTCTCAGCCACCCACGAAGAAGAGGAAAATTGTGGCGAAAGGCAAAAGGAAAGTTCCTGCTAACAGGAGCGTGAAGTCGAAGACCGCGACGCCCGATCGTGACGTTGAACCTCAAACTTCGAAGGATGGCCAGAAGAAGTTTGAACTGAATTTGCCTTCAGACATCAGTTTCCTGGATGATAAAGAGGCGAGCGTTATGCTCATGCGCCAGCTTTTATCAGATGTGGATGAAGACAAAGTGAATAGCGGCCGAATCCAGAATCATTTTGATGACTTCCTCTGGGATAGCTTGAAGGTAGTAATTTAGTTGTAGTAAATTCAGATATCCGAACGATGATTAGTTATTAACATATGTTCTTTCATGATTTTGTAGGCCAACGTTCGAGCGATGGGTTTATTCTATCGAACGACCGATAGAGTCGCGGCGTTGAGCAACAAGGTAAAAGAGCTCGAGAAGAAAGACAACGACCGTGAGGCACGGCTTATAGACATTGATAGAAATTTCAAGGATGTCAAAATGAGCGCCGAAAGCCTTGTAGGTGACCTGCGAAAGACGATGAAAATGTCGAATGACAACCTCGAAGCGTCACAGGTCATTGCGAGCCGTTATGACGAGGCTCAAGACAAAATCAAAGTCCTCGAGACTGAAAAAGCTGCACTCGAGGCTGAGAAAGCTGCTCTCGAGGCTGAGAGGACGACGCTCGTCACAGAGAAAGCCTTGCTCGTCGAGAAGGTTCTCAACATTCATGAGGAATCAACGATGAGGGCTCGATACGATCTTCTGAAGCAGTACAAAGGAGGGCTTTTAGTCGAAGCTGAGGTCGATGAAGAGATCGAGACGTTCGAAATTCTCAATGAATCTGACCCTTCGACATCAGTTCCAGAGGATGTTCCAAGCAATGATCTTCCTGCGCGAGCGGAGGAAATGATCGAGCCCCCAGCGATGGAGGATGCTACTCAAGACCGCGATGTGCGGGAGTAGTTTTTGTAATTTATTTTTGTAATCATTGAGACATTTGTGTAGATTTTGATTTTAATGAAGACTTCAAATCTTTTCTTCATTTTCTGAATTTGCATACGATTGCCAACGATGATTCGAGTGATGAATGTTCGAATGTCGAACGATAGTTCGATCCTTAGTAATAGATCAAACGTAGGATGAAAATCCGAGTATTTCAGCTAGGATCGAACGATCAAGTAGGGAACACTAAATTATGAAACGAACGATCATGAATCGTTGTAAGCAAATAACCATTAATCACAGTAGATTTATCTGTGAAAAATTCCAAGTAATGTAATTTATTGAATTACATCAATAGCTGAACTCATTCAAGTGTGATGAGCTGCCTACGTACCCAATGATTAGGGATCAAGCCAGTCGTAGTTCGTTAGAACATAGTTGTTGAATGATTTTTGTGACTGGACTCGCATAAATGTACACGAGCTGCCTACGTACCCAGTGTTTAGGGATCAAGTCGAACGTAGTTCAGGCCTCGGAAGGCAAAGAGAAGAATTATCTTTGACTCAGACCTGTAGGATCGAACGATCAACCACAAAGGATCTGGCCTTACAAGTAATTGGAATAAAATGATTGTCTGAAAAATAGCCAAAGTAAACAGAAATTTGGCTAAGTAAGATAAAAATGTACAGATCAATGTCTTCACACATATTACTTGCGGAGATGGTGAGAATTCCAGCTGCGGAGGACTTCAACTTCATCAAGAGTCTCGAGACGGTAAACGCCTGGTCGAACAACCTTCAAAATCCTGTAAGGACCTTCCCAGTTTGCTCCCAGCTTTCCAGCGTTTGGCTCGGCAGTGTTCTGGAACACCTTGCGAAGAACGAGATCTCCTTCGTTGAAAGCTCTAGGTCGAACCTTTGAATTGTAGTATCTGGCTACTGATTGTTGGTAGTTTGCCATGCGAATCAGAGCCTGATCTCGCCGTTCGTCAAGAATGTCCAGACTGTCGTTGAGCATTTCTTGATTCTGCCCTTCGTTCTCGAAAGCCAACTGACGCCGGAGTGTAGGGACTCCAATTTCTGCTGGGACAACAGCTTCTGCACCGAAGGTTAGTGAAAAAGGAGATTCACCGTTCGCTCTTCTTGGAGTAGTCCTATACGCCCAAAGTACGCCGTGTAGTTCGTCTGCCCATCGCCCCTTTCGAGCCTCGAGCTTCTTCTTCAAATTCTGAACGATGGTTTTGTTCGTAGCTTCAGCCTGACCATTCCCTTGTGGATACCTTGGGGTGGAGAAGCTAAGCTCGATGTTCCAATTGTGGCAGAATTTTCTGAAGTTGCCCGAGATGAACTGAGATCCGTTATCTGTCACGATTTCTTGGGGCACGCCAAATCTGCAGATTATGCTTTTCCAAATGAACCCTTCGACGTCCGAGTCTTTAACTTCGGCAAAGGCCTCTGCTTCCACCCACTTAGTGAAATAATCAGTAAGTACAAGCAGGTATTTGCGTTGACCACTCGCTCTCGGTAGTGGGCCCACAATATCCATTGAGTATTTCATAAATGGATAGGGTGCTGCGATGTTCGACAATCGTTCTGCTGGTTGATGGAATACTGGGGAATGTCTTTGGCATTTGTCGCATCGTTTGACAAAGTCTTCGCTGTCTTGAAGCATTGTAGGCCAGTAATAGCCTTGTCGCTTGACTTTGTTGCACAAGGATCGTCCCCCAGAGTGGTTTCCACATTCTCCTTCATGAACTTCTTTCAGAACATAAGTGGCTTCTTTATTGTCAAGACATCGTGCATATGGGCCGTTGAACGAACGTCGGTAGAGTATATTGTTGATCAACGAAAATCTCGCAGCTTTGGTCTTGAGCTTCCGGGCTTCTTGCTTATCGTTTGGCAGGAATCCATCCTTCAAGTATCCTGTGATCGTTGTTCGCCAGTCTTCGGTGGCTTCGACTTCATTGATTAAGGCTTCAATGTGAATGCTAGGTTCTTCAATGTAGCCAACTGGGATGCTGCGGCGTATGTTGGGTTCTGATGTTGATCCGAAAGAGGCCAAGGCGTCCGCTTGCGTGTTATGGCTCCTCGACACTCGTTGTATCGAGTATTCTTCGAATTGTTGCAGCAACGAACGAACCTTGTTCAAGTAAGCTTCCATCCTCGAATCCTTAGCTGCGTATTCTCCCAATACTTGGTTCACAACGAGTTATGAGTCGCTATGAACTTTTAAACGTCGAGCCCCCAGTGCTTTGGCTAAGTGGAGACCAGCAATCAAGGCTTCGTATTCTGCTTCATTGTTCGACGCCTTGAATCCCAATCTGAAGGATTGTTCGATCATTTCGCCATCTGGAGACTGGCAAATTACTCCCACTCCTGATCCTTTGACATTTGATGCTCCGTCCACCATGAGCGTCCAGCAGCATTCTACTTGAGTTTTTGGAATGAAAGGATCCGGAGTGAGTTCAGCTACGAAGTCAGCAAGTACTTGTGACTTAAGACTAGTTCGAACCCGGTACTCGATGTCGAATTCGCTCAACTCTATCGCCCATTTTGTTAGTCGTCCGGATAAGTTCGGACTGTGAAGGATGGCTCGCAGTGGGTAAGTTGATAAAACGACAATCGGATGTGATTGGAAGTATGGCCTCAACTTTCTTGCGGCAGTAATTAGGGCAAGGGCTAACTTCTCAATCACCGGATACCTAGTCTCTGCATCAAGTAGTGTTTTGCTAACATAGTAGACTGGCTGTTCGCCGCTCGTATTCCGTACGAGAACGGCACTGACTGCTTCTTCTGTTACTGAGAGGTATAAAAACAAATTTTCCCCTGTCTGGGGTTTGGATAAAACCGGAGGAGTGGACAGATACCTTTTTAGCTCCTCAAAGGCTTGTTGGCATTGCTCGTTCCACTCGAACTTCTTGTTACCTTTGAGAAGCTTGAAAAAGGGCTGGCATTTGTCGGTCGAACGGGAGATGAATCTGTTCAAAGCAGCTATTCTACCAGTCAGCTTCTGGATCTCTCGCTTGTTCTTCGGTGGAGGCATGTTTATGATTGCTCGAATCTGGTCAGGGTTTGCCTCAATTCCTCGCTGAGTCACGATGTAACCTAAGAACTTTCCAGACGAAACACCGAATGAACATTTTGAAGGGTTCAATCGCATGTTGTGTTGTCTGAGTACTGAGAAACATTCTGATAGGTGTCCAATGTGATCAGCAGCCTTCAAAGATTTGACCAGCATGTCGTCTATGTATACCTCCATCGTTCGACCGAGTTGGTCAGCGAACATTGCGTTGACGAGTCTTTGGTAAGTGGCGCCTGCATTCTTGAGTCCGAAAGGCATGACCTTGTAGCAGTAAATCCCCCTTTCTGTGATGAATGCAGTCTTCTCCTGATCGTCGGGATGCATGAGGATCTGGTTGTATCCGGAAAAAGCGTCCATGAACGAGAGTAACTCGTGTCCCGCTGTTGCATCAACCAGACGATCGATGTGTGGAAGGGGAAAACTGTCTTTCGGGCAGGCCTTGTTTAAGTCTGTAAAGTCGATGCAGACTCTCCACTTTCCATTCTTCTTCTTCACTATGACAACGTTCGCCAACCAGTCCGGGTATTGCACCTCCTTGATAAATCCAGCTTCGATTAACTTTCGCACCTCATCATTTACGATCGTGTTTCGCTCGATACCAAGTTTTCTTCGCTTCTGCTTGACAGGCTTGTGGCTTGGATCGACGTTCAGCCGATGCGTTGTTACTTCTGGATCAATGCCTGGCATGTCCTTGTGTGACCATGCAAAGCAGTCTTGATTGTCGCGAAGAAAACTCAGTAATTGGTTGCGAATAGTGTCTCCGAGCAGAGAGCCAATGTTGATGACTCGATCTGGTTGAGCTGGGTCTAGCTGTATCTCATCCAATTTTTCCATCTCTGGCTGTACTTGACCGTTCGATTCTTCCTTTTCTTCTAATTGCTATAACCGATCGGTCTTTTTCATCTTCAAGGAGTGAAGGTAGCAAGTCCGAGCTACCTCTTGGCTTCCCTTTATCTCCTTGACTCCTCTCCTGGTGGGAAATCTGATTCGCTGATGGTACGTGGATGGTACAGCCTTCATGTCATGGATCCATGGCCTACCAAGAATAATGTTGTAAGCCGATGGACAGTCTAAAACTAAAAAGGTGGTTAGTTTGTTCACCCCTGCAGCAAATACAGGGAGTTTAATTCTGCCAACTGCCGCCGTTGATTCTCCATTGAATCCGGTTAAAACGGCCGTCGAACTCTCTATCTCTGATTCGGATAGTTCCATTTCTCTTAAAGTGGAAAGAAAAAGAACGTCCGCAGAGCTTCCGTTGTCAACGAGGATTCTCCCAACTTCGCAGTTTGATACGTTTAGTGTTAAGACTAACGCATCATCGTGAGGTCTGCTTAAGCTGGTGGCCTCGTGACTATGAAAGCTGATAGAGTGTTCGACCGGATCGTCGGGCAGGAATGCTGCGATTGGTTGGGTTGCTCTCCTTCGATGTGATTTGACAGCATTTACGGTATCCCCACTGTAAACTGATCCTCCACAAATAACCCCTATTGTCTTCCGGACTGGTGGAGGCGAAGGTGAGTCTTCAACATGCTGAACTATCCTTCGTTCTTTGGACTCGTTTCCAAGTCCATAGGTTTCCCTGCCTTTGTCAGTCAGGAATTCTCGGAGGTGGCCTTTCTTCAGCAGTTCAGCCACTTCTGCTCGCAGCGCTCGACAATCAACGGTTAGATGACCGTGGTCTCTGTGGAACTCGCAGTATTTGCTTGTGTCTCTAGCTGGGTTCTCCGGCAACTTCTTTGGCCAAGTGACGAAATCTTGGCGCTTAAGATGTGCAATGAGTTCGGATGGGCTGATACCGAGGGCATATTTTGGCGGTGAGAGGGGACGCTTATGATCACGCCTTGTCGTTCGCTCGGGACGGCGTTCTGTTCGTCGAGATGGACCTGGGCGTTCTCGTCTGAAGGTCTTCTCTCGGTTTTCGCTCGTCTTCACCACTTCCTCCCTCGTTCGAGCCAAGTCTCGCTCGATCCGTTCGTTCTCTTCCTCCAGCTCGATAAAGCCCTTCGCTCGATGCAAAGCGTCTTGGATGGAAGGAGGGTATCGAGCACAGATCTCGTTTTTGAATAGAGATCTGTGTTTCAATCCCTTCTTCAGGGCCTCTCTTGCTGTTCCGTCGTCAAGCCCGGAGATCTCAGAAATGGCTTTGCTGAAGCGCTTGATGTAAGCGCGAAGTGATTCCTGTGGGCCCTGAACAACACTCCATAGATCCTTCGTCGTCTTGCCGGATCTAATATGAACGGAGTAACTCTTCATGAACTCGAGCGATAGCTCATCGAACGAATCGATGGATTCTGGAGGAAGATTGCAAAACCATCTCAGTGCTGCTCCCTTCAAGCTCTGAGCAAATAACTTGCACATCATGTCGTCGAGCATTCCTGTTGGAATGTTCGTCGATTGTACGACGTGTTTGTACTGCAGTAGATGGTCATGTGGGTCTGACATCCCGTCGAACTTCGGGAATGAAATACTGCTGAACTTGGGCGTGATGGTGTTGGTGATGCGGCTGGAGAGTGGTGTCTCTCGAACTCCTCGGGCGAGGTCGTCGAACCCTGGAGTAGATGTAGTGGCTCGGTGAATTTGCGAGGAAAAACGTTGCTCCATTTGGGCTTCCAACGTTTTCAACTCTTCGGCCATGATATTTCTTATCAGGCCCTCGACATCCACCGTCCCTTGTGGAATGGGACCTTCTGGGGATGGAGGTTGGTCGGGCGTCGAACGCCAGATGTGAGTGTTGCGCGTGATGGGATCGAACTCTCTCGTTCGATTTTGCTGCTGTTGTCGCTGCTGTTGCTGCTGTTGTTGTTGTTGTTGGTACTGGTACTGGTACTGGTGTTGCGGATGCTGATACGGCTGATGCTGTTGCGGCCGCCGCCCTTGTCTTTCATCTTCTGCCGTCGTGTTTCTCGGCGTAGACAAAGGCTGCATTGGAGCCACGGGGCTGTGTGCAACGTTCCTTGTCCCTTGAGGATAGTATGGGGTGGTCTGTTGCCAGCCCCCACTGTTAGGTCCTCGTGGAAACTGGGACGTGGATGCTTGCCAGCCCCCAGTGTTCGCCCCTGTCGGGTACCCGTAGTATGGGTAGTAATACGAATATGCGGCTTGAGAGTTGACGGACATCAACTGCTGCTTGAGAATCTGGTTCTCTGCAGCGATGTTCTCCATCTGGCTCTGCTGGTTATCGTGCTTTTTGGTCAGTTCTTCGACCAATCGTGTCAGATTAGCGACCTGGGATTCTGCATTTGAGGTTGAAGCTTCTTGATGAACCACTGGGCTTCCCTGGGGAAGTTCTTCTTGGTGTTCATGTTCTGATGCCATTGTTGCTTAGTGAATTTCCGGAGTAAGATGGCCAAGGGCCCCACGGTGGGCGCCAAACTGTAGATGCTGGATTGCTACAGTCAAAAATTTAACGAAAATTAATAAAACCGAATTTAGATAATAGACTGGGCCCTTGACAATCGTTATTGAAATTCACAAAACGTATTAAAGAATGAAATGCTTATATCAGACAAGAGAATGAAAATGAATGCTTGGATCTGAATAAGTAAATCAAAGCAAATGAACACCGAAATTTAAAGAGGTTCGCCCAAAGATGATGCTACGTCCTCTGAGAATAATGGGATTACTGTCTGTGTGTTTCGTTTTTAGTACAAAGAGATTATGATTGTAGTCTTTTTCTGGAAAGACTTTTTCAGCATGAAGGTATTGAATTCTCCGGGGGATCCTCTTTGAAGGAGGGGTTCTCCTTTATTTATAGAGGAATCAATCCAGTTCCCATCCGGTAGTGGACGGTTATCGCTCTTGTATCGTGGGACACGTGTCGAAAGACAAGTCGTGCAGTTGATTTGAGCAGTTACCAGATACGATCGTGGGCTCAGCGGTTGAAACGTAGTACTCAGATCGTCAGTTATTGAAGATGATCTGACATGTCATCGATGAGCATGAGTCTAATGGCTAAGGGAGTTTCCCTTGAAGTCATTTATAGAGTCGAACGACGAACGATGGAGAAGAAATAAACGCTCGACGTATAATTCGTGCGTCGTCCACCATTCGTTATACATTTTTAATGTTCGAACGAACGATCAAGTTCGATGCTCGATCACATACTGAAGTTTGAATGATATTATGTGAAAGGCTGGATTGGGTCCGGCCCAATTAATCGAACGATGGAGGGATATCGAGGAGCAGGTCCGTAACTTGGGCATGGCCCAACTATAATCCATCGATGAATTCGAGCGTCTGTTTAATGTACATCCAAAGTTAACGGTACAGTGGGAAGACGAAGTCTAACCCCAACAGACGGCCGACAGTGTCGCGAGAGCAGCATCAATCGCGGGTGGGTGACGGCGAAAGCTCTAGAGATTGTGATATCTCCGTCTTCATCTTCGTCTCAATCTCCGTCCACGTGGTCTCCGGCACTGGCTTCTGGCGGCGACGGCGATGACGGGGAAAGGAGATTAAACTTCGACGGCTGACGGTGTCGCGATCTCCCAAGTGACGACGACGTTTGGTCCGACGACAACGTTTCGGTGCTCCGGCGAAGTTAGGTTTTCTTATATTTGGGGCTGAATTAAAATTTTTGTAAATATAGATAATATGTGTTAAAAACATATAAAGCTTTGATATTTTCTTATGGTTAGGATGGAACTATAATATTTATAAATATAGATAATATATGGTAAATACTAATAATTCTTCATAAAATACATGTTTTTGTTAAATTTATATTTTTTAATGTTTGCGTAAATTATTTAGGAAGAAAAATATAGGATGTTTTGCCTATAAATTTTTCCTATAAAATTCAATTTCTTTTTCCTGCAATCCAATGTGTCAGTACTTATTTTATTTAATATGCACCCTCAGTATCTTAGCCTACGGCCTGAAAATGATAATTACAGATAATGTCTATAAAAAACTCTGTAACAAACTCTCCTATTTATAAATTCATTGAAATTCCTGAACTGTAATCTCCACATATTGACCACGCAAATAGTTTCATGGTAAGGATAAAATATTACATTTTGAGATAAAATAATTTTAGATAAAACTGTAATAACTGCTTTCAAAACCTATATAATTTTATGTAAATTCTGTCAAAACTGCTTTCCTCCTTTTCTTTTTTGGTAGAAGAGGGCTATTCCGGAGGTTCAAAAGGGGGAAAAAAAATGTTCATCCGGCTGTTGGTTATAAAAATTTTATTTTGCACACTCTCCAAACTTCATTTTATGCCGAAGTTTCTTCGGTCTCAATTTCCGTCTAAATTTGAGATATGTTTAGGGGGTGTTTGGTGAATGAGTTTAGTTTAAGATTTTTAAATTTCAATAGTAATTTTTTAGAAAAGATAAAAAATTTTTCAGAAAAAGACAAAAATCATGATAATAAAAGTATAATTTAGTTTAAGATGAGATGGAAACCAAACTCACCCTTACTCTTTAAAATATCCCAATATAATATAATATGCATTTGGAATATGTCATATATTCTATTTTAATACATATATATTTGAACTATTCATTCATTTGTTTTTTCTATCGACTTTTATTAATTACATCATATTCTCTTTATCTTTGTCATCAATATGCATTAGAATGATTATTCTAATATAAGCGGTCCAAATATATGAACGCAGTGCATAAATGGGACATCCAAAAGTCTATTACATTTTTATATATTATAGTAAAATACAATACAAAATGGATATATCTTCTAAACAAGCCATTAGTTTTCATCCTTAAAATTTTCAAACTCAATTTTTGGGGATGGTAAATTGCTAGGTAATTGGTGCCTAAACTTTTAATTTTGTGTAATTTTGATTTTTAAACTTTTTTTTGTAGTTAAAATGCTCATAAATTATTAAAATATTATTATAATAGTCTTTTACGTTAATTTTTGGACGTATTCCGCTAATTAATATCATTTCTTGATTAAATTACTAACGGATTCTATTTAAAAATTAACAGAAATGACAACTTCTAACAATATTTTAATAGTTTAAGGGTATTTATTATTCTTTTTTTTTTTCCGTAGTTGGAATGATTATAAATTATCAAAAACGATATTATAGTAGTTCTTTTCAATAATATTTGGACGGAATGTGTAGTTTGCCCCACTTTTGACCAAATTATTCATAGATTCTGTCCAAAAATTAACGGAAATGATTATTTAATAATATTTTAAAAATTTAAGAGTATTCTAATTAAGAAAAAAATTTAGGGATTAAAATTACACAAAATTAAAAGTTTAAAAACTTAATCATTAAAAATAAAAATAAAAATAAAAATAAAAATAAAAAAAATCAAAATCAAAAACCTAATAAGTAATAAATCTTCCACGTGGTAAAAGAGCAATAAATGACGAGACAAGATCAGGATAAAATTGCATTTCCATGACCGAAACAATTGAAAGACACTCAGACCAAGAATCCTAGATCAGATCTCTTCCCAATTTTCGGATTAAATTATTGCCACGTTTTGACTGAAGTTTCACACCAACCCCAATGAAAGACAATGGCCACGTTTAAACCGTGCTTCAAATTTAATATCAGTGATTCTTACCGACATTTGTCTGGTTCAGACCCTGTGACTACATTTTCTTTTCCCAATAATTTGATCAAATTCCCAAACCCCAATTTATTTTCTACTCCTAATCTTCAGCTTCAACTTCAATCCTTTTCTTTTGGAAGAAGAACTTTGATCTTTGCTGCTATGGCAAGTACTGGGTATGTTTGTCACTTTGGTATACTTTTTGCTTTGTGTTTGTTGTTTTCTTTCTTTTCCTTGAATTTTCGTGGCTACCAAACGCTGCATATTGTGTTACTGCCTACTGGGTAGTTTTATTTTTAGGAACATTTTGTGATACCAATGAGTAAGAGACAGTTTTGAACCGTCATATTCTCATCGTATTTGTTAATTTATCGTCTTCTATTGTCGTTGTTGTTCTTATTTGTGCCATAAACTTGAAGGTCGTTCTCATTTTGTTCCTGAATTTTGAATTTGTCCTACTTAACCATTTACTTTAGAATTTCTGTTAAAAAACGAACGGAAAGAGCGGATGTTGTTGGTGCACTCGAAGTTGAATCCTGCGCGATTCAGTTGGCCTTGGACTCGGCCAAGGAGTTAGGATGGTGGCCTTTGTTGGCGGAGAGTGATGCTTCGGTTGCTGTTCGAATCGAGCATCACAGTCATTCTCCCCCCGCCCCGCACCGGCCGGAGTGGAGTGAGTGTACGGCCAGTTCTTTTTGATGTCTTGGATTGCTTAGTTAGTTCCGAGTCTATTTGGGTGTGTTGGATTCCTAGAACCTGTAACACGGCAGCTCTTGAGGTAGCCAATTGGGCTGCCTCTTACAATGTTGATGGTTTTTTTCCAATTGTTTTTAATAGAAATTCTTGTATAAATGGTTAACTGAGACTAATTCCCCTTTTTTTTCCGTCTGTTTTAACTGAAGTTCTAATTCCAAGGGTGGAGGAAATACGAGTTTTTAAAATTCAGGTCATGAAATGAAAATGGCTTCAAATTTCAAAGGCACATGTGAGATTGATATATATATATTTTCTTAATCTGAAATGATAATGATGTAAGACTGTTCATAATTATGTACTGTTATTAGAGTATTTTTTTCATACCCTGTCGTTGAATTCCCAAACGGTTCATATTTGTAGCTGAAGAAAAGTTTTTAATTTCTTTTCTTTTTTTTATTTCTTGGCTGTGAAGAAGTGTGCAAGAGGTGCTTCCTCCAACTCTCAGTTCTACTTCTGACCCTCCACCAATCTTTGATGGCAAAACAAGGTAGAGACAATATAGAGTCAAGCTCACGTATTTCTGTTAAATTGAGTTCGCATAAAGTTCAGTATCTAACTAAATGTAGAATATGTTTTTCTGTGTTATATTGCTGAAGGTTGTACTTAGCTTACATTTGCCCATATGCACAGCGCGTGTGGATTACCCGGAACTGCAAGGTAATTAGTTGTTTTTTTCTTTTTAAACATTTCAAGATCTGGGTTTTGCTTGTTTTGGTGTGTCTCTACTTTATCGGTTGCTCTTTCAATGGTTGGTTAGAAAACAACAGGGTCTTTTTTTTTTTTTTTGGGTGAGAAGAAGAGAGGGGGGGGGGGGGGGGGTGCTACTTTTCTGATCACGTTATAACCAAAAAGAACGTTCAAGTTGTCATTTCTGTCGAGAGGTAGGGCCCCGAGTATAAGGCTTTCAGCAAACATTCCTATCAGCATCTTCTTCCTTTGGTGATGTCCAGGGAGGGTATACTAACGCCAAGCACCTTCTTCCTAGACTTTTTCTTCAGCAAAAAAATGTCATTGGTCACGTACGTACATACATGCATGCATATACATATATACATATAAATATGTATACAATAATTAAAAACTCACTCATTTTTCTGTCTCAACCACTATTGGGAACAGGGACTGCAAGAAAAGATAGAGTTGGTGCCACTTGATCTGCAAGACAGGCCTGCTTGGTACAAGGAGAAAGTTCTTCCCTCTAACAAGGTGTGAAATTAAGTGCACAAACATTTGTATGGGATTTCTAGCAGAAATTACGAATAGACGCCTTGAAGGGTCATAGAAGGGTTTAGAGATTTGGAATTCAAATTAATGACTTTTGTGAAAATTTTAAGCTAACTTTCAAATTGTAGTGGTTAGATGAATAATTAGCTTCAAAAGTGGTATCGAAAAGAATAATAATGACACGTGAATTAGTATTGAAAAGTTGGGATAAAGGTTGGCATCGGAATTAAAATATGAAATCTTATTATTTTTTTCTCTATTCAAAAAGATTTTGACATGGAGTTTGACACAGGTGCCGGCCTTGGAACACAACAATCAAGTCATTGCAGAGAGTCTTGACTTAATCAAATATCTCGACACTCACTTTGAAGGGCCTTCTCTTTTACCTGATGTAAGAATCTTGGACATTTTCTTACCTAACTTTTGCCTCTACAAATAATGTAGACGCTCACCCTCTGAATACATACAGGTTCCTGCAAAGAGAGAGTATGCAGAGGAGTTACTATCGCATTCCGATTCGTTCAACAAATCGGTCTTCATTTCCTTCAAATTAGGAGACGTTAATGAAGACGGTGAGTTGCAAACTAAAAATTCCCTCCTGATGTAGTTTTAGTTGAAAATCAAGAAATCTAACCCATGATGATGTATTTGCAGCACTTTCTGCATTTGACTATATTGAAACCGCTCTTTCCAAATTCGAAGACGGACCGTTCTTTCTTGGTCAGTTCAGCCTGGTAATGAGGAACGCTTTAAATCTGCTTTACACCAATATCTTGGACCTTTTTTTTTTTTTTTTTTTTTTTTTTTTTTTTTTTTTTTTTTGGCATGCTTTTTCAGTGAATTACTTAAAGTAATCTGAAAGTTAAGTTTGTGTAAATTTTCGTCATCAAACTTCAGGTCGATATAGCGTATGTTCCGTTCATAGAAAGGTTTCAGCCTTACCTATTGGAGGTACTCAAGTATGACATCACTGATGGCAGGCCTAAACTGAAAGCTTGGATTCAGGTAAAACAAAACCTAATTTCTTTGACTTGTCATACTGCAATAAAACCAACCATGTATCTAAAGATCAATGTTAGAAACACCGATTTTAATCCCTAATAACATGACACATGAGTTATCATTCTTTTGTTGACGAGCGTTCAAAAAAAATTGCTGCATCAATTTGTACTAATTTGACAACTAACTGCCACCCGAGTTGGTATCGAAAAATTGGAATTACAGTTGGAGTTCCTACTACTTCCAATGGAAGCCTCAGAATGTAAATAAAGTAATCTAATAATCTTTTGTATTATCATCAAATTGTAGGAGATGGGAAAAATTGAGGGTTACAAACCAACTCGCAGCGATCCTAAGGAGATTATCGCGTCTATCAAGAGACGCTTCTCGGTAAATTTCTTGTCATTGTGTTTCTAACATTCTGGTATGGACTAGCCAATGTGTTCTGATTGTTTTCTTTAATCCATTTGTAATGCAGATCCCGAACTAAAATGGTCTTTCTAACCGTGGTCTCCAAGTGCTCCTTTCACATGTTCTAGCTTGGTCTCCGATTTCTCTTTTTTGTATGCTCTTCAGAGCTAAATAATGTAATAATCTAAGTTGGAAATGCTGGAAGAACAGATTTGAAATGGCCAGTGTAATAATTGGTAGGTAAGGGAATGGCTTTATGTTTTGAAATTTTGTTCTAGTTTGCACGTTATAACGACATATATTGAACTATTTTGGTGGGATGACTTGAATTTAAGACCTCTTTTTCAAAATATTTGAGTGCATGTCGCTTAATTATGTTGAGTGTTCACATTGTTATTGAGAGAATCCCAAGCAAGAGTATTTGACCAATAAACCTTCTCTCAAAGGGGAAAAATTATTTTATACTTCCCCTTCAAAACGACACAGATTCAATGTCGTTTGTAGTTTAAAAATTCTGTCACTGGTGTTGACTTGTAGTTTGTATGTTATGTAATGTCGTCTTTGTTTTAAGGACTCATTGTTGACATGCAGTTTGTCGTTTTGTCGCCTGCTGTCGTTTTACAGTTCGTCTAATTAGAGAAAAGACGCACTCAACCTTTGTTGTCGTTTTCTAATTTGTCGTCGTTCCATGAAATGTAGTACCAGAGATACCAGCACCATTCCATTAATATTGTTAATCGCTATTTTTTATTACTATTATTATTGTTATATTATTATTTTGAAAATGAAAACTTCTTTTCATAAGTTTGCTCTTTGGCCTATGCGGTCCCCAAATGGAAAAAACGACATGTAGTGTAGTTGACTGTCGTTTATTCTACAGAGACTGGTTAACGTTCTATTTACTTTTTTATAAAGCTTATATTTTTTTTACCTAAAAAGTCTTTTCACTAATTACTGAAGTAAAAAAAATAAAAAAAGAGAGAGAGAACGCTTTTCTAATAACTTTAAAATTTTTTGAAGAACCAAACGTGAATAAACCCTGACCAACATATTATTATGCGAAAATCATAAAACTATAATGAACTAAGAGGAAGCTGAAACCAGCAAAGACATCAGCACAAGAAATATAGAAGCTTTTATCTTTAACAGATGTAATTTTGTTGTACACAAGAAAAATAAGCACAACCTTTCTTCGAACCCGAAATTTTTGTGGGGGAAAAAAAAATATGGTGCAGTTCCAATACCAAGACTGCAATAGCAACTATCTTATTCCTACATCCTTCCAACCTCGGCTTCAAAGATACATGATCTTCCAAACATATGAACAAATCGAAATCGACTCTTACTAATTAATGACTTGTCATTGGGGAAACCTTTTTTTCTTTTTTAATAAACATCTTCAATCCAATATTTTCTCTCCAAAACATTGAACCTAATTGTGCCGGATCACAAGGTCAGTGGGGAAAGCAGTAACCATATCACTAACTGGCATTATCAATCCGCATCGGACTAGAATAAATAAGTAGGAGTTTCGTCGAAAGAGCATTACCCTTCATCGTAACTGAAGAAGCTGCTCCAATGTGTGAAAGTGATCAAAGGACCATTTTAACGAGTATTAAAGGTGAAGCTCCTGAGGAGTACTTGTATTGGGGAAGTTGAAACAATAGGCTTGCTTGGGGTACTACCTCAGTAGTACTCGCCAAATCTTGCTCATATACACAGCCAAAGACCAAACAGCGAGACCAGCTGAAATATAAAGCAAAACAACACCCGAAGCTACAAGAAATGCTGGTGCTCCTAGGCTGCAAGATTTGTGGGGATAAAGGAGAAGTTATAGGAATTCACGTGTAAATCAATGACTTAAGTCATCAGACTGCATTATTTGACAAAAAGAACAGCCCAAAAGCAGAAGCCAATTAGTCAACCAACCTGGTGTCTCGAGTTGCTAGAAGGATGGTTAATGCAATCATCTGCGTGGCAGTTTTCCACTTTCCCAAGTTATTTACAGCAACAGCCTGATAATTGTAAATCATTATAGTGATTAGTTTTTACTACCATATAACTTACAGAACTCACAGATAAGACCTTCCGAAGATTGGAAATGAAAGGGTAGTCAGTTAAGCGTAACAGACTAGCATACCTCTAAAAGCTTGGTATTCTGAGAAGCTGCCCATTCTCTAACAGCAGACATTGTTATCTACAAATAGGTTGCAAAACGATTTGTAAGATTTCACTATCAACTAATATAGAACCCACAAATCTCACAAGAGAAGCAAGGCCTGTAAAAAGATTCAACAAGCAAACCCATAAAATTGCAGCTGAATCATCAGTCATAAGCAATTTTGTGAACATATGCAACTGAGGAAGTTAAAACCACAATTTTGATCAAGATCATGAAAATTGAAATGTATAAAGCACATCAAAGTATGGACAATTTCCGTAACAAAACAGTGCCCTCGTCCATTAGAATTACATACGTGAAAGGAAGCAAGAGTCTCATCTAAAAGTACACCAAAGTAAAACATGCACTGATAATGGGACGATAAATAGAAAAACGAGAGAGATAAATCATCTTACCTCCCTACCAATAATAGCAATTGCAGGCACAGTCAGTAGCCATGGCACCTGCCCAAATCCAGGAACCTCAAAAGGTCTTGTGCACAATAATACCAATGTGGCCGCAACCATGAGCTGCATCAAAGTTAGCGTGAAAAATAATTTAGGTTCTCATAGGCTTCTGACATTTGCATACGCATTCTTTTTCACTAAGTTGTCTAAGTCACGCTTAAAAATCTAACTGCCTAAGAAAGATGACAGTACCTTGTCAGCTACTGGATCTAAAAAAGCACCAAATGCAGAGCCTAACCTCATCTGAAAGAACCAATTGATAGTTAAGCACTCAATAACATTTAGAGAGAAGTAGTAAACTTTAAAATCGCACAACTCCAACAAGTTTTGCTTCTTTGTAGCTGGAAAGATAAAGAAATAACCTACCTTCCTAGCAATATACCCATCAAGCCAATCGGTAATTGCTGCAGCGATGAAAATACTTGTTGTTGCAGTTGTTCCCCACCAACTATCCACGTAGAAAGCTAACATAGTAAGAAAATCTTGCTAGTTAGTCTACAGAAGCACCGCCTTACTACAAGAATCAGTTTAATATACAATCCACGCAACAAACATGAGAAAAAGGATGCAATCTAATTCATCTGGTAAAGCTCCTTGGAGTCGATATCACAAATATGCAACTATCCATCCACCACTCCAACTCGGACGGATTTTCCGATTGTAGAGAAACTGTGCTTCCAATTGGGCAATGCACCAACAAAATATGAGATATTGTACAACTAGTAGACGACTTTCTTGAAGACAGTTCCAAAGAACTTGGGGCGAAATGTTCTCAGCAGCTCAAAGTATCCGAGAAATCACAAAAAACTCGCAGAAAAACAAAACTTTGGATTGCAGGTCCATAGGAATCAAACTAACGACACAAATTCACAAGCATTTTGAGGGAAAAAAAATTGGAATTCAGCTAAACTGCACTATGCATAAAAAACGGAAGAAAAAATCAAGATTGAAAAAGAATTTAGCAGAAGATCAAGCCCATTCCAGGTAAAAGGGACTTCTCGAGGAGAGAATTCATATATATACTCAAATTACCATACCAAATTATGAATTGAAACAAAAACGAGACGATAATACCGATTAGATCCAAATTCACAAACAAAATCGCATCAACAAAAACCTAAATCGAAGAGCCAACGGAGAACAAAGCAAAATCACATAAATTGATCGAAAACGCCTCAACCAGATCTAACCAATCAAGAACCCAATCCGATCATCGAAAAAATAGAGAAAAGGCAACCAAATTTCCCGAGAAACAAACAAACAAACAAAATGCGGAAGAATCGAATTCAATCGAATCGAAACAAACGTACTGGCGATCAGAAGCGGAACGGCGGCGACGCGGCCGAGGGTGAGAACCGTGGGCAACGTGAGGAATTTCGAGGAAACCGGTGGTTTGAGGTCGTGATTGGCCTCCTTGCCGTTCAAATCCTGGTGGCACTTGTTCTCCGAACCCATGTCGGCCGACAAAGCTCCACGATCTTCGGAGGAGGAAGAATGATGACGTTTGGCAGAAGAAGAAGGAGAAAGTAACCCTAGAGGGTGCTTAACGTGCGCCGGGGGGTGATTAACGTGCGCCGGGGGTGAAATGCTCCTCCGCCACCCAAAATAACCGTCTCTTGTTGTTCTATAAATAGCCGTGGTCGTGGTCGAGGTGGAGGTGGCGGTGGTTGGTACTATAAGTGAGTCCTTCACTTTCTCTCTCCTCTTCTTAGTATTTAAGGAGGGAGAAAGACTAAGAGGAGGAGAGAGAGGGGGGTTAGGGGAGATAGTACTGCGGACCCGTGCCCACTTTTGGGCGTGATTTGGAACCGCCATCATCCCTAGCTTCACCACCACTCCTGACATCTCTCTCTCTCTCTCTCTCAAACTAACTGTTTCTTTTTTTTTCTTTTCTTTTTTTGTTTTTGGGTTTGTTCAAACAATTTTTGTGCAAATTCTCGTTTTGTCAGTGGAGCTGCGTTTTGGTTTATCAATTTGGAGCGTACTTTCTACTAGATTTCAGATAGATACATGAGTAGATACTCCATGGTTCCCACCATTTTCCGTTCTGTCTTCCCTTTTTGTGTTTTGCTTTTTTATTTTTTGCGTGAGTCATTCATCTAAATAGTTCATAAACTCTTAAAAAGATACCAGTTTGATTCTTATTTTTTTATGATCAAAATGACCTTAAATTCTTAAAATATTGATCATTATAATCATTTTGGTCCAAAATTATTAAATTTCTAACATAATCTTGTTCAAATTAAAATTTTTATAATAAGAAAATCAAAATACCCCTTGATTTTCAATTTTTTTTAGTCACTTATCTTCTACCTTAGTTTAAGAGTTCAAGGTGTTCTTGACAAAAAATAATAATAATAAAATTGAAACCAAACCGTTACTTTATAAAGAATTTAAAACTATTTTAGGTCAATTACTCTTTTTATTTTTTTGAAAGTTTTTTTTTTAATCAAGTATTCAAGAGGGAAAACAAAGTGTTTTAGAGTATCTAGATTAGAATTTAATTTTGGTGAGATTAATAGATTAATTTTATTTTTGGTCTCCGAGTTATATAGATTTCATAATAATGTTAATAGAAGGTGAGTCCAATAATATAAATCTTACCGATGGGATATCCATATTTCATTAATTGTAACGTTCAACATCATTGATATTCTAAAGTATTTTTTATATTTAATTCCATTTTGGTCCTGTTTGACACTGTTCTAGGAACATTTTGCAAAGAAATCTCATAGTTTTTCAATAAAAGTGTTTTGAAAAAATGGTTCCAAAAAAACATTTGTTCTACATAAAATTAGAAAACATAAACAAAAAACAAAAAACCATTTTCATTTTTTGTTAAAGAATGAGAAAATGAAACAAAATTGATTTCTAATTTCTGTTTTTATTTATATTTTTTAAAGTGTATACGCCCAATAAATTTTCCATTAACATACCTAAAAATAATTTTATTTTTCTTATATTTAAAACAATTTCTATAATCAAGTACAATTTTAAAAACAAATCTCAAAATTATTATCAAAACATCCTCATTTATATTTCACGTACAAAACAGAATCATTCCCAAAATACTTCTAAACGAGCCCTTTATTTTTTTAATTTTAATACATTTGAGAATAAGTCTTTAAACTATTAATCTATCTCATAATAGTCCTTTCAATTAAAATATAATTAAAAATGATTATTTACATTTAATATTTAATATTTTGTTTTTATTCAGAAAGTATGTATTATATTTTAAAATTTTACATTTTTGTGCCATCAATTTCTTGATCAATATTTAAATTTTGACCTGTAAATACCCAAATTACCTTGAAAAGAAAAATTATAATTTGGATTATTTATCTTTTTATATATACTATATTTTGCTTTTATTTAGAAAGTGTAATTTGAATTCAAAATCATGCATCTTGTATGATTATATTACACTTAATAAATAGATCAATATTTTCTCTTGATCAATACTTTTGATCTTAAAATGCTCAAAATTTCACTAAAAATAAAAATTATAATACGACATAATCTTTACTTTTCTCGACGAAAAATTTGTACTTCTCAATTCCACCATCATAAGTTCATAACCACTTAGTCTTTTCCCACCCTCCACCACACACCCTTTCCAACCCACGCCATCTAGCTTTTAATTTAAATTAGAATTTCTTCACTTATTTTATTTAATTTCTAGGGTATTTTGGGTGTTTTAAATGTTGAAAATAAGTGTTAATTGAGAAACTATGTAGATATATGTATTAAATGTAATATTAGAGCATAAAAAATATAAAATTTTAAAATTCACAGTATACTTTTAGAATAAAAACAAAAATGTAGAGTTCAAAAATGTAAACTATACTTAATTTTAATTTTGCTTTTTAAGAGAAATTTTGGTATTTTAAGGACAAAATTAAGTGTTGATCAAGAAATCATACAAACTTACATATTAAATGTAATGTACTAGTATAAAAATGTAAACATTCAAAATAAAGGATATGTTTTCATAGTAAAACAAAATACATGTTACAAAAACGTAAATAACCCTTAAAAATTTGGATTGTAGTTATTACGTGAATATCATGTGCATCCAAGATCACGTGTGCTTTGAGAGAATTTACAGGTTTTAAAATTTAAATCAAAATTTAACAAGTGGTTCTAAAATGTGAAAATGATAAAATTAAATTCATACTATAAGTCTATAACACGCTTTTCATCTTAATACCGTAATTACAATCCATTTTCAAAAAAGTGCTTAGCATCGAATGGAATATTGTGGTCAAATTAGCGGTTTGAAAATTGATCTTGGACGTTTCTAAATCAAGGCAACAAAAATTGGATTCGAACTATAATTTAGGGAAAAATGAAATTAACCCATGAATTAAATGTTAATGGATCATTTCCAAAAAGCAAATGTAAATTGATTCTCTATAATATGAAAAGATTTGCAAATGTAAAAATTATCTCTCCTTTGCTTTCTCTCTCTGAATACGAAAAAATTTTTTTTTTACAATATTTGACTGGAGCTTTGGTGTCGTCTCCGGATGCATTGTCAGGCTTTTGACCTTGAAATTCAATATCCGAACTCATCTTAATGTCAACTTTCTCGTGATGGTGGCTATGTGTGGAGCAGTGCATACATTGGGGCGGATCTAATCTGTCTTAGAGGTTGGTTGTTCTTCTGAGATGGCTTTGCTTAGATCTGGCTTCCGTTCAACAATCAGTAGCTTATTACCGGTAGATCTTTCTTTTGTTTTGTTGTAATAAGAGCATTGATATTTATGTTCTTTTGGTGTGTGTGTGTGTTTTTTATTTACTCTAGTATTTTTGCTTCGGTAATAATGGAGGCGATGTTCTCTACTTGTGTCTCCCATTCGTTTATTATCGGATGCCGTGGTGTGAGTGCCCTCGTTACGTGGAGATTGATTTCAGTTGACTGGGTTAATTCATCAACTGTTTTGGTGTTGTTTAATGAGCAATGATCAAACTCAAAGTTTATATGTCAAGCTGGTCTTTTTTATTTGAGTTTCGATACTTATATTTACCCATGTGCTATTTTGGTCTTTACTAGTAGATCCAGTATTTGATTTAGGATCGAATTTCTTCGTATTTGAGGCCATTTGTGTCTTATATATTTTTGTTTCTTGTTAATGAAATTTCCCTTTTCTAGAAAAAAAAAAAAAAATTTGCAAGTGTTTGTTTAGAAGTTAAAATATCAATAGTAATGAAAATTTAATACCTTGTTTATAGAGTTTACTAGAATACCTTATTAATTCAAAAAAAAAAATTAAACTTATTAACACTCAAATTACGTCATGTTAGCAGTTCCAAAAAAAAAAAAAAGAACGTTAGGTTAGTTTTGCATTTTTTTTTTAAAGTTCAATACAATTTAATATTTTAAAACGTGCACATTGATTAAATATTTTATCCGTGTCTTCAATGCTCAAAATTTGAGTTATCTTATGGTGTGTTTGGAATTCAAGTTCCAACTCAAAATGTTCATCTCAATTTTGTCTTTTTCTGAAAAATCAATAAAAATTATAACTAGTTTTTGAAAAATCAATAAACTTCAATTTAAAAATTTCATCTCCAACTAACTTATCAAACGGATGTTTACTTTTTCTATAATAAAAAGTTCATTTCCCAAAAAAAAAAAAAAAGTGCATTTCATCTATATAAGCAAACAATATTTAAATTAATAGGGTCTACTCATGGATCTACCTGGTATATAAGCAAACAATATTTAACTTCATAGGATCTAATTATGGATTCACCTAGTTTCTCCTCCCTGAAGATCCTTGTAGTCGATTTACCTCGTGTAAAATTGTTTGTGCTTGTTGTGTTTATCAAAAATAAGAAATAAAAAACGGTCCTTTTAAATGACTATTCTATTGACACTTATAGCTATTTCTTTCTTTAAAAAAAGAAAAAAAGAAAAAGAAAGTAAAAGATTGTTATAAAGGTAGATGTTGGAATGCTCAGATAACCTTGGAAGGGTAGATGTTTCCCAGCATAATATTTGGATCTATTATCAAATATATTGTCCATATACCCCGACCAATACAATGGGGATGACTTAAATTTAAGCATTAAGCATTATGACAAGTGCCCTGTCAATTCGCCTAAAGGATGTTGGTTCACGCTTTTAGCTCTTCGTTCTAACTATTGCCCACTCATATATTTTCTGCCTTCTTTTGAGGTCGAGATTTTTGCCTTTTATTGAGAGCTAAAATTTGAAAAATCAATATTTACACTGGTATTTTTGTGTAAACATTCATATTTTGAAAGTATTGTTTTACAAACATATATATAGTATTTTTCCCGCAGAATATGCATGAAAAATTCGTAAACGTTAATATTTTTGATGGAATATCAACTCTCACCTTTTGGTATTGATATTTTTTGAATATGCTTGAAATTTTTTTACGTAAGGTACTTGTATAGTTGTATTAGGCTGATTTTCATCTATTTTGCTTTGATCACTTCTTACCAAGTATTATTTTTTCCTACACTTGTATTGTGATTTAGAGATTCATCTAATTTTTTATTAGTGAGCATTTAGAGTTTTCTAAAATATAATTTAAAAATTCAGTGTTTAAGATAAATATCCATATTTTACGTTAATTTTCATCGATTATCGATATTTCTGTACACCAGTATTTTCATGAATATTGAGATTTTAATCCTTGGTGAGAGCCAAATCCAATAATGCTTTTAAGTATATGGGGTGATAAAGCGGCCTATAGGCATTCTTGATGAAGTTCTCTTTAAAAGGAAGGAAAACTAAAGTTGTAAACATACCAATTAACATTCATTACTACGATTTATTGTTTAAAAGTTTAAAACTAATTCATTTTCTTAAAAAATTTCGATCCATTTTTTGATATCCTAGATGAATGATCATTTCACTTAAGCATAAGCTTACCAACGTACAATTTCGTTTCTAACGGATTTAGTGGTGGTCTCCACGAAAACAAAACAAAAAACTAATTAAGAAATCTCAATTAGTTGGTTTAACATTCTATTCTTAGTTGGCTTTACATTCAGTTCGTCAATGAAAGAACTGATTAGTTTACATTTTTGCGATAATCTCATTACTTGACATCATGTAACCTTATCGGACAAAAACTACTCTCTTATATGATCTTTAATTTTGAAAAGAAGTATCAAATAAGCCGAGATAATGAGGCTCTTCTACCAAGTTAAACACACTCAATCACACCATGACGCATAAATAATATCTCAATATGCTACTACAATACTTCTACCAATAACTAGTGATTAAGGTGTGTTTGATTAGAGGTAACAAAATGTTATCAGATGCTCCTCGAGAATCTTTTTAAAATAATCAAATAATTAGTAATGCTAAGTTATAATGTTTTGCTGTTTATAATCATATTTAGTAAGATTTCTAATAATGCTAGATTATTGTGTTTGGTTGCGCATAGAAATGTTAGACATGTATCTAGTCTAGATTTGTAAATAAAGATTAAAAAAAGTTTGCAAAATCCCATCAATGCACCTAGACCAAAAGCTTATTATCATAAGATATGAAACATGGATCTTCTATAGATACTAGTTAAATGCACATTAGTTTGTTGGATTTTCTAAATATGTTGATATAGATGTTAAACTCTTACAAGTATTAAATAAAAAAAAAAAAAACTAAAATACCAATTCTAATATTAATTTTTGAGTATCAATCTATGTGCCATATAAATTGTCGTTTTTTTATTGATAAGTGTTTAAGATATTGTCACATTAACTGATTACATATACCAATATTAATATAACATATAAATTGGTATTTAAAAAGTTGATATTGAAGTTGATATCTCTAACATTACTTTTAAATAAATTTCATATTTGGTTATTAAATGGATAATGGAAGACAAACGCCTATAGAACATGTGTCAAATGCCCAGAAAAATATTCTTTAGAAATGATATGCTATTAAAAAAATGCTTAAAAAAAACAAATTAAAGAAGAAAAAAAGAAAAAAAAAAGTTAGAGTCAAGAATTGGGCAGAGGGGGTGTGATGACAAATTGTGGATAGAAATAGAAATATGTCCGCTTTTTAATGTTTACATTTATATATTCATATTGATAGTTTTTTAATAAAAAATAATATAAGATTAAAAGAATAACTAGGTCTGATCCATTTAAATTTTGATATTTTCACGTTATTTAGACAATGGTAATCTAAAACATTTATTTATACATGATTTCAATTCGTCCCTTTTTTGCAAAACGAATTTTGTAAAATTCCCATCCTCTTATAAACAAATTTAGGAAATTGATTTACTAAAAGTATTTAAGTATAGATAAAAGAAAAAAGCTCCTCACAAAGTTAAAATAAAAAATAAAAAACAGGATTTTAGGATGTTATAATTAAGAGTAATCATACCTTATCTATAATATTCCTAAGACAAGTATAATCTGTTGAAAATCGATATGGGATTTTTTAACAAAAAGAAACAAGTCAAAAATTCAACACATGATCGGCATCTCCGTTTTCAGTATTCTCCTACTCAAAGATCAGCAAAATCAATATGCACTATTGCATCCATGAGATCTCATTTTCCTTATCTGGAGGATTTTCGTCCTCAACATTAGGCACAGTTAATATAAAGAGAGTGCAAAATTGGAACGTGATTAATTAACAGAACAAATGTATTTGATATTTTGGTATGCTTTATTCGTGTCAAAATCCAATCAAAACAGGCTTAAACCAAACTTAAGAATAAACAAAATCTTCAGATGAAAACTCTATTCATTATCAAGTTAGTCAAAACCGTATAAATACTATCCCAAATATGCAAAACACGTATATGTTACATAAGTGCAGAATAGACAAATAAAATAAAACAAAGGAAAAAAAAATCACGTGATATTCATGTGACTACCACGTGACAAGCATTGAAGGGAGGATGAAAGCCTAGATTGGCACTTTTAAATCTTCTTTTAGTTTTCCTTTTTATTAACAATTTATTATACTAGTGAATGAGATGTAACGCATTGAAATCCAATGTAGTATTGGATTGTATTGAACTTGGTGAAAAGAGTGAAAAAATGGCCACTAAACAAAGTAAACATTGGGTGGATTGGGTGGGGTTTTTGGGACCTTTTAACCCATTCAAATAAGTTTGGATGGGTTGAAAATAGTTTTAATCCACTAAGTCAAACCAAAGTTTTAAATCAACTCACCTAATTAGAAGTTGGGTTTGGTTGGGTGGGTTAATTAGATTATGTGTTATAATAAAAAAAGGCTTCGTTTAGTTCGTTAGTTGAATTTAAAAATTTTAAGTTTGAGTTGAAAATTTGTCAGAAAAGACAAAAACTTTTTCAGAAAAAGACAAAAATTAAAATGAAAAAGTATATTTTAGTTGAAAATAAGCTAACGAACCAAACGTCCCGTAAAATTAGTACAATTTTGAATAAGAAATGTATGGAAAAAATAACAAATTCATAACATAATCTCAATATCAAATTGATTAAATTTGAGTTCAATTTCTTAACAATTGCAATAAAGTAAATAAAATATAAGAAAAGATCGACAATGCACGTTTAAATATATGTCATAAATCATAGTGAAAACTAACTAATATAAGTAAAAATATATTTAAAAAGTATAAAAATCTTGATAGGATTGGTTGAGTTTATAATGGGTATTGAATTTGAATGTAAACCCATCTAATGGAAATTCGGGTTGGATGAGTTGGATTAAGCTTATTAGATTAAATCATACAGGCATGTGGGTATTTTTTTGGTCCCTATATTGAACACAAATAGAACTCGCAAATTTTCCTCTTTCGATTTTTTATTTTCCTTATTTCATGAAGCCAGGATAATAGACAACTAAACTCATTTAATGTTACGAGGAAGGAAAAATTAAAAAAAAAAAAAAAAAAAAGCTCATCAAACCTATATATAAAAATAAATAAATAAAATTGCTTGATTTCAAAAAGTTAATCAACTCCAAAAAAGTATCTATTTCCAAACAAATCACAAATAAGTGTCCTCGGATTTTTTTTTTTTTTTTTTTGGTTTTAAATGTCCCATAATTCATGCGTAGACAAAGCATATTTCATATGGAACAAGCCTATCTTGTGCCTCAAGTGTAGTTAATGGTGGAAAAAGTAAAGGTGGTGAGGTTACAAGATTATCAAGAAAAAGGCACCTTGCAGTGGAAGTTTAGGACTTTTTCCCAACTTAAGGCAAATCATCAGCTTGATTGGTGCAAAAGGAATTAATTACCTTTTTTTTTTCTTTTTAATGTCTACTTAATTTTTCTTCTTTTGAAGATCATGCTTGTATAGGGTTGAATTCGATTTCTATATCCTATGATTTATGACTTAATTATATATTTCCCTTAATATCATAACACATCAATGAAAATTAAATTTTAGTTTAAAAATCATATTATATTAATTAAAAGACTTTATTAATTAATTGACATACCATGGTAATATTATTTAAAAACGCAAAAGAAATAGAAAAAAATGACAACACATAGTAGTTAAATCATACTCGCACTCACCAGCATATATGGGCTTGTTTGGCAAAAAGTTCATTTTAAACTAAATTATACTTTTTTCATCATGATTTTTGTCTGAAAAAAGTTTTTTGCCTTTTCTAAAAAAGTTTTTTGTCTTTTCTGAAAAATTACTATTGAAACTTGAAAATCTTAAACTAAACTCATTCACCAAACACCCCCATATACATATATATATATATATATATATATGGAATAGATCTAAGCAACAAGTAAGCTTGGATTATATCAACAAAGTCGCGCAAATTCACGAAAAAGTAAACGCAACAATATGGATAGCCACTTGACACTTAACGATGAATTAAGCAGAGTAAACCATTAAGATAATATTAACTAACGTAATATTTGTTTTTCTCAAGGGAAGAACTAGATTTCATAAGTCAACTAAATTAGAAGAAGAAACATGAGCAGGAAAATTACTAGTGCTGACATAATAACACATAAATGGTGTAATCCAGGAAAAAAAAAAAAAGTTATTTAGCACCATGTTGATCATCAGTGATGGACTTCAAATATTTTTTCAGTAAGGACAGTATGAAAGAATTAAGGATTTTTTTAATTATTTTTAAATAGATATATGGTTACAAATTTTATTAACTTAATGGGGTGCGACTATAATTTCTTTCTGTAAAGTGGTGGTGTTATGGAAATTTAAGAAAAAATTTAAGGACAAAGTTTAATTTTAAAGAAATTCCTACATCTCTTATTATTATTATTTTTTATGTTAAATTTTTTAAAATTTTGATAATTCCAATCTAAGTTTGGACATGAGCCTGACTCCACAATGCGGGACTCCAACCCCACTGATCATGACTATTATAACTCGTTGGTAATTGACACAATCAGGCCGTGTGGGATAATAGTTTTTAAAAATTAACAAGTGGAGTTATCATTATATTCTTTTTGGCTCGATTTTGAAAAGTATCCAATGAATTTAGTTTACAAATTTTGAAAGGAAAAAAAAAAAAAAGGAAGAAAGAAAAAGAATAATTGGGGCATTAGTGATGGCACCTTGTGCTAGATTTGGTAAGATGGAAAAGAGAAATAAAGAAAGTGGACGGAGGGATAGTTGGATAGAAAATGATCGAGTAGTTTGTTTGATAAGAAGAAAATAGAAAAAGAATAAAAGGGAAAAGAAAATAGGAGGGATAAAATTTGTAGTTGGGCTCACAAATTTTAATATTTTCAAAAGTGGATAGAAAACCTTAATACACCTTATGATGATTAAACTTATTATTTTCTTTGTTTTCAGGGCCTGAGTTGGGGAGATTTTGGAGACGTGTTTTGGTTTGAAAACTAGATGTAGTTTGTATGATTGAGGAAAAAAAAAACTGTTTAAAGTGAGAAAAAAATATAAAATCTTAAAATATATTTGAAAAAAGTATATTGTTTTGTTATACTTAAAATTTTATACAATTTTAAAAAAAAATCATATCATTTGTACTTAAAATAAAAAAATTATGGATATTTAAAATTTGAATTTACTATAACCTTTAAAGACGTGAATAATAAAAAGTATTTTTGATATAAATTCTTTGTTTTCTTTTATTTCTATCTACCAAATAATATCATTTTTTATAAGTTTTCTCTTTATCATTTTTTTTATTCCTATTAAACAATTGTTAATTTTACAATGGAGTGATGTTGTTGACACAAATGGATTCCCCTTTTTTGCTAGGGGGTCCCAACCATGATAGAGATTTTTGCCTTTGTCTTTTCTGTAGCTTTTTAATTTTAATTTTATTTTTATAGATTAATTAAAACACACCAAAGTCGCTATTTTCTGCCGACAAGGCCTTTGAGGCCCGCGGAAAGACTCGAGATTATAACCATCAGTTGGTTATCTACTCACTACACATTATTGAACAGCATTGTTTTCGACTTTTCGTCATTTAATTAGAATAGACTACAGATCGAATTGATTTTCATTTTCATTTATTTTTTTAAAATAAATTATTGGATTAAAAATTAACCAAACAAAAAAAACATTTTCATAATGGGACTTATTAGGATACAGTTTGTAATACATAGTATAAGATCTACGTGAACCCCAGGATTCAACTCAACACTGTTGAACCCCTTTTTTTTAACTAGGAAAAGAACTTTCATCATTATTAATATTAATATTAATATTATAATCATTATTTAATCACAAATTGGAGAAAAAAACAAACAGAAAAGAAAACTACTTGTGTACTCCACAAGGCACAAAGCACCCCATCAAGGAAAAAAAAAACCGATTCAAGGGTAATAGACCACGCATGACCTTCCTCCGTGGAAACGAGGCCCGAACAATTATGGTTGTGCGTTACGACATTAGGGGTTTGTTTGGTTGGTTAGTTTAAGTTGAAATATTTAATTGTAATAGTAAATTTTTTGAATTTCAGAAAGACAAAAACTTTTGGGAAAAGACAAAACTTTTGAGAAAAAAAAAAAAAATACAGTTGAGTTGAAATAAAATGACCAACCAAACGCATCCTAGCAGTCCTTTTCGACAAGGACGACTTAAAATCTAGAGAGCTTATTGCACTTATTATTATTATTATTTTATGGTTTATTTCTACAAATTAGGAAGCATTTTTATGAAGGTACTAATTTTGCTTGTACAATGTGGCACAATTTAATAAATTTTGATTATGTGTGAGTTCAAATTTGAAGTTTGAACTAAAATTTTTGTCATTTTTCCAAAATTTTTTTTCTTTTCTGAAAAAATTTTTTGTCTAAAAAGTTAACAAAAATTACTATTACAATTTAAAAATTTTAACTCAAACTTACACATCAAACACTCCCAATATTTTTACATATTCAGCGTAACAGAGACAGCAAAAGAATCTTCTGACACCTGAGCTTATTGTAACAACTTGAAATAAAGAATGTTATTTATCTATAACATGAGTGCTCATTCTTCTACCCTTTTTTTTCCTTTATATTTATTAGTTTATTTGGCTGAATTATTCAGCCTTGGCTATATTTAACATGTGGAACGATTATGGGGATGAAACAGTAAGCTCTGAAAAAATGGAGTCCCCATCTCTGAACTAGGCATTCATAACACATGACATGGATGATGTGGTCAAATTAGCCATGCCAAATAAAAACAATAATAGTTATAAATAAATAAAAATAAAAAACAGTAATATATCTATAAGAAGATGATCTATCAAGACTCTCTTATCTAGTATTTAAATATTTAATCTCATTATATGTTACAAGACTATAATTATGCTTCCTTAATAGTCTGTCTTATATTCCATTAGAAGTATTAGGGGCCATTTGGGTTGAGTATCGAAGATATTTTGATTGAAGATTAATTGAATTTTTGAAAATATGCGTTTGGTTAAAAAAATTATTTAAAAAAAATTTTTAAAATTTTAAAATATATTCAAAAAAAATATCAATATATATTTTGTTTCGTTATTTTTGAAATTCTATGTAATTTATTGAAAAAAATTTCATTTCAACTTGAAAGAATAAAACCATGAATTTTTAAAATTTGAATTTACTGTAGAAATCTAGAGATATAAATAACAAATATTAATTTTGAATTGAAAAAAATTACAAAAGTTTTTAATTTTTTTGAAAATATTTCCAATACTCCCTTTAAACGAGCCCTTCTTATATATGATAATTATCTGGAGCGTGAATACACTACTGTCGTTTTTCGAGTGAAAAAGTATAAAAAGAAAAAAGAAAGGGTCACATCATGTCTATGTCCATGCATATGCCCCAAATCATAATCTGTGGGTCCATCTGTCTAATACCCTCATTCATTTCATGCGCACCGTTGCTCTCAATAATCATCAGCTCGTGTGCCATCCTAAAAAGAGAGAGACCAAAAAAATAGTAGGAGTGAAAATTCAAGGCCCTTTTTTGGTAATTTCACAATTTTCCCCTCGTGGATACTATTAGGTAACGTTAGGATATTCCAACAATTATTAACGGTAATTAGCGGTTTTATTGTGTTCTTAATTTCTTAATACAACCCTTTTCATTAATTTAAGCATTATTAATCATTACGTTCTTTTTTTTATAATTTTTTTAATGTGCATAAAATTGACTTACCAATCTCTAACATTGGATAAACATTGCCAAATTTTTTTTTTTTAAAATATTGCAATGTGAAAGGTGGGTTTTGCACGTCAAATGGTTAGATCCAACATCACTAGCCAATTGTCGTAAAGTATTTGACAAGGCAAAAAATAGAAATAAAAATTAGCGAAACGAAATTTTTTTTTTTTAAAGGTGTATAACATTGACTTAAGAATCTCAGCATTGGAAGATCACTCTACAAGCGAAAAACTTTTTTAAAGAAAAAAAAAATTGCAATTTGAAAGGTGGGTTTTGCATATCAAATGGCTAGATTTACGATCACCTGCCAATTGGGTAAAGTATGTGACAAGCCAAAAAGTATACATAAAAAATAGCAAACCAAAACTAACTCGGGTTATGGAGTTTGGATAAGAACTTTCATGGTTAAAATCTAACAACGTTTAATTATAAATGAAAGTTACATATCCTATATTGAGAAACAAAACAAACAAAAGATACAATAGGAAATGTTTTTTTTACCTTTATCGGTAGAACATGCTGTCTTAATCCTTTGATTAGATTTTAATAACTTCATATAGAAGCATTTTGGTTAAAGATAATGCACCTCTCCATATAAAAGTACTAACACTTTTTAACCTTTAATGTACTAAAATAACATTTTTTTTTCTTGTTAAAGAAAATGTTATAATAGGTGTTTTTCATCTCATTTCAACTCAACTGTACTTTTTTTTTTTTTTTCTCAAAAGTTTTGTCTTTTCCAAAAAGTTTTTGTCTTTCTGAAATTTAAAAATTTACTATTAAACTAAATATTCAACTAAACAACCAAACATCAGAGAGATTAAAATTTCAAATAATCTGGAATATCAACAGTTTCGTATTATAATTATATTTTTTTTCTTATCATATATACTATCGAATATAATGAGAGCGACTTGAATCCAAACTATATGTAAGGAAGACGAGAACTTTCATTCAATAATACTTTTTCCTACTAATAAGTATATATTTGGTGAATCATCTCAACTTAAACTCAACTCAAATATTTCATTTCAATTTTTGTCTTTTTCTAAAAAGTTAACAAAATTTATAATCACTTTTTAAAAAGTCAACTCAACTCAAACTTAAAAATTTTATCTTATCTCAAACTTAACTCATTTATCAAACGGATCCTAAATAAACAAATAAAATTTCTTAAAAGTCACGAGAAAAAAAGAAATTTTTATTTATTTTTTAAAGAGGTGTTTGGTGAATGAGTTTAGTTTAAGATTTTTAAGTTTCAATAGTAATTTTTATTGACTTTTCAAAAAAGACAAAAACTTTTAAAAAAAAATAAAAAAATTTTTCAAAAAAAATAAAAAAAATATAATTTAAATCGAGTTAAACTTACCTCAGACACCTCCTAAATAAGAACCTAAATTAAGAAGAAGTAATAATGTAAATAGTGTCTTTTTGTTCCCCAGTGAGGCAAGAAACAAAGAAAGACAATGAGATTGTGATGAAAACAGTTTTCTTGGTCCTAGGACTCCACCAAGTTAACAAAGAAAAAAGAAAAATGGGTCACATGTAATTCTCTCTCTCTCTCTCTCTCTCTCCTCCCTCTTATGCATTTGCCTCTTTCTCTCTCCTCAGTCTTTCTCTCTCTTTCTCTCTCTCTCTCTCTAAAACAACCTTACACAAACACATACGTAGTAAGCAGCACCTGGTTTTTACTACAATCTCACCACTTTCTCAGCAAAACACCAGCCTCTTTGGCTCTTCTCTCTCCTCTTCTCTCTCCCTACACTTTCTCTCTCTATCTTGTGTTTGGAGCTCGATTCAGTTGCAGAAAATCAAGGTCGGAGACTGTATTGGCCTAGATCTTATTGATTCGTTGCCGTTTCTCCGCGAGACCCGAACCAAATGAAGTCCGCCATTAAAGCCACGCTTAATCCTCTCGTCGCCTTCGAGCACAAGAGGTACGTTTCTTCCCTACTTTCTTCTCTCTCTCTCTCTATATATATTTCTATGTATGTATACACGTATCTGTATCTCTCTCCGAATCCTCCGCCACATCTCATTTCCTAGGGTTTTAGGATTCGCTCATTCTTTGTCTGTTTGATCTGCCGAGTTTCAGTCTGTAACGTTTTTCTCGGAAGAAAATTTGCTTTAAGAAAATTTGCTTTTCGTTTGAATTGTACGGATCGCATGGATTTGGTGCCGCTTCATTGTGTTTAGATTTAGATTTTGAGTTTGAATTGAGAATTTCTAGAGATGAGCTTGGTTTTTTCGTCGGTGATCTTGCTTTGAATTGTTGTAAAATTGCTAGTATTCGAGTGTTTTTTCGTTAATTGATTCGGTTTTAGGAAGCTTGGGTGGAATGTGGTCTAGTTTTAGTTGTTTGAGACTGTGTCCACGCAATGCCGAAGGTTTTGGGATGTAGGACTGAGGTTTTGTACCGAGTATGTTGTCATCAAGCCTGAGTCGGCGATCTCCGGAAGCCGATTGCAGGTAACTCGAGCCTGATTTTGTTTGATTTGGGCTTGGAATTAGATTGTTTAGTCGTGGGGATTGTGGTTGTTCGAGTTTGAGTGCGATTTTGAACTTGTTTTGGACTATTATGGAATGGTAGATTTATTGGAATTGAGAAATTAATGGGAAATTGGTGCTGGACAGGGATGCCTATGGCTTTGCCGTGAGACCACAGCACGTTCAGAGATACCGAGAATATGCCAATATTTACAAGGTTTTATTCTTCTTATGGTCTTCTTCTTCTCTTATTTATTTATTTATTTTTAATTGTTTACAATTATTTTGTGTGTTGAAATATATCTGTGAACTGGACAAGAAGGGGGAAAGGAAGTTTGCTATGTTTATTTCACTTTTTCGTGGATCGAAATAATGAGATTTTTAAGGTTTGATTATTATCAATTCTGCTTTATGTTCTCAGGAAGAAGAGGAGGAGAGATCAGATAGGTGGAATTCTTTCCTGGAGCGCCAAGCAGAGTCTACTCAGTTGACAATAAATGGAGAATCTAAGGTAGAAGATAACAAGATATTGCATGCCGAAACTTCAGAGCAAGAAGTAGATGCTAGTTCAGAGAAAGGTGTTGGTGATGATTTTAGTGGCGAGGAATCTGATTCCAATGATTCAACTGAAAATGTCTCCGATAAAGAGAAGAAGCCCACTACCAAGGAAAAAAAACCTCATAGGATCCAAATATGGACTGAGATTAGACCATCTCTTCATGCCATTGAGAACATGATGAGTATCCGTGTAAAGAAGAAAAGCAACTTGTCGAAAGATGAGCAGGATACGGGAACTGGAAGCCTCTTCCATCAATCGAAGAGGCTAGATCCATTAAAGGCGCATCTGAAGAGGATTCCGAGGATGAGTTTTATGATGTCGAAAGGTCGGATCCGAATCAGGATGTTCCTTCAAGTGATAGTGTGAGTTCTAATATAGGTGGTGCTTCTGATGTGACACCTATGGAATCTTTATTTCCTTGGAAAGAAGAGTTGGAGGTTCTTGTTCGAGGGGGAGTGCCAATGGCTCTTAGGGGAGAGGTGCGTATTACATTTTTGAGCTGTCTTTGTACCATGAATGCATTATTAATGAATCAGATCTTTGCTTTTTACCCTATTTTCAGCTTTGGCAAGCCTTTGTCGGTATAAAAGCACGGCGTGTGGGGAAATATTACCAGGATCTGTTAACTTCTGAAACCAATTCTGACAACAAAGTGGAACAAGGTGTCTCTGAATCAGAGAGCAAAACCAGAGGATCAGCTACAGATGCCACATGTGTTCCTGAAAAATGGAAAGGGCAAATTGAGAAGGTCATTCATTACATTGTCTTGTGAATTTTTGTGTTCTCTCTGATTGCTACTTGCCTTTTCTGTTATATAAGTCCATGTTTTGAACTTATAGTTGCTGGTTCTAAGTGCAGGATTTGCCTCGAACATTCCCAGGTCATCCAGCTTTGGATGAGGATGGTAGAAATGCTTTGAGGCGTCTACTTACTGCCTATGCCCGGCATAATCCTTCTGTTGGGTACTGTCAGGTACTTGGTGTCAAATGTGTTGTTTATTCCCCTGTACCATGATATTCTCAAATTTTGTCTAGACTTGTATAAGTTGTTGAATTCAACCTGCATGTAGGCCATGAACTTCTTTGCTGGCTTGTTGCTTCTTCTCATGCCTGAAGAGAATGCTTTTTGGTAAGTTCATAAATTGATTGAGAATTACTTATCCATTTATACACTTTCCCGATCTTCTCCCTTTTAATTTCAAAATCGAACCTTAATTTGCTACAACCAGGACCTTGATGGGCATTCTCGACGATTATTTTGACGGCTATTACTCGGAGGAAATGATAGAATCACAGGTTATTTTTGTTACAGAATGCTTTTAACTGTTTGTTGTTCTGCTGTTTTTTGTTCTGGCGTCAAAGGTGATACATTAAGAAATTGATGGTATATTTTGTTAAATTGTTGCATTTCTTCAGGTAGATCAACTTGTTTTTGAGGAGTTAGTGCGCGAGAGGTTTCCTAAACTTGGTTTGTGCAATTTGACACTGTCCAAGTTCTCTTTGTGTAATGCTTGTTTCAAATTTTTAATGTTAACTTTTCCATCAATTGCAGTCAACCATCTAGATTACTTGGGAGTGCAGGTGGCATGGGTCACAGGACCATGGTTCCTTTCCATTTTCATGAACATGCTTCCATGGGAAAGTGGTCAGGTTTTATATATCTTTAGAAATTGAGAGATGCATCCTGGAATTCTCTGCATGTTTCTGATAATCGCCTATGCACTTTTTTTGCATCCTTCTAATTGGCATGAAGTATCTTCATCAAAGCTCACTAGAAATTTGGTGGCTTTCTCTTGCTTCAGTTCTTCGAGTATGGGACGTGCTTCTTTTTGAAGGAAATCGCGTCATGTTATTCAAAACAGCACTTGCTTTGATGGAATTATATGGTAATTAGGAAAGATGTTATCAGAAAAGATGATGTGTTTTCTTTTGGTTAAATCTCAAATGTGTGGGGATAATTCATCTTTTGTGTCTTTGAAAGTTAATGTAGCTTGGTTACTTGTAGGTCCTGCATTGGTTACAACGAAGGATGCTGGAGATGCAGTCACTTTGCTACAATCACTGGCTGGCTCAACATTTGATAGCAGTCAACTCGTATTGACAGCTTGCATGGGTTACCAAAATGTACATGAAACTAGGTTGCAAGGGTTAAGAAATAAACATCGGCCAGCCGTGAAAGCAGCAATCGAGGAACGAACAAAGGGACTTCAGGCATGGAAGGATTCTAAGGGTCTTGCATCTAAACTTTATAGTTTTAAGCAAGATCCTAAGTCAATTATGATAGAAACAAAGAAAGGAGAGAAGTTGGTTGATACACAAACAAATGGCAATTTATCTCGTTCTGAGTCTGGGTCCTCTAATGCAGATGAAATTATGATTAGCTTGACAGGGGATGGGGAGATAGATTCTCTTCCAGATCTTCAAGAGCAGGTAGTTTATATGTTTGTAACTGCACCAATTTTTTTTTTTTTTTTTTTTTTATATAATTATTATCCTAGAAAATATAGTAAAATAATGCATTTCTCTCCAATTAATCTAGACTAAGATCTATATAAGAAGAGCTATGAGTTCCTTGTTCTATTTGCAAATTATGTTGATGAAGATTATCCGTTGGATCTCATCATTCAAGTTTTAGGGCATAATACAAATCATTAACACCATGTCATTTTTAACCTATGTCTCGACCTGAATTTCTTGTTAAGTTGTGTCAGAACATGTAACTTTTTTTATTTTATTATTATTATTATTATTTTGGTGAAAGTAGACGATAGATTAGTGCATATGACACACATGCTACATTGTGAGTTAATATATGAACAACATGCAGGTGGTGTGGTTGAAGGTTGAATTATGCAGGCTACTTGAGGATAAAAGATCTGCTTTGCTCAGGTTAATATTCTGTTTCTGATGCTGGACAAAATGACGACATGTTCAGTGTTCCAAAAAATTGGATTTTTTTTTTTTTTTTTTTATATGAGAGCGTGTTTATTCAAATTTTACTTGATAGCCTGTTCTTTCTTATCCTGATTGGATAGTCCGTATCTAAATAAAATTGTCATTTGATCATTCATAACAAATTGATCTGTGTTTCTGCAGTCCATGCTACTCTGGAATTTCGGATCTTCTAGAAACTAAAATAAGCCTTTATCTTTGATTTATTAGAAATCAACTAGATTTCTTTTGGGCTGTTTCAGCCATGTTACCCTTTCTTTTTAGCACAAGGCTTGTGAAGGTTTTAGTTGATTGAAGCTTTTAGTTGAAGCATGTCTTTTGACGATCTCCTTATGTTGCTAGAGACAACTTTACATTCGGCTCTCTGCTTCATTGTTTTCCTTTTATTTTCACGAACAAGTGTTTTTTCACACATTGTTTGGACCATTTGCAAGGTTTTTCTGTTGCTGGGTGCTTTGCATGATTTTTATGTGGTAACTCATTGGTGGACATGAAAACTCATAAAACTTAATCGATCTTTTTTAATTTTCTAACATTTTTAAAGTCACCATTTAATTTTAAACTAAGTTTTTTAGACTTCTAAATCAGAGTTACCGTAAACGTCAGTTATTTTATGAAATGTTATTGTTTCTTAAGCCACTTAAATAATTGTCTTTTGATATAATTGATTCGTTTCTTTTCTTCTTTTTGTTGCTTTTATCAGAGCTGAGGAACTGGAAACGGCTCTAATGGAAATGGTAAAGCAGGACAATCGACGGCAATTGAGTGCCAAGGTTTGACTAAATTGCATTTGCTTACAATGGTTTTTCCTTCGGATTCAAGTGATGCTGTGTTTGTTTCTCTCCTCGTGAAAGATTAAATGTAAAAGATCAAATTTTCTTTAATTAACTTTATTTCTATAATAAACTGTCTTCTGTTGAAAGTGAAGCTTGATATACTGATCCTCTTTGATTCTTTAGATTTAGTTTCTTCAGTGATAACAACAGAATTTAAATTGATAACAGCACAATGTTTATTTTTCTTTCTCAAAAACGTTTCATTTACTCCTCTCGTAGTCATGTGATTGTTCATCAAGTTTCATGGGAAAATGGGCTGTCGAAAGAATAGCCTCTTCCTATCTGATAAGATACTGCATCCTCAGTCTCTGTCTTGTTGCCCCAGGTTGAGCAGTTGGAGCAGGAGGTCTCTGAGCTTCGTCAAGCTCTTTCGACAAGCAGGAACAAGAGAATGCCATGATCCAGGTTTCTTTTCCTGTTCCTTGATTGCATACTTGGTAGCTTAAATCCCTTCTTTCTCAACTTGGCAATGGTAATTGTGATTTGGTTGCTGACTCCCCAGGTATTAATGCGGGTCGAACAAGAGCAAAGGGTAACAGAAGATGCACGCAGATTTGCCGAGCAAGATGCGGAAGCACAGAGATACGCCGCTCAAGTGCTGCAGGTTTCATTTAGACTCTTTAAGGCAGTTATTGCATCAGATGAATCAATTGATTCCACGTGAAGCTTTTTGTCTCTAACAAGTTGATTGAGATCATAGAAGCTACAGTTGGAGATTGAGAAAGCTAAATAAGCTCTTTGCATGTGAAAGTCGAACTCAACGATTCTTACATTTGATTCCCAAGAACCTCTTCCCCCCCCCCCCCCCCCCCTTTTTTTTTGTCCCTTCATGTACTTAATTGCAAGCCATCATTTCATTTGTCTTAAAAGATTTTCATAATAATCAATTACACCTTTTTTTCCCCCCTACATGTCTGGCTTTTTTCCCCCCCTAATCATACAAATAGAAAGAGTTCAACTTCAGACCATCTGTGTCTTGTGTTGTGATATATCATTTGGAACTTATTCAAGTTCTAATATCAAGTTTTCTTTATTTTCCCAAATGTAACTTGCTCTGCTGTGACAATTATGTTGATACAGGAAAAATATGAAGAGGCCACTGCTTCACTAGCTGAAATGGAGAAGAGAGCGGTTATGGCAGAGTCCATGTTGGAGGCAACTTTGCAGTACCAATCTGGACAACTTAAAGCCCAACCTTCTCCAAGGTTGGTTGAAATGTTTCATTCTGTTTGAGGCGTGTTGTTTAAAAAGCAAAATTTCATTTTTTTTTTTTTTTTTCCTTTGCTTTTTGTGGCTTTCAAGAACATGTTTAAAAAGATGTGATCCTGGGCTGGTGCCAAAGCATGGATGCCTTTGGACTCTTAAATTAAAAAGTAAGGTGTAAATTTTGCAGATCCTCTCGTCCTGATTCTCCATCACAAAGCAATCAAGAACTGACGCAAGAAATGCCTGCAAGAAAGATTAGTCTACTATCCCGACCATTTGGACTTGGCTGGAGAGACCGTAACAAGGTTAGCTTTTCTACATTAGTCCCTCAAGCTCAAGTGTAACTATTTGGTTGCATCAGCAATAAGTTAATTTAACCAATAACGCTGTTTGATAAAGACTGCCTCCTAATAGCAAATTAAATGAAGGGTAATCCAGAAATTGTATCCCGTATGTATTATTTTTTTGGGTACATCTGCACCTTTTCATTCGACAATAGCATAGGACGTAGTTTATGTCACGGTAGCGTTCACAACTTTCACCATAGTTGGTGTTGCTTTACGGGCTCGCTGCATGAACAGCAAAACGTGCTTTACCACCTTTGTAAAGCATTTAAAGCTTGCGGCATCAACTATGCTAGCACTCAATATGTGTACTAAATTATATCTTACAAATCAACAGGCAAATCCCACCAATGTCAAGGAGACGAATGATGGAAAGTCAACCAATCCGGAGGGACAGGATCTGAGCACGGACCAGAAAGATACAAATGGCCATCAAGTGCAAGATAAGGAATAGAGGAAAGCAGGTTATAGTGAACCCCGGATAAACACCCACAACTCAGTAATGTGGTTTTTTTTTTTTTTTTTTTTTTTTTAACTTGGTAGATATGCATTGTGTCTATGTCAATCCAGGGAGAATCAAAGTTCATAATTTGTCCATGTCTATTATTTTTTCCCCCTTATTAGACGACCAATTTTATACATTCAATTGTTTGTTTGTTCATTAATCAGGAGTAATATAATAGCTCAGGGGATAAGGAGATCACTAGAAATGTGAGAATATCGTTTACGCAAATGTATAATTTTTTGTTTCTGTTTTTGGCCAAAGTATAATCTGTAAGTGCAACTCTTTGATTATATATTACGTATGGTTCTTGGTGGGCACCTCTAAATTGAGGGCTTTTAATATTTTGGCTTTCCATGTCATTAAATTTTAGTATTCAATTTCCATTTGTTCTTTTCAGTCACACGCAGTGAGTTGGATTCATGATTCAGATAGAATAAAACAACATATCAAGAATAAAAATGTTAGGAACACTATCAATTTTGAATACCGACTTAGATGAAATGTGAATTGTCATTTTTTTTATTAATATATATATATAAAGTATTGTTATATCAAATAATTATATCTTTTAATAAAAAGATACTAACTCATCGCCAGAGTACTCAAACATGGGTTCCGTAACACCACTTTATTGAGAAATACTCGTACTTTAAAAAACAAATAACAACAAACGAAAGGAGCACTTGGCTTGCTGATAGTTCAACGTATTTCTTAATGTTGCTGAGGAATTTTGTTGTTTTTTTCATTTATTGACTTCACTTTTCCTCCGATGAAGTAAAATTCAGCATATTTTTTAGCTACTTATGAGTTTATGTACATGTCTTTTCACATTTCATAACATGTCTTATCACATTTCATAACATGTCTTAAAATGGCAGAGCACCTGCTAGTGCTACACTGGTGAGACATCTTATAATTGATTGATTAATGTATTCTTTCACATGAGACCACAGAACAGCCATCTAGTGTCACCCGAAGCTGTTTGTATCTTTTTTCAATTGCTGGACCCAGTATTTTTTTTATATTCACACAAAAGCAGTGCACAGAGTTTTTTCCACAGGGCACTCTAAGGCAAGTCCCATTTAGGCGGAGAGTCATGGACTTAAAGTGGTTTATAAATGTCATAAATTCTCTTTTAATAAGCAAATTTCCAGAAGTCGAACTTAATGAAGTCAATTTATTGATCCATTATGATCTTTCTCTTGAAGGCCTTGTGGTTGACTTGTCCCACGAGAAATATTGTGTTTGTACTGTTTTGTGTGAATACCATAGAAGTAACTAAAAAAAAAATTATGGACTAGACATATGATTTTTATTGGATTTTCAGATAACTGACTAGCCGTAATTTGTCTCTGAGAACGCATGACCGTCAGCTTGGTAATTTTTTAATTGAAAAACACGTTTTGGCCTTATCAAAACGGAAGGAGAAAGCCTCGCGTTCAAATGAAAATGGCAGAAGGCTAAAAATGAAACAAAACAAGCATCTTTCCGAAAAAGCCAGGCGTCTCCAAAAGTCCCTCCACGGAGAGGACCATAACCCAAGAGATCACTTTACCAACAACCCAGAAGGAAACCAAAGCATCTTTCTCATGCTCTGATTCCATGCTTTTGATTGTCAAATCTTTGCCGCGGTTCTATCCATTCTATACACTTTCTCATCTAAATGTGATTTTGAGTGAATATGACGTTTAAAAACACGCACTTTCAATAAGAATAAGATTATCCTACCTTAGAAAGCCCCGAAACTAAAGAAGTTCCCCATTATTGCACTTCATAGTGGCTCGCCGTCCGTAGCAGTTAAATAGTCAAAAGATAATGCAGCAGCCACCAAGCCAGAGTCGCAGTTAGATTTTATACGACGAAATTGAGCAAGATCAAACGATTCTAATTTATGAAGCTTCCGAAAACGGCAATTAAAAGAAGCATTTGTGAGCACTATAACAGAGTTAACCAAGGGGTAGGAGCAAATCTATTCACCAAAATAGTTAAAAATAAATTTCTACAAATAAAAATGGATACTCTTCTGTTGGGGAAGCCCGGTTTCTATATAGATACAAAAACCCCATTGCTCTCTCCATTGTAAATAAAAGAATCTTGCAGAATGACAAAGACGAAAGGCGATAAAGATGAATCTCGAGAATAAGGAAAAGAAAGAATACAGAAGATGAAAGAAAATGTATATATTTCTCTTACTACACACAGGGAGTGAGCACCACATCTCCTACTCAAGTGGAGCACAATTTGATGAACAGGCACTCTTGCAGATGCGGCCAATAATCATATACCACCAAGCTCAAATCGAACAACCTCTAGATACAAAAATCCTATCCAGAATCGACATCAAAAGCAGTATAGACGGTGATAACCATGTAAATCACTGGCCATAGGTGAGGTGGAAGGGCAACTGTCGGCTATTATCTTCTTGCTTAATCTCCAGCTCGATCGATTTCAAAATTCCCTTCTAGATCTAGGAGTTGACGAGCTGGTGCGAGAACCCTGTACTGGAGTTGTTTCGGGATCAAATTTTTGGTTAGCAAGATAACTAAGGGCCGTGACTACGTCGGCTATGAGAGGTCGCATAGTTGGTTGTTCCTGAACACACATCGCAGCAACAGCAAGGGCTTGGTATAAGCCCCTCACTGGATATTGGCCTTGGAGCAGCGGATCAGCCATCTGTGAAAACTTCCTTCGATCTTTAAACAGGGGTCGTGCCTGCAACATAGTTTCAATTCATACAAATCAATTAAATAATTCTCTGAAAAGGTTTATATGAAACGACAAAATAGCATAAAATCGTACAAGTCCTCTTACCCATGCAACCAAATTGTGTTCCCCGGCAGACCTTGAATTGTCAATTGCTTTTCTTCCTGTAATGATCTCGAGAAGAACAACCCCAAAGCTATATACATCGGATTTCAATGTGAGCTGGCCCGTCATTGCATATTCAGGGGCACAATATCCGTAGGTCCCCATCACCCTGGTGGACACATGGGTTTTATCTCCGACAGGACCTAACTTTGCTAAGCCAAAATCAGACAGCTTGGGATAATAGCCTTCACCAAGCAAAATGTTTGAGCATTTTAAATCACGATAAATAACAGGGGGGTTCGCTTTATCATGCAAGTACTCCAAGCCCTTTGCAGCACCAGCGGCAATTTTCATCCTTGTGGTCCAGTCAAGTCTTTTTTTGTCAGACGGTAGATCTGGCATGTTTAAAACATGAGAGGGGGAAAAAAGTTACTAGATACAACATAGAAGTTCATTAAAAAAGCAAGGCGGGTTTTTAATTGTACAAGCTAACATTTCCTAAATAATAATGTGGTAATGACAAATGGATTGCCACAGGAAACTCCCTCTACCTCATAAAAGAGCATGATTGGGTGATTTGGATCATTTGTATTAAACGTTTTCTTCAAATCTAACAAGAAGTTGAAGAAAAAACATCAACACTCCTCGCATATGTAAAAGTAAATCATTTCGGAACCAACTTATCTTAGAGACTTGTAACTTTCTGTGCATGTTTTTATAGTCCGACGCACTTAAACTGTCTCATAGATCATTGGCAGGTGAAAAACGAAAAGTAATTTAGAAGCTACAGAAATCAAGAATTTTGGAGGATAATGAAATTTAATATTTTACATACCATGTAGATGGTCTTCCAAAGATCCAAGAGCCATGTATTCGTAAACCAAAAGTCTCTGGTCCCCATCCGCACAGTAGCCAATTAAGTTCACAAGATTAGGATGGTGAAGTAAGCTCAACATTAACACTTCAACAAGAAATTCCCTGTTCCCTTGCAATCCATTACGGTCAAGCTGCTTGATAGCAACAACCTACACCAAGCAGAAGAACAACTTCAAGACCATAACGCGATCTTATCACACAGGTAAAGTCCACAACATACGCAAGCAATATTTAGTTCTTGACAAGTAAAAAGAAACGAAATCTGGAAAACAAGCACATTCTTTCGCTGACAAAACACGTGATTCCATTTTCTTCAAAAAGTAAATACCATTTTAATCTGAGAAAAAAAATGTACGTGATTTTTCTGAAAGTTGTTTACAACCCTGGGGTTTTTAGCAGCTTCGTTACCTTGCCTAATATATTCGCATGTAGTTCCATCTCGATTTTATGTGGTGGAATTGGTATATCATAGTAGAAACCAAGAATGTCCAAGAAAGTGGTGGCAAGGTTGGATCATTAGCAAAACTAGGTTTCCAGTGGTGGTGGTGGTTGTAGCGGTTATATGAAGTTGTAATGATGGCTGCTATCGCAGATGAGATGCGATGGCTAATGGTGGCGAAGCAATTGACCATGGTGCTAAAACGAGTTCTGATGACTATAGGTGGCATAGGAATTGACCACAGTGATGAGATGAAAGCAGAAATATAATGATGATCATGGCGCTGAAGAAATAATGCGGGCAGAAAAACATGTCCCTCCATGAGGTCATACCCTCCACTTATAAATTGGTTAAGTTAAATTTGGTCCTTTTATATATAGACTTCGTTATCATACAATAAAGTAAATAATTGCACTTATTAATTGTAATGTGATTAAAAACCCTAATGCTAGATGATTATCACTGAAATCATAGAGTTGATTATAAATATGACACAAGTGGCAAAGATATATATATTTACTTGGAAATTAAAACTTGGATTAAAAGAGCGAGAAAAAAACAAAACAAAAAAACCAACAAACCTGATTAGTACTGTCCAAGCGCCCTTTATATACTCGACCAAAACCTCCTTCACCCAAAAGACAATCAGCTCTAAAATTCTTTGTTGCCGCTGCCAATTCACGAAATGTAAATGTGTGTGCAGCAATGTGATCGGAATCTTTAGCGCACTCCTTTTTCCCATCGACTGAGTTAACCTTCGATGTTTCTTTAAAGAAAAGGAATAAATCCTTAGAAAAATGCATACTAGACTATGGACTATCTTGATTAATCTAAGTGAAACTAGGATGTTGTACAAAAATTAAGAAGCTCATTACGATGATTAAGAGATTAGAAGGAACAAAAAGAGTAACAAAAATACAAAACAAGTAGGTTCAAAACTTAGGGTTTCGGTTCTTAACAAATATGATGCAAAACAACAACCAATCTAAAAAATAGCACCCGTATTGTTCCTATAAACAGCAGTCAACACAAAGCAAAAGACGCCGAAATAATTTCTGAACCATCCGAAATCTTTCCAAGCAAGTTAGCCTCAGACAGTAAGGTAATGCCATGCCTCACATTATACGTAAGTAAATGAAGTATTAGCAACAAGTTTCTGAAACAAACGGGTCTCAAAAATTCAAAAATCGGATCAATCATGAGCTAACCAGTAAGTATTTTATCTTCCTCTAGATGCTCCTCTTTGGCTAAAAATGGCAAGCTTCAATTTAACAGCCTTTTTCCTCAAAAACTAGCATAAAAATTCTACATAAAAAAGACCCTTTTTTTTTTCCCTAACAAATACTAAAACAACTGGAATTAAGCCTGAGAATAACTCGAAATTGAACAACCCTTGCATGAACTCCAGCTTAAATTACAAAAACCCACAACTATAAAAGTAAATTCCAATCAACCAAACAGAGACTTCGAACGGAAAATTCTACAAGAAACCTACATTAGCTAAAGATAAGAGTGAAAAGGGCGAAAATTTGTGTCCCCCGAAATGTTCAGTGAATTCTACTCAGATCGAAATTACGACGAAAACCCAGAAAAAGATTGACTTCAATAATTATGAAACTCGCATTTTCTCGTCAATCAAAAGCAAATCTATACTCCAAAAATCCATCGTAAAAAGAAGAGAATAATTCGGATTAAAAGTGAAAACATTCTGATCAAGTAATGATCGAAGAGAGTAGAGGATAAAATACCTGAAGCTGATGAGATCTGATCCTCTGGCTTCTCACTGTGCTTGTTCTTCTTTGGATTTTTGTTTGATTTTCCAGAACATAAGAACCAACCCATTCTCTGTTGATTCTCTCTCTTACCTCAACCAGTCTCGCGCGAGAGAGAGAGAGAGAGAGAGTTAAACTCAGACAAGGAGGGTTTTTTCAGTATATATCTTTCAATTTTGTGCACCTTTTTGCACGCGTGGCCCTTTGTCTTGTGGATATTTCAAGCCATGCCCTCGAATAATCTTTTCAAACCACTGGCCTGGGCCATTTGAAACAATAGTGTTAGACTGAGTCCTGTAGTTAACGTTTGTATGATTAAAATATAAATTAAAAAATGAATTGTAAAATAAAAAATAATGAAAATTTTAAATATGTTAGGAAAACAATATGTAATATGTATTTTACTTTATTCCTATCGTTATTCTGAGTGATTTTAAAAGAAAAAATTATTTTATTTCAATTTGAAACAAAAAAAATTATACATCACTGAAGTTTTAATTTCATCAAAATTAGAGAGAGAAAAAAGATAATTGTGAATTAGGGAGTTCTGAAATTAAACTTACAAAATTCAGGGGATATTTGGTTTGTTAGCTCATTTTCAACTAAAATATATTTTTTCATCTTAATTTTTATCTTTTTCTGAAAAAGTTTTTGTCTTTTTTAACAAATTTTCAACTCAAACTTAAAATTTTTAAACTCAACTAACGAATAAAAAGAAACCTTAATTTCCAAAGGAGGAACTAAACGTGTTCGAAGTCTTCTTTTACCCTCGTTAGTCTCTTGGTTTCTGGGTAAGATATATTTATTGGTAGTGTGTGATTCATAACATTGGATTCAATCAAAACTACATTCAATGACAAATATTTATGTATATGCTGAAATAACAAAACATAATAAATTTTGACGGTTTACCACAATATCTAAATACGCATATCATGTCTATGCAATTTAGTTCGTTTGTACAATGTAAAATGTTAGAACTGATAAAAATAGATAATCACAAATTAAAAATATTTATATTTGTATGCTTTTTTAAATTACGTGACTAAGAATAAGATCATCTTTAAAGTGAATATCAATGTTATATTTATACAAAAAAAAAATTAAAATAACATATTTGATATATTATTATTCTATTCTATATTAATATTAGTTCCTAATGTGATATCTACTTGTTATCATAATTAATAAGTTTTAGAACACGTAAAAGTAAACCTTTAAATTTTAAATAATTTGAAAAGGAAAATTAGGTTGTGTAGTCTTTTTTGAATCATCTAGTTTAATAGATGACGTAACTTTCTTTTTATTTGGAAAAATCATTGTTTGTCATTTTTCAGATTTGATCAATCAGTGATTGATTATGAAAATTGGTGATTAATTAATGATCAATTAATAATTAACTATGAAATTTTGTGATTTATGTTATAGTTAATCAGTAATTGACCGTAAATCAATCAATGATTGAATGTTATATAGTCAATTACTGATTGATCATTTAAGAAAATTAATTAACTATTTAAAAAAAATAGTATTTAACTAAACACTTTGACTATTTTTAAAAACTTCTTAAAATGTTTTTTAGTTATAAATCCCGTTTGAAAAACAAAAGAATCAACATATCAAAAATAACAATTAAAATTTTTTATATATGCTATACTTGATGTCAAACATATAACATATGCCAAATTTAGCATATAAATTAACACTGTATATGAGAGTTCTTTTCCTAATGATATTAAGATTTGATATTAACTCATTATTTGACACTAAGAGTCAAATAGCATATTCGAATACCATAATTTAAAATTATAATATTATTTTTAATGATTAATAATAAATAGCATATTTATATTAATTATAAACAAAAACACCGATATTACCTTTACAACTCATCCCCTCTCTCTTCTCTCTATTGCAATTTTGCCTTCTTAGTATGGTCAATGTTAACGCCGTAAGAGCTTATTATTATTTATCTCTATTATTTATTAAAAAATCTAAAGATTTATCCTTAAAAATATATTATAATTTATCATCATTAAAAATTTTGTTAAATTTATTTTTAAAAATATACTATAATTTATCATCTTTAAAAATTTTATTATACTTTTAAGAAATAAATATAAAATACGTTATATCCTACAATTTCTCCTTAGGCACTACATTGAAGATGCTTGGAATATTCTTTCAAGCTGGGGCGGCATCTTTTTTCACAAATTTAATTATTATTAATTTTTTTTTTTTGGGGAAAAATTAACATGCGGAAGAAATGAATTCATTCCAGACGGTCATTTCAAATATTATGTCCAAGTTAAAGACTAATGAGGCAATTCCCCTTTTCCTGCAACCATGTGTGATTAATTTGCAAAATTTTTATTTTTTTGTTTTGACAATTGACGAAGGGACAAGCAAAGGGGGAAAAAAAAAAAACCAAAACAAAGTTTATGTTAGTCAAAATACCATTTTGCTTCTTCTTTTTTTTTTCTTCTTTTTTTTTAATGACTAAAGAATTTAACATATTTGTAAAATTAGTTATAAAATATCAGGAAAACATCTAAATAACATATATTTAAATACCATTATATTAATATAATAAAAAAATTTAATACTAGATTAATATAATATAAAGTTAAACTAAAGATACTAATATTTGTTTTATGTTAATTAAAAATGAGGAATTTGTATCATATTAATCAATAGATGAAAAAAAAATTATTTAGGTAATTTTCTCTAAAATATCCCATGACCCGAATATATATTTTTTGAAATAGTACTATTATCTTAGAGCATTTATAATCTAATGTTTTGTTGATATGCCAAAATCAAAAATTTTCATTTGGACAGGAAAACGCTCTCTAATATGAATGTTAGTTCCGATGTTAAATTTGATAATTAATATAATATAACATATAAGAAGTGGATGGATCAAGGGAAAAAAAATAAAATAAAGACGACATATACGGAGTCAGATTATTAAAGTTAGAATTGATATTAGGGGTTATTTTGTGATTGATTTTATTAACACACAAGACACTTAAGGCATTTGGATAATAAACGAGGAACGTGGAGAACAACAACTCTCTTCTTAATTTGAAAAAAAAAAAAAAAAAAATTTAAAAGGCAACTTGCTTTCTTAAACTTGGTACTTAAGGATGGAAAAGTGTCCCCACAACATTTTCTTATACTCCGTTTGGTGAATGAGTTTGAATTGAAAATTTTAAGTTTGAGTTGAAAATTTTTTTGATTTTTCAAAAAAGACAAAAACTTTTTCAGAAAAAATAAAAACTGAGATAGAAAAATACAGTTTGAGTTTAAATGTCAAATGAGGCCTCAGTGTTCTGTAATAATTCATTGGTAATAATTCGGAAAAAAAAAAAAAAAAATCCTTTGAATCTCACGAACATCCTGTTCTTTTCTTTGGTTGTTGCCTTGGCGGTACACTTGATGTTTTAAAAGCACAAATTTTGTCAAACCGTGTTTACTCTTTAATTATTTTATACAGGAGAAGAATTTCTAAATCCAATTCTATTAACACACCATTTTTTAAACATAATATTTTTGTTGTTATTCATTTTAAAAACATAAATAAAAACGATAATAATGATAATAATAAAAAATAATAATTATAACAATAATAATAATAAACAACAACAACAACAACAATAATAAAATTAAATCTTGCCTAAAATTTGCGTAACTTTTTGTTCTCTATTCTAATCTTATAACTTGATGCCTTTTATTCTCCTTTCCATAGTTTATTGGGGCACCAAAAAAAAAAAGATCACTTTCCTTTCTACTATGATATTTACCTTTAAAATTAAAATCTATCCAGAGAAGGGAAAAAAAATTCACTTTTCCGAGAGGAAAATAATTAAGGATGAAAGATACATTTTATTAAAAAAAAAAAAACATATTTTTCGTCGACGCCGGCGACCCATCCCCGGCAGCCCCCACCGCCGGCCCCAGCTCCGGCTCCCCCTATCCGGCCGGCAGCCCCTCTCTCTCTTCCCCCCCTCTCTCTCTTCCCTTTCTCTCTCTTCTCCTCTCTCTCTTTCGTCCCCCGCCGGCTCCCCCCCCAGTCCCCCTCCCCCGGCCTCCCCACCCCCCGTCCTCCCACCGCCGGCCCCAGCCACGGCCGCCCTTTCTCTCTCTTCCCTTTCTCTCTCTTCCTCTCTCTCTCTTCCCCCGCCGGCGCCGCCCCACCCCAGTCCCCCCTCCTCCGGCCGGCGCCCCCCACCCCAATACCCCTCCCCCGGCCAGTGCCCCCCCACCCCAGTCCCTAGCCACGGCCGCCCCCTCTCTTTCTTTCCTTCTCTCTTCCCCTTTCTCTCTCTTCCTCTCTCTCTCTTCCCCCGCTGGCGCCGCCCCACCCCAGTCCCCCCTCCCCCGGCCGGCGCCCCCCCACCCCAGTCCCCAGCCACGGTCGCCCCCTCTCTCTCTTCCCTTCTCTCTCTTCTCCTCTCTCTCTCTTCCCCCACCGGCGCCCCCCACCCCAGTCCCCCTTCCCCGGCCTCCCCCACCCCCCGTCCTCCCACCGCCGGCCCCAGCCACGGCCGCCCCCTCTCTCTCTTCCCTTTCTCTCTCTTCTCCTCTCTCTTCCTCTCTCTCTCTTCCCCCACCGGCGCCCCCCCAACCCAGTCCCCCTCCCCTGGCCTCCCCCACCCCCCCGTTCCCCACCGCCGGCCCCAGCCCGGCCACCCCCTCCCCGCCGGCACCCTCTCTCTCTTCCCCTCCCCCGTTTCTCTCTCTTCTTCGTGCTTTTCTTTTTTTCCTCTTGCTCTGTTACAATGTAGGTGTGCGCACGGGATCATCACGTGCACCCTCAGATCTAGACCACTAGATTCCGGATCAATGATTTAAAAAAGGGCTCTATGGGTAGAGACTCTCAAAGAATCTCTACCATAACCCCTCCCTTTTTTATTTATAAAAGAAAACCACGTTTTTTTTTTTTAAATACTTCACGTTTTTCTTTTTTCGTTTTTGCTGCTAATTTTCTTCTCTCTCACTCTCTATCTTTTTCGTTGTGGTAAATGAGGAAGAATGACGCACTATTGGCATGATTGGATGACGTGACGTCTTAGCCTAAAACGACAAACTATACGTTGCTTACTGTTAAAACGACACGTCTTTGATGAATCTAAACGACAACAAATGGAAACGACATCAAAAAGAATGATTAATTATCTACATGTCGTTTATGAAGCCAAGTCGAGTAAAACGACATCAAGATTAATTAGCTAAATGTCGTTTACGAAGTCAAGTCGATAGGAACTTTTACACAGCTCACAAGAGGAGCCGAGGACGAGCCTCTTGTTGCATACCACATATAAACGACAGCGGACAACTAGATAGTTAAACGACATCAAACTTGTAATGCATAGACGACATAAAGTTTACTTCGCAAACGACAGACAACATTTTGTGTTTCTAACGAAACAATGGCCAAAAAAAAATTGTAAAAGGGAAAAAACGAAAGTTTCTTTAGTGTGAATATTAATGATGCAGCATGATCAATAATCAGGACTCATTCTTAATTCTATTTTCTTGTTCTTATTTTCGTTTTTGTTTTTGTTTTTTTTGTTTGTTGTTTGAGTGTAGTGAAGATCAAACTTTTTTTTCCCCCCGAAGACTCCTATTAGGATCTATAGAGGTACATAATTGTGCCTTTTTAATTTTAGCTTTTCATTATTTCCAAATTTATTTTTTTATTTTCAAAAACTACAAAATGCATCATTTGGGTAGAAAATTTATTTTTATGTAGTTATAGGCATGATCTAGTAATAATTTTACACTTGACTTCATCATAAGTATATAATTCGAATTTCCTCACTCTTAAATTCAAAAAAGAAAATAATATTTTATTTCATAAAAGGGAAAACACAACACTCGTAAAATATTTTATAAGGCTTTGAAAAACATAAAATACTATGAAGAAAAATAATTAAAAAATTATTGAATCATGGGTTAATTATTGTGTAAAATATTCTTCATCTATTTTCCTTGGGGGAAAAAAAACATTTATTAGAAGTAAATCCGGTCTAATTAAAGACATCTTGATCTTTTCACTTCTCTTTTTTTATCCGCAAAAATATATAAGGAGTCAATTATTAAAATAACTCAAAGAACTTTTTTCAAAGAATTTTTCAAAAATTTTCATTAACACAATGACTTTGAAACGATTGGAAATGAAGTCGTTCCTATGTTAAAAGGAAATAAGGTTTTCCCCTTCTGGAAAAAACAAAAGAATGTTGTTTTACTAATTTGAAAAAAAATTTAGGGAAATTTCGAATTATATTATCTAGGCTAAATCAGTCAAAACCAACTAAACAACAAACAAAGAACAATAGTCCTCAAAACTACAATCCAAAGAGAGACTAGGCACTAAGGTAGCAAAGGGGTAAGCCACACCATTTGCTCCACCAAGAACATAAAAACAGTAATTAAAAACATCACATTTAGACAATTTAACAATTAACGCATCTGTTTCAGCTATTTTGATATGCAAACCCAAGTCTTGAGCAAAAGAGAGGCCTCCTGAAGAGCTAGACATTTGGCAATTTAGGATGAGAAGAATCCAATTACACGTCTCGCAAAGCCATCAACTACTATACCTTTAGAGCCTCTAATTATAGCTCCAATATTGGCCTCCTTATATCCAATGCGAATTGAGGCATCTATGTTCAATTTTAACAAGCTACCTATTGATTTTTCCTATTTTATTTGATTATCAATAGTAGGCGAACGGACAACGGGAACTTCAAATCTAAAATTAATTTCAATTTTTAGAGTTGTCAATTTGCCAAATATTCCATTATAGAGTCGAGTGAAAAAAATTGAAATAATCTTTTCAAATTCGAACGACACCACAGTAAGTTCTAAAAACAAATAAATAACTTGACAAATAATTAAAATTAGATGGCAAAATTAGGATTGGATGAGGTCGTCTTATGCACCATGTTAGAAACCATGCAATTAATTCCCCCACCCCCCGGGGCCCAAAAAAAAGGGGGGGGGGGGGGGCGTGGGTGGTGGAATCACGTGCACAACACGTGATTAACATGTATAGAGATGGTTAGTCGGAAAATCAGTGTGTAAAACCTAAGCTGAAGCGTAAGGCCAACTACAGACTGTACGAAGAAAGGACGAGAGAGAGAGAGAGAGAGAGAGAGAGAGAGAATGGAACATGGTGGTGGTGCTTCTCAGTCGAATCTTCTGGACGACGCCGTTGGGCCTCTTGCCGGCCGATTTGTCGCCGTCGAAGATTCTGTTGAGACCAGCGCCTCCTTTGTCCTTCATCACCTCATCAAGCGCTCTCTCTCTCCTCTCTCCCCCGCTGCCGTCGTCGTTTTCCTCTCCTTCGCCCACCCCTTCTCTCACTACGATCGCATCCTCCGAAAACTCGTACTCTCTCTCTCAATATATATCTATCTATCTATCTTTATGTTCTTTACGCGTTACTCAATTTCGTTTCCAATTTTTGTTGAATTTGAGCGGTGTTCTCTGAACTGTTTGAATTTTTTAGTTGTTGCATTATATACAGTTGTTGATTCACTTCTCCTGGTTGATTTGACGGAAAATTTGAAAATTTTTTTTTTGGGTGTTTTCATTTTCTCCTGTGAAATTCATGCGGACAATGTACATTTTCTCCTCATGAGTCTTAGGGCATGTTTGGTTGGAAGGAGGGAGAGAGAGATCACCCGGGCGAGAGAAATGAGAAAGGAAGGCGAAGTTTTTTCTCGATGTTTGGTATGTAATCCCTTCAACAATCTATTCAATTTAGGAGGGATCAGAATTGGAGTGTTTTGACGGATTTGAAATCCCTCCCCTCCTACCAAACACGCTCTTAGTCTTACTCGCCGTGCAAAGGATGTTAGGTATAAACGCACAGTTAGAATTTCGAGAAAGAATTTTTCTGCTATCCGTTTAATTGAACTTCAGCTTGACTAGCTAAAAAAAGGAAAAAGGAAAAAGGACTTTAGCTCTTGGTTGTGCTTGAATATCAGAACTATTTTACATGTTTTAACTTGGTAGATCATAAAAATACCAGAAAAAACATCTCTTTATTGGTAAGAAGTTAGTCTGGTCGTAATGCTAACCTACTTCCAACTTTAGGCCCTAGGAGCATCTACAATGCAATGCCACATTTCTATGTAAATGTCAAGATTTGGAATTTGCATAAGAAAACTATTACCTAATACATTGCTATGTATCAATTTAGGGCCTGTTTGGTGGCCATCTGAAGATGGTGTTTTGGAGGTTGGGTTGGAAATGTGTGTTTGGAGGGAATACTTTTGCAAAAGTTCTGTTATATAGAAACTAGTGCAACAACTTGAGATGCGTTTGGAAAAAAATTTGCAAAATAGATATTGTCACCAATCTGGATGTTGCCACCAAGTCTCTTGTTCCTTTTAAGCTCAACCTTAGCAGAATTGGTTAGTGACATTGGATGGACTGTCTATCCGCCCTTAATGGTTATAAAAATATACGCGAAAAAGTAGATATATAATAGTTGAAATAACATTATGCATTTGAAATATAAAATAAAACCTGTCAAATGTGATTTTTTTCCCACACTTTTTTGTGCCAAATATAGCTTTGACATTATGTTGGGTATTTTAGATGCTTTAAATTTGAGTCTCTCATCTCTACTGAAAAAAAAAAAAAAAAAAAAAGAGGAAGAAGAAGAAGAAGAAAGATTGATAGACTATGTAATGCCTCATCAATCTTTCTAAATTCGTCATTTTCTTCCTCATGTTGATGTCAAGTGCGCCACTGATGCACAAAAAGAACAAATATATGTATATATATGTTATATGGGGGGTTGCCAAATTTATATGTGTTTCCTTGTACCAGGGTTGCAACTTAGCTGCTCAAAGGGACAATAAAAGATTCTTCTTTTTTGACATGCTTACGTGGGAATATCCAGGTGAGAAAATCAGGTCTGAATGAGCAAAAACTATTTTCTGCATTTGGCATCATGAGCTTTTTCAATTCGAAGATGGCAATGCATGTTAGCATTTCTTTACAGTTTAAAGTACATGTAGAAATATATTGGGAGAGAAGGTTTTGAAGTAACTAGATGACATGATAAAATTTAATTTTCTACTGCTTGTTTTTGATGAGACACCTATCTTGTTCATTTAGACAGAGATAAAGAAAAAATGAGCGGTGGTGGTCTTGTTGCTCTTTACGGGGAAATCCAAAAGGTGATAAGCGGCTTACCTCTAGAGAGGAAGAATTCTGTTACCATCGTAATAGATGACGTGTCTCTGATGGAAGTGGCTGCGAAAGGTTCTACAAATCTTGTCTTAGACTTTCTGCATTACTGCCACACTTTAACGTCTGAACTTGTAAGACATATCAACTATTTCTTGTGTTGTCTAAACGATGCAGTTTCTATTTTTGAGTTGAGTTGCGGATATGTACTTTACCCTTTTTGTCACAGGGTTGTTCTTTAGTTGCACTTAATCACGAGGATATCTATTCGAGCTCAGAGAGGCCAACACTTATTTTACAAATGGAGTATCTGGCTGGAATTCTAATAAAGGCAGAGCCTTTGGCCACTGGGTTGGCCAAAGATGTGCATGGGCAGGTAATCTGGTGCCAGAAAGTTTTCGATGCCCTTTTTCCGTTTCTTAGATTCTTGGTATCCTATCATCTAATCGTCAAATACACCCATCCCTTTTGTTGCTTCTTTCGAGTTTGTATAAGTTATATCTATCTGTTTTACTATTTATTATATGCAAACACAAACTTCTATATCTTGACAATTGAGTAATGCTTAAACTTTTATTGGTATTGGATTTTTACTAAACAGGGATTTTGAAATCACATCGCTCATTTTTGTTCGTTATTGCAGTTGACAGTGTTGAACCGGGGAAATGATGGGCAGGGATCAAGATACAATATGTGTAATTTTCACTTCAGAGTGAAGGAAAATAATGTTGAGTATTTCTATCCGGGGAGCAGGACATGAAGACACATGTTGACGGGGAAAAAGAGAGTTTAGATTGCTAAAGCTCCGTGCCGGTTATGGAGGCACTTGCTCTTGGATAATTTGTGGCATTGTTATTACATGATATCCAAGATCTTTCTCCACAATGGGGTGGATAAAGACATGAAAACTAATCAGGCTGTAATTCGGTCGTCGGAATCGAAGTGTTCAACTTGGATTTTGTTGGTTGGTTTGCGTGTCAACTGAAAGAGAAAACCCGTCAAACTTGAAGATGGTTTCATTTCATCCTCTCCTGCTAATAGCCTCTTCTGGGGTTTGTCATATTCATGAAATGTTAATTTAGGTGTTATTTTCTTACTAAAAAAGAATAATATATAGTTTGTTTTGACATATGAATTAATATACACGTAATCTAATTCTAACTGAGAATTTGAATTGGATTGGTGTTTGAACATGTTTCCGTCCAAATTTCATTAAAATGTTTACATCTGAAATGATACCATACCCAAGACTCATTTAAGTATTTTTAGCACAATATTTGCAAAGGCAAAAAAAAAAAAACAAAAACAAAAATTAAGAGGGACGTATCTACTACAAAATCTGAAAATGGACTAAAGGATGGGACCTGATATTGCAGTGTCTCTGCTTGTTGATTATTTTCCTCAGAGAGTTTGTGTTTCTTTGTTTGCTTCTTTTTTTTAATTATTTTAATAGATGAAAGAAGAACGGTGTTAGAGATGCGAATTTTAATCCTAAATTTTTTGAATATCAAGTCTAATTATAAAAAGTGATAATGTCTGATCAGATATGTTACTTTTATGACGACCTTATAATTTGGTAGCGTGACACGTGTTCCTCGGGGCATGTAAAATTGGCCCCCCTTTTGTTTTCATTCTGTCTCTCTCGCACGGAATTCGTATGAAAAACGGATTGCCGACGTGGAGACAAAATTCAAATTTCACATAGAATATGGCTAGGGTATTTCATGACTCAGCGGAGTCAATCTATTGTCAAATAAAAAACGACAACAATTTTCACCGACAATAGCGAAAGAGTAAAAAAAAAAAAAACAAAAAAAACAAAAAAAGCCACACAACTGAAGGCATTGGCTTTTTGTTCTCTCTTTCTATTCCTTTCTTTTTTTATTCTGCTACTGCAGCCCAAATTGAGGCAGATGAATCAGCTTAAGCTTCAGTCATTCTCTCTCTCTCTCTCTCTCTATAATTGAACAATAATACAAACTAGAGCAATATTTCAAGCCTATAAAGTGTACACAAATAGAATATATATAGATATGTATATATATATTTTTTCCTGTTCAATTCGAAGTTCCGTTTTTGAAGCTCTCAACGTATTCAGTCATTCAAGACTGTGAATCTGACTCTTAAATCTCCTACTTGCTAGTTCTACTTCATATGACTCCCTTCTAATCGAAAAGACCTTTTCGTGTGTGTGTGTGTTTCTTTTGCACAATATTAGCATGCTTTTACATATGAGAGAGAGAGAGAGAGAGAGAGAGCATGTGTGTGTGGCCTTGAAATCGGCCGGATGCAAAACGGCGGTCAGTTGCTGTTCATTGGATGAAAATCAAGCGACCACGAGTTGAGGGACACCCTAGAAAAGAAACTGACATGTAGGCATGGGTTAGTCTGGTACAGAAGTCCAATTTTATACTCTTTTTTGGCTGTGGAAAGAATAAAAAAAAAAAATACAAAAGTAGTTGGAGAGGTGGAAATGTTGTAGTAAGGAAGCAATTAAGAGGGCTTAAAAAACGAGTGGATGAGTTGACACGGGAGATAATCTTAAAATCTCATAAATTGAAAGGTTGGAGGTTCGAATCTTTTGTCAATTCTGGGTAGTGTTCATGTCTACGTGAACTTAAAAACAGAAAATGACGGGATCACAACCTGAATTTTTTTTTTTTAAATTTTTAAAGGAAGCAATTAAGAGGACGATGACTTTTGTCGAAGATATGTGCTTGGGTTTGACGGCAAGTAAGGAGAATATTTGGGTAAGACATGTATGCGTGATGACAGAAATGAAAAATAGGAAAGTGTAAGTGTGCAATATCTCTGATCGGTAGGGTGGAGAAACGGATTAAGAAAAGGTTGTGGTGCACTAGTGTTTGTGTCAAAATCTGATTAACGACAAACAATGAACATATTAAATGACAAACCTTGAAAATATTAAATTTTATTAGAATCAATGAAATTTAGATCGACAATAATCAAACTCTCTCAAATGAATCTTAATTTCTCTATTTCTCACGGTTTTCAAAAGTTTACCAATCTCCTATCCTCACTCCTATTTATAGTTTTTCTCGGGGACTTAGATGTTACGCGTATCAATTCCATCATTAAACTTAAATGATGTGTCTTCTAACAAACTTTTGCTGAAAGTAGCCTTCTGCGTTAGCTCCTGATTCCTCACTTACCAAACCTCTTCTCTTTTCTAATTTTATTGCAACAACGTCGTTTCTCTCATTTACTGAAACGTTTGTCGTTTTCAATTCTTGTCCCCACAACAAGTCAAAGAAAGGGGGAAAAGAATTGAAAACGACAAACGTTTCAGTAAAGGAGAGAAACGACGTTGTTGCAATAAAGGAGAGAAACGTTTTAATGTTGGCAGTACTAGTACTGCCGACGGAATAGCAGAGGAGGACGGAAAGTATGTAAATACAATACCCTGCAGTTGTGTTGATTATGAAGATTATCAACCTCTGATAATGCATTGCCTTCAAACCTTCCTCAATCACTCGCTTCTCATTCATCTGCAATATATTAATAATATTCTAATAATGCTTCGTGAACTCACTACACTCATGTAGATTTAATAAAAATTACTCGAGAAAACCTCTTCACTAAACAATTTGATTACTTAAAAAATGCAGTATAAAACATACAACCTTCTAGGAAGACATTATCCATGCATTAACCTTAACCTTGGCATCACCTTCTAGTCCTCAGTAAACTAGTTTTTTTCCCCACAAAACTTTTTTTTTTTCCGCCCCTAAACTGCCAAAATTCCACCTCTAGTCCTCTATCAGTGGTTTTTGAGTGAATAACACACGTGGGACAATGTTAGAACGATGATGGCGCACAGGTAATTTTCTGAACTTTTCACAATATTTTGTCTTATTATTTTGGTGCGATACTTTTGGCTAATTTACAAGGTTTACGCTGCAAGTCCTGAGACAAGCATAGAGGGCAGCGAAGTAGAGCTTAGAAGAGCCAGAGCCGACCACAATGTGACGACCACCGGTCTCAGCATTTCCCACCACTTTGTGAAGCCTCACAACTTGCTTGGCAAACTCAGGCTCCAAAAACCAGCAAGTGCTTCTGATGTCGGAGAAATAACTCATTAACTGCCATCCGGGGATCACAATTGTGGTCTTCTTTCCCATATTCTGCCACTAGTTTTCGTACATTGTTAGATCGCCACTGTATTAAACAAGATATAATATGTTATTATGTGTAACTGAAATATATATTATGATTCTTGTGAAATCACATAAAAAGTTCTTTCTGATTTCAAATTTTCTTTATTCACCTATCGGTTTTATCGTTACAATGTTTTCCTTGTGTGTACCTAATGAGTGATGAAAAATGATTCATGTGATATCATCAGTCTTATCGAAAACAATTCATACAAATGTATCTCTTATTTTTATAGTTTTGTTGCATGTGTAACTGATTGATTGTAGACAGTACGAAAACACACTTTTATCGCTACAATTTTTTCCTTGCGTGTACTTAATGCGTGATGAAAAACGATTCACGTGATATCATCGATGTCATCGAAAACAATTCATACAGATTTATCTTATTTTCATAGTTTTTTCACCTGCGAACTGATTCATTGTAAATTGAGCAAAAATGCATTAAAGATTCTTCTCAATTTCAACAGTTACTAATCTTGTCATCGTTTTCATCGCTTCTTTCTCTTAAACAAAGACCCTAATGTCTCTGAAATATTCATCAAAAGAAGAAGTTGTCTTAATTTTTTTTTCCCTGTGTATTAGTGAATATGATCCATATTTTCCATAATGAGATGCTAGTGAAAAGTTGTCTTAGTTTCCAAATGTTTCCACCTCTGAAGAAGGCTAGTATTTTGGAGCTCAAAGGGACGTACGTTAAAATTGCTTGAGAGAATCCACTGATTTGCTAGTTAGAAATGGATGACATGGGAAAATTAGCGATGACAGTTTATTGGGGTTTCTGAAGCACCAGGTAATTTTCTGAACAATTAAAGTTTTCTCTTAGAAGAGTGTTGGTTCCTCTTTTGACATCTTATAACCAGTTATTTCCGAAAACTTTCTTAGATGTACCTTGTACTTGTAGTTGTGTTGCAACTATTATTTGAGAACTCCTGATGTTTGAGAGGAAAATTCTCTCCAAAAATTGAAAGTATATCTGTTTTTGAAATGATTTTCTATTCTCTTAATTAGGAAAAAAAAATTATTTTCTACTAAGTTTTTATCCTTTTTCTTCTCTTTAACTATTGCAAAAATATGACTGATTTTTTTTTTTCTGCATAGAAGAAATTTGAAAATTTTTTTTTCTCACTTTATTGTTTTTTCTCTCTCTCTCTCTCCTGATGACCATTGACTTGACAATAACACTGAAGACGTAGCTAGTTGCATCATCGATCATCATCATCAGTACGATAAGAACGGCGTCAATTACTTGAATTTTTGTGTAAAATTAGAGTTATCTGAAAATGGGTGTCTGCACAAGTAATTGTTTCAGTATATATATTGGCTTTCTCGTCTTCATTTATTTTAAATTATTTATATTTTTATACCTTGTATTTTAGTTTTATTTAGAAAGTATACTCTGTATTTTGAAATTTTACATTTTTATACTTCATATTAAATTTAGTACGCAAACCTATCCTTTAGTTTAGTTAACCAACTCTAACTTAGAAATTCCAACTCAAACTAGCCAACCAAATGTACAGGAGCTGTATCTTTTCTTGGTTAACATATAATTTTTACCTAAAATATCCAAAATACCCTTAATAAGAAAAACTACAATTTTGATTATTTACCTTTTTATACCATATGTTTTGCTTTTATTAAAAAAGTATATCTTGCATTCAAAGTCATGCAATTTATATCAATATATTACATTTAATATATAATTCAATACTTTTTTCTCGATCGACATATTTTGACCTAAAAAAATGCTGAAAATACCATTAAAAAAAATATAAAACGAAAAGCTTTAGTCTTCTAAACAAAAAGTTTAGATTTTTCAACTCCATCATTGTAAACACCATGCCCTTTCCCACCTTGCTGCCGCACGCCCCTTTCGACTCTGCCTTAGCTCCTTTATTTAGCTTTAAATTTAATTTAGAATTATTCTTTTTCAATTACTTTTTTTTAATTTCAAGGGTATTTTGGGTATCATAAAAAATTAGGTGCTGGTCGGGAAAAGAGGGAGCTAGTAAGTGACCTGAATTCGAATTTTAAGAGGATCACGTACACCAAAAACATAAGGCAGTCATGGATATTTTTGCTTGCATGAGCAATTCGTTTAGACTTGAATTCTTCCAACCCACAAGTTTTCCTTATTAGTGAATTAAATATACCCTCCTTTTCTCGCTCTCTCTCTTTACAAGAAAAATTTAGTCTTCATGATCTCGATAAACTCATGTCTACAGTTGTTACCATTCTTTTATTATTATTATTATTCTTTTGTAACTGATGAATTGTGAAGCATGATGTGAAATGACATGAAGCAGTTTTACGGATTATAAGAATTGCTTGAGATTTGTTTGGAGAAGCTGGATCATGAAGCATATAGATAGTAATCTTTCAAATTTTGGAAACTTGTACTACTTCTTTGTCCATGTGTGTAATTTATACATTGTAAACCATGTGCAATTATAAGAAAAGAGTCATTTTTCAACAAAGCAAATTGTTCTCGTTATTGGTTTCTTAAAAAGCATAATGTTGTTGCTTTATTAGCCCATACGTGTATATGATATGTTGAACATGTGGTGTAAAATCAGGTATTCTTTCAAGATTTAAGAGATTGCCAATTTTTTTATCATCGGTTCCATCGAGTAGGTTTATTACTAATCGTTTTTTTTTAATGAAATTGATATTTCATGAGCTATGTGAAAATAAATCATGTGAAAGATACTTTCTGATTTCAAAATTTGTTGACTCTATCATCGGTTTCATCACCCTTCCTTTGTTGTGTATCTATTTAGTACTCTCTTTTTCAAAGGTGAAATCACATGAAAAATTCTTTTTATAGTGTTTAAAATTATTAGTTTATCATCAGTTTTATTGGATAAAATTCTATATGAATGGTCATGCATGTTACGTCAGGTATGAGTTGTGTGAAATCACTTGAAAGATACTTTCTAATTTCGAAATCTGTTAACTCTATCATCGGTTTTACTAACCTTTCTTTGTCGTGCATCAATTTAATGCATACTGGAATGTGTGAAATCATGTGAAAGATTCTATTCATAGTTATAAAATTACTAATTTATTATCGGTTTCATAGGATAAAATTTTAAAGGAGTGTAACTGATCTTACTTTCATCTTTGCTGAGTGTAACTGTTGCAGTATAAATCATGTAGAGATGCATAAGCAATTCTCTCTGGTTTCGACAATCACTAAGCTTGTCATCGATTTCATCATCTAATTTCTCTATAAAGACGAGCCGATGTCTCAAAATAAATCCATCAAAGAATAAGTCTTATATATTTAGTTTCTCTTGTAAATATAATAGAGCTAAAATTTTTCATTGTGAGATGTTAGGGAAAAGTTGTCTAGTTTTCATAACATTGTTTCTACCTCTCAAGAAGTGTATTTTAGATCTCAAAGGAAGACTCAAATTACTTGAGATGATCTTTTGATTAATGAGCGAGTTAGAAATGGATGGCATGGGAAAAGCGGGTGTGGTAGTTCATGGAGGTTTTTGAAGCACCTGGTAATTTTCCTAAACTTTTCAATATTTCTCTTAGTCAAAATCTCGGTTCAATTTTTGATGTCTCATAATTAAAGTTTGATAATTAAACCATGCTTAGATCACGGATTCGAGCTATCCCAGTTTGATTGACAACGGAGTGTCTCACAAACCCATCCAGGTTGTTGGTGGAGGTGATCAGCTTGATGTAAAGCCCCAGCTTGTCAAAGCTCCTCCTTTCGTCATTCCACTTGCAAAAGCCTGAATTCTGGCGGTTAGTCATCGCCGGGTTGGACAGCAAGACAATCAGTATCGGCAATGCCTTTAGTGAGTGAAAAATGTGTTGTAGAAATAAGCAACGGAGCTTATATGCAGAGAACTGAATTTTTTTAGTTTCTTTATCCAAATGCAATGAGAAATTTCTGTCTATGAAACCCAGTAGCTAGCTTTCCATAACTATTTTCTCTGTCTAGTTAGTACTCTTCTGCCTTGTTCCTAAGATTGCAACAGTGTAGCAACGTGGCTTAATTTGAGCCATATCTAATTGTTCTTCCTGATTTCTTTATTCTCTTATCGGTTTTATCGCTGCAATGTTTTCCTTGTGTGTACTTGGTGCATGATGAAAGATGATTCATGTGATATCATCGGTTTTATCAGAAACAATTCATACAGATATATTTCTTATTTATATAGTTTTGTCGTCTACGTAACTAATTTATTGTAAACTATGTGAAAACGCATAAAAGATTTTTTCCGATTTCAACAGTTACTGATCTTGTGATTGTTTTCATCGCTTATTTCTCTATAACTACAACCCTAACGTCTCTGAAAAATTCATCATAAGAAAAGGTTGTCTTAGGTGGTTTTTTTTTTTTTTTTTCCCATGTATGAGTGAATATGATTCTTGTTTTCCAAAGCGAGATGCTAGTAAAAAGTAGTCTTAGTTTCCAAATGTTTCCACCTCTTAAGAAGACTAGTATTTTGGAGCTCAAAAGAAGGTTAAAATAACTGTAGAGATTCCAGTAATGTGCTAGTTAAAAATGGATGGCATGGGAAAATTAGCGACGGCAGTTCTCAAGCACCGGGTTATTTTCTGAACATTTTAAATTTTCTCTATCATATCTTGGTTCCTCTTTTGATATCTTATAACCAGATATTTCCAAAAACTTGCTGAGATATACCTTGTAGTTGTGTTGCTACTAGTATTTGAGAACTACTAATGTTTGAGAGTAAAATTCTCTCCACAAATTGAAAGTACATCCTTTATAAGCAGTAGAGTATCTTTAATAATCAGTTTTATATAGAAAATTTTATAAGGGGTCAGAATGAAACTCTAAACATTTGATAAGGAGTGGAGTAACTTTAATCCCCCAACCCAAAATTCAGAAAAAATAAAATAAAGAAAGGTAAAAGATTGTAGCATTGTACTTGCAGTTCAATCTCTTGGTTCAATTCACATCCCTTGAAAATAATTTTTATGACTCGACCATTGTTTGCAACTGATATACATTAAGAATCGTGTGAAATCACGTGAATGGTTATTTTTGATTTCAACTCAATCGGTTGTATACTTGATAAAAAGTGATTCACGTGAAAGCTTTTCTGAAGATTCTAATTTATCGTCAGTTTGATCGGGAAAACTTTTATACATGGTCATATCAGAATGTAATTCTAAATGTTTTAAAAGGAGTAGAGTATTGTTTTGAATCCACCATCCCAAATTCAAAGGGTAAAAAGATAATAATAAAAATGAGCAAAGGCAAAAGATTGTTGCGTTACACTTTCCGTACAATCTTTGGTTCGATTTATGTCCTCTGAGAAGAAATTATGGCTGTGTTATTGTGTATTACTGATATACATTATGAATTTTTTGAAATCACATTAAAGGTCTTCCTTTCTAATTTCAACTTTTCTACATTTTTCTATCAATTTTATTGCTACAACATTTTTCTTGTGTGTACTTAATGCATGAAGAAAAATGATTCAAATGATGTCACCAGTTTCTTCAGAAACAATTCATCCAGATGTACCGATTTCTTATTTTCATTGTTTTGTCATGTTCGGGACTGATTCATTGTAGCTTGTGCGAAAACGCACTTTTATCTTTACAATTTTTTCATTGTGTGTACTTACTGCGTGATGAAAAATGATTCACATGATATCATTAGTTTCATTAGAATCAATTCATATTGATGATGTATCTCTTATTTTCATTATTTTGTCGCACACGTAACTAATTTATTATAAACCGTGCAAAAGTGCACTTTTATCCTTACAATTTGTTTTCCTTGTGTGTACTTAATACGTGATGAAAAATAGTTCGCGTGATATCATCGGTTTCATCGGAATCAATTCATACAGATATATCTCTTATTTTCATAGTTTTGTCGTATGCGTAACTAATCTATTATAAATTGTGTGAAAACACATAAAAGATACACAGAATTGGATTACCAAATCTGTTGTGTATAATGATAATTGTTGTATATGCAGGATACATAGAATTGCATTATCAAATCTGTAGTGTGTATGATTTTCATTATGTTGTTACTATAATGGTTGTGTATGAAAGGATACGCATAACTTCGTTACCAAACCTGTTGTGTACGTATATGGATTTGCGTGATACTATGTATAACTATAAACATAATTTCGTTGCCAAGTTTTTATATTTTGACAAATTGCTATTTGATATTTTGTTTTTTAAATAAATTCTACATTTGTGAAATTATTACAATGCGTTTCAAATTGATAACACCGGTTAAATAAGTGATTAAAAAGAGGGAGCCATAGTTAGTCACCCGAATCAATTCAGTTAGACTCGAATCCTTCCAACCCACAAGTTTTCCTTGCCAGTGAATTAAATTTACTTTACTTTTCTCTCTCTCTCTCTCTCTTTACAACCAGAAAAATTTAGTCTTTATAGACTCAATAAACTCATGTCTTTTCTTTTGTAAATGATGAATTGTGAAGAATGATATGAAATGACATGAAAGCAGTTTTACGGATTATAAGAATTGTTAATTCAATCCTTAGTCATGTTGCTTGGCATTTGTTTAGAGAAGCTGGATCATGAAGCATATAGATAAATAGTAATCTTTCAAATTTTGGAAACGTATAATTCTTTTTCCATGTGTGTAATTGATGCACAGGTAAACCATGTGTAATAATAACTAAAGAGTCTCATTTTTCAACAAAGCAACAATGGGGTTATTCTCTTCATTGGTTTCTTAAAAAGCAAAACGTCGTTGCTTTATTAGCCCATACGTGTACATGATGTGTTGAACCTGAGGTTTAAGATCAGTTATTCTTTCAAAATTTAAGAGATTGTCAATTTTATTGTCATCGGTTCCATCAAGTAGGTTTTTCATATTTATCGTTTTTTATGAAGTTGATATGTTATGAGTTGTGTGAAAATCACGCGAAAGATACTTTCCGATTTCCAAATTTGTTGATTCTATCATCAATCTCATCACCCTTTCTTTGTCATATATCTATTTAATCTATCTTGAGTAGTGTGAAATCACGTAAAAAATTCTTTTCATAAGCTTTAAAATTATTAGTTAATCATCGGTTTGCGGATAAACTTCTATACAAATGGTCACGCATATTATGTGAAAGCTCATCAGTTGTGCATCCCCGCATGTCATGTGCTTTTGGAGACGGTGAACAGCATCGTGTTGTTGTCCGCCGGGGAGGTGATGGGTGTATATTCGGGCCAACAGTAAGCCAGATCAAAGATTATAGCTGTCCTGGTTTGATTGACAACGGAGTGTCTCACAAACCCGTCCGAGTTGTTGGGGGAGGAGTTCAGCTCGATGTACGGCCCCAGTATGTTGAAGCTCCTCCTGTCATCATTCCTCGTGTGAAAGCCTGAATTTTGGTGGTCAGTCATAGCCGGGTTGGGACTGCAAGACAATCGGTATTGGCAATGTTGTTAGTGGGAGAAAAATATGTTGCAGAAGTAAACAAGCAACAGAGCTTATATGCAGAGCACTAATTTTTTATAGTTTATTCAAGCCAATATTTTCCTTGTGTGTACTTAATGTGTGATGAAAAATGATTCACGTGATATCATCAATTTCATCGAAAACAACTCATATAGATGTATCTCTTATTTTTATTATTTTATCACACACGTAACTGATTCATTGTAGACTGTGCGAAAACACACATTTATCATTAAAATGTTTCCTTGTGTGTACTTAATGCATGACAAAAAATATTCATGTGATATCATCGGTTCCATTAGAAACAATTCATATAGATTTATCGCTTATTTTCACAGTTTCGTCACATGCATAATTGATTCATCATTGATTGTGTGAAAACACACTTTTATCATTTCAATGTTTTCCTTGTGTGTAGTTAATGTGTGATGAAAAATTATTCGTGTGATATCATTGATTTCATCAGAAACAGTTCATACAAAAGTATCTGTTATTTTCATAGTTTTATTGCATGCGTAACTGATTTATTGTAAATCGTGTGAAAACGCATAAAAGATTCGTTTTAATTTCAACAGTTACTAATCATGTCATCGTTTTCATCGCTTATTTCTCTATAACTATGACTCTATCGTCTTGAAAAATTCATCAAAAGAAGAAGTTGTTTTAATTTTTTTTTCCCTATATATGAGTGAATATGATCCATATTTTCCATGCTGAGATGCTAGCTAAAAGTTGTCTTAGTTTCCAAATGTTTCCACCTCTTAAGAAGACTAGTAATTTGGAACTCAAAATAAGGTTAAAAATGGAAGGCATGGGAAAATTATGGATGGTAGATTATTGGAGTTTCTGAAGAACCGGGTAATTTTCTGAACATATTAGATTTTCTCTTATCAAAATCTCGGTTCCTGTTTTGATATCTCAGTACTAGTTATTTCCAAAAGCCTTCTTAGATTTACCTTGTAGTAGTGCTGCAATTATTATTAGAGAACTCCTTGTGTTTGAGAGGAAAAATCTCTCCAAATAATGGAAGTATATCTTTCTTCCGTTATATGATTTTTTATTCTTTCCATTAGGGGGGAAAAAATTTTACAAAGTTTTTATCTTATCTTTAAGAATGGAAAAAAATATGATTCGTGATCTTTTCTGCTTGGAAGAAATTTCAAAGGAATTTGTGGCTAAATATTCATGCTAACCTTGTAAAATAACAATTTAGGAATATTTATGTTAAAGCATTTCAATTCAGGAATTGCTGAGAGCACCAGAAGTTTAATTTAATAACTGCAAAATTTTTCATTGAGAGAGAATTTTATTTCAACATTATATGATATCTACTTTCTACAGTTGATCACCCCCCAAGCAGCAACTTCAGGGCGTTCTCTTTTGCGCGTCCATTGGCACCAAGAGAAGGGAAGGGGTTGGTTTGTTTCCGCTGATGAGCTCAGCGGATCGATGACAATCGCTTCAGGAATAACCAGAAGGTTTCATCTCGATCAAGCATGCTCGCCTTGACGTACTCGGAGCTGCCCCAGAGTGCTTCCCTCCTCTGGTCAGGATCTTGAAGCCTCGAAGTTCTTTCTTATTTCAAATTTTCTTTACTCATCTATCGGTTTTATCGCTACAATGTTCTCCTTGTGTGTAATTAATGTGTAATAAAAAATGATTCATGTGATATCATTAGTTTCAACGGAAATAATTCATATAGGTATATCTCTTATATTCATTGTTTTATCGCTTACATAACTGATTTATTGTAGACTGTCTGAAAACACGCTTTTATCGCTACAATATTTTCCTTGTGTGGACTTAATGCGTGATGAAATATGACTCACGTGATATCATCGGTTTCATCGGAAACCGTTCATATAGATGTATCTCTTATTTTCATAGTTTTGTCATATGCATAACTGATTCATTGTAAATCGTGTGAAAACGGATAAAAGATTCTTTCCGATTTCAACGGTTACTAATCTTGTCATCATTTTCATCGCTCATCTCTAGCAGACCCCAAAGAAGGGCTTGCTGAACTCTGTGCTGCGGGCCTGCTAAAAGCTGTCCGCTACAGCCTTAAGCACTATGGCAACTTGGAGCTGCAAGTCCTTGGACACGCCAATGGTGCCAATCTGTAAAACAAGCAGAAATAAAAGGTGTTCAGAAACAGTTCAGATGAGAGAGCAAATTGAAGCCATATCCAACAAGACCACGAGCTCGCCCAATGCACTCCCTGCAAGTCCTGTGCTTTTGGAGACACTGAACAGCATCTGGTCGTTGTCCGCCGGGGAGGTAATAGTGTATATTGGGGCCAATAGTAAGCAAGATCGTGGATTAGAGATCCCCCAATTTGCTTAAAGACGGAAGGTCTCACAAACCCGGCCGGGTTGTTGGGGGAGATGATCAGCTCAATGGACGCTGCCTTGGTTTGTTGAAGCTCCTTCTTTCACGATTCCACTTGTGAAAGTCTGAATTTTGGTGGTTAGCCATCACCGGGTAGGACTGCAAGACAAATCAATATTGGCAATGTCATTAGTGAGAGAAAAAAATGTTGTACAAGTAAACAAGCAAAAGAGCTTATATGCAGAGCACTAAATTTTTGTAGTTTCTTCATCCCAAAGCAATAAGAAATTTCTGTCTATAAAACCGTAGCCTTTTTACAATTGTTTACTATGTCCAGCATTTCTTATTCTTCAATCGGCTGTATCGCTCTTACTTTTCTCTTTTGTATACTTAATGAAAAGTGATTCACATGAAAGTTGCTCTAAAGATTTTTCAAAATAACTAATTTATCATCAGTTACATCGGGAAACTTTTATACATGGTCATGTCAGAATGAGTCTAAAAATTTTATAAGGAGAAGAGTGTTAATCCACCATCCCAAATTCAAGGGGGGGAAATGACAATAATAAAAATGAATAAAGGCAAAAGATTGTTGCATTACACTTTGACTTCAATCTTTTGGTTCGATTTACATCCTCTGAAAAGAATTTATATGTGTAACTAACATCCATTATGAATCTTCTGCAATCACAATAAATGTCGTTTCTGATTTCAAATTTTCTTTATTCATCTATCAATTTTATCACTACAAACGTTTTCCTTTTGTGTACTTAATGCGTGAAGAAAAATGATTCACATGATGTCAATGATATCATTGGAAACAATTCATACAGGGATATCTCTTATTTTTATGTTTTGTCACATGCATAACTAATTCTTTGCAGGTCGTGGGAAAACACACATTTATCGTTACAATGTTATCCTTGTGTGTACTTAATGCATGATGAAAAATGATTCATGTGATATAATCGGTTTCATTGGAAACAATTTATATAAATGTATTCCTTATTTTCATTATATTGTTATATGTGTAACTGATTCATTGTAGATCGTGCGAAAACGCACTTTTATCCTTTCAATGTTCTCCTTGTGTGTACTTAATGCGTGATAAAAAATGATTCACGTGATATCATTGATTACATCAGAATCAATTCATACAGATGTATCTTTTATTTTTCATAATTTTGTTGCTAGCGCAATTGATTTATTGTAAACCATGCGAAACTGTATAAAAGATTCTTTCTGATTTCAATAGTTACTTATCTTGACATCTTTTTTGTGGCTTATTTCTCTGTAACTACAACCCTGACAACTCTGAAAATTGGATTAAGTTTTTTTTCCCCCATATATGAGTGAATATGATCCATATTTTCCATAGTGAGATGCTAGCGAAAAGTTATCTTCCAAATGTTTCCACCTCTTAGGAAGACTTGTATTTTGGAGCTCGAAGGAAGGTTAAAGTTACTTGAGAGATTTCACTAATGTGCTAGTTAAAAATGGATGGCATGGGAAAATTAAGGATAGGAGTTTCTGAAGCATCGGATGATTTTGTGAACATTTTAGATTTTTTCTTATCAGAGTCTTGTTTCCTGTTTTGATATCTCATTACCAGTTATTTTGTAAAACCTTCTTAGATATACTTTTTAGTTGGGTTGCAACTATTATTAGAGAAATATCCTCATGTTTGAGAGCTCCGAAGATCGAAAGATATTTCTTTCCTTCGTTTTATCATGATTTCTATTCTTTTACTAAGGGGAAAAAAGTTTTTTCTACCAAGTTTTTAATGCCTTTTCTTCTTTTAACTATGCTAAAAATATGACCCGTGATTTTTCTTCTGCTTGGAAGAAATTTCAAAGGAATTTGTGGCTAAAAAGTTCTTCCAGTTGGTTCGTTTGGTTTAATGTTCATGCTAACCTTTTAAAATATCGATTTAGGAATTCTTAAGCTAAAGCATTTTACGTACTTTGAATAAGATCAAGCATGCTTTAAGCCTCACGAGAAGCAAATTTCCGTACATATCTGAACATATTTATGAACTTGTGAGAAGTTTTTGATGGGATTCCCGGAAAGAAAAAAAGAAAGGGAAAAAATAAAGTAATCGATAAGGTATTATTTAAAATGTGTGATGAAAAATTATTCAGGTGATAGCATCGGTTTTATCAAAAACAATATATACAGATTTATCTCTTATTTTCATAGTTTTATCTCACGCGTAACTGATTCATTGTAAATCATGTGAAAACACACTTTTATCATTACAATGTTTTCCTTGCGTGTACTTAATGCGTGATGAAAAATGATTCATATAATATCATCTGTTCCATCAAAAACTATTCATACAAATGTATCTCTTATCTTCATAGTTTTGAAGCTTGTGTAACCGATTCATTGAAAGCCGTGCGAAAGTGATTTTTTCTGATTTCAACAGTTACTTTTCTTGTCATCGTTTTCATCGCTTATTTCTCTATAAACACGACCCTAACGTCTCTGAAAATTTCATCAAAAGTAGTCGTCTTAATTTTTTTTTTTTCCTTTTTTTTTCTTTCCATATATGAGTGAATATGATCCATATTTTTCATAGTGAGATGCTAGCGAAAAGTTGTCTTAGTTTTCAATTGTTTCCACATCTTAAGAAGACTAGTATTTTGGAGCTCAAAGGAAGGTTAAAATTACATGAGAGATTTCACTAATGTGCTAGTTAAAAATGGATGGCATGGGAAAAGAAGGGATGGTAGTTTATTGGAGTTTCTTACGCACCGGGTAATTTTCTGAACATTTTAGGTTTTCTGTTATCAAATTCTTGGTTTCTGTTTTGATATCTCACTATCAGCAATTTCTAAAACCTTCTTAGATATACCTTGTAGTTGTGTTGCATTTATTGTTAGAGAACTCCTCGTGTTTGATATGAAAATTCTCTCCAAAAATTGAAAGTATATCTTTCTTCTGTTTTATGATTTTTTATTCTTTTAATAAGGGGAAAAAAAAAAAAAAAGGAGTTATTTTCTACTAAGTTTTTGTACTTCTTATTAACTATGGGAAAAAATATGACTCGTGATCTTTTCTGCTAAGAAGAAATTTCAAAGGAATTTGTGGCTACAAAGTACTTCCAGTTGGTTCGTTTGGTTTGATGTTCATGCTAACCTTTTAAAACCTTTTTCTTTTTTTTTATTTTTATTTTTATTTTTGTTTATGAACGCACGAAAGGAAAGACCGCAGAGAATTCTTGACAGCACAAGAAGTTTATTTAATGACTACAAAATTTTTCATTGACGCAGGATTTAATTACAAATACTGTGATAATCAATCACATTGTATGATCTCTACTTTCTACAGCTGATCACCCCTCAAGGCAGCAACTTCAGCGCATTCTCTCCGGCGCTTCCGTTGGGACCAAAGGGAGGGAAGGGACGGAAAGGACCGCTGGTGAGCTCAGCGTATCGAAGACAATTGCTTCAGGAATAACCTGAAAGTTTCATCTCGACCTAGCATGTTCACCCGGACGTACTCCGAGCGAGCTTGCCCCAAAGTGTTTCCCTCCTCTTGTCACGATGTTGAAGCCTCGAAGGAAGCTTTCGCAATCTTCGACGCCGTTCAGGCATCTTAGCCACGCGAAAGCTGCAAGGCAAAATCAAAATGTTTCGTGTCAGTTTTGCTTTATGAGTAGTGCTATAAGAGAATGCAGATATTGCAAGTACATGTAACGATCATTTTGGTGGGGTGCTTTTGGCTAATTTACCAGGTTGAGGCTGCAAGTCGTGCCCGTGGAAGTGGCAGAAAGCCGGAGTGAATTCCGGTAGGCTGAACCTCGCGCTTGTGTTCACCGCATCCCGGAGCTGCCGCCACCTCTCTGTCATGAGGCGGTGGCTGACTTCGAAGAAGGACTCACTGAACTCAGAGCTGCCGGCCTGCTCGCAGCTGTCAGCCACAGCCTCAAGCACTTTGGCAGCACGGAGCTGCCAGTCTTTGGACACGCCAATGGTGCTGAGCTCAATGAACTTGGTCATCCTCTTTGCCACTTCGAGGTCTTTGACCAGAGCCCATCTGCAAAACGAGCAGAAACAAGAGGAGTTTAGAAACGTTTCAGAGGAAGAGAGAAAATGTAAAGCCGTTTCCAATGAGATCGTGAGCTCACCCAATGCGCATGCCGGATTGTCCTGGGCTCTTGGAAACGGTGAACAGCGTGAGGTCGTTGTCCGCCGGGGAGGTGATTGGTGTGTATTGGGGCCAGTAGTAAGCAAGATCATGGATTAGAGATCCCCCAATTTGCTTAAAGACGGAAGGTCTCACAAACCCGGTCGGGTTGTTGGGGGAGATGATCAGCTCAATGTACGCCGCCCTGGTTTGTTGAAGCTCCTCGTTTCACGATTCCACTTGTGAAAGTCTGAATTTTGGTGGTCAGCCATCACCGGGTAGGACTGCAAGACAAATCAGTATTGGCAATGTCATTAGTGAGAGAAAAAAATGTTGTACAAGAAAACAAGCAAAAGAGCTTATATGCAGAGCACTAAATTTTTGTAGTTTCTTTATCCAAAAGCAATAAGAAATTTCTGTCTATAAAACCGTAGCCTTTTCACGATTGTTTACTATTTCAAGTATTTCTTATTCTTCAATCGGGTGTATTGCTCTTACTTTTGTCTTGTGTATACTTAATGAAAAGTGATTCACATGAAAGTTTCTATAAAGAATTTTTAAAATTACTAATTTATCATCAGTTACATCGGGAAACTTTTATACATGGTCATGTCAGAATGAGTCTAAAAATTTTATATGCAGAAGAGTGTTAATCAACCATCCCAAATTTAAGGGGGAAAGACAACAATAAAAATAAATAAAGGCAAAAGATTGTTGCATTACACTTTGACTTCAATCTTTTGGTTCGATTTACATCCTCTGAAAAGAATTTATATGCGTAATAACATACATTATGAATCTTCTGCAATCACAAGAAAGGTTCTTTCTGATTTCAAATTTTCTTTATTCATCTATCAGTTTTATTAGTACAAACGTTTTCCTTGTGTATACTTAATGCGTGAAGAAAAATGATTCACATGATGCCAGGATATCTTTGAAAACAATTCATATAGGGATATCTCTTATTTTTATTGTTTTGTCACATGCGTAACTGATTCTTTGTAGATCGTGCGAAAACGCACATTTATCGTTACAATGTTATCCTTGTGTGTACTTAACGCATGACGAAAAATGATTCATGTGATATCATCAGTTTCATCAGAAATAATTCATAAAATATATCTCTTATTTTCATTATATTGTCACACGCGTAACTGATTCATTGTAAACCGTGCGAAAACGCACTTTTATCCTTTCAATGTACTTAATACGTGATGAAAAGTGATTCACGTGATATCATTGATTACATTAGAATCAAACCAAATAAATAGAAAAAATTTGAATAAATTATGAATTAGAAAAAATGATTCAGGAAAAATTCTTCCTGAATTTTCTGTAGTTTCTTTATACAAATGTAATGAGAAAATTCTGTCCATGGAATTATGTGATAGTTTTGGCATTACCTGATAATATTTAGAATTTTTTAAATTTATTTTATTTAGCTCATGGCAAAAGGTGCACAATGTGTCATTACATTAGCCGTTAATTTTACGATGTTCTTTTGTTTGACGCTTCTATTTTATTGCACATCAATTGTGCATGAACTATATATTGTCGTACATCCAACGGTGTAAATTATAGAGGGTGCACAGAATTTAATTTGACATTACTTGTAGGTTATTAAATAACACTTTCACAATAATAATAATAATAATAATAAATAAATAAATAAATAAATCTTCTTCTTTATCTGATGATAAATTGACTTAAGAAACAACAGATTTTAATGTATATAGAAAATCTCCACTCTTCCTACAGGCTTATGCTTGCCTCTGCCACTTTGTGTAACTGACAGGTCTTATGAATTGAATTGAATCACATGAAAGGTTCTTTTTGATTTTAACTTTTTAATTGGCATTGGTTTTTATCAATGTAATATTTGTCTAATTGAGATTTTTAAATTTTAATAGTAAATTTTTTTGAATTTTTAAAAAAGACAAAAAATTTTTTGGGAAAAAGACAAAAACTTTTTGGGAAAAACATAAAAAAAAGTTTGAATTGAGTGGTTTGAAAGGGTGAGCCAAACACCCCATTAATGTATAATGAAAAATGATTCACGGGAAAGATGTTCTAAAGATTTATAATTCTACTAAATTACCATGGGTTTTATTGGAATTTTATATGAATTCTCAATATCACGCCAAAACGTAACTCTTATTTTCAAATCTTTAATATGCATATAACTGCTACATTGTAAGTCGTACGAAATTGTACAAAAGATTCTTTCGAATTTACACCTACAAAGCATTGCCTAAATTACATTTTACACCTTACTGTTTTTATTTAACGATTTTCTCCCTTGACCAGTACTTAATTTGCGTTTAGTTCGTTAATTGGAGACGAAATTTTTAAGTTGAAATTGATTAATTTTTCAAAAATTAATTATAATTTTTATCGATTTTTAGAAAAAGATAAAAATTAAGATGAAAAAAATACAATTTAATTAAATTAAGTTACAACGTTAAATGAAATCTTATGCTTTATTTGATAAAACGGTTTGAATTGAAATTTTTAAGTTTAAATTGATTAATTTTTTAAAAATTGATTAAAATTTTTATTGATTTAAAAAAAATAAAACATTTAAATTTAAAATGTAATATTAAACAAAATATTAATTTTAATATACTTTATTCGACTTTATGGCCGCACTCTTTTCTTTGTTACGAGCCACTTGTCCACACTGTTCAGTTTATCTGACAGGCCTACTCTAGAAGTAGGTGCTGCACAAGCGACAATGCCGTGTAGACGATGGTTCGAATTTGTTTGGTTGGTTAGTTTGAGTTGAAATATTTTAGTTGTAATAGTAAAATTTTTTGAATTTTTAGAAAAGATAAAAAAACTTTTTGAAAAAAAAAAAATTTTTTTGAAAAAAAATAAAAAAAATACAGTTTGAGTTGAAATGAGATAATAAGACAAACATGGACTATATTATAGAGGAAAGTTGTCTGTGTGACACTATTTAGGGGGTGTTTGGTGTGTTAGTTTGAGTTGAAATATTTTAGTTGTAATAGTAAATTTTTTTGAATTTTCAGAAAAGACAAAAAACTTTTTGGGAAAAAAACAAAAACTTTTTAGGAAAAAGACAAAAAAAAATTTGAAATGAGATGGAGATGAAATGGGTGCCAAACTCACCTTAAAAATTTGGTATATCTATTTTGTATTTTTGTGTACCTTTTTTTTCCCCTTTTCCTTTTCTTTTTTTTTTTTTTTTGAGTTGCTTGCCTCTTTTTGTTTTATTTTTTGCTTTTACTTTTTCTCGCCAAAAGTTTACAAATTTATAATTGGCTCATTTAAGGTACTTTTTATTTTTTTTCAATTTGTCCCTATGTCAAATAACTTTTTTCAAATATATCTCAACAAATTTTTTTCTTATCTTGATTATGTTGTCTTGTATTTTAATCACTGATTACTCGATTATTTTAAACTCTCTAGTAGACAAAAAATAAAGTAAGAAAAGATATTGATTTCTTCAACAATTTATCATTGACTGGTTCTTATATTTAAAAAAAAAATCTGTGAACTTAAAAAAAAAATCAAAAGAATAAATCCACACGTGTGCGTAAAAACTGGTATATATATATATATATATATTGTATCTTGGCTGGTAATCGATAGTAAGACAAGAAACCACAAAAGGAAAGAAGGTATTAAAAATATATTAGAGAGAGAGAGAGTTAATAATAATAATAATAATAATAATAATAATAATAATAGTAATAGAAACAGTAGCACACCAGCTTATTGATTATATAATAATAATAATAATAATAATCTCAGCAGTAGCAGACCAGCTTAAGGATTATTTTTCAGAGAAAGACTCTCCTTTCTAGAGTTTATCATCATCTACTTGGCACAACCACAACCTTAGGTATATCTATATGTTATCAGACACTCTTATAGTACAGATCATACAGTTTCCATGTGTTTCTAATCAGAATTAAGTGATGTTACTTTCTACTGCAGCAGATACCAAATCCTTCCTTCTGTCTCAAGGAATCTAAATTTTATCCTATTTGAGGAACTGAATCAGGTTCGTAACTTATTACGCCTTTTCCTTTGTTTTCCCGCATCCCTTTTCGTATAAACTGTCCCCGAATTCGCGGTCTTTGCTCTGCCAGATTTTTCCTGCTCTGATATCTAACCTGAAACCGATCGAGATATATGCTTAGTTCATGTTATAAAGCCTTACAGATACTATCGGGTTTACGTTTTCGATGAGCGTCTAATTTTGTATACAAATCATGTCTATGCATTTCTTATTATGAAATTTTCCATAAAACTTATTAGAACATGATCAGTTAGTTGCTCCGTCCTACTTCTAAGTCGGGACAAGATTCCGGTTACCTTTTTCTCAAAGCATCTCTCTTGCCTCTTCTGGCGGAATCTTTTTAGAGCAGCTTCTCGTTGCACGTAACGATTTTCATAGTTTCCATATCCAATTCCCTCAATGCTTCCCTCTTTTCCTCTTACCCCATTTTCGCTACCGATTTTTCTCCCTCTGGAATTTGAAGCGATGTTCCTCTTATGCCAGTTGCTCCGGCCGTTACTTCCCGAGGCTCTCCTTTTGAGATTGCAATTACCGGCATAACCTTCCGTGGGTGCTCTCAAGGAGTTGGATGAACTGCACTGTGAAGAGCCTGCGGCTGCATATTTCGAAGACTAATTGTCATTGATCAATGGTAGCTGTCTGAGTTCGCATTTTTATGATTTTGGGGGTGATAGTTCCTTAGCTTATTGTTTTAGCTGTTTTAGTATTAGATTTTACCTTGTATGGCAAGCTGAAGGGAAGCTTGTCCGTTACACACTTGTTGAAAGGAAGAGGAGGTTTGAAGTTTGACTGTAGACTTGGATGTTGGCTTGTCTGCAAATGTCACTTGTTTCACAAACACATCGTTTGTAGTGGATCCCATGTCGTTGTTGTTACTACTACCGTTGGAGCGCTGGTGGCGAGGTGTGCCATTCGAATCCGATTGAATATTTGGCACTGATTCTGTTTTTGCAGCATCTGAGCTATTATCGAGAGGAGAACAACTGCCTACATTCCCTGTTGGGGCCTGGTTTGCAGAATTGTACCTGTATGGTACTAAGAATTAGTTTGATCCTTAAATTTTTGACGCAGTCGTGGCTCGAAAATATGTGTTTCGTTATGAGAATTTCTATACCTTGAGAAGGCTGAAAGGTCCAAGTGTCTCAACAAATTTCGATCATGGCTCTGCTTCCGGTATCTTGGACAACTCCTGGCCTCTTTAAAATGACGTCGAAGAATGGTACCTCTTTATTCTCATGGATGCCCTTATCCATCACGAATGCGCCATTGGAGAGTCCGTTTGAGATATTGGGGACTACACTTTCCGTGAGAGAATCAATACCAGTAATGGATACTCCCATTAGATCAAGAGCACGAGTCTTTTCTGCATTCAATTCCTCGTTGCCGAGATCCAGTTGCTCATCATTTTTCTTCACATTTAGTTCAGAAGTTTTGTCTGCCGTGTCGGTCAATCCTTCTTCACACGGCTCTTCGGGCTGCAAACTCAGGATGCTACACATGCCAATCTTCAAGTCCTTGCCCATATTTTTTTTGTCTAGCAATTGAAGTGCTTCACAACTTACTCTAAAAGGGAGAAAAGAAAAGAAGAAAAGACGAAGAAATTGTATGAAAATATGCATACCGAGCTCTTCATCCTTTCCAACTGGTGTGCTTGTTGCAACCTCAGGCAGCCATTTGTTGCCGAATGCTTCTTTCCTTGGATGAATAGCCTGCGCATAAGGGCTATCAGGAGGATCAGCAAACTGTGCCCCTGGTGATATTGCTTGACGGGTGTCAAGATCTACCGCCCTCGTCCAAGAGCCCTGCAAAAGCTTAGCAGTAAGTTTTCCAGTCCCCTCATCGCTCCGTTATCTTTCTAATTATCCTTTTCTTTTATACATGCACGAAATAGCACATTTATGTCTCTCTATAACGGTGTAATGGCGTTCATTTACTCCTATTCCATTAAAAAGGAAGAGTACATAATTTCATACATAGAAACAAGACGTTAGATCCATACACGAAAATTAGTCATACCTGAGTTCCACTGTCGCTTTCAGCCCTGAAGTTTAAACTGATGCTTTCAGTATCATCCTCGTCGTTGCTGTCATTGTTGTTGTCGGAATCTTCCACTGTATAGACTCCGTAGGTTTTTCATTCCATAAACCACTTTCACTCCCGCCACCGCTAGACTGATTAAAAATAAGAAAAATGAAGACTCAAAAGGAGCACAACTTTGTATTCTTGTGGTTCTATCTCGTCTACGTGAGATTTGTTTTAGAGAAACTCCTAAATTTTACTAGTTGTCTAAACAAAAAAAAAAAAAAAAAAAACGGTAGGTGTAGTTGAGAGAATAATTAAAAACTCACGATATGATATTTTCTCCAAACATGCTGCCAAAGGTTTTTAAGCTCATTCTTTCTAATAGGCTTGACCAAAAAGTCAACCGCACCTTTCGATAAACACTTGAAGACCATACTTCTAGAATCATGCGACGACATCACTGCGCATAAAGTGTAGCAGTCAGAAATATCTAGCAGTTAGAAATATCAATTGCTAAAGATACTAGGGGAAAAGAGTAGTTACTGTAAAATTTATACTATATATAGGTATATATGTATTGGAAATATACTCACTAATCACAGGGATATCCTTGAAAGTTCTGTTGTTCATGATCTTGCCTAAAAGTCCGATGCCCGACAAACTTGGCAGGACAACCTCAGTCAAAACAAGATCAACATCAATTGTAATATCTTCTAAGACTTTCCAAGCTTGTTTACCGTCTGGTACGTCTTTTACTGCCAACGTAAATTAAAGTTAGCTTTACTGATACTTTTTATGAATCAAGAGTGTCTCAGAATGGCTAAAAAGTAAGGTTTGTCAACACATCTGACACGATGTTTAAACTCCAATTCACGTAATACAAACTTAACATAAGGCCTCGTATTCCAATTCAGAAAAAAAAAAAAAGAGAGAGATTAGTTTATGTGTTAGAAACTGTTTCAAACAACATATAGAACTGTTTTCGAGTTGAGCGCAATGGAATGCAGGTAATATTTATTTATGTTACAAAGAAACATAAAGGGTAAAATATGGATTAGCAAGTTATTATCTGTTTTAAAAGCTTCCCGCAGATTTTCATGTTGATCTTGAAGAGCTTCTACCTCAAAAAAGCTATAATCAACCAGTTGTAGCTTAAAATTCTTCTGAAAAGGCAAAACTGTGTACAGCTATCCAATTAACTGCTAAAAGTAGCTACTGAGCCTTGTAAGCTAAAAAGAAACTTTTCATATGCAAAAAATCAGCACAAGGGGATCAGAAACTGAAATTTCGGGTTAGTAGAAATTGTTTAAGGTTTCATATTCTCCAACAATTTCCCAATTCTGATCAAATGCTAGATGGCAGCATGCAGTGTAGATATCATTCATAGTCTATCAGCTCATTCTGTTCTAGCACCACGCTTAGCCTTATGGATGAAAAAATTCCAAAACTTCGAAACGAGGCAAATAAAAAAAGTGAAAGTAAACGTTTGAAGCACCAAAGCGTGGGTCATAAAAGACAAAGTTATGCGTTTGAAAATTAGTTTCTAATTTTCCAGCAGAAGAATAGTAAAGACATAACATTAACCATATTAGAGACTCAGAGAAGAAGAAAACAACTGCCATACAACGAGGGAATCATTCCAGAAACGGTCTCGTCGTAAAACAATTCTTACAGACAATAGTTGGCAGAAGACAAGCTTGCAATGATTTAACTCAGATCAAAGATTCCTTAGTTGTTCATTGATAGATGATATTACAATGTTCCTCTTGCTAGCCTATGTAACACCAAAAAAACATGAACTATTCATGAAATTTACTGACCTTCATAGCCACAATTTCTAAGTAGTGCACTGACAACTTGGCGAGTTGAATCATCATTTTCCACCAGCAGAACCTTAAGAGACCTGAAAGGCAAGAACCTATCCCAATGAACCAAATGCCCTTGAGGTTGTTGCTGAGACCTCTGCTGCGCAGAGAAGTTTTGGTCCCGGTCCTGGACCTGGATTGCCCCCACCTGCATGTTGTTGGCGTCTTGAACTTCCTCGTTTATCCTAGATTCATGTTCCTCTGAGAGCCCTTGCCCCTCTATCTCATCCCATCCCTCGTTTCCTCATCCTCGTCTTGAATTATAAGGTGATTCGACTTGGTGCTTCCGATAGTTACGCAAGCTTCATTATTCATCTGAACCATCCGCATCAGAGCAAAGCTTGCACGTCCCGGTTTAACAAGATACAGCCTCAGTTAACAGAACCCCCCTTCAACGGATCTTGCTCAAATTAAAAAGGAAAAGAACATAATTACGTCGTATATCACAAACCAATAAGAAAAAGTTCTATAATTACGTTATATCCAGCAAAATCACAGAAAAATGAATTCCTATGAGCTGGTTCGATACATATATCCCTTTGTCCGAACTATTTTTCTCTAGTAGATGTATAGAGGAAATCACTTGATTTGAGCAAATATTAGTCACTAAAACTCCAGCTTTTGAGGATGATTTTCTACAATTATGTTATATTCAGCAAAACAATAGAAACGTGAATTCCTACGAACTCATTTGGAACATATATCCCTCTGTCTGAGCTATTTTTTCTCCGGTAGAAAAGTATTGAAAAAAAAAATGATATAAACCAGAGGTAGTCACCAGAACTACAGCTTTTGTCTTAAAAAAAAAAAAAAAAAAAAAAAAAAAAAAAAAAAAAAAAAAAAAAAAAACCAGCTTTTAAAGATGTAACAGAGCAGTGAATTACTATGAACTCATTCAGAATATCTACCCCTTTGTCTGAATCATCTTTCTCTAGTAGATATGTAGTGAAGAAGAAAGGTTTTCGTAGAGATGAACCAAAATCTGTCACTATAAATACAGCTTTTGAGGATGGGAATACTAGCACATATAAAAAGATAACAGTATAAAAATAAGATATTGTAATTACCATAAGACCACCAGAAAAACAAAATTATCCATTCAACTAAGCTTATCTAAGTCAGCAAGATTATCAGAAAAATGCTCAACAAAAAGTTGAAAATAAAAAGGAAAAGAAAGCTTGAACTGATGATTTCTATATTTGGATATGTTTCTCAAAATAAACTTCGAGTATCTAAATGAAAACGGAAAAAGAAAACAACTTTAAAAACTGAAAGTAATATTTTCTTTTTCAGTTGTTGTTTTTTATTGGTGGTCTAAACAAACACTAAAAAAAAGATTCCCTTACAATCGTGAAAACCATTCCAAAAAAGGAGAAACTCAGATACTGAAAAAAGTTTATTTCCATTGACGTTTCTCATTTTTCTCTGGAATTCCATTCGGATTCCAAAGAAATTTGAAAAGAAAAACCAAAAAAAAAAATGGAAGAACAAAAATTCATGCAAATACACTATACACATGCACACACACTGATGGAAACAACGATTCCAAAAGATTCGGCCAAAAAACATTAATTTCACCGCAATTTCCGAGAATGACAACGCAGAAAACAGAGTTTTTCTCAGCTAACGACAGTACTGAGAACTTGAATTCCTCTCAATTTTCCTTGCAACCAAACAAGAAGGGAAAAGCATGAAAAGAACGATATCCATATCCTCCTTCGGTGCGTATACATATGCATATATGCATATGTACACAGAATACACGTATCGTACAAATAGAGGTAGATGATACCTCCGAAACTCCACTAGAGCTCGATCCAAAGCTCCAATGGCTGAGAAGAAGTTCTCTCTTATAAGGTCGTGAAGTTGAAGCTCAAACCATTATCGATTTCTGTTTTTTCTTTGTTTAGATTTATATATATGTACTCATTTAAAAAAAAAAAAAAAAAAAATTGAAACAAAATTGATAGTGGGAGGGAGGAAAACAGTTTGTTTTTATTCGGAGCAGTGCCACGTCGGATGCCACGTAGGACGAGAGATGATCTAGTGCTTCTCTTTGGCCGGGAATGAATGTCAGACAGGATTCGCTGCATACGCTTCCGACACGTGGCGTTCCCTGGGATGAATTAAAGGTTTTCCCGACGTAAGTGGCTGGAATTTCCCCTTTTTTTTTTTTCCTCTTTTTTTTGCCCCCTCCCTATCCGACCTATTCATGAGCAAACGAATAAAAGCAGAAAGCAGAAATAAAAAATTAAAAAAAAAAAAAAAAAAAACCTGGTTTTTTACCATATATCACAACTGGGGCACTTTTCATATTTTCGTAGTTTTTTTTTTTTTTGCCAAAAACATATTTTGTAGTTATTTAATAAAGTAGTAATTGATAAGATTTTTGTGATTGTAGGTAGTTTAATGTTAATTCCACCTTTATACCTTTATAAAGTGTAAAGTTTGAATCCCCGACTTTCAAGTAAAAATAATAATAATAATAAGGTTACGCATTATTATTCGCAGCAAGATTTTAAATATAAGTCAGCCTCATTTTAATGATAAGTTGAAATAATTCATTTTGGGTGGAATTAATATATCACATAACAATTTCTCTCTCTCTCTTTTTCTTGTTTTTTTTAAGTAACGATGGTCCATTAGGAATGTACCCAATGACCCATTACTGATGTACTGATAATACATCATTGACGAATTGATATATTATTACTTAATATTATTGATATATGAATTGATATATTATAACTTAACATTGTTCCTCAATGATCATTTTCTTAAATTAAAAAAATTAGGGCATTTATTGAAAATAACTCAAAAAAAGGTCATTTCCTATGAACTCAAAAAAATGTCTACTAATTTTTTTTTTTTTTTTAACATTTAGTCTTATGACTTGAGTAATGTGGTTCCTATACATAAGTTCATGGGTGATAACAAAAAGTATGGTAATAGTGATTGTAACTTTTTTCTTTCTTTCTTAATAAATGTGTTTCCGATCATACATGAATATGTTTTGCTTAGCGTATTAGCCGCTCATGACAACATTTAAAAAAAAAATTATAATGAACGGAATATAGAAAATTATGACCATCAAATATGGTTCGATACACAAAAGAAGCAGAATTATGTCATAGAATATGAATAAATTGTACGGATAATATTCACTTATAAACCACTAGAAATTAGACCATATTATAATCGTATCATTAAAAGAATAACATGTACAATTGTGTCATACGATAGAGTTTTATTTTCATATATTATTATATGATTCTCCCTCATTTACAATTGTAAATAGGGTTATTTACATAGACGTATAAATTGGAGATATTTATTTGAAATATGTCTATTTTTCTTTTTATTTATATAAACATCTAAAAGAGTAATTATAAAGTCAATTTTACACTTTATAAATAATGGAGAATTAACAAATAAAGAAATTACAAAAAAGGAAACCCGAAAAAAAAAAAAAGGAATATAAGATGTTTACCAAATAGGTCTAAAGTTGATTTAATGAAATTGCAAAAAGAATTGATAGAAAAGAAAATTTTGAAAATTTTTTTGATTTATTTTAAAGAAGGTGTAAATATTTATAATGAACCAAAAGAGAAATTATTTTCCCAAAATCAGATTTCATATTAATGAGAAAAAGCTAAATAAAGAAAAGAAAAATCTCAAAAAAAATATTTCGTATAATAAATCTGTTTATATCGTAAACATATGTTCAATTTCATTTCTACTAATTTATATAAATAATTTTATTTTTGCTAATTAGTTACTATTTAATAGTTTTATAATATTATCATTTCAAACTTTATAGGTCTGTTTCGGGCCATATCTCCAAACACATCTTTTTTTTTTTTTTTTTGTTAACTGAAAATTACGTTTCACTATTTATATCTCTAAATATATATAATAAAACATTCATAACGTTATTATTTCAAGTCCATATAAACAAAAATTTAAATTGCATAGAATTTTGAGAGTAATGAAATAAGATCTATCTTGATAATTCTTTTTGAATATATTTTAAAATTTTACACTTTTTCACTTCAAATAATTTTTTTTCCCTCAAACGTGCGTTATTCTCAAAATTTCATATGGTTTTCAACCGAAACACATCTCCAAGACCTAAGATTAGAAGTTTAATTTCATAAGTTTCAAAAAGCATATAATTATAACTAAACGTAGATATAACATATAAAATACCATTTTGTATTAGAGTATAAATAAACGTATTAAATACGTTACTTTTACACTTTTTTTGCGTCAAGATATTGGCATATTTGCATTGAAGATGGTCAAGACAATAATTATGTAGGAGTGGATGGGACTCAGAAACAACTCATGCATTTTAATTAATTAATTATAGTGATAATTAAGATAAAGGGCCTAATAGTTTAGAACTCTAAGGACCAAAATTTACTTGGTGAAGAATTTGTGTGTTAAACTGTTGACTAAACCGGAAAAAATAAAAATAAAAATAAAAAACAAGCAAATGCGGAAGATACGCTTGTCAATATCTGTCAATCTTTTTAGGGGAATAATAGTCTATTTTGTTGGACTTTTCTTTAGCCGTTCATTTAAATTTTTTTTTTTTTCAGTTAAGTTAATTCTGTTGGAAAACTAAAAATAGAACTCGCGAGAAAATTTCTCAATCCCATTCCCATTCCGCATACATGTTTTTCTTTTCAGAAATATTCGTAGATTTACGTAACCAACTTAAATTATATTGCAAAGCCAGAAAATCTATTGAGTGGGAATTTGAGTTAATTTAAAATAAACTACAAGTGTAAATGAAAACTTTTAGTGCATTTTAAATAAAATTAGGAATTAAAAAGAATTAAGGAGGCTAAATAAGATTTTTAAAAAAAGGGAACAAAATTACAAAATGTTGAAGGATTCTAAAAAAGCTATTTGTGATCGAGGGGTTTCAACCTCTCAAGGTCTTGACTAGCTCCATTCTTGACTAGTTCCGTTTTTAATTTGAGGTGGAAGGCTTCGAATTCTACATCTTCTGATAGAGTTAAGTATGAAAGTACTATTGAGCCATATCTATAATCACATAAAAATTCGTATTTTCAAATTGAATACCAAAGTATAAATTCGTGATCACAAGTTTATCTATATGTTACAAAGAGTACATTCAATAATTTGATCTGGTAAATCCACAAATGGAACAAGTATTCAAATTATAAAGGTAAAATTACTTTTTTTATTGGACTCCAAGCATAGGTATAAAATAATAAGCTTTTTTACACTAATGCGATTTAAATTTATCACACAGTCATAATTTACACCTTACATTTTTAATTTTGGTAATTTACAATTTGAACTTAAAAATATGTGACAATCTACCTCCATTGATGATAAAGTTTTTTTTTTTAAAAGGAAATTGGCATCCGAGTTGTAGATGAAGTGTCAATTAGTGGCATTAGTGGTCATTTTTATCTATTTTAACCCGAATTTATTGAAATAAATATCGTTAATTAAGTTTTATCAAAACAGAAAACTACAAATGAAATTTTTTTTTTTAGTTAAAACAAATTGTTTCAACATTCTTCAAATATATTAACATCACTATCAATAGGCCGTAGATTACTGCAGATTTATAAGTTCAATATGTCAATTGTCAAAGTTTAAAATTCAGGGTACTGTCATTAAATTACAACAGTGTGATAAATTCAAGAAATATCAGTGTAATTTTACAAAAGCAATTAATATCCAAAAATTCATTGAAGCTGTCATTATTGGTCGTGATCAACATACACCATGTTAGAATCTCATAAGATAACAAATTTAGTATGAACTGGAAGGGAAGGCAACCTGAGACTATGAAACTTACTTTTTTGCTTTAAAAAAAAAAAAAAAAACTTTTTTTTTTTGGCAAAAATAAACCTTTGCATCTTATACCCTCTTTGTGGCCATGGTTTCATAATGAGTTAGCATTTGAACATCACGAGGAGAGAGAAGTAGGATTCCATGACCTTTGTCGGAATCTCCTTGGTATTTCTTACTCTTATCCATTTCTCTTTTTGTGCAGCTGTTCGACTTTTTATCGGTGGTTTTCCTTGCTTGGTACTTCCTCTTCTTTTTCTTTTTCTATTTTCTATTTTCTATTTTCTCCTCTAAGATATTTCCTTTTTCTTTCATAGTTGAACGCATGTGTCATGTATATGCGTATTCATCTTGACGTGTTTGACATATTTGAAATTTTTTATGTGAACAGGAGAAAATAAGAATCGAAAAAAAAATTTAAAGGAATACAAATAAAAGGATTAAAATGAAAAAGAAAAAGACCAAAAAACTAACATGGCAAAAAAAAAAAAAGAAAAGACTAATATGGAAAAAGAAAAAGACCAAAATGGACAAAAACAAAAAAAAAAAAAAAAAAAAAAAAAAAAAAAAGAGGCATGAAGAAAAAGAGTAGAATGAAAAAAAAACAAAAAAAAAAACAAAGTGTTTTTAACGGAAACAGGTGAATTATTCTCCTGATATGTATAAATCATTTACTTACAAGTTCAGATAATATAAACCAATCACTTGGGAAATATATATATATATATATATATATATATATGTCGTATTTGGTTGAAACTTTCTTAAGGGTATGGATGAGTTAGTTTTCTAAGGGCACAGACACAGACAATCTTAGCAAGTGGAAAAAATGTAGAAAACAAAATATTGACCACCTCCACCTTCTTTTGCCAAGGGTGAGTTCTCTAGCTGAATCTCCTCCCAATGGGACTAATTTTTTTTATTAGTTTTTTTTAATTAAATTTATTATGAGATTACTAAAATGTCCTTTTAAATTGGATCACATGCATTACACATGACGTAATCCGTTAAATATTTAACAAACTTGGACGAAAGGACTAAGATTGTTAATATTTAAAAAGTTTAGGGTCATTTCGATCAAAATTTAACCAACAAAAAAAAAGGGGACCGAATCATCATTTCGTAAAGAGTTCAATGACCATTGAGGCCAATTACTCATTGATTTATAAAAATTATAAGGAAAAAAAAAAGCAAAAGGCAAAAATCTTCTTTTTCACAACTTGTCATCAACGCCAACCCGTGCTACAAGTACTGGTATATTAAAATGGAAGGAAAATTTTTTTATTAATTTTTAGTTATGATTGTAAAGACGACGGCCAAAACTTATACTACCAAGAATAATAAATCACAGAAGAAACAAATAAACAAGTAGACATAAGATTTATAATAGTTCATTCATATTTTAAATCTCTACAATAATTTAAAAAAGCTTATAAAAGAAAACCACGTATCTCTCAATCTGTTTGTATAAGAGAAATACAACCAAAAAAAAAAACAACGCCCTCATGTATAAAGAAAAAAAATCTGAACAACAGATTTTACAAGTATCAAAATCCCTGAACTGTTCATGTTAATGAAATTTTGGTTTAGAGACTCCGTCTCCCTTCCAATCTCTACATTTGTAAAATCCCTAATTAATCTCTTTAAAATCGATTCACATATTATGTAATAATGTTAATATGATAATAGTTGGACGGTCATCATTTAACATCGATTCACATACTATGTAATAATGTTAATATGATAATAGTTAGATTTCATGACTTAACAATAATGTAATGTAATAAATTGAACATAATCAAATTAAAAATTGTGACTATAAATATATGTAGCGGTAATTTTATATCTAACTTCATTAAAAGATATAAAGATTGAATTCGCAAACCTGATTCCATTAAAGATTGGTTAGAGAATATGCCAAATGGATTTGGATCTGATATACTTTTCGAAATGGATGGTGTAGAAATGTTCAAACATATAAATGATCACAATGCAAAGTATACGGACGACTTTTATGACATTGTTGAGAAAGGAAAAGTAATTGAAAGTTAAAAAAAAAAAAAAAAATGTAAGATTGGGGGAAAGAATTCCAACACTAGAGTTGGTGAAATACATTGAACCCATCAGTACTATAGTGGTACGGACGAGTGAATTATTAGTATTTTTACCCTTTTTTTTTGTTTTGTTTTTTTTTTTTTTTTTTGGGGATAATGACACGCAATTTGTTGCTTTAATTTAAAAATAGTGAGAAAGAAATTGCGAAATAATAGAAAATTGTAGGGATGGCATTGAATAAAATTTAAGGATGGATTTTTTTTTTTTTTAAGAAGAAGAAGAATTTTAAGTATTGACTAACGATATTATATAGTTATTTTATTATTAAATATAGTATTTAAATCTTTAAGCTTGAAAATTTTAGGGGAAAAAAATTGAAGTGGTGGGGAGCAAACCGCATTGTATAGCTAATTTATGTATGAGGGTCTTTATTAGTCCTAATTCGTATGCCACAAATTTGTTAGAAATAAAGACAATTTTTTAAAGGGTAATCGTGGAAAATGCAAACACGAATGTTGACTCGAATAATCTTATAATACATATAAGTTTAATCTTAATTACAAATCAATTTCATCAACAAATTATAATGAATCACACAAAAGAGTAAAATTTGTACTGGGAAATTGAAAAAACACATCATTTATCGATCACGTCTATGATTCTTTCAATAACACTATTACAATTGATAGAAAACTCCAATCAATCGAGACCAAAATACCTGGAGTAAAAAAAGCTAACCTGACACTGGTTAGTACTGAATCCAGCGTCTTGGACACATAACCAATATATGAACATGAGGATAAAATATCCGTTATTATAAAAATGAAACACATGTATAGCGACAAAACTTAACATCTCGATGAGAAAAACAACACTACCTTTGTTTCAACAAACAACTACCACATAAATGAGAAAAAGCTCAGATTTCATTGATGATACTTCAGACGAAAAGTTAGTTAATACAAACAAAGAAGATGCAGCCCCTCCAACCACGAAAGGCATCACCATAGAGTCCAAAACACTTTCTCTACAATCGGGAGTCCACCAAAAGGCGATGTCAAACTTTAATCTAGCCTTAAAAGGAGAAATACAAACGCGACACAATAGAGGATGTAAACTGATGACATTGATAGCATGAAAAGTACTTTAAAGTGTTTGCCAAGTGAAAAAATGGGTTGGTTCAAAGAGTATTTTGCATTATAAAAACTTTTTATAAAAGATGACATGAAAGTGGTATTGTTGCTAAGGAAGACACGTTCCAAAAAAAGAGGGCCAAGAATCTCATAAAAATTGATGAACAAGGGGAGAAAGACTTGTGAACCACGAAAGCAGAATCTGGAAAAAAAAAAATTTTAATTAAATATAAATAATATAAAAATAGAGGATTTGAATAAGATTTGGAATGTTATGGAGAGTGCGAGGGACCAAGTAATAAAATAAATTTTAGAACGATAAAAGATGAATAATTCAAATAATATGCCAAGTTCATGTGGAATAACTTTCTTTTTCTAGGAAAGATATGCACGCAATAGGCATGGTCAGTAACTATAGGGAGAAAAAGTTGATAACTACACAAGTTAACGCAATCTCACACTTGGTTTTATTATAATATATAAATTTCGAATATTTCACAATCTCAAAATAAATTAAAAAAAAAAAGATAAAGAAGAAAAAAATGCTATGAAAGAGATTGTTATTTATTCTCAATTTCAATTAATCATTATAACTAGTTTTTCAACGTGAAAATAAATCTGTGTAATAATAAAGAGCTTTTCATATTTATTGCACATGCTGAAATTAGAAGCATAACATGATATTTTTGGTTAATGTAATTTGTCATTAAACGGATTTAATAATAGTTTAAAATAACTATTTCTCAGTGTCACACTCTTCCAACGTTAATAACGAGTCAACAGAATGTAAGTAACAACGGAACTATGTTCAATGTTGTGGGCGCACAGGCCCTTATTGAAGAGTTTAAGAAATACATATGATCCATTTGATATAGTTTTTGCTTTGCTTTTAGTTAGTAGAAGAAGAAAAACAAATGTTATAACTCTCAATAAATATTTGCAATCGCATTTTTAAAAGAACTTAATACGTCAAAATAATTTTAAAATTTCTTAATAGTCAGTAAAAATATTATAACTTTATTATTTTATTAAAACTCAAATATGAATTTCAAAGTTTACTCATGAGAACTTTTTTTTAGAAGTTACATTTGACTTTGATTGTAAATTCTTCTAAAAATAAAAAAACACTTTTAAAAAATCATCCAAACACTTTCAGAAATAGACATGTAAACTTCACCTTTGTTAAACTTTCGTTTAATTTGTCACCTGACTAACCTCCTTTCTCTCTCTGCTTTACCTTCAGAAATCACAATTCTGAAATATTACTCCTTCTCAATCTCTTTTTTAAAACCATTATTTTTTGTAACTTTTTTTTTTTTCCCTCTCTTTCTTGGTGATGCTGATGGCCTCATTCTCCACCTTTTGTTTTCATTAACGTGCGTATGTAGTTTATTTTTTATATTTATATTTATAATATTGTTTTGAAATATGTTTATTACTATAATAGATTGTTCGATGGTAGATTAAAATATTTTATATTATATGCGAAACAATTACGTAGAAGCATTTTAAAAGAAAATTTAAATCACCAATTCTTACTGAAAATAATAATAATGACACAACATCAAGCAGTGAGGTTGTTCCTAAAAAATTTCTGGAAGAGCCTAGACTAACAACTACTAAAAGAATTAGAAGTGTTACTGATTCCCGCATATTTTAGTTTAAAAATTATTAGGGATTCATATCATGCATGATAAATAAGCCTTTTTGTGTTATGCTCATTCAATATCAATATTACATTCAAAACATATTGTTTCTTACTTTACATATTACATTGATGACATGTTTACTTATCAGGAGTGAAGAACGAGAATCAATCCCTTATTTACTTATTCTTTTTTTTTTTCTTGAAATAGGAGCGGAAATGTGAATTCCATATCAATTGGGTTTAAAAAATGAGATTGCCGATTCTAGCCCCCCTTGGATTGTGCCTTCCAATTCTGATATTGGCATTAAATTATTATCTTACACTTAGTTTACCTGCAAAATATTATATTAAAAAATACCAAAAAATAATAATAACAACCTATATCAATTATTTTTATTTATTTAATGCTACACAATTATCTTAATTATTATATACGCTGTTTGAATAAATTAAAAATGTATTTTTTATTAGAATAAAACAATATGTATTTAGTTTTGATAATTTTTATTAATTTAAGTTTTAACACTTTTTAATTTTTTGAAATAATAGAAAATTACACAACTTATTTATTATTTTAGAGTCCCTAATATAGTGATTAGTTTAATTTGAATTAATAATATGATTATACATAGATAAACTAATCATTTTAATTTTGAAAACACAACTATAAAGGCTATATAGTAAATTTACAATAGTTCATTTCAATTATGGGTTAAAGTAAATAAGTAAATGAGATTCGTAGTGACTCAAATTTTGAGTCCTAAAACCAAGTAAACAACTTATTCAAATTCTAAGTCCTCACCCAGAATCCTATTTACTCCGATTCATGTCTGTTAATGCATTATTTGTGTTTTCCACCATAGATGCCTTATTGGTCGGTATTGAATCTCCACGTGAACTGACACCACAAAAACAATAAAAGAGCTATGTAGTTGTTTTGGGGGGCACCGTGGGGGTGTTTCCCAAGGAGACTTCGATGTTTAAGTCAATCATGAGTTCTAGGGAAATGCGAGCACTCCTTGGTGTATGAGTGAGTGAGCTTTAATGGTGGCTAATGGTGATTCATTAAGGATAGGAGAGACTAGTAGGCTAGAGAGAGGGGAGAGGGAGAGAAATGAGAGGGTGAAGTATATAAAGTGATGTTTGTGTCAAGTGTTTCGAACCCTCTTCATTCTTAGATCATCTCCAATTCAAAACTCTATTTTAACTCAATTTTTGCACCAAAATAGTATAACTTTTGCACCAAACTTTAAATTTTACTCTTAAATAAATATCCTATATATCTTTTTCTATTTGCACCGTCCGCACAGATAATGTAGTTGGGCGGCAAAATAGCCCTGGGTTGGAGCCTAATTCCAAGCCAAGTTGGTGCTTCCCTTCAATATAGCGCCCGTCTGGAGATGTCTTAACGAGGGCTATTTATACACAAATGAATGGCAAAGGAAGGGCCCTATGAGAGGTACACCTGTAATTGTCTGCGTTAGACACCGTATCTGGGGTCTTTTATCCGCACAATATGGACACAACCATGTAATCCAAGCACCGTCGCCGTATGTGGGCCTCCAGTGGGCCCATATAATCGACTATTAACGACCCGATCATACAGTTTTCCACGTGAACTTTTGTAATTGTCCAACTGGTTTGTTTTTCATACAGTTTTAAGCCCATCTAATAATGTCCATTCCGATTATGCGTAAGTAAACAAGGTTGATCCACCCAAAGACAGTGGCAAAAGCTTACGGGGACCATCAAAGCTTCAATTTGCGTGTAGGTTTAAATTGAGAAATGGCCCAAAATCATCCTCGGCCATCGGACACAACAAGTACAGCAATTTGTCCCCTGCCCGGTAAATGGGCCTTAAGCAGCCTCTAAAATATCTTTTATATCATGACCAATGTCCCATTTGGTCCGATAACGAATTAATAGCTAAATAATATAGGAAAATAATAATGACAATTTTTTTCCGCCATCTAATTCAATTCATGGCAATCCAATATATGTTTAAAAAAAAAAATCAAAGTTAATCCATCCCTATTGTGTTGTTTAAAGGGAGAAACAACTAAATAATAATTTTTTAACAGAGTAATAGTAAATTATAATGTAAAAGGGTTGATCTTACCAGATGATCCAGCAACGTGAACTTCAATTACTGTAAATTTAAACTTCAGTTACTAGAAATGTGAATTCACGCAGAAGAAAATGTAAAAAAAGGGGAATACACATTTACTTTAGTTACATTTTATTCTGCATGAATTTATATTTCTGGTAATGAAATTCATATTCACAATAACTGAAATTTACATTGTCAAATATTATATGGTACCGAATATAAGACTTTGTGTAAAATTTTAAACATAATAATAAATAACATAATCAGGTTTGGAACTACACAAAATCAAAAAAGCACATCCTCTTTCCTCCTCTGTCTCTCACTCCTCCTCTCTCTTTCCATTTCTAACATGAAACTATGTATTTATATGTTTATTGTTTAAATTAACCATGAAGCTGTTATTTTCCAGATAGTTCAAGAAAATCTAAGTATTATCCAAAAATCTAAAAATTTTCATAAATTCAAGAATTCACTAGAAAATATATGCTTTAATTTATCATTTTTTAAAAAATTTGTTGTAAACAATAAAAGTTAAGGAAGAGAAATGAATTTACATTTTAGAATTCGTAAAAAATAATGAAATATTTTTAACTAACATACTTGAACTGATACTGAATTAAATCGTTGATGGGATTTTATTTTATTACTTAAAAATAAAAGATTATTCTAGAAATTAAAAAAAAAGAAAAGAAAAGGAAAGATTTTAGAAATCTAGCAGAGGAAATTCGATATCATGTTCCAGTGGCGATCTCCTAAATTGAATTTCATCATCTTCAACGAAATCAAAATATAGATTAATGGAGCTTAAAAAAGAACAAATGAAAAATTGAAGGTTTTTGAAGATTCCATTCCAATTTGTGGGATAAAAGAAAGGCCAATTTCAATTTTCACCCCCAAACAGTTCTTCTTGTTTTATTTTATTTCCCGAACTTTAAAACGTTATAAGTTCAATCCAAACTATACTCCGTGTCCCATTTTTGACCATTCTGTCACGAAATCCTTGAAAACTCAGGGGTGTCAACCATGTGACTCACATAATTAAAAAGGGTATTTAGACAAATCCCACCAAAATTAGTTTAAAAAACTATATAAAAACACACAAAAAGAAGAAAATGAATACTCTCACTCTACTCGATCTTGCCTACTAAGTGGCATGTGAGGGTTTAATGTAATTAAGTTTATTTTGTAGAAGTGATTTATCTAAAGTACCCAAAAAAAAAAAAAAAAAAGACATATGAGAGTGACAGGGTTAATAATTCCATTGAATTTCGAAAGTTTTTATGATGGACATGCCAAATGTGATATTCCTAATAGACCCGGGTGCAATTTGTAACATTCTTAAATTTAGGGGCCAAAAAGGGATGAAGAACATAGTTGAGGGGCCAACAGTGAAACTAACCCTTTCAAGATGGCGGAGGAGGAATGATAGAAATGAGGAACAGGAGGACGATGCTCTATTCAATAGTGAACTTAATGCTTTGTTTCACTGAGGCTACCTTATGGAGTGTGATATCCAAGAACAAAATAATGGAACGAAAATGCCACTTTTTTTTTACTTCTAGAATATAATACTAAATTAATGTGTCAATAATAAATTAATATTTATGTGAAAAAAAAAAAAAAAAAAAAAAAAAACCTCTTCAATGAAGTGATATTTTAGAAGTCGAAGTTGCCATCTGTTAAATTTAGCGATAGATTTTCCTATCAAATGAAGGAAATATTGAGTTTAACATTTAATTACTATTGAATTGATTGATGCCTTAACTTTTCTTGTCTAATCATTACATTCCATCATTTTTAAATTATTCAAATATTAAAAGTCTAAAACTTTATTCATATGAATTCTAAAATTTAATGATGACGATAAAACATAAATATAATATTAGAAACAACAGTATACTTTAAAATACATATAAATATGCTGTTTTAACATTTGTTTTGTAATTACTATAGTCGGCACTGACAAAGTAATGGGAGATGGTAAAAGGAACAATCATTTCTTGGAGAGAACATTTACTTATCTCCAAGCTTCTTCATAAATATATGGCATAAGTAGAAGGAAAATAAAATTTAAATGTCTACATAAGCATAAGTCAACCAAATAAAAATAAACGATAATTTCACATCTCCTTCCCTCAAGCATTCTTAATACTCTATTATTATTTACACGTCTCTTAAAATACCAATTGGAAGCTATCTTACATTAAAATATAATAATTGGACGTTTTCTATTTTTAAGGAAAATAAAAATCCTCCGTTTTAATCCAATTAAATGCGTGTGCATGCTCACCATGAAAAGAATGATCTAAATTTACCTACTTATTATAGAACAGAGCCTTTAAAAGTTCACGCCGCGGCAGACCGTTGACCATGGTCTTCCAAATTCAGAGCTTGAAGCAGCTTTGGCCATGATTCTGGAATTCCTCCGGGAAGATCGAATTCCAGCAATTTCCCGCGTCTGCCATAGAATTCTTCCAAAGGCCGACTCTGTCAAAACAAGTCAATTCACTGGTCAGTAACAATGTGATATGGTGCCTAAAGTGTTCTATAGGTGTCTCGTTTCAAGTGTAGGAGATATGGGAATATCTGAATACCATCTCGTTATATACACGGAGTCGTTCCTTAACAACTTCTTCTGTGTCATCAGACCGCATGATAAGCTTTGATACACAATGAGGCGGCGGATCTAGTGGAGGCATGTATATGCCGGGCTTCCCATCCTCCCCCTTAATGTCAATGCATGCAATGTTAAAGTTTCCGCCACATTCACTGCAAATCCTTCTTCCAAGGCACTTTGCAAGCAAAGCATCCTCCCGAAGTTTTAGATTAATCACCAAGTCTATATCCGTCACTCCCTCTAAAATTTCCTGCAAATAATAATTAAAGAAAATCATAATTAGACCATCACTAAAGTGATCGTCTGAATTGGAAGGAAGGAAAAAAAAAAAACTAATGTGATTCCAAAAGAAAAGATACTCTACTAGCTATAACCATCAAAGTACAGCTACAAATATAACACCATACCTTTGGCAACATAATGAAAAAGCTCAACAAGCTGATAGGTAACAAAGCCAACTCAACAATTGCTTACCGGATCTACTCTAGAAGAAACTAGCCCTACCTGGATTTTTTTTTTTTTTTTTTTTTTTTTGGAAAGCCCTATCCGTGTTAATTGAATTTTCTGTAAGTCATATGTGGGAAAAGAAACAACGTATCTCATTATGTTCCAAAACTTCCGATTAGGTAGATAACTCTAAAAATCCCTAACCTAACTGAAAGAGAAGTTGATGGGAAACTACCCCACTTACGATGAACTATTCCAATAAGCTTAACCCCTCCAATAGAGGCTATGTACCTAACGTGCTTCAACCTTCAATCTGCCTTTTTCCTTGACAGAAGGCCCGGTCCCCCGAGTCAAATCAGCTAACATACACAAATCAGATAAAAATTTAACAAATTTGTCTGCCTACCTAATCATATTCTTGAAAAATCTCTTATCCTGCTACCCTTTTATTTTTAAGTTAAAATCATTCACGTTTCATAACACATTGTATCATACACATCGTAAAGAAGTACTCACAGCCTGTCTTATAGTTCGAGGGAAGCCATCAAGAATGAAGCCAGATTCACCCTTTTCTGCACTAGCTTGAAGACGGTTGGACAGTAAATCTATCACAATTTCATCTGAAACCAATTTGCCTTGGTTAACAACCTCTGCTAGCTGCAAAAAATTAATAGCGGGAAAATAAAAAAAGGAAAGTAATGACGATCCAAACACAAGAAAATATAGCATATACATGTTCGTCTATAAAGACACATATTTTAGATATATCTTTCATCCTTAACCGGTCCTACACTGTAACATTTAGAAATATGGATATAACAAGACATCTGTTATATGGAACAATCACTTATAAAAAAGTATAACTCTATCCTGAAATAAATAAATTCCTTCTTATTACACATTCTAAAGGCCTTGTTACATAAAACAAATGTCGTGTTACACTTCGGTTTTACATGTCATCTGTTATACCGGTACGTCGTGAACACACACACACACACACATATACATATATAAATGTATCTATAATTTTACAGAATCAAAAATTAGCTAATTACTTGTACCAAGTAAAAGAAGATGCAATCCTTTTGTACCTTTCCTTTCTTGTCAATGAAGAAAGAAATAAGCCAAAAAAATTAAAAGATGATGAAATTCAATTGAAAATGTGAATTGAAGAACCGAAGATCAAAAAAATGAAACAATCGGATTAAAAACTAATAGCTAAAATTTAGTTACAAAAAAAAAAAAAAAAAAGGAAGTTTCATTGTAAATGGAGAAATTCCATCGAGATCAGGTGCGAAATTGATAAAAGTTTCAGGAGCCGATCAGAAAAGATAAAAAGAAATCCATAGTTAAATTTTTATTTTTTATTTTTTAAAGGAAGGAAAAGAAAAAAAAATGGGGTAACCCTAGAAACGGACCTTGGGAGCGAGGGGACCAGAGGAGGCGAGCTCCTCGCGGACGAGATCGCCGGTGGCGATGTGGGGGACGCCGAGGAGATTGGAGAGGCGGGACGCGTAGGTTCCCTTGCCGACGCCGGGGCAGCCGAGGAACACCCACTGCACGTTCCTCTGGTTCGGCTCTCGCCGGAGAGGACCGCCCAGATTCGCCAGTTTTTGTAGGTCAACGACAGACGAAGACGACGACGAAGACGAAGACGAAGAAGTGAGGTAGCGAATGGAAAAGACCGTAGAATTGGAAGTAGAAGAAGAAGAAGAAAGTCGCAGAGCACGGAAGCTAACCCTCAGCGCCGCCATTGGAGTACAGAGAAAGAAGCTTTTTTTTTTTTTTTTTTTGGGAGAGTTTGAATTTGATTTTGATCAAAAGCTTTTCGCTTTTGCTTCTTTTTTTTTTTTTTTTTTTTTGGTTAGTTATTTTCTTCACGTGTCGTTCCTGGAAGCGAGGAGGTGATTTTTATTTCTTTTTATTTTTTTGTTTTTTTATAATTTTTATTATTCTTTTTTGGTGTTTCAAAACGTGCCACGATGATGACGTCTTTTGTTTTTCCTTCTTTTTTCTTTTTCCACTTTTCTTTTTTTATTTTTTATTTTTTATTTTTGGAAATGTAAAATCCATGTTGGTGATTCTAGAGAGCTAACAGAGATTTGCTGGGTTTTCCCCCTTTTTTTTAATTTTTAATTTTTATTTTTTTTGGGCTTAAACTTTACAGAGCAAAAAGACAACAGATTGCTGAGTCGCGTTGCCACGTGGGGTCCACGGCAGACCAAAAGCTGTACTGGAGTCTAGTGTGCAAAACAGTCTCATGTCTTGTAACGTTAGTGCTTTTTTTTGTCTTATCATCTTATTTTAACTCAAACCGTATTTTTTTTTGTCTTTTTTCTAAAAATTTTTTATTTTTTTCTCAAAAATTTTTTTGCTTTTTCTGAAAATTCAAAAAAATTTACTATTACAATCAAAACATTTCAACTCAAACTAACCAACCAAACGGACCATAAGTTGTTGTCCGGCTTAGATGTTGTTTGTTTCATGAGTTCAAAGTCAAAATTTTTATCTTAATTTTTATTTTTTTCTGAAAAAATTTTTATCTGTTTTAAAAAGTCAACAAAATTACTATTAAAATTTAAAATTTCAACTCAAACTCATTCGTCAAACGGACCTTAGTTTGTTTTAAGGGAAATAAAAAAAGGAAGAAAAGAAAAATACATATAAACGGTGAGAAAAAAAATTAAAGGAAAAGAAAAGGAATTTTTATTTTTAATTTTGTCCGCTATAGATTTCATATTCTAATATTTTCTTATAAAAAAAAAAATCTAATCTCTTCTATCTCTTTTTCAACCCAAAAAAAAAAAAAAAAAATCTGTTCTATCTCTTCATATAAAATTGAAGTGAGCAAACAATTATGATCCTAAAACCCTTCTGTTAAAAAATGGGGTCCTCATTACTTAATGAATAAATATGAGTAAAAACTATACGTTAAAATGTTATATTTTGGATTATTAGGTATGGAGTAATTCCATCTAAGATTTGTTTGTGATACGAGATTTTATGAACACTCACTTAATTAATTAAAAAAAAAAAAAACGTTCTAAATGTGGAACCTAATATATAAAGCTATAAATTCAATTGCTACAGTTGGATCATTAGGCACGTAGTAATTCCATTGAGGTTTTCTTTGTGGTACGGAATTTTATGGAAACTCATTTTATTAATTTAAAAAAAAAAAAAAAAACCTTTTAAATGTGGAACCTAAGATGCAGATTTCCATATTAGTTCCCCTTTCAAAAAAAAAAATTTTTTTCCCATATTTGATCTCATCAAATTTAAAAATGGTGAAAAGCAAGATAAAATAATATTAGGAAAAAACACCTACATAACATAAATTTAAATATCATTACATTAATATAATACAAAAAATTAATATTAAATTAACATGACACTAATTAAACTAAAATTACTTAAAATTTATTTTATCTTGATAAATAGATTTTAAGAATGTAGTTATTTAGATAATTATCTCATAATTATTTTTTTTTGGCAACGAAAAAATTGGCCCAAGGTAAACAAGAGTTCCATTTTGTTCTCACCAATAAAATAATAATAATTATATTTTTTTAAAAAATTGCTATATTGATGGTCAATGTCATCATGTTATTTTTGGCAACGAAAGATTTCACAAAGCCGAAAACAACCCTGTATTTTATAATTATTTTTTAAATGCAAAACTTATCCTAAATAATTACGAGTTGAAAGAATGTCACTTAATTTTTAGACACACAGGCAATAACATTAAGAACAAAAAACAGTATTCTACAACACTGACAAACCGATCCAACCCCAATCCATCTACAAGAAATTAAAATCACAAAGAGAAACCAATGGAGTGATCGCAATCCAGGAATCTGCTTTTCGCTAAGTAGCGTGTCGCATGAGTGCCGCTACGGCCGATGGTATACGTATTTTGTTCTGGGATCCACAATAAGACCCTTTCCACCATTCACCTCTAAATCGTGCCTGTGCAAAAACGGCCATCGAAACATCAGAATCGAACTTTTTAGCTCTCCTCACATGGTAGTTGCTACGATGTGAAATGCAGAATCAAAAGCAGTTTGATCCGAAACGTTTAAGAGAAAAACATAAACATTTTTCAAGCAGCGTCGTAGTCGTTCCCATTAACCAAAAGATTGAAGATCGCCTTTGCAGACTACCCAATAAAGCAAATCCAAACGTAGAAACAAGAAAAAAGGAGAAGGTATACTAACTGGAAAACAAAGTCGGGAATCGTCAACTGCTCCCGAGGAACGTATCTGAAAAGCTGCAGAAGCCGATCGACATATACTACTTTCTTCCATACCTACGAAAGAATATCAAAAACGTCTGATGACAGTGTACTTGCAAGGAAACTCGAGGTATTAGAAACAAACCAATCAGAACAAAAATAGGCATACCACGCTGTCAACAAACAATTGCAAAGCGAATACAGCAGCCTTAAGTCCAAAGGTTGGATGGAGGACATAAATTGCCTACCATCAAACAAGATAAAAATCAGGACTATAATAAAATAGATAATATAATTGTTGCACGCTATATCTATAGAGAAAGAGAGAGCAAGTTCTGTACATGCAGATTACGCTGGTGTTTCCGACCAAGTATTTGTTGTAATCTCCTCATAAATCCGAGGTCTGGCTGACTGTTTTACAAGCACATATTTGTCTAATTAGCAAAAGAGCATTACTTTCCCAAAAGGTTCATTTGTAAACAAAACCGTTCACAAACACATCATCCGGTATACCGTCTCTGATGGTAAGTTGTATCATTATACTTACATCTGTAAAGATGCTGCTGAGTGAAAGTATACAATAGTGTAAGGCTTCTGAATCAATGGCTCAAATTCCTGCAATCAGTCAGAAAGACAAACAGTTTTGAAGTGAAACGAGCAAAATATATATACATATAATTATCTAACCAGCAAATCTGTTCTGCGACATTATTATATCTGTAGTAAGAACTATATTCAAAAAAGGTTCCATTACCTTAACCACATGGAGGACAAAACGCTCCAGATCAAGACATCGCAGCAGAAAATGAGCTCCCACAACAACCATTACGGGTCGACCCTCACTGTCAACCCCACCGCGGTAACTGAAATAAAGAGAATTAATTTTTTTACAGTTCAATTTTCACATTAACCTAAGGCCACTACGACCAGGATAACTTACACAATTTTCATCTCTGCAATCTCAGAAAGATTGAGAGAGTTAGCTTTAGCAAGATATCGTGAATGAAGAGAGTATTCTTCAGCAGCAGACAATGGAGGTCCACCAAGGTCACCAAAACCTAACAGTTTAGCGCAATTGAATCCGCTTCGTGCTTGAGCAGTTTTTTCCCATTGTTCCTTGCGTCTTTGGTCTGGATCTTTTATTAATGACATGAATGCAGGATCCAAATAGGTTTCCAAATATGATGAGTTCCTATAAGAGAGTAAAAATCAGATTTAATACAAATCACTCTCTATCCACACAAAACTATATTAGATAACCACAATTACAAAAAAAAAAACACATGAGTAGGAGGAAAATAACGGAATTTTATAACTAAAATACCAATAGTTGTTTATTTAATTCATTTTACTATAAAAGTATAGAGTTCTATTATATCTGCTTCGGCATATATACTTCTAATTTCTCCACACGAATTAAGGAGTAGAATCTATCACTGAATGATATGTAGGAATCTACAGTAGAAAGAGTGATTGGTTGTATATGCACTTGTATCTTCACAATTGGCGAGTCATTCAAATCTCTTCCGCAAATGACGCAATTGCTAACCAATTATCAACAACATGCAGCAGAAAATAAAGATGATAATGCATATTAAGACCAATTGAAATCTCCCGACCTTCGGACCATGCCAACATCACTGACAGGTAGATCTAATGGAGCCTCAGTAGACTTTGGAATGGTCTTTTTCGGCAATGGCTTTATCCTGATTTTACGTTCATCTATAATTGTCTCTCCATTTTCATCTCCGACATCTGCTGGTAGTTTTGAAATGGCAATCTCCTCTTCATGTTTATCTCGAGGAAAGTAAAGTGGGAGCAATCTACATCAGGACAATGTATAAGCAAAACAGTGAGTCCCAATCTTTTAACAGAAACAATAAGAAACTGAAAAGATTCACATATGCTAAAATTAGTTGCATTTTCCACGTCTGCAAGTTAAGGGGAAAATGAAAATAATTCCAAAACCTTTTATATATCTCTGTGTCGGATGCGGTAGTTGTACAGAAAACAACAGTCTTGATTTTATCTTTCTGCTTTTCAAGAAACCGCCGCACAGTCCCTAACAAAAGAGAAGAATAAGCAAGTAAGAAAGAGAACAGAAATATTAAATTTTGTGATTATCCAAAACGTGCCTGCCATAATCATTGTTCATCATTATGGTGGATGCGTATATTTGCACGATAACATGGAAGAAGAGCAAGCTAGTAGTATTTAAAGTAGGTTTTTCCTTTGCCCCACAATTAGTTGTTATAATGCGCACGATATCTGAAGTTACAAACTCATCTCGAGAGATTCAAAGTGCCAAAGATAACAGGAAAGTACCACAAGAAGTTTAAAACGGCAACATGCAGGAGAGAAACTCACTTATAGCAACATGAGCAGCTGGTTCACGAGGATAGTTCTTGGTCTCTGTATAAATACAGCCCATTGCAATGCTGCATTCATTTATTGAACGCAGAATTCAGCTCCAAATTAAACAAGACTATAAGCTGAAGCGAGAAAGTTAACAAGATTATAAAAGGAACCTTTGTAGGCCATTTCAATAAGAAGTTCAAGGCAAGAACGATAGCAATGGCTCAGAGCATTCTCTGCAGCGGTATGGTACTTTACTGCATACTTTGGACCCACAGTGTGGATAACCCTCCTAAAAATTTAAAAAATTAAAATTAAAACAAAAAAAGGAGAACATTTTAGACAAATCAAGAATGTCCAGCGGATATATGATGACTAAGATAATTAATACCAAAGGTAACATAGATGAAGGAAAAATAAATAAACAAGAACATTTAAACATACTAAGCAAGATGTATGCTTGATCAATAACAATGATCGATGAGAAGCATCTTATCACATGATTACAAATTGATAATACTATGTAATCAAATCCCAATAACCAACCAAAGAAGTACACAAGCACCCGCACCTAAGCAGACATATTCCCTCCAGAATTACTAAGACAAGAAAATGGCTATAAGATATCAACTTTTAATTTCCAGACACAGATGTACATTTGCAAAATTAAGCTTCAAAACAATAGGAAAACAGAAAGCAGCCTTTTATATCTTAAATCCCAGGTGACAAGAATGCACCGAAATACCCACCTAGCAGGAAGGTCATAAGCATTAGTAACCTTAGCCATCCCTGTTCGACAGCCACCCTGAAAGAAATGAGGAAATACCTAGCCAATCAAATCTTGATTCTAAATGATTTCAATAAAAATCATGCACGAGTTAGCATTGAAATTTAATGTTAGTTTCACATGTATTATCTTCACACTGCAATATCAAAGCATTACTATTTCAAGGCATTTCAACCGATGAAAATTCCGACCAACGGAGGATAATCTAAAGAGTACCATCAAGAAAATAAAGGAAAGATATTAACAAGAGGAGGGAAAGATATTAACAAGAGGAGGGAAAGATATTAACAAGAGGAGGTAAAGGTTCACACACCAATGTAGCACATTCTTCTGCAAGGCCAGGTCCAGCTGCAGCATGCAATCCCAGGCTGCTGTGTGCTTCATCCAAGTTCTGTTAATCAACCAATTGATGAACATGTTAGTATTTTAGCCTCATTAATATAAACTGGACAATTTTGTAAGTTTTAATTGAGCTCTAAAATAGTTCAGGGTCTTTAAGGTCGGTATGAATCAAAGCCTCACCTCATTTGTGGAATTCACAACAGCATCCACTTCTAGATTCCACGGATTCCCTCTCCAAAGATATATCTTCGAATTAATTTCATCATCAACGGGAAACCTTGAAACCATACCATTGCTACCGCTCTCTGCCCCAGACGAGGATGTCAAAGGATCAGGAAAGTATGAATTAGAAAATGAAGGATCTTCATTCCCGAATTCTAAAGATATTCTATACTCCGCGTCACTCCACCGTGGAACTTGATCCAAGTTGACAACATAATCCACGCTGTCGGTTGGCGAGCCACCTCGGGTCGTGGTTGCAGCCGAAGGCACGGGCCTATACATTTTCAGCAATGTGTAACCACAATTCCACTCTTGTATCGAATAATTCTACATGTACACCAATCCTTTCCAAAATCAAACTTCCTCCGACAAATTCTACAAATTTCACATCCAAACCAATCGCAGAAACCCCTGAAAAACCATGAAATACCCATGAGACTAAATCCATATATATAAACACACACACTAATAAGATCAAATTTCTATGACAAAACTCCTGAAAAAAAAAAAAAAAACATGAAAAACCCACGAGATTAATCAAATTAACCCTTCTGCAATAATAAGATCATAATTAATTCTTATTACAAACAACAATTCATAGCTCAACAATATGCAAACTCACACACACACACACACACACACACACACACATATTGAATTAACCATCATAAATCCAACTTCAAACTTGAATTTTGAAATGCGAAATCCAAAAATTACACCAACGAGAGAAATCCAATTCTGATTCATTTCCGTTTCGGTAGAAGAAAAGATGTACGGACAAAAAATAAAATGGAAATTTTGCATAAGAACAGAGGAAGATTGAAGAATCTACCCCCAATTAAATGAGCTTAAGATAAACAATTTGCTTAAATAACTACTTCAATTCAAACAATCAAATGGACCATTCACCAAGCCCTGACCTGGAATTTTCCGAGAAAAATGAAAAAAAAAATTGGGGACAAACTACAAAATTCAAGAAACCCTAATCCAATCATTGTTGGAGGAGAGAGAGAGAGACTACCTGGGACTATTTGAGTCTGGGTATCGCAATTTTTTTTTCGTTTTTTTTTTTTTTTTGGTGTTTTATTTTCTTTTTAATCTTAGGAAATGTTTTTTTTTTTTTTTTTTTCCGATGGCGGAAACACAACTATGATTGCTGGCTCGATGAGCTAGCAAGGATCTTGGGATCCTTTGTCCGAAAATGTAGCTGACACATTAAAATTAAAAAAATATTTTTTTTGGGGAAATTCTACATTGGGATCGTTTTTTTTTTTTTTACTCCAATGATGATGTCAAAATTTTTTTACCATCAGATCTTTTTTTTACTGACTGAGATATTATATGCACGCTAAATCTATTATAAACTCAATTAAATGTGATTAAAGATAATAACTAATTAAAAAAAAGAAGTCATCCTTCAACCCTTGTCTTACCCAACTCCAATGCCCCACCTCTTCTCTCTCCCTAGTGCTGCCATGGCTTCTCAAAGGTCGTGGAAGCATAGGTCGCATAGATCCTCAGAAAAGGCAAGGGTTGCTTGATCTTCACGGTGGGCTCGATGGCAGGGAACAAACTTGCGAGGTAATCTAGGTCGCAACCCACGATGAAGGGCATTCAAATCTAGCATGGTAGGCTCGCGGCTAGACGATCACCACAGTGGGCTTGACGGCGAAGAGATCTAGCACTGGGCTCATAGCTAGATGATCTATTGGATTTGGTCGTGGATCTAGACACCTAGTGAGAACAGTGGGTTTCGCTGGTTGGTAGTCGCTAGGGGCCGAGGGGTGAGAGGTGGGGGGTCACGTGGTGGTTCGCCATCACTAGGGGTGCTAGGCAACCGTCGGGGAATGCGAGGTTTTTCAGTGAGATCACGATCTTCTATTGGTTCTCCAGATCCGTCAACCTTAGCAATGCAACTGAGGAGGACGGGTCGTCAATGACAGTTGCAAGTGTCGCATCTGGAATTGGCGGCGACAATCACTAAAATCTGGGTTTAGCAACTCTTTTTTTTTTTTTTGTAATGTTTTTTATTTTATTAAAATAATATTTCTGAATTATTTTGATTAGAATTTAATGTGCTAAAAAACACATACACCCTTACTTAGATCAAATAATGATTGTTGGATTTTACACCATTAATGATGGCAAAAAAAAAAAGTGATCTCATTGTAGAATTCCCCTTTTTATTTTTGTTTATATATTTTTTTTTTCCTTTTGCCTCACATTTTTTTTAATTATTTTGGTTTAATTTCTTTGTCTTGTTGTGTTAATTGACTTCTAATATCAATACCACCCCTCCATCTTTCTTCAGATTGCGTGTAAACCCTTCTTCTTCTTCTTCTTCTCCTTCTTTTTTACCCTTCTTATTTTCCAATTTCCAATGAATTATTCAATGGCACTATGGAAAGAATTTTAAAATAATGGGAATATTCTAAAAGATTAGTAAAAGTGCTATCTTGAAAGGAATTAGTGGAAGTATATTGTGTGAATTGTACCTTATTACACCTAAAAGATATTATAATTTATATTTTAGTGGAAAATATTTTCCTTGTTTATCAAAAAAAAAAAAAAACTAGTATGATCGACGTGCTTAAGGCACGTCACCATTCATTGTAAATTTTATTTATTATTTATTTTGCATTAAAAAAAAACTTGAAATCGAATATGAGTAATAATGTTTCACTATAAAATTATTTATTTAGGTTTTTTTTTTTTTTTTTTTGTTTAAAAAAACTTGAAATTGAACACGAGGAATAATGTTTCACTATAAAAAAAATCAATTTTCTATGAAAAGATACAAATAAAATGTTAATACTAATTTATGAATTTTGTTATATATATAAATTTCTCTGCACATAATTTTTATGAGGAATTAAAAATATAAATTTTAAAAAATATAAAACAAAAACCATAATGAATAGAAGTTGAGAGCATTTATCAAAGTAAAGTGGAAGAGTAAATAATTTGTCCTTTTGTGGTTAACAAAGAACAAAAATGACTTGTTATTTTGACGTGTAAGATGTTAAAAAAAAAATATATTAAAAAAAAAAAAAAGGAGCGTATTACGTAGATTAATGCAACTCATTGAAGTAAAATAAATGGAAAAAGAGTGAATTTTGACCATTGGAGTGTAGGTTGAAGAACAAAAAAAAAAAGTGCAAAATCTCTTTCTCACTTATTATGTTCGCGATTCTTCGTCTACCAATGCAGAAAATGCTCCAATTTTCCATTCTCATACGAGGCCAGAAAGTTTATTGGCAATAGGTCGGCACGAAGTGATTCATCATGCTCAAACAAAAGCCGATCGTTCGTTAGGGACGCTTTATATATCATCAAATTCCCACAAATGGAATGAGAAGTTATAATATGACTAGTCATGGTTGGTGCCTACGGCAACTTTGTGTTTTAGTTTTAAAATCTCAAATCAGATATGAATCTTTTATTGTTGAATGAAAAAAGAAAAATTATGAAGTAAAAAGAGTTTGAAGTAATATAATGTGAAAAAAAAAAAAAAAATTTGTACCCCAATTAAACAATGTTATATATTTTACATAATTATTTTACATTTTAATAAAAATCATTCTCAAAACGAAGGGAAAAAATGACGTAAGAATTAGAGAGTGTATCCTATAAAATTATATAATAACTATTGAAGAATAAATTACATACACAATACTTGACCTAGAAATTTATGTATAATTGCATAAAGGGATTAACTATGAGATGTTGAAATTAATTGTTCTTTAGAAGTTTGACAACATAATAATAATAACAATAAAATTATTATTATTATTATTATTATTATTATTATTATTATTAGGAAATAAAAAACATGCTGAGTTCTTTATAATTTTTATTCCATGTTGGTAATTTTTTACTTACTTTATTTTATAATATAATATAGATAGTCTAATAATAGTTCATCTGAGAATATATTACTTGGGATTGTTGATAGAAGTTGATCTTAATCAAATTCTTATACTTCAGTTAAAAATTAAAATTAAAGATACTTTACATTTTTAGAATTTATGAATTACGCTTTTATAACAAAGAAAGGTTCCGCATTTTTTTTTTTAATTTTTACTTTTGTTGAGGAATATTTTGCTTTGTTTAAAGTTAAGGAAAATATGACTAAGAACCTAAAAGCCGAAGACAAAAACAGAGAAAAGTGACTCTTTCTATTTTATCCCTCAAATTTTTCTTCTTCGTTACCTGAAATTTTTACGGTTGGATTTATTGATTGAACATGAGTTGAAGGGTACAAATTGAAGTAATCTAATGAGAGAGAGAGAGAGAGAGATTTTTAGTTAATTTGAGCATATCTTATTATGAATAGAAAGACATCAATTGTAAAAAATGAAATATGATATACAGGGAAGACAAATACCATATGAATAAATCTAAACCATTACATTTAAAGTGAAAACAGAATAATGAATTTTAACTTTTAGATTACTTTAATCAAAGGTTTGAAGTACAAAATTCTATAGGATTTATTTTACGAATATCCCTTAGATTATGTACCATAGTTCATTTTGTCCCTTGAGTTATTAAAACCGTTTATTATGCCTTCTAAACTATATAAAATCATTTAGTTTGCCCTTTTCTTCTATTTCAACTTATCTATTTAACGGAATGCTGACATGACATATAATTAAAAATTAAACAAACATGTTTTAGAATATAAATCCCTATTATAAATAATATTTTTTTTCTCTCTCGTTCTCTCTGTACAATAAATCTACTTCCTAACCCTTTGTAGTTAGCTTCTTAATTGTAATTTACTCAGCTTGGGGGCGAAAGGAAGAGACTAATGGCCTGTTTGCTTGAATGGTTCAAACCATTCAACCCAAACTTTTTTTTTTTTTTCCTAAAAAGTTTTTGTCTTTTTCCCAAAAGGTTTTTTGTCTTTTCTAAAATTTAAAAAATTTACTATTGAACTTAAAATTCCAACTCAAACTACTCCACCAAACAGCCATAATAGAGGAGAATTGATCAGAGAAAGCAGTTGTCGCAGTAGTTTTGGGTGGGAGGGAAAGAAAGGCGAGAAAAGGATAGTGAGAGGGGAGGGAGGAGAGAGATCGGAGTGTTGTGAGGTTGTGGAGAGAGAGGCAGAGAGAGAGAGAGAGTGAAGTTGGAAACTTTGATTTTTTTTTTTTTTTCTAATTAGGAATTAATATTTGTCTCATAATAAAGATTTATATTTTAAAATCGATTTGTTTAATATTTAAATTGTGCCCCGTCAACATTCTGTTAAATAAATAAGTAGAAGGGACGGAATGAGTAAATTAAATGATTTTATATAGTTCAGAGGACATAATGAATGATTTTAATAATTCAGGTGGTAAAATGAAATATGGTACATAGTCTAAGGATATTTATAAAATTAATCCAAACTCTATATAACTTATAGATATAAATAATTGATATATACACTTATGTATGTGTATTTATGTAAGTAGAAAAACATAGAAAGAAAAAAAGATGCAAACATCATTGATGTGCAAACATGTGGCAAAGAACTTTATATAACTTATAAATGTAAATAATTGACATATACACATTTGTTTGTATTTATGTCAGTAGAAAAACATAGAAAAAAAAAAAAAAAAAAGCAAACATCATTGATGTGCAAACATGTGGAAAAAAAAAATTTTTTTTTTTTTTTGTTTTGGTCATTTTGTGGTGAAAGTGCAAAAATTTCCACCGAACATCCACACTTCCATGTAATTGATAGATATTTTTATATAGATTATACCATATCCATAAACACACAAATAAGAGATTAAAAAAATAATAAAAGAAGCAAGCACCCATGATGGAACAAAAATTTTTGTTTTTTTCCCATCACCACTTCTTATATACGATAATAGATATACAATAATTCCTCCCATCATATGCAGCTTCCTAATACGTAATGCTAATTCAATGTCATATTAGTTATAAAAAAAAAAAGTGTGTAAATAGCATGTTTATATGTTTATAGCATCAATGTATAAGGATATTTTTAGTATTATATTTACCATATTATTAAGTGTTTTTTTAAGGGACATATTATTAAGTTTTGAAAGTTGTAAAAGTAAATTTTTAATATTTAAATTTACATAATATAAAAATAACATTATCAGAACTAAATGAAAATATGAACGCACCAATTAATGAAATCATTCAACATCTGTCATATTTTGTCATAAATTTACCATCAAGAATAAAATTTGTCATAAAGTACAATAATTTAAATTTAGGACTAGAAATAGCATTAAGTTAAAGAGTGAATTCTCTATTCAAATGTTAAAATTTGATTTCGACACACAAATTTCATATTGTATTGGAGACGCTCTTAAACTTGCTATGTTATCTTTTCATTAAAGAAGAAGAAAAAATAAAATAACAAAATAACAAAATAAAAAAAAAAAAAAAAAACACACAAACTCGACTCAACATTTTTTTTTTTTTTTATAGATTCTGTCATTTGTGCGAGTTGCAGTAGCTCATTAGGTTTTCTTATATTGCAGAGAAACTTGAGACAAAAGCAGAATGAACGATGATTGCAAGTATAACCTAACAATAATATCACATCTAATTCATCAAAATGTATAAAGTTAAGATCTCTACCACCCAAAGTTAAAAAAAAAAAAAAAAAAAAGAAAAAATGAATGACAAAAGAAGTTGATCGAGATGATTGTGCAAACCAGCTAATGACACGTCCTTTGGTTATGTAGACAATCACTATAACGCTCATCTAACAATCACATGGAAATCTTTCTCATGCTCAAAACTACATTTAAAAATTCTATGAGCACGTTGTTACCACCAAACCCAAAATTCAAGGGGAAAGTACAAAATAATTCATTAATCATTCTTCATATCAGCTTTCACGGAAACAATACCCCCCTTTTCTTGTGCAGATATTGCATCTTCTGAGCAGTCTACACAACTCCCATGCCGATGTATACGTTACTTGTCATGAATTTCTTGGCATTTCCCAAGAGGTTCCATTCTCTCAGGAAAATTCTACGGTGTGAGAACTCTAGCTAAAGACTATTTGATTGTAATCTTATGATACAAATCAGATGACATTTATGAAGTGCAATTAGACAACATTTATAAAGTGAGCGTAAGGATTTCACGAACAAAATAATAGGATATCGACACACATATATTTACATTTTTATATATAGTAGAGCAATGATGAAGGAAGTATACTTAATACGATCATTTTTCTAGGATACTTTTCAAAAGCGCAGTAACCCCAAACTGACTAATAGTTCCCAACGGCATAGCATTTTGAATATGGCAGAAACATGATGAAAATCTGATATTTGAAATTGTATATTTCTTTTACCATAAGACAGAGTTCTCGTATGAAATATATATATATATATATATATATATATAAAGAGTTCGAAGTTAAAAGCCTACAAATGCAGTAGACATGGTGGCTGATTAAAAATGTTAAACCACCAAATAGGCGTTGAAAAGGCAAGCGTTCAAACATACATTCATCAATCAAGCAAGTAGTAATTAAAAATCTAAGCATGAAAAAACACACACAACTCAAATGGGCCAAAAAAAAAGAACCAAAGGCACTCAAACAAAGCACTAAAATCATGTCAGAATACATAAAACCTTACATAACCTCACTACTCTGATTTCATGATCATTAACGGTGCGTGAATAGTTAAAAATACAGACTAAAATACACGGGCATCGATGCAAAGCATGTAATGTAATCAATCAGCTTACATATGGTCAGACCTGCCATTGTCCTCACCGAGACCATCCCCTGCATGCCTGCAACCATTTGAAATGGCTTTGTTATTGCAATGCCGTTATAGATGCAATGCAACATATTAACTAGAATCTCCGGGAATCCAGTCTTTGGTTTTCTCTACTTTTCGGAACTTAAGCATGAAACAAACATTAACAATGGGGATCGACATTTCCTACGTAATGATATTAAGGATTAAAAATTTGTTCAAATATGTTTTATATGCCGTCTTGCCCTAGTGCCTAAGCAAGGAAAAAATATTAGAGAAACATAGCAAATAAGGGTTCAGAACAAACCGCCAAGATGTAGTTAGATTTCGAGCTTTTCTATCCAGCTGAAGGTTTTCCATGGCAGCTGATGCTCGAATTACATCCTCTGGAAGTTCATCGTTGTCGTATCTCCAATTATACTCATCCTTCCTGTAGCCGGACATGGAGGATCCACCTCTCCTATCTGAATGCAAAATATATCAGGCAAAATATGATGAAAGCATATAGGTAACTGGAGGTTACACTAAACAGCATTATTACTAACCAGATGACTGGGAAGCGGGAAGAGGCCTGGCATGAGAAGCAATGAACTAAAACAAATGAGTTTCAAGTTGAAAGGGAAAACAAAAACCAGAAAGCAAATGTAACTACAAAACAAAAGCTAAAATCGATACACTACCTTCCCAGAGGAGGGAGGCCCCCAGCGACAGATGACGAAGATGGCCTTCGAATGTTACGAGACTCTAGATTGGTTAAGGACTCCGTTTCTGAAGTGGTTAACCTCCTTCCAGTAACCCTTGCTTGGGATAAATTCTGTTGGAAAAATATTTGGACATTTTTAATTCAAATTATGAATTATCAGCTGAAAAAGAAAAGGCAAAAATAACTCCGCACTTAGAGCCAAATCCCAACCTCAAACTTCAAGAACCCTTCAAGCACATCCAAAAGCAAGGGACCGCTATCTCCATTTCTGTTAAGATCATACCCATTCTTGCTACTAAATTCTTTCAACTCAGTATTCCAAGCATCTTTTTGCTGCAATTGTGAAATTGGAGTACCAATCATTTCCAAAGGAACACCAAACACATGAATCAAAAATTATTTCAAAACTAGCAGCATTGCTATGCGTAAAAGAATTTACTTGATTACCAAATTACACTCTGGAAGATAAACTTTCATTGTATGGTTTAGTTGCGCCCACTCTAGGTATTCACATATTAGTGCAGTAAGAAGTCTTCCTGCAAATTGAAAATCAGAAAGCAATTAAATAGAACGAAATATAGTGCGTGTTCTAAAAACAAAATTTACATCTATAAGTACGTATTAATTCCACATCGAGCACAATGTTGGTCAAGGAAACCTATAAAGGATTATTGGTCTGAGATAGACGCAGGAAGATCCTAACCTTTAGAAAACCTCTTATCTTACTTGGATCAAAAACCTACACCTCTTCCCGCTTCTGTTTTCTTTTTATTTTCTTCTTCTAATTTAAAAAAACGTGCATTGAAAGACAGCGAATCTAGAAAGGATAACAAAAAACGAACATCTCCCTGTCCAATCAACTTTGAGTTTATGATAGGAAAACATGGCAAAAAGATAACCATCTCCAAATGCATTTACATGTTAAGAACATCACAATGAGATTGAAGGAAAAGTAACCGTGAAACATGGCAAAGAAACAGTTAATCATATTTATGGGATGGTATGTTGTCTAAAGAAATAAGAATGCAACAAAGTAAATGGACTTCGCCTTTATTTTCATATCAACCAAAGTCTAAGATGAAGGACCATCGTATCAAAATCCATGTTCAGAGAGACTTCCTGCACTGGAACGCTTAGTGATTGCTCCATTTCTTACCTTGACAAATAAACGTACAGAATATCTCATTTCCTTTTCTTCTTAACCAAACAGAGAAAAATCTACGCAAAAGGGTTGTAGTGGCATTATCAACTTTAGGTTCTAAATAAGATCAAACTTCCTAGCAAAAGACAAAACAAAACAAAACGGAAGAGAATGAACCTTTTATTATCTGAACTCTGTTTACAATATAATACAGAACATACTTTAGCCTTTGTTTGACAAGAGGGAAGAAAATAGGGAGGGAAGAAAATAGGAAGGAAAGAAGGGTATATAACCTAGGTCAGGAAATGGAGGCGAAAGAGAGGAACTTTCTTTTATTGTGTTTGGTATGAATTCTGGCATGAATTCCCTCCCCTAATTATTCGGAGAAGATAAAATCAGGTCTTTAGAACGATTTGAAATCGCTCACCCAATCCATTCCCTACACTTCTTATCTGCTATAAAACAACCATAGGTCCCAAAATCCTTCAAATAATCCCCTCAACCCTCTCCCTCCTCCCACTTTTCCCTCCAACCATACACCGTCTTATTATCAAGTAATTACGTAAAAAAGTCAACTTAATCATGATAATGGACGTTGTATTCGGATACAATCATACAACCTCACCCCTAAAGCTGAAATGACAGACCACTTGCCGAAAGCTAATTACCAACCAATTTAAATAAATGGAGAGAGAGAGAGAGAGAGAGAGAGAACCTGAAGGAGACGCGTGGAGTTGTTTGGCACGATCATTACAGCTTCCAAGTAATGCAGGAGGCAAACCTTCTTCCTTCTCAATTACGCGATCTTCCTCTTCGATTGCCTCGAACACACTGGCTCTCAGCTCAGCCTACCAACATCAAACCCAAATTAATCTAACAAAACTTGAAAATTAAAAACCTAATAAAAATTTAAGAGTCATTTTTCCCGGGAAAATCCACAACAACGACCCTCTAAGAAAATCCCTGATGTGTAATTGTTCCGACCTTTCAAATCGAATCCAAATGAGCATCACATTCATAAAAATTGAAGCCTTTACATTCATTTTCAACTGATTTGAACTTCAAATTAGCAAATTACAAAACCCTAGAAGAACAAACAACTAAACTCCACAACCAACAGCAGCTTCTCCGATGAACAAAACAACAACCTCAATTCTCAGTTTACACGATCGGCTTCGAGCGAAATCTCGGAAGATCCGAAATTGAAATCACGCGACAGAATCGAAGAAACCGAGGGGGGAATGAGGGGGTAAAAATGGGGAGGGAATTGTACCCGGATCTTGGCAAGGACGCCCTTCTTCTCGAGGGTACGAGTGACTAGGGTTTTGAGGTCCATCATCTCCCTGGTGTAGTCGTCCATGGCGGTTCTTCACAGTCGCTGCTGAGGATATCGAATTGAGAATCTCTTGAGCTTAGCTTCTTCACTGCCTTCTCTCTCTAAAATCTTCTCTCTCTCTCTCTCTCTCTCTCTCTCTCTACGTTTTGAATTTGACGGATGGTTTGCTTCATCTGTTGTTTGTACGTGCGAGACTGCGAGCGAGAGAGAGAGAGAGAGAGAGCAGCAGCAAAGGCATTGGGTGTCATAATGGGTTATTTTGGTGAATGTGGGCTCCACAATTGTATTTCTGGACCATCTTCATTTTGCCACTTTGGGCCTCTTAATTGGCCCATTTAGTGGCTCTTTGTCCTCGCCGAGATCCAAGGATGACAACGGGACACGATGAGTTCGAGGATTGCTTTCCCATCCTCATCCCCACCCTCAAAATCATCCCCGTTCCCGTTCCCATCCCTGCTTGAATAGAAGTAGCGGGGACGGGAATTCCCCGTCGAAGGAGCATTCTCCACACCCTCCCCGCTCCCCATCTATTACAAATATATATTTGAAAACACAACAAAGTAAAAACCAATAATAAAGTATAAATGCATTATAAATTTAGTTCAAAATCAAAGCTTTCATAAACATACCAAAATCTAAACATATGCAAATAAAATCTTAACCATAAAGTGATTAAAGATCTCATCAAAACATTACAATATTTAAAAACTAAGGGTTCGTTTGGTGTTTGACTTGAGTTTGAGATGAATGAGATGAGATGAAATTTTTAAGTTTAAGTTGACTTGATTTTTTAAAAAGTAGTTGTATATTTCATTGACTGTTCAGAAAAAAATAAAAATTGAAATGAAAAATTTAAATTGAGTTTGAATTAAACTCATTCACCAAACATAGGCTAAACCTCTAGAAAACAAATATATGAAATCACACACCTATATGAAATCACACACATTTTTTTAATATTGGAATGGGGATAGGGTGGAGGCAGGGAGTTCTTTCTCCGTCCCTGCCCCGCTAATCTTCGAAGATTAAAAAGCATCCCTATCTCCGAACTTTGTCTTCCATCCCCGTCCCATTCGAAGCAGATCCTTGCGGGCCCCGTCCCCGCGAAGAATATTACCATCCCTACCCAGATCCCTTTATAGGACTGTTTACATGTATAGCTAAATTATCAACATACTTTCAAAAAATATCTAAAAATAACTTTATTTGTAAAATTGACCTTGTTGTGCTAACAAATGTACCATTAAATCTAATTTAAGAAACAAAAAAATTAGATTTCGTCCTAAAAAATTGTCGAAATAGAAAGTTAAAAATTTATAAGAACTTTTTTCTTTTATTTTCGCGTATTTGAACCCCTTTAAAATTCCTTTCAATGAATACGTTTTTATTATTGTTATTATTATTATTATTATTTTATTTGATATCAATATATTGTGAAATAATATATTGTAAATAGATATAGACTGCTTTTTTGCTTAATGACACGATCAATATGAAAGTGATATGAAAAGCCATAAAACCCAAAATATGCTATTTGAAATTCTTCTATAAAGTAATAATGTCATTTTCATATACACCATGACCATATTGTTATTGGTAAATAGAACTTCATATAATAATAATGTTTTTAAAGTATAAACATTGTATAGTGAAATAAAATTGTTAAAGTGACGTAATCATTATCGTAATGACCATGATGTTGAATATAAGCAAGTAACAAAATCAAGGAGGGCGAAAAAAGATAATCCCGGATGGGAAAAACAAAGAATGTGGTTTTAAATTTTAACAATGATTTGAACGTGTTCGTAGAAAAATGGGTGAAAATTAAAAATAAATACTAGACTAAAACTTTCAAATCAATTTAAAAAAGGAACAAAAATGTTTGCATAAAATAAGGAATTTAGTTTATTTCCTTAAAAAAAAAAAATCACAACATTAAATCAAAAGGGTTGAAAAAAGTGCACTAATAATGTGAATAAATGTTTTTTTAATCTAAAAAACCATATTAGGAAACATAAATTGTGGAAGGGTAATTGTGGTATGAAAAAACCTTTAATTTCAAAATTTGTTCAAATTTGTAAATAAGTTAATTTATAGATGTTTTTTAAGAGAGATGTCTGAAAATGGTCATTTTGTGTAATACTTCTATTGGATAAGTACCTTTAAAGTTTATAACAGATTTAGAAATATCCTCTTGTATGTACATAACCTTTTCTTCCGCTACTGGTGGACTATTGCACAGAAAAGGCCGACAGAAGCAACTTTTCTTAGTGCACTTTTCAAACGCTTAGCTTCTGCTCGCGGCGAGTGGCAAGGCCACAAAGTAAGTTCAGCTGGAAGCCTAAGCCAAAAAGGTATGAACGAAGTGACAGCCCCTTTAGACATCGGGGTAGGGGAGCGGCTTTCTTGTGGTAATGGGTTGGCATTGCTCGGTACATTTATTTTGAGCCCATTAGTGCTTCGTGTCGGCCCGTATCGTGCCGTGCCGTGCCAAAATTTTTCAATTTATGGCATTAAGCCCGACCTATGGCCTATTTACTTGTCGTGCTCTAACCGTCATTATGCCTCGCCAAAAATTTTAAATAACAAAGAAAAATAAATTCTAAATACGATATAAAATATTGATTTTTAACAAAAGCAAGATATATTATTGAAAATAAACTACAGTATTGAAAGTCATATCAAGTAAAAACTCAGAAGAGATTGAATCTTTGAAGCAAATAAAAAAAACTCGTAAGTCTTATATGAAAATTGTTAAAAGTATCATATATAAAAAGAGTAACGTTGTTATGTCATTTATCGTGCCCGTGCTCGTGTTGTACATTTAATGTGTTGTGCCCTTAACATGCTTTGTGCCAAAAAATAGTGTCAAACACAGTCCATTTAATTAAATGTGCTGGGCTGGATCCACCTAACAATAGTGTCATGTCGCGTCTACTTTTTAGTGTGCCTCGACCGTGCATGCCCACTAAATCTGGCCAATTTTAGACATTTCTAAGTAGGTTTTTAAAAGAATGACAAATTCTAGCATTTTTTAAAAGAATGACAAATTCTAGCATTTATCTTCTGATCAATGCATTTATGATTATTTATAATAACTAATTTACGTGCACAGTTTCATGTTAGAGAAAGAAAAAGAGAGGATTAGTGAGAGAGAGAGTGTCAGAGGAGGAAGAAAGTGAGGTTTTTTTGGTATTGTGTGGTCACAAATGTGATTGTGTTATTTATTATTATATTTAAAATTTTATGTTAAAATTTATTATTACTCTTTTCAAAAAATCTATTTTACTATCTCTCTCCCTTTAATCTAATTTTCCAAAAAAAAAAAAAAAAGGAAATCATAGTAAATAGCATTTTTATAAAAATAATTAAAATAAATAACAGAAAGATTTTAAAATATTTAAAATAAATAAGGTAATTAAAAAATTTAATTAGCAAACAATAAGTTTATTAGGTAAATGACAAGAAATAAATAGATCATTTACTTAGTAAATTTGTTACTTACGGTTATCTGCACTAGATATCTTTAAAACTCAATTATTTACTTTGATCATTTATTTAAAAATGATATTTACTTCTTTTTCTATAAATAAATAATATTTTTATAATAAATAATCATAGTAAATAATATGTTTTTAAAATATAGAATGAATAGGAGGAAATAGCAAATTTACTTTTAGTAAATAGCTAATTTAGAATGATAAATCGTTTACCTTATAAATTTGTTATTTTTTTGAAGTATTTTTATTTAATTAGAAAATCGATTATGCTTCTATTGAAGTATCTACTCATTATGAAATTTAAGATGTCAAAGTTTGGATTTCAGATAGTAAAAAAAAAAAAAAAAAAAAAAAAAAAGAAAAGAAGAAGAAGAAGAAGAAGAAGATATGCCATTACGAAACATATGAACTATTATCAATATCACGAAGACAGACATAAAATAAGGGTTGCAAACAAAACGGTACACAATTTGGTTTTGGGAGGGAAGGAAAGCATTTCAATAGGAGCTAAGCTTCTCTATCTGTGATCTGTCATTTCAATTCAAATGCAAATCAATTTCTTTCGGAATTTGAAGATAGCACAAAAAGGTCGATAATTACTTTTTTTCTGCATTACGTCGAGTTTTAATAAGTCAATTGAAAATGTTTTTCAAGTTATAAAACTGAAACGAAAACTAATAGTGTGGATGGCAAACCATCCATTTTCATCTCATTTCAAATTTTTTTTTGTCTTTTTCTTAAAAAGTTTTTGTCTTTTTCTCAAAAAGTTTTTTATCTTTTCTGAAAATTCAAAAAAATTTACTATTACAACTAAAATATTTCAACTCAAACTAACACACCAAACACCCCCTAACTTTGAATATGCACTATAAGAACAAATTCAATAATCTTGTTTTAGGGTCCGTTTGGTAAAACAGTTTGAGTTGAAATTTTTAAATTTCAATTGGTTGACTTTTTAAAAACTAGTTATAATTTTTATTGATTTTTCAGAAAAAGACAAAAATTAAGATGAAAATTTTAAATTTAAGATGGTTTGTCAAACAAAAGGTTAGTTATTACTTATTACACATATTGCTTAACAGATTCTCTCTCTGTTTTTTTTTTTTTTTTCCAATTTTTTTCAGTTTAAGAAGGAAAAATATTTTTTTAATAAATATTAAAGACAAGAAAAATAGGTTAAATATTCCTTTTATTTCGATTCTCCCTCCAAATTCTTTTTTTTAAAAGACAAGAAAAAGATCAGATACGGTCCTTATGTTCACAGCCCTTGACTAGCTTGCGCCCCACATTTTTCAACGGTTGAGATTGGAAGAATTTTTCCCTTTATTCCTACAAATGTCCGGGAAAAAAAAAAAAAAAAAGAAAACACTCTCAGTTCTGCTCTAGTCTTCTTTTTTTCCCACCAATCTCTCTGCAAACTCCTTTCCGAGAAAAAGGAAAAAGAAAATTTACGAAACCCTAGAAAAAGCTTCCAAATCTTCCTTCAATGGCGCCCGTTGACCCTCATTCGTTCGCCGATTCGACTCAGCCTTTCGCCACTCACATCTCTCTCTCTCTCTACCTCGACTTTGCTTCCTCCACCATCCATGGCTCCGCTCTTCTCTCCCTCCCAAACCCTCACTCCGGTCCTCTCTTTCTCGACGCTCGCTCTCTCTCCATCCACTCCGTCCTCGATCCCCAATCCTCCTCGCCGTTGCCGTTCTCTCTCTCTCCTCCCGACCCAATCAAAGGTTGCCACCTCACCGTTTCTCTCTCCGGTCACTCCGCGCTCCTTGTCGTCTTCTCCACCTCGCCTTCTTCCTCCGCCCTCCAATGGCTGACGCCGCCGCAGACGTTCAACAAGACCTATCCCTTCGTCTACACGCAATGCCAGGCCATCCACGCGCGCTCGGTCTTCCCCTGCCAGGACACGCCGGCGGCGCGCGTGTGCTACAGCGCGAGGTTGAACGTCCCGAGGCAGCTGTCGGCGGTGATGTCCGCGCGCCACGTGGGTCAGAGAGATCCGGTTGCCGGCGAGGGAGCGGCGCTGGTCTGCGGCGATCAGATATGGTGCGCCGAGGGGAGAGTCGTCGAGGAGTTCGTGATGGAGCAGCCAATTCCACCGTACTTGTTCGCTTTCGCGGTTGGCGAGTTAGGGTTTAGGTAATCAAGAATCGGAAATCATTAGTTTGTTCTCATTTCATCGATATTATCGACTTTTAATCACTACGGATATAGAATTGAACGATTGAGTTTGTTCATGCACATTTTTGCAAACATGTCGATGAATATAGATTTTTGTTATGATTTTTTTTTTTGGGTTATATTATGATCTACATGAACACCATATTTTCATGCTTGGACTTATAGGGAGGTTGGACCAAGGACAAGGATCTATGCGGAGGCGGTGCCTGCGGTGTTGGATTCAGCAGCGAGGGAGTTCGCTGGCACTGAGGACATGATAAGGCAAGGGGAGAAGCTCTTTGGGCCATACGATTGGGAACGATTCGATCTGCTGGTGTTGCCTATGAGCTTTCCTTATGGTGGGATGGAGAATCCGAGGATGGTGTTCTTGACTCCGACTGTGATTAAGGGGGATGCAACCGGTGCGCAGGTGGTGGCGCATGAGCTGGCTCATAGCTGGACTGGAAACCTGATCACTAACTCGACCAATGAACATTTTTGGTTGAATGAGGTTTGCCAAAGTTACTGATTGCTAAATTTTATGTTGGTTGAGCATCAGAATTGCCTGTGGCGTATGCGAAAAGGTCATTGGCTAGTTGTCTGAGATTTTGCTGTGTTGTTATGTTCGTTCATGATTGAAAAACCCAAAACGATCTTCTCTGCATAATCAGTTTGCATGTACAGCTTCTGTGTTGATCAAGTTCTTTAGAGATTTAAATTATTAAGTTAAGCAGCTTAATGATTTTTTTTTATTTTTTTATTTTTTGAGATGAACAGCTTTATGATTTCTAACATAGTAACATGAACAGGTCAAGTTTTTTCTTTGTTGTGTTTTGTTCTTTCAAGATCGAAATTCATAACGAGTTTTGCTTCACGCTTATTAGGCACATACAGCTTAGATTTAGATTGAGTTCTTTAGATTATGCTGTACAACAAATGTTCCCTTCAAAAGTACATGGCGGAGGTAACAGAAAAATAAGAGTAAAGGATTTTGTGCTCGGGAGTTAGAACATTTGTGCGAGATTTAGTGATGTAATAATGAGGAGTTCTTTGCTTGATGGTTTTGATATATGTTGTATGCATGTCACGTGCTGGTTAGGGACATTAATGATCTCTGCAAGTGGGTTTAGATTTTTTGATTTATTGTTCAAGGGTTTTACAACTTACGCGGAGAGAAGAATCGTTGAAGTTGTGCAAGGGGAAGAGAAAGCTGTATTGAATATTGGAATTGGATGGAGGGGATTAAATGAGACTGTGGAACGATTCAAGGACAGGTTGGAGTTTACAAAGCTTAAGACAAATCAGGAAGGGGTTGACCCAGATGATGTGTATTCCGAAATTCCGTATGAAAAGGGTTTTCAATTTCTATGGCGACTTGAACGTCAGGTGGGTTGATTCTTCTTCTTTTCTTGTTGGTATAATTACAAAATTTTCCGGGCATGGTTCTGATTTGTATGGTTTTTAGGTGGGAAGGCCCGCATTTGATGAGTTCCTCAAGAAATATATTGCCACCTTCAAGTTCAAGTCAATTGATACTGATACCTTTCTTGACTTTCTTAAAGCTAACCTTCCTGGAATAGAGAAAGAGGTTGACTTAGTTTTGTGGACTGAGGGTACCGGTATTCCTCCAGACGCCTACGAGCCAGTATCCAGTTTATATACAAAGATTCTGTCTCTTGCAAAGGAGTTTAACCTTGGTAGAATGCCGAGGGAGGAGGAAGTTGCTGATTGGCGGGGACAGGAGTGGGAGCTCTACTTGGAGAACTTGCCTAAATCTGTGGAAGCTTCACAGGTAGCGCTGTTTGTCTTGTCTGGATGAGGCTTTTCTATTTTGTTCTCTCCCAACCCCCAACCAGCATTTTTCAGTCCTTTTGAATTGCCAATACTATTGAAGTTTCTTCGTATTGTGAGGTGACAATGGGATTTTTTCAATCTTCAAGTATGCTTTTGGATTATATTGATGCTAAATCCATGAATAGTTGTCTGGTAGAAATATGTCAAAGACAATCTTTTGTTTGGTGTCTCTGCTGTTCATATGCAAGTGCCCGAATGCTGCTTCATTTTCTTCTCAATATTAGCTTGAAATATGGTTGCCTCATCTAGCCATTGGTGCAAGTTTTTACGTTTATTAGACCTCTTCGTCATATGCTTCTGTTCTGTCTATATGTTCATGTCTATTATCTCTTGGTAAATTTTCTAAAAGAACTCCTCTTAGTATCGAGATGACGAGCCTCAATGCTCGCTCTGTGTAAAATCTGAGCAAAATGTGCTCTAGTTAGCTTAACTTCGTTGACCTGTCTGACATTTTGTCATGTGCAGCTCTTGGCTCTGGATTCCCGCTACAGTCTGGCAGAATCAAAAGATTATGAGGTGAAGGTGGCGTTTTTGCAACTGGCCATATGCGCCAAGTGCAGAGACTACTACGGTGAGGTGGAAAAAACTCTCAAGGAAGTAGGGAGGATGAAATACCTCCGCCCGCTCTACACCGCCCTTGTCCAGGGAAACGGAAAGGAGGAAGAGAAGATATTGGCGAAAAGGGTGTTTTCGGAGGCTCGTGACACTTACCATCCTATCGCGCAAGGTGTTGTTGAGTCCATCCTTAGCAAGCACCTGTAGGAAAAGCAACGTATGAACAGTGTAAATAAATTATGAACCAAACATCTGAAGCTAACTGTTGTCAATTGCTTCACTGGTCATGCTATCATCTCCAAAAGCTATTAACTTTGGTTCCTTTGATGTGGATTTTTTGTTTTTGAAAAATTCGCATTTTGAAGGATTCTTGTGCTGACAATGACCTCTAGATTTTTCTTCGTTTTGCACTAATTATAAAGCAGCTCTTATTTCTTAGGGCTCATTATAAAGCAGCTCTTATTTCTAATGGGCACATCAGTTTGTGTTGCTTTTTCTTTCTTGTTCAATTAATTAAAATTTTTTTTTTTAAATTTTGGCAGAAACAATTTCTTTGGAGTTTTTTTGTAGGTCGTTTGAAATATGATAAATTGTAACACGTTTTTACAGGTAATCTTTGGATTTTCAAATATATAATAGATTTACAGTTAAATAACAATAGGTCTCTTCTTTTTAAGTCGATGATTTCTCCGGAGACCTCTTCATGGTTTTGTTTGCGAGGTCATCATGGCAAAATCCATTGCGAGGTCTGATGATGGGAGATCATGCAAGGTCTGACAACGGAAGGACTGTGCACAGTTCTAGCAAGAGAAAGAGAGGAGAAAGGAAAATGGTATTTTTAATATTTTATATGATCATAAATATTGTTAAAATATTATGTTAAAATTTTTTATTATAATTTATTATTACTTAAAAAAAAATGTTATTCTCTTTGTTTTTATCAACGTCAAAGGATGCTCACTAGGACTTACTAAATGATAGTGAATATTTTGATACTCGATGGCCAAGTAATGCTTGGAAGACTTGTCAAAAAAAAAAAAAAAAAAAAAAGGAATAATGATTGGAGAGTTGGACGCTTTGGACTTTATTTAATATTTTTTTCACCGAATAATTTCTTATCCCTCTTTTCACCTTATTCCTTTACTAAAATATTCCCGATATTCTTTCCATTTCTTCAAAGTTGTATCATGTATTCTTAAAAGGAGGGCATTGTTTCATACAGTTTCATAGGAAGAATTTTTATTAGAAAGGTGAAGTTTGAAAGGAGTTATTATTCTTCTACTTTGTAGATTCTTTTGCCTTATGCTCTTCGATTAATTTAGTTAATCAAAATCGTTTTTCATGCCAACAAGAGTTGGTGGAATCAAAGAATCATGCGGTTAAAAATCTCAATCTCTATTAAGTCGGGATCCTTTTATGCAATCTAATATCTATGGATGTGTCGTTTTTCATTAGATTGGAGTTCAAATTGATCTTTCTCAAAATGACAAATCCTCCTAAAATCCCCTTTTATCAAGACAAACAACATGTCACCATCAAGTATGGTGACCTAGTGATTAAGAGTTATCATAGTGGATTTATGGTCAAAGATTTTAGTGCTTGATGGACTTTTTTCGGATTTTAAATGTGAAATTTTATTTCTTGATAAGGTATGTTATTATCAATCGTCCCATTTCCAAACTTCTCTTTTAGGGAGAAAAAAGATAAAACATCCCTTGTATTTAACCTAAACACTACTTTTGCCTCTTTTAGTATTCATATATACTCAAAACACCCTTGTGTTTGTAAAATCTATCAAAAATTCCTTGAAAGCAATTATAGTTTTGAAAATATCGAGAGTGTTTGGTGAATGAGTTTAGTTTAAGATTTTTAAATTTTAATAGTAATTTTTGTTGACTTTTCAGAAAAGACAAAAAACTTTTTCAGAAAGACAAAAAAAAAAAAAAAAAAAAACAGTTTAACTCAAGTTAAACTTGAGTGCCAAACAAGCTAATCAAGTTTACATGTCCCATACTCTAATAAAACATTATAACACGAAACAATTTAAAAAAATCAATCATAAAACTAAAAACTTCTCAAAGATTTGCTTGAATAAAAATTTTATTCGATTTGTTATAGTTTGTTAATTAATTAATTTTTAGTTAAATATTATTTAACATACTATTTTAAAATATTTTGGTAAGGATTATATTAAATTTTTTTATATTTAAATTTACTAGTTTTAGGGGATATTACCTGACAGATTTTACAAACACACGGGAGGTGTTTTGGATATTTGCATAATATGATGAGAAAATTGATATTTAGGCTGAACACATAAGGTGCTTTGGATATTTAGAAAAATGGTTAATTGTTAGATTGGCTAGTAAACTTTAAGTTTGTGTAACTTTTTTTTTTCCCTCTTTTTCTGTAACTTAAATGATCATAAACTATTTAAGATATAGCTACAATAACTCTTTCCCTTAAGGCTCCGTTTGACATTTAATCTCAAACCAAAATTTTCATATCAGTTTTTATCTTTTTCTAAAAAGGTTTTTTGTCTTTTCTGAAAAGTCAACAAAAAATATTATTAAAACTTAAAATTTTCAATTCAAACTCATTCACTAAACGGATCATAAAAATTAACAGAAATAACTATGGACTATTGTAATAACATTGTACTAATTTAGGGTGATTTGAGCATAAGGATTAAAATTGTATAAATGTAAAATTTTAGAGACTAAATGAGTAATTTATTAAAAAAAAAAAAAACCAAACAAACAACATGTCGTTTTATTGTAAGAAAGGAAGTTCATTGTCGTTTGTTCCAAACGACAACACTCTCTTCTTCTCCATCTTCTTCCGGATAAGATAATCCTAAACAAAAGCACACAAAAAGCTCCGACACATACATACAGTCATACACACATACACACACTCTCCCTTTCTCTCCTCTCCTCGTCTCTCCACCTCCAATGGAGGCTCTTCTCAGTTTCCCCTCCTCCCCTTCCCAAACCCTAAGCCTAACCCGCCCCACCGCCACCAACCCTCTCCTCTCCTTCTCGCCCAAACCCACCCGAATCCCCCACCGCCCGACCCGCCTCCCGTCGATCCGATCCGCCATTTCCCGGACCAAGAAGGAGGAGACCGTGGAGAGCGTGAAGAAGAACCTCGAGAACTGCTACCTCCTCGCCGGAATCAGCTACAAGGGGTTCACCGTCAAGCAGTTCCAGGACCTCCGGCGAGCTCTGCCGGAGAACACGAAGCTGATTGTGGCGAAGAACACGCTGGTCTCCAAGGCCATCGAGGGCACCCAGTGGGAGGCCCTCAAGCCCTGCATGACCGGCATGAACGCCTGGCTCTTTGTCCACAGCGAGAGATCCCGGCGGCGATCAAGCCCTACAGAGACTTCCAGAAGGAGCGGAAGCTCGACGACAATGACTTCACCGGCGCGGTTTTCGAGGGCAAGTTTTATGGGCCCAGCGAGTTCAAGAAGCTCGAGACGTTGCCGACACGGGCCGAGATTTACGCCAAGCTCTTGGGCTCGCTGCAGAGCCCGGCGTTGGGCCTGGTCGGCACGCTCCAGGCTCCGGCTAGGGAGCTGGTTATGGTGTTGAAGGCTTATGTCAACAAGTTGGAACAGGAAGGTGGGAAATAAGGAAATTTCATTTTTTTCTTGAAAAATGTAATTTGATTTTGGTCATTTTTTTTGTAGCATAATTTGTTTGTTGTTATTATTGTTATTATTATTAGATATATTTTTATATTTGAAAAGAAGTGATTGAATTGTGTTTTAAAGCGAGGTGGGCAAAGTCTTTCTTGTTAAATCTAATTACTAACCGATAAATCATTGATTTTTGTTCACGAAAATGTTTTTTCGCTTGAAGAAATTTTTATACTTGTTGGATTTTTAAGTGATAAAGTGATGTATATTCTCTTAGGCACGCAAGTTTAAGTTCCATGTTACAATTCTGGCCACAAATCATTATGTCAATGCTTCTTTTGAATATCTCATTCTTCATTGAAATGAATGCATTCCCAAATATGTTTGGACGTCCCCTTGATCAATTTGATTCAAATAGAATGAATTTGGTTGATTAAAATGCTGCCAAAGAAAGAAAGAAAGTGTAAATATATATATATATATATATAAATATAAAAGAAAATACATAAATTATAGATTCAAACTTATGATCTAAACGGGATTAAGTTTGTTAATGACATAAAACAGTGCTGAGCATTTTCTCTTAAACGAGGATAATTGGCTTCATGGTAGTTTCCATTTCTACCCATAAGAAGAGGGAGAGGAGAAACATGCTGAAAAAGATGAGACGAGGGATCTCTGAACCCAAGCGGTTAGTTCACATTGCTTTTTTTTGGTGAGAGTAAAAGTTGCCACTAAACAAGGCAATAATAAAACAATAATAGTTAGAAGAAGCTACATATCGTACCATGCAACTTAATTTCAGTCGAACTTTTTTCTCGATGGCGAAGATCATCTAATGGCTAAAATTTAGAAAACATGATACATCTCAAATTTTTAGGATGTACCGTCATTTTCACAGTAATAATAATTTTAAAAAAAAAAAAACCAAAATCCGTACTCAGTAACTCGCATCAATTTCTCAAAAATTTTGATGATTTAATTGGAGTTCAAAAAATGTGCTTACATTTTCACGGAATTTTCTTTCTGCAATCTAATTGTCTTGTCCAAATTCTATAGGAGAGAGAGAGAGAGAGAGAAACTTGATTATTAAGAAACATACTCCCTTTGTAGAATATAATCCACTGCCTCTTCCACTGTATCAACAACCTGCATTGCCAACAGGAAATTATAATCTACATTGCTAGTAATGGCACTCAGCAAGTTGCAATTCAATCCAACACCTACTCAACAACTTCTTGGGAACAAACTATGGTCTGATCACTTGAAAAGATTAGGTTGATAAGAATCTTTTAGATTGTATACCCAACTTACCAGATCAGCTGGAAACTCCGAGTGATTATCTTTCCCCTTAAACACGCCTGTCCTCGTCAAAATCGAAAACCAAGGACGTCCTGCCTGATAATCCAAAAATGTTTCAACTCTTAGCTTAGAATAAGTGTACCAATGTTTTGGTAACAGCTATGGATATGATATTCAACACTTTGCCCAAACAAGATCTGAGAGGGTGGTGTTGAAAGACAAACCTTCCGTGCACCTTTGACGTCAACATAAGGGTTATCACCAATCATATAAAGGGTCTCAAAGTGTTGTGATCCAGGGTCTACATTATTTATTAGATGACCACCGTCATGATGAGAGGGCTGAAGCTTTCGCAATATAGCTTCAGCATTCTTGAACGCAAATGGATTTGGTTTCCCAAAAGATACGTACTCCAATGGATTATGGTGAATCCTGCACGTCAAAGCTCCATAATTAAGAGTTCATATTCAAAAGGTAGTTCAAATATTCCGTACACATGACAAACTTACAAGAATTTCAGATGTTTACCAAAATTCCAGCTATCATGAATGCGTTACAATTTAAGCTTCACAAATGCCCAAAATTCATCTCTTGAAACAGAAGGAATTCAACTAAGCTCCTTTTTGCCTTTTCTCTTTACTAGTATTTATAGCTAACCGGTGTTAGGGATGAAATGATTATGAATGGATGAGCCATGAGATATCAAAAACTCGGTTTCTTCAAATTGAACGATAAGACTAGCTTAAAATATGTCAGATTTCTTTGAACAATCATGAGGTCATGAGACACAAACATTTGAAAAGTGTCAATCGGTCAATGGCTAATCTGATATAAACCTGTCTAATGAAAGTAATATACTAACATCCTTACTTGTTGACGACACTTTCAAGGGCAATCCTGAAGGCACCCATTCCAAGCCGCTCAGAAGGAAATGCTGCCTATATTCAGTTGAATTCGCAAACGTCAGAAGTTTGCAAAATTATAACAAATAAATAGAAAGGAAAATAGTTGAATCTCAGTTCTATATTGGTTCGAAATTGGACATGAAAGAATTCAAACAGTACAAAAACACTGATAAAATAACAAATGTTAGTAATTTTGCCTTTTTCCTTCTTAAAGTGAAACTAATCCTAGTAATTCCCCCTTTCCAGTCAACTTGGATGCCTGAAGACAAATTGACGAAGCGAATTAAATTTTGGGTTCTTTCTTTTCCATCACCACGTGTAGGTTCAAATTCAATCTATCGCCTAAAGGCGCAAAGTAACAAACCTGATATTCAAGATCATCTGCCGCGAAATATAAAGGAGGCTGGTGTCCATTCTCTTGTCCAGGAAGCCCTCCAGATGTTAAAATATCGCAGAGAACCTAATCGATTCAGTTCACAATCAGCTCAGACTTTTCAATAGAACCAAGCTTAAAATTATGACATCTAGGAGAATATGGCTTAAATGATAGAATCTAAAGGTAGGAACTGACACAAATTGTTCAAGCTAAACCTGAGGGCGAAGGGGGGGGGGGGGGGGGGGTGGAAGAAAAAGAAAGAAAACTGATGGGAGTTGTTTCCTCCCTTTTGATTACGGCTTCACTACAGTCTAACATCCGCATTCCACACACATGCCTTATTTTTCTGGAATCTAGATTGAAAACCCATGTGAACGTGAGAATTGCTGTCACATAATGTTTTTACGATATCTTCCATTTGTTTTAATTAGTTCTTCTGATCAGGCATTACAAATTTACAATTTCATTAGTTGTACCAAACACAACAATTTGCATGGAATAAATTGCTAACACATTCACATGTGGACATATTCAAATGGTTTACCTGAATATCCCTGCCCCAATCTACAGGATCGCTCACAACAAATGCTGCCTTAACCCTCTCGTATAAAGCATTGTGTCTTGGCATCGATTCACTGGACTGGCCATTTCCATATAGTGCTTGATTTGTTGTCCAGTTCTTGTATTGAGATACGGGATCGATGTCCTTGAAATAGGATGCATACTCATCCAGTGAGAGAACTTTTCTGCCACACAACATCTAAATAGTTACTGTTATACCTGATTCTTAAAAATCTATAAACATATGCAATCGTGAACGGGAAGCTCCAGAACCAGAAAATACAGCATGGATACATATATAACTTGAAAAACCAAGATGAGAAGCAAATTACTTACTTGAAACCATACTCGGACATCACCACAGCTGGTTCTCCTTTCCCAGTAGCAACAATTAATTCATTCTCATATCTAGAAAAAGATAAATAAAAACATAGTTCCAAGTCCAGTTTAGCCGCATATAATGATCTATGGAACTTACTAAGAACAGGAAAAACATATCTCCTAGCTGACAGCTAATATGCTACAAATGTTACTCAAACTTATCCACTACCCAGAAATCAGGTTTTACTTTATTCGTTTCTGAAACGTATGGACAGCTTGACCTCCAGAGCAGACTTCAAAGATGCTTCCAGGTTTCCAATAAGCCTCCCATCCGTTTTACGTATGCAAGGAGGGCCAAGCGTGCTTAGCACGTGAGGGACAGGGGCATTATGGGGTTTTTGGGGTGATTTTTCTGTTTTGCTGTTAGTAGATGATATTTTTTGTTTTGGTAAGGAATAAATAGGTGAGAGGGGGAGAGAGAGAGGGGTCAGGAAGAATCTAGTGAGAGTACTATGAGGAGAGAGGGAGCCTCTCAAAAGCTCACAATTAGTGTGTAATTTTCTTAGATTTCAGTCCAAAATTACATTGTTCACTCATCTTTTCCTTGCAAGCTTCACTACTTCATATCGGAGTCTATCATTTAGTATCAGAGCCGTTTGTTTATGAGGCATGGCAGCTAAGAAGATGGAGGGGGATGAAACTGATAAGGAGAATCGGCCTCTGTCGGTAGACCCGACCATAACGGAGGTGGTAGAGCTCTCTATTAACTCGGTGGTGGGGCTGTCTTCTCCTAAGACAATGAAGGTTATGGGCCGAATCGCTTAACAAGAAGTGGTTGTCATGATCGATTGCGGAGCCTCCCACAATTTCAACTCAGTGGATTTGGTGAAGAAGCTTAATCTGCCCAGGGAGGGTACAACTGGTTATGGGGTGCTCGTGGGGACTGGTCTCACTGTCTGCGGGGAGGGCGTGTGCAAGGGTGTGGTATTGAACCTACAAAACATTGAAGTGCTCACGAATTTTTTGCCTTGGGAATTGGGGAGTGCTGACATGACCCTCAGGATGTAATATTTGGAGACGTTTGGTGGGATGCACGTCAATTGGAAAGATCTTACTTTGAAATTCCGGCTTAGGGGTGTGGCGGTCTTTCTACGAGGGGATCCGGGGCTATGTAACTCACTAGTTTCTCTAAAAGCAATGTGGAAAGCCCTCAAGGATCAAGTAGAAGGGGTGCTCATCGAGTTGGGTTGTATAGAAGTACCCTTAGTCTCGGCTCGACCCACGATGCCTCTTCCAGTCCTCACGGTTGTGCAGCAATTTCAAGACATATTTGGCTTCTCACTTAGTCTGCCTTCCCCACAGTCCCATGACCATTCTATCACCCTTCAGCCCAGCACCGCCCCCATTAGTGTCCAGCCCTACTGTTAACCACACTTTCAAAAGGAGGAAATCGAGAAAATCGTGCGGACCATGTTGGCAACGGGACGTATTCAGCCAAGCATGCGCCCTTTCTCTAGCTCGGTATTGCTAGTTAAGAAGAAAGACGGTAGCTAGCGGTTTTGTGTGGATTACTAGCTTTAAACAAAGCAACCGTACCTGACAAATTTCCTATTCCAGTAATCGACGAGTTGCTGGACGAATTACATGGGGCCACGATTTTCTCGAAGTTGGATCTTTGTTCTGGGTATCACCAAATCCGCATCCAATTTGGAGGATGTGCTTGAAACAGTGTTTCGGACTCATGAGGGCCATTACGAGTTTCTGGTTATGCCTTTTGGGCTTACTAATGCACTGGCAACGTTCCAAGCCTTGATCAATGATGTTTTCCGCCATTTCCCATGGAAGTTTGTGCTTGTCTTCTTTGACGATATACTTGTCTATAGTCGTACTATGGAGAAGCATGTTGAGCATCGGAGCTTGGTGTTGACGACCCTTCGGGAACATCATCTATTTGCTAATGAGAAAAAATGCCTCTTCGGGTAGCCACAACTTCATTATCTGGGCCATATAATTTCAGGAGAGGGATTCATAGCAGAAGACTCGAAGGTTGCTGTGATGCTAAAGTGGCCTCCTCCCTCGATGCTCAATGAACTCCAGGCATTCTTGGGAACCATTGGATATTATCGGCGATTTGTGGCCAATTACGGATCCATCACTTGGCCTTTGACGGAACAACTGAAGAAAGACAACTTTAAGTGGGATGATGCAGCGGAATCAGGGTTTCAGTTGGTTGAAATCAGCCATGACAATAGTATCGGTGTTGGCTCTCTCGGACTTCTCCCAGCCATTCGTGGTAGAGTCGGATGTATTTGGCCATGGCCTAAGGGCAGTTTGTCGCAGAACCAGCATCCAACTGCATACTTTAGTCGAGTCCCACCCCAAAACGCCTGACTAAAGTCCATTTACGAACGGGAACTCATGGCGATTGTCTTCGCCGTCCAAAAATAGAGGCACTATTTGTTGGGCCGCAAATTCACCATTTGAACAGATCAAAAGAGTTTGAAGTTTCCCTTGGAGCAGCGGTTAGTGAGTGTGGACCACCAACAATGGCTCACGAAACTCATGGGATTTGACTTCGACATTCAGTACCAACCCGATTTGGAGAACAAGGCTGTTGACACACTATCTCGCCTCGATTCGGGGGTCTCTCTCATGGCCTTAACTGTTCCACATTCCCTCCTTCTCGATAAGGTCGCATCCCACGTCGCCAATGATGGCCGCTTACGGGGTATTATTACGGACTTACAATCCAATGCAGCGGCTCACGATGGATACTCTGTAGTGGGTAATCAGCTACTCTAAAAGAATTGCTTAGTTCTTCCACGTTCTTCACCCTTGGCTAAATTGGTTTCCAAGGAATACCACGACGGGGTCATGGGTGGCCATTCGGGCTTTCAAAAGGGTGGCAGCGACAGTGTACTGGGAAGGTACGAAACAGGATATCAGTGATGGGTGGCAGAATGTCCAATGTTTTAGCAGAATAAATCCTCCTCATTGGCACTGGCTGGTCTCTTGCAGGCCCTCCCAATTCCTTAATAGATTTGGGACGACATATCCATGGACTTTTATTGACGGGCTACCCTTATCCGAGGGATGGGACTCCATCTTGGTTGTGGTTCATCGTTTGAGAAAATATGGTCACTTCATTGGCCTCCGGCATCCTTACTCAGCCATAACTGTGGCGGCAACTTTCACCAAGGAAGTGGTTCGCTTGCACGGCATGCCTAACTCTATTGTTTCAGACCGAGATAAGGTGTTCACGAGTCACTTTGGGGGGAATTGTTTCATTTACAAGACACTGTTCTCAAGCATAGTACTGCATACCACCCTTAAACGGACGGGCAGACGGAAGTTGTGAATAGGTGTTTGGAGACTTATTTGCGTTGCTTCACCAACTCCAAGCCGCAATCTTGGGCCCGTTTCCTACCTTGGGTTGAGTTTTGGTATAACTTTTCCTACCACACGTCGTCCCGGCTGACTCTGTTCTGCACCATGTACGGTCGCGACCCTCCCCCTATCATCCGCTACAATATAGGCACTACTCCTTCTTTGGAGGTCGAGAAGCAATTGGTAGAGAGGGATGAGATGTTGGCTGAGTTGCGTCAGCAGCTCCACCGGGCCCAGCAACGCGTGAAGAAGTCCATTGATGCACACCATCGGGAGGTCCAGTTTGACATGGGAACCATGGTTAACTTAAAGCTCCGGCCGTACCGCCATCGCTCCCTGGTTACTCAAGCTAATGAGAAACTTGCTCCCCGCTTCTATGGCCCTTACCCTATGGTAGCTCGAGTTGGCGCCGTCGCTTACAAGTTGCTTCTCCCTCCAGAGGCCACCATTCACCCGGTCTTCCATGTCTCTTAATTGCACCGTGCTGTGGGTTCCACGCCCATTTCCACCGATAGCCCCTCTCATCTCATGGACAACTTCGAGTTGCAAGTGGAGCCGGAAGCGGTGCGGGGATTTCGTGCTACTCCTGGCCAGGACAGCCTCGGTTTGGAGGTGCTGATCAAGTGGAAGATCTTGCCTGAGCTGGAGTCTTTGTGGGAACCGTACGAGCTGATCCAAAACCAGTTTCCTGCCTTCCACCTTGAAGACAAGGTGACTCTAGGGGCGGAGGGTATTGATAAGCCTCCCATCCGTTTTACATATGCAAGGACGGCCAAGCGTGCTTAGCACGTGAGGGATAGGGGTATTATGGGGTTTTTGGGGTGATTTTTCTGTTTTGCCATTAGTAGATGATATTTTCTGTTTTGGTAAGGAATAAATAGGTGAGAGAGGAGAGAGAGAGAGGTCAAGGAGAATCTAGTGAGAGTACTGTGAGGAGAGAGGGAGCCCCTTGAAAGCTCGCCATTGTTGTGTAATTTTCCCAGATTTCAGTCCAAAATTCGATCGTTCACTCATCTTTTGCTTGCAAGATTCACTAATTCGTATTGGAGTCTCTTAGTTTCTTAACAGGCTAAGTTAAATATGCAACCAGAAGCAAGAACTCATTCTGGCTCCAAGTCCGGGGAGTCATTTTGCCTAGTTTAAGCTGCCAAATGATCTCATTTGTCAATTACCAGAGCCAAGATATTGGTGGGTGCTTTATTTTAATGATTGTTCAAAGCATGAATTTGTTAGGAAAAGTGTCGGGTACTAAATGATATGGATGAGAGCAAGGACAACTGCAGAGAGAGTAATAACAAAATTCTGATTCATTGCCAATTATGTAAATGAAGTTTCTGATATCTCAAAAGCAAAACCGTCTCACCTGTTCAACAAATTTTTGAAAGGCGTGTGACCTTGTACGACCTGCATCAAGATATTGCAAACGAGACAGCTATGCCAAGGGTTCCATCAGTCGAACACTATCCATAAAATCTTTCACTCAACCCTGCCTTTTTAGTCCTTTTTTCTCATTGGTGATTGGTGATTGGTGATAAGCAGTTCATAAGTTCTGAAGCATACCTGAGAAGGTAAAATAGAAACCCCCAAAAGTTCACTAAGCTCGGCGGCTCGTCTTGATTCTGGGATGCCACCTCCTACATGGGAGAAGCAGAGTTATCAGCCGTTGTTTCTCTCCACTTTATATTTTTTCGTTTCGGAATTAAACGTATGAAAAAGAACTTATTAAACTATTTAATATATTACAAATGTAGTCACTTAACTTAAGATATCATATTTAACATGATTACGCTTAAAAAAGAAAACAGATTTAGGTGAAACAGTGCAATTAAGAAAACTTACCATTGGTCAAGAACAGAAAAGGGACTTTCAAAGTACCTACAAAAAAAGGAAGGAAAAATTAAACCCAAATACACAATTTAAGAGACAACCAAAGATCAAATAAATTAATATTTCTTAATATTTTCCGCTAACAGAACTTAAGTTAATCATAAAGAACAGTTCAGAAATTCAGAAAATATCAAATTCATCGTGAAAATCATGAAAAAGGATACAAATTTGATTCAAAAAAGTGTACTATCTTTTATTTTCCCCAGTTTTCTCGGAAGACAAACGGATGACAACGCCCGAGTAAATTCATTGATTCGGTGAGAGAATGAAGAATGATCAGTACCAGACTGTTCGTACAATCTTCTCAAAGCTCGGGGAGATCCTCCGATAGGTGCACGGCCGCGAAGAATAACCCCATCGACATCGAACGCAATTCCGAACGAAGACCTGCAAAGCAAAGCAACCGCCACACCGTCTCAACTCTCAAACACCGCCATTTCTACAAAATTTTCTCAGTTATCAACCATAAGTGCATAACATCAAATACACATATATGTATAAATATATATAACGCAAACAAAGATTCATGTCGTTTATCTCTGTACGGACCGCTCGGACCTAGGATGAATCTGCGAGCAGTAACGAGAAGAAGCTCGAGGTCGAGACAACAACGGCGCTCTATTCCTGCATTGCGGAGCTCTGAAAACCGTACAGAATCTCATCCCTCTCTCTCCCTCCTCTTTTCTCTCTAAAGCTTCTGGTTCAGCTCCTCTTCTCCATCCTCGTGGCTACGGTTCCACAGTGACTCTCTCCGGTTCAAGCTACCACCCAAAAGGAACTAAACTACGCACGGTGCGTAATACGCACAAATTGCTGTAAAGACAATTATACCCTTAAGTTTTATTGAATTTTCGAAATTACCCATCGAAGTTCTGGACCCTTCGGAAGCAAATAGCCAGTTGGAAAAGAATGAGTGGCAATTTCGGTAAATTAGAAATCAAATTAAAAAAGAGAAAAGAAAAGAAAAACACACTCGTCTCCTATCTCTCTTCAAAGAGAAACACGGAACTCTTCCACTTAATCACCTGAAGAAAGAAAAACAGAAACCCTAATTTCTACTTCTTCTGCAGATAAAATCGATTGATTTGATTTTCTCCATTGATTTTCTTTTCGAAGCTTTTTTTTTTTTTCTTTCTAGATTTAGGGCTTTTTCTTCTATTTGAATGCGAAGAAGGTGCTAAGAAAAATGCCTCCGAAGCAGCAATCGAAGGCCGATATGGCGAAGAAGCAGAAGATCGTGGAGGACAAAACCTTCGGTCTGAAGAACAAGAACAAGAGTAAGAATGTCCAGAAATATGTCCAGAACCTCAAGCAATCTGTTCAGCCCAAACCCGACCCCACCAAAATTAACGCCAAGGTTTTTTTTTTTTTTTTTTTCAATTTTATTTTTCCTTTTACTGTTTTTGATCGGGCTTTAGCTATTTAGAAAAAAAAAAAGAATTTTATTGTATTTTGTTGATAAATTTTGTTCAAGTTTACTTTTGGAGGAAATTTTTGTGTTTGTAAAGGATTTGGAGGGTTGAGATTGATGGGTTTAATTAATTTTATTGGATTGGGTTGGATTGAATTGGGCAGAAAAAGAAAGAGGAAGAGAAAGCTAAAGAGAAGGAGCTGAATGAGTTGTTTAAGGTTGCTGTTAGTCAGCCGAAAGTACCAGTTGGTAAGTACTGTGTCTACTTGTTCTTGTACTCTCAGTCTTTGCTTGATGTTTTTGGTGATATTTTTGTTATTTTTAAAGTAGGGGTGTGATTATTTTGGTGTGTTTAATTGGAATTTTGGAACTTTGAGAATTTCTATAGGTGTTGATCCCAAGTCTATACTGTGCGAGTTTTTCAAGGTGGGACAATGTACAAAGGGTTTTAAGTGCAAGTTCTCACATGATTTGAATGTCCAGAGGAAGGGTGAGAAGATCGACATTTACAGTGATAAGCGCGATGAAGGTGAGTGAATAGAGGCGGCTATCTTAATTATTAAATTTGTTTCTTGTTTTTGGTTTATATAAAGTTGTTGCACGAATGCATAACCCTTTTTTCATTGATAAGCTTTGGTGGTTTCTGTTATTGCATTGTTAGAAACGATGGAGGACTGGGATCAGGAGATGTTGGAGAAGGTTGTTGAGTCGAAGAAGACGGAGTATAACCAGAACAAACCAACTGAAATTGTATGTCTATTCGCAACTTGTGAATCCTCTCTTGTTAACAATCTACAGGATTCTTTTTTACCTGTATTAATTTTTCACACTTGAAAGTGTTGCTCACTCTCACAATGTTTATTCTTCATACTTGTTCATTCATTGTAGTTCTAACTCTTTGCAACATGTGCATATATGTGTGTGAGACACCGGATCAAAGTGCCTCCTCCCTATAGGCCAACATGTGGAAGGATTTGAGTTGCCTTTTTATTGCTTTTGTGAACTTTTGACGGATTTGCTTATTTCTTGGATTGGTGATTGTATTTGAAGTTTTCTATCTGCATCTAGCTTAGAATCTTAATGGAACTTGGAATTTTTAGGGCTTTTTTTATTATTTATTTATTTTTTTGGGGTTTTGGGAGGTTGGGGGGGGGGGGGGGGTAATTTTCTGTATCTTGGTTGTGAACTTAGCTTAGTTTCCTGTAATTGGCTACTTAAGTTTGGAAGCAATGCAATTGGTTGAAGAGGAATTTGGATCGGGAATTAAAACACAAACCCACCATTCAATCTGAACCGACCCATTCTTTCATACAGCCAAGCTTATTTTAATAGCTGCCATTTGAGATTTTTTGGATTTTGGAGCATATTTGGAAACATTCCTGATGAGCGTCATTCTTTCTAAGTAGATACTTGGTTGTTCCCATGTGCACGTTGACTTCCGTTCACCATAGTTATGGACTTGCCATATTCATGTTTCATGCAACATATTTTTTAGCCAGCTGTTTTCCTGTAGAGTAAAAACATCTATGTTTGTTAACTTCTTCATAAACTGTGGATAGGTTTGCAAGTACTTTTTGGACGCAGTAGAAAAGAAACAGTACGGTTGGTTTTGGGATTGTCCAAATGGCGGCAAGGATTGTCACTACAGGCATGCCCTTCCTCCTGGCTATATTTTGAAATCTCAAATGAAAGCACTTCTTGAGGAAGAGGCTGAAAAAATTACCATTGAGGAGGAAATTGAAAATCAGGTGAACATGAAACATTACTATTCCTCGAATCCCTGTCCTTGTATTTTTCCCCGGTGATTATAACTTGTATATTGCGTCCCCTTTTATCTTTGTTTATTTCTCTGCTTTGGTATTTCGAACCCTAATATTGTCCATCTGCTGATAATTTTAGCGTGCCAAAGTAACAACCACCACCCCGATGACTCCCGAGCTCTTCTTTCAATGGAAGAAGAAAAAGATGGAAGAGAGAGATGCTGGACTGGCTGCTCAACAAGCAGAGAGAGCAAAGAACGACCGAATGAGGTTTCTAAATCTCCTGTTTGTTTCATTGACAAAGAGAATAACCATATAACATTATATTGATTTTGTTTTCCTTTGTTTTTCAGTGGTCGCGAGTTGTTCCTGTCAGATGCTAGCTTGTTTGTGGATGATGTCGAGGCATATGAACAATACACCAGACAAGAAGAACCTGAGCGTGCTCGAGAAAAGGTGATCCTTTTTTTTTTTTTTTTTTTTTTTTGGTGTCATTATAAACTGCATGTTTGGAAATAATGATCCAAGGGTAGTGAAATTATATCAAGTTTAAACTTCCAACAGCATTTTGGACTGCATTTTGCATGGCTGCTTTTCCATTATCATTTAAGATGAGACTACTCAATGTTAGAAATGGTATGGGCGTATTAATTTGATTTGATGCTGCCTTCTGAAGTTGGTCAAACGGCTTAAATTAGTTTAGCTATTTGGGGAATCTGTATGTAGAGTTCAATGCTGAAATTAAAGAAGAAGAAGAGGGAGGGGGGGGGGGAACTAAAATTAGGGAATTAATTCGTCGCTCCACTATGATCTAGGCAGTTTTCTGCGATATATTTATTCATGCCATACACGTTTCTGATGATTTAGTGTGTATTTATTTTCTATCCCTGCAAAATGAAGTCCAACAGATCCACTGTGAAGACAATAATATATAGCTTGTGGTTTCTTATTAGTATATCATTGATTAAAACTAACTACTTAATTCTTGTTTATGGTTAATCTTTGATGCTTTGTGTTTATATTGTGGATATAACAATGGAAGATTTTGGTCGTTGAAATGGGATTGTTACAACGAGCAGATCAGATAAAATGATGTTCAGTATTATTCGAAGTCGGACACTTGATGGACCCTTGCGTTTTGGTTTCATCTTTTCACTGGATTGCGATATTGTGGTTTGTTTCCTTGAGATTGTGAAATGTTGTTTCAAAAGCAATGGCTTGCATAAGCCATAAGCACGTCTTGTTGTTGCATACAGTCTATTTTCACGTCTACGCCTATTAAGCCTCTGCTCATGGAAATAAGCCTGCTCTATCGATAGTTATACAGCTTTTCCTGGAAGCACCAAAAGATTTATTTTAAATGCATTTCCCGTTGTGCGTATGTTCTTATGGTTTACATGACATGCGGCTTGCTCAATATCAGGTCAACGAGAGTCCGGCTACAGGAGGCCCGAGCACCTCTTCTGGTGCTGCTTCCAACTCTGAAGAAGTCCCTGATTTTGATGACGACGATGACGAGCTGGACTTGGACGAGTTAGATGAGCTCGAAGCAAGTCTGTCAAAAACCTCTATTCAGATTCGTGAGCCGGGTATCGAGGCATCTTGAAATGGAAGAGATTCAAAGGGGTGCTGGAAATTTGCTTTAGAATTGAGGGGGGGACGAACAGGACTGCATATGTCCGACAATTTTTATGGACGTCGTGAGAGGAATAATGTATATTTTTGTTTTGGGATGTTTGTGGAACTATGTGCATTAGTTGTCGTTGGTGATTGGAATGTGGTTAATCGTTTAATGCAAATCCAAATTCCAAATTTTGATCCACTTTTGCTTCTGTCTCTACTTCAAATTTTTTGTCTATTACATGCGCAAATCCATCCTCCGACTTTCCCATCGTATTTGGATTTGTCAATCATACAGTGCTGTGCCGACCCATACTCGTATAGGCCCATGTGTATTTCGTGCTGTGCTAGGTGTGGTCTATCAAAATTTCGTGCCGCTTGTACCAGCCCAAGATTAAAATCTTTAGGCCTGGCGCGGCCCATCGACCCAGGCCTATCTCGCCGTGTCAGTACTTAACCTAATAAGATTATGGGCTAGCAAAGAACCATTAGAATATTTTAAATCGTTATATTATTAATAAAAATTAACACTTTTTCAAAAAAAAAAAAAATAATGCCATTAAAGAAATAATCAAGTCAATTATAATTATACGAGTTAATTGTTGAGATTCTCGTAATAAAAGAAATTAATGTGAATTTTTTTTAGGTCAAATGCAGAAAGAAAAAAAAAATTGTATTTGTCATGCTAGCTCATCGTGGTCAATAGGTTGTGCCATGCCTAACTCGTGCCATGTCATACTCGTGCTTAATATCGTGTTAGGTCCACGTGTTTAAAATTATGAGTCTAGCACGGCCCATCATCTCATGCTGTGCTTAGCCCGGTCTAATGCAATCTCGTATCATACCGTGCCTAACTCAAAATTTTTTATGCCATGCTATGGTGCTTGTTAAGCGGACTGACCTAATTGACATCTCTAAATTCGTATTACCTTATCACTTGACCTTTTAGGTGTGTGTGCATTTTTTTTTTTTTTTTGGTGGAGCATTCAAAATCAATAGAGTGGAATTAGATTTGGAATCACTGTTTTGTTAAGCTAATGCCTACAATCATGGCTTGTTAGGTTTCTACTTGTATGCATCATGATAATAGGAGTCGAGATCTGTTGTTTACTTGTGGAATATAAATGTGTTTACAGAAGATTTACTTTGACTACTAAAGCCTTTTCATTATTATTATTGTTATTATTATCACTTACACACCATCATATTGATATGGACCTCGCATTTCTAGATTGTAAATGAGTTCATTTGTTTATTTGTTTTTCATCTTTTTGCTCTTCTGTTTCCTTTTTTCCCCTTCTTTTTGCTACCATGTAAAAGACTGCACTACCAGGAACATGGGTTAGTGTTGAAGCGTACTATTATCCCTGTCCAGCTTTGTTATCTCATTTTCCTGTCTCAATTATTGTTCCGTTAATAGTGTTTTGACAACTCATAAATTTATTCAAGAATTTTTAATATTTACCATTTTTATGTAGTTAAATTTTTTAATTCAAATTATATGATATAAAACTATTGGAGAAGAGGAACAATCAATGAGATACAAAATCTTGTTCTGCAAACATAATATATGTCAAATTTCCTCGTATTTTACGCCACCATGTTTATTTAAAAAGAAAAGGAGAAAAAAAGATAAGAAAAAGAAAAATTCTGCAAAGAAAATGATAATAATGTATTTTAAAGAAAATAACTTTTATAAAATTTGTTTTCATCAGAAAACAAACTATATAAATTTCTTTACAATTTGCTTTAAAAGATTAACATGTATTTTATTTAAAAAGATGTATTTTTATTTTTAAATTACTAGAATGGGGTGTGTATATTTAAGAATACTTTTGTCCTTAAAAATAATTTTATTCATGAGTAATTCAATAATAATAAAATGTATTAAATATAGGGGGTGAGAAGAGTAGACGGATGGTGTCAATAGACTCCCTTTTAATAAAAACATGATAACTCATTAATACATACTTTAGAATCCCAACGATATATTGAAACAAATGATTTAAAACAACCCAGGACAAAGAAAACAAAGGAGAAAATGTAAAATCAAAATTCAAGTAAAAAAGCATGACTTTAAGGAAAAAAAAAAAAAAAAGGGTTAAATCGCATCAAACAAATGAAATTATATACAGATATAAAACATAAAATTATTTAAATATACATACGACTCTATTAATTCCCAAAACAAAGTAAAAAAAAAATATGAATAAATCTTATGACGTTGGATAATTAAAAAGGTGGCAAACAATAAAATTGAAAAAAAAAAAAAACTTTTGTTAAAAAAAAAAAAAAGAATAAATTACACTAACACCCCCTGTGTTTTTTTAAAATTACAAAGACACCCCCTTGACCCAAACAAATGGTGCCAAGACCCCCTCTCCTTAACTCTATTAAATCTATATTTGAAATGACTAAATTACCTTAAGAAATGTTAGCCATTGATCTTATCAAAATAAATCATGACCCTTACTTTTTTAGTCTAACATAAGAGTGAAAAAACCCTAGCCCAAGCATTTCCTTCCCTCTCTTTGGTCGATCTGCAAGCCAAGCCAGCACCAGAGTTCCCCTCGAAGTCACCTATGCTAGAAGTTCGTCAAAGTTTCCCGGCCAATCTGCAACCCATGCTAGCACTAGAGTTCCCGGCTCCCCCAAAGCTTGTCTGTGCCGAAAGTTGTTAGAATATCATGCAGCGAAATTTTAAATTTTTTTTAATGATCGAACAAAGTCATGATGCTATATACAATGAATTACCTTTAATCTACGTACCTTGTCAATCAAGAATCTCTAAGAATTATCCAAGAACCCGTGTAGAAGAACTTTAACCAACTAGTCTTCTCCATTATGCTCTAATTCTCCAATGATGGAGTGTGTGAGCACTCTTACCTTTTATTATTACGTGCAAACTTAAATTCTCTTTCTAACCACCCAGAACTCTAAAACTTATTATCACTTATGGAAGTATGAAAATAAGCTCTCTTTAGAGTCTATGATCTACCCAAAAATAGAAAAGCAACCTCCTATTTATAGCAAAATAACTAAATGATATTTGAATTTGAGTAGAACTACTAGAAAAGATTTTTCTTTCTCCCCCTTATCAATTATCTTGAAATTTGAGATTTTATTTATCTAGACAATGTTCCATAAATTCAATTTCAATTCAAATAAAATCATGTTAACTTTATTTGAATAAAATAATTAGTTTATAATTATCCACAAAATAAAATCATGAAGAAGAAAAAATCTCTTCCACATCCTCTTTCCAAAAACATCAATTACAAGGGAGATCAGATAAGATTTTATTTCAATTTAAATCTCGTTGTGATATTATCCATATTAGTCAACTTTATTTATTTAAATAATATTTTCTAGATATTTAAATTAATCATCCATATCTATTATTTAAATTAACCTACATATTTATCACAAAAAATAAATTCAATTATTTTAAATCATTAATCATAAATAAATAAATCTTATGATAACTATTTAATAAATAAATAATTATCCAACTAGATATTTATCACATATATTAAACAAAATAAAATTTATTCTCCCACTATTTGTGCATGCCTACTGTCATGTCGGTAATTTACTGGGTGTGTCCTCACAACACTGATGAGAATTTAAACCGCATTAGTAATTTGATAAATTATCATCCATTAATAGAATTATATTGAGCTAGTAAAGGGACCAATTGGACATATATAATTCAGGCTTCTAATAATCTATGCGACTAAATATTTTATACCGAATCAATTAATCACATAGTTATTAGTTTTAGAGTCACACCACTATAAACTTGAAACTGTACTCCTAATTATATATCACATTATGTAAGCTTATAAATAGCCTTAGTCCATGACCTTGTCAAATATGTAATACCTTCATATAATATTCATGATCAATTTAAGGCTAAGATCCATTTTACCTTATTGATTATTTTATCTTAAAGATCCATTATACACCGTATAGAAAAATGATTATCTATAACGAAATGAATTATAAATCAATTATGACCAAGGCCTTGTCTATTTTCCAATTCCTGTATAATGCCTTTAAGAGAATATTCTCAACTCTTTTAATAGAGATGTGATTCCTTATCTATAAATAAAAGCTCTTATCGTATATAAGTCATGTTCCCAATGAACCGATCTATAAGCTTACTATTTCGAGACATTTTAACCTTTAGAACATCAAAGTACACAAGTTATAAACATTGTTTAATTATTTACTCAAGATTAAGGTAATCACATATTGAACGTCATAAGTAAATTAATCTATGCAAACAGACTTATTAAATATATTAATTACACTTAAGTTCCAGTGCAATAAATTATCACTACTAGGCAATATAACTACGTCTCTTCTTAGGAGTTGGCTCACTTCAAACGATTAAGACAAACAATCTTCCCAATTAGATTTAGACAACATAATATTCTTAACGCGAGTTAAATGGTCAATGCAACTTCATTGACTGCGGACTATGAATTTAGACTACTTACTTTAGAATGTTATCTTTTTGCATACAAAATCCAATACATGTAACATTCTAATAGTTTAAACACCAAGTACTCAGTGAGCCATATCTGCTTATATTTACTTTAATATGTAAATTTAATGAGAACAAAATAGAAATGGTATAATGAAAAACTTCGAATATAAATTAATAATCAATCGAAAATAATTAATGAAACACATAAAATGTCTTTCATACTTACGGCATTCCTAACAGAAATCCCTCGAAGTCATGCCAGAGTTCGACACCCCCCCCCCCCGCGTCGCCAGAGTTTTCTGCCTCCCAAAGCTTGCCTGCTCCGGTGTTGTCGCCCCCATGAAGCTTGCGCCAGAGTTTGCTCCCCGCCCCTGCACTGTCCTCGGAGTTCTCTGCCCTTAGAAGCTTGCATGCGTCAGATTTCGCTGCCCACCAAAAGTTTGCCTGCTCCAACCTTCTTTGGAGCCTCAATCACGAAGCCGTTTCCCTTTGCCCTGTGAGGCCCTCCACCGTGAGCCTCATCATCCTAGGAAAATGATATTTTTTTCTTTTTCGTTTTTTTAATTGGCATTTTTATTAGATATATTAATTACCTTTGATTATATTATATTTTGCTCTGGCTAACAACTGTTATCGTTTTTTCTTGTTAAACAAATTTTTAGTTTGGATATTTTTGTTGTTGTGCTTTATAATTATATATTAATTTTTTTAAATATATCTAACAAGTGTAAATTGTCCATAAAAAAAAAAGATCTTAAAAAGATGCAAATAATGCTTGTAAATGTCTAAAAATCAATTAGAAATCATTTTTTGTGTCAAAGAAGGGTAAAATTATCATTTTATAATTAGCTATATGGCTGAAAATGTTTTCTAATGCAAGGAGAGGCATTTCTGGTATTTTTAGTAAAATTAATGGTCAAATTCACGGCCAAACTCACGGTTAACTAACAAAAAGGGGTGTCTGTAATTTTTCTAAAAATTAAAGGGTTCTTGGTGTCATTAGTTTCAGTCAAGGAGGTGTCATTGTAATTTTGGTAAAACATAGGGGGTGTCAGTGTAATTTAATCTTAAAAAAAAAAAAAAAAAAGGAAGGATATTTGTTGATTGGTGGGTGGAAAACGGACTAAAAATACAAATTAGTTATAAGTACTTTTTCGAAAAAATGGAACGGTGTAGAAAGTAATAATTATAGTTTATACTTTAATCAATGGGTGGCTTAAGAAATATGATGAGAAAAGTATAATAAAGGGTGTCAATAAACCTCCCATATTATTAATAAATATAAGTTCTGATAAATTATTATAATAATCTTTGAAATCTTTATAAATGTGTCGATCGGTTCCTAATTTTTTTTCCTAAAAGGTCCCCCAAACTTGTAGAAAGTGAAGGAGGGAAGGAGGGAGGGAAAGAGAATTGTACACAAATTATCTCCTAATTACTAGGAATACTAACTTATCTAATGGTAAGTTGTTTTGTTTTTATTAGTAAATGGAAATTCTTGTTCATAGTTGACGTGATATTCTTCAAACACCTATTAATAAGGGATTAAAAACTCACATATCACGTAAATTGATATTAAAAAGTTGGATTTAGAATAAAATCTCTAATATTATTCATACATGTATTTTTCAATACCACAAATGTAGGTTTGGATTGTATCTCTCTACATTACGTTGCAAATTGTCATGGACAACAAGATCAACAGATCTTGACACAAACACGTACAAAAAACAGTTGATCTGAGCCTACGAAAAACACAAATGCTGGTTTGTTACAAATTTTTAGATTTAACAGTGTCATGTCATATATATGATCATCTTTAATAAACATGTCGTTATTATCCAAAATTAATAATTAAGGTTTTGTTTGACATTCAATCTCAAATCAAAATTTTCATCTCAATTTTTGTCTTTTTTTAAAAAAGTTTTTTATCTTATATGAAAATTTTTCTTATTTTTTCTGAAAAGTCAACAAAAATTACTATTGAAATTTAAGATTTTCAATTCAAAATCATTCACTAGACGGATCTTAAGACGTCATCCTTCTTGAACGAGTATTTATATCACTGATGTGTCAGTGACATCAAATCTAACATGATCATGGTTTTATCGTGCCATGGTCATATGTGCTGTATTAATTATACAATTTTAGCAGTGTTTCATACTAGCCACCTGGCATGACGTCACTACCTCGGATAGTCTCGTTGGAAAATTGGAATGGTCAGTCCATCGAATCCAGCACTGTATCCTGCCATGCGAGTCCATGATTAAGAAATCTGGGATTTATTTGGGTGGCTCAAGTGGGCTCGAAACACTTTCAAGAAAAGAAGAAAAAAAAAAAAGAGTCGAACATGGACACTGAAAGGGACTCGCTAACAATTCTATTTGACAATTTTCAAGAAAAGCATTTACCTCGTTATTTATAGGAAATCAAATGCTACTATGATTTGTGGAATTACGTCTTTTCTTTTGACCCTCTTAAAGAGGAAAAATCCCCGCATTTATTAGGTGGACTTGGAAAAGGAAATATTGCTACAGATATTTTGTGATAAACTCGTGATGATGTGGAATAGAAATTAGTTCGAAATTCTTAGCTTAAGAGGGCAAGGCACTTTTTGGAAAGTAAGATGGTGACTTTAATACGTGACTTCGATTAAGAAGACAAATCAAGTGTTGTCCAATGTGACTCTATAATGATGATAATGATGATGTTATTATCGTCATTTTTATTTATATTATTGTATATTAATCCAATATTTAACAGTGTTTTAGACATATTTTAATAATAATTTTATATCTGATCACATTACAAGTTACAGAGTTTAAATCATCCATTTTCAAATTAAAAAAAAAAAAAGGTTTAACAGACGATTTTTTTTTCTCCAAAAATTTGAATAAATTTTTTTTTTTCCCAACAGACCATAATAAGAAGTTGAGTCCACTGAATTCAGTTTGGTCTTGATTAGCTCATGTGTGTGTATTATATGTCCACGTTTTAAATGCGACTCTAATACTTGTCTAATTTTCAAAGGGGCAACAAGTTAGAGTCCGGTCAATTTAGTCTAAGTTTGGATTTTCATTTATTATTTACTATTATTATTATTATTATTTTGCTGAGATCAAGTTTGGATTAGTTCAAGTGGTGCATATAGTGATCCACACTTTGTAAATTTGGTCACGTGCTTTATACTTTGATCTTAGTTGTTCTTCGGTCAAGTCATTGAAAAATATGTAGCCTAGAAACTTATTGTAATTATCATTATTTTTGGTTGTATTGAACCAGCTGCTCGATGTGAGGTGTGAACAAATTCAAGATATTGAGGGATCGAGAAAACAGATATTCTTCTTACTTTGGTCGTATGGTTTAGCTAGGAAAAACCCAATTTATGAGAGAGCTAGTCCAATTTATGTTTCACAAAGTGATTGTGACATGGTTCATAAACTCAAATTAGGTGGAATTAATTTGGAGAGAGAGAATGAACGAATACGTCTTTCAGATTATTAATTCTAATTAAAATCACATAAAAAAAACTATATAAAGTTGACAAAATTTAATATAAATCTGACTGTTTAAAACAATATCTTGTTAATTACCTTTTTTTTTTTTTTTAGTTTTTTTCCTTCATATCTTTGTGTAGAATTTTAGGTATCTTAAAAAAATCTCAAATTCTTTTTCAATAATTTAGAAAAAAAGTTAACAAAACTAAAATTAAAGGTGGAATATATATATATAGACATATTGGGCTATACTTTTTGTATGCAAACATCATGACCATCAATTCAATATCTAGTGGCTATAATAGCTTTATAGCCTTCTTCAAGATATCTACAATCCCTTTTCACTAATTAAGATAAAACAAAATTTACAAAAAAGAAAAATAAGTAAAAAAGGTAGAAAAATATTGCAACTCAACATTTAGTACACATGAGTAACATTCTAGTTTAAAAAACATTAAAATCATCAATTTTAGTAAAAATAACCAAAAAAAAAAAAAGGTCATACATGCATATGTTGATATAACATACATTCATATAATATATATATATATATATATATATGTATATGTAAATTCCAAGCGAGAAACTTTTCCAATTTCAGTATATTTAGATGATCTCCAAAAAAATATATACATATATGAAAACCATGCAATACAGCAATAGGGTGATGGTGTGCGTTATAGTTGTTACCAGCTGCATATGTGTAAATCTATAAAAGAAGTGTTTTATTTTTGCAAATTAAATAAAGAATCATATTACATAACTAAGCATAAATTTAGTGACATCTAAGTGATGGCATAAGCCTATGATGTAAGGCGAAATATATATATATATATATATATATATAGACACACACACGTTTGAATCAATATTTTGGAGTGAGAGAATCATAACTCAAATCCAATGTATAGAGACCGAATCATAAAGAGATCAAGCAAATCAATAAAGAAACGAAAATCAAAATTTTAATCATCCTATAGACCCCACAAAAAATATCCATTGAATAGTTGACAATCTCATCCATCTCTGGAGAGATTTGTTTGGTTGTGCTTTTTAAGTAATATATATATATGTGTGTGTATCTGTTTATATATTTATCATTTCTTTTTTAGTATTCAAAGAACACCTGTGAAACCGTGAATTCAGTGATCATAATTTGAAGTTCCTATGACTATTTCTTTATAACGCGATTGGCTAAAAAAAAAAAAAAAAAAGGTTGATCTTTTTTCATTAGAAGTAAATTCGATGAGTCAATTAGATCTCAGTAATCATCAAGCTTATCAATGATTTATAATGGATATTTACATTGACTGATACTGGTGATTAATGATTAACACTAAAAGATCATTTTTAAGAAAGACCTGTTTTTCTAATTTAACAAAATTTGAAATATTTACTAAAGTAAAAAAAAAAAAAAACATTTTTTAATGTATCTCTAATGTGTGTTTGAAACCCAGATTTAATGGTGGGAAAATTTTTTTTCGAAGAAAGTGCAAACAAAAAAAAAGGAAAAAAAATGTTTTCTTGTGTTTAGAACTAGGAAAAAAAAAAAAAGCTTCATTCCTTCATGATTTAGAGATTAGAAAATTAAATTAGGGGAAAAATTAATTAAATTAAATTAACTACAGAGACATAAATCAGCTCCACTGAAATAGAGAATAGAGAAAACCTAAACGGAGGTCAGAAGGAAGAGAGACATGTTTGAGAGACAACAACGGAACGTGAGAGTGGTAGCAACCAAGAGAGTGTCCGATAAATTTTCTTACTTGAATTTTGATTTTTCTCACCTGTTTTTGAGAAAAAAAAAATAAATTCAACATTTTCTTTATAATTTTTCTCTCTTATTTTTCCTCTAATTGTTTCTCTCTCTCTCTTTTTGGTATCAAACATAGACCTCACATCTTTTTTGTTTTCCTTTTTAGAATCTGAGTTGGAAACGAACCCTTATAATTCATTCATTCCAAGTGGTGAAACTTTTACAGAAAAGTGAAAGTGATGATTTTTGTGCGGCTTCGGTGTGGGATTCTAGCTGTTGAAATGCAAAGGAAGTAAATAAACATAAAATATGATTTATCAAAACAAAAAAAATTATTTGCACAGAATATGTACACACACGTGTGTGTGTATATATGTGTATATATATATATATATATATATATATAGGGAGAGAAAAGGAGAAAGTGGGGATAAGGTGGACCAGAAATATATTTCTTAATAATCTACCTAGGAAGAGAGAGGGATTGCAGAGTGGGCCAAAAATATATAGCCAGGAAGACAAATTGCTAAAAGTAACTACTTTTTTTGTTCCCAGCTGCTGGCTGTGCAAACACAGTTGTCGTCGTTCATACAACTTTTTGCCCAAACAAATAATTCAAGGTCCTCATGTCGTTACATTTCGATTTTTAATGACCTTATCTCAATTTAAAACCCACACAAAACAAATATATATTGTTTATATAACACAATTATCATCCTAGAATTAGTCAATTTTACTCGCAAAATAAAATAAGCTTGGAAACTTGGAAATACATTGAACCATAAAAGAAGATTGGAACTTGGAAATACATATTGATGTGCGTGAGAGTTATATACATATATATATATATATGTGTGTGTGTGTCATAATTATCATGCAAAGAATTAGTTAATCTGTCACTATAATTGTGAAAGCGAAATATACTCATAAAATAAAAGAAGCTTGGGAAGGTTTCTTGATACACAAGATTAGTGAGCCTCGGATAAACTAATAAAGTTCTTGTAGAAAGAACATTAAACTATAGGGCCTCAAAAGATCTTATATATATATATATATATATATGTATAATAAAAGATAAATTGGAAGGGGTTTTACACGTATTTATACATACCGATTAGTTGCCATGACAGTACATTAAAGAAAGAAATTAGAAAGCTTACATACATAGTACTAGACCTTACATTTCCAACCCTAATTTCACTTGATAAGTGCAAGTACTAATACAACCAAACCCCTCCAAACCCACAACCACCACAACTATTTTGGCCTGAAAATGACCATTTTTGTGACCAATATTTACACACACCCACACACACACACACATACATACACCCATTTTACACAACAAAACATTAATTTAATATAGTAAATTTAAATTCAATAGTAATTTTATGAATTTCAAAAAAAAAAAAAAAAAAAAAAAAATAAAAATATATTTAAAATAGAAATTCAAACACCCCCTAAAAAAGAAAGAAATAAATAGTTCTAGGTGAGAATTATCTCTTCTCAAATATGCTCCTCTTCTCCTCCAAATGCTTCAAGAGTGCTTGCAGGTGAGCCAGAGATTTCTCCACCATGGAGTAGTTCCTGATCGATACCAGCTTTTCCACTCTCTATTGGGTCACATCTTGTGATGTTGATTTTAACTTTGAACGAGGACACAATTATAATTTTTTTCCTCTATTATGGGTATGCCATGTGATGCCAATAAAATAAATTTGGAAAAAAAAAATATTCCTAACAATAGACAATCAGATTTTTTGAGGAGGAGAGAGAGAGAATTGTAGAGAGAGAGAGAGAGAGAGAGAGAGAACGTGGGGCCGTTTTTATCTCTTAGTGGGAAGCATGAATACTGAATAGACATTAATTTTGTCAAAAAAGTTACATGCAAAATATGAACAGAACAGTGACATGTTTTTTGTGATCAATGTGATGGAATTAAAGTTTTGGTTTTTCTTGCTTCTTTATACGGATCGTGATGACTGACAAATTAGGGTAAACATGCATGCGATGATTTCATTCTTCTTATACATATATATATATATAAATATATAATAAAGGTTTGGGCATTTACTGAGTTTATAAATCATGAGCTGGATGGACATGGATAAATAATTATATGCACTCGTGTTTAAGAATAAATATTTATACTTCAAATCTAAGAATACAAATTTACATAAATCATGAAGAATGTTTATAATATCTACTAGCATTTTGGACAATAAAAACCACGTTGTCATTTTAAATCTTAAAAAACAAAAAATGCATTTTTTGAGTATTATGACCAAAAAGTTTTTACGCTGTTTTCTTTCAAAAAAAATTTAAATATATTATTTAAATTTACATTTTAAATCTATTATCCGAACGGACATTAAGAACGATCCATATATACAAATTTACACTTTTTTTTTTTTTGGTAGAAAGATGAAAATCAAATTTTTATGCTCATGAATCAAATAGATAAGGCAAAGGCAAAGGCCATAGGGTTTAGTGGTGGCATAAAGTGCAGGCATGATTAAGAGTTCATGTTTCAAAGTGGATCACAGGATGCAAAAAAGAAGACAAACATGTCCACAAAAGAGTGGAAATGGCTATTTTATAGCTAGCCACATAAAGAGTCAGGCAGATGTGTGCGTTTACACTTACATATATACATACATGTATAATATATATATATATATATAATATTTTTTTAAGTGGCCTAACCTCTCATTAAATTTGATTAATCAACTTAGTTTTTTTTGAGTCACATCCAATTAATAAATCAAGTGATACTAGCAAGTAGCTAGCTACATACATATACATATATATATATATATAACATCTTTAGATTATTTTAATATATTAAAAAATATTATTAAAAAGAAAGCTACATTTCTTGATTCACTGATTAATGCCTATGAAAAGTTCATATGTTTAGCCACCACAAAGTCATTGGGGAATTAGATGACTTTGAATGAGTGAAAAATCCCAACGCAAAAACTTCTAATTATTTGAATTGAAAAATATGATGGAACGTCGTTTTCAGTTCATGACAACATGAGGATTTACCCTCCCCAATAAATACATAAATAAAGCATGCTTTCTCACTAAAATTTATTGCACGTTAAGTCAAGTCACTTAATTCCACTCAATAAGTGACATTTACTAATAAATTCTCTTTCATAATATAAGAATATTGGTATCATCTTACCTCATATCTTCATAAATGGTCCGTTTGGTGGAGTAGTTTGAGTTGAGATTTTTAAGTTTCAATAATAAATTTTTTTGAATTTTCAGAAAAGACAAAAAACTTTTTGGGGAAAAGAGAAAAAAAAATTTTAAGATGAGTATTTTGAGTGGTTGAACCAAACAAAGCTAAAATTTTTCAGAACCCTATCATTGATCCGAAAAGAGTCTTAACACAATTTTACTCGAAAGAATAATCCGGTTTCATGCAGATCATCATCAGTCAAATATCATATAGTACATTAATTGAAGGACCTATTGGGATTGTCTAATATCAAATTTGAGGACATCCTAAAAAAAGAAAGTAATATACGTCTTTTATTGATGTAACAACATAATCAGTTTCTTTTCCATTTGTTTAGGTTATTATGAGATACATAAACGTCCTTTTCTAAAAAGAAATAAATATTAATGTACTGAGGCATGCACTTGAACTATTTTGATTTAATCTAAGCTTTTACAAAAATATAACAAAGAAAACTATAGTTGACTGGCCATTTAAAGTGTACAATAATATATATATGTATTATCTTGCTGAAATTATGTATACACGTATATAGATAGATATATAGCTATTTTAAATTTTAATTATAAAGAGTTTTCCTGACTTAATTAATTGTGTTTTAATAGTTGAATTAATTTTTTAATAGTCTGACTTATGTAGGTCCACAATAAAAATTTATTAAGTGGGACACAACTACTTCTGATTATAAATTATACTATTAAAAAATTAATCTAATAATTTAATTATTTTTTGACGGTAAAAATGTTCTTAAAAATATATATATATATATTTAACAGATTATAAAGTGTTGGCAACATTTTTTCCACATGGGACATGGGATTATATATAATTATTTTTTGGTTTTGGCTCAGACATCTTTTTCTGTACCCCCAATAAAATATTCCACTTCCTACATAGAAGATCCAAAGTTTGGCAACCCAAAGCAAAATATTACTGTGTTAATTTTTTTATTCTTTACAAGTGTAATTATTTTTGTCAAAGCCAGCCATGCACCAAATTTCATTACATTGTCGTGATCATACATTATTTACATTATTTGTAAATATGATTACAGATATAGTCTAACATAATATTAATTTAATTTATTATAAGGTGTTATATTCGAATCTAGGATCTTTAATATGTGCATATATATAGCTTTTTATTTTTTTAATTTTTTTTAAGGATATACATATGTAAATTAGTTATTATTGTTCTTTTTCTTCGTTCACCACGGGTCAGAAACACGAGGCTTCATTCTTGTCATGAGTGAGAATTATTATAATAGTTCTGAGAAAATGTCAAACTATTTTTAAAGGAAAAAAAAATCGTTGAAAAATATGACAAGATATTGTTGGCAAATGACTAATAATAACTACTACTATAAGGAGTTGATTCTTTTGCTACTTTAATATTTTTTTTTTGAATTTTCTACTTTAATATATACTCCATGTGCATAAAAAACACATATATATGCAACATATATAAATATATATTTTTTTTTTAGACTTATCATTTGATGTTAACGAGCCTTAAAATATTTTTTTAAAGGTGTTTGTAAGTATGATTATTAAATTGATTGGATTAGGAACCAGTATGATTCGCTTTGTCAATTACGTTCATCATTTGTTTTCTTTAACTCTATTTCGGTCCACTTTACAGGTTATTTCGTCATTTTCATGTGGGGCAGAAAATAGTTGGGACTCTCATAAAATATACGAAAGAATAAAAAGATAAGTAAAAAATTTGAAAAAAAAAAACCCTGCAGCTACAAAGTCATTAAAATAAAGAAGAAAAGAAATGATAGGATGCTATTTGGTACGATAAAGATTGCCTATTCTTCGAAGCAAAAACCAAAAAGGGCGAAAAAAAAAAATTGGGGACAAAAAATGTTAAATTTTCTTAGTTGCTAAGTTTAGTTTTGTGACAATTTGGAGAGAAAAAAAAAAAAAAAAGCTGGTCATAGAATAGCGTATAGCTTTGGCATAACTTAAAGAATTGGAAAAGATTTTTCAAAAAAAAAAAAAAAAAAAAAAGAAATAAAATATATGAAGAAGAAAGTACATGAAATATTCCATGAGGAGCTTATCTTTAAGTAATACAATTGAAAGAGTTATTTACTTGGACTTTGCTTCTTAAATTCCTTTACTCACATGTGCTATTTTCTTTCAACTGTGACATGATTGGTGCAAGTGGACAAGAACCCAAATAAAAAAAAAAAAAAAAAAAAAAAAAAAAAGGAAGACCAACTCTACTTGTAAAGTCTAGTATGAATTTCCCACATTCATCAAATCATATGTAACCATGGCAAAACATGTTACTATGGAACGCATTTTTGTTTGTTTTGGACGAAAATATTTTATATTTGCATTTTAGTCCTTCATTTTTCCTTTTTTTTTTTAGTTTTTTTTATTTTTTTATAATTTAGTCCTTTTTTTAGTCCTTTGATTTTATTTTATTTTTTGGTCTAATTTTTTTTTTTTACAATTAAGTCCTTTTTTGTATTGGACAAAAATGTTTTGTATTTACTTTTTTATCCTTTGATTTTCTTTTTTTTTATTTTGGCCTAATTTTTTTATTTTTAATTTTACAATTTAATCCTTTTCTGTATTGATCAATTTTTTCTCATTTTAGTCCTTCTATCTTTTTTTTTTTTTTTTTTGTATTTTTTTATGCCTCTCTGTTATTTTTTTTTGGTCCTTTTTTTGTGGGTCTATTTTTTAAAATTTTATTTTAAACTTCCTATATGTAGATAAAATTTTTCAAGTGTATCTAATATGTACATAGCACATATTTTAGATCGGTACAAGTATATGTATATATGGATGTAAGTATATATATTCACCAAAAAAGGTATGTAAATATTTAATGTATGTTTATAAATTTCTCTCGACGAATTAGCCTGTTTCAGTATTACAAAAGAAAAGTTAACATTTTCTTTGAATTCGCCTCTTTTCTCACCCACATAATCAAGCACACGCGCCTTCTTTGCTTCTTCTTCTTCTTCTTCTTCTTTCTTCTTCTTTTTTCGTTTTTAAGAAAATTAAAATTTCCATTTAATATTGTTGTTTTTTTTTTTTTTTTTTGGGGTAGGCATAAGCATACAAAGATAGGTATCATGCTTTTGTTTGTTCCCTTCTCTTCATCCATATAGACAAAAGTGAATCCACTTAAAATTCATGTTGGCAAGCAAAAAAAGACAGACAGAAGCACTCAAACAAAACAAAAAAGATTAGTACACACACACACATAGGTATATATATATATATATATATATATATGTTTGCATGTCATGTGAGGAAGATCTATTAGTGGGCATATCACTGGGATCTGACTTTGTTCCTTCTTTGATTTTATTTTATCCGTTGGGATTGGAGATGGAATTTTAAAGATATATGGATTGGAGTTGAGATGAGCTTTCCAAATGTGTGTTTGGTTGAAAAAAAAAAAAAAAACTGTTTCGAGTGAAAAAAATAAAAAATAAAAATTAGTTTTAAAAAAATCAAAATAGATATTGTTTTTTCCTCTCAAAATTCTATGTAATAAAAAAAATCTATTTTTAACTTAAACTAACAAAGTTATGAGCTTTTAAATTTTGAGTTTATTATAGGCATTCGGAGATATGAATAGTATGAAGTAGTTTTGAGTTGAAGAAACCAAACAACACCCAAAAAAAAAAAAAAAAACCTCCGACCATCCTGTCTCGGATGAGACCAACATCTCGTCTTATTTAATAAGTCGGGTTGCGAGAGAAGGGAGTGAGGTTATATGTTAGTGAAATCCACATTTATTTCACAACTCCACTAATGAAATTTGATTAGGGCTTATCTCTCTTATTACGGACTTTCTATCTCTGGCCATTATTTTAGACAATACTATTAGTGGGTAACATATGACTATATGAGAAAAATCTATATTTGTTTTATCCTTTTTACACACTACACACACACACACACATATATATATATATATATTTATATACATATATAGGAGAAAGATCTATCAGTGGTGGGGGAGTTGTAATATTATTTTTTTTTACAACTGGGAAAGCGCATGTCACTATCTTTGACAACCGTTCCTTCTTTTATTTAATTTGTTTTATTTTTTTAAAAAATAAAATATTAACTTTAAAAGAAAAACTCCAAGCATCTTCTCAGATGAGTCGTGTTTGTCAAATAGGATAGTTTCTAATTAAGTGAGTCGAGATGCGAGAGACTGATCCCCACATGTTAATGAAGACCTTTCTTAGTTAACAACCCAACTCAATTCAAATCAAACTGTGTAGAATTTCCCTCTCTCTCTTTTTTTTTTTTTTTTTTTTTTATAGACCCTCTTTTGTTAGTCGGAAATATATGAATTCTTTAGATCAAATACGAAAGTTTCAATCTTTAGAAGTTAAAAAAATATATAAATCATCCTTTTTTTTGACAAAGATCATAAGATTTTGTGGTGAGAGCTTAACCTCCCAAATCAATCACAAACCACCCAACAAAAAAAAAAAAAAAAAAAAAAATTAGAAACCTTCTACTTAAACACTCGTTTCACTTGTAACTGCTTTAAGAAATTGAAATGTTGTCATAATATATGACCATATACGGAAGGGGACGTAGAAGTCATCAAAAACACACAAAACCCATGTTCCAAAACTTGAGGAAAATAGAAAAAACGAATGGCAGGCGCATAAAGTTGTTATATTAACATTATATCACAGTGATAATAGACATCTGAAACTTAAGAAAAATAAATACATCACTTCTTTTTTTTTTTTTTCAGAAAATTGGCATAATAGTAATAAATGATAATACCCTCCACATCATAAGAAGAAAATGAACTTCTTCTCCTTCTTTTTTTTTTTTTTTTTTTTTGTCAAGGAGGAAAACTGGCATAATAATCATAATAATAATAGATAATAATACCCCCCAAATCATAAAAAGAAAAAGAAAAAGAAAAAGAAAATGAAGATGAAAAGAATAATTTACAAAAAAAGTGAAGAGAGAAGACAAATTCCAGACTCCATAACTGGCTTCTCTCTCTGTTTCTGCACCGTAATCATCAATCTTCTTCGAGGTTTCAATGTTCTCTACCTTCTTCTTCCCCTTCCCAGTTACCACTTTTACCACATTCTGAATTTTCTCGACAGCTTCTTCGGCTATTTTGACCTTAATTTGCCCTCTCTGTGGAGGAATCTTAACCTCTTTCTTCTTCTTCTCATTTTTATTCTCTCGATTCTCCATTTTTCCAAAGAAAAAAAGGGCTCTGTTTAAGAAGTAGGGAAAATGGAGGAAGAGGAGGAGCAAGGGAAAGAGGAGAAGAAAATCTTGGAGGAAGTGAGAAAGTGCAAGAAAATTTAGGGGATTTCGATGTGATTTATAGAAAAGTTTTTTTTTTTTTTTTGGGTCAAAGGGTTTCATATATAATGTGAACAAGAATATAGAATTCAAAGAAGGATAAGGAAATTTTTGATGTGGGTTTTAAGGATCAAGAAAAAAGCATCTTGGGACAGCTGTTACACTGTGGGCAGTTTTTTTTTGTGTTGATATTGTGTCATGTATGAGACAGTGATAGGTTTGGCCCTTTGTCGATCTCTTTAGCGATCTCACTGGTGGTAGCAGCCAGAAAGTTAGCAACCACCAAACGTTTAGTCAAGACATTGTTTTTGTGCACAAAAGAAAGAAAGAATAAAAAGAAGGATAAAATTTATCCAATCCACAATTTGGGGGGTTAAAAAAATAGTTCCTTTCATCTACTTTTCTTGATTTTAACTTCAATAACATATTATTCAAATATCTCTCAATGGGTATATGCACTTTTATGACCAACCCATTCATTTGTTAAAATATATGTTGTCTAGAACTCTACATAGAAGATATGACTTTTGTATCATATATATGATATATATATATATATATGACCCTTGTTGGCATGCCTTAGTGACCACAAAGCCTCTATGCCTTAGATTTTGGCATGCTGAAAGTATCTTTATTTTTCAAATAATTTTTTAGAGAATTTTTTTTTTTTTTTTAGGTCCACATCCTACGTATACCAAAATTTATAGTTGTGGAGTATTATTGGGGGAAATTTAATGTTTAAATTCCTTTGTTTGGATTTGGATGTCCATTTGTGGCCTTTAATTCATGTCGAGATTCATGGTCATGACCATGATGACCAAAAGCCAAAGAATATAAAAGCTCAAGTCGTTCTAGAAACAAAATAAAAGATAAGCCTTTTCTTTAATTTTTTTATTTCCAAAGTTAAAAGTCTTCAAGACGTACCCCATTAAATGCCCACCCCAATTATTTAAAAATCTTTTTGCCTCACCTAATCTATCTCCAAAAGGAGGGACCCATTTGAGCTCTACACGAGTGTTTTTATTTTTTATCTTTTTTGTTGTTTTTTTTAATATTTATTTTAAATGGTCTTGGAATAATCGAAGAATGTGAATGAGTATGAATGCCCTTTGGTTCTTTGACTAAAATCTTTAGTTAATTGACAAATCAAATTGTTTCAAGGCACTTGATGGTGAAATCTGAAAGTACAAAAAAATATATATGTGGTCATGTGAGTCTTAAAACCAAAAGATGGGACAATGGCTTACATATCTTAGCACTCGGCTTTTTATTTTTTATTTTTTATTTTTATTTTTTATTTTTGGCCAAGAAACTTTGAATTCAAAGCAAATTGTTGGAAAAAGCATGCCAATTTGAAATCTCAGCAAATCTTGTCTTTCCTTGTTTTAATGCTAAAGGAAAGCAATAATTGATTAATTGTGTCGTAGACTGAAAACTGTGAATTTGGCAGCTCTTTTGACAGCTCAAGTGATTATTTGCTACAAATTTTTTTTTTTTAACAGAAAAAAAGAAATTAAGGGCTTGTTTGATGAAACGATTCAACTTAAATTAAACTGTCTTTTTTCATCTCAGTTTTTATCTTAAAGTCAACAAAAATTATAACTAATTTTTAAAAAGTCAACAAACTCAAACTTAAAAATTTCAACTGAAACCGTTTCACTAAACAGACTCTAATATTGTCTTCACGTCTCCCGTCTAATATTAATATAAAAGTGTATTGGATCATACATATAAGATGATAAAAAATTTTGACTTTAGATTTTCGATAATTAATAATTTCAAACTTTAAGACATTACATGTACCAGAACTCGAACTCATGACTCGAACGTGTGAGTTTGACAAAAGCAAACTCTTTAGTATTGACTCGATTAGAACTTGGGACAACTTGAGAAACTTACGACATAAGTGGTCTAGAAAGTGAGGAGTCTTCTCTTTTTACCCTCTCTATCAATTGCTTCTCCTGAAAGGTCAAGCATTTTTATTAATTATTTGTATTGTTCACACAACGAGTTTAATATTAGTATAAAAAACTTGGTTGTGCAGTGGTTGGTAGTGGATTCTCTTACATCGAAGGCTGAAGGCTGATTATTCTTCTGTGCAGTCCGTGTGAAATAACAAAACTATTAAAGAAAAGTAATAAGCAATTTGCTAACTACGTAAGTAAAGAGTGAAAATACAAATCTGGTTAAAAGTTCGAATTCATGAAATAAAACATGTGCAAGAGTGAAATTTTCAAGGAAACTCGTGTTGCTCTTCAAAAGCTCTTTTGGAGAATTCTGGCATACGTTGCGAAAAGAACTTTATCGTTAAAATATAAGTTTTTTAATTATCAAATCATATCAAAATCATTTCAGATGATTAAGAAAAGTACGTTAATTAATAATTAAAAAAATGAGAAATTTACCTAAATAATCATTTTTTTCATCAATTGATCAAAATAACACAAATTTTTTATTCTTTACCAACATAACATAAATCTTAGTTAACTTTATTTTAATTTTATATCATATTTATCTAGTATTAGTTTTTTATGTCATATTAATTTTTAAACTTACGTCCTTCAGGTGCTTTTCCCTTATAAAATATCATAAAATCTGAGATCAAATTAGTATTTTCATCTAAAAATATAAAATCTGACGATCAAAAGTTACGTAGTTATTTGTTTCCCTTGGTGAAGAAAGACAATTTACGAGAATTGTTAAAATAATCTAGCACAAAACAGGTGGTCATTGAGAGTCTTTAAAATGAATTTTGGTTCATGCATATCTCAGCATTTGTGGTCTTTCTTCTTCTTCTTCTTCTTCTTCTTTTTCTTGAATACAAAGCAAATTGTTCATAAAAACATACCAATTTGAAATGGCATCATATTTGTCTTCCCTTACTTTAACGCAATAAGAAAACAAAAATTCTGCAATCTTTTTTACAGCAAAAAAAGGATCAACAATATCCTTTCGTCTATTGTCAATGTTATTATAGGAGTTTAATGGGATTATAAATAGGATGACAAGTATTGACTTTAGATCTTCGACAATTAACAACCTTACATTTCAATTACACATGCCTATATATATATATATATATATATATATAAATATATATTTGTCAAAAGCTAGTCATCTCGTGCATACGACTCGATCATGTGGGTCGATAAAACCAAAGTCTCCGGTAGAATTAAAAGAACTTGGGACAACTTTAAGCACCTTTTGACATAAATTGGTCAAAGAATGAGATGACTTTTCTTTCTTTTTTTTTCCTCCTTTGTTTCTTCTGAAAGGTCAAGCGAAAGAAGGTCAAAAGCAATTATTAATTACTTTAATTGCTAAATTTGATAAACTTGTTCTGTTCTTTGTCGCAAGTTGCAAGTGTAAGACAACAAAGTTGTGTCCCCACAACAGGTTTATTCAATATATATATATATATATTGGTCTTTCTTCTGGGCAGTCCATGTGAAATAACAATACAATATAAAGAAAAAATTAAGCAATTTCGTCGTTATTATATATATAATATATATAAGTGTGTTAAAGTCTTAAAGTGTGAAGATACATTTTTGTGGTTAAAGTTCGAAAGCCTACGAGCACTTCGTGAAATAAAATACTTGCGCATGAATGAAATTTTTAAGGAGTCGAAATTTGTATTGGTCCTCAACAACTCTTTTTTGGAGAAGTCTGATTCACCTTATGAAAATAATACCCTACTGTTAAAATACAATTTTTAATCGTTTGATCTTTCAAAACCATTTCAGATGGTTAAAGAAGTAGGAGAATTAATGGGGATTTGATAAAAATCCCGCCAATTAAAAATTGTGTAGCGCGTTTGTTTTCCTGTAAAAAGAAAAGACAAGTTAATAGAGAATTGTTACACTAATATAGCACCAGGCAAGTGGTCATTGACATGAGTTTGAAATCTGCAGTTTGATTATCTTAAAAACTGTAAAACAAATCTCTAAACGTACCCAATACACCAAAACACCTTGCATACCCATTAAAAAAAACAAAACAAAAACAGAAACAAAGGGGAAAAAAAGCAACAACAACGATATTATTCAATCCACATTAAACCTTAACATCAAACTTCCAACTTTACAGATATATCTTCAATTTCCCTGACCAATTAGATCGTATATACACATATGTGAACATATGGATGTATATACGTATGCATGTATATGTCTGTCCTCTGTAGGGATAGTAATGGGGCGAGATGGATGCGAATATGCTTTTCCCACTACCATCACCCCCTTTTTACCCCAGTAAGCCGCCCCCAAACCCGCCAAATCTAGGGTGAGGGTGGCTTTGCTGGGTTAACAGCGTTGGGGATTCTAGACTCGGGTATTAGCACATGGGGCTTGGTCTTAACCTGTAAAGTGGCATTGCAACCTTGTACTCATGTTCCTCCGATTCAAAGTTTGGCCAATTATTCACATTTTCCTTGGTGGCGCCCTTGGCCTCTGCCACGGCCATGCAAACGGCAATGAGAGCTGCCATAACCACAACTTTGAGAACCTCCTCCGAATTTGGCTTCTTCTCAAACGACCCCATTTTGATTGGTCTCTTTTTTCTTTTGGAGACACTTTTTTTTTTTTTGGTATATGGAGGAGATGAAAAGTTGAGTTTTATAGGGACAAGCAAAAGAAAAGGGAAAAAATTAGGAGGATTTTGGTTGTGGGGGATGCTGTGAAATTGTGATTTACATTGCCAAGCTGAAGGATAAGGGCTATTAAGGCAATAACCCAAGGCCCTCTTTAATTTAGCCCCCTAATTATTAGGATTATTAATTAATAACTTTTACAGTTTACACCTCAAAAGTTTGTTAGAAAACCCCTTAACTATTTGTCTTTACACCTCAATGTACTGAACATATTAATTAGGATTGTTTTAATAGTAAAAACACATTTTGTTACTTGATTCTTAATTTAATTTCGTAAAACTCTTGAAATAAGAATTAGTACGATATTGATCCTTGAAAAGATGACACCCTTTTGAACGTAAATGATCCTTAATTTCATTGTCTAAATAGAAAGTCGTTTCTTGTGACATTAAAGTAAATAAATAATAAATAAATAAACCTTAAACGTCTTTCCCTTTTACCCTTATTCTCTACCACTACGTTTTTCTTCTTTGTCCATATTGGACATCTACGTAGTTCCGAGCCTAGGACTCGGGAGATTGATTTCTCATCTGAGTTATATTAACACATATATAATAGAGAGAAAGAGAGAAAAACATAACTACAGAGGATGATTAAAATAATAACACAATTGTTTAGGATTGAAAATATAATTTGATTTTAGATTTCAAAATCCCCAAAATGCTCCACATCCTTGTTGGTGCCAAAAACCTTTGGCCTAACGCCCAATGGGATCACTTGGCGCAATCCACCTTAAGCAGTCACTTTCCGCCTGGTTGCCTACAAAAGAGAATCACCTTGGAGTAAGGGGGACACCGATGAGGTATCTGCTAAGGCACTCTGATACTTAAGTCAGTAATAACACTAATGTGCAAGCAGAGAAGCAAGATTTGGTAAGAAAAAATTATCCATACTGAATGAGCGAGCTAATCCTCTATTTATCGGCGTTCCTTACGAGTTTGGGTATTCAGGCCCTGATGGGTTGTACTCCGAGTGGTCCCAACGAGTAGACATGCTTCGGGCGTATGGGCACGGGACCTCCACTAGGTGAGTGCCACGTGCCCCTCCGGTTTGGTGACGAGGAACACAAGTATGGACTAGTACCGGTATAGGTGGTGAGTACTATGTCAGTCTGGTCAGACGGCGAAAGCCGGCACCAAGACAGGGACAAAGATAGGTACAGTAACAAGTAGTGGATGTCAGGTGGTGCAGGGTGGTGGGTGTGGTGTGTTGTGACACGATACTATTATCAGTCGGTACAGGACGGCATGGCAAGGACAATATGGGGCCAATAGCATAGGCTAGGGTCCAGTTGTGGTCAAGGAAGTGTTGCCTTGACCAGTACCACAGGCTCTGATGATGATCTGCTTGAGGTCTATGAAGGAGAGCCAGCATAAGGACCAGTAGTACATCAGATGCGCTGGTAGATTAAATGGGTGCTCTAGGAAGAATCCTCGACAACCGACATACCTGGTCTGGTCGGATATATTCCGGTCACCGGATCTTCTTCATTGGTTGTGGAAATTGGTCCATTTGTTCTCGCACACCTAGTTCCTTGGTGAACAGGTGGTCTTTCGACGTCGGAGAAATTATACCATCAACAATCCTACCCCTTTTTTGTGCCGTCACCCTTGCTTGGAATCCAAAGTCATCAACAGTTGCTTAGCTGTCGATCGACATTACTGCCATCATCGTAACAAATTCATCAGGCTATGGGCGAGCTCATCGTTAGCTACTCAATTGCGATGGAGAAGAAAAGCCTGTTGCAATCTCATATCCCCCAATCGTGATCTCTGATGTCGCGAGTTCGTCTTTTCTGATGACGACGATGCTAGAGGCAGTTGTGAGCTTATTGGCTGCATCATTGTCCTCTCTTGTGGCTATGTCCTTTACGGTTGCATCATAATCTAGGTCCGTACGCGTTGCCGTCAACATTGGATTTTTGGGCTCCCCGTGGTGCTTTCTCTAGTCACTGTCGGGGTTGTCATCTTCTCTATTGAACGATTTAGGATCTCAATTTAAATCCGTGTAAATCTTGTTTCAGATCCTTGTAAATCTCATTTTAAATCTATGTAAATCCAAGGTTAAAAATTCAACTAAAATTTGGACTATATTTTGCATCTGACTTGCATATTTTAGACCAAGAAGAGCATTATTGAGCATTTTTATTTAATTTCAATACAAATTGAGTTAAAGCTATAATTGAATTAGGTTCAAGTTTTTAAAGAACTTTATGTGTCATTCATGTACAAAAAACCGACTAAATTTTAAAGTATTTGAGTAAAAAGGACTAACAATGCCAAAAACTATAAGTTTAGAGGGTTAATTATCAAAAAAAAAAAAAGTTTACGGACTAATTGTTAAATTCAAAAATTTTAGGGGTGCTAAAATCATTTATTTTTGAATTGATGTGGATTCGTATTTTCCTAACCTTAAAAACAATAAAGCATACTCAAAAGAAACGTTGATCTTGTGCTTGCGTTTCTTCTTTTTTCAAACAAAAAGTATTTTATTATAATATTATAATCTAAATTCAGTAGACACAGGAAGGGAGGGAGCTAAACTGTTATTTTAGTGATGACGTACATTAAAGAATAATTTTTTAACAATATTTGTATAGGGATAATCAATTTTTAATGGGACATAATGAAAAAAAGTATATACATTTTGGAGTAACTTGAACAAAATTAAAATTTATTGGGGCGGAAGCCCTTATTTGATCAGAAGTGACTTTAACTCTGGACATAAGAATCCTTTTTGTCAAAATAGCCAAACTACTTCAAATTACTATTGCTATTGGTTCGATCAAAACAAAACATTAGAGAATATCCCTTACTTCCTTTTATTAAAAAAAAAAAAGGTTTAGAAAATTAAAAAACACATGTTAAACTTAATTAATTAGTTTTGACTACTAATTATATATATTTTCTTCTATATTAATAGCAAAAAATTATAGAGTCTATCATTCACATACGTCAATGATTCAATAACCATCTCGCTCTCTCTCTCTCTCTCTCTGTCTTCTTCCTGGAATAGTTAAAAATGATGGTCTATGCAAAAAAATCCTTAACATAAACACGCTGCGGGGTGTTTGGAGGACATCTCTAAATACATCTCAAATTTTATTTATTTATTTATTTTATTTTTTTCTTCAACTCAGAAGTGATTTTTGCCATTTATAATTTAAATATTTACAGTTTTAATTCTAAAAGTCCATAATTTTGTTATTTCAAGTTCAAATGAGTTTTTTTTAAAAATAAATTACATAAAATTTTAAGAGAAACAAAACAAGATCCATATTAATATTTTTTTTCCAAATATATTCTAAGTTTTTATATTTTTTCATATCAAATAGTTCGTGTTCACCAAACTCATATTTCCAAAATTCAACTCATTTCCAATCTCCAAAACACCATCTCCAAAATGTCCCCCAAACGAGCCTACAGCCATGATTCTGAAAATGCTACTAGGGAAAGCACCTGAATAATATAAATTTAGATATTATTGCACTAACGGATACAATAAATTGACACCAAACCCATATAACACAAAATTAAACTAAACTAAACTATAGTTAAGGTGAGAAAAAAATGGGCTTGGGCTCTGCCCAACCCCGTCTAACGATTGGGCCGGGCTAACACCAAAAAAGGGGGGGGGGGGGTGGGGGGGGAGAGCACGTCTGTAACCGACCCGAACTGAGCGCTAGCTCGAATCGCATTGTGTGTCGTTTTTTCTAGTTTCTGAAAATTTCAGAGGCAGACCCAGCCCCACCCTCCTCAACCCCTTTGGGCTTTCGTCGTTCACTGTACGCTTCACTTTCTCTTCGACTCTTCTCTCTCCTCCTCTCCCCTCTCCGGCCAAGACTCCCGATCAGGTCAGCCTTCCCTCTCTCTCCTCTCTCGCGCTCTCTCTCTCTCTTTCTATATTCATATAGCGGTTCTTTATGTACGAGGTTTTTCATCGGCGAATTCAACTGCGGAGTTTAGGTCTGTGTATCTGGGAAATTCTAGGTAGTTTTCGTGTTTCAGAACAATTTTTGGGCTGTTTTTCTCTCGATTGGTGCTCAATTTTGGTCGGGGATTGTTCGGAGGTGAAGCTAGGTTATGGCGAAGTTTTCTTCTTTAATTCCTGCTCTGAATTTAGGGAAAAAGAATTTTGGGATTGTTTATAGAACGGTGTAATCTGTTTAAGTGCAGATTATTGTCGGGATTTGTGCTTAATCCCTAATTTAATACAGGAATTATTTATTTATTTTTTTGGTGAAGAAAGTTGCAGGTAAATTGTTTATGAAGGTTTTTTTTTTTTTTTTTTTTTTTTTGATATTGTAAAATTGGACCAAACATCTTTAGAGGATAACTGTAATGTAAATGCTTAAGTTTTAAGGTTTAATTAGCCCTTTTTTTGGGTGCTATATTTGGTAAACAAGAATCCCTTTTCATTAAGGTGTCTATTTGTGAGCGAAAAGTGCAAGATGGATCAGCAGGAGGATGAAGGGCGTGTTGGAGGTGAAAATCATGGCAAGCAAGATGATGAGGTAAGTTTCGTGTACTTTACATTTCAGATAATTATAAGTTTTTCTTTTTTCCACTTTTTTTTTTTTTTTTTTTTTTTGGTTTTTTGGTTTTGGTTTTTGTATCATTTATATAGTAGCTTTGTAGCTGAGTCATCAATGAATAAAAATATTTAAGGCCGTTTGGAACACCAACTGCGGTAGTAGTTTTGGAGTTTTTGTGACTGGAAATGAGTTAATGTTTGAAAATAGTATTTGATTGAAAGGTAAATCGGTAATGAACTGTGACATTTAAATAGTGTAACAACCTTAAATGAATTTGGGGGGGAAAAAAAGCAATATGATCTCATCATTGTGAGCATTTAGACACAAGAATTATCTCATTTCGACTTGAAATAAGAAAGTTAGGGACTTTTTAAAGCTTGAGGTATTTGAAAATGGAAGAGAAAGAAAAGAGATGTGGATTTGAAAGATTGACCCCAAAAAAAAAAAAAAAAAAACTCTGGAACTCCAACTGGAGTTGGAGGTCCAAAAGCACCTTTTATTTGATATGTATCCTGAATGTTGCATTTCATTTCGAGTCAAGATACTGAATGGATTATTTGTTTCTCTGAAGAGTCTTATTAGGTCCCATAAATGAATCATATGCTATAATTGATGTTTAGTTATTTCATTACAAAGGTAAATTATTGATCATCGAGATTTTTTTACCCATAGGAGGCTGTTGCTCGACTTGAGGAGATCAAAAGGTCAATTGAAGCAAAAATGGCTCTTCGACAGAGCAATTTAAATCCTGAAAGGCCTGGTTAGTAAATACTGATGAAGTTCTTGAGTTTTATTGCGAAAAAATTCATTATCTGACAGGTTCTTTAAGAGGGTGGTAAACACAATACTCTTCTAGTTGCCTTGTTTTTATCTAATGACTTGGCATGCAGAAGACTGAGTGCTTGCCATTCGCTTCACTCACTTTTGTGATGTTTGTATCTGTAAGATGATCTTTTTTGGGGGCTTGGCTTATGGGATGATTGAAGAGATTTATGAGAAGTAATTGAAAACTTCTCATTAGGTGTTGTTAAAACATGGCAATGTTTTCCTTTCATAATTTTGGGTTGTGAGTGATGACCTTACAAATGTCTTCTATTGTTTGGGGCAAAAAAAAGGCATAGGACAGATGTGTTTCTTGGTCTTAGAAAACACTAACATGAAATTCGAGAATCATTCAACTTATAGTGATTAGCTTTCTGTTCTTAGTAAAAATTTATAGCGAAATGGTAGATGAAATTTCCTTGCTGGGTTTCCATATTCATTGAGACAGTTGACACTATTCTGTATTTATTTTGAAAATTTCCATGCTTTTTGAAATGATGATATTTCTTATGTTTCTTTTAATCTTGTTACATTGTTTCATCCACTCGTTTACTCTGTTCGAAGTATGGTCCACGATGCTGGTAACTGTGGCACTTATTCAGTCAACTCTTTAATTCCAGACTCAGGCTTCCTTAGGACATTGGATTCCAGTATTAAGCGCAACACAGCAGTTATTAAAAAACTGAAACAGATAAACGAAGAGCAGCGTGAAGGGCTGCTTGATGAGTTGAGAAGCGTTAATCTTAGCAAATTTGTTAGTGAAGCTGTTACCTCCATCTGTGATGCCAAGCTTAGATCGTCAGATATACAAGCAGCAGTTCAGGTATATGGAACTGATTTTCTTTTGTTCTTTTAATTTTTTAATTTTTTAATTTTTTTTTTGTGGTAGAGTACGCTCATATACACATATGTCAACTTAGTCTTTCACGATTCTACTCTATATCTGACACTTCTTATATTGCCAAGATCTGCTCTTTGCTTCATCAAAGATACAAAGACTTCTCGCCAAGCCTGATTCAAGGTCTTTTGAAAGTCTTCTTTCCTGGAAAATCAGGGGATGACTCAGACACAGACAGGAACCTGAAGGCCATGAAGAAGCGCAGCACTTTGAAACTTCTTTTGGAACTTTACTTTGTTGGAGTTATAGAAGACAGTAGTATTTTTGTTAACATCATCAAGGATCTTACAAGCACTGAACATTTAAAGGATCGGGATACTACTCAGACAAATTTGACCCTCCTTGCCAGTTTTGCTCGACAGGGGAGAATATTTCTCGGATTTCCACTATCTGGGCAAGAAATTTATGAAGAGGTACTTTCTCCCCCCTTTTTGTGGCTTCGACAACAGATGAATCCTTTTTTGGCATAGAACTTCAATTCATGGGCTTTGAAGTTGTGATTGGACACTGTTTGTCATATGGATTCTGTTGCATTTGCATGGAGTGTTCTATTTTATACTTTACGCTGATGATTTGCTACAGTTTTTTAAGGGTCTTAATATCACAGCAGATCAAAAGAAAATTTTCAGGAAGGCATTGCATGCATACTATGAAGCTGCTGTAGAACTTCTTCAGTCTGAGCATGCAGTAAGTATTTATCTGATGTCAGAGCTTATCTTTCTTCTATTACTTGTCACCTCCCGCTCCCTCTATATGCCAAATCTTGCATTCTTAACATCTGATGTTTCTATTGAGGTGACCCAACTTATGTGAACTGTAAAGTACCTAATACTTTCTTTGTTTCGTATGTTTTCTTTATGTTCTTGGATATATATCAAATTAATATATTCGTGTCTTGCTAGTCACTTCGCCAACTGGAGCATGAAAATGCAAAAATCCTCAACGCCAAGGGAGAGCTAAGTGATGAAAATGCCACATTATATGAAAAGCTGCGAAAATCTTATGAAAATTTGTACCGCAATATTTCATCGTAAGTAGTTTATTTTATAAAGTCATTTTTGTCCAACATCTATATGCTGTGCTAATTATGGAGGTGTTCTGTTCTAGCTTCTTTTTTTTTTTTTTTTTTTTTTCTTTTTATTATTATTATTATTTTTTTTTGGGTGCTTTGTTTGGAGAGAAATTCTTGCATCTTTGAAGATAAATTTTAGGATATAGATTTCTTATGGGAGAGAGTTCATTTCTGAGTTGTCCTCTGCTAAAGAACGCAAAAATTTCTCATTGATCGCTTTCCAGTTACCAGTAATTGTTTTTTCCCCATCTATTCATAGAGTTATGCATTTCACAGGTTAGCAGAAGCACTTGATACGCAGCCTCCAGTAATGCCAGAGGATGGTCACACAACTAGGGTTACTACTGGAGAAGATGCTTCATCTACTGCTGTCGGGAAGGATTCGTCTGTTGTTGAAGCCATATGGGATGATGAAGATACTCGGGCTTTCTATGAAGCCTTGCCAGATCTCAGGTTTGTTTTCATCTAATAATTTATGTCTTTTTTAAGAAATTTACCCCTCAGAAAAAGCATGTATTAGTAGTATGTAGCTATTTTTACTTATCAGGCTGTCATTTAATCATTTATTTGTGCAAGAGAAAATTTTGAGTTGAAATGAAGCTGAAATGGTGGTTTTTTTTTTTTTTTTTTTTTGCCCCCAATTAATTAATTATTTTTTAATTTAATTTTATTTTTCAGAGCATTTGTTCCGGCAGTACTGTTGGGGGAAATGGAACCCAAATTGAATGAGCAATCTGTGAAGACACAAGAGCAACCAACTGTAAGAAAATAAAGCTCGAATATTTCCAAGATTCATGTTATCTCCTGAGTTGTCTTGTGGCTAGAGCCTAGGGGTGTATGAATCTAGATGCCACGTAACAGGAAAATTATTATTCGGATTAATTGGCATGACAAACGTTCAGCCAGATCTATGGCGGTAATAAGATTTTTTTGACCTTTGTGTACACACATAATATTCGTGTGTGTGGAAATGTATATATCTATCATCATTATAGTCATGAAATGTATTTTGGAGCTATGCTTTATGGTGAATGTGTGTTCCTATGTCAAATAAAATTACTCCTGTCTGCCTATTTCGATTGGAAACATTCATTTTTCTTTAATTTCTTTCAAGGAATTGGCTCCTGAATCCGACCAAGGCCAACAAGCTATGCAAGACACTGGAGAGGTTTCTACAGACTCAGGCGCCCTGCAGGAGGGCAAAAGCACAGAAAAAGGGAAAGAGAGGGAAGAAAAAGATAAGGAAAAGAGTAAAGACCCAGAAAAAGAGAAAGGGAAAGAAAAAGACACTGATAGAAAAGGAGATGTTGAGAAGGAGAAACAAAAAAGTCTTGAAGGGACAAATTTAGAGGCTTTGTTGCAGAGGCTTCCGGGTTGTGTGAGCCGTGACCTAATCGACCAATTGACTGTAATACCTCTGCTATAGATTTCTTGGTTCTTTATTTCTACAAGTTACTGATTCTCCCGCAGTTTGAGCTTTCCTTTTCTTTAATTCTGTTGTTGTTTAGCTTTGATATCTAAACCTTTATATTGAAGATCTTACTGTTCGTTATAATAGGTAGAATTTTGCTACTTGAATTCAAAAGCAAATCGCAAGAAGCTTGTGAGGGCATTGTTTGGTGTCCCTAGGACTTCGTTGGAACTACTACCATACTATTCTCGCATGGTTGCTACACTATCAACTTGTATGAAGGATGTATCTTCCATGCTCCTGCAAATGCTGGAGGAGGAGTTTAACTTCTTAATTAATAAAAAGGTCTGTTTTGCTTATACGATATATGATTACCTTTAGGCTTTGGGGTGGGAGCCAATGGAATCTGATTGTTTTGTTTTTTGTTTTTTTTACGGGTGTGTCTGTTTGTTTTGGGAGGGTTGATTTTCATGTTCCATTGAATTGTATGATGCTGCAGGATCAAATGAACATTGAGACAAAGATTAGGAACATTCGGTTTATCGGAGAGCTATGCAAGTTTAAAATTGCACCATCTGGCCTTGTTTTTAGTTGTTTGAAGGTAAGATCATACTGAGATGGGAAAGACTTAAATTGCAGTCAGCTTTTTCTGCTCTTGTTTCTTTAGTAGTGTTCATGCTAGTGCTCTATTGGATTTATTCGAATGTGGTCAATGACCGGAAATAAGTGGTTAATGCTGTTCCTTGAAATTAAGGATAGGCAATAACTTGTTACATAATGATCAATGACTTTTTAAACCAGGCTTGTTTGGATGATTTTACGCATCACAACATTGATGTTGCCTGCAATCTTCTGGAGACCTGTGGTCGTTTTCTTTATCGGTCACCTGAAACCACTGTTCGGATGGCTAACATGTTGGAGATATTGATGCGTTTAAAAAATGTCAAGAATTTGGATCCTAGGCACAGCACCCTTGTAGAAAATGCCTACTACTTGTGTAAACCACCTGAAAGATCTGCCCGGATCACTAAAGTTCGTCCACCATTGCATCAGGTACTTCCGAGTAAATGCTTTACACCTATGCTTCATATTCTCATGTTGCAATATCTAAAACAATCTTTATCCTCCCTTTTTTCTTTTTGCAGTATATAAGAAAATTGCTATTTTCCGATCTTGACAAGTCTACAATTGAGCATGTGCTGAGGCAACTTCGTAAATTACCGTGGAGTGAATGTGAGCCATATCTTTTAAAATGCTTTATGAAGGTTCACAAGGGGAGATATGGCCAAATTCACCTGGTTGCTTCCCTCACTGCTGGCTTGAGTCGTTATCATGATGAATTTGCAGTAGCTGTTGTTGATGAGGTTTGTCAGCCCCCCCCCTTTTTTTTTTTTTTTTTTTTTTTTTTTTTTTGATACTTTTTTAGTTTTTTTTTTTAGACTTTTAGGATTTTGAGACGTACATTTGGTTGTTGAGACAACGGTAGGTTCATTTGGCTTTCGTTGAGTCTTTTTGTTAGGTTGGACATTGTTTTTCTGATGGTTACTCTAGGTCTTTAGGATTAGTGTCTTCTTTTTTTTTTTTTTTTTTTTTTTTTTTTCGTTTTCTTTGTAAAAATAAATAATCTTGTATCTTTGGATGTTACATGATAATCTCGAGGTCAAACAGTATGTTCCATTTATTTCATTATCATGATAGTGGATGCCTTTTTGTAGTCATCAAGTATACTGAATAGCAATTGCTTCAGAAAAGGAATCTTGTTTGGATTCACTTCATTTCATTTCTGAGTGTGTTTGATTTTCCATCATCATATATTAGCAATTGTTGTTGTCCAGGAGGCCTTTTTTTTTTTTTTTTGTGTTGTGTGTGTGGCTGAATTTGTGACCAATATGTTCGACTTTCAGGTTTTGGAAGAGATTCGGCTTGGACTGGAGTTGAATGATTATGGGATGCAGCAAAGACGCATTGCCCATATGCGATTCTTGGGAGAACTATACAACTATGAGCATGTAGATTCATCTGTTATTTTTGAGACACTGTATTTGATTCTCATCTTTGGCCATGGCTCACCAGAGGTATGAAATCTTTTTAAAGTTATGTAAACGTTTATAACATATCTGGTATGTTTCTATCATGGAGATCGACTGTAAAAACATTGTCTGTAGTTGTACCTCTTAATACGAGGTTGTGTTTGTACTTTGAGACTTGGGATCTTTGAATCGTTGCATGTCCCAATGTCATTTGGGATCTGAATCTGGTTATAGATACAACTAAAGCTAGTTTATATGCATATGTGACAATTCGTGTAAATGCTATATGACACACTTCACTGAGTATCCCACTGTGATTTCAAACTTTGGTTTCTTTTTTATCAAATTCTTCTATGTGACTTTTGGTGCGGAAATCTGTAGTATAATCTTTAGTACATACATCAAAATCTTCTTGCATGGTGATCCAATTTGTTTTTCCCATACTATAGCAAGATCTACTGGATCCACCAGAAGATTGTTTTCGCATGAGGATGGTTATTACTCTTCTCGAAACTTGTGGGCACTACTTTGACCGGGGTTCTTCTAAAAGGAAACTTGATCGCTTTTTAGCTCACTTTCAGAGATATATACTCAGCAAAGGTGCTTTACCACTAGATATTGAATTTGACTTACAGGTCAGTAAAAACTATTCTCGTCTTATTTTCTTTACAGTCTTGGTTTTAAAATGGTTTGGAGTCTAGGATTACTATGTATTACGAACTATTTAACTCATCAACCTTCTTAATGGTAGTTTGAGACGGAGTTTACGATCTTTTATTTTGCAAATGCAAGAGAGAATTTTGAATAGAGATTATCAACTAAACCTGCCTTTCCTTTTTTACATACTAAGATTTATTTGAGTATGCTATTAAATTATCAACCTGACGTGTTTGTATGAGGGAGATCTCATGTATTATGCATTCATTCCCAGGACTTGTTTGCGGATTTACGACCCAATATGTCACGATACACATCCATCGAAGAAGTTAATGCAGCGCTGTTGGAACTTGAGGAGCATGAACACAGTATCTCGACTGACAAAACTAGTGAGAAGCACTCTGACAACGATAAGGCTTCGAACAGGAGTTCTGGCAAACCTATTTCAGCAAATGGACAGAGTGTTGTGAATGGAAACGAGGAAAATGGTAGGGCACACGATGACCTCGGAGACAGTGACAGTGATTCAGGGAGTGGCACTCTTGATCCAGAGGGGCAGGATGAAGAGGAGTTGGATGAAGAGAATCATGACGAAGAACATGATAGTGACGAGGATGATGACGATGATGGGGGTGGACCTGCTTCGGATGAGGATGATGAAGTCCATGTTAGACAGAAGGTGACTGAAGTCAACCCTCAAGAAGAAGCAAATTTTGATCAAGAGCTCAGGGCTGTTTTACAGGTAAGATTTAGATTAGTTTTGTCCATAACCAGTATCTGCTCAAAAGCTATCGAAATATTCTCTGTTTCTAATTTTAAGGCTTAGGTATGAACGTTTTGGGAATGAAGCTAGCTTTTGGTCACTAAATCATGAAAATTTGTTGGTCATGATTGATTCGCTCAGATTTTGTCTATGATTTTCATATGCATAAATGCTAAAGATTGGGGACACTGATGGCGTTTAAATGTGAATGCAGGAGAGCATGGAGCAGCGCAGGCAAGAACTACGTGGCCGACCCACATTAAATATGATGATACCAATGAATGTGTTTGAGGGATCCACCAAGGATCATGGACGAGGGATTGGTGGGGAAAGTGGTGATGAGGCATTGGACGAGGAGGCTGGAGTGAACAAGGAAATCCCGGTGAAAGTCCTTGTGAAGCGCGGAAACAAGCAACAAACTAAGCAGATGTTCATCCCCCGGGATTGCTCTCTTGTACAGAGTACAAAACAGAAAGAAGCAGCTGAACTCGAAGAGAAACAAGACATCAAAAGGCTGGTTCTGGAATACAATGATAGAGAAGAGGAGGAACTCAATGGGTTGGGGAACCAGACTTTGAACCATATGCAGGGTGGCAGTAACAGAATTTCATCACGTGGTCACACGTGGGAAGGAGCCAGTGTGAAGACTGGTGGCGCACGCCATCGATATCATAATTATTCAAGTGGTGGAGTTTATTACAGCAAGAAAAAGTGAAGGTTTTTGCAATACTGGAGAGCTTGACATCGTTGCCGTGGGTCTCAAAAGAGTTGACTTAAATATCTCAAATTATAATGAGATTCATACAGCCAGCATATGCTGAAACGGTGTTTTTCTTTCCTTTTTGCACGAGAGACGTCGACCGTTTCCTACATATTTTGGCAAGGTCTGTCTGTTTTTCCCTTGTTACAAGAAGAGCGTGGTCCTACGAGGAGAAGATACACAGGATCGTTTTCCAGGTAAAAAGAGCAATACACAGTTTTACTTGTGATTTTGATGTTTCTGATCTGCAAATGTGCTCGTGGGGTGTGGGATTGTGTGCCGTAATCGTGTCCTGCACTCGCTGCATGTATATAGGAATATGAACAAAGACCATTTGAGCAAATATCTGCTTGGGCTTTTCTAATGTTAAATTTACGACGGTTTGGTAAATTACTTGTGTAGTTTTTATGTGCCAAGCTGTGTTTACCTCTAAGAGTCGTTGTGTGTGTTTTTTTTTTTTTTTTTTTTTTTTTTTTTTTTTTTTTTTTTTTTTTAACTATAGAATCAGAATCGCATTCTATCTGTTCTTTTACGGTACTCGATTTTTGTATAAAGCTGTGGTGTAATGTTTGTCTGAAACAGTCATGGAATTGGCATTGTAAGCGTTGACTGTTTTGGTGGTATCAAGGCAGTATTTATTTAGAGTCCAAGGAGTAGAAAAAAAAAAAGCCAATGTTAATCCTAGTTATTCTATTCTTGATTTTAGTTGGTTTATTGCAGGTTTTATGTGAAATGTTTCAACTTGATATTTGGACTTATGGGTGTAATGACGTTGTATACCACTTTTTCAAATCCAGTAATTCACTTTTTATGAAAACGAGGCTTGAAATTTTCTACTGAAGTAATATATTTTAATTCCAAATTTGGGTAACATGCTCGTTTAGTTTTCAAACTTTTAAGTTTGTACAATTTTATTACAACAGTCATTTTTATTAATTTTGGATGGATTCCGTCGATAATTTGGTTGAAAATGAGGTTACTAATCGATTCCATTCAAAAATTAATGAAAAAGATTATTGTAATAACGTTTCTAATAGTTAAACATTACTTCAGTTACTAAAAAAGAATAGGAATCATCAAAATTTTTTGTTGCATGTAATTTCTTGTGGTTGTGGTAGCATCACCGTCATATGAATTATTAGAATTTACTATCTAGGAGTACAAAATTCCCGAGTAGCATTTCTCGTCGCTAGTCTCTACAGCTAATTTAATTAAGTCATACTTGTAGTGGAGGCCCCATTTAAGTCTATCTATATATCTATATTTCTATAGATATTTATTGTATTTTGAATTTTTAACTGTGACGCTGAAGAAAGAGTTTGGTTAGAGCCAATCGAATACCTTAATGAAGGCCATCCTTGCAACTCGAATCATTTGCCCCTTTTTTCCCCCTCCAAGACCAACTATTTGCTTGGTATTTGAAATATTCTCGGACGTCTTTTTAATTTTCTATTGTTCCAGAAACTTTAAAATGGGAGATATTTGGTTTGACTATTGCCCATGCTAACAGTAAAATGACCCATTCTCCTAACAAAGGGATGATTGCCTTGCAATATTCTCTAAGAAATAGCGGCCTCCTTTTATATATATATATATATATATATGTATATATCAGAAAAGCTTGTAATAGACATTTCAAACCTTGTAAAAGACCCATTTAGAAATCCATAATGGTACCACCACCACTTATGCCCAAAAAAAAAAAAAAAAGGAGCCTTGGCTACTAGCCTTTTCAAGTGGTTGGGTGTTCAACCTTTGATACGTGTAATATAAATCTAAGAAAAATTCCAAGAACATTAATACAAATTGGGACTCACATACGTAATGCTGCAAAAGGGAAATTATTCCAATTGGGGCACTTGAATAAAAAATATAGCTTTACAAATTATACCTTGACGATATTATGCGTTATAAGTTCGAGATGTCATACCCTCAAATGGGGCTTTACTTTTCCTTTTGTCGAAAATAGACACCCAAAATAAATAAATAAATGAATACAATAAAAAAGGCAATTAAGAAACAAATTTTATTGTTTGAGAATTTGGTTCTCCAAAATCTTGGTGGCCACAAACTAGTATCTAAGCTAATCGCTATCGGAGGTATTGGAGCACATTATTCTAATTTTACAGCTAACAATTGCGTGCCATTAATGGAACATGTGGTGCCCAGGTTTCCAGTTTGGTGCAATTTGTGACACCTTAACTATTTTGGACTCATTTTAAGATTTAGCCTTCATTTGTTAAGTTAATTGGAGATGAAATTTTTAAGTTGGAGTTAGTTAATTTTTTAAAAATTAATTATAAATTTTATTGATTTTTAAAAAAAAAAAGATAAAAATTGAAATGAAAATGTACAATTTTATGAGAGTTAAACCTGAATACCAAACGGAAGCGTGGAAGAAGAAGAAGAAAAAAAACTATACGATTTTGGACCCATTTTTCTAGGTACTAGAAGGATTGTCACCTTTTTCTTCTGCACGTGATTCACGATAACTAATGCATCAATTGTTCGTTGTCTTGAGGACAAGAAACTTATTAAAAAATTGAATCATTTTGATTGTATCTTATACAAATATATGTCTATATTATCTTTCTCATGATCTCTTTTTGGATCAAATCTCTGCAACATACATACATACATATACATAAGTAAATGCATATATATATATATATATATATAAATAGCTTCAAGAAGCAAAGCACCTGCTCGATCTGTTGCTTGCTCTTGCCCAAAGAATATAATTCTAGCTTTACAGTTTTCTTTCGTAAAGCTTCAATTAATTGATGAGAAACAACGAGAGAGAGGGCAAAAAAAAAAAGATATGTATTGAAGTCAAAGATTTGGTTCTTAATATTAAATCCTTGCTTTCGGATCTTGTTTAATGATTTTCTAACTAAGATGTTTAGATAAACAAGATCAGAATCAAATATATATATATATATATATATATATTGTGTTTTTCTCCCCCACTTTTAGAGGATATTGTGTTTTTTCCTAGTAACCCATATGTGGAAATATGTAACTGTGACAAGGGAAATAAACGTTGTATTGGGTATCTCTAAAGCCACTTCGAGAAGGAAGAAAAGCGAAATCCTTGGATTAGAAGACAAGGAGGGACATTGGAGGGAAGATGATAAGGAGATTAAGGATGTTGTTTGCAGTTATTTCTCAGAGATCTTTTCTTCCTTAAATCCTCATGTATCGGACATTGATATGGTACTAAATTGTATTGATGGGCGGATTACTGGTACTATGAGAGAGCTCCTCCTATCCCCTTACACGGTAGAGGAGATTAGGAGGGCTGTTTTTAATTTGGGCTCGACTAAGGCCCCGGGACCCGATGGGTTCCATGCTATTTTCTTCCAAAAAAATTGGCCGGTGTTAGGACACGAGATCTCCCGTGTTTGTATTGGTATCCTTGAAGGGAAACACTCAATTCGCTCATTTAATAGTACCAACATTGTTCTTATCCCAAAGGTGGTGGCCCCTAGAAAGATGGCGGATTTTCGACCCATTAGTCTTTGTAACGTAATGTATAAGATTGTCACTAAGGTTCTTGCTGCTCGTCTGAAGACTATTTTACCTTCTCTGATTTCCGCCAATCAAAGTGCATTTGTTCCGGGTCGACTAATTACAGATAATGTTATTGTAGCCTTTGAGTTGATGCACTCGCTTAGTAGATATCGTATGGGCAGGAAGGGTTGGATGGCTCTGAAACTGGATATGAGTAAAGCATATGATCGTGTTGAATGGCCATTCCTTTTTGGCGTAATGCGGAGGATGGGGTTTCCGGATGAGTGGATTAGAGTAGTCGCGGACTGTATCACCACATCTACTCTTTCTTTTATGGTTAATGGGGAGCAGTGTGGTCAACTTGCTCCTTCTCGTGGGCTGAGACAAGGTTGTCCACTCTCTCCCTATCTCTTCCTATTATGTGCTGAGGGTCTTTCGAGCCTTCTCTCGAGGTCAGAAAGGGAGTCTTCTATATCGGGATTCTCTTGTTCGCGGAATGGACCAAAGGTTAGCCACCTCTTCTTTGCTGATGACAGTCTCTTGTTTTGTCGGGCTTCCCTTAATGAGTGTGCGCATATTAGAGAGGTCTTGGGCGTCTATGAGAAGGCTTCGGGGCAACTAATCAACATGCAGAAATCGGCGATAACATTTAGTAAGAATGTTCGGGCTGAACTTCGGGGATCTATTCTCAACATGTTGGGGTTGGGGCAGACACAACCCCATGATAAGTATTTGGGCCTCCCTACTTTGGTGGGTAGGGGTAAAAGAGAAGCCTTTAGGAGAATCAAGGAGAAAGTTTGGAGTAAGATGCAGGTGTGGCGTGGGAAATTATTTTCTATGGGGGGTCGGGAACTTCTCATCAAGTCGGTGGCGCAATCGGTCCCAACCTATACTATGAGTGTTTTCCGCCTCCCGATGGCTCTTTGTGAGGATCTCCAAGCCATGATGGCTAGGTTCTGGTGGGGTAGCGAAGGGGAGTCCAGGAAACTTCATTGGTGGAGGTGGGAAAAATTATGCCGGAGAAAGGAGGATGGTGGCCTAGGTTTTCGTGATGTTTCGGCGTTTAATCAAGCTTTGGTTGCGAAGCAGTCATGGAGAATCCTTCAGAATCCCGATTCCTTAGTGGCTCGAGTCCTAAAAGATAAGTATTTCAAGGAGACTAGTCTTTTTGAGACAAAAGCCAGAGGGGGAGCGTCCTATTTATGGAGGAGTATTCTTTGGGGGCGTGATGTTATTAAACTTGGGCTTCGACGTCGCATTGGAGATGGGCTTTCTACACGGGTCTTTGATGATCCTTGGATTCCAAGACCCTCCTCCTTTCGTGTGATTACGAAAAGGCCACAAGGAAGTGAATCTTTGATGGTGGCTGATTTGATGGTGGAAGGGACTCGGGTCTGGGATAAGTGTAAGATTGAAAACATTCTTTGGCCGGTTGACCGGGAGCTTATTAGAGGTATTCCTTTAGGACATGGTACAGGAGGAGATAAATGGGTGTGGCATTTTGATCCTAAAGGTGTCTACAAGGTTCGCTCCGGGTACAGGGCAATTATGGAATCAAAGCGATCAGATTCTTCCTCATCGGTTAGTTCAGATGTTGCTTGGTGGAGGAAGATGTGGAATCTACCGATCCCCCAAAAAGTCCGGCTGTTTGTGTGGCGCGCGTTCCATGAGATCCTTCCTACGATGGTTTCTTTGAGACGTAGAGGGATTGATTGTGATGGTGTGTGCCCGAGATGTAAAGATGAGTTGGAATCCATCTCACATGCAATATTTGATTGCCCGTGGTCGCAAGCGGTATGGAGAATGTCCCGGTTTTGGAGGGCGATTGAGAGCAAAACGACCCTCCCATTTGCGGATTTCTTAAGGAGTATGAAGTCAGAGTTGACTACAGAGGACTTTGCTTTGGTGTGCTGGTTAAGTTGGAAATTGTGGGGTGAAAGAAACAAGATTGTTCACGGAGGAGAACATGGAGATCCCCAAAGCTTTCTTGAGTTAAGTATTGCTAGTTATGGTGAATGGAAAGCTCTACAGTGTGACCCAGCCCAGTCACAGGTGGTCGGTTCAGATGTCTGGTTACCTCCTCAGTCGGGTTTCCTTAAGCTAAATGTCGATGCATCGGTCATACCTGGAAGGGACTACATTGGTATAGGTGCTGTGATTCGCAATGAGAAAGGGTTTGTGTCAGGGGCTCTGGCGAAGTCAGTAGACGGACCCTTTTCTCCGTTTTTGGCAGAATGTATAGCCCTTCGTGAAGGATTACTCTTTGCAAAGGACTTAGGTCAAACTCCTCTTGTGGTAGAAACTGATGCAATCAATGTGGTGTCAGCTGTTGGGGAGAATCACGAGTTGTCGGTGGAAGGCCCGATCCTGGAGGATATCAACCAATTACTTGCCCAATTGCATAGCGCAGGTGTTCACCACATCTGTCGTAGTGCTAACCGTGTTGCTCATCTGTTAGCTAGTTTCGGCTTTAATATTAATTGTTCTAATGTATGGATTAGTGAGACTCCTTCGGTAGTCTCCAATGCTGTTTCTGTTGATGGTATTTATCAATAAATTGATCATTTTTCAAAAAAACGTTGTATTGGGTATTTTTAGTAACCATTATCTTATTTTCTTAGCAAAAACGGCAAGTTAGAAAAGTAAACGAAAGAAAGAAAGAAAAAAGGGGAACCACTTATTTTGGTAAATTAATTATTTGAAGATCCGAACAAAAATCCATATATTTGTATTGTATATTTATAAGTATAAAACCAAAAGTGGGTTGGCTTTCTAATCAGAAAGACGGCAGCTTAGGGTCAAGACAAGTTTCTTGAGGCCTCAAGTTACATGTCTATCAAAGAGAGGAACATTCAAAATAGATATTCATGGATTGAAAAGAAGATAAAATTTCATTATTTATGTTTTGTTTGTTAGCATGTGCAATCATAACATCCCCTGCACTGAGTACTGATGTTTCCGTCTAGAACTTCCCCAATGGGAATATTGCCTAAAAGCAATATTTTCCACGCATAATTGAGAACCTAAAAATAGTGAAAAAAAAAAAAAAAAAAAACGACATTAGAGTTAGCTAAAAGACAAGGACTCATTATAACTCAAAGGAATATGATAATTCCGCATACGTTCCTCAATTTATTATTCTTATGTTTTAGAAGATAAAGTCGGAATTCGAACTGTGTATATCTTATGTATATCTTATGTCTTGTGTTAGTTTTATTTATAAACATAGACAAAGCTATTATAGGTTAAGAGGGTTAAAGAGGGGTAAGCTAACATTTTTTTTTCCTCTTTTAGCCTCCTAATTTTTTTTCTTTTTGAAGGGAAGTCCTCTAAAGTTTTAGCGTTTATTAGACTATTACTCTGGTTAAAGATTTGATTTCGTTCAAGCCCCCTTTAACAAATTTTTAAACTCTGTCTCTTTGTGTAGAATTACTGCAAGATTATATCGATAATCACTTTTTTTTTTTTCAATCAATACATTCAATTCATTATGGAAAAAAAAAATCGCATTTTGTGGATATTAACGAATGTGAAATAAACAATAACAAATATGCAAGATTAATTGATATAAGTTCAACTTAATGTCTCATGTTACATCCTATTTAAATCGTTGTAATAATTCATCGTGACGATCAAGTTGTTTATAAGAGAAATCCATGTATCTTTAAATTATCTATGTTTTTCTTTAACCTCTATAATAAATTGTCATGACTCTATCTATAAATATGGTTTCTTTATGGATAGTTATGGTCACTAAAAGTTGTAATGATAGTTTTAAAACAATAGTTAGATTCATAGTTAAGCTTAATGATGTCATTATCATTGAATTTTTAATCAATTCATTGCTCTCTTTCCCGTTTTGGTTCTGACTTTTATGATTGTGAGCACACGATTAATTGTAGGACCTGAAATTCTTATATTAGCATTTGCTAGCTAGCTAGACCAATAAATATATAACCTACATATCTATGTCTACTTGTATATATACAGAATAGGAAATCTAAAAATGAGAGATGATGTAACGAATGATGTCAAACAAACATTACTTTATGTATCCCTTTGATTTTTTCGAAAAACTATAATAAAATATGTATCACGTTTAATAAAGCGCATCTAATAGAAAGGGAAAAAAAATGGAACTACAGTTATATTTCTTTTTCATTTTCATTCCAGAGTTTTTTATGTGTTTTCATGCCCCTTCGAGATCCCAAAAAATCGACAAACCTTTCAATCTATCTCTGAGATGCTTGGATTGTTAGCACTTGTATTATATTTTCTTTAAATAAAGCGAGTCTAACAAAAATAAAATTATTAGCACTTGTATTATATTTGCTTTTCAATAACATGGAGATAACTAAACATCATAATCTACATTAGATATCATTTACTATAGCTATAATAGAGGATTATAGGTCGATTGAAACTTAAAGTATTATCAAAAGGAAGGAAGCTAAAAGTTCAAAAAAAAAAACAAAAAACCAAAAAAAAAAACAAAAAAACAAAACAAAAATTTGAACCAAGCTAGAACTTTATTCGTTTTAAATAATACAACATTTAACCATATTAATCCCTTTTAGAATAAATATTGTACATTTCCTTGGCTTAACAATAAGGTTATTTCCTTGATGCCTGTACCTGCTATACATTAACGACATAATAGAAGGAACAAAAATATTTTATTACAACCATGCACGTGATCAAATTTCATATATACCTATCTAGGATTAGTAGTACAAGTACTCAAGAAAATTGTATCAAACTATTCTTTATTACTTTTCCAATATTATTGTAGATTAGTTGGGACATTGTATTTTAAAGTTTTTTTTTTTTTTTTTTTTCAATTTTTCGAAATGATATGTTTAGAATTCTTTGCTGCTTTGATTTGTACTTGAAATTATGTTCCATTCTATATAATGTCTCGTCAGTAACTTTTTAATATAATTAGATACGAAATTATTATTAATTTATTTATTTTTAAATTAAAATAAAATAATGATGAAGTCAGAATTTTTTATTACAAGCCAGTTATTATGTGATAGACAATTAGGGACTATAACTATCAAGTTTTATTTTTATTTTTAAAGAGGGTTATTATGAAATTTTTATTTAAAATTTTGAGCTATTCTTAAAAAATAATAATAATAAAAGTTAAGGAAGCTTGGTCCTTGGTTGGCTAGGACAGTAAATAAGGAGATTTAAACTTTACACATTATATTAAAATTAAATATGAAATTATATTTAAATTATATTTATAACTACTAAGCTTGCGTTTGTAACACCGGTTTAAAATATAATTTTTAAGTTGAAATTTATTGATTTCTTCAAAAACACTTAAAAATTTTTATTAATTTTTTTAGGAAAAAAAAATTGATATGAAAAATTTAGATCCGAATCTGATAACTGGACGTAACTTAGATAAATCAATGTTGTGTGGACGTATGATTATTTTTGGTTGAGAGATATTCTCAATATAGGGGTCTAGTGTCTACCACATGATTATAGTGAGAATAATTAGACCGACCACCATGGACAATTTATAATGCCACCATCACCAACTACAAAAGCCCAAACATCCCACACGTGTACGGTCCCCCGTAAATCGGCACGTGCAAGAAAAAAAGGGGAGGACAATTTGGTAAATAAAGGCAAAAAAGTTGGGCCAAGTTAGAGGAATAGGATTAAAAACTAGGTTACTTTTAAAAATAGCACATGTAAGAAAAATATTATTAAAATTAGTAGTGTTTTTGTTTTTTTCATTTCTAGCACTATCATGTCATTTTTTTTCTTATGATTTGTGGGATATAGAAGCTTTTAAGGAATGCCAAATTTCGAGATTACCCTCGTCTTCTCACCCGCCCAAATCTCCCTCTGATGTCCTAACCTGATTTTCAAACCATTTTCAATATTTTAGAGAGAGAAACTTAAGGATAGAGAGAGAAAGAGAGCGAACGAGAGAGAGAGAGATACCGTAAGAAAATCGTTAGAAACCACTCAAAAACTGCTTGGAAACCATCCAAAACCACCACCCTCGCCCTTTATAAAGCTTTTCAAACTCCGTAATGGGTGAAAAATCTTCAAAAACCACCTAAACCCGATAAAAAATTCTTGAGTCTTCCATATCCAAACCCATAAAGTTGGTAGAAAAAAATATTACTACCAAAATGAGGTCTCCCTGACTAATGGTTTCTGTAGAAAAAATGCCATTGGCGGAGTAAAACCCTAAAAAACCGCCGCCAGATAAAAAAAAAAAAAAAAAAAGTCACCCAAGGAAGGGTTGAAGAGAAAACAAGGGGAAAACGAAGCTAAAGAATCCAAGAGGAGAAAAAAACCCTATAAGAGAAGAACGTAAATGTTGAAGAGGTAAAAAGTTTGCATTTTAAAAATGTAGGGTTAAGGGTTGAGTGAGAGTATTTCTGACTTTTTACAGTCACCTCAATTGATAGTGATGACGCGATAGTGTCAGTAACAAAAGGAAACAAAAATAATGCTAATTTTAATATTATGTTTTCACATATGTTATTTTTGAAATTAACCCTCAAAAACTGTATGAAAGGAGGGGAAGCGACCACGTCACTCATAGCCCATAGGTTTTAGAACCTCGTACCCCTGCCGACAAGTACAATGGAAACAATTATTTTTCCATATAACTTTCCTAATTTGCACCTTTTCTATCTTTTGACAATTATTTTCTCCACTTTCCACCTATAAAAAGCTTTATTTCATTCATTATTCAGTCCAATTATTATTGCTTCCCTCAAGATAAAAATATATATATGCACGTATTAAAAAATTTGATCACATCATCTCTCCATTTAAGCTTTTGTTTTATTTTATTATTTTTTGTTGTAATACAATTGTTAAATAAAATAATAATGTCAAAGGGTTAGATTATTGTAATATATTTGTTTTCCATTTTAATTTGGTTACATGGGAGGAAGTACATGTTCAACTCCTAATTCGGATCCAAAGCTTTTGTTAATAAAATTATTGGGAATTGTTTTTGGTGAACTAATTTCTATATTTAGTTTGGGATGACTTTTGAATCCTCAAATCTTTTTTAGTACATTTGGGAATTATTTTCTATATAAAAATGTCACATAAAACCATGATAGCCAACAACTTTTGACATTTTCTATGGCTGAATTATGGAACACTCAACCGAACTTTGACTTTGATAATTAAGCGTACAATTTCATTCAAATTCAAAAGGACGCAATTTGCGAATCAAAAGGTACTAAGGTTGTCCATCTTATTTTAAGAAAGGTGAAAAGTTGAAGGTACATCTATATTTGCTTTGGTTAACAATCATTTTTAGATTGCCAAATTTGGTTTCCTAAGACATGTACTTTTCTAATAAGGTCAAACATTTCCGTTGTAAAATAATTTGTCTTAGTGTTTAAGTTTGGGAAGGAAGAAAAAAACAATTAATTTGTCTTTGTCATGCTTTAAGAGTCTATCTATCCCGCTTTGGCATGTTGTATTAGCAAAATTGATGGAAAATGACAACCATAAAATGAAACCAAAGCCTTATCATAAACCATAAAATCTTCTATGCTTTTAGAGGAATAATCAATCTTCTTTATTAAAAAAAAATATTTTTCATTAACGATAAAACTAGCAGTGATCACACATTTTATTCTAAATCTAAGTTTAAAAAAATTAATTATTAAAAAATATTTACTATAAAAAAATGTTAGGGACACCAACTTAATATCAACTTTTAAGTATCTAATTATATGGTATTTGAGTTGTCGTTATTTTATTGATAAATGTTTAAAATATTATTATATCAATTGATTATATTTATTAATAAAAATATGATATATGAGTTATATTTAAAAAATTGATATTAAAATTAATATCCTTAATATTACTTTTTATTATAAATTTTACTTTTATTTTCCGATAAATAGTATTATTTTATTAATTGAATTAATCTTTACGTAGGTTGATTAATTAATAATAATTAAAAGTGCTCCAAATAATCAATCCTTCTTTCTTTGTGAGTTAAGCAGTGACGTATGCATTCGCACCGAGCACGACAGGCATAGTGAGTGGTTTCCACGCAGGTACGGTCACATCTCCACACTCACAGACACGACGGCGAGTCAAGCACGCGCCATAAAAGCACGTCAGAAACTTTTTGTTAGAGCTTTTTGCAACGTTATTTCTACGACCAAATCGCCTATCCTTTTAAGGAAGGAGAGTTTGTGGATCTTACGTGGCATCCAATTATTGGTTTGTCGTGGATCGAAGCAGATTACTCCTATTAAAATATTAATTCCCAACTGATGAAACTTGCTACCGGCGACAGCCGGTATTCTTGATTGGTTTCTATAGAAAGATATACGTATATATATATATATATTTTAAATCAAAGTTATGATATATTAAATTAAAGAGACAAAGTTATCAGAAATCTCTTGCCAGTTGTGTCGTAAATTGGTTGGACTTGCCAATTGTGGGTCCGGACAATTTTGTTCGTTTATTTATAAATTTATTTATTCTTTTCTAATGACTACTTCCTTGTGAAATGGCATGTTTCATGATGTCATTTAATTCTTGTATAAGCTTTACGGAAAAAAAATAAAAAAATTCTTGCGTACAGATATGAATAAACATCAAACTGTAAGAATACTTTAGGCCTCGTTTGTTTTATAAGTTTAAACTCAAAATTTTATATCAATTTTTTTTTTTCTGAAAAAGTTTTTTTTTTTCTAAAATTTTTTTCTTTTCTGAAAAGTTAACAAAAATTACTATTGAAATTTAAAATTTTCAACTCAAACTCATTCACCAAACGAATCCTTAGTAAATAAATGCATAATTTTCCAACTCATATAGGCATGATAATGTTGGTGATGTTCAATATAAACCAACACTTTTTTGACGCAGTGACCAAAATTGTAAAATAGTCGCGATTATGTAATTATGAACTTAATTTAACTTTATTCTTAAAAAAATTTAATCTAATAATAATTTCATACTCGCCTTAATAATAGTCTTTAGATCTTTTAGCTCAAACTGCAAACAAAAGAAAATAAAAATCCATATGGTGGTTATGCCATTGGACTATATGACATAAGCTATGTAAAACCACTAGTTTTTAGGCAAGCGAACTAATAATTATAAATGAACACATGTAGTTGGCACACTTAGAGAGGTTGTTTGGTATGACAGAAAAGTAGATGAAGAGAGAATGTGTGAGGGGATTACTGTGGGGGATGGTTGTTTAATATAAAAGGGAAAAAAGAAAGAAATATATGTGATGAGAAATTTCAAATCACCTTAATTTTCACCTTTTCCAATATGAAAGTAGAGTAGAAAAACCATACCATTAGGCCATAAGAGAGAGAGAGAAAAAATCATCTCCTTTCTCTCTATTATGCTTAGACCATCTTCAATGCAAAAATCAATGTCAACTGCTTTTATATTTGTCATAAAAAATATTTAAAATAATATATATTTTTATGCTATTATACTTTGTGTCCCAATACATAATGGTATTTTTGAATGCTATATTTAACTTTTATCATCGTTATTTAGCTTTGAAATTCAAACTTTTAGTATTTAAATAATTTAAAAATAAAATATGAAAAACGATTAAATGAAAAAAAAAAATTCAAAACATCAATCAAATGCCAAAATTTACCATTGACTATATATTATAACGAATGTTAAATTTAACAATGAAAATAGCGAAATTGAATTAGGGACTGGAAAGTGATTTTCCCATTTAAATGTCAAATTTTGGTTTGGCTATATTTTTTAATCAGTCTTAGTATCATATAGATTACCTTTCTTTTCTGAGTCCTTTTTATTTCGACTTACCAAACACAACTTAAGAATTGGCAAGAAAATGTTCGAGAAAAAAAAAGGGTTGAAATTAAAAGAGATGGATTGGGCATTAAATTAAAAGAAGAAGAAGAAGAAGAAGAAAAATAAAAGGGGACTTACCTCAAATGGTAATCTCAAATAAAAGGTCAAAATCAAAGTGGGAAGTGCTCTTATCCTTTTTCAAAAGTAAGCGAAAGGGGGAATTAATGGAGGGGGATTAAACAATTATTGGTGGTTGAGGAGAGAGGAGAGAGGAGAGAGAGAGAGAGATAGAGAGAGGTTACTATAAGGGGAAAGGTTCAAACGTGGGTGGGTATGAAAGAAAGATTCTTTAGTTGCTTTTGTCTCATTTCTGCCCCAATCACAATTCTTTCTCTATTTCCATATCAGGAAATTTGGACGGCCTTAATTATTTTGGAATTTTTTTTTCTCTATCCTTTTCTGGGTGTATTTCTTTTTTTGATCCATCCGTTCAACCAGCCAGCCTCTCACGACTGACTGACAACACCCCCTGTCTCCATTAAGGTTTCTCTCTCTCTATATATATATATGTATATATCTCCATCTCTATCTCTATCTCTATCTCTATATATATATATATATATAAATATCTCTATCTATCTCACGACTGAATGACAACGCCCCCTTGGCCCCTTCCAATGGGTTTTTCATTATCTCTAAAGTACCAAAATACCCTTTTAATGAATTTTTTCCCCCTCCTACTGCAATGAAAAATTTATGATAGGAACTATAATTTTACCCTATCAGACAGTAGATAAACTTTTCAATTATTTGATTTACGATTGGAAGCGGTTTTGCTTCTCTTGCTGTAAATTTTCAACATGGACCCTTATCTTTATCAAAGACTTCTCTCTATCTCTCTCCTCCACTTTAATGGATTTTTTTCCCTATTTTCTTTGAATTACTAAAATACCCTTTTAATGAAATTATTTTTTCTATTACTATCTGGAAAAATTTATGGTAGGGAACAGTAATTTTACCCTACTGATAAGTACTATTGTTTTAACTATTAGATAAACTTTTCAAAATTTTGATTTATGACTAGAAGCAGTTCTGTACGTCCAACTGTATATTATCAATGTGGACCCTCTCTCCATTAAGGTTTCTCTATCTATGAAATTATAATAATTTATGAAATTATTATTGGGAAAATTTTATGATAGAAACTGTAGGTATAACTTATTGGTAGCTATTGTTATATTTAGTCATAGGGTAAACTTTTCAACGATATAATTTTTTACTAAAACAATTCTCATGTTACCATGCAAATTTTTTACACAAACACTTACAAATCAGTTCATTAGAAAAATTAATATAACAGTTAAAACAATTATCCACCGATTTGATAAAAATACAATTCTTACTACAAGTTTTGTCTTATTGCTATTACAGATAATATCCTTTTAGAGAAAGGAGTTGTAGATATAATATAAGAAATTTTTCTATATTTAATTCACTCACGAGATTTAATGTTTAAATCCATCTTCTCTCAAATTAGTAAATAAATAAAACCCTTTTAGAGGAACTCATATGTGCTTGTTTGGGAAGGTAGTTCAAACTACCAATTCAAACTAAAATTTTTGTCCTTTTCTCAAAAAGTTTTTTGTCTTTTCTCAAAAAGTTTTTTGTCTTATCTAAAAAATCAACAAAAATTACTATTATAACTAAAATATTTCAACTCAAACTAATATACTAAACAAACCCATAGTCATTTTGCAAAGGACTTTTTTTTTTTGAACTTAAGATGAGAGATTCAAACTTTACATTTTTATTATTAGACTATATCTATAATCACATTTTATACGAGACTTTAATTTTATTTTATTTTTGATGAATGGGACGTTTAAATTTAATGACTCACCAAACAATGTTTAAGGCAATCAATGGAAAAGCTGCAGACAGATAGTGCTTTGAATTTAGCTGCCAACCACTTTGACCTGTGCACAAGAATACCAGTAATCCTGAATCCAAAGGTACTAGAAAGTTTTTATTGCTAATTTATGGGGTTTGGGTTTGAGAATTATTAGACTTGATTTTCACAACATGGTGTCAAGGACATGCTCAGAAAAATAAATAAATAAATAAATAAATAAATAAAAAGTGTTCTTGTTTTTTCGGTCGTGGCATTCTAGTAAAAGAACATCCATTTTTTCACACCAAATAAGAAAATTCTATTACAAATTTTGTCTTGAAAAGTCACAACAATAATTGAATGTGTGGTCACTAGCAGCTATGGCCGTATTAATGTGTGTATAGTGCCAAGTCTTCTCATGCTTGGCCTACTTTCATCCAGGCTTTTATTGGAACCCAACAAATTTTACCGTATGTTACATATATACCTATATACTTATATACAGACACGTAACTTTCATGATCGACAGTCTATTTTTACCAGACACGTATGGTAGGGTGCTAAAGATTGTTAAATGTGAAAATGAATGGTGATGATGAGGAAGATGGTGAACAGGGATACAATGTTTCAGATTATACCATCTCTCTCTTACTGAATATGTACGGTTACCGAATAAGAGAGTTGTTCTACATAGATAATATCTCTCTCCTTCTATGTCTCTATTTTAACCACCACGTAAATTATCCATTCAAATTTGTTGGTTGTATGTATTTTTCTTCATGATACAGGATTAGTTTTTGTATTGGATTTTACCCTAACTGAAGATTAGTTTGAACATCATTATTAATGCCAAAACATTGATGAAATAGTCATAAAATCTAATGATAAACATCTCGAAAATAAGTGGGGATGGGAGATAGTGGACTCACTCATGTCTGATAATGTGGAGGGATGTTTGGTTCGTTAGCTCATTTCTAATTAAAATATACTTTTTCATTTCAATTTTTGTCTTTTTCTGAAAAAATTTTTGTCTTTTATAGAAAATTTTTTTGTTTTTTCTAATAAATTTTCAACTCAAATTTAAAATTTTCAAACTCAACTAACGAACCAAATGAAGTCAAGGAGTTGGAATAAATGATATTTTCTTAGAATGGTGTCCATTTTTTACGTTTTGACTAATGAATGGAAGCATTTATGTTCAAGTTGGACAAGTAGCTGGGAAGGACTAAATTTGGAAGCGCGCACTCAAAGAAATCAAATCAATTACGTGGTCAAACTGAAATTTCAGTCCCTCTCGCCGGGTCAAAATGGTAATTTCATTTGTGGAACGTCGTGGTCTTGGGAAGAAACAAGAAAGTAACAGCTGTCCTTTGGGACAAAAGAAGAGGCACTCCCAAAAAAAATAATAAATAAATAAAAAATCGTTGCCAAACGAAATCAAACACGTGATACTCTTTCTTTTAAAAGAGGGAAATTGCACTAGAGTGCAATTACTCATACCAAAACTTTGGCTTCTTATTGGGTAGGAGCCTAATAATTTAGTGGGTGTTTTTCTTTGCATCGACCAATTAGAGAATCTTGGATATTTCATGGATAATGATAATAACATTTAGGACGCATTTGGAAACGTATTTTCAAAAGTTATTTTTGTCATTTTTCTTTAATTTTATTATTTATTTTTTTTAATATTTTTTTAAAAATTCATAACTTTATTATTTTATATTGAAATAAGATAATTTTTTTTAAATTATATAGAATTTTGAGATAAATAAAATAAGATTTATATTGCTAATTTTTTTTTGAAAAATTTTAAGTTTTTTTTTTTTTTTTTTCATTTTTTCACTCCAAACAATTTACTTTCACTAAATGCATATTTCCAAAACTCAGACTATCTCTAACCTCCAAAATACTATCTCTAAATGTGTTCCCAAATGGAGGCTAAAACGATCTACCCAATATTAGTGGAAATAAATTTACCATGCAAAATTGTTGAAATTTCACTTATTAATGTTAAAAAAAAGGATAATTGTATTCTAAATGAGAAAAATACAAACATTGATATTGACTTGAATGACTTCATAATACAAGAAAACTTAACCCTAATTACAGACTAGTTTTATCAGTAAATTCTAATGAAGTGAACAAAAGGATACATCATATGTCAAATTCACATAAATTAATCAAGTAAATGTATGACTCTTTTAATAATACCATTATAAGCTATTAAAAGCCCAAACCGACGAAGAATTATATAAAATTAATTCTAACGAAATCAACACACAACCAATTTGAGTTAGTTATGTTCTTTTGTAAGTATTAATTTCTTTAATGTTTTAATTAATACAACAACATTCTTTGAACATCAAATTACTAGCATTATTTCACCAAATTACAGATCATTATTAAGTTGTGAGAGACTAAACTCCAAAGCTGAAAAGTTTTTCAGTAGTACCATCAATTTCAGATTGCAATGTGTAACCAAGATTAAGGATCAAAGTGAATGCAAAAGATAATCTAATGTGTTTCAGTTCTACAAAAACTTTTTATGCTCAAGTTATCCAATCAAATAATCATAACATATATCAATATATGAATCACATATATATGTGTGTTTTGATAATCTAACGCGTTTCAATTCTACAAAAAAGTTTTAGTATATGTTTGGTACCTGAGTATGGATTGTAAAATTTAGGTCTGAATCGAGTTGAGTGTTTGAATTGTTAAAGTTAAAAAGTTTAAAAACCTAAAATGTGTTTGGGAAAAAAAAATCAATATTGAACTTGTTTGACTCGTTTTGAAATTCTATACAATTAAAAAAATCATCTTATTTAGATTTATATTTTTATAAACTCTTAAATTTTGAGTTATAAAATTATAATTATAACTATGAATAGTGAAACTTGGGTTTACTTTTCAAAAAAAAAAAAAAAAGATAAAATTAAGTTGTAATTTTTGAATCCAAACCAGACGTCCAAACACAACTTTAGATTTAAGTCATCCTATCAAACTAATATAACATGAATCAATGTACCAAACGTCCAAATATATATTTGTGCGTGTTTCAATGTTTTTTTTGAAGACCTTACGTTCTTTTCTAAAACATGTCGAAATTGGCATCCATAATGGTGGGGGCAAAAAGTAATTTTTTTTTTCCTTCTTAAAAATTTTAAAGTGAAAGGATTTGAATTTTATGCCATAAAGTGAATTTAAGCGATTACCATTAGCTTATTTCTGTAGATAGATTGTAATCAAGATAAGAGTTTTTTTTATATATTTGTCTATAATAACAACCTTTAAAAAAAATTTAAAACTTTAGTAGTAAGAGATTCGAACTATATAGATTATGTCGACCATAATTTATGCTAATAACTTTTAAGAATAAGTAAATTTTTAGATATTTTGATATATATATATATATATAGAGAGAGAGAGAGAGAGAGAGAGAGAGAGAGAAATAGCTAGTGCCTTTAGGACAATAATTCCCAAGGTTGTAGTTGTTGTAAGTATTGAAAAGATGTAGTTGGGAATTGAATTTACATGGGTGGATATATTTGTTGTGGGGAAGCGAAGATTGGTGGATGGACGGAGGGGCATGATACACGGTGATCTTAAAAAAAAAATTGGTGGGACCCACGTATCCATGGGAGATCTATGGTGGGCCCCGTAACTTGAACTGTTTGTATAAGGAAAGTACAGAAGAGGCCTTGCTTTTATAGCAAACCGTCAAAGGACACGTCACTCTTTTTTTTTTTTAAGGAAAGGACAAATCCGTATAAATGACCGTTCATCGTCCTTTTCTCTCTCCTCCGTCTCTCTCTCTCTCTCCTCAACAAAGAATAATTTTTTTTTATTTTAAATTATTTTTTCTACGATTAAAAAATAACTGAAAATAACAATTTCATTAAAGAATCATCAAATGTATTATGTATATGTCAATGGTTGTGTACTTATCAATTTAGTATATATGATAAGAAAGGTTAGCCACGAGTAGCTGGCGTTGCACTTCTCTTTTGGATCTACAATTACAAATTTTAGATATTTCCTAATGTCTGAATAAATATATATGTACCACATAGAAGTATTTTTTTTTATTTTTTTATTTTTAATTAGTTTTTAACAAGTTGTGGTTGTTGCCAATGGTGGACTCATAGTTGCGACATTTGTTTAAATTAACCACAAATACCAGCGACTACTATATATATAATGTTCAATACATATATAATTAAAATATTTATATTATATTACTTTACCTTCTTCATACACTCGTATATTATATAATGAAAAATATTAAGGAGATCAACTCGAATTATAATTTTTGAGTACTACTCTATGTGGTATATGAATTGTCATTTTTTTATTAATAAGTGTTTAAAATATTATCATATTAATTGATTATATTTATCAATAAAAATATGACATATGAGTTGGTACTCAAATAATTAAGATCGGAGTTGGTGTCCCTAGTATTACTTTTATATAATTGATAAGTATTTTTTTTTTTTGTTGGAGGATCATTGAGTTCTGAATGTTTCAATTAACAAATCACTCAAAAAAAAAAAAAAAGGTTTAGCATATCAAGAAATTAAACAACAAAATTATTAGCTATGATTCGTATATATAAAAAAAAATATTTGTAATATACACTGTTCTATATATAATCAAATAGTACAGTTTATTCTTGATAAGTATTTTTGTTCGTGGAGGATCATAGAGCTGATAACTTTGAATGTTTCAATTGGCAAATCACGTCTAAAATTAAAAACGTTTTAGCATGTCAAGAAGTTAAACAACAAATTAATATCTATGATTCATACAAACTGTAAGACAAGCCAGTTTTTATGAGTCCAGACCTGCTTTTCTATTTTTTCTGCCTCGATAACTGTTCATTTAATAGTGTTTTAAAAACTCATCAAATTTTTAAAAAATTTTTTAATATTTAATAATTTTTTATATGATTAAATTTATGAATTCAGATAATATAATATAGTCCTATTGATGAGATAGTTAATGTGATAAAAAATTTGAGATAATAGTCAATTCAGTTTTTACTACGTTAAAGTCTAAACACGCGCATCTGTGCGGCAGATTCTTCTCTCTAAATAAAACAAAAGAAACGCCAAGACAAATTTCGTGGGTTTTGGGCGCGCACACACTATACGTATACATATATATATATATATATAAATGTATGTATACATGCTTGTGTGTATATATTAGAGATCTTTCTAGTTGAGGAAAAAGAAAAGCCCAACTTAAGGTGTGGAAAAAAATACAGAGTACAGCCGTTGGATTTACTGAATCTCTTGGTAGAGGGGACCATACACATATGTAGAACATTAAATGGGAATAAATAAATTTCGAAATGGTGGTCCATACATACATAACTTGTACATACACACACATATTATATATATATATATACAGAAAAGGTCCATTTATAGTATAGTCAACGTTGTCCAGCATGATGTGTGATGATCAGGCTGTGATAAAACCGTCTATTTTTGTACACTTATTTCCCAATTACATGTTGCCAACTCTCTGCAAAATGGCTTTAAAAATAATAATAATATTATTATTTTATTTCCATAATATATAATTAAACATAAACAATGATACAAACATATATATATATATATATATCTGTGTGTGTGTGTGTGTTGTGTGTGTGTGTATATAAATTGTAATGTGTGTGAATTCACGCATAAAGACACAAAACAACCGCGTGTATTGGGGACTGACCATCCAAAGTTGTTGAATAGCGCCTGCAATTTCTGCATTATTCATAGTCACTTGGTCAAGTTTTGGAGTTTCGCTTTACAGTTTGTTCAAAAATAGGCCACAAAATGTTTTTTTTTTTTTTTTTTTTTAAGGAATCCTTTCATATTTGTACCGTACCGTAATATATTTTAGGAGGTTGAGATTAATGATTACAGATATAATATAACGATAATTTTATATCTAACTTGATCTTTCATTTTCAATTCAAAAAACAGGATATCAAAATTATAATAACGAATTGATATATATATATATATATATATATATAGAGCAATTGAACTGATATGATATTTATTGAATTGATCACATCTGTTATCAAATACCTAATTTATCTACATACTTACATTTAGTTTATCGAATTTCTCAGCATCAAAATAATAGTTAAATTTTAATATAATACAATAGGTACAAACATAATCTAATAGTATATTATGAATTATGAAGTTTAAATTCCTTCACTTTAAACTTCAAAAACAAACAAACAAACAAAAGAAGGCAATATATTATGGAATTTCAATAGAATTTGGAATAAATCCAATTTAAGAATATGAAAGCGTGTAAGCTTTAGTTTCTGCCCCACACAGACATACACACGCAAATATATATATATATATATATATATATTGTATATATATATATTTGTAAACCTATTCCAATAATCACTTTTTCTATCTCCACCCTTACAACTGCATTAATTGTCTGCGGAGCTTATAAATGTCAAATGTAGATATTAACTAAAAGGAGATGGATTTACCTGAAACAGCTTCATGTTCTTTTTTTTTTTTTTTTTTTTTTTTTTTTTTTTTCCGTTAGGAATTCTATGTTTATTTTTTTGGTGTTTGTAGAACTTATTATCAAAGTACTTTAGCAAGTTATGAAAAAATAACTTATCAATCGAATATTGTTTTCAAATCTCAAATCTTTTTCATATTATCTATTTTATGTACTTTTTAATTTTATGGTCAATTGCTAAGTTGGTTTCTAAATAATTTGTACACCTTTGTTTTCTGTTTTTTTTTTCGTAATTAGAATGACTCTAAACTATTAATACCATTATTGCAATAGCTTTTTCCATTAATTTTTGGACAGAATCCATTAATTATTAGAATCATTTTTTGATCAAATTACTAACATAATTCATTTAAAAATTAATGGAAATAACTATTTTACAAATATATAAATAGTTTAGGGTGTTCTAGCTATGAAAAAAATACCAAGGATCAAAGTACATTGAACAAAATTAAAAGTTTAGGACTAGCTTAGCAATTTACCCTTAATTTTATTATGTTTAATAAGATCTAATAGTTTAAAAATCATACATAATTCTACGGTAAAAAATTGTACTTAAGGTTTGTTTGGTAGAATTTTTTGAAAACTTCTATTGACTTCTTGGATCCAAAAACTGTTTCAAATTATCTTTAGATGATCTATCAAAATAACTTGAACTGTCTTGAAGATCTTCTTGTCAAAAAGACACTTTTGAGCCTGTTTATCATAGTTTTTACTTATGCTTTTAGCCAATAGAATAAGAGAAGCAAAAACTGTGGATTTTTCAGTAAGTATTTGAAAGTGAAGAGATTTGAAAGTTTTCTAATAGTAAAGAATATTAAAATGAAGGTACAATGTCTAACTTAAACTTTGTTATAAATTTTAAGAAAAATGTAAGGGATACCAACTTTAATCCCAATTTTTGAGTACTAACCTATGTGACATATAAGTTGTTGTTCTTTTATTAGTAAATGTTTAAGGTACTGCCACATTAATTGATTGCATCTATTAATGAAAATATGCCTTGTGAGTAGGTATTCAAAAGTTAAGATTAGAGTGGTATACCTAGCATTATTCAAATTTCGAAGTCCATTTAGAAGAGCTTTTCTTTGAAACCACATTTTTTGACATTTCTAAATTGTTGATGCCTGAAAGTCTCCGGCACCAACACCCAATGTGGTCGGCCGCTCCGACCACCCTTGCCCGGATACTCTGCTCGTGTTCTCCTGCAAGAAAAGAGAGAAAGCACCTCGAAGTGATGGGGACACCGGTGTAGTGTCTGCCGTGGGCACTCCGATGCTTAAGTCAGAACAGGGTCTGAAGAGCGAAAGGAGAGGTAGAGTTTTGGCAAGGAAGAATGTCCGTACCTGAAATGGAGGGAATGTCATCTATTTATAGGCATTTCTCGTGGGCTCGGGTGCTCGGGGCGACCTGGTCGGGTCGGTTCCCTATAATGCCCGGCGGGTAAGTAGAGGTATGGCGCCTGGGCGCCATGGACCAATAGGATGGTGCCACGCGATGTTGACCCTAGGCTAGGGGCGCTAGGGTGGTTGTTGCAGGTAGCCACAGGGATGGGCTCAGCCGGACCAGACGGCGGAATTTAGGGAGATAATGAGAGCAGGTGGCGGAAGGCTGCGATTTGACTCTCGTGGGGCTGGGGGTCAAATCCCACACACGAGGCAGTGCATGGTGATCCGACCAATGGGGGGAGCTCGGGATAGTGGGCGGTTCCCCGAGCACGAGCTAAGTTGGCCAGCCAAGGTGTGATCTCGGTGGTCGGTTGTAGCCGGGGGACGCTGCCGGGGAACGTGGGCCGGGAAGTGCTCGGACAGTGGTAACCATATCAAGTTGACCGGCATTACCTCGGCTATACGCGGGTGGCCGCGTCGTGGGCGACCGGCGTAGCCTTAGATACGGGTCCTGCCAGAGCAGACCGGCGTGGCCGCTGATCTATCCGAGTAAGAGCATGTGACCGGAGCAGAACGTGGCCTCAACATAAATACTACAAGCTCTTTTAATAGATTATACAAGTACTTTTAGAAACAGCTTTTGGACTTAGAAAGTCAAAAATAACTTCAAGAAAACTCTATCAAATCTTCTAAAAGAAGCTATTTTAAATAGATTTTGAAAGTTATACCAATGTTTCAGTAAAATACTATAAACTTCATTTTAACATTCTTAACTGTGGATATACAATTTTAAAATCATTTTGATATAATAAGCTCTTTTAAAACTCTAATTTCCATATGGTTATAGGCATAACTAGGCCTAAGGGTACACTATCATATCTTACTTCATCAAAGGTATAGAGTTCGAATCCCCTATACTTAAATTAAAAAAAAAAAAAAAATTTAACATCGAGCACTTACTAAAAAGTCAAAAGCACAGGCTAAAATTTCGTCAAACAAGGCCTAAGTTTCTTTTCTTCAGTAAGCTAAGTGCTAACCAAGGAGTGGAAAAATGGGCTCTCTTTAGTTAGAGGGAAAAGGGTGAAAAAGTAATGGCAAAGAGATTGTACAGTGTATTTGTAAAGAATTGTTGAAGTTATGAACTTGCAACCCCCATCCAAAAGGAAGGGCAAGTGTAAGACCTCAAGCTAACACGTCCCCATCTCTCTCTTTTTAGACCCTTTGAGTTCTCTCTCAAGTCTCAACCACCCCCCCCCCCCCCCCTCGTCAATTTTATTCTATTCCTCTCCCCTCTATTAGCCTCTCTTATCAACTGCAGTTTTTTCCTCTCTTTCTTTTTTGCCCCTCTCTCTCTCTCTCTCTCTCTCTCATTCATTTTCTTTTCTTTTCTTTTCTTTGCTTTATCTTTCTCTGTGTGTCTGTATCTCTTCAGAACCTTGCCTTTTTTGCCCATTTTTTTTTTTCCTTCTCTGATCTCCGTTTTTTCTTTTTCCTTCAAGAGCCTCTCACTCAGTCTCAGTCCCTTTATTATTTTTTTTCCTGGACTGTTGAATTTTTTTTGTTTCCTTTTCTTTTCCTGGGGTTTCTTGTTTGATCCGACTGGTAGAGCAAAAAATCAGTCCCAAAAACGAGTTTTTAGCTTCTGGGTATTTTTATTTTTTGTTGTTTTTCTCTTGCCAACCTTTGCAAAACTTGTAGAAAAAACCAGGGAAATAAATTAGAAGATATACAAGAAACAGACAACAAAAAAAGGAGAGGAAAAAAAAAAGAAGAAGAAAAAACATGTTGGATCTTAACGTTAACGTCGTTGCGGCCACCGATTCGACGTTCTGCGACGAGGAGGATCAGGCGGAGATGGTGATAATGGAGGTTCCAGAAGCTTCGAGAAGCACTCCAATGGAGGACTCCGGCTCCTCCAACTCCTCCGTCGTGAATGCCGAATTCAACAGAGAATTAGAAGACTCCAACTCCAACTCCAACACCACCACCACCGCCACCACCACCACCACCACCACCACCACCGAGGCATTGATCTTCGACATACTGAAGAAGGAAAAGGACGGTCTAAACATGGATAGAGTAGCCAGCCCCTCGCCGGGATTCGTCACCAGGTCGTTTTTTCCGGTGGCGATGGCTGCAGAAAAAGGCGGTGTCGGCGAGCCCGGCTATTCGGCCGCCTCGGGATTCTCGTCCTCGTCCTCCAGGCCGCAGTGGCTCAATTTGTCCTTCGCCGACGGGCAGCCGCCGGCCTCGGCTTCGGGGTCGGCTTCGTCGTCGGCGGCGGGTGCCAACACCGAGCTGAGAGTGATGCAGCAGAAGCAGCAGATGAAGAAGAGCCGCCGCGGTCCCCGGTCCCGCAGCTCGCAGTACCGCGGCGTCACGTTCTACCGGAGAACCGGCCGGTGGGAGTCGCATATCTGGTGCGTTTTCAAATATTTTTACTTAATTAAAATTTTTTTTTTGAAAAAAAAAAATTATTAGTAAAATTTATGTTTAGTACGATTGCATATAATCATGTTTCACTAATTTTTATTTTTATTTTTGTCTTTGTTTTTTCATCTTGTTTATAGGGATTGTGGGAAGCAAGTTTATTTAGGTAAATTGATTTTATGTCTCTCTCGTTAAGGGAGATTATTTCATGGTTTTTCATATGAGCTCTTGGCTAACCTTCTTATTTTATTTTATTTTATTTTTTATCTTTTGTTTTTAATTTTTAATTTTTTTTACAGGCGGATTTGACACTGCTCATGCTGCGGCGAGGTATGAATTAAAAGTGACTAATAATTAATAAACATACTTTTCTTAACTTACAAAATACGAAATTAATGGTTATAATTAAATTGTGATTAATTTTCAGAGCTTATGATAGAGCTGCAATTAAATTCCGTGGAGTTGATGCTGATATCAACTTTAATGTCAGCGATTACGAGGAAGATATGAAACAGGTGATGAGATTAAATTATTTTTAATTTTTCTTTCTAGTTTGTATTTAATTAATTAATATCTGATTTTTTTTTTTTTGATGATTTTAATCAGATGAGGAATCTGAGTAAGGAAGAATTCGTGCAAATACTTAGAAGGCAAAGCACTGGATTTGCTAGAGGGAGCTCTAAATATAGAGGCGTTACCCTTCACAAATGTGGCCGATGGGAAGCTAGAATGGGTCAATTCCTTGGGAAAAAGTGAGAACCTTATTCAACTCTTTTTTGTAACTGATCAAGCTAAGAACATATATATATACATATATATATATATATATATGAGTTTCTTTTGAAAGCTTTGGGAATTTGAGAAAACCCCCCTTTGTCTCCAATTGTGCTAGTTTTCCTTAAATGGAGAGACAAACAATCTAAACGAGGACATGTACTAAATTAGAAAAAATGGCAAAAAAGAAAAAAAAAAGACAAAAAAAAGACAAAAGAAGAAATGCCTGCCTTGGGCATGACTCCCCTTTTGTTCCTATAAAACCATGATGCTAATTCTTTGCAGGTATATTTATCTTGGCTTATTCGACAGCGAACAAGAAGCTGCAAGGTCCTAAAATTCTGTGATGAATTTCGTTGAACAATTCAAAATTGTTCTTCCAAGGATTTTTTCCTTTAAATTTACAAAAAAAAAAAAAAAAAAAAAAAAATTTTTTTTGTGCTTTGGTGGGGCTTTAATTTAACCAAAAACATCATTTTGTCTTTTTTTTTTTTTTTTTTTTTTTGGGTTTCTTTCTTCTAAATCCAGGGCTTATGACAAAGCTGCAATCAAATGCAATGGAAGGGAAGCAGTGACCAACTTTGAGCACAGCACGTACCAAGGGGAGATAATCCGAGACTCCAATCCCGAAGGTACTAAATTCAAATACGTCACTTATGTTTAAGCTAATTGTCGTTTAGTAGTAAGTGCGACCCCATACGAGTCTTTGCTGTCGGGTGAAATCATCAGGTACAGTATGTCCGTATGGAAAACCCCATCGAGCTTAATAACACTACTCTTCCGATTTTCTTTTCTTTGCTAGTGTGGTTTTTGTCACGAGGGTCCCTCGGATCATACTAAAAATGTGACATAGATTCTGTCTTTGCAGCGAGTGACCACAATCTCGATCTAAACCTCGGGATTTCTCCGCCGTCCGATGGACCGAAGGGGAAGAACGCTCTTGGCCAGTCTCGCTTTCATTGGAACCCCTATGAATTGCCCAACAGAGCCAGACCATTGGTAAAATACACTTCAAAATATTTATGTTTGTTTCTATATATATATATATATATATATATATCTATTTTTCACTCTACTTTGTTGTGCAAAAATAGTCTAATCTTGTGACTGTTGATTAATTTTTGGTTCCCTATGATTTTTCAGATTGATGGACAATCCCCACATGTTCTAACAGTATCGTCCAACCATACTTCAGCTGGGAAATATCCTGGCTTCTTATCAAAGCATGAGGTAATTTATTTTGCACACAATTTTCATTTTCCAAAATACTATAACTTAACATTTCCATTTTTTTAAAAAAAAAAATTTTTGGGTCATTTCTAAACAGTGAAACATTTTATGCTGATCGTGTGAACCTTTTGGGAGACAGGAGAGGGCAACGAGAGATCACGAGAAGATGGTTGAAGCTGTTAGTTCTTCTTCGCCGACAATTTTGAATTGGGCATGGAAAATTCACGGCAACAACTATAGCACTGCAACAACTACTACTACTACTACTACGAGTGGCGTGACAGCTATGCCGGTTTTCTCCATTGCAGCATCATCAGGATTCTCATCTTCCAATATAACGTCGGCTGCTCCATCAGCTAACTCTCTTCCGCTAAACCCGCAAAACAATTTTGCCCACAATCTCCACCTTCCTAACTTGCCCGGTGCGACCGAAAATTTTCACCACCCCCACATTCACAGAGGCTGAATATCAAACATCTTGAGTGCAATTAAAGGAGTGCTCAAAACTACATGATTGTAATTGGTTCTAGTCTTGTGATTGTTGTTTTTTACTCCATGTAGAGATGTTTTTACTCTCGGATGTATCTCATAATATATATATATATATATATATAAATCATTGTCCGATCACTGATTGCTTAACTGTAATATAGTCGATCTTTTCCTTTGATTGTATTTGTTGTATATAGTTATCCTAGTCACATTGAGTTCTCAATATTGATTTAAGGAAACTTTTTCCTCCATCACCTGTGACTGTTATGTCATATCAAAAAATAATATACCTACATATACATACATATATATATATATATGTAGGAAAACAAAAAAAGAAAAAGAAAAGTCAAGGGATCATGATGAAGTTGTAGGATTATAGAGTACCAGCTAACAAAACAGTTTGATCATGTCAGGTAGAAAAAATGGGGGACAAAAGAATAGGGGCCAATTGTTTGCATCCCTTGACTATGATTGAAACCTTATACTTCTCTCTCTAAATTCTCTCTCTCTCTCTCTCTCTCTCTCTCTATTGTCACAAATAATTGAATATCATGTCAAAATAAAGTAAAGACTGACATTATATCACTCATAGTAATAGAGAGAATAATAGAGGAAATTTGAGACATAAACTACTTTTGATTCCCTCCTAAAGAGGAGTTTTCTATATGGTAGGATGTCCGTAAACCCTATTAATAATTTACATTTTTTTTAACAACAATTCTTATTAAAATTGCATTAAAATTAAAAACCAAATTGCAGAACAGATGGTTAAAAACATAATCAAATCAGAAAAACATCCTATTGGTGAATTTTCCAAAAAGAAGAAGGAAAAACAAGTAATTTTTGAGCTCGCGGACGATGAGTAGAAGTTGGACCATAATAATTGTGACGAGGTTGGACCATAATAATAATAGTAACGAGTCTGATCAGAAATGAATAATTAATTTCCTTCTCCAATATTTGTTCCTAAAAAGAAAACATTAAAACATGCCCAAATCGAGCCGCGGAAAAAAAAAAAAAAGAAATCTAATTGCCACATATCCAAATTTGTACACACATAAAATGTTCACATTCGGGTCAATTCCTAAAACCTTCCAAGTTGGAGACGTACACAAAATTGGTGGTTGGGTTTTATTGCTCAGCATTAAAAACCCATATGGCCAACATTATTTAACGTTGGTTTTATTTATTATTTTTTAATTTTTTATGCCAATCAATTCTGATAAATAAAGATGATGGTGATGGCTCTGTCTTGCAGGTTTTTTTTTTTTTTTTTTTTTTTTTTTCTGTGATCACAAAAGATATGCGCCTTCTCTGTAATATATATATATATATATATAAAAGTGGCAATGAATTTCCAAGCAGACCCTACCCTATGACAACTAGTTGTTGTGAGTTTGAAGTATATCTAGCTAATTTAGAAAATGAAAGCACATTTTTTGGGTGCCTGTCTTCTCATAAAAATATTGTATAAAGTTTTCTTACTTTTTAGGTGTTGGCCAAATGGAACAATGAAATTATATGGTCCCGTCATAACTTTGGACTTCTTTCATAAATTTTCCATGATGCCGGGACAAGAATTCCGGGAACTTATTATAACTTGCGTATCTTTTGTTAGAAGTTGTAAATTTTGAACGTTGAAATTGAATAAATTACGATAGATTTTAAAAGTTTTAAAGGAATATAATAACTTATATTTTAAACGATAAAATTATGAATTTTGAACTTTAAAATTGTAAACATTACGCTAAATTTATACAACAACATTGGTGCTGCGATGACACCAATGACACCATATAATGACTTTTAAAAAAAATAAAGATTGAATATTTACTTAAAGTTATATTTTTTAATGTTATATCTGATTAAAGAATATCAAAATGATCAAAATTAAAAGTATATAAAAGTGACATTTTCACATGGATCCGACAATCCGAAATCATAACCCTATCATATGATAGAAATTTTCTCTTTGATTTTTTTTTTTTTGGTGAATCTATAACTTTATGTGTGTGTGTGTGTGTTTTTTTAATTATTATTTTTATTTTTAAAGAGAAATTATGTCAGAGATTCATTAAAATGAAAAGGAGTAATCACAAATTATGCAGGACAGCAAGAAGGGAGGCTAGGGCATCAATGTAACACACACACAGAGCCTCCAAATTCCAAACCATAGCAATTGGGCAAGTGGAAACCCCATTGGCAGATAATATCTTTGGGTTTTTAATTTTAACCATTCAAGTCAATCTCCAACTGCAACAAATTTATTTTGCAACGCTTTTTGGGAAGAAAAAATGTTGTAATATTTGCTTTATATACACACACATCAATATATGAATAATTTGCGAATAGATCAACCACAGTCGTCATTAAAGGTCTTGAGCAAGGAACTACAATAAACGGGACAACATTAGTTCCATAAGAATAGTGGTTATGAATATCTGAATAAGACGAATCGCTTCGTGGATATGTTTGCTTCGGGAAACCAAAAATAGTAGGATACAATTAGACTTCAAAGCCCTCACTTAGATCTTTTCCAGACAATTTTGTATTGTTAGTTAGTGTAATGATGAATTACCTTAATTACTATTTGGCAATGAGAAATATGTAGAATTTCTACTTAAAAAACGATAATATAAGACAATCTCTCTAACGTAAAATTATGTGAAGTCATGTAAATCCATGGAGGCACTTACATTTTGAGAAATTGATTTTATTTTCGTAATATTTTACTTTTCCACTATTTTATAAGAAAAATTTTAACTACATCCCCACTCAAATTTTGATGTATCAAATTTTACTCTTAAAATCACAATAGAATTTAGTTGTTCATCTATATTGTAAGAAAATTTTAATGTATCCACACTGAATAATAAAAATATATAATTGTCCTTATTATAAGAAAAAAGTATCTCTTACTTTTTTATAATATCCCTATCGAAAAATTTCCTAACTCCGTCACTAATGTTATGTCTTACTGCTTCACTTTAAGACAATAATCATCGTTTCAAAACCATTGCAGCGGCATCTGTCTTTTAAGTCGTATAACGTTCCTCCCAGGCAAGAGCAAGCTATTTTGACTGCCCGGAAAGAAAGTCTTCCTGCGCCTAACGTCCCCTTGATGCCACACTTAAATACATACAAAGACAGGCAAGCACTTACTTGTTTGTTTTTGTTGGGTTGGTCTTTTTTTTTTCTTTTTTTCTATTTATATTATATAATATAAGCTATTCATCATTTTTTCTTTCTTTCTATTTTTTAATACTTGCCCTGCCCTGCCCTTAATCAATCTCATTTTAGTTTGATATTTCTTCTTTACTAGGTGAGGAATTTTCTTAACTCCGACATTCATTTTTTTTTGTATTCGCCACATCAAGGTGACAGGATTCGAACCTATGGCCCTCTGTACCCAAAACAGATGCGCTAACCAGACTGCGCTACACCTCGTCTCACCTCCCCCCGGAGCATATAGATCCACCCGATCGATGAACACTTGAACCGAACTCGCCCATCCTTTTGGGCACAGGGACGCGAGAACCAATCCGAGGTTTCAACCGCTTTTTTTAGAAAATGTGCCTCCTGCACGGCTTCCTCTTTCACTTGAATTTTGAAATCCGGCTCGCTCCCGGTTACGTGTCTAAAGACCCTTCGCCCGTTTAGAAGTGGATTCGAACCACTGACACAAGGATTTTCAGTCCTTTGCTCTAACCAGCTGAGCTACCTGAACGACTTTCCTAAAGTCTGTTTTCTTCATCGAATAGCGCCCTACCTTACCACTTGACTAGTAAGGGAAAAGCCCTTTACTAAGAAAATATATAGGGCTTTTTCGCTTGTTCGTCAAGCTTTCGAGCAGCTCTTTCAACTGCCGCCTAATCTCCCAACATGCTCAAGAACCGAGAGCCGCCCAGGGACTGGACGGCCGGAGGGAGCTTGCTTATAGAAAGAAGATGGGTCGGTCAAACAAAAACAACGCGCAACGGGCTCTCCGCTCCTAGTAACTAAGTAGTGCTATTCTGTCCTCCGGGGGACTCCACCAAGAGGTTCTTTCTCTCACGTAATTTCGCCCGCCCGTTCCACTTCCGTGCCGGAGGAAATGGGATTCGAACCCATGATACAAGAAAGATTGTATGTCGATTTAGCAAACCAATGCCTTAAGCCACTCAGCCATACCTCCAAGTTGTTGAGATGTGCCGAAGGTTTTAGTGATCAGTCCATTTTTGATTGTCGCAATCAATGGCGTCGGATCGCCTTTACCCCGGATACCCGGGAACAACCTATCGGTGCCAAAGCAATCAATAAAATCTTGAGACAAAATCTTACTCTCACACAGAGCTGGAAACGAATTCTAAAGGCCCTAGAAAGGGGAGAGCTCCATCTTAAAAAAAAAGAAGATGGATAGTTCTTTCTCCAGCATGAAAGTTCCATTTCAGGGAAGGATGACGTACTTGGATTGGATGGTAAGGGCTGATATCCCCCCCCCCCCCCCAAAAAAAAAAAAAGGATATCTAGCCTTTTTATTTTTTATTTTTTAATTCTTACATTTTTTACACTACGTATTACTACTATGCTGCCACTTGAGTCATCATGTCTCATCCACATTGATTATGATCGATATAATTAAAGAGAAATATAAATATATATATATATAAATTGCATGTGAACTTATTTTTTTTTTTTTGTGTAACAGTATTTGAGACGACTTTTTTCTGCACATACATTGCAAAACATTTAGCATGTGCATGAATTAGATAGTAGCTTACCCATATAGGCCAACGTTGCTTCCAAGGCCACGTAACTAAATAATAATGCTCTTTTATTACTACTGACCTTTCTCATACACGCACAAATAAAAATAAAATAAAATAAAATAAAAAAAGAAGAGCGGAGAGAGAGAGAGAGAAAGAGAGAGAGATCTTGCGAAGAATATGGTAATGAATGTCATCAACCAACTTATAGCCACAACCATACTTAACTAACAAATCTTTAATGTTAAATAAAAGAGAGAGCCTGTAAAATTCTGGTGTAAAGATTTCGTTTATGAAGCGGTATGTACTCTATTCATAATCATTAAATTCTTGAAAACTAACCAACCCTTGGACTTTGAGGAGAAACTATTAAAATCCGAGGATGATTATATACATACATACATACATACATACATATATATATATTCAAGACTACTTGGTTAGTGTGACTTCATGACCATATTTGCTGCCGAAAACAGTTACTTTTTGTATTGAATGCTCATATGTGTTGTTCCTAGAAAATATTTAAGTCAGTTTGGTGCTTGAGTTCAACTCAAGATAAACTGTATTTTTTTTTTGTCTTTTTCTAAAAAAGTTTTATGTCTTTTTTAAAAAGTCAACAAAAATTACTATTAAAACTTAAAATTTCCAACTCAAATTCATTCACTAAACTAAAATGGCCACAATGGCCACCTCAAATGTTATATTAAACGTAAAGCATGTTAAAAATAATTTACGGAAGATATATGCATGCCACAATGGCCACCTAAAATGAAGAGTTAATTAGGGAATTTGCTCACCCAACTGAACTTTTTTTATTGGTTGGTGGTCTTCTTAATTTTAGGCGACATTTGGTGAGGGATAGAAAATAAAAAAGGAAAAAAAAAAAAAAAAAAAAAAAGAAAGACGTACAACTTAAGTGAGTATTACTTTTCTGCTAAGACAAGGAAAAATGTGTGCGTTTACAAAGGCACCGATAAAGCGCAGTGCACATAATCAATTATTAAATGTTAAACAAATTATTGTTATTTAATTTAATTTAATTTATTAATAATAAACTAATTAATTAAATAACAGTTAGTTTAATAATTATAAATAAATCACATAATTTTGATTGACTAATTAATAATAATAATAATAATTAATTATGTTACTTAAATATTCTTTCTCATTAATAATAATCAATTATTCATTTCTTATATTAATAATTATATTATACTAATAATTAATATTTAATTAGTCTCTAATTAATCATCCATAATTATATTAATAACTTTATCAATAATTAATAATTAATTAATCTCTAATAAATAACATATTTTAATTATGTATTTACTCAACATAATACTCTTACTCACACAACTAATAATCATTTATTAGCTCTTATGATTAATGAATTAATAGTTATTTAATTAATTTAACATTCTTAACACATATATATATATATATATTGTTATACATTTATTAGTTTATTAATCTATTTCTTAATTAATTTATTAATCTTCATCACCTTGATGACAAGGGGTCACTCAAGTGTTTACTCCTAAGTGGGTTGTCTTCCATATAGTATTGGGCTTGTAAAACCCAATCTCATTAGCTGTGGTCCTTAGGTTGGGCTAAGGTAATCTCTTGGTGTATATCTAGTAATCCTCTACTTTATTTTGTCTAGGCCCATCTAAAACTTGTAATTCAACTTTATAAAGTTAGGTTTTTTTCACATTTATTTAATCATACATTTAATACCAACTCATTTCATCAAGTTTTATGTTTATATGTTATGATTTACCCTTATGTCACATTTTTAATATTTAATCATTTTGTCGATATAGGATCTTAACTTGTAAGATTTATTTAAATTTATGTATAATTCTGTTTTAAATATTTAATACATGTTCGAAAGCTTAAAATATCTAGTTTCTGTCTTTATAATTTATTTTCCAAATTCTCAATGGTTTCAAACCTTAGTATGGACGTTTTTCTTAGTGTTCCATAGTAAAATCTCAGTTTATTAGATTTCATTATAATGTTATGTGATTTAATAAAAATTATATACCTATCCATTTTAATTTATGATAGTTTATTTTAAAGTTTAAGATGTCTACTTTACATCCATAAAAGTTATTTTCTTAAGTTTTGTAATTTTATATGCCGTATATTGAGGTTTTGTTGCTGTTAGTCTTACATATGTAACATATGCAAAGATTTATGGTTAAGTTTAGAAAATTAATAACAATTCACTTACAAGTCCAAATAAGGCAAAAAATAAGTTATTGAAAAGCTTATAATGTCTAGTGTATGTATCAAAAACAGTTTTACAAAACATTATGGTTTGCTAACCAAAAACATACAAAACCCGTAGCTAGTATAAAGTTCCAGTAAAACCTCTCATTTCGTAGTCTTAACTTGTAAAATTCACCAAACAGTTCATATTTATCCGTTTGAGGTATAAGATACCTTGTTGGAAACTAATCTAGTTTTTAGATCTACAACTTATATTCCAAAATTTTGAAATTAAAGGGTTTGGATTTTAGAAAACCCGTAGCTAGACTGTACCCCAGGGGTTCTTTTTCCTTCTAGTTTTGTGTCATGAATTTAAATGCACATAACTTTAGATAAACACAAGCAAACTAAGTGATTTCAAAGCCTAAAATGAAGCTTATCCTCTGTAGAATCTTATCATATAATTTATTTTTTTATACCTCACAAAGTTTGTAGATCTTACGAAATACTTCGTGGATACTTTAAGACCTCGGATCTCTGAAGTTCTTCTTAAAACCTTTTCTTACATAAGAAGGAGTCTAACATTAAGATTATAACTACATAATATGCTTTAGTTCTCTAAAAATGACCAAAACACAAAGAGAACCACTAGGTTACTTTTAGTAACACATCCTCTAACTCTGCTTTACATTTTTCAAACTTAGTAATGGGTTTGAAAATGGAGGGAAGATGGTGCTAGAGGGGTGTTGGAGGTGGAGAATAGTATTAGTGGTTTTTTAGCTTGGTGGTAACTAGAGAAGCTAGGTTTTTTAGTTTAACTTGTGTGAAAATGAAATGAGATATTATGGTTTATTTTCAGCCAATATGTGTCTTAGATGGGGCTGTTTTTTGAGGAGTAAAGTGAAAAATATTTTCTGATTTCCAGCTTGAAATGGCACCACTTTGAAAGGGTCTTTGATGTGGTATTTTTGTTGTACAGAATGAAGGCAAATGGTCCCCTCAACTGGTACCTCTAGATCATTTTCAAGTACTTGCTTCTTGTCATTTTTGCCTAAATTAACCATATTGCATGCATGCATAACACATCACTTTCACCTTAATTCAAACCTCTTCTTGCTTTTTGACTTTTATTTTTGTTTTTCTTTCTTCAATTTTCCATCAATTGATCAAGAATTATCATTTTGATCTCACCTATTTGATCATCCATCACACCAATTCTTGACCTAATCTCTTATGGTTCACTTAGTATCCAAAACTTAGCCATTGATTTTCCAAGATCCTTTCACATAAACTCTATACCATGATTTCCAATCTAATCTTAATTCTTGATCAATCCTCCACCTTTAGATTTACTCCTAACCAATCTTAACCATTCATCTGTTATTTATATGACATATTAATTTTCTCAATCATATTATCAACACTTAAATATTGATATGACTAAAATAAATACTAAAATTAGCAAATTGACCTACTAATAATTGTTGAAGTTCTTTTCAAAAATTAACATTTATCCTTCTAATATGATATAATAAATTTTTTGTATAAATTCATCTGTCATTCGACTAATTTTCTACGTATTTATAATTTCTCATTTATATAGAGAAACTCAACATTATTAGATCATCGACATCATTGTACTGATGACACATATAAAATCATTCATGATCTTGAAATTTGATATTGATCAAAATAATTCATTATTAGAATATATTAATGAAGGAAATATATAATAATAATTCATGAAATCAAGTTTTTGAATTTACGGGGTGTCACACTAATCATCTCTAAGTCATGCATACAATAGATCTGATATGCTAACCTTCAAGGCTTTAAACATTTTATTTATACTCTTAGTATATCAAAAGGCAGATGTCATAAATATAAAGTCACATATTAATATTAAGATTACAATCAACTACATAATTGGTTATTAAAGTGAATTGATTTAGTTAAATCAAATTATCAAACAAATAAGTTATACTTTAGGTCCAATTTAATGTATATCCATCACTGAAGTGCACATCAATATGAATTTACCTTGGAAAAAAAAGCCCCAATAGTCTAGATAAGTCATCTTTCCAATTGAAAGTAGATCTCGTTACAACCTTATACGGAATAAAGTGTCTATCTTCATTTCATATACCCCGGATTATTAATTTAGACTTCCTTTTGACATATAATCCCCTTTTTTATAATTCAAGGTTTAATAAATAATAGTTTTAAATATTTGTTTGCTTGGATACAATTAAATATGAAACTATATAGAACATAATGGAAACATAAAATAAGATTAATTCTTTTATTGAAAAAAAAATGCTATTCTATCTTGCATATATCCTTAAAAAAAAATATAATAGTTTCTATCATATACGTATATTTTTTTTCACTGTAATTACGCTTAAAAAAAAAATACATAATTTACAAATAAAAAAAAGGTCTGAAAAAAAAGGACGCAAGCAAGAATAAAAAACTTAAATTTTTGTAGTGTAAAATCCATAACTACTCCATATTAAATAAAAAACTTAAAAATGTAATTCAATAATTAAAATGATTTTTTTAATCAATAGTGTTCTGTGGTGGAAATTCTTTTAAAAATGAGTTTCAGTTTTATTTATTTATTTATTTATTTGGGATTGATACAATGTTTGGAAGGATGGAAAAGAGCAAGGAAGGAAGTGAGATGGGAAAAAAGTGGAGGAAAAGAAAAAGAAAACAGAAAGGAAAAAAGTTATAGCGGATCCATTATTTTTTATTTTTCTAAAAGTGAGTGGAAAACATAAATACATCTAAAGATAATAAGTAATTAACCTAAATAATCCCTTAACTCTTTTAAAAGTGATAGTTTGGGTCTTTTTTTTTTTTTTTTGAAATGATCCTAAACTCTTATTTTTTTGACTGTTATGGTCTTTTACACCCAAATTCGTTAAATTGTGAGGGCATTTTAATAATATAACAGTAATTAATTTAATAAAAATTAAAAAATCATAAAAAAACCAAAAAGTTTCCTCTCCTTTCTCTCTTTTTTCTCTCTGACTTTTTTTTTTTTTCCTAAAATTCCTCAAAACCTAATTCGGGGTTGGGGGAGAGCTAACCTAGATCGCGAAAGGGTTGGAGGGGGGGGGGGGGCGTTGGCATCGTGGTGGATTAGGGTGGGCATTGGCATTGCGGTGGGGGAAGGGGCCTAAAAGCCTAGATCGCGAATTAAGGGGGGGGAAAGGGGGACCTAGTCGCGGGGTGGGGGGCGAATGACGGTGGGAGGGGGGACTCAGTCATAGGGTGGGGGTAACCCAAATTGAGGGGGCATAACGGAGGCGAGAGGGAACGTACTTAGTCGTGGGTTGGAAGGTAAACGGTGGCAGGAAGGGGGCCGAGGGTGGGAGGCAAACGGCTGTAGGAGGGGGCCGGCAAAATTGAGAGAGGGAGTAGGGGGCAACCCAATCGGGGTTGGGGGTAGACCGAGAGAAAGAGAGAGAGAGAGAGAGAGAGAGGGGTTAGGCGTTGGCATCGCGGTGGATTAGGGTGGGCATTGGCATTGTGGTGGGGGAAGGGGCCTAAAAGCCTAGATCGCGAATTAAGTGGGGGAAAGGGGGACCTAGTCGCGGGGTGGGGGGCGAATGACGGTGGGAGGGGGGACTCAGTCATAGGGTGGGGGTAACCCAAATTGAGGGGGCATAACGGAGGCGAGAGGGAACGTACTTAGTCGTGGGTTGGAAGGTAAACGGTGGCAGGAAGGGGGCCGAGGGTGGGAGGCAAACGGCTGTAGGAGGGGGCCGGCAAAATTGAGAGAGGGAGTAGGGGGCGACCCAATCGGGGTTGGGGGTAGACCGAGAGAAAGAGAGAGAGAGAGGGTTGGCGAAAACACAAAGAGAGAGGGGGAAAGGGAGGGGGGAAGGTTTTTTAGTTATTTTAGAAAAAAGAAATTAATCATTTCAGTAAGCTTCTATTAAAATAAGAGTTTAGGGTCATCTCGATTAAAAAAAAAAAAAGAACAAGAACCAAACCATATCATTTGAAAAAATTTAGAGACTATTTAGACTAATTACTCAAAAATAATTAAGATTACTTTTGCATCCTTACTTTTAAAGATAAATAATATAAATAAAATAAATAATACAAATTCATTATTTCTTTTCTTACAAACTACCGATCTTTAAAAAAACTAATTTTTTTCTATCATTCTAAGGACATATTTTGTTCGTATGTTTGCTTTTGAAATGGAAAATTTTCTTGTTTGAAAAGACAAAAATAATTTCATTTTAAAAATAAAAATGATGTTTGGATATGTTTAAAAAAGAGTCCTCTTGAAAATAAAAAGAGTGAAATGTTTGGATATCAACTCAGAAAAGTTATTTTTATTTTTAAGAGAATATTGTAAAAAGTAAATTTGAAATGAAATGACACCTTTTTTAAAATGAGAAGAATGGTGAAAAAAATTGAACCTGACAACTCTTTTATTATTATTATTTTTCATCAATTCAAAAATAAGTTAGAACTTAATTTTCCATCAAAAAAATTTCATAAAATTTTCCCTTAAACTATGTCACTAATATCAATGTGCCCCATAAACTATAAAATTTATCTGTTGTACACCATTAACTTGTAACAAAATGCCCTAATTTTAATATTTATGTCAATATATTCTCTGATCTTAATTTGCATCAGATTACCATATCCATTTTATTTAATTTATCTAATTTTATATGATTTACCTAATAAATACTAACTTTCTTAAAATAGATAAAAATATATATATTTAACTCTAACAAGATAATATGTATCTTTTTTACTAAATAATATTAAAAAAATATTAATTATATTTAACATCACTTATTAACGGACGATAAGTTTTTCTAGAGCATTTTTCTTTTTACACAATATTTTTTATTTTACTAATTTTGTAAGTTTTTTCTCCTTTTTTATTTTCTTGCCCTTTCTTTCCTACCCACCGGAGTGTACGATTATTGTTGTTTTGTTCCATGTCCAGTTGGGTCGATAACCCTCCAAAATCGGTGTCTCTGGTCTTCCTCCAAATCCAAACCCAAACCCAAACCCATCCTAAAATGTGGCGCACCATTGACGCCCACCTCCGGACCATGCGTCTAATCCCCTCACTTGCTTCTTCTTCTTCCTCGCCATTGACGCTAGTCCATACAGTCACAACTCAGCTCCAACTCCAAACTCGCTCCGTCATCTCCAACCTCTCAACTCTCTCCCTCACCCGAACCCTAGTCTCCCGTTCTGATTCCTCCTTCGCCGCCGCCTCCTCCGTCCTCTGCCGGAGGTTCGGATTCCTCGCCGCCCGCTGCTTCTGCTCCGTTTTGCCGGCCCAGACATTGGACTGGAACGAGCCTCCCTCGTCTCCCGTGCTCGGAGTCGGCGATGGCGACGATGGCACTGTTGACGAAGATTCCAGGCGTGCCATTCCTGTTCGGGCTTATTTTTTCTCAACTAGGTTTGATTTAAAATTAAAAAAAATTTGTATTTATGCTTTGTGCTTGTTGAGGAAATTGATTTCTGATTAGTTTTTTATTTTTATTTTTTTAGAATATGAATAATCATAATTGATAATTCTATACTTCACATTTTATCTCAAATTTTCGTTTTTTTTTTTTTTTTTTTTTTCTTTTTTTGGTTTGTTTGTTTGAATTGTAGTGTGGATTTGAGAAGATTAGTGGAACAGAACAAGGCCAATTTTAGCCCGCCAACATCACGTATGACTAATTACGTTGTATTAAAATTCGGGGAGCTGTGTGATCCCCATGTAAGTTATATATTTTTGTTTTCTTGTTTTTTTTTTTCGATTTTTATGAAGCTTCTTTAAATTATGTTTGTTTAGTTTATAAGAATCATTTTAGAAGCATGGATTTGTTTAGCTGTTTTGTTAATTTAATCGGGCGTGCAATGAAGCAAAAACATTTTTGCCCAAGATTCTTACAGATAAAACTGATTTGGAATTGTAACTCTTGTTTAGCTTATTTAGCGGCATTGGTGATTTTGATAGCATTATCAATTGTGGCAACATCCGGTTTAGCTCGGTGGCTTAACAGTTTAGCCGGTGGTTTTTCAGATAAATTTCTGGCAATGTTTCAATTTCTGATTGTTGTCTTTTCTTGATTTGTGGGATAAAGTCCTCAAGCTTTTGTTTTACGTGAAAAATTGATTTTCTTAGTTGGGGCGCTCTTACATGGCGTAAATCGTGGGCTATCTTTAGTTTTAAGACGAGCTCAAATAATCAAGACTCAGGACTGGAGGGCACAAGTGCAAAGCGTGTTTTGATTCTTGTTGAAGCTAGTGCTTCTTGGAGAAACAAATGGGATAGTCTCATCTAACTTTGTATTTAAGTTTATCTTTACATGTTTGTAAAGGAATCATTTTCTGAGTTGCTTGAATATGCATTTTCCTGCATTTTGACCCTGGGCCAAATTCACTGCTAAATGCTTCGGTAACTTGAATAGATAACTGAAGTGATGTTAAGCTCTTTGTTTCAGGGTGTGGGTGCTTCCTTGAGCGGGAGTGACTGCTGCTACATGGTTGTTTTTCAGTATGGCTCCATTGTCTTGTTTAACGTCCATGAACAAGAGGTTGATGGATATTTGAAAATTGTAGAAAAACACGCATCGGGATTGCTACCTGAAATGAGAAAGGATGGTAAGATACTAAGATCTCACGAAAGCACTTGGTTATGAAGTGTATTATTATCAAGTTTCAAACCATTGATTCATCATGCAGAGTAATTTATTTAAAAAAAAAAATCAAGGATTTTTTGCATTCAAGTTATGTCTTCTGTTATTTGTAATCTTGTTTTTTAATTGATCATAGTTATCGCTGAATAATTTGTTGCAATGAAAAAGTTTGGACTAGGGTTATGTTTTTACGTTTATGAACAAGTTGCAATGCCACGGAGTTCATTTTCCTTAATTTAATGTTTAGAAGACTTTTGCATCTATATCAGTCATACACATACATGAACTTGATTCTGTTTTAAAATTTTAGAGTATGAAGTGAGAGAAAAGCCAACATTAAACACATGGATGCAAGGTGGATTAGACTATATAATGTTGCAGTACTTGAACATTGATGGTATTCGTACCATTGGTAGTGTCCTTGGTCAAAGTATCGCTCTTGATTACTATGTGCGGCAGGTATGGTTCATTTAAGCTCAGGAACCCTAACTTCATGGAGGTTTTTGATAGCTGTGTCATTTGAAACTTTATTCTTCTTTTAGGTCGATGGGATGGTTGCAGAATTTACAGACATCAATCGTGGAATGGAAACAACTGGAAAATTTAAAATGAAGAGGAAAAAACTATTTCAGTTGGTGGGAAAGGCGAATTCAAATCTTGCTGATGTGATTCTTAAACTTGGACTGTTTGAGAGGTACCGTTATAATTGTCTGCGTGAAGGAATATCTCTATTTTTGGTAGCCATTAGATTCAACAGTAAAGTTATTTAAAAAAAAAAAAAAAATTTACGATGGGGATATAGGTATCCATACGTTTCATAGAGCAATCATGTGTTATTCTAGCATGTATACACAATTGAATCAAGAGTAAAATTTTGCATTATTAATTAGAAAGAGAAGACCATGACATGCTTTTTGTCCCCCCTCGAATCATCACCAAGTGCATACTGGGCAGATTATGATCATGTTTATAACTGTTAAAAACGTTATTAGGAACTGCATTAGTGTCTTGTTTAGCTTGTAAGAACGAAAATTTCTAATACAAGTCCATTCCTAGGGATAGAATCATTCCCACCTCGTGAAATGTCATTAAAAATATTGTTTAGGATACAATAGTGATTGATATCATATCATCAATCCGTTCTTGTAAGGTATGTTTTACCTATTCAGCAAGAATGAAAAAAAAAAAAAGTATTGTTTTTAATATTTATTAGTAGGGAAACTATGTGGTTCTGTGGCATCGTAGCTCTTTTATGTTCTTTCCTCTTTCGATAAGGTTATCAGTCCCTGTTTTGATTTGTGTCATGGGAATGTTGATTGGCTTTACAGATCAGACATCGCTTGGAAAGATGCAAAATATGCTCAGATATGGGAATATCTGAGAGATGAATTCGAGTTAACTCAGCGATTTGCAAGTCTAGATTTCAAGTTGAAGTTTGTAGAGGTAATAGTAGCTCTTTCGTGGATTCTCTTTTGTTGAACTGATGTTGGGGAGTTTATCTTTCCCACCAATATGAATGTTTTTGTAACATTTTTGCCCCGTCTCTCTTCGCAGCATAACATTCGCTTCCTTCAGGAAATTCTTCAAAATAGGAAATCCGATTTTTTGGAGTGGCTCATAATTGCCTTGATAGGTGCAGAAATCCTTTTATCTCTTTATGACATTGTACATAGATCAGCTTCACTATAGCACTGGGTCTTTGGTCTTGCGTCTAAAAATTTTCACGTTAAATGTCAAAATTACTGTATATTTTTACTGCTTATTATAGTTAATTTTTTTATTTCCCTATTCGTAATTTTCGTCTCCATTCAGAATCTTGTTAGTAATATTTAAAGATGCAACAAATTTCATTATCCTGTGTCACATAACATGGGTTTTTTATTTTTTTATTTTTTTATTTTTTATTTTAGTATGTGAACTTTCATCTTCTCTTTCGGTGCAAAAGCTTGTAACTACATGAAAATATCATTTGTATCGTGATTTTGGTAAACGACAAGTAGCTGAAACAACAATGTTAAGCTTTTAAGCTCTAAAATTAAGAAACGACAACCATTTTAAGAACCACAATGACCTCAGATGACCTTGGTATCAAAAAAAGAAAATAATAATAATAAAAAAAAAGAACTTGGAAGGAGATACATTTAAAAACGACAATTATGGTACGAAAGAAAAAACAAAAACAAATTGAAGCGCAAAAAAAAAAAAAAAAAAAAAAAAAAGACGTTTACGCCTTCGATCGAACGATGGAGGTGTGGAGTGGGCGGGTCGTTTACAAGCGCTCTAGTCCGACCATCCTGAACTGGGCCACCTATAGAAAAAAGAAGGGCCTGGGTCTTGACTAACGGTCCATGAAACCAAACCCAACCCATATCTAGATTTTGGCATTTTTGCCTATAGCAAAGTTACAATTTGCACATTTAACTTTTAATTTAACAAAATACATCATGAATATACAAACATATAGCAATTTACCCTTATTGAATGAAATTGACATGCTATTTATACATGAGTTTTTGATTAATGAAATGATCATTTTTATCTATTTTAACTTAATGTTATTGAGGTTAAGATCTTTAATTAAGTTAAATATCAAAATAGATTTTTTTTTTGGGGTACTTGGGAAGGGGAAATTTTAACTCTTAATGTGATGGTGAAGTCATGTCTGTAATTATCATTAGACTATGCATACAACCACCTAGATAGAAAATTTTGAATTAACTTTGTTTTAAATGTAAATTTGATTTAATATTGATTAAAGAAAAGACCTTTTACACTCTTAATTGATGATCTATATGCAAGTCAAGTATCAATTTCTAAAAAAAAAAATGATTAACATTGTTATCGTTGTGGGGTAAATTGTTAGAAATTTTAAGTTATTAGAAATTTGTAAGTTTAGGGTGCAAATTATTAAAATAAAAATTCATGGTGTAAATTACAACTGAGTGATAACTCAGGGTGCACTAGTGTAAAAAATCTTAGTTTTTTTAAGGCTACACTAAGAGGGGAGGAAGAAGTAATCACAATTACAATTTTATAAAATGTTGTGATACTAAATAACGTGTTTTAAAAATATTTAGAGTAAATAATAGTACGTGATAAATTTATTAGGTAGTAGATTTTTTATTTAATTTTACTTTTTTTACATTTAGTAAATAGATTATTTACCTTTCAATCAAAAAAAAAAAAATCTACTAAATTTACACTTATTTTTATGTAAAGGATCTAGTAGGTTGGGTAACTTTTGCTATCTTTTCTTCCATTTGGACTTTTTATGCTCCTAATGTTTTGTGCAATTGTGTACTGCTTTTGACATCAAATATTCTAAATTTATACTATATATTTATTTTAATCTGGTAACAAATGTTATTTATTACAATTTCAATATCAGGGATGGCTTTATTTATTGCGCTAAATCTATAAATACCACCATTAACACATAATATATTCTGATTATATTGTATTCATCTATACCCCCATCTTAATTATAAATAGATTAATAACTTTCAAGGCATTTAAAAAAAAAAAAAAAACCCCAGATAAAAATAGTATTGGTAAAACAATTTTCCCTCCCAATTCTACAAACTACTTTGATAATCAATTGAACCTTGAAAGAAACTTTGTTTCAATCGATAAAACCGTTTCCATTTCATCAACATAGTAGTGCTCCGTAAAGCTATAGAGGTGAGAGTGGGGATATTAGATGGTTGAATTTATGAATTATATCTATAAAGATATAGTTTGCTAAAATCCTTATTAAGGAGATATTAATCACATAGGACATTTACAAATTTGATGGGCACAAATATAATCACCCTATATTAATGGTTTATACACAAATGTCAAATGCAAAATCTTCCAAATTATTATTTATATATATTTTGTTTTTCATATAAAAAAAGTTCCGGAGAAAATGAAACACGATATATTTATCTTTATATTTTTATTTTTGTTATATCTTTATCTCCATATTTATCTTTTATCTCTCTCGATTGTTGGTCTAAAATTTTATCTGTTTCATTTTGGTGGCATTTTTTTTCCATCGTTTCATCCGCACTCATCCGCTTGCAAGGTCGTGGTTTTTTTTTTTTTTAATCCTTTCTTTTTTTTTTTTTGCCTCTACTGAAATTAATTTTCCCAAATGTATCTTTTTAAAATTTTCTAATCACTAATAATACCAAAAATCACATTGTTATCTTTTCAAAAAAAAAAAAAAAAAAAAAAATTGACATTGTTATTATCATAATAAAACATTGGCTGTAGCACGCCGATGCTTCACACTATCCTACTACATGACACCGCAGGTAGTTTGCCGTGATATTCAAAATTTCGGCCGTCGGTTGTAGGCTGCAGCTGAGTAGATGTTAGCTGATCGTGCTATCAATTTACAGTGCTACCATCGATATTCTCGCAAAAAAAAAAAAAAAAAAAAAAAAAAAATAAAAAAAAAAAAAAAAAAAAAAAAAAAAAAAAAAAACGAAAAAAATAATAATAATAATTGAAGAAAATCACGTGGCGATTTCGGGAGACGCATTATCAACCGTGAGGAAGATATTGCCATGACAAACCCCACGTAGCTGCCTCCAAGTCTTGGCGGTGAAGATGATCTCGATTTCTACTGACCTACAAGCCATGGGTTGACTTTTTTCCACAGAAAAAGTTCTTGCAAGAAATACCACTCTAAGACATCTGGTATACCAAAAATTCCACCAACAACATCGTACCAAGATCTTAACAGTAGCCACCTACAACGACAGAATTAACCTTCTTGTTTAATGCGATCGATACTAAAATTAAGTCATGTATGATAATTTCATATTTCAATACTATCAAAAAATGTGGGCTATTAAAATTAATTCATAAATATGATAATTTCATTTTTTAATACAATAAAAAACTTTAAAATATACAAAAAATTAATTTTTAGAGTCCACTTTTAAACTATGTCCATTTTTAAACTATATTACGTAATGTCTATTTTTTTATAAAATATATATTTGTAGTATCTATTTTGTCCTTTTACCATAATTGACTTCATTTCACTTCTAAACAAATTCTCATATTTTTCTTTTTTTGTTTTTTGACTTTAATGATGGATTTTTTTTTTTTTTTTGCTCAGAAATGAGAATTAGCTTTAATGAACCCAAATTAGTTTTTCCCTTTTTTTTTTTTTTTTTGAATTGATTCTGAAACCCCTTTTTTGTGTACCATTCATTTTTTCATCCTTTCTAATTCCAGGTATGTCAAGAACAATCATTTCTTTATGTTTACTAATTTATATACCGTTTGTAACTTTATCTTAAGAACAAATTCTTTACTATAATGATTGTTTTATACAGAACTTACACCTTATATCTACGATGAAATTTGATGATGGTGTTATTTTGTTTTATCATTGCTGTATCTTTATCATAAAGACCAATTCCTTGTTATAATGATTACTTGTTAGTATGTTTTAGGTTTTTTATAAACATATTTCTTAAGTATGATTTTGGTTTCTTAAAAACTTATTCTTTAGAATGATTTAAGTTCTTTATGATAATTGTAACGTTATTATGATAATTTTTTAATATTTTTATTGGTCTTGTTTAATAGTTAGTTTCTAAGATTTAAATGTGGTTTGAAATAACTTATTTCTTTATGATGATTACTTTATCATTATGATGTTTTTTCAAATGTAGTATGTTGTTTTTTTCTTTGTGATAATTATTTTAGCATTATGATATGTTTTTTAGGTTTTAAAGTATTTTCTATTTCTTTACAATTTTAATCTTTTAATATATTCATTGTGAACTTTATCATAATGATCAATTATTTATTATAAAGATTAATTTTTGCATACTCTATCATATAACTTATATCAGACGTGGTTATTTTTCTTTAAATCAAGTAAAATAGTTTTTTTTTTTTTCGTTTTATAAAGATTTGCTTAGTCAAACTTTTTTTTTTAAAGATTTTTCTTTCCTTTTATAAAATTCTTTATTTGTTCATTTTCAATTCCTAACAAAAGGGTAATGTGGCCTTTATAAGTATTGATTTCGATATTCATATAAATAAAAGAAAAAATAGGCAATTTTTAAATCAACACCTCTAAATTAAACATCTATATAAATAACCCAAAAACTTTTAGCGTGCTGTATACGACCAATAAGCTTATATATAGGTAAAAGAGCAGAGTGTGGGTTTAAATGAGATAATTAATTTTGAGTGTGGACAAAAGGAAAAAATAATAATTGAAATAAGAAAAATTCATTGAGGGTGGCAGCCCTCACTCATCACATCATAGTTTCGTCCTTGACTATCTGTGACTTATAGTAGTATGCTCCCGTGATACTAAAAATTCCAATAATCATCGGTAGTCTACCGTGCTACCAAACTGTATCTTATGGTCCTACCTTATATACAAATGTCGCAAGCACAATCTTTCCCATCTATGTATATATATGTGTGTGTGTGTTTGTGTATTTTTTTTCCAAATAGAAAAGTGCTTGTTGTAAATGGCACCCCAATAAATAATACCAAAAATGACCACAATATAGGGTAATACCAACACACTGATAGTATTATACCGATGCTTGACACTATCCTAGTAAGAAACCGAAGGTAGTTTGTCTTGACATAAAAATTTGGCAATCGGCGGTAGCCTCTAGTGCCGAATGTACTATCGATGATGTCAATTTTCTCTCCAAAATATCAAAAAATACATTTTAAAAAAAAATCACAAGAGGCGATTTAGGGTGAAACACTATCTACGGTTAGGTAGATCACGCCATGATGATCCTCACGTAGCTGACACCAAATCGCGTAGCTGAATTTAAAATCTGGCTCTGTCTGGTGGAGACTTCTCCCTTGGGTGGGGAGATCTCCATCGTGACGTCCAAGCCTTAGATTGATTTTTTTTAATAAAAATTAAAAAAAAAAAAGTTCTTGCAAGAAACACCACACCAAGACTTCTGGAATACCAACAATTCCACTAACAATATCATCCAAGATGTTAACAGTAGCAGACTTACAGTATCTTAACGTAATATTAAAAGTTGCAACAATCAGTGGTAATCTACCGTGTTACTAGGCAGTATCCTGTAGTGCTACCACTGGTTTTGTTATCCGAATCCCAAGAAAACTCATATGTGATAATGTGAAGACCTCCATGTGGCCGCAAAAAAATTTTTTTTTTTACAGCCTAGATGATGTAGGAGAAATGGTTTGTAATCCTGCAACAAGACTACTTTCTTTGTGGCCTATTTCTCTTTATTCTTTAGTGTCGTTTCATAGCTTTATTTTGTCATGTGGTTTTTTTTGTTTGTTGTCGGTTTTTATTTTGAGTTTGCAGTCGTTTTGAGCCTTATTCCAAAGGCATAAAAAACCTTCTCTGTAATGTTGTTCGACAGACTTTGACATTGGAAATAGACCTGATTGTGATTTCTCACCAGAGCACGAGCTCTTCTTTCTTCCAGCCGTGGATTTGGTTGTTTTCTAAGTTTCTTGCTGCGTCATGTGGTATCAGAGCCTCGGCTTCGTTCCGATGGCTGCAGCCGGCGACAGAAGAGAGTAGTCTTGTTGCTGGATTACAAACCATATCTCCTATTATTATTATTTGGGAAATAACTCTAAGCATAACAAATTCATATTCTGGTATTTGAGTATGGTGAACCTCAAGGTAACCTAAAAGCCTATTTTCTTTAGAAATTTGTGAAACCCTTAACCTTTAAAAGTACTCACAAATTAACCAGAACAAAGCACTTAAGTTAAGTTATTAAACAATATTCCTACAACTTTTACTGATGAATATCCATACAACCAGGATTAGCAGTTATCGTCATTTATTCCTTCTCTACTATATGCCCTCATGTGTAGCTTTTACTTACTTTTTTTTTTTTTTTTTTAATAGAGTTTAATCATCCGAACTGGTATCTTTTACCCTTTTTTTTTCAAATATTGTACTGGGAATTCCAAATATTGTAGTTCAAGTGTGTTTTGCTTTGTTTTGTTTTGTTTTGTTTTTTTCCCAGGGGACTTAAGAGTACTATGATCATTATAGGGGACTTAAGAGTACTATTATTATTGTTGTTGTTGTTATTGTTGTTATTTAGTCGACGTTGTTGCGCTCGTCTAAAGAAAAAGAAGATATGGAAAGAAAAAAGAGCAACAAAGGAAAGAAGAAAGGGTCAACATGAAATGAATAAATCGATGTAAGAAAATTTAATAGTTTATTTGGATGAACCTTTCTGATACTTATTATTGGATGTTAATATAATATCTATTTGGTTGGATAAAAATGAAATTATTTACATGCAAATGTTATGCCGTTAGACCGAATCATGTGCTTTTCTAATATCAAGTGAAAGCTCCAAGTAGCACGCGTAAAATGTTCACATAAGATATTATTCTCTATTACATTCCCTATTTAGGGTTCGTTTCACCTTTCTCACCCTTATGGTCCTTGTATGCTATCAGTCATTGAGGAATACTTAAGCTTAGAGGGGTCCCTTTCTCACAAAAAACAAATTCAATTCAACTCATATCCATATTTAAAATTTTAACTTCTAGAAATCTGTATCATACTACTTTTTCTGCGTACATTATTTATTCAAATTATCTTAAAAAAAAAAAACCATTACACATTTAATTTTAATACACAATTCAAATTCTATAAAAATTCAATTCTACTAACATTTAAATGAAATCTACGATCCAAACAGGTTATAATATATGTTGTCTCGTTATATTCTCAAAAACAAAAAAAAAAAAAAGAAAAAAAATCAATGCAATTTTATAAACATCACTTGTTTTCAAATAAAGCCACAATCAAAATTTCAAATCGAACATCTCATCTCAAAACTTAACGTTTCAATTATATTGTTCTGTGGGCTCCAAACCAAACACTTAAAATATTGTAATTTGCTTTGTAACAATTGAACCGTTAAATAAATTAAAAATTTTTTTTCCAAGAAAGAAAATTCAAAACATTTATCTCCGTCGTCTTTCTTGCAGAACCAGACGGTCTGCAAGTTATAAGATAAAACGACGGAACAAGAAAGAAATTCAGAGCTTTACTTCTTCTTATCAACTACTTTAACGATGTGTAATACTAATATTTTATCCATTGAGAAACAAGAAAATTCCGGTTGAGTTTTTGTTAATAAATCTACAGGACAGATTATTATTTTACTGGAAATTTATTCACTTTAGTGAGAGTTATTTTTCATTATTCTTATTCATATTATTATTATTATAATTATTATTTAGCAAAACCTCTACTTTTTCGTTAAGGAATGTTTGTTTTGTAATAAATACTTTCTTCCATTTCTGCTCGCGCCTATTAGGAATGGAGGTACTTCTTCCATAAACTTCTTTCGTTCTTATCACATAGGGAGAGAGAAGGAAAAAAGAAGGAAAAAAAACCTCTACAGAAATGGCATTTCTTGTCTCTCTTAAAACCCTAACCCAGACCCATCTAATGACCTATAAAAGCCATCTTTTTCTTCTTCCTCTCTTTTCATCGCCTCCACAATGGCGCATTACGCTTGCTTTCCTTTGCCTTCCGAGCCGCTGGTCCCGTGGGAGGTTTTCAAGAGTTTCCACACCATCGACCGGAATCTCTACTCCCGCCTCGTCTTCGAACTCACCCGAGACCCCGGCGAGTCGATGAAGGTCATGGCTCTCTGGCTCTGGATTGAGAAGCACAATTTCAGTCCACTAGGTTACCATTGGATCCTCAGAACTCTGCTCCCTTCCCACCCCAGCCCTCTCAACGCCTTCGCCGATGAGTCCGTCGCTGCCCTCAAAACCATCGAGTGGGAGCCCTCATCGCCTGCACCGGCACCCTCGGCGTTCGATCTCCCCATGTTCTGGTCCATGACGAGGAAATTGGTGTCGCTAAAAGACTTCTGCGACAACCGGGGCAATGTCGCCTACGGCGTCAATAAGATGCTCGACCAAGTGTGCATTAGGGCTTTTCAGGACCTCATGCAGCGTGCGTTGGACATGAGGGCGGTGGCCGCGGTGGAGATAGCGAGTACTAGTACTCAAAATCCTGCACCCGCCACCATGCCGATGATGAGGATGCCATTGTGCTTCGAACCGGTGATGATGTCGCCACCTCCACCTCCAATGCCGCTGCCACCACCACCTCCAATGCAGCTGCCTCCGCCGCAGCATTTTGTTGGGGGTATGCTCTCGGTGCCGCAGTATGTGCAGCAAAATTATGTGCCAAATGGAGATGGTGGCCATGGCTTTCTTGGATCGAACCCTAACGATGATCTCGTCGGAGTGCGTGGGATTAATTATGAGGATTATAATTTTAATCATGATTTGGTCGAATTTCTGATGAGGAGTTTGGATTTGAATAGCGATCATGAAGATCACTATGAAGAGGATTCTTATTATAATCAGCCTGATGATCAGGTGGATCTTGTTCCTGCGTATGAGAGGACCATTTTTCTCACTTTTTCTAGAGGATACCCTATTTCTGAGACCGAAGTCAGAGATTTTTTCACTCGGTACAGTAAACCTAAATCTCTCTCAACAATTAGATATTTTTTATTTTGCTTCTTTTTCGGCGACATTTATTTTTAGTGTAATAGATAGTTTTGTTCTGTGTAGTCGTACTATATAGCACGTGTTTTTTTGTCTTCGCTAAATTTTAGGGATCTCCTTGTCTGTGATATTGGGGGTATAATTTTCAGCTATCAAAGGGAAGTTACAAAGAGTTGTTTTAGGAGAAGAAAAAAACTTTGAAAGAGATTTTTATTGTTCTTCAAAAAGGAGGAGAATTTTGTTGAGTTTTGGAATTTGAAGATATTGCACGTTTGTCCCATTTTTCAAATTAGATCTTTTATTTTTTGTAGGCAGATCATAGTATATGATCATTTCTTTCTTTCTTTCTTTCTTTGTTTCTATCTTTTTTTTTTTTTTTTTGTTTTTGGAAAAATTGAGGGATCTTCTTTTGCTATAGAAATATTTTATTAAGAAATATATCTAATATTACAAACTTTTCTTTTTTCTTGAATTTTAGGATGCTGATTCAAACTCTATACCTTATGATGGAATAGTTAGATTATGTTTGTACTCATATAATAACTCTTAACTTTAGACTTTAGCACAATGAGGAGTTATCTTCCAGTAAAAAACCCAAAAGAGATTTTTATTGTTCTTCAAAAACGGGGAGAATTTTGTTGAGTTTTGGAATTTGAAGATATTGCACGTTTGTCCCATTTTTCAAATTAGATCTTTTATTTTTTGTAGGCAGATCATAGTATATGATCATTTCTTTCTTTCTTTCTTTCTTTGTTTCTATCTTTTTTTTTTTTTTGTTTTTGGAAAAATTGAGGGATCTTCTTTTGCTATAGAAATATTTTATTAAGAAATATATCTAATATTACAAACTTTTCTTTTTTCTTGAATTTTGGGATGCTGATTTAAACTCTATGCCTTATGATGGAATAGTTAGATTATGTTTGTACTCATATAATAACTCTTAACTGTAGACTTTAGCACAATGAGGAGTTATCTTCCAGTAAAAAACCCAAAACAAATCAACCAAAGCAAAAATACAATACTTAGTTCTTTCAATTCCCAATTTAAAAACCAATATATTTCATAAAACTGAAAGAATTTTTTAATTCTTGTTAAATTCTTCAGTTCACTAGGGAACAAAAGAATTATTTTATAAGAAAGAAAACACAAAACAAAAACAAAAACAAAATGATCATATCAATTTCTTATTGTGATTTAGCTTGGAAAACTAGATATATAAATATATATATATATATGCTTGTTTTAGATTTACAGTATTAGTTTGTCTTTTACAAGAAGAAAATAAAGGGTTAACTTTTCGATATAGAAAGAAATAGAGCAAGGTTTATTCTTATTATTTGTTCAGAGGAGAAAATCCGAAACAATGCAAAGCAAAAACAAAAAAGAGACTTGTTCCATGTTGTGATTTCAATTTGAAAGCTACAAAATTTTTTTTTATAACTGTATGTATCATGTGCATATTTATACTGCTTTTGTGGTCTTGTGTGGTTGTAATAAATTTTTTGTATATTGTACGATTGAGGCTATTTATAAGCAGTTGTTTCATATATAAATGTGTATATATAACATATGAAAGAAAAAAACACAAAACAAGACAAAAACAAAAAGAGATTAATTTTGATTTTTTGTAACTTGGAAACCTACGAGTGTTTCTATTTTCTATGAACGAACGCGTGCACTCTACTTTTTCAGAGGAGAAGAAATGAAACAAAACAAAAACAATAAAAATAAAAAGTGAATGTATACATATCATGATTTCAATTTGTAGAACTATAATTTTATGAAATTGTTTGTATGTACATATTTATATGCTGTTTTTTGTGGTCTTCTTGCGGTTGTGGTAACTTACTTGGATATTGTCTGATTGAGGCTATCTATATGCAATTGCTTCGTGTGTGTGTACATAAATATATATATATATATATATATATATAGACACATATATGACCACAAAAACACAAAACAAGATAAAAACAACAGGATATATGTTATTTTTGAAACTTAGAAACTATATACATGTTTATATTTTCTATGATTCATGGCATATAGTTTTTTCTGCAGTAATTAACATACATGTTATCATCATGAACAACATAAATTGGGTATCCTCTAGAAAAAGTGAGAAAAATGGTCATCTCAATAAAAATAAAAAGTGATTGTATACATGAGCATTTATTTAAAATTTATATACATATATATATATGTTTGTTGTGGACGTGCAGTAAATTTGGAGATGCACTCTACTCTAATTTTCTTGCAGGAATGTCCATGTTATTATATGTAATGTTTACAGATCTATATTTTTAAAATATAATGTTATTTTGGTTTGCAATATTTTGGAAACTCTAATATGTACAAGTATGTTTAACTTAATCTGTACTGCTTTTTGTGGTGTTCTTGTGGACGTGCAGCAAATTTGGTGATGATCTGATTGAGGCAATCATTATGCAAGATGTTCGATCCCCAGACGACCAGCCACTCTATGCTCGGCTTGTCGTCTGCTCCTTGTCTGCTGTCGATTTTGTCCTTGAAGGACGCGGAAGAGTGAAATTCTCCATCGATGGAAAGGATATTTGGGCAAGGAGGTATGTCCGCTTGGACAATATTGTCATGTGAAGTACTCCCCTTAGAAAGATCAGCCGCCGGAACTGCAGCCGGGCACTTCACCGTCAGGAGCTAGCGACCCAATTTCGATGTTATGGTATTTTGTTGGTGGCCTTTTAAGTTTTCATGCATTTGATATTCCTAATTTCACTACCGTACTTATCAGGATTTTGGGGTTCAAAATCCGGTTTAGGGTTGATCAGTATATCTCATTTCTTGGTAGTTGAATTTTGATATCTTTTGTTGAGATATAACTCTTCTTCTGAGTATTTCGATCGGTGACATTTTACCAGCAGTTGGAGGGCATGATCCAGTTTGAATTTATAATTATCTTATAATTACTGGGATTTTTTCGTTTATTTTTTATTTTTTATTTTCCTGACATGTTGTGTGTACACTGTCGTTGGATGTTATGGTCTTAGATTATACTCATGATCAGTTTGCTGGTGATGAAAATGTGATTTAGGGCTTTCACCTATTTTGTTAGAGAATGCTTAATTTTAACCTTTCTTTCTTTTTCTTTTTTTCTTTTTTTTTTTTTTTTTGAATGTCTTTTCTTTTCAAGGAGGTTAAAAAATCTATATATCCAAGTGGAAAAGATAACGAGGCCGAAAAGACAAAGACCTCTTAATTACAAGCTTAGGACTCGTAAGAGGACAATTTAAATTAAGAAAATCTTAATGATTTCAACTTGGTTACTCTTTATTGTTTTGTTAATTTGATTTGGTTGTTCGTTTTGGACCTTGTGATCTCTAATTTATATTTTGCTAATTGTTATTGAGTAGTTTTGAATGGTTAATTAATTAAGACTTAGATCGTCTTTAAATTTAGTTTTATTAGTTTTAGATTCTTCGATTTCAATTGTGATAAACAAAATGTTCGGAATTGCAAAAGTAGGGCTGATAATTTAGGTTGTGGTGTGTTAAGGTTTTTTTTTTTTTTTTTTTTTTTTTTTTTTTTTTTTTGAGTCTGAGTTAGAGTTTTCTAAATTCGTGTGGGTTTCAAATTAACATGAACCCGACTTAATAACGCGAATTGTCAATCTCACGTACCACACATATTAGAGAGGATTATATCCATCCATGTAAAGGCTAGGCCATATTGCAGGCAATGGAATGGAACTCCTAACGAGGACCCTAAGGGCCTCAAATGGGGGTTTCGAACAACCCAAGTCTTACATCAAATATGCATTAAAGGGATCACTAATATTTAAGTGTAGATTAGTTAGGAGTCAATAATTAGCTTCAGGGAACATCTTTGGGTGACAGTTTAACTGCTCTTACAAGTTATCAAAAAAAAAAAAAAAAAAGTTTAACTGCTCTTACCGGCCGATCCAACCAAAGAAAAAATTGTCTTATATTTATAAAATAGAAGTCCAACCCCTTTCTTGAGTCCTTACTTTAGTCAATTAGTTGTGTTGAGTTGAAAATCCGGTTCTTTATTGATCAGGACTTAATGGAGATAATATAAATGAAATTGAAATATTTATCTTTTTTTAATAGTTTATCTGTATATTTGCAGTGCTACGTACACTATGGTGATTTTGATTTTGGTTCAAATTTGTGTTTGTATTATTTTCATAGTTAATGATTCCCGAATTATATATACACCTTATTTTATTTTATATCGGTCTCTAAATTTTAATTTTATATATTATACTATTTTAAAATTTTTTATTGTTAAGTAAACGGTCCCTATATCAATCTTTCGTAAAACACTAACTGAAAAGTAAACATGTTCAAATTACATAAATTTTAATTAAGACTAAAATAGAAACATACATTTTTCAGAGGAGTATAATAAGGTTTAATTATTATGTCTTTACTTATATATAAAGTTCGTGTGATTAGAATGTGTTTAATTCCTCTCTAGTTATTTATTTATTTATAAAATATTGGTAAATGGGCTGTCGGCGTAACAGTAAAAAAAGTCTACGAGAAATTGATGTGTAAAAATTGGAAGTTAATAATTAACATGAGATATGGTGTACTAGTTCAGGGACCCTATTATAAAATAATCCTCCGTCTTTTGGCATCACATTTTATAAATTATTGATTGATACCATGTGCATTTCTTTTTTCCTTTGAATTAAAAAGAAAAGTCATTCCAATTAGGAATAAATTTGATTATATAAAGAGGAAACAGTGTACAATTGGGAAATGGATAAACGCGCCAAATCCCAAGAACAAGGCTCTGGAGTACAAAATAGCAATGCAGATTGAAAGAGGTATTCAAATTCTATATATTAATTTTTTTTTATTTTTTTATTTTTGAGTTTAAACTTTTTTTGGTTGTGAATGTTGCTTAGGTTCGTACGCTGAAAATGTACGTGGACTTGTTATATTATCAACATATGGTTTTGATATTTGAGTTCAGATTTATTATCCTATTTTACTATCTTATAAAATTGCTTATCTAATTAAATGAACTTAATATCTCCGTTAATCACCTAAATTTTTAGCGTTTGTCCTAGTAATTGAATATTGCAATGAAATTGATCTTCGCTATATATATGTTACATATAAAATTGTTTATCTATTGTTTTGATGCTTCGGATTTGTTTTTAATTCTGGTTCTTTGAATTTTATTCTCCCTTTCTTTACTTCTAATTTTTTGAACCATTTCATAATTTTCTTTTTTACTAATAATATTAAGTAGTAGACTTATCACTTATAGTGCAAGATTTTCGTATTCTTTTCAACGAAGAAAAAAATATTGACTTATTCAAATAATGAGTGCAATTCAACCTAATTTGTGATGTGTTATAATCTTTTGATGCTAGTTGTCCACTAAATTCAATGTTTATTCTAAGGTTTTGCTTAGATAACCGTATAGAGGATGGAGCTATCCATGACTGAGTAGGGGCTTTCACCCTCAGTGATTGTTTTTTTAATTTACCTCTAAGAGCTTTAAATTTTATTAATTTTCACTAATAAAATTTGATTCTCTTTCTACACAAACCATCTAAATATTTTATCTTTATTATACGTCCTTGCTAACATAATAGAGTGGTTTTGCAGCGAAGCGTATGTTAGTATCATATGCATTTTGGAACATATACATATATAACTGTATGCGACTAATCATATAAGCCCATGCAAAATACATTTTGAATGACAAAGATCAAATCATGTTGGTGGTTACAAAGGAGATCGAGATGGATGAGAATTTAGGGAGTCCAACTTGAATTAGTGTTAGATCCAGATTCATACGTATCTATATATTAGTTGAAATCACGTGCGAAGCACATGTAAAGTACATACATTATAGATTTGTTAAAATAAGTATAAAATTTTTCAATGATATAACTTTTTTTTTTTTTTTTTTTTTTACATTGATTCAAAAAATATATAATTTTTTTGGCACATACGTTGGGCTATAACAAAAAAGAGTAAATACATATTTAAAAATACATTTTTATCAGGACAAAGTTGATTAAGAAAGTAAATTCATTAAAAAAAAAGATTTTTATGAAAAAAAAATAAGAGAATAAAAAAAGACAAATTTTGAAAAAGTTATTGAAGGAAGAGAGAGAGAGAGAGAGAGAGAGAGAGAGAGAGAGAGAGAGAGAGAGTTAAGGAAAAAAAAAAAGACAAAATAATTGAACCAAATTTTTAAATAATGTTGTTAGAGAATTTCACTCTTTTAATATAGTTATTATAGATGGATATTTATCTTATAGAGTTTCCCACATACATACTTTTGGAGAATTTACAACTCAATCTTTTCACAAGACCTATTCGTTAAATTTTGCCAATGTGTTTGAATATTTAACTGCTTGTGGGAAGTCTATCGGTTGTTTTTTAATTGTAAACTTTAGAGGGTTCGTAGAGTTGAAAAACAAAAATTGATCCGTGATAGTTTCAATTTGCAAGTTGAAGAAGTTGTGGAGCAACAACATCTTTTCTCCCTTTTTTTTTAAGAATAAAATTAAAAAATATATATATATTTGTACATTATGTAATTGCAACTTTTTAGTTTCAAAATTTATTATAAGAAAAAACAGTAACGTTATAATTTTGTAAACATTTAGAGGATTTTAAATGATATGTGTTGTGTGAATATTATAGAGTTTGAATCTTACAATTAAAAAGATAGTGCTACTACATAATTACAAACTAGAAAATCAAGACATCATACATGACTTTGAAATAGTGTAATACAATAATCTCTAGTAGTGTTAATTAGTTTGTGGTGTCATGTTCTTTCTACATGAATATCAGGCTTGAATAAATCTGTCGTTATATATGTTATTTATTTATTATTACACTATACTTAGAGCACGCCTTATCTAACTTATTAATTGAGTGGGCTGTAAGAAAAAATATTTAAATGTGGGTATATATGTGAAAAGAATTGTTTTAACGAGGACAAAGGAAAAAAAAAAAAGCAAGCAAAAGTAAAAGAAAAAAAAATACCATGTAATAAATATTGGAAGCGTCACGTAATGAGAACTGAAAACGTAATGTGATGAATTTTGAAATAGGGATGAAACTACACACTAGTGCTTTTGTATATGGTAAAGAGATATAAAGGGATTATATTGGATGGAGGACCACATAAATATATATGGATTGCAAAAACCATGTTTCTTTCTTGGAGTAGTACTAGCTAACTCAATACTCATCAAATTACTCGTCAAATATATGTATATATAGCATCATAAGATTCACCAAAAACAATACAATATAATATGTAATATTGTGTTAATATATGTCCGGGGGAGAGGACCACAAGACGCGTGGTGGGAAATAACACGCTCTGTGAGGAGGAGGCTCAGTGGAAGCATTTTCCGGCTAGCTCATCATTGATAGCATTCCATAGACACTGACATGATATGATGGAAGATACAGATATTCAGCACTTGGCTCTATGTGTGTGTGTGTGTGTGTGTGTGTGTTACCATGGCATCACGAGAAACAGGACTGACCATTTTCAACACTTAAATTTTTGAGCACATCTCCCATGTCACCATGTGGGTCATTTTGGAATCCACTTATAATTAGACATGTCAAGTCGTACATTGCAATTGGCACATATAAAATAAATTTGTTCAAGGAATACATTTGTATATTTTTACTTAAGACCTATCTGGGGATATCTAGAGATATTGTTCTCGAAGTTGGGTTGGAAATGTGACCATCTTTTCCCTTCTAATCAGAACATTTTTTATGACATGACTTAGTCACAACACTTTTGTATATCATTAAAAATCTCAAAGGCTACAAATTTTAGTCATGATAAAAACGTATGACAAATTTCATATTAAATACAAGATTTTGGCCAAAAATGATATTTAGTCACCCAAAAATATTGTTACTAAAAAAGTGATAAGAAAATATTTTGACTAAAGTTTTTGTTTTTGGTTTTTTGTTTTTTATTTTGTATTTTTTTTGTTTTTATTTTTTTGGTGATATAGGTATCTACGTTACAGAGTGCGTACAAGTTCTTCTTGTAGAAACTCCTCTCCCTCTTTTTTATTTTTTTTAAATATAGATTATTCTTATTTATGTTTTTTAAATTTTAGGATGGTTTTCAACAACAAATTCGAATATACTACACTAAATCTAGATTATTAAAACACCACTTTTTTGCTTGTATATTAAATAATCAAACAAATAATTAATCATTCCAATTCAATCTAATCAAACTCACATTCACCCAGAAAACAACAAATTCAAGCATACTACACTAAATCTATGTAGTTAAAACGCCACTTTTTTGCTTGTATATTAAATAATTCTCCAAATTGCCCCGCAAATGCAAGATTGTCCTAAAAAAATCTGTAAAAAAACACCAGAAATAATTTTCATATAATTAACCAAACGAAATTCTATTTTTATATTTCATCGAGCATGTGGTGGGCGAAAAAAAAATGTATAGAATATATTATACAAAGATCTTAAACTGCCAATTTTTAACAGAATATAGTCTACAAAGAACAACAAAAAAAAAAAAATATTGAACAACATTAAATACACACAATACACTCCAAGAAACTTATTAAAAAATTGTGTTTTTGTATTTCTATTGGAACTAACTTATCAAGAAATTTTTTGTTTCTTTCTCCACAATTTCTTGGCAACTAAACATTCCGCAAAACCCTTGACCCAATTGTCTCAAACTCCAATTTTCCCAAAACAGCTAAACCACACAAGATTTAGACATAAAAAGACAGCATTTTCGTTTAAGAAAACAAGAAATTAAGCAAAAGAGTCACCCTATTTTTCTCATAAGCAAAAGAGTCATGTCTTTTTCCAGACAGCCTTGCTGGGAAAAGAGGGCGGCGGCGGTAGTGGTGGGAGAAGGAGAGAAAGGGGAGGACTATGGCCTTGCTGGGAGGACAGAGCAAAAGTGGCAAAGTTGGCTGGGTCAGCAAAAGAAAGAGAGAAGAGGGAGCATGGCGGCAATGATAGCAGCGGGAAAAGGAGAGAAGGGGTAGAACAGTGCAATTGCTGGGAAGAAGGGGTGCCAGCAGCGGTGGCAATGAAAGCAAGGAGAAACAGTCATGTGGGCGAGAGGGCGAGAGAGGGGAGGGCGGCAGCAATGAGAAGAAGGAGGAAAGAGAGATGAAAATGAGAAAGGGTGAGGGAAGGCGTGAGGAAAATGCGTATAGTATAGGGTTTATGCGTATATTTGAATGCCTAAATTCAAATTTTATTTTATTTTTTCTGAAAGTTTACATGACAGTTCTTTGTAGAAATCATTGTTTTATGTTGAGATTGCACCACAATTTAAGAAAACTATTGTTGAAAGTGGAGATTCAACGATGATTTATTGCCATCGATGAATCTCTACTTTTAACGACAGTTTTCTTAAACCGTCGTATAATCAAAGACTTACATGATAGTGTTTCAAATCGTCGTCATATTTGAATATTTTACCACAGTTTTCAGATAACTTGCTCCGTTTGTGTTTTTGACCCACTTTAAATGATGGTTTTTACAAAATCGTTGTGTAATATCCATCATTTATTCTAACTTTTATAGTAGTGAATCCAAAATTATATTTACACATTGTGTATATCTTAATCCTATATTTTTAGAGTAGATTTTTTTTGGCTTAAACGGTAGACTGGTACACCAATTATGCATTTGGCTCTCACCTGCCGCATTTGGTTTTTCTTTATTTATATTTTAGTTAAAAAAAAATAAAAGGAATATATTTATTTTTATGAAAATATATCGGTACCTAAGCCAACTCATTCTATGGATATTGCGTGTGAGTCCCACCCATTACAATTAGTACCACCCGGCCACTTGCCTTACTCATGTGGATGTGGTGCTCCTATTTGTAATTTGACATTACATCACATTTCTGATTTTTTTTTATTTACTTTTTTTATGTTGACAAAATAAAGAAGTAGAGAGATCTGTATAAATAAATATGCATATATATATACATATATATAAGTAAGTCTCACATGATACCACCACTACTAGCCCGAAAATTTTCAATTTAAGAAATTGACGTTTTGTTAGGCGATCATATATAGAATAATGGCATGGTGGAACATATGCATAATAATTTAAGTGCCACACTTTTAAATGATGTTCAGCTGGCTTGATTGATAACCTACTAGTTTAAATGGAGTTCTGGCGCTGACAGTTCTTGGGTGTTTGTAGCAATTGTTAATAGTGATCTATAAGGAAAAAAGATGTTTAAAATAATTAATTTCGATAATCTGGGTGATCACTCCGACATTCCAGGCGCACACAACCAATAACATCGATGGTGGTACTTTCAGTAACAGTCAACGTGGCAACTCAGTAGGTAAATAATTCAGACTTTACCAGTATGATTAGCTCGTCAATTCTAACTTGAAAATTCAAACTCAATTTTTATTTTTTTTTCCTTGAAAACTCAATTAATTTATAATTAGTTTTTAAAAAGTTAACAAACTCTAATATAAAAATTTCAACTCAAACCGGTTAAGAGTTAATATTTCTAAGAGTAACACTTGTAATAGCCCTAGTTCTCCAATTGCAAGCAATGATCCATTAATTTGGGTAATCTAGAATATTAATTATTAGTAGCTCTTGCTGACGAAATTAATGGCTTTTGGAGAGCGATAGTATAAGGACCGACACTATTTTGCCTGATATTATTTGCTTTAGGTTATCAATCAAGCCAGCTTAACATCATTTAAAATCGTGTGGCAGTAAAATTATTAGGACAAATGTTTTTCTTACTCCTTGAATTTTAATGCTCTTATAATTTTACTCCTTGAATTTGAAAAATTGATAGAAATGCATTCAATTATGAAATATTTTCATTTTACTACTTACGTTAGTTAAATCGATGCAAACGACGACATTACAAATAACTAAAGTGTAATTTCACAAGGGCAAATTTTACTTTTTGTCCCCTAAACTTTAACTATTCTCGTAATTTTACCCTCCAAAACTTTGAAAACTGTTGTCTATACAAACCCCCCCCCCCCCTCTTATACTTTAAATTGTTAGTATGAATATCTCTTGAACATTAAACCATTAGCATCAATATCCTTGCATTTTGATAGATTTTTAAGGTTATTTTTGTAATTATATACATTTTAATTTAAATTAACCTTTTATTATACTAGTATTACATCAGTTTTAAGTAAGTAAAATGTATGTGATTTCTAACGGTTTAAAAGTCTAGACATATAAGCACTAGTTTTTCAATATTCAGGGATAAAATTACAAAAGTACTAAAACATAGGGGACAAAAATAAATTTTTTCCAAGTCTTATATAGTCAAAATATAAAACATTGAATGTTTTTGCTGACGGTTTAAAGTTTGAGAGGTATTCTTGCTAATGGTTTAAAGTTTGAGGGGTACAAACACCAGTTTTCAAAATTCGGGGGTAAAGTTATAAGAATATTAAAATTTAGGAAGAAAAAAAGTTTGTCCTTATTAAATTATACTTTAGTTGTTGTCATGTTTGTAATTTTATCCATTTAATAGACGGAAAGAGAAAAAATGATAGCATTTTATGATTCAGGGAGTATTTTTACTAGTTTTCAAAATTCAGTAAATAAAGTTGCAAGAGCACCATAATTGAAGGAGCAAAATGAAATTAACAATGATCTATGTGTTCAAAACTAATAAATGTAAAATGTACCCACTCATGTATATATACTAGTTTTAGTAACGTGCTCAACGCTTGTGATGATACTCAGAAAAATTATTTCTATAAAGACAAAATGAAGGAAAACAAAAAAAAAAAAAAATGTAGCTAGATTGGGGTAAATTTGAGACTTTTATTATTAACAAGGTATATTAGCACAAAAAAAGAAGTAATCAAGTCAAAAACAAAAGGAAACCAAATGGTTGAAAGAGTGACGTGTAGCTATGGAAATGAAAATTTAGTTGGATTAAATATTTTAATGTAATATGGATATAAAAATATGTATAGATATAGATATATTTGATATATATCAGACCGAAGATATATTTTATATATAATATACATAGTAGATAGAAGATATGTGCTTAGACTTCTCAAATGGCACATTATGTTTTCTACCGCTTATTATTTACAGGAAATATGTGGAAGAGGAAGAAGAAGTAAAAAAATAAAAATAATAAAAAATAATTATAATTATAATTATAATGATGATAGTAATAATAATGAGAAAGAAATGCCAGTGGAATAAGAGAGGAAAAGTGTGGAATTGGATATGAGAAAAGGAAGAGAAAGAGCAACCAACAAAACGGTTAAAAAAAAAAAAACCACGTGGTAAATATTGGGATAGGGACAGAACATTGAGGAATATCCATAAAGACATTTAGGAACATCTGCTTCTTACGTTTCGTGAATAGCCAGAACATTGAGGAATATCTAGAAAGACATTTAGCGGATCAGTTTGATATATCTCTGTTCGTTCCATTTGAAGAAAGGAAGGATTCTAAAGAATCGATCTTTCTTTTAGTTGTTGAATCAATATATGCTAAGAGATAGTGGTCAAATACTTATCATTTAATATGAAAGTGGATAAATAATACTTTATTACATCTATACTATATATATCCAGTAGTTCTCAGTCACTTTCATTGCTTTTCCACCGTTTATATATTTTCAGTAAAACGTGAGCTGATTGATAATTTATTTGGTTTAATTTGGGACGTTCTAATTTGTTGAAATGCTAATTAAGAGTTAACACTAACCGTTAAATATAGAAATCTATAATTATCAATGAACAAAATTAGTATAATGACTCATGCCTTCTTTTGATATGATATTGTCCGCTTTAGATCTTGTGTCCTCACGGTTTTGCTCTTGAATTCACCCGAAAAGGTCTCATACTAATAAAAAATGGTCTTTTTACTTATGAACCATCACATATATCTATCCTCAAACAATGTGGGATTACACAGCTTACGATCTCTTTAATTATAGAGACCGATGACTATTGCAATCACCCTTTCTTTTGGGACCCAACATCTTTATTGACCACACTTCTAGTTAGGTATATGCTCTGATATCATTTGTAACGACTTATGCCTCCCTTTGGTATGATATTATCCGCTTTAAACCTCGTGCCTTTATAATTTTGCTCCTACGATCACCCTAAAAGACATCATACCATTAAGAGGTGGTCTATTTACTTATAAACCATCACATATATTCATTCTCAAGTGATGTGAAATTTCACAGTCTACCCTTTTCTTGAAATGAATAATAACTATCGCAATATGATGGTATAATGCGATTGTAACAGTTATCAATCCCCCATAAGGAGAAAGGGTAAGCTGTGTGTAGTCCCACATCTCTTGGAGATGGATATATGTGATAGTTCATAAGTAAAAAGACCACCTCCTAATGGTATGAGATCTTTTTGGGTGAATTCAAAAGCAAAATCGTGAGGGTACAAGACTCAAAACAGACAATATCATACAAAAATGAGACACGGATCGTTACAATTATAAGTTACGTGGAAAAAAAAAAAAAAAAGGGAAACAAGATTGCAACTCTTTATACATATAGACAAACCTGTCAGTTGATCAAATTAAATATGTAAGATCAATCAATCTCAGCTACTCTAACTAACACAGGCACCAAATTTATTAACCAAAATTAATAATTTAAAAAGTCTAATAATTTGGTTTAAGCAACTCAAACTAACATAAAGTAAACTATTCTGCCTAACAACATGTTATAGGACTCAAATATCGTCCAATTTTTGAGTTTCAAATTGTACATATTGTCTAATCAATTATATTATTCAGCATTATTTATTTAAAAAAATTATGATTTAATAACATGACATATAATGTAGTTGGTTGGACACAAGATATATTATGATTAGTTAGACATTGATATTTAAGACACATGAAATTAGACAAATATGATTTAAATCCACTTATTATATATGTACAAAAGAAACCGATTACGCTTTGATCTCCAAGTAAATTGTGGCATGGTTAACTGTACAGTGATATATATATAACGCTTGTAGTACTACAACTTTGTGGGAAAAACGTCACAATATTTTTCATATACTGGATAATAATTAAATATTAGTAGTAATATCTTTTGCGGCGTTCATGAAAAGTATATACTTATAACTTTCTGTTGAAAAATTTGTAATAATTATTAATTGATTTACATATAATTTTATCTTTAAAATCTTGTAATATAGTAACTTTCTATTTAAAATCTTATCATATGGTACTAGTTGAAAAATACTATATTAAAATCACCTTAATGATATAACGTACCAAAAAAAAATTATAAGTGCCGTATAAAAAGGGTGTGAGATAACAACCCCTCCTTATAATTAATTATATTGTATGAATATGCATTGTGGTAGTACAGGTATATATATATATACACATATATATTGTTGCCTTGCAGAGGAAGTATTTTTTTTATCACTATTTGTTAAGATCTTTTACAAATATTTAGCCTTCATTTTGTAAGTTAATTGGAGATGAAATTTTTAAGTTAAAATTGATTGACTTTTTAAAAATTAATTATAAATTTTATTAAATTTTTAAAAAATATAAAAATTAAAATAAAAAAATGCAAGTTAAACTCGAATAGCAATAGGAGCATTAGCTTTGAGCTTTAACAGTATGATTGTGTAGCGAGAAAAGGCCCATTTAAATTTTCGGTTACGGCATTGTTTCTGATTGTGCAATTGTGTAGTCTGCACATTGTGCAGCTTTCACTCATTACTGCACTGTAAAAAAAAATGCCACTCATCGTTCTATTTTTTATTTTTTACTTGCTGGTGAGTGTTGAAAAAAATAAATAAATAAATAAGAAGAAGAAGAAGGAAGAAGAAAGAAAGAAAGAAAGAAAGAAAGAAGGTTGTTAAGTAGTGATAATTGGATTGTCACGGGATAGTCTAGAAGAAAAGACGAAAGCACCGTTGATAAGTGCTTTCATTTTTTTATAAATAGTATGGAGATTTTTTGGGAAATCTCCAAAACATCCTTGTGTCTAGTCTAAGCATCACTTTCGTCACTCTTCTTCTTATATAAATATCATGTGTATACCAAAACAGTCAAAAAATACCACCTAGAGTATTTACATTTTTTTAAATTCATAGTTTACCATTCCTAGCCTATATTAAATGCAATTTTAAACTAAACAGTTAAACAAAATCAATCTTTAAACTAAGAAAATTCTCAATATAATTGAAATATTTGTTTGATTGAAATATTTATATGATCATTTTAAAATTTTTTATTTTTTTATTTGATTAATTCATATACAAAATAACATTTTAAGATAGATTGAGAATAGCAATCTTGACATTTTTAGAAATTTAATTGCTTTTGAGGGTATTTTGTGGCTGATTTTACAAACACAATGACTGTTTTAGGTGTTTGAATAATAAAAAGGACAAAAACGATAATTAGGCTAAACACAATGGGATATTGTTGGGTATTTTCTCTCTTTTTTTTTTTTTTAGCTACTTGTTTGTCTGAAAATATGGAAACATGTAAAGAAATAATGTCCAGAAGAAAAAAAAAGAACCAATAATGTGGTCCGAAGTACTTGTGGATATATATATATATATATATATATATATATATATTTCAACCATTTTATCTGTTGTCATTGTAGTCTATTTATTTGGCAGGAGGCCCACCCTCTATTTCTTCTCTGCATTTGTTTAGTCTACTGATCAATTATCTGTAATCATAGAGAATAGAGACTGAGGGCAGGGCGTCATTTTCGGATGGTATTTTATCAACTAAATTTTAAAATCTCAACTCAAAATTAAAATTTTCTTCTCTTTTATTTTTAAAAAACTCAAACTTTAAAAGTCCATGATTTTCTCATTTAAAATCAAAATGAGATGATTTTTATATCAAAATGCTTATATCGATAAAATGAATAAGACAAGATTCATTTTGCATATTTTTTTATGAATACATTTCAAAATTTTGTATTATTTTCTATATCACATAATTTTTTCAAACGTTTTTCCCCCCAAACACATATTTCTAACTTAACCTTCAAAATACCATCTCCAGATGTTCACCCAAATGGGCGCTAAATTATTTATCAAATTTTCTTCTAAAATAGATGGTAAGTATATTGTCATATTTTTTTGGATTAAAAAAATGTCATGTTGTTGTCCTTCAATAATAGACTTTTACAGTTTTTTTTTTTTTCAAATAATTAATGAGATGATCTAGTAGATTTATTGGTTAATAACATACATATGTATAATTATATTCGCTTCTAAATGTCATCACTTAATTTTATCTCTACAGGAAATTTTCATGAAATATTAACCTTCTTTAAAAAAAAATTTCTATTTTGTTAGACTTGAGCTTAAGATTCAACGTATATAATTAAGTTATGTAGATATTAAAATATATTATTGCGTCATCATTTTATAAGAAAATTTATAAAATATTTCCCTCATTTGATAATTGAAAGATATAAGATAACTATCTCTCGTCTATTACGAAAATCTTATGGCTAAAAAAAAAAAAATACACGATATTGTAAAATAATACCTTGAATTCTTTTTTTATTTTTGTTGAACTAATGTATCTAACTTTTTACTTAGTTATTACCAAAAAAAAAAAAAAAAAAAAAACAATTGGTGATCTATGAATGACGTACAATACACACAATCATCATATACATTGTGAAAAGATAATTTCAAGTATAATCCTTGCGGGTCCTGTTTACAAGAAATATTTAAAGTCTTGTGGTGGACCTGTTCAACGGTCGTAATGTTTTGTAATTAATCATGAACATATAATTTTTCTTTAGAATATTGTAACGGAACCATTCAAACTATTGATAAATTTAAATATTATTAGAAAATATAATATTAAAATTAATTAATTATTATAATAATATATAAAAAAAATTACAAGTGTCCATTTAGGCGTTATAGAAATATATATACCCGTACAACACCAGTGACCACGCAACCCTTTATTATTTTTTCGTCGGTTGTTTTCTCACGACAGGAATCATTGATAAAGAGTGGCCATCCTCGTTCGTTATTTTATTTTATTTATTTTTTTTGCTAAAGTCGTTTTTTTGCTGTATATTAAAGTAATCGTCACTTTAGGAAAAAGCATGCTACTGGTCCCTCACTGAAAATTGCTCAGAAAAGCAACCCACTGGTACACAAATTTTATGCCCATAATGATTTAGCTTGCTATATATATATATATGTATGAGCTAGTAATATATATACAATGTATATAATATACACACGCGTGTGTATATATATATAAATTTATGTTCTGAGTCTCGGAATCAAAAGAGAGAGAAAGAAAAAGTTTAAAAAAAAAAAATGGAATCCGTTGGACAAAAACGCTTGGAAAATGAAGCCAATTACAAGCTCTCTTCACAAAGTAGAATCACAGGAGATCAGGATCAAGCACAAGAACGTGATGAAGATGATCATGGTTCTAAACGAGGAGGCTGGATTACATTTCCTTTTATTATGGGTGAATTATTTTTTAATTTCTCAATTATCTTCCTTAATTTGTTTCCTTCTTTTTGTTAAACAATTTTGTGTTATGAATATATATATATATATATATATTTGTATCAAATCTTGTGCTAGTCCCATCGGTAGGAAGGAGGGGTTTAAGAACTTACGGGTTCAAAATATTATAGTATTATTATTATTATTATAAATAAGTGAAAGGCATACGTTTTATATTGTTAGTTAACGGCTTAAATTATGATATTTTTGGTTGGTTTTTGGAGCAGGAAATTTGGCGGGTCTATCAATTGCAGCCGGTGGCTATGGAGCCAATTGGATAGTGTTTCTGATAACCAAATTCAACATTGGAAGCATAGCCGCTACAAAGATCAACAACGTCGGCTTTGGCTTCATCAATCTCTTCCCGATCGCCGGTGCCATCATCGCCGACACCTTTACCGGAAACTTCACCGTCATCACCATCTCTTCCTTCATCGCTTTGATAGTAAGTAATTATATACATACATATATATATATATATATATATATATATTAAGCAAAGTTTTTAACAATCTAGTAATTAACCGAAAGTTTCATACTCACAAATGTCACTTTAAGAAAAAATATTATATCTAAAAATAACCATTTCCCTCTTTAAAAAAATTTTTGGAAAATGCGATCATCATCCCTTTTTATTTTTTTTTTCCCCAGAAAAACTATATTATTCATCCAGTTGTTGAAAAATAATATTTCGGCACATGATAAAACTGAAAACAAATCAGCAAATATGTGGGAGCATTTTAGTTATACGTCAAGAAGTAGGGATTTGCTATTTTATGAATCAAATCTTGGTGAGGCATGTTTAGGATTTTTTTTTATTTTTTTATTTTTTATTTTTTTGGTGGTATACTAATTTAAAAATTTTCCAAAAAAATAGGTGGGGACTGTTTTCAGTGTAGAATAATATAAGAAATCAAGGTCAATTTACCAGTGTTTTATTTTGTTTTTCATTATTATTATTATTATTATTATTATTATTATTATTATTATTTTTTAAAGTTTACAACATTCTAATTAACTTTTTTCAGGGCACGACAATGCTAACCCTAATAGCCGGAATCCATTCCTTGAAGCCTTCACCGTGCGAAATAGGCTCACCGATGTGCGAAACTCCGACGAAGCTTCAATATCTCTTCCTCTACGCAGCAATGGGATTTACCACATTGGGGGTTGGAGGCTCTCGCTTCACGATCGCCACAATGGGAGCCGACCAATTCGACAAGACCGAACACCAAGGCGCTTTCTTCAACTGGTATTTCGTCACCTTGTACGTTGGAAACGCCATTAGTTTCGTTGCAATTGTCTACATCCAGGACAACATTGGATGGGGATTAGGGTTTGGGATTTGCGTCATAACGGTCGCCATTGGCTTGGTTCTGCTTCTGCTCGGAAAACCCTTCTATCTTTTTGTCAAACCCAAGGGAAGCCCGTTCGTGAGCATTTTTCGAGTATTCGTTGCGGCCATTAGGAAGAGGAAATCAAGGGAAAGTTTGGAGAACTTGGATTACTATTCTGAAACTACAGTTTCAAAAATTGTTCAAAGCATGCCGAGTAAAAGTTTCAGGTAAAAAATATTTTCATTATATTTACATTTCACAGAAAAGTAAACTACACACTTAACTTACATACAGATAAACCATAAAATCCTTCAAAAAAAATAACAAAAAAAAAAAAAAAGTTAAACCGTGATCCAGATTATATATACACTTCATATTTCAATGATCAGACTCACCCAAATAATTATTAACTGGAAAGGATCTCATGGACACTTAAATTTTTTTTTTTTTTTTTTTGTCTTTTTGTTTTAAGCATACATGTGCGTATAATATTTGTGAAAAAAATACCAATCATCAATAGTTCTACGTGGCAAATAATTGATGATTAAGGTATTGCCACTTGATTAATTTATTAATTAGGTAGAAGATCTCTTCTGTTGCTAATAATATCTGTTTATATATATATATATATATATATATATTCTTTTTATATACTTGTGTCAAGCGATCATGAGTAGTGGTGATTAAGTTTCTGATTATAATGACTAATGGTAAATGGAGGAGGTTAGGTGGTAGCCACAGGGTATTGTCATATTACCTAATTACAAGTTTAATTCACTTTCATAATTTCTTGCAGTAAATTCATAATTATTATCAAGAAGAAAGGAAACTTCAAACTTTTTGCAATTAGAGAATTATGATGAATTGAGTTTTTGACACTCGGGAAAAAAAAAACATATATTGTTTCTGTGTGTAAATATAAATAAATAAATAAATATATATATATATATATATATATATGGCGCTTGAGATGACCAACTAATTATATTGATTCATATGTTGTTTTGAAAGAAAATTTTGCTTTGTTCTGTTACAACGATACCCTACGCAGACTAAAAAAAGTGAAGTAGTTAAATAATACGCAAGAGATATGCACCTTCTTTTTTTCTTCTTTTTTGGTTTCACTTTCATCGTTGACTTTATTATTATATAAGTAATATGTGTACTAAACATTTTCCCAACTTTCACTAGCTGGAAATCCATTATACGCATATCCATTTTAGAAGATAATTTGCTAAACGCATCCTGAAAATCATTTCCCACCTAACCAACATATACACGTGTATATATATATATATATATATATGTATATTATTATTTATAATCTTGTCGTCTACCTTGTTGCCCAACTTAGAAGCAATGTTATGGAGACCCACAGACATAATGTATTTTTATATATTATATGCCATATTTTCTTTAATGAAATACAAGTGTGTTCTATGGCCTGCAGTTACGACTTTCATTACTACTCGACTCTAGCCCCACTTAAAACGACAAAGTTCATTATTTGGTGGGATCCTACAAATATATATATATAGTTATATAATATGTCCACTCGTATTATTTCTTCTCTTTTTTATTAATAATTCCTCCTATTATTATATTTTTATGCTAACTCCACCTTTTTTTTTAATACATACTTTTGCTAGTGGAGTGTGATCAGATTCGATATCTCGTTCCATTCAAATGTCAATCTTTTTTTTTCGAAGTTTGTGTTCCACGTACATTGAATGAAATAATTAATATAGAGTTCTTATTAGGTCCTAGCCTTTTTGGGTCTGTTGTCCGTTGAATTTTTGTTTTTTAAATTGATTTTTTTTTTCAGATAATTCCTCTTTCAAAATTTTGCGGTTTCCTAGTCTACCCCGATTCAAATTTAATTATCCCCCTATAAACTCTAACTAAAAACTTTATTAATCTTTAGTCAAAGCTCATTGGCAATAGCAAAAGAAAAGAAACAAAACCTCAAAACGAGGAGGAACTTTTTAAATCATATTGAAAATCATTGTGTAGCACTTTTAAATCATAAAAACTCGTTATAATCTATTACAATATATTGTATAATTATTGTTTTATAGGCACTGTCCTTCTTGAAAAACACTGTAGTACGAACTTTTTATTTTTTATGTTATTTATTTCTCAAATATTTCACGTAACCTTATTAAAATAAAACGCTAGTTCTGATTCTGGCTGCTATCTCAAATTATTTAATTAGTGTGTGTATATATATTTTGAATTTGTTTGTTGGTTAGTTGTTGTCACAAATTATAAGGGATAGGTAAGTGGGGCTATAGCCCTCACTGTAATATTTTTACTTTCAGTTTTACTCTAAAAATCTTATGATTTTTTATTTGTCCATTAAAAATTAAAAATCTCCATATAATCCTCATTGGAAATTAAAAACTTTAATAGTCTTTATTAAAACTTTACCTTTTAGTTTTTATATATTGATGTTATTTATTTTATGCCTTTATTAAAATTTTTATCTGGTTCCGCCACTCCACGTATAGATTCTTGAATCGTGCAGCGTTGAAAACTGAAAAAGACAAGCAATTCGACAGCTCATACTCAAAATCATGGAAGCTTTGTACGGTGGAGGAAGTGGAGAACCTCAAAACGGTCATGAAAATCCTTCCACTTTGGTCCACAGGCATTCTTTTGAGCATCTCCATCGCCATTGTCAACAGCTTGTCAACCGTCCAAGCCCTAGCAATGGACAGGAAATTGGGGTCCATCAAAATCCCCGCTGGGACTTTCCTAGTCTTCAGCCTCTTGTCCACAGCCATCTCGATCTTCATCATCGACCGCTTCTTCCTCCCGACGTGGCAAAAACTCATTGGTCGCCCCATGACGCTCCTCCAACGAATAGGACTAGGACACGTCATCAACACCATCGGGATGGTGGTGTCCGCCTTAATCGAGGCAAAGCGGCTCCACTTGGCCCGAACCGAGGGGCTAACTCACCAACCTGGTTCGGTTGTGTCCATGCCAGCCTTGTGGCTAGTGGTTAACCTAGCCATTATAGGGCTTGGTGAGGCCTTTCAATTTCCAGGACAAGTTGCATTGTACTACCAAGACTTCCCGGAATCGTTGAAAAGCACTTCGACGGCTATGATTTCGCTCTTGATCGGATTAGGATACTATGTTAGTGCGGCGGTGATGGATTTTATCGACCGGATCACCGGTTGGTTGCCTGATAACATTAATGAAGGGCGTGTGGACAAGGTGTATTGGTTGTGTGCGGTGATTGGAACGGCGAATTTCGGGTACTATTCCGTTTGTGCTTGGTTGTATTATAAGTTTCGACGTGACCAAAATGCTGATGACAAGGGTGATCAACAGGTTTCTCAGTTTGGTCTCTAGTAAAGTTTCTAAGTTTGTCGGGAAAAAAAAAAAAAGGACAAATTAGTGAATAAAATTTCGCTTAGCAATTATCAGTCGATTAGCTTTGGAAGTAGGTTTAATTTGGGTCTCTTAATTTTTCTTTTGTTTGTTTCTTGATACCCGTCAAATTGTAACCATGTACAATGTATAGCTTTTCCTCTACATGATTTTTAATCCCTAGTGGCTAGTACTAATGCTTGGCAATATGGCTTAATGCTCTTTTCCTTTTGCCTAATTAACGAATTTACTTAGATCATGAAGTACAGATTTCGTGTATTCCACAGTCATTACCATACTTATATTCATAATATCTACAATTGATAAAAACTAATTTTTAATCATTAGATTAACTTTTTTACAGTATAATCTAAGAGTAGAGTCCACCTAATTAAAAATTGACTGTATGCAACAAAGAATTACTCCAGTTATTGATCATATGATTGAAAATTCTACGCAATAGCTAAAATGACATCTCTATCAGTAGTTAAAAATAAGATCAGTTCTACAGTAAGAATTCCTAAATAAGTAACTATTTGTAAATATTTGAAGTTTTTCTTTTCTTTTCCTTTTCTTTTCTTTTCTTTTCTTTTTTTCTTTTTTTTTTTTTTTTTTTGTGGAATCCCAACAAGTTGAAGTTACATTTATGAAATGCATGTAGATATTTCTGGTTACAAGTTTAGTATTTGGACAAGAAAAACCCCAGCAAACAGAAAAACAGCACAACACATTTGTTCCAAATCTTTGATTTTTTTTTTTTTTAAGCTTGTTGTCGTTTGTCAAGTTAAAGGCTTTTTTAAGGATACTGAGTATAGTTAGTCTGTTGCATAGCCACATAACGGACCTAAGAAGAACAATAAATATGTTGGTTCTCAAAATGTTTAGTACTCAAGTGTTAGTTTTTCAAGCGGCGTTTAGGAGTAAACATCACAAGCAAAAACTAGAGAAGAACTTGTACATCGAAATCGAAAGAGGCAAATATTTTGGCACCAAAATAGTAAATGTCATCTATCTACACATTAGTCGTTCTAAACGCAAATGTGAAGAAACAACCACACGTTCCACAAAACGCAAACGTATTAGGCTTTCCCAATTCCTCGGAGAATATGAAGAAGAGAGGTTTTGAAGACGGAACATGAAACAAAATGATTCCTGAGTTTGGCTCACACAATGAACATTTGGTCAATGAGTTTTTTTTCTGAAAACGGAAACATTCACCACAACTCGGTTCTTCTTAATCAGCTCGAAGATGCAGACGTCTCCCAGAGACACACAACTCTCCCTCACAGTTTGCGACTTTTCCTCGAAACAGATACTGCAAAAAATAAGAAAATCGAAAAAGGGCATTTAAAGATGCTAATAATAGATTCGTGCATGTATAAATTTCTTCAGGAATCGATTTTGGTGATGATTATGGAGATGAAACTTCGTCTTTGTCATCATGTACGTCAAGGCAATGTGTAAATTTTTTTTTGTTCTATGAATAAGACTTTAAATATACCTACCAATTCATTCTTTCTTAGACACCTTAGATGTAAAATCCACTTGGAAATAGGGATTTTTTGAAAAGAATTTGCGGGCTGCTTCAGAAGCTCTCCGACCCCTGAAGATGAAGGCCTTTGATTGACTTGGCCAGTAACACAATGATCTCATCAAAACTCGGCTACTGGTGATTGGTTCAATTTGTGTCTTACTTTGTATAGGACAGACCAAGATCCACCATTCGGAACCTCAAGGATAGCCTCACCCTTCATTCTTGTTAATATGTGTCTTCGCAAGCTTTTTTGGGATGTGCTACCGAAACGAAACAAAATGAATCACTTGGTATGAAATGAGAGCCAAAAATAATAATAATAATAGTAAGTTTATATCAAAATATTCGATCTGGGAAACAAGAAATAGTTTATGATGCGCGAGGAAAACATACAAGATGGCAATTATAAGTTGCATGTGATGATGCTCGAATGACGACAGTGAAAAACGGATTTGCAGATTGAACATACTACAAGAAAATCAATTTTTAGTGACGACAAAAGTGGTCGTTAAAAATTAGAAAGTCGTCGTTGAAAGTTATTAACGACAAAAAATCATATTGTCGGCAGTTGTCGCTGTATATGCGTGTCATTAATTGTTTCAACGACAACTTTATTACATTGTCATTGAAAGTATTGTTCTACGACAAGTAGTTGTCGTTGATTAAGTATAATTTGCATTGTTAATTACTTTTAGACGACAATGGCATTTCGTCACTAAATGAATACAACGACAAGGTAGTCGTCATTGAAAGTGCAAATTTTAGTGACAATGTACTTATTTCGACAACCTACTTGCTGTCGCAAAATTCTTTTTTTTTTTTTTTTTTTCGGTGAAAACCGACAAATATATTTTTAACGACTTACTGTTGTCATTAAATATCTTATCATTAATGATAATACAGGAAAAATGGTTTTTTTTTTCAACCAAAATATTATTGACAATTTTATTTATTTTAGTCACAGAAAGTTTTTTTTTTTTTTTCTAGTGCAACCAAAATTTTGGTCGTTGGGTGCTCGCAATAGCTTGGTTGCAAAAAGTTTTTTTTGCAACTAAATTGTGGTTGCCGAAAAACACATCTTCCTGCTACCAAAAATTCAGTAACCAAAAGTCAACTATTTGATTGCCAGATCTTCATGATTTTGTTATCGTAGGCAGACAAACAATTCTTTTGTGAACAAATGTGACATGTTTTACCACCAAATACTTGGTCATGTCGACTAGAACAAATTACATTATTTGATATAACTACTATTACTAATATTATAGCAAACCAAACTAATACACAAATTTCATACTTGTTCTATTTTGTTGCTGCAAGGTCTTCTCTGTCAATGTACAAGTCCAAACAGTAGCAGTAGAGGAAGAGGCTCCTCTGTCAATGTACAGGTCCAACCAGTAGTGGTAGAAGAAGTGGCTTCAGAGCTATGAATCAGAATAAGAATATAAAGGGTCCGTTTGGTTCGTTAGTTTGAATTGAAATATTTTAGTTGTAATAGTAAATTTTTTTGAATTTTCAAAAAAGACAAAAAACTTTTTGGGAAAAAGACAAAAACTTTTTAAGAAAAAGACAAAAGTACAGTTTGAGTTGAAATGAAATGACGAAGCAAACAAGCTAAAAGATTATTGTTGGCGCATTTTAATAAATCAAAATAAGAATATAAAGATTATTTGGGGATTAGGATTAACAACGAATTTGTTCGACTCCAATTCCAAACTCAAATATCAAAAAGATTAATCAAAATAACAAAGAAAACGAATCTGAAAAGGGATTATTTGCCACCACCAATATGATCTTTTTAAACTTTTCTAATTACCATGATCAGTTAGTTTTTAAGTGTATTAATAAAAAAAAAAAAAAGGAAATATCATAGAATAAAAAAGCAATACAAATATCTCCTAAAGGCCTATTTACATCATCGTTTACATGGGCACGCCTATTTTTTATTCTGATATTAGAGGCGGCCACCTATTTTAAACCATCGTAGTTGAAAACAGCAAGCCTACCTGCAACATTTGGGTCGACGACAGCGAGCGCAAAGGAAGAGTGACTGGAGGGCGGGCGGCGTGGGTTCTAGTGTGGCGAGGCTGGGGGTTCGGCTCTATTTGAGAGAGATAGAGATCAGAGAGAGAGAAGCAGAGAAGGAGGCCAAAGAAATCCTCGGGGTGGTGGTAGAGCGAGTGCTACATGATGTCCTGCTGGAGGCGATTTGAGTTCTGGGAAAAATAAAATTGAAAAAAAAATAAAATAAATCAAAGAAATTTAAGAACAGAGAAGAAAAGGAGCAAAAACAAAAAAGAAAAAAGAAAAAAGAACTCGTATAACAGAGATGGTGAGAGGTGAATGAAGAACAAGTGATATGTTGAGGACTTGAATCTCTTCGAAACCAACGGAAGTTGTCTTTTGTGGGAGGTTTTTTCTTTTTTTTTTTTCTTTTGTCTTCCTTTTTTTTTCTCTCCCTCTCTTTCAAAGGTCTTTTGTGATTTGGCGCACTTTCTTCAAATATTTCAGCCTTTTGGAGTCAAAACTAAGCGCCAATATCATTTAAATTTCTTTACTCTAATATTAATTATTATATATTTTTTAAATTATTATATTTGTTCATTAATATTTTTGTCTTCTTTAATTTTTAAATATAAAGAAAATTTGAAACTTTCAACCATAAATCAAGGTACCATAAAATTAATGACAAAATTAATTATCGTTAAAAATCACTAATTCACTAGATTTTCAATGACAACGACCATTGTCGTTAAATGTGATTGGACAAAACTTTTATCGACAACTTTTAACAGTGGCAATTATATTGTCATTAAAAGTTCATATTTTACGACAAAAAGTGTATAACTAACTGCAAAGTTGGTCATCATTGAAATTCACTAATTCTGAACATATTCAATGACAACATATGAATGTCACTAATTGATATAAGTTGTCGTTAAAAGTTTACCCGCCAATAAGAGGGTGTCAAAAATCTCAAATTTTTAGCAACAATATGAAGAAAAGTGTCGCTAATAAAAGCTTTTTAACGACAATATAGTTGTTGTTGATGCTTGTATTGCATCCTGTTGTTAATAACGCAGTTTCAACAACAACTTGTCATTATATATCACTTTCAACGATGAAGTTTTAGTTTTCATTAAAATTGTTGTCATTGATTCTCACTTTTCTTGTAGTCTTCTTCCTTTCATTTTCACTCTCCTCCCTACCAAACACAGTGTTAGGGTGTACGTATTTAATAAGAGGGAGAGACAATAAGAAGTGAGTGATAGATCATTTAACTGAGGAAATTTTTGTTTTTCCTTTCCTAATTTAATTAGTAAAAATCTCCCTGCCATTTATTTTTAATGGCAACACTAGTCCAATCTGTAAAATCCGTTAAATGTTTGATAGAAATGTTTTATGCGAGCGAAAAAAAAAAAAAATTAAACACCAAAAAAGAGAACCCAAAGGTTAATAAGTTTTCTATTATGAAGCTACAAAAACATTATACTGAAATTTATATTGTCTTAATGAAATTGTGAGACAAGTAGATTTATTTAAAGAGCTTTTTGAAAAAGCGTTACTATTAGGCTCTGGAGCAAAGTGGCTTTGAACAATTCCATATTCCAAATGTACATGAAGACAAAGGATTAATTACAAAAGTCCAACAACATATACTGCCTTAAAACCAAAGCCAGGATATACAAGGTACTAGTTTTAGGCAAAATCAAACTCTTGAATCTTACGAGAGAAAGCTGAACAAAAGCAGAGAAAACCAAAGTTTCAACGCACCAGACACAAACAAGCCCCCGGTTATTTTGAGGGAAAACCGAAGAAAAGTGTCGAAAACATATATTCCAGAACAAAAAGTGATCAACTATGGGCATAATTTTTCGCCATCATATGCCCCTGCGTCCCATTAAGAGCTCAAAAAAAAAAAAAAAAAAGTGTGAGAGGGAGAAGAAAACGACAACAAAGGAAACATAAGAATTTTCCTGGAATTTCCTTCTTTTAAGGCATAAAAATAAAATTAAGCGAACAAAGAAAAACTAAGGGAAAAACTTAATGGAGAATACCAATTATTCCAGTCAATTTCCTGCTTCAGATGAAGTAATATAACCCGAAAACATAAAATCAGGCATTAAGTAATAACATTCTCACTTTCCACCCAAGGATGGGACGTGTCCAAGATCTTCGATCGATGGGGGCAGGCACATTGCCCTCGTAGTTTCCACCATAGCCGCCTCTTGAACGACGACCACGGCCCCGGCCCCTACCACCTGGGCTGTAGTACCTTTCTCCCTCGGCAGGTTTTAAGAACTCATTGATGCTGACAGACTGGGGCGACACACAATAGGAAACACACAGTTTAGTCTCCATCGAGGAAATGGAATGCAACCAAGATCATGGAATATAACTAGGGATATTGAAAAGAAATACGGTACGAAGAAACACCACTATTGCGTTGCATGTAAGATTGGTCCGCTATATCCTCAACGTGTTGCTCGTGCAAAAAACCACAAACCCATCTCACTCTAGCCACAGTAATAAGACACTATTACATGGCCGATGCTATGGCTAAACAATATGCACATGCGCACAAAATGGGAAAAAAAAACTACCATGTAATGACATCAATCATTGTGTTTTTTGGCTCTGACCACCATACAAAAAAAAAAAAAAAAAAATGGCTACACCATTCACCAACAAAATGGAAAATCAAAGGACTGAAACCTTTCAAAAGACCGAAGCTTCGAAGCGCAGAACCTACTTGCAAGAGAACGGTACTGCCACCCTAAGATGGAGCCCCGGCACCACAAGAAACGAAGGTGACCTCGACAGGTGGGGGAGGGGCCACAAGTGAGATCCACCTCTTTTTCATAGGATGGCTAGCTCGTAGCATTTTTCTGGACACGGGGGGTGTTTACCATCCCGTATTTGAGCAATAAAAACAGGGGAGGGAAAAGAAGGAATGGAGCAAGTAAAACTCGGGGTAGCAATTAGTAGACAGTATAACTCCGTTGATTTCCTTCCGCATAACTGGAGGTGGCAATCAAGAACTGACTACACATGTACAATTAAAATACAGAGAATAGAAAGTAAAACCTTCTTGGCCTTTTCTTCCTTTCAGCAGCCTCTTCCTTCCGATCCTTATCAGAGCCCTAGAAAGAAGAAGAATTCACAATTACCAAATCGAAATCAGGAATCATAAAATTTGAAGTTTGATACTTCTAAATTAGGCCGAGGATTTCACCAATGTAAAAAAAAACGTCCTCATTGTCTTTCTTGCTTGAGAGCGGTTGCATGGATGCAAAAGCTTTAGCATCAACCTTCCTCTCCTCGGTCTTAAGTGCCTGCAGGGCCTTCCTCTTTTCCTCCAGAACTTTTTCATACTCACTACAACAAAAAAGCCCTTTGACGACATTTAAAAAATGTCGTAAAATGGATTCCACGACAGTTTTGAAAAGGTCGAGGAATGGGGGTGCCGTGGAAAGTAATACATTTTTTATGACATTTTTTTTGATGTCGTGATCTATGTCGTGAATTCTTTGTCCTCGACATTAAAGTGGTGTCATCTGTTACCTTCCGTTTGGTATGTCTTTATATATGACAACAATTAAAAAATGTTGTGATTAGTATGTATCACATCAGTTCAAAAATGTCGTAATAGATATATATCATAACAGTTTTTAAATGTCGTGATTCATACAAATTGCAACAATAGAAAGATGTCGTGATTAGAAACAATTTACAACATTGAAAAAATGTTGTTTTTGGAAAACCATGACATTCATAGGACGACATGGAAATCATTTCCATGACATTGGATAAGTGTCATGTATTCTTGAATTTTATTTTTTTTTATTGCTGATTATTTATAATTATAAATACAAATTTTGGAATACACAAATTATTGAAAAAAAATAAATTTTACTAAAATAATATTATTGATTATTGATTATTTACAATTGTAAATACAAATTTTGGTTCATATAGTTAAAAAGAATACATTATTATACAAAACGAAAAATAAAACTTTCGGTGTTAATAAATTTCCAAGAGCCAATGTCAATGCATTTGAATTGGAGGTATTGTTCAAGGAATTCCTTGATTATCTTTTGCTTGTTCTCATCTTCGAAGAATTGCTACAGTCTTGCCCTTTTTTTTCACCATTTTGGGCAAGCTTCTTTCTCAACTTGGTTCCTCCTTTGGCTGCAATACAATTAAAATCAAATTATTCTCTCTCTCCACATCACATGTGTGCAAGTTCATATGCATGGAAACATATAATGATACTAGGACCAATACTTCAAGATATGACTTTCTCATAAACATACCTCAACATAGCACCAAAATGAAAGCAGGAACTACAAATTTAGACAGAGAATCATTGTATTCAGTTCTACGGAATTAGATGACGTTCTCTTCATGGAATTAATGCATCTTCTAAATTGAGATCAGGGTTCCAGGGAAATATATGGATTCCAGGACACAAATTTAGACAGAATATCATTGTATTCAGTTCCTCTTTGCTTACAAATGAAATTAAAAGCAAATAAACGAGATGATCCAATCCCTAGCTCACTAACAGCAAACCAGGAACTTACGAAGGCTTTAAATGCTGGCTTGTGCGCAGCCATTTCATATATACAGCATCCTGGAAAACAAATTGCATTTTGAACATAAGCCAAAAAGTGACCTAGAATACCACATTTAAATATATAATATATGTATATATATATATATATATATTTACATCTACGTTTATATTTAAGAACCCTTACCTAAAGACCAAATATCTGATTTGGAACCATAAGGTATATCAGCAAGTAGTTCAGGACACATATAACTCGGAGTTCCCACAACCTGCAAATGGACCGTTAAGATAGAAACAAGAAATTCAAGCTTGTGGGCAGCTTTATAGACACAGGGGAAAGAAAAAATAATATTCAAATAAGCTTGGCTACTCACAGAGGAAGCAAGATCATCAGAAGTCAACTTTTTGGCAAGACCAAAATCACCTGGATCCATCAGTTGTTTCATTACTCTCAGTAAGAATTTAAACAAAATTCTATGATAACAGAGGTACTTGCAATGTCAATTAATAATGAGAGAAGCAAGAGGAAAGAAAACTTACCTAAGCGGATGTCTCGGTCTTCTGTCAAAAATATATTTGAACACTGAAGCAATTAGAAAAAAATCAACATCAATTTGCGAGTTTCATACAAACAGTATAACACTATAACTAAATTTGTATCTATTTTTCCCACTGACCTTGACATCACGATGAAGGATATGGCTAGCATGCAAATAATCAAGTGCCATCAGGAGTTGAACCGGCCACTTACAAAGTTTCTGCACGATTCAGTTTTAAGAATAAACACGTTACTTTTGCATACAGCAGTCACTGTAACAGCTTATAATAGTAAGAAATTAATATTTCAAGCCGAAAATAAGCTGCGAGGGAACAACCTCTTCTGGAAAATGAACACCATTTGCTCTTTTTATAGCTTCTGCCCTGGAAAAAGAAAACAACAAATAGCAAGGGGAAAAAAACGTCAAAAAAGAAAGGAAAAAAATTAGCATACACCGAAAAAAATTTAAAAAAAAAACGGAGAGATCGATTTTCAAGCAAAAAGAAAATAGTTAAAGCAAGATAAATAGCTCACATGTCTCCTGCTTCACAGTATCCTATAATAATGCATACAAAGCAACCCTGCAAGTGGTGCCAAAGAATCAATCACAGGACCCCACACAATAATTGGAAACATAAACTTCTCGTATCACACTGAATCATTGTAACTCAATTATATGTTAAATTCAGGAAAATAAAATAAAAACATAAAATAAAATTCAAATTCAGTGTAGAAAGGAGCGCACCACGGGCTGTAGCAGAGTAAAAGTGTAAATGAGCTTATGGTATGGAAATAATATAATTTGGGAAATAATTAAGATTTCTCATAAGATTATGACCTTTTCTACCCATGAATCTTTGTACTCTACAATAAATGGATTCTGAACTTTAGAAATCAGCTCCATCTGCGACATAGTGAAAGAAAACAACTTAATATCTTGATAATGAATAAGCTACATCAAATTTAAATTTAACCAACCATCGCAGACAAGCATGACGGTCTAACGATTTAAAGAGATCAATTTTAACAAACATGAAAGAAAAAAGAGTTGTATCAAGGCCTAGACATCAAGAAATTGAACACGACAACTTGCAAGAGAAAATATCATCGTAATTACACAAGTAGTAGTCATTTGCCATATTCACTAACTCAAGAAAAACAAACAAACAATAACCTCAAAATTTTTATTGTTTATCTTGGTTCATGTATTTATATCTTCAAGAATTAACATAAACATGGAAATAAAGAAAATAACCTCTTGGTGTGCCGATCGACGGGTTCTGTCAGTTTGTCGAGCAAGACGGATCTTCTTAAGGACATACCTACGTGGTTGTAAAAAAAAAGGGAAGAAGAAGAAGATTTTACATTAGAGTATATCATCAAACATTCATCTTAGCCATAAGATATAAACTCGAAGTCAAGGTAATCACTCACTTCTTCTTTTCATGTTTGTGCCTCACAAGAAGTGCAGAGCCAAAAGATCCTTTCCCAATCTGCTCCAGAACTTCATACTGCTCCATCTGACCCTCCTTCTCGGTGTCTATTACCTGGAAAGACTTCACAAAAACAACATTTTACATAAGAAAAAAACACACATGCACAACAAATACCCAAAATTAAACCCGAAATATAACCAAAATAGAACAATGCGGTTATTTGAAAACAACCCAAAAATCATTAGAAAATGTGTTCATTTCATCTAATAGCGACAGAACGCAAGAAGATTTTGGGTCGTTGGGGGAGGTGTACCAACTGACAGTGCCAGCCGACGGAGCCAGGAGAGACGAGCCAAATTTCGACCGATCCATCGTCGCGAGCAGCGGCGACCCGAGAGTCGTCGGGGCTGGTGGCTAGGGCTACTACTGGGGACGGCTCCCAATCGATTGAGCGATTAGTGTAGACTTCCAACATGTCCGGGAAAAGGAAAATCCTAACGACAACAGTAAACGCCGGTAATGGCTCCGATTTGGGCAGAATCTGCAGTGGCGGAGACAGCAGAGACAAGCATCCGGAGAAGAAGATGAAGAAGAAGAAGAAGAAGAAGAGTGTTGAGCAGCAAGAGGAACAAGACGGTGGAGGAAGTGTGGAGAGAGAGGTTAGCCTTTTGAGGGTTTTAGCGCGGCGCGATTGATTGAAGTGTTTGGAATGAAAACAAAGCGCCAAAAATTTTATTTTTCATAATCCATTTAAGCGCCAAATTCAAAATTTTCGTTTATCTCCATTTAAATGCCAACATGTTTTTTTTTCTCTTTTTTTTTTTTTAAAGAATAGCAGCACAACACATTTAGATTAAAAAGGTATTTAATTATCTAAAAACAATTATTTTTGTGGTAAGTTGTATAGGTAGTTACACAACCTTTCTTTCAGAGATTTTTTTTAGAAGTTCTGTTTTTTTTTTTTTTACTTGTTTTTTTTTTTCTAAAGGAGTAATCTACGTATAAATATAATTGATAACATAATATAAATATAAATATAAATTTAATAGTAAATATATATATGTGTTGCACTCTTCCGTGCTTTTTTATGTACATTTTTCACTTTTTTAAAAATTAAAGAGTTCGAATTTAAAAAAGAAAAAATATTTACAAAATAAAAGAGTCCAAGGCTTTTTTAATATTTACTTGGATTAAAATAGTTTGATATGTTCGCAAAAAAAATTTTTTTTTTTTGTTTTTTTTTTAAGCGATATGATTATATGAAGATGTTTTGCATTATGAAGATTACACATTCAAGATTCAAATTTTATTATTAGGATTTATCATTTCTTTATCTATTTTTTAAAATTTATCTTCATGTTTTGATTTTTAAATTCCTTAGGTTTACCTTTATTATTTAATTTGTTACTATTAGGATTAGGACATTACTGTTACCTATATATTGGCTTTACTTTTAAATATTATTCGGCTTTTGATTATTTTATTAAAACGTGAGAGTAGTTTTCTTAGGCTACTTTTTTTTTTTAATCTTTTGTCTAATTGCTGTAATCAATCAAGTCGGCTGACATTGATAAATAGCTAATCTTTGGGGAACTTTATTTCCTTCACGATATTAACAATATTTAGAAAATACATGAATAGTAGGAGCCAAGCAAAAATGTTATTGATTGTATATAAAATAAGTTATTTTGTTCAAGTTTCCTAAATTCGTTACAAACTAATGTTTTTATGGTAGGAAATATTACTTTTTAAAGAATTAAGAATTATTTTGTTAAAAAATTACAAGTAATTAATTAGAATTTAGGTTAAATATTTATAGCAAGTATGACTAAGCATGTAATTTAAGATACAATAACTGGAGAAAAAAATATTAAAAGGTTTTGTTTAGGGATCAATTGTCAAAAAGTCAAATATTAAGTAGATTGGTGTACTACATTAGCATGATGACATGAGACATATGGTTTATTGAATAATTTCTCTTGAGAAAATTAGTAGGTGTTTGTTTAATTAGAATGTATAAGATGTTCATGTTACTCCTCTAAAATGAGACGCATAAATAATGACAAGATTGAATACATCACCATACATTGACAATTGACGAATATATTGCAGTCTATTCAAGTTTATTAATTTTATTTCTCATTAACTCTAAGAAACAAAAATTATTCTAATATTGTCTATTTTTGTTTTTGTTTTTTTTTTTTTCCTTTTAAACATTACGATGATAAATTCTAAATTTTTAGTTAGTTTGATCTATATTTTTTAAACTTTTATTCCAAACTTGAGTAATTATTACAAGAAATTACATGATTTCTATATATATTTATTATTAGTTAAGTAAACACCAAAAATTACACAGAAAAAGTAAATATCAAAAGAGAAAGTGTATATGTGATATGTATATGAACTACTATATCAGTTAACTTCTACATCGACAACAATGCCCTTACTCTCATCTTTCTCATTTTATGTTGAAATTTGGACCGACACTCAAAGGATGAGCAACATGAATATCGTAATTATTTATGTGACAACAACAAAATAAATTATGTGCATCTAATTAGAACAAAATGTCAATCTTGATTTGTAGCAATAAATAATAGTACACCAAATTGTAACACTAAGTTTAATAGGTAGTAGTAGTTTAGTTAATACATATTATTAGCTAACTTTCCAATTAAATGTAATTTTTAATATTTAAAATAACACTGAGAGAAAAGGATAATCCTAATTAAATCTTAAAATATGTAATCCTAATTCATATAATATATTTAAAAAAGAATACAAACGAATTAAAAAAAAAAAAAGAATAGAAACCTCTATCCTATCATCTATTCACTTCTATCAACCATCTTTTTTAAAACTTTCTTGTAGTTAAATTTGAAAAAAAAAAAAAAAAAAAACAAGATAACAAAGGTAAATGTCTTCTTTAGATGAGATAAATCCTAAAATAATTATGATTCAAAATCCTAAATTAAATACAATTTTTAATATTTAAAATAACACTAAGAGATAAAGATAATCCTAAGTAAATCTTAAACTATATAATCCTAATTCATATAATGTATTTTCTATCAAACTCCAAGGTAGAAAATATTTTATATAAAAATTGATAGAAGGAAAATTCAAAGGTATCATTTTCGTTTCTTATTTTAATTAAATTTTAGTTTTCTTCTGTAATATATATTTTTAATTTTCAATTTATGAAATTTTCAATATTGAAATTTCGAATAAAGAAGTTGTGCCCCATAAGTTTTAATTTAACATGTTCCCATTGAAGATTTGAAACATTATTCTACATTCTTCAAATTTTTTTTATTTAATTAAATATGTTTATACTCATTAATATTGCAGAATGTAAGTTGCAGTTGATCTCCACGTTGCACATATCTTTTTCTTTTTTAAATAGTTTATAGGTTCTTTGTAATTAGTGAAAATTTTTATAGCTACACTAAGAGATAAAGATAATCCTAAGTAAATCTTAAAATATATAATCTTAATTCATATAATGTATTTAAAAAAGAATACAAACGAATTAAAAAAAAAAAAGAAAAGAAAAAAAAAACCTATAAAACCGCCAAAAGTAGCACGTCTCCCACGTTGCACATATATATTTATATATATATTTTTTAATACACACTACAAGAAATTGCACTTTTAGTGACTAACTTTCAGCGATTAAATAGTCATAATCACTAAATATTCCATTCTGTGACTAAAATTTGGTCACAAAAATGTTTGGTCCAAAAATACATGGTTTTCGGCACCAAGTCAATTAACGACTAACTATTTCGTCATAAAAAGATAGATTGAGTGACTAAACACACATTTAGTCACAGAAAGTTTTGGCGCCAAATGTTAAAAATGGAGGGAATACTAACTTTTTACCACTAAAATAATTTAGTCGTTGAAAGTAACATTTTACAACCAAAACTTAGTCGGTAAAGATTACTGACTTTTGACGACTGAAAAATTACACAAAATATTATAAAATATTATACCTTGGATGATCACACTCTTTTTCTTGATAAATCTACTTTTTTGAGACTAAACTTTAGTTACAAAAACATTTTACTAAAAACTTTCGGTGGTTAAAAAAAATGTGATTAAAGTTCAGTTATTGAATCTATTGTTTGCTTAAATTTTAAAAAAAGTTTCCTTTCAACCTAGAATTATTTTCAAAATATTTGGAAAATTAGAATAGTTTCGATATGAATTAGAAATATTAATATCAGGATCTATTTTTTTTTTATATCTTTTAATTTACATTCATTATTATGAGACATTAAATAAATTAGTAAATAATTCCGTCAAAAAAAAATCTCTATATATATATATAAGATAATAACATTAAAATTAGAAAATAAAAGATAAAGCATAACCAAAATAGAAACGATATGTTGATATATTTTTATTTTATTTTATTTTTTACAAAAAGGAATTTAAAGTTTAAAAAAAAACCGATTCTGTTAGGGAGGAAAAAAAAATTCCGTAGATAACAAATAATTGGATTCCTTTTTCTAAAATGAGTAATTAAAATATTTATATATATATATATATTTTAGAAAAAGGAGTTTAAAGTTTAAAAAAAATTTAAAAAAACTAAAATTTTGTTAGGCAGGAAATATAACGAAAATTCAGTGGATAACAAACTATTAGTAGTTTCCTCAAGAAAAAGAAGTTTAAATTTTAAAAAAATTAAAAGTGATTTTTCTTGTAGTGATAGTTTATCGGTTTTTTTTTTTCAATTATTAAACACTTACCTCCGTCTCCACCAAAACACTTTCTTATTTATCAACCTTCCCTTTCTCTTCCTCACAATCACGCACATTCTTTTATTATCTCTAACTTAGTACCATAAGCCAAACGGCCAAAGAAAAGGAGAGAAAAAAAAAAAAAATTTGCCTCCTTTTTGTGTTGCCTACAAAAATTTAAGGATCAAGGAAGTGGTCACTATTACTTTTGTTATTTAGGATTTTTTTCGTTTGAATATTTTAGGATACTTTTGGACTTAAAGATCTTTTTTAAATTTTTTCGTTATATTTTCTCTATTTTTTTTTCTTAAATACATATTCATTCAAAAAATTAAAATTCTATTTTTTAAATTTTCTTTTACACTTTTTTTTTTGAAACTTTCACGGTCGGTATTATATTTTTAAATACAGATGTGATTTTTAAAGAAAAATCACACCTATATCCCATTATCTTCTTCCACTACTCTTAACAACATTTGCAACATTCTTTTCGTTATGCTGAAAAAAAAAAAAAAAAAGAAAAAGAAAACTTCTTTTAGATAGGTTTGAAAAACAAAATCATTTAACTTTAAATTATTTTTCGTCTATTCTAGATTTTTCCTTCAATTTTAAACGGAGGAAAAAAAAAAAAAAACACGTCAAAGTAACTTCCAAAAAAAAAAACAGAGAGAGAGAGAGAGAAAAAAAAAACCCGCCATAGGCAGCATTGCTTGGTACCCGCCAAAATAAGCGCGCCAAAACCTTTGGCAAGATGATCTCTCTGTTTCCCTTTCCCTATCTCCTCCTTACGGTTTCTTTGATTGTGTGCGAAACCCTAGTGAGACAATCTGTCATGTTCCCCCTCTCTCATCCGCACACTTTCATCAGTTTATCTCATGCTCTGTCTCTATTGAAGGTGGGAAGAAAAAAAAAAAAGAAAAAAGAAAACCCTGATCGTTTAAGGGTCTGGACACTTTAGCCTATAGAAAACTGACAAGCAACACTGTTGACACCAGTTGAAGCCCACCGTCAAAGGCAACACGATCGGCCCTCTCTCAACTGAACATCAACCACTGTTCAAGCCATCGCCAACCATGGTCAAGACCAATTTCGCTCCAAAAATAGAGTTAATGGCGGTTCTGGGTTAGTATTCTTTGTCTGCTTTGGCCTCAACGATTGCAAGATCGTGGGTTTGAGACATCTGGAGTGGGAGATTCTGGGTGTTGAGGACTATGTGGAATATAGGAGGTCCTTGTATGGTGAAATCAATCACAAGGCTTTGCTTGTTGACGCTGTTGGTACACTTGTTGTTCCTTCTCAGCCCATGGCCCTGGTGTTCCCGGTTTCTTTTCTTGTTCTTGATTCACAGACATATATATATATATATATATATATATATATATATCTACACATACAAAAACGTATGTATAATATGTACTCAATAAATGGTTTCTTGGATCATCTCTCTGTTTTAGTGTGTTTTTTTTTTTTTTTTTGGTTTCTGGGTGTTTGTTTTTATTTTCTTAATGTATGATCTTCTAGGTCATGTTTTTCTTTTTCCGTGTTCTTTCTCTCTTTCTTATTTGGTTTCTAAGGTTTTTATTATTATTATTATTTCTTTTTTGGTGTTTGTTTGTCATTCGGTTTTTAGCCCCTCTGTCCTCCATTGCAATAAGTTTCAGAAAGTCCCAAAATTTACAAATTCAAGTAAGATGTATTCATCTATAATTTGTCTTGGAATTCTTTATTTTCCATAGAAATTTCAACAAGTTTTCGAATGAGAGTTGTTGCTTAAAGTGTATGTATTTGAGGAATTCTAATTTTTTGGTTGCTTGGATCGATGAAAAATTCTGCATATCATTGTTTCTAATTATTTATGTAAAGAATTTCTGGTGTAGGATGAAGTTTTGTTTAATTTTCTGGATTATTCTCTAAATCTGATAGTTTTCTAATTGTAAGGATGAAAGTATGTGTCTTATTAACACTTAACTATCTATACATGCAATTTTAATAATAAGTGGACAGCAAGTACTATTCGTAGATTCATATATGACATATATGCACCTTGAACTTGATATAACATGGGTAATGGGAGATTTTTTTTTTTTTTTTATCCTTTTTGCTAATTGGGGAGTTTACGACTCAAACCTTTTTTTCTCATACATATGCTTCTGTCTCTCTCTCTCTCCTTTTTTTTTTTTTTTTTGCTATCCAAAACTTTTTCCAAAAATTTGGCTGGTTGACTCTGCCCCTTAGTTATTTTTTTTAATATTTTTTTTATTTTTTATTCATTTATTGTATACCAAAGAATGCTACAAATAGTTGTTGTATCTCTCTTACCTCCGTGTCTTTCCTTTTTCGTAAAATACGAGCTTTATTTATTCTTATTATTTTTTTTTGTTGATCTTCCATTCAACCTTTCTTTTTTATGCGAATCTTATTAGCTTAAGAGAGCCCTTACTCATAGTTCTGTGCTTGTTTTGCAGATAGGTTGGAGATTGAAGCCGGTCTTGCTCTCAAGTTAAGATATTTGATTTTATCACAAAAGAGGCTTTTTGCTTTAATTTTGCCAACGTAGCATAGAGTTTAGGCATTGATATTTGATTGATAGGCCTGAGAACTGAATTGATATTTGAATCCATCTATAGTTTGACAGATCTGCGCATTATTTCTATATATTTACTTTGCATCTTTGTAGCATCACGCTCTTGTTTTCCATCCACGCATTACAAGTCCTCTGTGTCAACAATTTAGTTGTTTCCTATCTTTGGTTTTGGTTTTAGTTTTAGTTGAGATTCCAACTTATACTGTTGTTTATAAATTGTGTTTTTCAAATCTCCTTTTGAAACGTGATCACGAGTGATTTGAGTCCTTATCTCTTCTGATTTACTAGATGAACAAAACGTGGACAAAATTTCCAAGGTATTCATCAAAGTTTTTCTTTTGTTCTTATTATTATTTTTATTATTTAAGAGAGTGATATATAGATTTTTTTTTTTTTCACAGAGATAGTGATGCTTACCAAGAGGGACCAAAATCATTTACTGAAAATTGTAAGAAACAAGCTAGAAATCCGGACATGATCATGTGCCCTTGTGCAAAGTGCAAGAATTATTCTTCAAAAACGGCAGGGGAACTTTTTGAACACTTGGTGGTCAATGGTATTGATCCTTAGTACAAGACTTGGTCTGTTCATGGGGAAAGCGCAAGTAATGATGAAGGAGAACAAAATAAAAGCAGTCAACTGTCAACTGTCAAATGCAGGCAGAATGTTTTGAGACACATTTCTTGTTAAAGATAGCTGTCCGGAGTATACTCACAATGCAAATGTACGCAAAGATACATCAAGTTGGTATGTTATGATGAAAGCACCACCAAGAGGTTTCTATGATTTTGATGTATTTGATGAGAGCACTTACAAAACATATGCACCACAGGATATATCTAAACTCAATAATGACAATGTTGATGACAATGAACCTTATGTGAGAGAGGATATTGAGGGTATTGTTGTTCAATAATCATTTGAAAATTTTTTTTCATAGAGAATGTTGATAACATTTTATTTTTTTGATTTTTTTTTGATCATATATGCATTTGTTAGTAATTTTCTATTTATATTTTTGTTCTAAGACATATGAGGAACTCCATAATCTTTTTGGTATTTTATACACAAATGTCTCAAAAATATTAGACTGAAGATGTGATATGTCAAAATATTACAATTTTAATTGATACTATTTTTATCAATAAAATAACATTCTATGACATTTTTTGAAACAATGTCGTTGTATTATAGATTTAATGACATTTTAAAATTTAATGTCGTTGTATGGATCTTTTAACGACATTTTACTTTTCAATGTCATTGTATGAATCTTTTAACGACATTTTATAAAAAATGTCATAAATTTTATGTCGTTAAAAGCACTTTTTGTTGTAGTCCAGTGTCATCAATCTTCTAATTAGTTCTAATTTTTCCTTTCCATATGCGTGGCATGCCTGACTACATACACATATATGTGTGTGTGTGTGTGTCTATAAAATTGTTTGATTCCATCGTCTAGGACGTAGCACAGCCCATTGGTTAAAGGACACGAACAATCTTATGTTTGTGGAAGAAAGAGAAAGAAATAAGGTCAATCGTCCATCTTGTTTGTGCTCCTTGAATTTAAGGTTTAATTTCCATTTTGTCTACCGAACTTTAAAAACTTTTATTTTGTCACTTGAATTTTGAATTAGTCTCACTTAATTCTTATACTAGAGTTCTCTTAGAAAGGAAGGAGAATTAGTCTCACCTAATCCTTAACTTAGAGTTTTCGTATAAAATATATATAAAAAAAGATCACATGATCGTATTTCTTCCCCTATTCTTTTAGTATGTTTATAACAAAAATTCTATTGTAAGAAGTTAATTAAGTCAAACTAATTCAAAATTCAAATGGCGAAATGAGAATTTTAAAAGTTTAGAATTAATAATGATAGTAAAGTTGAGGGTTATAAATGAGAACAATCCCGAGAAAAAATAAAATACACAGCTTATTACTCCAAAAAAATGACAAAAATTACGTAACACAAATTACACAAGTCCAAGCATCAATTTTTTGACTATTATTATTACTAATTTTTATTTGGGAAACAACTCCAAGCATAACAAATCCATATTCTGGTATTTAAATGAATACCTCAAAGTAAGCTAAAAGCCTATTTTCTTTAGAAATTTGTTAAACCCTTAACCTTCAAAAGTACTCGCAAATTAACCTGAATAAAGCACTCAAGTTAAGTTATTAAACAATATTCCTACAACTTTTACTGATAAATATCCACGCAACCAGGATTAGCAGTTATCGTCGTTTATTCCTTCTCTACTATATGCCCTCATGTGTAGCTTTTACTTACTTTTTATTTATTTATTTATTTTTTAAATAGAGTTTAATCATCTGAACTGGTATCCTTTTACTTTTACCTTTTTTTTTTTTTTTTTTTTTTTTCCCTTTTTCTTTCTAACAAGTTAATGTGTGTGTATATTTAAAGGTAAAAACAAGTCAATAACTCGTGACAATATTAAACTGGGAACTTGAAATCAATAGAGCCTATGAATTAAAGAAGTTTTAAAGTACAACGTTTTATAAAGTACTGGGATTTCGAAATATTGTAGTTCAAGTGTGCTTCTCTTTTTTTTTTTTTTTTTTCCTTCTTCAGTGCACTTAAGAGTACTGTTGTTGTTGTTGTTGTTGTTGTTATTTAGTCGACGTCATTGCGCTCGTCTAAAAAAAAGAAGATATGGAAAGAAAAAAGAGCAACAAAGGAAAGAAGAAAGGGTCAACATGAAATGAATAAATCGATGTAAAAAAATTTAATAGTTTATTTGGATGAACCTTTCTGATATTTATTATTGGATTTAAATATAATATCTATTTGGTTGGATAAAAATGAAATTATTTACATGCAAAAGTTATGCCGTTAGACTGAGTCATGTGCTTTTCTAATATCAAGTGAAAGCTCCAAGTAGAACTCCTAAAATGTTCACATAAGATATTATTCTCTATTACATTCCCTATTTAGGGTTCGTTTCACCTTTCTCACCCTTATGGTACTTGTATGCTATCAGTCATTGAGGAATACTTAAGCTTAGAGGGGTCCCTTTCTCACAAAAAACAAATTCAATCCAACTCATATCCATATTTAAAATTTTAACTTCTAGAAATCTGTATCATACTATCTTTTCTACGTACATTATTTATTCAAATGTTATCTTAAAAGAAAAAAAACATCACACATTTAATTTGAATATAAAATTCAAATTCTATAAAAAAAATTCAATTTCGATTAACTTTAAAATGAAATCTATAATCCAAACGGGTTATAATATATGCTGTCTCATTATATTCTAAAAAAAAAAAAATCAATGCGATTTTATAAACATCACTTGTTTTCAAATAAAGCCACAATCAAATTTTCAAATCGAACATCTCATCTCAAAACTGAACGTTTCAATTATATTGTTCTGTGGGCTCCAAACCAAACACTTAAAATATCGTAATTTGCTTTGTAACAATTGAACCGTTAAATAAATTAAAAACTTTTTTTTTTCTAAGAAAGAAGATTCAAAACATTTATCTCCGTCGTCTTTCTAGCAGAATCAGACGGTCTGCAAGTTATAAGATAAAACGATGGAACAAGAAAGAAATTCAGAGCTTTCCTTCTTCTTATCAACTACTTTAACGATACGTACTACTAATATTTTAACCATTGAGAAACAAGAAAATTCCGGTTGAGTTTTTTTTAATATATCTACAGGACAGATTATTATTTTACTGGAAATTTATTCACTTTAGTGAGAGCTATTTTTCATTATTCTTATTTATATTATTATTCATATTATTATTATTATTATTTAGCAAAATCTCTACTTTTTCGTTAAGGAATGTTTGTTTTTTAATAAATACTTTCTTCCATTTCTGCTTGCGCCTATTAGGAATGGAGGTACTTCTTCCATAAACTTCTTTCGTTCTTATCACATAGGGAGAGAAAAGGAAAAAAGAAGGAAAAAAAAACCTCTCCGGAAATGGTATTTCTTGTATCTCTTAAAACCCTAACCCAGACCCATCTAATGACCTATAAAAGCCATCTTTTTCTTCTTCCTCTCTTTTGATCATCGCCTACACAATGTTGCCGTCCGAGCCGCTGGTCCCGTGGGAGGTTTTCAAGAGTTTCCACACCATCGACCGGAATCTCTACTCCCGCCTCGTCTTCGAACTCACCCGAGGCCCCGGCGAGTCGATGAAAGTCAAAACTCTCTGGCTCTGGATTGAGAAGCACAATTTCGGTCCACTAGGTTACCATTGGATCCTCAGAACTCTGCTCCCTTCCCACCCCAGCCCTCTCAACACCTTCGCCGATGAGTCCGTCGCTGCCCTCAAAACCATGGAGTGGGAGCCCCATCGCCTGCACCGGCACCCTTGGCGTTCGATCTCCCCATGTTCTGGTCCATGACGAGGAAATTGGTGTCGCTAAAAGACTTCTGCGACAACAGGGGCAATGTCGACTACGGCGTCAACAAGATGCTCGACCAAGTGTGCATTAGGGCTTTTCAGGACCTCAAAAGCCCTAATGCAGCATGCGTTGGACATGAGGGCGGTGACCGCGGGGGAGATAGCGAGGACTAGTACTCAAAATCCTGCACCCGTCACCGTGCCGATGATGAGGATGCCATTGCGCTTCGAACCGGTGATGATGTCACCACCTCCACCTCCAATGCATCTGCCACCACCACCTCCAATGCAGCTGCCTCCGCCGCAGCATTTTGTTGGGGGTATGCCCTCGGTGCCGCAGTACGTGCAGCAACATTATGTGCCAAATGGAGATGGTGGCCATGGCTTTCTTGGATCGAACCCTAACGATGATCTCGTCGGAGTGCGTGGGATTAATTATGAGGATTATAATTTTAATCATGATTTGGTCGAATTTCTGATGAGGAGTTTGGATTTGAATAGTGATCATGAAGATCACTATGAAGAGGATTTTATTATAATCAGCCTGCTGATCAGGTGGATCTTGTTCCTGCGGATGAGAGGACCATTTTTCTCACTTTTTCTAGAGGATACCCTTTTTCTGAGACCGAAGTCAGAGATTTTTTCACTCGGTACAGTAAACCTAAATCTCTCTCAACAATTAGATATTTTTTGTTATTTTGCTTCTTTTTCGGCGACTTTTATTTTTAGTGTAATAGATAGTTTTGTTCTGTGTAGTCGTACTACGTAGCACGTGTTTGTTTGTCTTCGCGAAATTTTAGGGATCTCCTTGTCTGTGATATTGGGGGTATATTTTTCAGCTATCAAAGCGAAGTTATAATGAGTTGTTTTAGGAGAAGAAAAACCTTTGAAAGAGATTTTTATTGTTCTTCAACAAGGAAGGAGAATTTTCTTGAGTTTTGGAATTTGAAGATATTGCACGTTTGTCCTATTTTTCAAATTAGATATTTTATTTTTTGAAGGCAGATCATAGTATACGATCATTTCTTTCTTTCTTTCTTTCTTTCTTTCTTTCTTTTCTTTTTTTTTTTTTTTTTGTTTTTTTGAAAAATTGAGGGATCTTCTTTTGCTATAGAAATATTTTATCAGGAAATATATCTAATATTACAAACTTTTCTTTTTCTTGAATTTTGGGATGCTGGTTCAAACTCTATACCTTATAATAGAACAGTGAGATTATGTTTGTAATCATATAATAACTCTTAACTTTAGACTTTAGCACAGTGAGGAGTTATCTTGCAATAAAAAAACCCAAAACAAATCAACCAAAGCAAAAATACAATACTTGGTTCTTTCAATTCACAATTTAAAAACCAATATATTTCATAAAACTGAAAGAATCTTTTAATTCTTGTTAAATTCTTCAGTTCACTAGGGAACAAAAGAATTATTTTATAATTAAGAAAACACAAAAAAAAAAAAAAAAGATCATACCAATTTCTTATTGTGATTTACCTTGGAAAACTAGATATATATATATATATATATATATATATATATATATATGCTTGTTTTAGATTTACACAGATTAATCATACATATTATTTTCTTGCAGGTAATGTCCATGTTAGTCACCCTTTAACATGTAATCTTTGACCTGTGCTAGGTGCAATTTGAGTGTTAGTTTGTCTTGCACAAGAGAAAAAAAAGGGTTAACTTTTCGACATAGAAAGAAATAGGGCAAGGTTTATTCTTATTATTTGTTCAGAGGAGAAAATCTGAAACAATGCAAAACAAAAACAAAAAAGAGATTTGTTACATGTTGTGATTTCAATTTGAAAGCAACAATTTTTTATAACTGTATGCATCATGTGCATATTCATACTGCTTTTGTGGTCTTGTGTGGTTGCGGTAAATTTCTGTATATTTTATGATTGAGGCTATTTATAAGCAGTTGTTTCATATATAAATGTGTATATATAACATATGAAAGAAAAAAACACAAAACAAGACAAAAACAAAAAGAGAATTGCGTTATTAATTTCGATTTTGTAACTTGGAAACCGTACGAGTGTTTATATTTTCTATGAACCATGGCATTTACTCTACTTTTTCAAAGGAGAAGACATGAAACAAAACAAAAACAATAAAAATAAAAAGTGATTGCATACATATCATGATTTCAATTTGTAGAACTATAATTTTACGAAATTGTTTGTATGTACATATTTATATGCTGTTTTTTGTGGTCTTCTTGCGGTTGTGGTAACTTACTCGGATATTGTCTGACTGAGGCTATCTATATGCAAATGCTTCATATATATATATATATATATATATATATATTTATATATATGACCACAACAACACAAAACAAGATAAAAACAACAGGATATATGTTATTGTGATTTGAAACTGAGAAACTATATACATGTTTATATGTTCTATGATTCATGGCATATAGTTTTTTCTGCTGTAATTAACATACATGTTATCATCATGAACAACATAAATTGGGTATCCTCTAGAAAAAGTGAGAAAAATGGTCCTCACAATAAAAATAAAAAGTGATTGTATACGTGACCATTTATTTAAAAATATATATACATATATATATGTTTGTTGTGGACATGCAGTAAATTTGGAGATACACTCTACTCTAATTTTCTTGCAGGAATGTCCTTGTTATTATATGCAATGTTTACAGATCTATAGTTTTAAAATATAATGTTATTTTCGTTTACAATATTTTGGTAACTCTAATATGTACAAGCATGTTTAACTTAATCTGTACTGCTTTTTGTGGTGTTCTTGTGGACATGCAGCAAATTTGGTGATGATCTGATTGAGGCAATCATTATGCAAGATGTTCGATTCCCAGACGACCAGCCACTCTATGCTTGGCTTGTTGTCCGCTCCTTGTCTGCTGTCGATTTTGTCCTTGAAGGACGCGGAAGAGTGAAATTCTCCATCGATGGAAAGGATATTTGGGCAAGGAGGTGTGTCCGCTTGGACAATATTGTCATGTGAAGTACTCCCCCTTAGAAAGATCAGCCGCCGGAACCGCAGCCAGGCACTTCACCGTCAGGAGCTAGCTAGCGACACAATTTCGATGTTATGGCATTTTGTTGGTGGCCTTTTAAGTTTTCATGCATTTGATATTCCTGATTTCAGTACCGTACGTACTTATCAGGATTTTGGGGTTCAAAATCCGGTTTAGGGTTGATCAATACATCTCATTTTGCTTGCTAGTTGAATTTTCATATTTTGTTGAGATATAACTCTTCTTCTGAGTATTTCTATCGGTGACATTTTACCAGCAGTTGGAGGGCATGATCCAGTTTGAATTTATAATTATCTTATAATTACTGGGATTTTTTTCGTTTATTTTTTATTTTTTATTTTCCTGACATGTTGTGTGTACACTGTCGCTGGATGTTATGGTCTTAGATTATACTCATGATCAGTTTGCTGGTGATGAAAATGTGATTTAGGGCTTTCACCTATTTTGTTAAAGAATGCTTACTTTTAACCTTTCTTTCTTTTTCTTTCTTTCTTTTTTTTTTTTTGAATGTCTTTTCTTTTCAAGGAAGTATGCTTTGGTAGAGGTTAAAAAATCTATATATCCAAGTGGAAAAGATAACGAGGCCGAAAAGACAAAGACCTCTTAATTACAAGCTTAGGACTCGTAAGAGGACAATTTAAATTAAGAAAATCTTAATGATTTCAACTTGGTTACTCTTTATTGTTTTGTTAATTTGATTTGGTTGTTTGTTTTGAACCTTGTGATCTCTAATGTATATTTTGCTAATTGTTATTGAGTAGTTTTGAATGGTTAATTAATTAAGACTTAGATCGTTATTAGTTTTAGATTCTTCGATTTCAATTGTGATAAACAAAATGTTCCGAATTGCACAAGTAGGGCTGATAATTTAGGTTGTGGTGTGTTAAGTTTTTTTTTTTTTTTTTGAATCCGAGTTAGAGTTTTGCAAATTCGTGTGGGTTTCAAATTGACATGAACCCAACTTGTTAACACGAATTGTCAATCTTACGTACCACACATATTAGAGAGGATTATATGGATCCATGTAAGGCTAGGCCATATTGCAGAAAATGGAATGGAACTCCTGACGAGGACCCTAAGAGCCTTAAATGGGGGTTTCGAACAACCCAAGTCTTACATCAAATATGCATTAAAGGGATCACTAATATTTAAAGGAGTGTTTGGTGAATGAATTTAGTTTAAGATTTTTAAGTTTCAATAGTAATTTTTCAAAAAAGATAAAAAATTTTGTCAGAAAAGATAAAAAAACTTTTTCAAAAAAAGACAAAAACTATAATAAAAAAAGTACAATTTAATTTAAACTAAACTTGAAACCAAACTAACCTTTAAGTGTAGATTAGTTAGGAGTCAATAATTAGCTTCAGGGAACATCTTTGGGTGACAGTTTAACTGCTCTTACAAGTTATCAAAAAAAAAAAAAAAAAAAGTTTAACTGCTCTTACAGGCCGATCCAACCAAATAAAAAATTGTCTTACATTTATAAAATAGAAGTCCAACCCCTTTCTTGGGTCCTTACTTTAGTCAATTAGTTGTGTTGAGTTGAAAATCCGGTTCTTTATTGATCAGGACTTAATGAAGATAATATAAATGAATTTGAAATATTGATCTTTTTTTAATAGTTTATCTGTATATTTGCAGTGCTACGTACACTATGGTGATTTTGATTTTGGTTGAAATTTGTGTTTGTATCATTTTCATAGTTAATGATTTCCGAATTATATATACACCTTATTTTATTTTATATCGGTCTCTAAATTTTAATTTTATATATTATACTATTTTAAAATTTTTTATTGTTAGGTAAACGGTCCTATATCAATCTTTCGTAAAACACTGACTGAAAAGTAAACATGTTCAAATTACATAAATTATATTTTTCAGAAGAGTATAATAAGGTTTAATTATTATGTCTTTACTTATATATAAAGTTCGTGTTATTAGAATGTGTTTAATTCCTCTCTAGTTTTTTATTTATTTATAAAAGATTGGTAAATGGGCTGTCGGCGTAACAGTAAAAAAAGTATACGAGAAAATTGATGTGTAAAAATTGGAAGTTAATAATTAACATGAGATATGGTGTACTCGTTCAGGGACCCTATTATAAAATAATCCTCTGTCTTTTGGCATCACATTTGATAAATTATTGATTGATACCATGTGCATTTCTTTTTTCCTTTGAATTAAAAAGAAAAGTCATTCCAATTAGGAATAAATTTGATTATATAAAGGGGAAACAGTGTACAATTGGGAATGGATAAAAGCGCCAAATCCCAAGAACAAGGCTCTGGAGTACAAAATAGCAATGCAGATTGAAAGAGGTATTCAAATTCTATATCTTAATTTTTTATTTTTATTTTTATTTTTGAGTTTAAACTTTTTTTGGTTGTGAATGTTGCTGAGGTTCGTACGCTGAAAATGTACGTGGACTTGTTATATTATCAACATATGGTTTTGATGTTTGAGTTCAGATATATTATCCTATTTTACTATCTTATAAAATTGTTTATCTAATTAAATGAACTTAATATCTCAGTTTATCATCTAAATTTTTAGCGTTTGGTTTCCTAGTAATTGAATATTGCAATGATACTGATCTTCGCTATATATGTTATATATAAATTGTTTATCTATTGTTTTGATGCTTCGGATTTGTTTTTAATTCTGATTCTTTGAAATTTATTCTCCCTTTCTTTAATTCTAATTTTTTGAACCATTTCCTATTTTTCTTTTTTACTAATAATATTAAGTAGCAGACTTATCACTTAGAGTGCAAGATTTTCGTATTCTTTTCAACGAAGAAAAAAATATTGACGTATTCAAATAATGAGTGCAAGTCAACCTAATTTGTGATGTGTTATAATCTTTTGATGCTAGTTGTCCACTAATTCAATGTTTATTCTAAGGTTTTGCTGAGATAACCGTATAGAGGACGGGGCTATCCATGACTAAGTAGGGGCTTTCACCCTCAGTGATTATTTTTTTTTAATTTACCTCTAAGAGCTTTAAATTTTATTAATTTTCACTAATAAAATTTGATTCTCTTTCTACACAAACCATCTAAATATTTTAACTTTATTACACGTCCTTACTGACATAATAGACTGGTTCTGCAGCGAAGCGTATGTTAGTATCACATGCATTTTGGAACATATACATGTGTAACTGTATGCGACTATACATATAAGCCCATGCAAAATAAATTTTGAGTGATAAAAGATCAAATCATGTAGGTGGTTACAAAGGAAATCGAGAAGGATGATAATTTAGGGAGTCCAACTTATATTAGTGTTAGATCTAGATTCATACATATCTATATATTAGTTGAAATCACGTGCGAAGCACATGTGAAGTACAAACATTCCAAATTTGTTAAAATAAGTATAAAATTTTCAATGATAGAACATTTTTTTTTTTTTACATTGAGTCAAAAATATATATAAATTTTTTGGCACATACGTTAGGCTATAACAAAAAAGAGTAAATACATATATAAAAATACATTTTTATCGGGACAAATTTGATTAAGAAAGTAAATTCATAAAAAAAAAAAAAAAGATTTTTATGAAAAAAAAAAAAGAGAATAAAGAAAGAAAAATTTAGAAAAAGTTATTAAAGGAGAGAGAGAGAGAAATAAAGAAAAAGTTGGGGGGGGGGGGGAAGACATACTCACAAAAAGAAAAAATAATATTGAACCAAATTTTTAAATAATGTTTTAGAGAATTTCACTCTTTTAATATAGTTATTATTGATGGATATTTATCTTACAGAGTTTCCCACATTCATACTTTTCCGAGGATTTACAACTCAATCTTTTCACAAGACCTATTAGTTAAATTTTGCCAATGTGTTTAAATATTTAACTGCTTGTGGGAACTCTATCGGTTGTTTTTTAATTGCAAACTTAGTGTTCGTAGAGTTGAAAACAAAAATTGATCCGTGATAGTTTCAATTTGCAAGTTGAAGAAGTTGTGGAGCAACAACATCTTTTCTCCTTTTTTTAGAATAAATTTAAAATACATATATATTTGTGCATTATGAAATTGCAACTTGTTAGTTTCAAAATTTATAAGAAAAAACAGTAACGTTATAATTTTGTAAACATTTAGAGGATTTTAAATGATATGTGTTGTGTAAATATTATAGAGTTTGAATCTTACAATTAAAAAGATAGTGCTACTACATAATTACAAAATAGAAAATCAAGACATCAAACATGACTTTGAAATAGCGTAATACAATAATCTCTAGTAGTGTTAATTAGTTTGTGGTGTCATGTTCTTTCTACATGAATATCAGGTTTGAATGAATCTGTCATTACATGTCATTACATGTGTTTCTCATTTATTATTACACTATACTTAGAGCACGCATTTGGCGGGTGTGAAATAATTTATTATCTAACTTATCAATTGAGAGGGCTATAAGAAAAAATATTTAAATGTGGGTATATATGTGAAAAGAATTGTTTTAATAAGGACAAAGAAAAAAAAAAAGCAAACAAAAGTAAAAGGAAAAAAAAATATCACATAACAAATATTGGAAGCATCACGTGATAAGAACTGAAAGTGTCATGTGATGAATTTTAAAATAGGGACGAAACCATACTCTAGTGCTTTTGTATATGGTAGAGATATAAAGAGATTATATTGGATGGAGGACCACATAAATATATATGGATTGCAAAAACCATGTTTCTTTCTTAGAGTAGTACTAGCTAACTCAATACTCATCAAATATATGTATATATAGCATCATAAGATTCACCAAAAACAATATAATATAATATGTAATATTGTTAATATATGTCCGGGGGAGAGGCCCACAAGACGCGTGGTGGGAAATAACACGCTCTGTGAGGACGAGGATCAGTGGAAGCATTTTCCGGCTAGCTCATCATTGATAGCATTCCATTACACACTGATATGATATGATGGATGGTACAGATATTCAGCACTTAGCTATATGTGTGTGTGTGTACATTATCATGGTATCACGTCAAACAGGACTGACCATTTTCAACACTTCTATTTTTGAGCACGTCTACCACGTCACCATGTGGGTCATTTTGGAATCCACATAATTAGACATGTCTAGTCGTATACTGCAATTGCCACGTATAAAATGAATTTGTTCATGAAATTTTATTCCGGAGGTTGCATTGAAAATGTGATTATCGTTTCCCTTTTAGTCGGAACATTTTTTATGACGTGACTCAGTCACAACACTTTTGTATATGATTAAAAATCTCAAAGGCTAAAAATTTTATTCATGACAAATTTCATATTAACTACAAGATTTTGGCCAAAAATGACATTTAGTGACCCAAAAATATTGTGACTAAAAAAGTGATAAGAAAATATTTTGACTAAATGTTTTTGTTTTTGTTTTTTTTTATTTTTATTTTTTGTTTTTATTTTTAGTGCTTTTTTTTTTTTAAGTGATATAGGTATCTACATTACAGAGTGCGTACAAGTTCTTCTTGTAGAAACTCCTCTCCCTCTTTTTTATTTTTATTTTTTAAAAAAATTATTCTCATTTATGTCTCTTAAATTTTAGGATGATTTTCACTTTATCTCTTGAATTTTAAAAGCTCTCATTTATTCTTTAAGGTTTGACCACTTTTTTTAAACACATGAGAATATTTCAAAGAATAAAGTGAGAGTGTTTAAAGATTAAGAGGTAAAATGAAAATGATTTTAAAATTTGGAAAGTATAAGTGATCAGATTGAATTTTTTATTATTGTACTTAATATAACATCTTATTGATTTTTTTTTTATTATTGTACTTAATATAATATTTAAATATGATATTTCGTATAACATAGAGCGGTTAATAGGTGTTAATCGATAATGCAGTGTTCTAGTTTCTTAATTGATCATAGTTGTCTCTTTCTCTTCCGTTTAAAAATTATTAAAAAAAAAAAAAAAAAAAAAAAACACAGTATCTTAAGGTTTGTAAGTCTAAAAAACAATGCAACATATATATCCTTGAAAAAAGTTATATTAAGCTTGCTTCATCATCTTGGCAGTTTAAACGTAACATCTTTCCCTTTGGTTTGTCGGTCCAAAAAAAATATTGGATATTCTTAATCATGCCTGAATTTTATAGTCATTCTTATTTGGCTGTATCAACTTTAAAAACTCTCACTTTATCCCTTTCATTTTAAATTTACCAGTATTTTATCTCTTCTATCATATTTTTATTAGTTAAAAACTGATGAGAAAATAGGAGAATTATTCTTGCTAAATCTATTCTGTTAGGATTTCTAATAAAGCAAATTGAAAAAAATCCCATAACTGCATCTAACTCACTTTTTTTCTATCTATTTTTAACTGAAACAATATTGATAAAAGGGGATAATCAAAGTTTAGTGGGTAAAGTTGGAGTTTTTAAAGTCCATGAAGACAAAGTGAAAAGGATCCCAAAATTTAATGAGTATAGATGAGAATAATCACTACTAAAAATTGTTCATTCGACGATGGTTATTAATTGTCATCCAACGTTAACACGACGGTTAGACAACCGTCATGTAATCCACCGTCGTGGAAAGTTTTAAGATACGACGATGGTTAACAAACTATTATGGTCAGCGATAATCCACAACAGTTAACACCATCGTCGAATAGAGAAATAAGGCGACAAAACTTGCTAATGCGAAGAATTAGCACGACAGTTTTTTCCAATTTTGTTGTGTAAATCCAACCTTACACGACAGTTTATTTAGTTGACGGTTTTGGTGAAAAACCATCGTGCAAAGTCCAACATTAATTTAAAAAAAAAAATTGCATTTTTCTAGTGCTTTCCCACAGGTGGCCTAACCAGTGCGCTATCCAATACACGGCCCAAAATAGAATTGACAAAATAATACCTACATTGTATCAATACAAATACCATCTACTACATTAGAAGTTTACATATCATATTTAATGAATTGTATTACAAATTTAGATCATTCTCCCCTAATCGAATCCATATCATCACTGGTATAAAATATTTTGCTTTGAAGTAAGTTTAATTCATTAGTATTGGAGACTATGTTCCTCATAAAACCTAAAAGAAAAAAACCACATTCAACACTACCCTCTTGGCGAGGACAAGGACGATCAAATATATTTGTTTTATAGTCTCGTCTCTTTTTGTTCTCTTATCCGACCATAAGCTTTCAATCCATTAGGGCTCTAATAAGTTTGCAAAATTCAAAATAATTAAAATAAATGCCATTAAGATTAAATCACAATTTAGCATATGAAATTAACTTACATATTCATTAGATTAGTAAAATCGTCATATTCCTTCTCCTTACAGCTTCACCACATGATTTTAAACAAGCACTCCGAAACTCTTCATCCACGATGAAAGAAGTAATATTTTCTTTCCAAATTAGGTATTTCCTTCTATCTAAATCACGGTATCTCCAATCTTGTATCCATATTGGAACGTGCTTTCGGGCGAGTATAGCAATCCAACTCATCAATTCATCATCATGCTTCCTTTCTGATTGTCCTTTCTCATCAAAAATGACTTCAATTCTTTCTCCTCTTTTCCTTACTTTATGGACTCATTTTATTAGAGTTGCCTATCATTTACCATCAGAATTGGGATTAAATAGGTCTCCTTTTCGTGGTTTTTCCTTTGTGCATACTGTAGTTCTATTTTGTGTGATTTTTTATTGCAACATTCACTATATTTAATGCAACATAAATGTACAAAACAAACAAATAATCGGTCCAATTCAATCTAATCAAATTCATATTCACCAAGAAAACAACAAATTCGAATATACTACACTAAATCTAGATTATTAAAAAACCATTTTTTTTGCTTGTATATTAAATAATCAAACAAATAATCATTCTAATTCAATCTAATCAAATTCATATTCACCAAGAAAACAACAAATTCAAGCATACTACACCGAATCTATGTAGTTAAAACACCACTTTTTTGCTTGTATATTAAATAATTTTCCAAATTGCCCTGCAAATGCAAGATTGTCCTAAAAAAATCTGGAAAAAAACACCATAAATAATTTTTCATATAATTAACCAAACGAAATTCTATTTTTACATTTCATCAAGCATGCGATAGGTGAAAAAAAATGCATCGAATATAGTATACAAAAATCTTAAACTGTCAATTCTCAACAGAATATAGTCTACAAAGAGCAACAAAAAAAAAAATTGAACAATAGTAAATACACAAACTACTCTCCAAGAAAGTTACTAAAAAATTGTGCGTTTGTATTTTTGTTGGAACTAACTCATCAAGAAATTTATTATTTCATTCTCCACAATTTCTTAGCAACTAAACATTCCACAAAACCCTTGACCAAATTATCTCAAACTCCAATTTTCCCAAAACAGCTAAACCACACAAGATTTAGACATAAAAAGACAGCATTTTCGTCCAAGAAAACAAGAAATTGAACAAAAGAGTCACAACTTTTTCTAGACGGCCTTGTTGGGAAAAGAGGGCGGCGGCGGCAGTGGTGGAAAAAGGAGAGAGAAGGGAGGACTATGGCCTTGTGAGGAGGAGAGAGCAGCGGCGGTGGCGTTGGTTGGGTCGGCGGAAGAAGGAGAGAGAGGGGAGTATGGCGGTAGTGGCGGCGGGAGAAGGAGATAGAGGGTAGGGTAGTGCAGTTGCTAGGAGGAGAAGGCGGCAGCGACAGTGGCAGGGAAAACGAGGAGAAACCGTCATGTAGGCGAGAGGGAGAGAGAAAGGAGGGGGGCAACAACGAGAAGGAGGAGGAAAGAGAGATGAAAATGAGAAAGGGTGAGGGAAGGCGTGAGGAAAATGAGTTTAGTATAGGGTTTACGCGTAGATTTAAATGCCCAATTTTTTTTTTCTTCTGAAAGTTTACACGACAGCTCCCTATAAAAACCGTCGTTTTATGTTGAGATTGTACGACGATTTATTGCCGTCATTGAATCTCCACTTTCAACGACGATTTTATTAAACCGTCGTATAATCAAAGACTTACGTGATAGTGTTTCAAACCGTCGTCATATTTGAATATTTTACAACAGTTTTCGGATAACTTACTCTGTTTCGTGTTTTTAACCCACTTTAAATGACGGTTTTTGTAAAAACGTTGTGTAATCTCCGTCATTTATTCTAACTTTTGTAGTAGTGAATCCAAAAATATATTTACACATTGTGTATGTCTTAATCCTATATTTTTAGAGTAGTTTTTTTTTTTTTGGGCTTAAACAGTAGATTGGTACACCGATTATGCATTTGGCTCTCACCTACCGCATTTGGTTTTTCTTTATTTATATTTTAGTTTAAAAAAAAAAAGGGAATATATTTATTTTTATGAAAATATATGGGTACCTAAGCCAACTCCCTTTATGGATACTGCGTGGGAGTCCCACCCATTTCAATTAGTACCACCCGGCCACTTGCCTTACTCATGTGGATGTGGTGCTCCTATTTAAAATTTGACATTGCATCACATTTCTGATTTTTTTTTTATAACTTTTTTTATGTTGACAAAAATAAAGTAGTATGAATATCTCTTGAACATTAAACTATTAGCATCAATATCCTTGCATTTTGATAGATTTTTAAGGTTATTTTTGTAATTATATACATTTTAATTTAAAGAAACCTTTTATTATACTGGTATCACATCAGTTTTAAGTAAATAAAATGTACGTGATTGCTAACAGTTTAAAATTCTAGACATATATAAGCACTACTTTTTCAATATTCAGGGATAAAGTTACAAATGTACTAAAACATAGAGGACAAAAATAAAGTTTTTCCAAGTCTTATATAGTCAAAATATAAAATATTGAATGTTTTTGCCAACGGTTTAAAGTTTGAGAGGTATTCTTGCTAAATGTTTAAAGTTTGAGGGGTACAAACACCAGTTTTCAAAATTTGGGGTTAAAGTTATAAGAATATTAAAATTTAGGAGGAAAAACAGTTTATCCTTATTAAATTATACTTTAGTTGTTGTCATGTCAATAATTATATCCATTTAATAGACGGAAAAAGAAAAAATGATAGCATTTTATGATTCAGGGAGTATTTTTACTGGTTTTCAAAATTCAGTAAATAAAGTTACAAGAGCACCATAATTGAAGGAGCAAAATGAAATTAACAATAATCTATGTGTTCAAAACTAATAAATGTAAAATGTACCCACTCATGTATACATACTAGTTTTAGTAACGTGCTCCACGCTTGTGATGATACTCAGAAAAATTATTTCTATAAAGACAAAATGAAGGAAAAGGGAAAAAAAAAAATGGAGCTAGATTGGAGTAAATTTGAGACTTTTATTATTAACAAGGTATATTAGCACAAAAAAAGAAGTAATCAAGTCAAAAACAAAAGGAAACCAAATGGTTGAAAGAGTGACGTGTAGTTATGGAAATGAAAATTTAGTTGGATTGACTATTTTAATGTAATATAGATATAAAAATATATATAGAGATAGATATATTTGATATATATCAGACCGGAGATATATTTTATATATAATATATATAGTAGATAGAAGATATGTGCTTAGACTTCTCAAATGGCACATTATGTCTTCTACCGCTTATTATTTACAGGAAATATGTGGAAGAGGAAGAAGAAGTAAAAAAAAAAAATTAAAAATTAAAAATTAATTATAATTATAATTATAATGATGATAATAATAATAATGATAAAGAAATGCCAGTGGAATAAGAGAGGAAAAGTGTGGAATTGGAGATGAGAAAAGGAAGAGAAAGAGAAACCAACAAAACGGTTTTAAAAAAAAAATCACGTGGTAAATATTGGGATAGGGACGGAACATTGAGGAATATCCAGAAAGACATTTAGGAACATCTGCTTCTCATGTTCCATGAATACCCAGAACATTGAGGAATATCCAGAAACACATTTAGGGGATCGGTCTGATATATCTCTGTTCATTCCATTTGAAGAACGGAAGGATTCAAAAGAATCGATCTCTCTTTTAGTTGTTGAATCAATATATGCTAAGAGATAGTGGTCAAACACTTATCATTTAATATCAAAGTGGATAAATAATACTTTATTACATCTATGCTATATATATCCAGTAGTTCTCAGTCACTTTCGTTGCTTCTCCTCCGTTTATATATTTTCAGTAAAACGTGAGCTGATTGATAATTTATTTGGTTTAATTTGGGACTTTCTAATTTGTTGAAAATGCTAATTAAGAGTTAACACTAACTGTTAAATACAGATATCTATAATTATCAATGAACAAAATTAGTATAATAACTCATGCCTTCTTTTGATACGATATTGTCTGCTTTAGATCTCGTGTCCTCATGGTTTTACTCTTGGACTCACCCCACAAGGTCTTATACCAATAAAAAATGGTCTCTTTACTTATGAACCATCACATATATCTATTCTCAAGCAATATGGGATTACACAGCTTACCCTCTCTTTAATTATAAGGACCGATGACTGTTGCAATCACCGCTTCTTTTGGGACCTAACATCCTCATTGGCCACACTTCTAATTAGGTATAAGCTCTGATATCATTTGTAACGACTTATGCCTCCCTTTGGTATGATATTATCCGCTTTGAACCTCGTGCCCTTACAATTTTGCTTTTGCGATCATCCTAAAAGACATCATACCATTAAGAGGTGGTTTATTTACTTATGAACTATCACATATATTCATTCCTAAACGATGTGAAATTTCACAGCTTACCCTTTCCTTGTAATGATTAATAACTGTTATAATATGATGGTATAACGGGATTATAACAGTCATCAATCCCCCATAAGAAGAAAGAGTAAGATGTGCAGTCTCATATCGCTTGGAGATGGATATATGTGATAGTTCATAAGTAAAGAGACTACCTTCTAATGGTATGAGGTCTTTTGAGTGAATCCAAGAGCAAAATCGTGAGGGTACAAGACCTAAAGCAGACAATATCATACAAAAATAAGACATGGATCGTTATAATTATAAGTTACAAGAAAAAAAAAAAAAAAGGAAACAAGATTGCAACTCTTTATACATATAGACAAACCTGTCAGTTGATCAAATTAACTATGTAAGATCAATCAATCTTAGCTACTCTAACTAACACAGGCACCAAATTTATTAACCAAAATTAATAATTTAAAAAGTCTAATAATTTGGTTTAAGCAACTCAAACTAACATAAGGTAAACTATTCTGCCTAACAACTTGTTATAGGACTCAAATATCGTCCAATTTTTGAGTTTCAAATAGTACATATTGTCTAATCAATTATATTATTCAGCGTTATTTATTTAAAAAAGTTACGATTTAATAACGTCACATGTAATATAGTTGGTTGGACCAAAGATATATTATGATTAGTTAGACATTGATATTTAAGACACATAAAATTAGACAAGATGATTTAAATCCACTTATTATATATATGTGCAAAAGAAACCAATTACGCTTTGATCTCCAAGTAAATTGTGGCATAGTTAACCGTACAGTGATATATATATATATATATAACGCTTGTAGTACTACAACTTTGCGGGAAAAACATCACAATATTTTTCATATACTGGATATTAATTAAATATTAGTAGTAATATCTTTTGGGGCGTTCATGAAAAGTATATACTTATAATTTTGTTTAAAAATTTATAATAATTATTAATTGATTTATATATAATTTTCTCTTTAAAACCTTGTAATATAGTAACTTTCTATTTAAATCTTATCATATGATATTAGTTGAAAAATATTATATTAAAATCACTTTAATGATATAGCGTACCAAAAAAAAATTATAAGTGCTGTACAAAGAGGGTGTGGGATAACAACCCCTCCTTATAATTAATTATATTGCATGAATATGCATTGCGGTAGTGTAGGTGTGTGTATATATATATATATTGTTGCCTTGCAGGAGAAGTATTTTTTTTAATCACTATTTGTTAAGATCTTTTACAAATATTTAGCCTTCATTTCGTAAGTTAATTAGAGATAAAATTTTTAAGTTGAAATTGATTGACTCTTCAAAAACTAATTATAAATTTTATTGAATTTTCAAAAAAGATAAAAATTTAAATAAAAAAATACAGTTTAATTAAAGTTAAACTCAAATAGCAGCAAGAGCAATAGCTTTGAGCCTTCGCAGTATGATTGTGCAGCGAGAAAAGGCCCTTTTAAATTCTCGGTGACGGCATTGTTTCTGACTGTGTAGTCTGGACATTGTGTAGCTTTCACTCATTGCTGCACTTAAAAAAAAAATGCCACTCATCGCACTTTTCTATTTTTTATTTTTTACTTGCTGGTGAGTGTTGAAAAAAATATAAATATATAAATAAGAAGAAGAAAGAAAGAAAAAAAGAAAGAAAGAAGGTTGTTAGGTGGTGATGATTGAACTGTCACATGATAGTCTAGAAGAAAAGATAAAAGTGCTTTCGTTCTTTTATTAATAGTAAGGAGATTTTTTGGGAAATCCCCAAAACATCCTTGTGTCTAGTCTAAACATCACTTTCGTCCCTCTTCTTATATAAATATCATGTGTTTACCAAAACAGTCACGAAATACCACCTAGAGTATTTACATTTTTTTAAATACATAGTTTACCATTCCTAGCCTATATTAAATGCAATTGTAAACTAAACAGTTAAACAAAATCAATCTTTAAACTTAGAAAATTCTCAAAATAATTGAAATATTTGTTTGATTGGAATATTTATATGATCATTTTAAAATTTTTTATTTTTTTATTTGATTAATTCATATACAAAATAACATTTTAAGATAGATTGAGAATAGTAACTTGACACTTTCAGAAATTTAATTGCTTTTGAGGGTATTTTGTGGCTGATTTTACAAACACAATGACTGTTTTAGGTGTTTGAATAACAAAAAGGACAAAAACGATATTTAGGCTAAACACAATGGGATATTGTTGGGTATTTTCTCTCTCTTTTTGTTTAGCTACTTGTTTGTCTGAAAATATGGAAACATGTAAAGAAATAATGTCCAGGAGGAAAAAAAAAAAAAAAGAACCAATAATGTGGTCCGAAGTACTTGTGGATATACATATATATATATATATATATATATATATATATATTTCAACCATTTTATCAGTTGTCATTGTAGTCTATTTATTTGGCAGGAGGCCCACCCTCTATCTCTTCTCTGCATTTGTTTAGTCTACTGATCAATTATCTATAATCATAGAGAATAGAGGTGGAGGGCGGGGCACCATTTTTGGATGGTATTTTATCATGTAGATTTCAAAATCTCATCACTAAATCAAAATTTTCTTGTATTTTATTTTTAAAAAACTCAAACTTTAAAAGTTCATAATTTTCTCACTTAATATCAAAATGAGATAATTTTTATGTCAAAATACTTGTATCAATAAAATGAATAAGACAATATTCATTTTGTATATTTTTTTACAAATACATTTCAAAATTTTGTATTATTTTCTATATCACAGAATTTTTTCAAAAGTTTTCCCCCCAAACACACATTTCTAACTCAACCTTTAAAATACCATCTCCAGATATTCCCTTAAACGGGCCCTGAATTATTTATCAATTTTTCTTCTAAAATAGATGATAAGTAAATTGTCATATTTTTTTGGATTAAAAAAATGTCATGTTGTTGTCCTTCAATAATAGACTTTTACAGTTATTTCTTTTTTCAAATAAATAATGAGATGATCTAATAGATTTATTAGTTAATAACATACATACGTATGATTATATTCGCTTCTAAATGTCATCACTTAATTTAATCTCTAAAGGAAATTTTCATGTAATATTAACCTTCTTTAAAAAAATTCTATTTTGTTAGACTTGAGCTTACGATTCAATATATATAATTAAGTTATATAGATATTAAAATATATTATCGGGTTATCATTTTATAAGAAAATATATAAAATATTTCCCTCATTTGATAATTGAAAGATATAAGACAATTATCTCCCGTCTCTATTTTTTCCCCCGGCATACTGCCGCTACGAAAATCTTATATATGGCTTTAAAAACAAATTTACACGATACTGTAAAATAATACCTTAAATTCTTTTTTTTTTTTTTTTGTTGAACTAATGTATCTAACATTTTACTTAGTTATTAAAAAAAAAAAAAAAACAATTGGTGATCTATGAATGACGTACAATATACACAATCATCATATACATTGTGAAAAGATAATTTCAAGTATATAATCCTTGCGGCTCCTGTTTACAAGAAATATCTAAAGTCTTGTGGTGGTCCAGTTTAACGGTCGTAATATTTTGTAATTAATTATTACCATATAATTTTTATTTAGAATATTGTAACGGAACCATTCAAACTATTAATAAATATAAATATCATTAGAAAATATAATATTAAAATTAATTTATTATTATAATAATATATTAAAAAAAATTACAAGTGCCCATCCTCGTTGGTTTTTTTATTTTATTTTATTTCTTTTTTTTTTTTCGCTAAAGTCGTTTTTTTGCTGTATATTAAAGCAATCGTCACTTAATTTAGGAAAAAGCGTACTACTCGTCCCTCACTGAAAATTGCTCAGAAAAGCAACCCACTGGTACACAAATTTTATGCCCATAATAATTTAGCTTGCTATTTATATATATATATATATATAGCTAGTAATATATATACAATGTATATAATATACATAATATACACACGCGTGTGTATATATATATAAATTTATGTTCTGAGTCTCGGAATCAAAAGAGAGAGAAAGAAAAAGTAAAAAAAAAAAAAAAAATGGAATACGTTGGACAAAAACGCTTGGAAAATGAAGCTAATTACAAGCTCTCTGCACAAAGTAGAATCACAGGAGATCAGGATCAAGCACAAGAACGCGATGAAGATGATCATGGTTCTAAACGAGGAGGCTGGATTACATTTCCCTTTATTATGGGTGAATTAGTTTTTAATTTCTCAATTATCTTCCTTAATTTGTTACCTTCTTTTTGTTAAACAATTTTGTGTTATGAATATATATATATATATATATATATATATCAAATCTTGTGCTAGTCCCATCGGTAGGAAGGAGGGGTTTAAGTAAGAATTTACGGGTTCAAAATATGATAGTATTATTATTATTATTATTATAAATAAGTGAAAGGCATACGTTTTATATTGTTAGTTAACGGCTTAAATTATGATATTTTTGGGTGGTTTTTGGAGCAGGAAATTTGGCGGGTCTATCAATTGCAGCCGGTGGCTTTGGAGCCAATTGGATAGTGTTTCTGATAACCAAGTTCAACATTGGAAGCATAGCCGCTACAAAGATCAACAACGTCGGCTTTGGCTTCATCAATCTCTTCCCGATCGCCGGTGCCATCATCGCCGACACCTTTACCGGAAACTTCACCGTCATCACCATCTCTTCCTTCATCGCTTTGATAGTAAGCAATTATATACATATATATATATATATATATATATATATATATATAACAAAGTTTTTAACAATCTAGTAATTAACCGAAAGTTTCATACTCACAAGACTACAGACAAAGGTCACTTCAAGAAAAAATGATATGTCCAACCGAAAGTTTCATATTCACAAAGGTCACTTTAAGAAAAAATAATATATCTAAAAATAACCATTTCCCTCCTTAGAAAAAATTGGGAAATGCGCTCATCATCCCTTTTTCTTTTCTTTTCTTTTCTTTTGTTTTCTTCCCGAGAAAAACTATATTATTCATCTTGAAAAATAATATTTCGGCACATGATAAAGACTGAAAACAAATCAGCAAATATGTGGGAGCATTTTAGTTATACGTCAAGAAGTGGGGATCTACCATTTTTATGAATCAAATCTTGTTGGGGCATGTTTTAGGATTTTTTTTGTTTTTTTCTTTTTTTTGGTGGTATACAAATTTAAAAATTTGGTGGTATACAAATTTAAAAATTTTCCAAAAAAATAGGTGGTATACTAATTTAAAATTTTTCCAAAAAAATAGGTGGGGACTATTTTCAGTATAGAATAATATAAGAAATCAAGGTCAATTTACCTGTGTTTTATTTTGTTTTTTCATTATTATTATTATTATCATTATTATTAAGTTTACAACTTTCTAATAAACTTTTTTCAGGGCACGACAATGCTAACCCTAATAGCCGGAATCCATTCCTTGAAGCCTTCACCGTGCGAAATAGGCTCACCGACGTGCGAAACTCCGACGAAGCTTCATTATCTCTTCCTCTGCGCAGCAATGGGATTTACCTCATTGGGGTTTGGAGGCTCTCGCTTCACGATCGCCACAATGGGAGCTGACCAATTCGACAAGACCGAACACCAAGGCGCTTTCTTCAACTGGTATTTCGTCACCTTGTACGTCGGAAGCGCCATTAGTTCCGTTGCAATTGTCTACATCCAGGACAACATTGGATGGGGATTAGGGTTTGGGATTTGCGTCATCGCGGTCGTGATTGGCTTGGTTCTGTTTCTGATCGGAAAACCCTTCTATCTTTTTGTCAAACCCAAGGGAAGCCCGTTCGTGAGCATTTTTCGAGTATTCGTTGCGGCCATTAGGAAGAGGAAAGTGTCAAGGGAAAGTTTGGAGAGCTTGGATTACTATTCTGAAACTACAGTTTCAAAAATTGTTCAAAGCATGCCGAGTAAAAGTTTCAGGTAAAAAATATTTTCATTATATTTACATTTCACACAAAAAGTAAACAACACACATAACTTACATACAGATAAACCATAAAATCCTTCAAAAAAAAAAAAAAAAACAAGTTAAACCGTGATCCAGATTATATATACACTTCATATTTCAATGATCGGACCTACCCAAATAATTATTAACAGATTATTATATACACTTTGTATTTCAATGATCGGACCCACCCAAATAATTATTAATTGGAAAGGATCTCGTGGACACTTAAATTTTTTTTTTTTGGTCTTTTTGTTTTAGGCACACGTGTGCGTATAAATTTGCTAAAAAATACCAATCATCAATGGTTCTACGTGGCAAATAATTGATGATTAAGGTATTGCCACTCGATTAATTTATTAATTACGTATAAGATCTCATCTGTTGCTAATTATATCTGTTTATATATATATATATATATATATTCTTTTTATATACTTGTGTCAAGCGATCATGAGTAGTAGTGATTAAGTTTCTGATTATAATGACTAATGGTAAATGGAGGAAGGTAGGTAGTAGCAATAGGGTATTGGCATAGTAACTTACAAGTTTAATTCACTTTCATAATTTCTTGCAGTAAATTCATAATTATTATCAAGAAGAAAGGAAACTTCAAACTTTTTGCAATTAGAGAATTATGATGAATTGAGTTTTTCACACTTGGGGAAAAAAAAAACCTAAATTGTTTCTGTTTGTAAATATAAATATATATATATATATATATATATATATATATAGCGCTTGAGATGACCAACTAATTATATTGATTCATGTTTTGTTTTGAAAGAAAATATTGCTTTGTTCTATTACAACGATACCCTACGCAGATTAAAAAAGTGAAGTAGTTAAATAATACGCAAGAGATATGCACCTTTTTTTTTTTAATTTCACTTTCATTGTTGACTTTATTAATATATAACTAATATGTGTACTATACATTTTCCCAACTTGCACATATATTCTAGCTCGAAATCCATTATACCTGTTATAACACGTTGCATATCCATTTTAGATAATTTGATAAACGCATCCTGAAAATCATTTGCCACCTAACCTACATATACACGTGTATATATATATATGCATATTATTAATTATAATCTTGTCGTCAACCTTATTGCCCAACTTAGAAGCAATGTTATAGAGACCCACAGACATAATGTATCATTATATATTATATGTCATATTTTCTTTAATGAAATACAAGTTTGATTCTATGGCCTGCAGTTACGACTCTCATTACTACTCAACTCTAGCCCCCCTTAAAACGACAAAGTTCATTATTTGGTGGGATCCTACAAAAATATAGATGTATATATATTTATATAATATGTCCACTCCTATTATTTTTTCTCTTTTTTATTAATAATTCCTCCTATTATTATTTTTATGCTAACTCCACCTTTTTTTTTTTAATACATACTTTTGCTAGTGTCTCTTTTTTATTAATAATTACTCCTATTATTATTTTTATGCTAACTCCACCTTTTTTTTTTTTTTGACATACTTTTGCTAGTGCAGTGTTCAGATTCGATATCTCAATTCATTCAAATGCCAATCTTTTTTTTTTTTTTTTTTTCAAACTTTGTGTTCCACGTACATTGTATGAAATAATTAGTATAGAGTTCTAATTAGGTCCAAGCCTTTTTGGGTCTATTGTCCATTGAATTTTTGTTTTTTAAATTGATTTTTTTTTCAGATAATTCCTCTTTCAAAATTTTGCGGTTTTCCTAGTCTACCCCGATTCAAATTTAATTATCCCCCTATAAACTCTAACTAAAAACTTGATTAATCTTTAGTCAAAGCTCATTGTCAATAGCAAAAGAAAAGAAACAAAACCTCAAAACGAGGAGGAACTTTTTAAATCATATTGAAAACGAAATCATTGTGTAGCACTTTTAAATCCTAAAAACTCGTTATAATCTATTACAATATATTGTATAATTATTGTTTTATAGGCATTGTACTTCTTGAAAAACAGTGTAGTACGAGCTTTTTATTTTTTATGTTATTTATTTCTAAAATATTTCGCGTACCCTTATTAAAATGAAATGCTAGCTCTGATTCTGATTGCTATCCCAAATTATTTAATTAGTAACTTCCACGTTTGTGTGTATATATCTATTTTGAATTTGTTTGTTGCTTAGTTGTTGTCACAAATTATTAAGGGATAGGTAAGTGGGGCTATAGTCCTCACTGTAATATTTTTACTTATAGTTTTACTAAAAATCTTATGATTTTTTACTTTGTCCATTAAAAATTAAAAATCTCCATATAGTCCTCATTGGAAATTAAAAACTTTTATATAGTCTTTATTAAAATTTTACCTTTTAGTTTTTATATATTAATATTATTTATTTTATGCCTTTACTAAAATTTTTATCTGGTTCTGCCACTCCACGTACAGATTCTTGAATCATGCAGCGTTGAAAACTGAAAATGACAAGCAATTCGACGGTTCATACTCAAAATCATGGAAGCTTTGTACGGTGGAGGAAGTGGAGAACCTCAAAACGGTCATGAAAATCCTTCCACTTTGGTCCACAGGCATTCTCTTGTGCATCTCCATCGCCATTGTCAACAGCTTGTCAACCGTCCAAGCCCTAGCAATGGACAGGAAATTGGGGTCCTTCAAAATCCCCGCTGGGACTTTCCTAGTCTTCAGCCTCTTGTCCACAGCCATCTCGATCTTCATCATCGACCGCTTCTTCTTCCCCACGTGGCAAAAACTCATCGGTCGCCCCATGACGCTCCTCCAACGGATAGGCCTAGGACACGTCACCAACACCATCGGGATGGTGGTGTCCGCCCTAATAGAGGCAAGGCGGCTCCACTTGGCCCGAACCGAGGGGCTAACTCACCAACCCGGTTCGGTTGTGTCCATGCCAGCCTTGTGGCTAGTGGTTAACCTAGCCATTATAGGGCTTGGTGAGGCCTTTCAATTTCCGGGACAAGTTGCATTGTACTACCAAGACTTCCCGGAATCGTTGAAAAGCACTTCGACGGCTATGATCTCGCTCTTGATCGGATTAGGATACTATCTTAGCGCGGCGGTGATGGATTTTATCGACCAGATCACCGGTTGGTTGCCTGATAACATAAATGAAGGGCGTGTAGACAAGGTGTATTGGTTGTGTGCGGTGATTGGAACGGCAAATTTCGGGTACTATTTGGTTTGTGCTTGGGTGTATTATAAGTACCGATGTGACCAAAATGCTGATGACAAGGGTGATCAACAGGCTTCTTAGTGTGGTCTCTAGTAAAGTTTCTAAGCTTGTCGAAAAAAAAAGGGGACAAATTAACGAATAAAATTTCACTCAGCAATTATCAGTCGATTAGCTTTGGAAGTAGGTTTAATTTGGGTCTCTTAATTTTTCTTTTGTTTGTTTCTTGATTTCCTTCAAATTGTAACCATGTACAATGTATAGCCTTTCCTCTACATGATATTTAATCCCTAGTGGCTAGTACAAATGCTTGGCAACATGGCTTAATGCTCTTTTCCTTTTGCCTAATTAACGAATTTACCTAGATCATGAAGTACAGATTTCCTGTATTCCACAATCATTACCATACATATATTTATACTTAACGATTTTTTTTTTTTTTTTTTTGGAATCCCAACAAGTTGAAGTTACATTTATGAAATGCATGTAGATATTTCTGGTTACAAGTTTAGTATTTGGACAAGAAAACCCCAGCAAACAGAAAAACAGCACAACATATTTATTCTAAATCTTTGATTTTTCTTTCTTTTTTTTTTTTTTTAAGCTTGTTGTCGTCTATCAAGTTAAAGTCTTTTTTAAGGATGCTGAGTATAGTTAGTTTGTTGCATAGCCACCTAACGGACCTTAAGAAGAACAATAAATATGTTGGTTCTCAAAATGTTTAGTACTCAAGTGTTAGTTTTTCAACCGGCGTTTGGGAGCAAACATCCCAAGCAAAAACTAGAGAAGAACTTGTATATCGAAATCGAAAGAGGCAAATATTTTGGCACCAAAATAGTAAATGTCAACTGTCTACACATTAGTCATTCTAAACACATATGTGCCAAAACAACCACACGTTCCACAAAACGCAAACCTATTCGGCTTTCCCTATTCCTCGGAGAATATGAAGAAGAAAGGTTTCGAAGATGGAACAAGAAACAAAATGATTCCTGAGTTTGGCTCACACAATGAACCACAATAAATATAAAACTATATAATCTAACATCCCCTTCAAATTCACGATGTTGTTGCAAGTAGCATTGAGAGTCTGCCAAATAAAAAATGGAAACGCGAAGCAGAAAGCGCCTTAGTAAACATGTTAGCAATCTATATGAAAGAAGAAATGAAAGACAATGCGATGATGTCAAGTTGATAGTGATGTCGGGTGACATGACAACCAATCTCAATATGTTTAGTCTGCTTATGGAACACTGAATTATGGATAATCTGAATAGCACTCTGAAGATGGTCAATGAGTTTTTTTTTCTGAAAACGGAGACATTCACCACAACTCGGTTCTTCTTAATCAGCTCGAAGATGCAGACGTCTCCCAGAGACACACAACTCTCCCTCACAGTTTGCAACTTTTCCTCGAAACAGATACTGCAAAAAATAAGAAAATCGAAAAAAGGCATTTAAAGATGCTAATAATAGATTCGTGCATGTATAAATTTCTTCAGGAATTGATTTTGGTGATGATTATCGGGATGAAACTTCATCGTTGTCATCATGTACGTCAAGGCAATGTGTAAATTTTTTTTTTTTTCTATGAATAAGACATTATATATACCTACCAATCCATTCTTTCTTAGACACCTTAGATGTAAAATCCACTTGGAAATAGGGATTTTTCGAAAAGAATTTGCGGGCTGCTTCAGAAGCTCTCCGACCCCTGAAGATGAAGGCCTTTGATTGACTTGGCCAGTAACACAATGATCTCATCAAAACTCGGCTACTGGTTATTGGTTCAATCTGTGTCTTACTTTGTATAGGACAGACCAAGATCCACTATTTGGAACCTCAAGGATAGCCTCACCCTTCATTCTTGTTAATATGTGTCTTCGCAAGCTTTTTTGGGATGTGCTGCCGAAACGAAACAAAATGAATCACTTGGTATGAAATGAGTGCCAAAAAAAATAATAATAAGTTTATATCAAAATATTCGATCTGGGAAACAAGAAATAGTTTATGATGCGCGAGGAAAACATACAAAATGGCAATTATAAGTTGCATGTGATGATGCTCGAATGACGACAGTGAAAAACGGATTTGCAGATTGAACGTACTACAAGAAAATCGATTTTTAGTGACGACAAAAGTGGTCGTTAAAAATTGGAAAGTCGTTGTTGAAAGTTATTAACAACAAAAAATCATATTGTCAGCAGTTGTCGCTGTATATGCGTGTCATTGATTGTTTCAACAACGACTTTATTACATTGTCATTGAAAGTATTGTTCTACAACAAGTAGTTATCGTTGATTAAGTATAATTTGCATCGTTGATTACTTTTAGACGACAATGACATTTCGTCACTAAATGAATACAACGACAAGGTAGTCGTCATTGAAAGTGTAAATTTTAGTGACAATGTACTTATTTTGACAACCTACTTGTTGTCGCGAAATTCTTTTTTTTTTTTTTTTTTTTTTGGTGAAACCCGATAAATATATTTTTAACGACTTACTATTGTCATTAAATATCTTATCATTAATGGTAATATGGGAAATATGGTTTTTTTTTTCAACCAAAATATTAGTGACAATTTTATTTATTTTAGTCACAGAAAGTTTTTTTTTTTCTGGTGCAACCAAAATTTTGGTCGCTGGGTGCTCGCAATAGCTTGGTTGCAGAAAGTTTTTTTGCAACTAAATTGTGGTTGCCAAAAAACACATCTTCCTGCTACCAAAAATTTAGTAACCAAAAGTCAACTATTTGATTGCCAGATCTTCGTGATTTTGTTATCGTAGGCAGACAAACAATTCTTTTGTGAACAAATGTGACATGTTTTACCACCAAATACTTGGTCATGTCGACTAGAACAAATTACATTATTTGATGTAACTATATTACTAATATTATAGCAAACCAAACTAATAAACAAATTTCATACTTGTTCTATTTTGTTGTTGCAAGGTCTTCTCTGTCAATGTACAGGTCCAAACAGTAGCAGTAGAGGAAGAGGCTCCTCTGTCAATGTACAGGTCCAACCAGTAGTGGTAGAAGAAGAGGCTTCAGAGCTATGAATCAGAATAAGAATGTAAAGATTATTGTTGGCGCATTTCAATAAATCAAAATAAGAATACAACCTCTGTTTTCTTTAAATATTTAAATAAGAAGTTATCCCGTAGAGGTCTGTCCCTTTCCGTTTTCAATTTGTTTTCCATGTGCACTTGTTGTCCTGACTACAGTAAACAAAAGGAAACATTAAAGAGAATTCCAACCCACGAAGTCACCTCTTGAAGCAAACAAAAAGAAAAATCAAAGCATCCCACGAAGTAATATTTTCCAAAAAAAAGAGAGGGGGGGGGGGGGGGGGGGAAACCTACCTTTTAATGCCAAACCATGGTGACTAAAGTCTCTTCCATTGATTAAAACACAGAGAAATCCAAAAGCTTGGCAAACTAAGAACAAACGTACAGAGAGATCAAATATTTTAAGATGAATCGGGATGATAGTGGTTTCAAAACTTTGTACTTCTTAATCTGAACACGAAATCATTATCACCCAAACAATTTTTCAATTTATCAATAGAGAATTCACAATCACACTTTGTTAATAAAAAATAATATTTGGGGATTAGGATTAACAACGAATTTGTTCGACTCCAATTCCAAACACAAATGTCAAAAAGATTAATCAAAATAACAAAGAAAACGAATCTGAAAAGGGATTATTTGCCACCACCAATATGATCTTTTTAAACTTTTCTAATTACCATGATAAGTTAGTTTTTAAGTTTATTAATTAAAAAAAAAAAAAAGGAAATATCATAGAATAAAAAAGCAATACAAATATCTCCTAAAAGGCCCATTAACATCATCATTTACATGGGCACGCCTATTTTTTATCTGATATTAGAGGCGGCTACCTATTTTAGACCATTGTAGTTGAAACCAGCAAGCCTACCTGCAACATTTGGGTCGACAACAGCGAGCGCAAAGGAAGAGTGACTGGAGGTTGGGCGGCGTTCTAGTGTGGCGAGGTTGGGGGTTCGGCGCTATTTGAGAGAGGCAGAGACCAGAGAGAGAGAAACAGAGAGGGAGGCCAAAGAAATCCTCGGGGTGGTGGTAGAGCGAGTGCTACATCATGTCCTGCTGGAGGCGATTTGAGTTCTGGGAAAAATAAAATTGAAAAAAAAAACAAAAAAATAAATCAAAGAAATTTAAGAACAGAGAAGAAAAGGAACAAAAACAAAAAAGATAAAAGAAAAAGAACTCGTATAATAGATATGGTGAGAGGTGAACGAAGAACAAGTGATATGGTGAGGACTTGAATCTCTTCGAAACCAACAGAAGTTGTCTTTTGTGGGAGGGTTTTTTTTTTTTTTTTGGTCTTCCTTTTTTTTTTTTTTTTCTCTCTCTCTCTCTTTCAAAGGTCTTTTGTGATTTGGCGCACTTTCTTCTAATATTTTAGCCTTTTGGAGGCAAAACTAAGTGCCAATATCATTTAAATTTCTTTACTCTAATATTAATTATTATATATTTTTTAAATTATTATATTTGTTCATTAATATTTTTGTCTTCTTTAATTTTTAAATATAAAGAAAATTTGAAACTTTCAACCATAAATCAAGGTACCATAAAATTAATGACAAAATTAATCATCGTTAAAAATCACTAATTCACTAGATTTTCAATGACAACGACCATTGTCGTTAAATGTGATTGGACAAAACTTTTATCGACAACTTTTAACGGTGACAATTGTATTGTTATTAAAAGTTCATAATTTACGACAAAAAGTGTATAGTTAACTGCAAAGTTGATCATCATTGAAAATCACTAATTTTGAACATATTCAATGACAACATATGATTGTCACTAATTGATATAAGTTGTCGTTAAAAGTTTACCCGCCAATAAGAGGGTGCCAAAGCCTATTGGCACCAAAAATCTCAAATTTTTAGCAACAATATGAAGAAAAGTGTCGCTAATAAAAGCTTTTTAACGACAATATAGTTGTTGTTAATGCTTGTATTGCATCCTGTTGTTAATAATAATGCAGTTTCAATGACAACTTGTCGTTGAATATGACTTTCAATGACGAAGTTTTAGTTCTCATTAAAATTGTTGTCGTTGATTCTCACTTTTCTTGTAGTCTTCTTCCTTTCATTTTCACTCTCCTCCCTACCAAACACAGTGTTAGGGTGTACGTATTTAATAAGAAGGAGAGACAATAAGAAGTGAGTGATAGATCATTTAACTGAGGAAATTTTTGTTTTTGTGGGCCAAATTAGTCCTTGATCGACAATTTTGGCCTAATTAGTTCTGATAGATTGGTAATAGACTTTTGAAATTTAATGATTATAACCACATTTTTACTGTGTAACAACTGAAAATTTTACAAAACAACCACAAGGTAAGATTATGGTTGTGAGGTGTAAGGATATGGTTGTTTTACGTGAAATTTCAAGTTGTCACGCATAAGCATGTGAATATTTTCATTGTTTTTGAAACGTTTAGATCAAAATTATTACTTTGAAAAATCACATTTAAGGATTAATCGAAAAAAAAAAAAAGAGGACTAAACAAGGATTATCAGAATGCTAATATAGCACGGAGTAAACGGAGGGAAAAAAAAGAAAAAACTCTTCTAATTAGTTCTAATTTTTCCTTTCCATATGCGTGGCATGCCTGACTACATACACATATGTGTGTGTGTGTGTGTGTGTGTGTGTGTGTGTCTATAAAATTGTTTGATTCCATCCTCTAGGACGTAGCACAGCCCATTGGTTAAAGGACACGAACAATCTTATGTTTGCGGAAGAAAGAGAAAGAAATAAGGTCAATCGTCCATCTTGTTTGTGCTCCTTGAATTTAAGGTTTAATCTCCATGTTGTCTACCGAACTTTAAAAACTTTTATTTTGTCACTTGAATTTTGAATTAGTCTCACTTAATCCTTATACTAGAGTTCTCTTAGAAAGGAAGGAGAATTAGTCTCACCTAATCCTTAACTTAGAGTTTTCATATAAAATATATATAAAAAAAGATCACATGATCGTATTTCTTCCCCTATTCTTTTAGTATGTTTATAACAAAAATTCTATTGGAAGAAGTTAATTAAGTCAAACTAATTCAAAATTCAAATGGCGGAATGAGAATTTTAAAAGTTTAGAATTAATAATGATAGTAAAATTGAGGGTTATAAATGAGAACAATCCCAAGGAAAAATAAAATACACAGCTTATTACTCCAAAAAAATGACAAAAATTACTTAACACAAATTACACAAGTCCAAGCATCAATTTTTTGACTATTATTATTACTATTTTTTATTTGGGAAATAACTCCAAGCATAACAAATCCATATTCTGGTATTTAAATGAATACCTCAAAGTAAGCTAAAAGCCTATTTTCTTTAGAAATTTGTTAAACCCTTAACCTTCAAAAGTACTCGCAAATTAACCAGAATAAAGCACTCAAGTTAAGTTATTAAACAATATTCCTACAACTTTTACTGATAAATATCCACGCGACCAGGATTAGCAGTTATCGTCGTTTATTCCTTCTCTACTATATGCCCTCATGTGTAGCTTTTACTTACTTTTTAATTATTTAGTTTTTTAAATAGAGTTTAATCATCTGAACTGGTATCCTTTTACTTTTACCCTTTTTTTTTTCCCCCTTTTTCTTTCTAACAAGTTAATTTGTGTGTATATTTAAAGGTAAAAACAAGTCAATAACTCGTGACAATATTAAACTGGGAACTTGAAATCTATAGAGCCTATGAATTAAAGAAGTTTTAAAGTACAACGTTTTATAAAGTACTGGGAATTCGAAATATTGTAGTTCAAGTGTGCTTCTTTTTTTTCTTTTTTTTTTTTTTTCAGTGCACTTAAGAGTACTATTATTGTTGTTGTTGTTATTATTTAGTCGACGTCATTGCGCTTGTCTAAAGAAAAAGAAGATATGGAAAGAAAAAAGAGCAACAAAGGAAAGAAGAAAGGGTCAACATGAAATGAATAAATCGATGTAAGAAAATTTAATAGTTTATTTGGATGAACCTTTCTGATATTTATTATTGGATTTAAATATAATATCTATTTGGTTGGGTAAAAATGAAATTATTTACATGCAAAAGTTATGCCGTTAGACCGAGTCATGTGCTTTTCTAATATCAAGTGAAAGCTCCAAGTAGAACTCCTAAAATGTTCACATAAGATATTATTCTCTATTACATTCCCTATTTAGGGTTCGTTTCACCTTTCTCACCCTTATGGTACTTGTATGCTATCAGTCATTGAGGAATACTTAAGCTTAGAGGGGTCCCTTTCTCATAAAAAACAAATTCAATCCAACTCATATCCATATTTAAAATTTTAACTTCTAGAAATCTATATCATACTATTTTTTCTACGTACATTATTTATTCAAATGTTATCTTAAAAGAAAAAAAACATCACACATTTAATTTGAATATACAATTCAAATTCTATAAAAAAAAAATTCAATTTCAATTAACTTTAAAATGAAATCTATAATCCAAACGGGTTATAATATATGTTGTCTCATTATATTCTAAAAAAAAAAAAAAATCAATGCGATTTTATAAACATCACTTGTTTTCAAATAAAGCCACAATCAAATTTTCAAATCGAACATCTCATCTCAAAATTGAACGTTTCAATTATATTGTTCTGTGGGCTCCAAACCAAACACTTAAAATATCGTAATTTGCTTTGTAACAATTGAACCGTTAAATAAATTTAAAAAAAAAAATTTTTTTCCTAAGAAAGAAGATTCAAAACATTTATCTCTGTCGTCTTTCTTGCAGAACCAGACGGTCTGCAAGTTATAAGATAAAACGACGAAACAAGAAAGAAATTCAGAGCTTTCCTTCTTCTTATCAACTACTTTAACGATACGTACTACTAATATTTTAACCATTGAGAAACAAGAAAATTCCGGTTGAGTTTTTGTTAATATATCTACAGGACAGATTATTATTTTACTGGAAATTTATTCACTTTAGTGAGAGCTATTTTTCATTATTCTTATTCATATTATTATTATTATTATTATTTGGCAAACCCTCTACTTTTTCGTTAAGGAATGTTTGTTTTGTAATAAATACTTTCTTCCATTTCTGCTTGCGCCTATTAGGAATGGAGGTACGTCTTCCATAAACTTCTTTCGTTCTTATCACATAGGGAGAGAAAAGGAAAAAAGAACGAAAAAAAACCTCTCCAGAAATGGTATTTCTTGTACCTCTTAAAACCCTAACCCAGACCCATCTAATGACCTATAAAAGCCATCTTTTTCTTCTTCCTCTCTTTTGATCATCGCCTCCACAATGGCGCAGTACGCTTGCTTTCCTTTGCCTTCCGAGCCGCTGGTCCCGTGGGAGGTTTTCAAGAGTTTCCACACCATCGACCGGAATTTCTACTCCCGCCTCGTCTTCGAACTCACCCGAGGCCCCGGCGAGTCGATGAAAGTCATGGCTCTCTGGCTCTGGATTGAGAAGCACAATTTCGTTCCACTAGGTTACCATTGGATCCTCAGAACTCTGCTCCCTTCCCACCCCAGCCCTCTCAACGCCTTCGCCGATGAGTCCATCGCTGCCCTCAAAACCATGGAGTGGGAGCCCCATCGCCTGCACCGGCACCCTCGGCGTTCGATCTCCCCATGTTCTGGTCCATGACGAGGAAATTGGTGTCGCTAAATGTTGGAGAACGTCCTTGATTTGCTTGATTGTCTGTCTTGATTCACTGAACTGCTATATTACAGATTTGAGGAATCGAATCTGTACACTTTCCTTATTTTGTATTTTCCTTAATTCTAGAGATTGTACAGCTTTTCATTTGCTTCCTTTCCTTTTATTAGCCTAGAGAAGTCAACTAGAATTTGTATATAGCTTGTATTCTGCACATTTGTGTTTGTATCAATAAGATGAAAGCTTTCCACCAAACTTTCTTTTTTGTCATGGTAACAGAGATAGGGCTAATGCTCTTCAGTTCTGTTTAATTTCATCATTACCCACTCATACTCTTCCTTTCAATTTCTTCCAGCTTTTTTTTAAAATACTTGTTACCATGTCTACCACAAAAGACGTAGTTAGCAAAAATCCTGTTTTTAGTTTACACCCTTCAGATAACCCCGGAGCCATTTTGGTTACTTCTCTTTTAAATGGAGAAAATTATACCATGTGGAGTAGAGCCATGATCAAGGCTCTTAGTGCAAAGAATAAGTCTGGTTTTGTCAATGGAACAATTGCAAAGCCATCCGCTTCAGACGCAAGTTTCGGACTGTGGAAACAGTGTGATGACATGGTTGCCTCTTGGATCGTGAATGCTGTGACTCCAGAGATTGCAGGAGATGCTATTTATGCAGAGACAGCAAGAGACTTATGGGCTGACCTAGAAGAAAGATTTTCACAGATCAACGGGCCGCGGATCTTTGAACTCCAACGAAAGATCAGTTCTATATCCCAAGGTCACGACTCTATTACTGTTTATTATTCAAAGTTGAAAAGTTTATGGGATGAACTAAATATTTACTCTCCTGCACCCCCTTGTTCGTGTGATTCAAACAAGACTTTTGAGGCTTACAGAGATAGAGACCGTACTATGCAGTTCCTTATGGGTTTAAATGAAACTTATACGACTGTGCGAGGCCAAATTTTATTGATGAATCCAATTCCAGCTGTGGGAAAAGTTTTCTCATTGATGCTTCAAGAGGAGAGACAACGCAGCATTATTAGTACGAGACCGACAATAGAGTCCGACTCTACTGCCTTAGCAGCAAAAGGAAACAATTGGCCAGGAAAATTTCCAAGGCAAAACGCTCCCAATGGTCCTAAACCAAGCTGTGATTATTGTGGAAAGGTAGGACACATCAAAGAAAAGTGTTACAAGTTGCATGGCTATCCTCCTGGTCACAAGTTTTACAAGGGTCCAAACCAATCGACACTTGGCCAAGCATCAGCTAACCAATGTTCGTTGAATCTTGGAGAATCACAAGCCTTCCCTTTCACACCAGAACAATGCCAACAGATCTTGGCTTTACTTAACAATCAGCCAAGATCAAATCTAGTAGGTAATGATGCTTCACAAAGCAATTTGTCAGGTATTGCCCTTAATGCTGTCCACTTACCACATTCAAATTCTTGGATTATTGATTCCGGGGCAACTGACCATATGGTTAGTTCCTCTTCAATTCTTACCCATATCACGTCTACATGTTCAAGAACCGTCAAACTACCTAATGGGGTAGATGTTGAAATTACCCACATTGGTAGAGTCCAGTTGACTCCAGATATTGTCTTGAATAATGTTCTTTGTGTGCCTAGCTTCCAGTTCAATTTGATTTCAGTTGGAAAGCTTATTCATGATGCAAATTGTCTTGTAACATTCCTTTCTAATTCTTGCCTTATACAGGACCAGTCCTCGAAGAAGATGATTGGAGCGGGTAAATTACATGGTGGCCTATTTCTATTTCAATCACCATCAGTTGTTCATCCAAAATGTCTACAAGTTGTGTCTTCTTCAAACCTTTGGCACCAACGTCTTGGACATCCAAGTCATAAACGTCTCAAGTTGATTTCCAATTATGTTTCTGATCTAAAATTTTCTGTTCTCTTGCTAACAAACTCGCCTTCCATTTCCTCTAAGTAATAAAAATTCCTTTCAACCATTTGAAACAATCCATTGTGACATTTGGGGAAAATATCATGTGGCTTCTTTATCTGGTGCTCATTACTTTCTCACCATTGTTGATGACTATACAAGATGTACTTGGGTTTTTCTTATGCGATGTAAGAGTGAGACACGCACACTTCTACAATCTTTTCACACTTATGTTGAGACTCAATTTAAAAAGAAAATCAAAGTTCTTCGATCTGATAATGAGTGGGAATTTGAAATGACAGATTTTTACCAAATGAAGGGAATTATTCATGAAAAGAGTTGTGTTGACACCCCCCAACAAAATGGGATTGTTGAAAGAAAACATAGTCATTTGTTAAATGTAGCTCGTGCTTTGCGTTTTCAATCGGGCTTACCTTTACGATTTTGGGGAGAATGTGTTTTGACTGCTGCTTACCTTATTAACCGCACACCCACTGCTCTTCTTTCTGATAAGACACCTTATGAAATGCTTTTTTATTCCATTCCTTCCTACTCTCATTTGAAAGTTTTTGGGTGTTTGTGTTATGCTACAAATTCAAGTGCTTCAAAAACAAAATTTGATGCTAGAGCAACTCGTTGTGTCTTCCTTGGTTATCCTTATGCCCAAAAGGGTTATAAACTTTATGACTTGCACACAAAAAGAATTTTCATATCTAGAGATGTGCAATTTCATGAAAATATTTTTCCTTTCATTCAACAGACAACTCCACCCTCTGATAACCTTGTTCTGCCAGACTCTCTCATTGAACATAGTCACAATAATCCTAGTCCTCAGCCTACCATGCCTATTGATGAAGAATTGAGTGATGAAAATAACCAAACAGTTGATGACCATCCTCCTACATCACCACCGGTTAGAAGATCCACTCGTGAATCTCGTACTCAATCTTATCTTCAAGATTATCACTGCAAGTTGGTCACCTGTAATTTATCATCTCCAGAGTCTTCTTTAAGTCCTGTAAGTACTTCTCATCCTTTACATCATTATCTTTCCTATGACAAATTTTCCCTTTCTCATCGTTCCTTCCAAGCATCCATTTCATCTACCACAGAACCAAGGAGTTTCAAACAGGTAATGCTTAATGCAAACTGGAGGAATGCAATGTCAGAAGAAATAAAAGCTCTTGAAGATAATCAGACTTGGACACTCACATCATTGCCCCAAAATAAACGGGCAATAGGATGCAAATGGGTGTACAAAATCAAGTACAAAGCAGATGGTACTATTGAGCGTTACAAAGCTCGTCTCGTCACCAAAGGTTATGATCAACAAGAGGGGCTCGACTACCAAGAAACATTTGCACCTGTCGCAAAGCTTACTACCATGCGTTGCTTACTAGCCATTGCTGCAGTGAAAAATTGGAGCCTTCACCAACTTGACATTAGTAATGCTTTTCTTCATGGGGATTTAGATGCAGAAGTTTATATGCATCTTCCACCAGGTTACAAAGAAACAACAAGTCGAGATGTGGTATACAAGCTTCAAAAGTCTCTCTATGGTCTTAAACAAGCCTCCCGTCAGTGGTTTGCAAAACTCTCAAACAAGTTGATGAGCTCTGGTTATAAGCAATCAAAGGTAGATTATTCGTTATTTACTAAAGTGGTGAAAAATACTCTAACTGTTATTCTTGTGTATGTAGATGACATCATCATTGCAGGCGATGACTTGACTGAAATTCAAATGATCAAGGAGAGATTACGAAGCAGTTTCAAAGTAAGAGATCTTGGTGACTTGAAATTTTTCCTTGGCATTGAGGTTGCCCTCTCAAAAGATGGGATTTATTTGAGTCAACAAAAATATGTTCTTGAACTACTAGAGGAATTTGGTGCTCTTGGCTCACGCCCCTCCAAAACACCAATGGAACAAAATTTAAGGCTCTCTAAATCAGAAGGGGAACTTGCCTCGGATCCTTCATCCTACCGGCGATTAATTGGGCGGTTGCTTTATCTTACAGTTACTAGACCAGACATTGCTTATTGTGTTCAAATACTAAGTTAGTTCCTTGCTCAACCACGCCAACCACATTATCTTGCTGCCACACGGATTTTGCGATATCTCAAAGGGAGTCCAGGACAAGGCATACTACTATCCTCCTCCAGTTCACTTCAACTACATGCCTATTGCGACTCAGATTGGGCGAGTTGCCCAGATTCCAGGCGTTCTGTCACAGGTTTTTGTATTCTACTTGGTGATTCTCCCATTTCATGGAAATCCAAGAAACAATCTACTGTGTCTCGATCCTCTGCAGAGGCAGAATATCGAGCGATGGCTTCAACCTGTTGTGAAATAAGTTGGCTGCTCTACTTGCTTACATACTTTGGAATTAATCATTCCCAACCTGTTTCTCTTTACTGTGATAATAAAGCAGCCTTACACATTGCAGCTAATCCTATTTTTCATGAACGAACTAAGCACATTGAAATTGATTGTCACCTAGTTCGTGAGAAAATTCAAAGGGGCATTGTTCGCACGGAATTTGTTCGTTCACAACAACAACTAGCAGACATTTTTACCAAATCACTTGGAAGTGATTCTTTCAATGGACTTCTTTCCAAGATGAGCGTTCAAAACCTTCACTTGCCATCTTGAAGGGGGGGTGTTGGAGAACGTCCTTGATTTGCTTGATTGTCTGCCTTGATTCACTGAACTGCTATATTACAAATTTGAGGAATCAAATCTGTACACTTTCCTTATTTTGTATTTTCCTTAATTCTAGAGATTGTACAGCTTTTCATTTGCTTCCTTTCCTTTTATTAGCCTAGAGAAGTCAACTAGAATTTGTATATAGCTTGTATTCTGCACATTTGTGTTTGTATCAATAAGATGAAAGCTTTCCACCAAACTTTCTTTTTTGTCACTAAAAGACTTCTGCGACAACAGGGGCAATGTCGCCTACGGCGTCAACAAGATGCTCGACCAAGTGTGCATTAGGGCTTTTCAGGACCTCATGCAGCATGCGTTGGACATGAGGGCGGTGACCGCGGGGAGATAGCGAGGACTAGTACTCAAAATCTTGCACCCGTCACCGTGCCGATGATGAGGATGCCATTGCGCTTCGAACCGGTGATGATGTCAACACCTCCACCTCCAATGCATCTGCCACCACCACCTCCAATGCAGTTGCCTCCGCCGCAGCATTTTGTTGGGGTTATGCCCTCGGTGCCGCAGTACGTGCAGCAACATTATGTGCCAAATGGAGATGGTGGCCATGGCTTTCTTGGATCGAACCCTAACGATGATCTCGTCGGAGTGCGTGGGATTAATTATGAGGATTATAATTTTAATCATGATTTGGTCGAATTTCTGACGAGGAGTTTGGATTTGAATAGTGATCATGAAGATCACTACAAAGAGGATTTTTATTATTATCAGCCTGCTGATCAGGTGGATCTTGTTCCTGCGGATGAGAGGACCATTTTTCTCACTTTTTCTAGAGGATACCCTATTTCTGAGACCGAAGTCAGAGATTTTTTCACTCGGTACAGTAAACCTAAATCTCTCTGAACAATTAGATATTTTTTGTTATTTTGCTTCTTTTTCGGCGACTTTTATTTTTAGTGTAATAGATAGTTTTGTTCTGTGTAGTCGTACTACATAGCACGTGTTTGTTTGTCTTTGCGAAATTTTAGGGATCTCCTTGTCTGTGAAATTGGGGGTATATTTTTCAGCTATCAAAGCGAAGTTATAATGAGTTGTTTTAGGAGAAGAAAAACCTTTGAAAGAGATTTTTATTGTTCTTCAACAAGGAAGAAGAATTTTCTTGAGTTTTGGAATTTGAAGATATTGCACGTTTGTCCTATTTTTCAAATTAGATCTTTTATTTTTTGAAGGCAGATCATAGTATATGATCATTTCTTTCTTTCTTTCTTTTTTTTTTTTTTTGTTTTTTTTTTTGTTTTTTTGAAAAATTGAGGGATCTTCTTTTGCTATTAAAATATTTCATCAGGAAATATATCTAATATTACAAACTTTTTTTTTTCTTGAATTTTGGGATGCTGATTCAAACTCTATACCTTATAATGGAACAGTTAGATTATGTTTGTAATCATATAATAACTCTTAACTTTAGACTTTAGCACAATGAGGGGTTACCTTGCAATAAAAAACCCAAAACAAATCAACCAAAGCAAAAATACAATACTTGGTTCTTTCAATTCACAATTTAAAAAACAATATATTTCATAAAACTGAAAGAATCTTTTAATTCTTGTTAAATTCTTCAGTTCACTAGGGAACAAAAGAATTATTTTATAAGAAAGAAAACACAAAACAAAAACAAAATGATCATACCAATTTCTTATTGTGATTTAACTTGGAAAACTAGATATATATATATATATATATATATATATGCTTGTTTTAGATTTTTACACAGAGATTAATCATACATATTATTTTCTTGCAGGTAATGTCCATGTTAGTTATCATTTAACATGTAATCTTTGACCTGTGCTAGGTGCAATTTGAGTATTAGTTTGTCTTGCACAAGAGAAAAAAAAAGGGTTAACTTTTCGACATAGAAAGAAATAGGGCAAGGTTTATTCTTATTATTTGTTCAGAGGAGAAAATCTGAAACAATGCAAAGCAAAAACAAAAAAGAGATTTGTTACATGTTGTGATTTCAATTTGAAGCAACAATTTTTTTATAACTGTATGCATCATGTGCATATTCATACTGCTTTTGTGGTCTTGTGTGGTTGCGGTAAATTTCTGTATATTTTATGATTGAGGCTATTTATAAGCAGTTGTTTCATATATAAATGTGTATATATAACATATGAAAGAAAAAAACACAAAACAAGACAAAAACAAAAAGAGAATTGCGTTATTAATTTCGATTTTGTAACTTGGAAACCGTACGAGTGTTTATATTTTCTATGAACCATGGCGTTTACTCTACTTTTTCAAAGGAGAAGACATGAAACAAAACAAAAACAATAAAAATAAAAAGTGAATGTATACATATCATGATTTCAATCTGTAGAACTATAATTTTACGAAATTGTTTGTATGTACATATTTATATGCTGTTTTTTGTGGTCTTCTTGCGGTTGTGGTAACTTATTTGGATATTGTCTGACTGAGGCTATCTATATGCAAATGCTTCATATATATATATTTTTTTATATATATGACCACAACAACACAAAACAAGATAAAAACAACACGATATATGTTATTGTCATTTGAAACTTAGAAACTATAGACATGTTTATATTTTCTATGATTCATGGCATATAGTTTTTTCTGCAGTAATTAACATACATGTTATCATCATGAACAACATAAATTGGGTATCCTCTAGAAAAAGTGAGAAAAATGGTCCTCACAATAAAAATAAAAAGTGATTGTATACATGACCATTTATTTAAAAATATATATACATATACATGTTTGTTGTGGACATGCAGTAAATTTGGAGATACACTCTACTCTAATTTTCTTGCAGGAATGTCCATGTTATTGTATGCAATGTTTACAGATCTATAGTTTTAAAATATAATGTTATTTTGGTTTGCAATATTTTGGTAACTCTAATATGTACAAGCATGTTTAACTTAATCTGTACTGCTTTTTGTGGTGTTCTTGTGGACGTGCAGCAAATTTGGTGATGATCTGATTGAGGCAATCATTATGCAAGATGGTCGATTCCCAGACGACCGGCCACTCTATGCTCGGCTTGTTGTCCGCTCCTTGTCTGCTGTTGATTTTGTCCTTGAAGGACGCGGAAGAGTGAAATTCTCCATCGATGGAAAGGATATTTGGGCAAGGAGGTGTGTCCGCTTGGACAATATTGTCATGTGAAGTACTCCCCCTTAGAAAGATCAGCCGCCGGAACCGCAGCCAGGCACTTCACCGTCAGAAGCTAGCTAGCGACACAATTTCGATGTTATGGCATTTTGTTGGTGGCCTTTTAAGTTTTCATGCATTTGATATTCCCGATTTCAGTACCGTACGTACTTATCAGGATTTTGGGGTTCAAAATCCGGTTTAGGGTTGATCAATACATCTCATTTTGCTTGCTAGTTGAATTTTGATATTTTGTTGAGATATAACTCTTCTTCTGACTATTTCTATCGGTGACATTTTACCAGCAGTTGGAGGGCATGATCCAGTTTGAATTTATAATTATCTTATAATTACTGGGATTTTTTTCGTTTATTTTTTATTTTTTATTTTCCTGACATGTTGTGTGTACACTGTCGCTGGATGTTATGGTCTTAGATTATACTCATGATCAGTTTGCTGGTGATGAAAATGTGATTTAGGGCTTTCACCTATTTTGTTAGAGAATGCTTAATTTTAACCTTTCTTTCTTTTTCTTTTTTTCTTTTTTTTTTTTTTTTTTGAATGTCTTTTCTTTTCAAGGAAGTATGCTTTGGTAGAGGTTAAAAAATCTATATATCCAAGTGGAAAAGATAACGAGGCCGAAAGTACAAAGACCTCTTAATTACAAGCTTAGGACTCGTAATAGGACAATTTAAATTAAGAAAATCTTAATGATTTCAACTTGGTTACTCTTTATTGTTTTGTTAATTTAATTTGGTTGTTTGTTTTGGACCTTGTGATCTCTAATGTATATTTTGCTAATTGTTATTGAGTAGTTACGAATGGTTAATTAATTAAGACTTAGATCGTCTTTAAATTTAGTTTTATTAGTTTTAGATTCTTTGATTTCAATTGTGATAAACAAAATGTTCGGAATTGCACAAGTAGGGCTGATAATTTAGGTTGTGGTGTGTTAAGTTTTTTTTTTTTTTTGAGTCCGAGTTAGAGTTTTGCAAATTCGTGTGGGTTCCAAATTGACATGAACCCTGACTTGTGAACACGAATTGTCAATCTTACGTACCACACATATTAGAAAGGATTATATCAATCCATGTAAGGCTAGGCCATATTGCAGAAAATGGAATGGAACTCCTAACGAGGACCCTAAGAGCCTCAAATGGAGGTTTCGAACAACCCAAGTCTTACATCAAATATGCATTAAAGGGATCACTAATATTTAAAGGGGTGTTTGGTGAATGAGTTTAGTCTAAGATTTTTAAATTTCAATAGTAATTTTTCAGAAAAGACAAAAAAAATTTTCAGAAAAGATAAAAAAACTTTTTCAGAAAAAGACAAAAACCATAATGAAAAAAATACAACTTAATTTAAACTAAACTTGAAACCAAATTAACTTCCTTAAGTGTAGATTAGTTAGGAGTCAATAATTAGCTTCAGGGAACATCTTTGGGTGACAGTTTAACTGCTCTTACAAGTTATCAAAAAAAAAAAAAAAAAAGTTTAACTGCTCTTACAGGCCGATCCAACCAAATAAAAAATTGTCTTATATTTATAAAATAGAAGTCCAACCCCTTTCTTGAGTTCTTACTGTAGTCAATTAGTTGTGTTGAGTTGAAAATCCGGTTCTTTGTTGATCAGGACTTAATGGAGATAATATAAATGAATTTGAAATATTGATCTTTTTTTAATAGTTTATCTGTATATTTGCAGTGCTACGTACACTATGGTGATTTTGATTTTGGTTGAAATTTGTGTTTGCATTATTTTCATAGTTAATGATTCCCGAATTATATATACACCTTATTTTATTTTATATCGGTCTCTAAATTTTAATTTTATATATTATACTATTTTAAAATTTTTTATTGTTAGGTAAACGGTCCTATATCAATCTTTCGTAAAACACTGACTGAAAAGTAAACATGTTCAAATTACATAAACTACATTTTTCAGAGGAGTATAATAAGGTTTAATTATTATGTCTTTACTTATATATAAATTTCGTGTGATTAGAATGTGTTTAATTCCTCTCTAGTTTTTTTTTATTTATAAAATATTGGTAAATGGGCTGTCGGCGTAACAGTAAAAAAAGTCTACGAGAAAGTGATGTGTAAAGATTGGAAGTTAATAATTAACATGAGATATGGTGCACTCGTTCAGGGACCCTATTAATTATAAAATAATCCTCTGTCTTTTGGCATCACATTTTATAAATTATTGATTGATACCATGTGCATTTCTTTTTTCCTTTGAATTAAAAAGAAAAGTCATTCCAATTAGGAATAAACTTGATTATACAAAGAGGAAACAGTTTACAATTGGGAATGGATAAAAGCGCCAAATCCCAAGAACAAGGCTCTGGAGTACAAAATAGCAATGCAGATTGAAAGAGGTATTCAAATTCTATATCTTAATTTTTTATTTTCATTTTTATTTTTGAGTTTAAACTTTTTTTGGTTGTGAATGTTGCTGAGGTTCGTACGCTGAAAATGTACGTGGACTTGTTATATTATCAACATATGGTTTTGATATTTGAGTTCAGATTTATTATCCTATTTTACTATCTTATAAAATTGTTTATCTAATTAAATGAACTTAATATCTCAGTTTATCACCTAAATTTTTAGCGTTTGGTTTCCTAGTAATTGAATATTGCAATGATATTGATCTTCGCTATATATGTTATATATAAATTGTTTATCTATTGTTTTGATGCTTCGGATTTGTTTTTAATTCTGGTTCTTTGAATTTTATTCTCCCTTTCTTTACTTCTAATTTTTTGAACCATTCCTATTTTTCTTTTTTACTTATAATATTAAGTAGTAGACTTATCACTTATAGTGCAAGATTTTCGTATTCTTTTCAACGAAGAAAAAAATATTGACGTATTCAAATAATGAGTGCAAGTCAACCTAATTTGTGATGTGTTATAATCTTTTGATGCTAGTTGTCCACTAATTCAATGTTTATTCTAAGGTTTTGCTGAGATAACCGTATAGAGGACGGGGCTATCCATGACTAAGTAGGGGCTTTCACCCTCAATGATTTTTTTTTGTTAATTTACCTCTAAGAGCTTTAAATTTTACTAATTTTCACTAATAAAATTTGATTCTCTTTCTACACAAACCATCAAAATATTTTATCTTTATTATACGTCCTTACTGACATAATAGACTGGTTCTGCAGCGAAGCGTATGTTAGTATCACATGCATTTTGGAACATATACATACATATGTGACACAATAGACTGGTTCTGCAGCGAAGCGTATGTTAGTATCACATGCATTTTGGAACATATACATACATATGTAACTGTATGCGACTATACATATAAGCCCATGCAAAATACATTTTGTGTGATAAAAGATCAAATCATGTAGGTCGTTACAAAGGAAATCGAGAAGGATGATAATTTAGGAAGTCCAACTTAAATTAGTGTTAGATCTAGATTCATACATATCTATATATTAGTTGAAATCACGTGCAAAGCACATGTGAAGTACAAACATTCCAAATTTGTTAAAATAAGTATAAAATTTTCAATGATAGAACATTTTTTTTTTTTACATTGATTCAAAAATATATATAAATTTTTTGGCACATTTATTATGCTATAACAAAAAAGAGTAAATACATATATAAAAATACATTTTTATCGGGACAAATTTGATTAAGAAAGTAAATTCATTAAAAAAAAGAGAATAAAGAAAGAAAAATTTAGAAAAAGTTATCAAAGGAGAGAGGAGAGAGAGAGAAATAAAGAAAAAGTTGGGGGGGGGGGGGGGGACATCCTCACAAAAAGAAAAAATAATATTGAACCAAATTTTTAAATAATGTTTTAGAGAATTTCACTCTTTTAATATAGTTATTATTGATGGATATTTATCGTATAGAGTTTCCCACATTCATACTTTTCCGAGGATTTACAACTCAATCTTTTCACAAGACCTATTAGTTAAATTTTGCCAATGTGTTTAAATATTTAACTGCTTGTGGGAACTCTATCGGTTGTTTTTTAATTGCAAACTTAGTGTTCATAGAGTTGAAAACAAAAATTGATCCGTGATAGTTTTAATTTGCAAGTTGAAGAAGTTGTGGAGCAACAACATCTTTTCTCCTTTTTTTTAGAATAAATTTAAAATACACACACACACACACATATATATATATATATTTGTGCATTATGAAATTGCAACTTGTTAGTTTCAAAATTTATAAGAAAAAACAGCAACGTTATAATTTTGTAAGCATTTAGAGGATTTTAAATGATATGTGTTGTGTGAATATTATAGAGTTTGAATCTTACAATTAAAAAGATAGTGCCACTACATAATTACAAAATAGAAAATCAAGACATCATACATGACTTTGAAATAGTGTAATACAATAATCTCTAGTAGCGTTAATTAGTTTGTGGTGTCATGTTCTTTCTACATGAATATCAGGTTTGAATGAATCTGTCATTACATATGTTTCTCATTTATTACGCTATACTTAGAGCACGCATTTGGCGGGCGTGAAATAATTTATTATCTAACTTATTAATTGAGAGGGCTGTAAGAAAAAATATTTAAATGTGGGTATATATGTGAAAAGAATTGTTATAATAAGGACAAAGAAAAAAAAAAAAAAAAAGGCAAGCAAAAGTGAAAGTTAAAAAAAAAAATACCACATAACAAATATTAAAAGTATCACATGATGAGAACTGAAAGCGTCATGTGACGGATTTTAAAATAGGGACAAAACCATAATCTAGTGCTTTTGTATATGGTAAAGAGATATAAAGAGATTATATTGGATGGAGGACCACATAAATATATATGGATTGCAAAAACCATGTTTCTTTCTTGGAGTAGTACTAGCTAACTCAATACTCATCAAATATATGCATATATAGCATCATAAGATTCACCAAAAACAATATAATATAATATGTAATATTGTTAATATATGTCCGGGGGAGAGGCCCACAAGACGCGTGGTGGGAAATAACATGCTCTGTGAGGACGAGAATCAGTGGAAGCATTTTCCGGCTAGCTCATCATTGATAGCATTCCATTACACACTGACATGATATGATGGATGGTACAGATATTCAGCACTTAGCTATATGTGTGTGTGTGTGTACATTATCATGGTATCACGTCAAACAGGACTGACCATTTTCAACACTTCTATTTTTTAGCACGTCTACCACGTCACCATGTGGGTCATTTTGGAATCCACTTATAATTAGACATGTCTAGTCGTATACTGCAATTGGCACATATAAAATGAATTTGTTCATTAAATTTTATTCCGGAGGTTGCATTGAAAATGTGATTGTCGTTTCCCTTTTAGTCGGAACATTTTTTATGACGTGCCTCAGTCACAACACTTTTGTATATGATTAAGGATTTGTTTGGTAAATTAGTTTATTTTAACTTAAATTGTATTTTTTTTTGTCTTTTTTCCAAAAAGTTTTTGTCTTTTTCTCAAAAAGTTTTTTGTCTTTTCTGAAAATTCAAAAAAATTTACTATTACAACTAAAATATTTCAACTCAAACTAACGAACCAAACACACTATAAAAATCTCAAAGGCTAAAAATTTTATTCATGACAAATTTCATATTAACTACAAGATTTTGGCCAAAAATGAAATTTAGTGACCCAAAAATATTGTGACTAAAAAAGTGATAAGAAAATATTTTGACTAAATGTTTATGTTTTTGTTTTTGTTTTTTTTATTTTTTATTTTTAGTGTTTTTTTTTTTTTAGTGATATAGGTATCTACATTACAGAGTGCGTACAAGTTCTTCTTGTAGAAACTCCTCTCCCTCTTTTTTTATTTTTTTTTAAATACAAATTATTCTCATTTATGTCTCTTAAATTTAGGATGATTTTCACTTTATCTCTTGAATTTTAAAAGCTCTCATTTATTCTTTAAGCTTTGACCACTTTTTTTAAACACATGAGAATATTTCAAAGAATAAAGTGAGAGTGTTTAAAGATTAAGAGGTAAAATGAAAATGATTTTAAAATTCGGAAAGTATAAGTGATCAGATTGAATTTTTTATTATTGTACTTAATATAACATCTTATTGATTTTTTTTATTATTGTACTTAATATAATATTTAAATATGATATTTCGTATAACATAGAGCGGTTAATAGGTGTTAATCGATAATGCAGTGTTCTAGTTTCTTAATTGATCATTGTTGTCTCTTTCTCTTCCGTTTAAAAATTATTAAAAAAAACAAAACAAAAAAAAAAACACAGTATCTTAAGGTTTGTAAGTCTAAAAAACAATGCAACATATATATCCTTGAAAAAAGTTATATTAAGCTTGCTTCATCATCTTGGCAGTTTAAACGTAACATCTTTCCCTTTGGTTTGTCGGTCCAAAAAAAAATATTGGATATTCTTAATCATGCCTGAATTTTATAGTCATTCTTATTTGGCTGTATCAACTTTAAAAACTCTCACTTTGTCCCTTTCATTTTAAATTTACCAGTATTTTATCTCTTCTATCATATTTTTATTAGTTAAAAACTGATGAGAAAATAGGAGAATTATTCTTGCTAAATCTATTCTGTTAGGATTTCTAATAAAGCAAATTGAAAAAATCACATAACTGCATCTAACTCACTTTTTTTCTATCTATTTTTAACTGAAACAATATTGATAAAAGGGGATAATCAAAGTTTAGTGGGTAAAGTTGGAGTTTTTAAAGTCCATGAAGACAAAGTGAAAAGGATCCCAAAATTTAATGAGTATAGATGAGAATAATCACTAGTAAAAATTGTCCATTCGACGATGGTTATTAATTGTCATCCAACGTTAACACGACGGTTAGACAACCGTCATGTAATCCACCGTCGTGGAAAGTTTTAAGATACGACGATGGTTAACAAACTATTATGGTCAGCGATATTCCACAACAGCTAACACCATCGTCGAATAGAGAAACAAGGCGGCAAAACTTGCTAATGCGAAGAATTAGCACGACAGTTTTTTCCAATTTTGTTGTGTAAATCCAACCTTACACGACAGTTTATTTAGTTGACGGTTTTGGTGAAAAACCGTCGTGCAAAGTCCAACATTAATTTAAAAAAAATTGCATTTTTCTAGTGCTTTCCCACAGGTGGCCTAACCAGTGCGCTATCTAATACACGGCCTAGAATAGAATTGACAAAATAATACATACATTGTATCAATACAAATAACATCTACTACATTAGAAGTTTACATATCATATTTAATGAATTGTATTACAAATTTAGATCATTCTCCCCTAATCGAAATCATCACCGGTATAAAATATTTTGCTTTGAAGTAAGTATAATTCATTAGTATTGGAGACTATGTCCCTCATAAAACCTAAAAGAAAAAAACCACATTCAACATTACCCTCTTGGCGAGGACAAGAACGATCAAATATATTTGTTTTATAGTCTCGTCTCTTTTTGTTCTCTTATCCGACTATAAGCTTCAATCCATTAGGGCTCTAGTAAGTTTGCAAAATTCAAAATAATTAAAATAAATGCCATTAAGATTAAATCACAATTTAGCATATGAAATTAACTTACATATTCATTAGATTAATAAAATCGTCATATTCCTTCTCCTTACAGCTTCACCACATGATTTTAAACAAGCACTCCGAAACTCTTCATCCACGATGAAAGAAGTAATATTTTCTTTCCAAATTAGGTATTTCCTTCTGTCTAAATCACAGTATCTCCAATCTTGTATCCATATTGGAACGTGCTTTCGGGCGAGTATAGCAATCCAACTCATCAATTCATCATCATGCTTCCTTTCTGATTGTCCTTTCTCATCAAAAATGACTTCAATTCTTTCTCCTCTTTTCCTTACTTTATGGACTCATTTTATTAGAGTTACCTATCATTTACCGTCAGAATTGGGATTAAATAGGTCTCCTTTTCATGGTTTTTCCTTTTTGCATACTGTAGTTCTATTTTGTATGATTTTTTATTGCAACATTCACTATATTTAATGCAACATAAATGTACAAAACAAACAAATAATCGGTCCAATTCAATCTAATCAAATTCATATTCACCAAGAAAACAACAAATTCGAATATACTACACTAAATCTAAATCTAGATTATTAAAAAACCATTTTTTTTTGCTTGTATATTAAATAATCAAACAAATAATCATTCTAATTCAATCTAATCAAATTCATATTCACCAAGAAAACAACAAATTTAAGCATACTACACCAAACCTATGTAGTTAAAACACCACTTTTTTGCTTGTATATTAAATAATTTTCCAAATTGCCCTGCAAATGCAAGATTGTCCTAAAAAAATCTGGAAAAAAACACCATAAATAATTTTCATATAATTAACCAAACGAAATTCTATTTTTACATTTCATCGAGCATGCGATGGGTGAAAAAAAAAAATGCATCGAATATAGTACACAAAAATCTTAAACTGTCAATTCTCAACAGAATATAGGGGGAGTTTGGTGGAGTAGTTTGAGTTGAGATTTTTAAGTTGGAATGGTAAATTTTTTTGAATTTTCAGAAAAGACAAAAAAGTTTTTGGGAAAAAGACAAAAATTTTTTGGGAAAAAGACAAAAAAAATTTTGAGATGAGATGAGATGAGTGGGTGTACCAAACGCCCCCATAGTCTACAAAGAGCAACAAAAAAAAATTTTGAACAATAGTAAATACACAAACTACTCTCCAAGAAAGTTACTAAAAAATTGTGCGTTTGTATTTTTGTTGGAATTAACTCATCAAGAAATTTATTATTTCTTTCTCCACAATTTCTTAGCAACTAAACATTCCACAAAACCCTTGACCAAATTATCTCAAACTCCAATTTTCCCAAAACAGCTAAACCACACAAGATTTAGACATAAAAAGACAGCATTTCCTCCAAGAAAACAAGAAATTGAACAAAAGAGTCACCCTGCTTTTCTCAGAAGCAAAAGAGTCACAACTTTTTCTAGACGGCCTTGTTGGGAAAAGAGGGCGGCGGCGGCAGTAGTGGGAAAAGGAGAGAGAAGGGAGGACTATGGCCTTGTGAGGAGGAGAGAGCGGCGGCGGTGGCGTTGGTTGGGTCAGCGGAAGAAGGAGAGAGAGGGGAGTATGGCGGCAGTGGCGGCGGGAGAAGGAGATAGAGGGTAGGGTAGTGCAGTTGCTGGAAGGAAAAGGCGGCAACGACAGTGGCAGTGAAAACGAGGAGAAACAGTCGTGCAAGCGAGAGGGAGAGAGAAGGGAGGGGGGCAACAACGAGAAGGAGGAGGAAAGAGAGATGAAAATGAGAAAGGGTGAGGGAAGGCGTGAGGAAAATGAGTTTAGTATAGGGTTTACGCGTAGATTTAAATGCCCTTTTTTTTTTTTCTGAAAGTTTACACGACAGTTCCCTATAAAAACCGTCGTTTTATGTTGAGATTATACGACGGTTTAAGAAAATTGTTGTTGAAAGTGGAAATTCAACGACGATTTATGGCCGTCATTGAATCTCCACTTTCAACAACGATTTTATTAAACCGTCGTATAATCAAAGACTTACGTGATAGTGTTTCAAACCATCATCATATTTGAATATTTTACAACAGTTTTCGGATAACTTACTCTGTTTCGTGTTTTTGACCCACTTTAAATGACAGTTTTTGTAAAACCGTTGTTTAATCTCCGTCATTTATTCTAACTTTTGTAGTAGTGAATCCAAAAATATATTTACACATTGTGTATGTCTTAATCCTATATTTTTAGAGTAGTTTTTTTTTTTTTTTTGGGCTTAAACAGTAGATTGGTACACCGATTATGCATTTGGCTCTCACCTACCGCATTTGGTTTTTCTTTATTTATATTTTAGTTTAAAAAAAAAAAGGGAATATATTTATTTTTATGAAAATATATGGGTACCTAAGCCAACTCCCTCTATGGATACTGCGTGGGAGTCCCACCCATTTCAATTAGTACCACCCGGCCACTTGCCTTACTCATGTGGATGTGGTGCTCCTATTTAAAATTTGACATTGCATCACATTTCTGATTTTTTTTTTTAAAACTTTTTTATGTTGACAAAAATAAAGTAGTATGAATATCTCTCGAACATTAAACCATTAGCATCAATATCCTTGTATTTTGATAGATTTTTAAGGTTATTTTTGTAATTATATACATTTTAATTTAAAGTAACCTTTTATTATACTGGTATCACATCAGTTTTAAGTAAATAAAATGTACGTGATTTCTAACAGTTTAAAATTCTAGAGATATATAAGCACTACTTTTTCAATATTCAGGGATAAAGTTACAAATGTACTAAAACATAGAGGACAAAAATAAAGTTTTTCCAAGTCTTATATAGTCAAAATATAAAATATTGAATGTTTTTGCCAATGGTTTAAAGTTTGAGAGGTATTCTTGCTAAATGTTTAAAGTTTGAGGGGTACAAACACCAGTTTTCAAAATTCGGGGTTAAAGTTATAAGAATATTAAAATTTAGGAGGAAAAAAAGTTTATCCTTATTAAATTATACTTTAGTTGTTGTCATGTCAATAATTATATCCATTTAATAGACGGAAAAAGAAAAAATGATAGCATTTTATGATTCAGGGAGTATTTTTACTGGTTTTCAAAATTCAGTAAATAAAGTTACAAGAGCACCATAATTGAAGGAGCAAAATGAAATTAACAATAATCTATGTGTTCAAAACTAATAAATGTAAAATGTACCCACTCATGTATACATACTAGTTTTAGTAACGTGCTCCACGCTTGTGATGATACTCAGAAAAATTATTTCTATAAAGACAAAATGAAGGAAAAGGAAAAAAAAAAAATGGAGTTAGATTGGAGTAAATTTGAGACTTTTATTATTAACAAGGTATATTAGCACAAAAAAAGAAGTAATCAAGTCAAAAACAAAAGGAAACCAAATGGTTGAAAGAGTGACGTGCAGTTATGGAAATGAAAATTTAGTTGGATTGACTATTTTAATGTAATATAGAAATAAAAATATATATAGATATAGATATATTTGATATATATCAGACCGGAGATATATTTTATATATAATATATATAGTAGATAGAAGATATGTGCTTAGACTTCTCAAATGGCACATTATGTCTTCTACCGCTCATTATTTACAGGAAATATGTGGAAGAGGAAGAAGAAGTAAAAAAAAAATTTAAAAATTAAAAAATAATTATAATTATAATTATAATGATGATAATAATAATAATGATAAAGAAATGCCAGTGGAATAAGAGAGGAAAAGTGTGGAATTGGAGATGAGAAAAGGAAGAGAAAGAGAAACCAACAAAACGGTTTTAAAAAAAAAATCACGTGGTAAATATTGGGATAGGGACGGAACATTGAGGAATATCCAGAAAGACATTTAGGAACATCTGCTTCTCATGTTCCATGAATACCTAGAACATTGAGGAATATCCAGAAAGACATTTAAGGGATCGGTCTGATATATCTCTGTTCGTTCCATTTGAAGAACGGAAGGATTCTAAAGAATCGATCTCTCTTTTAGTTGTTGAATCAATATATGCTAAGAGATAGTGGTCAAACACTTATCATTTAATATCAAAGTGGATAAATAATACTTTATTACATCTATGCTATATATATCCAGTAGTTCTCAGTCACTTTCGTTGCTTCTCCTCCGTTTATATATTTTCAGTAAAACGTGAGCTGATTGATAATTTATTTGGTTTAATTTGGGACTTTCTAATTTGTTGAAAATGCTAATTAAGAGTTAACACTAACTATTAAATACAGATATCTATAATTATCAATGAACAAAATTAGTATAATAACTCATGCCTTCTTTTGATATGATATTGTCTGCTTTAGATCTCGTGTCCTCATGGTTTTACTCTTGGACACACCCCAAAAGGTCTTATACCAATAAAAAATGGTCTCTTTACTTATGAACCATCACATATATATATTCTCAAACCAATATGGGATTACACAGCTTACACTCTCTTTAATTATAAGGACCGATGACTGTTGCAATCACCCCTTCTTTTAGGACCCAACATCCTCATTGGCCACACTTCTAATTAGGTATAAGCTCTGATATCATTTGTAACGACTTATGCCTCCCTTTGGTATGATATTATCCGCTTTGAACCTCGTGTCCTTACAATTTTGCTTTTGCGATCATCCTAAAAGACATCATACCATTAAGAGGTGGTTTATTTACTTATGAACTATCACATATATTCATTCCTAAACAATGTGAAATTTCACAGCTTACCCTTTCCTTGTAATGATTAATAACTGTTATAATATGATGGTATAACAGGATTGTAACAGTCATCAATCCCCCATAAGGAGAAAGAGTAAGATGTGCAGTCCCATATCGCTTGGAGATGGATATATGTGATAGTTCATAAGTAAAGAGACCACCTTCTAATGGTATGAGGTCTTTTGAGTGAATCCAAGAGCAAAACCGTGAGGGTACAAGACCTAAAGCAGACAATATCATACAAAAATGAGACACGGATCGTTACAATTATAGTTACAAGAAAAAAAAAAAAAAAAAAAAGGAAACAAGATTGCAACTCTTTATACATAAAGACAAACCTGTCAGTTGATCAAATTAACTATGTAAGATCAATCAATCTTAGCTACTCTAACTAACACAGGCACCAAATTTATTAACCAAAATTAATAATTTAAAAAGTCTAATAATTTGTTTAAGCAACGCAAACTAACATAAGGTAAACTATTCTGCCTAACAACTTGTTATAGGACTCAAATATCGTCCAATTTTTGAGTTTCAAATAGTACATATTGTCTAATCAATTATATTATTCAGCGTTATTTATTTAAAAAAGTTACGATTTAATAACGTCACATGTAATGTAGTTGGTTGGACCAAAGATATATTATGATTAGTTAGACATTGATATTTAAGACACATAAAATTAGACAAGATGATTTAAATCCACTTATTATATATGTGCAAAAGAAACCAATTACGCTTTGATCTCCAAGTAAATTGTGGCATAGTTAACTGTACAGTGATATATATATATATATATATATAACGCTTGTAGTACTACAACTTTGTGGGAAAAACATCACAATATTTTTCATATACTGGATATTAATTAAATATTAGTAGTAATATCTTTTGGGGCGTTCATGAAAAGTATATACTTATAACTTTTGTTTAAAAATTTATAATAATTATTAATTGATTTACATATAATTTTCTCTTTAAAACCTTGTAATATAGTAACTTTCTATTTAAATCTTATCATATGATATTAGTTGAAAAATATTATATTAAAATCACCTTAATGATATAGCGTACCAAAAAAAAATTATAAGTACTGTACAAAGAGGGTGTGGGATAACAACCCCTCCTTATAATTAATTATATTGTATGAATATGCATTGCGGTAGTGTAGTGTGTGTGTGTATATATATATATATATATATATTGTTGCCTTGCAGGAGAAGTATTTTTTTTAATCACTATTTGTTAAGATCTTTTACAAATATTTAGCCTTCATTTCGTAAGTTAGTTAGAGATAAAATTTTTAAGTTGAAATTGATTGACTCTTCGAAATCTAATTATAAATTTTATTGAATTTTTAAAAAAGATAAAAATTTAAATAAAAAAATACAGTTTAATTAAAGTTAAACTCAAATAACAGCAAGAGCAATAGCTTTGAGCTTTCGCAGTATGATTGTGCAGCGAGAAAAGGCCCTTTTAAATTCTCGGTTACGGCATTGTTTCTGATCGTGTAGTCTGGACATTGTGTAGCTTTCACTCATTGCTGCACTTAAAAAAAAAATGCCACTCATCGCACTTTTCTATTTTTTATTTTTTACTTGCTGGTGAGTGTTGAAAAAAATATAAATATATAAATAAGAAGAAGAAAGAAAGAAAAAAAGAAAGAAAGAAGGTTGTTAGGTGGTGATGATTGAACTGTCACATGATAGTCTAGAAGAAAAGATAAAAGTGCTTTCGTTCTTTTATTAATAGTAAGGAGATTTTTTGGGAAATCCCCAAAACATCCTTGTGTCTAGTCTAAACATCACTTTCGTCCCTCTTCTTATATAAATATCATGTGTTTACCAAAACAGTCACCAAATACCACCTAGAGTATTTACATTTTTTTAAATACATAGTTTACCATTCCTAGCCTATATTAAATGCAATTGTAAACTAAACAGTTAAACAAAATCAATCTTTAAACTTAGAAAATTCTCAAAATAATTGAAATATTTGTTTGATTGGAATATTTATATGATCATTTTAAAATTTTTTATTTTTTTATTTGATTAATTCATATACAAAATAACATTTTAAGATAGATTGAGAATAGTAACTTGACATTTTCAGAAATTTAATTGCTTTTGAGGGTATTTTGTGGCTGATTTTACAAACACAATGACTGTTTTAGGTGTTTGAATAACAAAAAGGACAAAAACGATATTTAGGCTAAACACAATGGGATATTGTTGGGTATTTTCTCTCTCTTTTTTTTTAGCTACTTGTTTGTCTGAAAATATGGAAACATGTAAAGAAATAATGTCCAGGAGGAAAAAAAAAAAAAAAAAGAACCAATAATGTGGTCCGAAGTACTTGTGGATATATATATATATATATATATATATATATATATTTCAACCATTTTATCAGTTGTCATTGTAGTCTATTTATTTGGCAGGAGGCCCACCCTCTATCTCTTCTCTGCATTTGTTTAGTCTACTGATCAATTATCTATAATCATAGAGAATAGAGGTGGAGGGCGGGGCACCATTTTTGGATGGTATTTTATCATGTAGATTTCAAAATCTCATCACTAAATCAAAATTTTCTTCTATTTTATTTTTAAAAAACTCAAACTTTAAAAGTCCATAATTTTCTCACTTAATATCGAAATGAGATAATTTTTATGTCAAAATGCTTGAATCAATAAAATGAATAAGACAAGATTCATTTTGTATATTTTTTTACAAATACATTTCAAAATTTTGTAGTATTTTCTATATCATAGAATTTTTTCAAAAGTTTTCCCCCCAAACACACATTTCTAACTCAACCTTTAAAATACCATCTCCAGATATTCCCTTAAACGGGCCCTGAATTATTTATCAATTTTTCTTCTAAAATAGATGGTAAGTAAATTGTCATATTTTTTTGGATTAAAAAAATGTCATGTTGTTGTCCTTCAATAATAGACTTTTACAGTTATTTTTTTTTTCAAATAAATAATGAGATGATCTAATAGATTTATTAGTTAATAACATACATACGTATGATTATATTCGCTTCTAAATGTCATCACTTAATTTAATCTCTACAGGAAATTTTCATGAAATATTAACCTTCTTTAAAAAAAATTCTATTTTGTTAGACTTGAGCTTAAGATTCAATATATATAATTAAGTTATATAGATATTAAAATATATTATTGGGTTATCATTTTATAAGAAAATATATAAAATATTTCCCTCATTTGATAATTGAAAGATATAAGATAACTATCTCCCGTCTCTATTTTTTCCCCCGGCATACTGCCGCTACGAAAATCTTATGGCTTTAAAAACAAATTTACACGATACTGTAAAATAATACCTTAAATTCTTTTCTTTATTTTTGTTGAACTAATGTATCTAACATTTTACTTAGTTATTAAAAAAAAAAAAAAAAACAATTGGTGATCTATGAATGACGTACAATATACACAATCATCATATACATTGTGAAAAGATAATTTCAAGTATATAATCCTTGCGGCTCCTGTTTACAAGAAATATCTAAAGTCTTGTGGTGGTCCAGTTTAACGATCGTAATATTTTGTAATTAATTATTAACATATAATTTTTATTTAGAATATTGTAACGGAACCATTCAAACTATTAATAAATATAAATATCATTAGAAAATATAATATTAAAATTAATTTATTGTTATAATAATATATAAAAAAAAATTACAAGTGCCCATCCTCGTTGGTTTTTTTATTTTTTTTATTTTTATTTTTTCGCTAAAGTCGTTTTTTTGCTGTATATTAAAGCAATCGTCACTTAATTTAGGAAAAAGCGTACTACTCGTCCCTCACTGAAAATTGCTCAGAAAAGCAACCCACTGGTACACAAATTTTATGCCCATTATGATTTAGCTTGCTATATATATATATATATATATATAGCTAGTAATATATATACAATGTATATAATATACATAATATACACACGCGTGTGTATATATATATAAATTTATGTTCTGAGTCTCGGAATCAAAAGAGAGAGAAAGAAAAAGTAAAAAAAAAAAAAAAATGGAATCCGTTGGACAAAAACGCTTAGAAAATGAAGCTAATTACAAGCTCTCTTCACAAAGTAGAATCACAGGAGATCAGGATCAAGCACAAGGACGTGATGAAGATGATCATGGTTCTAAACGAGGAGGCTGGATTACATTTCCCTTTATTATGGGTGAATTAGTTTTTAATTTCTCAATTATCTTCCTTAATTTGTTACCTTCTTTTTGTTAAACAATTTTGTGTATATATATATATATATATATATATATATCAAATCTTGTGCTAGTCCCATCGGTAGGATGGAGGGGTTTAAGTAAGAACTTACGGGTTCAAAATATGATAGTATTATTATTATTATTATTATTATTATAAATAGTGAAAGGCCTACGTTTTATATTGTTAGTTAACGGCTTAAATTATGATATTTTTGGGTGGTTTTTGGAGCAGGAAATTTGGCGGGTCTATCAATTGCAGCCGGTGGCTTTGGAGCCAATTGGATAGTGTTTCTGATAACCAAGTTCAACATTGGAAGCATAGCCGCTACAAAGATCAACAACGTCGGCTTTGGCTTCATCAATCTCTTCCCGATCGCCGGTGCCATCATCGCCGACACCTTTACCGGAAACTTCACCGTCATCACCATCTCTTCCTTCATCGCTTTCATAGTAAGCAATTATATACATATATATATATATATATATTAAACAAAGTTTTTAACAATCTAGTAATTAACCGAAAGTTTCATACTCACAAGACTACAGACAAAGGTCACTTCAAGAAAAGATGATATGTCTAACCGAAAGTTTCATATTCACAAAGGTCACTTTAAGAAAAAATAATATATCTAAAAATAACCATTTCCCTCCTTAGAAAAAAATTGGGAAATGCGCTCATCATCCCTTTTTCTTTTCTTTTCTTTTCTTTTCTTCCCGAGAAAAACTATATTATTCATCCAATTGTTGAAAAATAATATTTCGGCACATGATAAAGACTGAAAACAAATCAGCAAATATGTGGGAGCATTTTAGTTATACGTAAAGAAGTGGGGATTTACCATTTTTATGAATCAAATCTTGTTGGGGCATGTTTAGGATTTTTTTTGTTTTTTTTATTTTTTTGGCGGTATACAAATTTAAAAATTTGGTGGTATACAAATTTAAAAATTTTCCAAAAAAATAGGTGGTATACTAATTTAAAATTTTTCCAAAAAAATAGGTGGGGACTATTTTCAGTATAGAATAATATAAGAAATCAAGGTCAATTTACCTGTGTTTTATTTTGTTTTTCATTATTATTATTATTATTATTATTATTATTTTTAAGTTTACAACTTTCTAATAAACTTTTTTCAGGGCACGACAATGCTAACCCTAATAGCCGGAATCCATTCCTTGAAGCCTTCACCGTGCGAAATAGGCTCACCGACGTGCGAAACTCCGACAAAGCTTCAATATCTCTTCCTCTACGCAGCAATGGGATTTACCTCATTGGGGTTGGAGGCTCTCGCTTCACGATCGCCACAATGGGAGCTGACCAATTCGACAAGACCGAACACCAAGGCGCTTTTTCAACTGGTATTTCGTCACCTTGTACGTCGGAAGCGCCATTAGTTCCGTTGCAATTGTCTACATCCAGGACAACATTGGATGGGGATTAGGGTTTGGGATTTGCGTCATCGCGGTCGTGATTGGCTTGGTTCTGCTTCTGCTCGGAAAACCCTTCTATCTTTTTGTCAAACCCAAGGGAAGCCCGTTCGTGAGCATTTTTCGAGTATTCGTTGCGGCCATTAGGAAGAGGAAAGTGTCAAGGGAAAGTTTGGAGAGCTTGGATTACTATTCTGAAACTACAGTTTCAAAAATTGTTCAAAGCATGCCGAGTAAAAGTTTCAGGTAAAAAATATTTTCATTATATTTACATTTCACACAAAAAGTAAACAACACACATAACTTACATACGGATAAACCATAAAATCCTTCAAAAAAAAAAAAAAACAAGTTAAACCGTGATCCAGATTATATATACACTTCATATTTCAATGATCGGACCTACCCAAATAATTATTAACAGATTATTATATACACTTCATATTTCAATGATCGGACCCACCCAAATAATTATTAATTGGAAAGGATCTCGTGGACACTTAAATTTTTTTTTTTTTGGTCTTTTTGTTTTAGGCACACGTGTGCGTATAAATTTGCTAAAAAAATACCAATCATCAATAGTTCTACGCGGCAAATAATTGATGATTAAGGTATTGCCACTCGATTAATTTATTAATTAGGTAGAAGATCTCATCTGTTGCTAATTATATCTGCTTATATATAAATATATATATATATATATATATTCTTTTTATATACTTGTGTCAAGCGATCATGAGTAGTAGTGATTAAGTTTCTGATTATAATGACTAATGGTAAATGGAGGAAGGTAGGTAGTAGCAATAGGGTATTGGCATAGTAACTTACAAGTTTAATTCACTTTCATAATTTCTTGCAGTAAATTCATAATTATTATCAAGAAGAAAGGAAACTTCAAACTTTTTGCAATTAGAGAATTATGATGAATTGAGTTTTTCACACTTGGGGAAAAAAAAAACCTAAATTGTTTCTGTGTGTATATATATATATATATATATATATATATATATATATAGCGCTTGAGATGACCAACTAATTATATTGATTCATGTTTTGTTTTGAAAGAAAATATTGCTTTGTTCTATTACAACGATACCCTACGCAGATTAAAAAAGTGAAGTTAAATAATACGCAAGAGATATGCACCTTTTTTTTTTTTTTTAATTTCACTTTCATTGTTGACTTTATTAATATATAACTAATATGTGTACTATACATTTTCCCAACTTGCACATATATTCTAGCTCGAAATCCATTATACCTGTTATAACACGTTGCATATCCATTTTAGATAATTTGATAAACGCATCCTGAAAATCATTTGCCACCTAACCTACATATACAGGTGTATATATATATATGCATATTATTAATTATAATCTTGTCGTCAACCTTATTGCCCAACTTAGAAGCAATGTTATAGAGACCCACAGACATAATGTATCATTATATATTATATGTCATATTTTCTTTAATGAAATACAAGTTTGATTCTATGGCCTGCAGTTACGACTCTCATTACTACTCAACTCTAGCCCCCCTTAAAACGACAAAGTTCATTATTTGGTGGGATCCTACAAAAATATAGATGTATATATATTTATGTAATATGTCCACTCCTATTATTTCTTCTCTTTTTTATTAATAATTCCTCCTATTATTATTTTTATGCTAACTCCACCTTTTTTTTTTAATACATACTTTTGCTAGTGTCTCTTTTTTATTAATAATTCCTCCTATTATTATTTTTATGCTAACTCCACCTTTTTTTTTTTTTTGATACATACTTTTGCTAGTGCAGTGTTCAGATTCGATATCTCATTCCATTCAAATGTCAATCTTTTTTTTTTTTTTTTCAAACTCTGTGTTCCACGTACATTGAATGAAATAATTAATATAGAGTTCTTATTAGGTCCTAGCCTTTTTGGGTCTGTTGTCCGTTGAATTTTTGTTTTTTAAATTGATTTTTTTTTTTTCAGATAATTCCTCTTTCAAAATTTTGCGGTTTTCCTAGTCTACCCCGATTCAAATTTAATTATCCCCCTATAAACTCTAACTAAAAACTTGATTAATCTTTAGTCAAAGCTCATTGCCAATAGCAAAAGAAAAGAAACAAAACCTCAAAACGAGGAGGAACTTTTTAAGTCATATTGAAAACGAAATCATTGTGTAGCACTTTCAAATCCTAAAAACTCGTTATAATCTATTACAATATATTGTATAATTATTGTTTTATAGGCATTGTACTTCTTGAAAAACAGTGTAGTACGAGCTTTTTATTTTTTATGTTATTTATTTCTAAAATATTTCGCGTACCCTTATTAAAATGAAATGCTAGCTCTGATTCTGGCTGCTATCCCAAATTATTTAATTAGTAACTTCCACGTTTGTGTGTATATATCTATTTTGAATTTGTTTGTTGCTTAGTTGTTGTCACAAATTTTTAAGGGATAGGTAAGTGGGGCTATAGTCCTCACTGTAATATTTTTACTTATAGTTTTACTCTAAAAATCTTATGATTTTTTACTTTGTCCATTAAAAATTAAAAATCTCCATATAGTCCTCATTGGAAATTAAAAACTTTTATATAGTCTTTATTAAAATTTTACCTTTTAGTTTTTATATATTAATATTATTTATTTTATGCCTCTACTAAAATTTTTATCTGGTTCTGCCACTCCACGTACAGATTCTTGAATCATGCAGCTTTGAAAACTGAAATGACAAGCAATTCGACGGCTCATACTCAAAATCATGGAAGCTTTGTACGGTGGAGGAAGTGGAGAACCTCAAAACGGTCATGAAAATCCTTCCACTTTGGTCCACAGGCATTCTCTTGTGCATCTCCATCGCCATTGTCAACAGCTTGTCAACCGTCCAAGCCCTAGCAATGGACAGGAAATTGGGGTCCATCAAAATCCCCGCTGGGACTTTCCTAGTCTTCAGCCTCTTGTCCACAGCCATCTCGATCTTCATCATCGACCGCTTCTTCCTCCCCACATGGCAAAAACTCATCGGTCGCCCCATGACGCTCCTCCAACGGATAGGACTAGGACACGTCACCAACACCATCGGGATGGTGGTGTCCGCCCTAATAGAGGCAAGGCGGCTCCACTTGGCCCGAACCGAGGGGCTAACTCACCAACCCGGTTCGGTTGTGTCCATGTCAGCCTTGTGGCTAGTGGTTAACCTAGCCATTATAGGGCTTGGTGAGGCCTTTCAATTTCCGGGACAAGTTGCATTGTACTACCAAGACTTCCCGGAATCGTTGAAAAGCACTTCGACGGCTATGATCTCGCTCTTGATCGGATTAGGATACTATCTTAGCGCGGCGGTGATGGATTTTATCGACCAGATCACCGGTTGGTTGCCTGATAACATAAATGAAGGGCGTGTGGACAAGGTGTATTGGTTGTGTGTGGTGATTGGAACGGCGAATTTCGGGTACTATTTGGTTTGTGCTTGGGTGTATTATAAGTACCGATGTGACCAAAATGCTGATGACAAGGGTGATCGACAGGCTTCTCAGTTTGGTCTCTAGTAAAGTTTCTAAGTTTGTCAAAAAAAAAAAATAATAGGACAAATTAATGAATAAAATTTCGCTCAGAAATTATCAGTCGATTAGCTTTGGAAGTAGGTTTAATTTGGGTCTCTTAATTTTTCTTTTGTTTGTTTCTTGATACCCGTCAAATTGTAACCATGTACAATGTATAGCTTTTCCTCTACATGATATTTAATCCCTAGTGGCTAGTACTAATGCTTGGCAACATGGCTTAATGCTCTTTTCCTTTTGCCTAATTAACGAATTTACCTAGATCATGAAGTACAGATTTCCTGTATTCCACAATCATTACCATACTTATATTTATACTTAACGATTTTTTTTTTTTTTTTTGGAATCCCAACAAGTTGAAGTTACATTTATGAAATGCATGTAGATATTTCTGGTTACAAGTTTAGTATTTGGACAAGAAAACCCCAGCAAACAGAAAAACAGCACGACACATTTGTTCTAAATCTTTGATTTTTCTTTCTTTTTTTTTTTTTTTTTTTAAGCTTGTTGTCGTCTATCAAGTTAAAGTCTTTTTTAAGGATGCTGTGTATAGTTAGTTTGTTGCATAGCCACCTAACGGACCTTTAAGAAGAACAATAAATATGTTGGTTCTCAAAATGTTTAGTACTCAAGTGTTAGTTTTTCAACCGGCGTTTGGGAGCAAACATCCCAAGCAAAAACTAGAGAAGAACTTGTATATCGAAATCGAAAGAGGCAAATATTTTGGCACCAAAATAGTAAATGTCAACTGTCTACACATTATTCGTTCTAAACACAAATGTGCAAAAACAACCACACGTTCCACAAAACGCAAACCTATTCGGCTTTCCCTATTCCTCGGAGAATATGAAGAAGAAAGGTTTCGAAGATGGAACAAGAAACAAAATGATTCCTGAGTTTGGCTCACACAATGAACATTTGGTCAATGAGTTTTTTTTCTGAAAACGGAGACATTCACCACAACTCGGTTCTTCTTAATCAGCTCGAAGATGCAGACGTCTCCCAGAGACACACAACTCTCCCTCACAGTTTGCAACTTTTCCTCGAAACAGATACTGCAAAAAATAAGAAAATCGAAAAAAGGCATTTAAAGATGCTAATAATAGATTCGTGCATGTATAAATTTCTTCAGGAATCGATTTTGGTGATGATTATGGAGATGAAACTTCGTCGTTGTCATCATGTACGTCAAGGCAATGTGTAAATTTTTTTTATTTTTCTATGAATAAGACTTTATATATACCTACCAATTCATTCTTTCTCGGACACCTTAGATGTAAAATCCACTTGGAAATAGGGATTTTTCGAAAAGAATTTGCGGGCTGCTTCAGAAGCTCTCCGACCCCTGAAGATGAAGGCCTTTGATTGACTTGGCCAGGAACACAATGATCTGATCAAAACTCGGCTACTGGTGATTGGTTCAATCTGTGTCTTACTTTGTATAGGACAGACCAAGATCCACCATTTGGAACCTCAAGGATAGCCTCACCCTTCATTCTTGTTAATATGTATCTTCGCAAGCTTTTACGGGATGTGCTGCCGAAACGAAACAAAATGGATCACTTGGTATGAAATGAGAGCCAAAAAAAAAAAAAAAGAAGTTTATATCAAAATATTCGATCTGGGAAACAAGAAATAGTTTATGAAGCGCGAGGAAAACATACAAAATGGCAATTGTAAGTTGCATGTGAAGCTCGAATGACGACAGTGAAAAACGGATTTGCAGATCGAACATCACCAGCTCTTTCAAGAGGCGCTCTTGCTTCTTTGTTGACGGTGCTAAGAGATTCTACTTTCCTTGAAAGACGTCCTCCAGGCCTCAGTTCAAGTGTTGCAGCCTTGCGTGCTAGAGATATGCGTAAAATGGAAAACGACAACTACATGTAAAGAAAACGTGATTATATGCAGTAGTACAACATTTGTAGAATTAAAGGATTTCATGTTTACCAGGTAAGAAAGAGGAGGAATTTTCTGTTCCATTTCTTGCGGAAAATGGTAACTTCAAATATGATCCGACTGCTCATAGTCAGAACAAAGACACAAACATCGCCTACTTTCAAATAATTGTCGAAAGCAAATTCCCTCCAACCGGTCCCAAATCTGGCTCTTGGAATTGTATCATAAACTCCGAAAGTGTACATCACAGACCAAGTCCTGTTCTGATTTGGCATTTTGAGCATCACCTCAGCATTTTTCCAACCGAGATACTTCGTCGCAAAGAGACACGGCAAATCCTTGAGTAGAAACCATAACTTTCAAAAGAGACCAAGTTTCAAAGAGGCCAGGGAAGAAACTATGTTTTGAAAAATGACTTTCAAAAGAAGTTTACCACATTAAACGTAGCTCCGCCTACAAAGGATGGTTGCATGGCAACCATGAAAAAAAGGGTATTTCGATTTGAAACTGCTTGCTCTCTTAAGTGCTTGAGGGTTCGTTTAGTGAATGAGTTTGAGTTAAAAATTTTAAGTTTGAGTTCAAAAGTTTTGTTGACTTTTCAAAAAAGACAAATTTTTTTAGAAAAAGACAAAAACTGAGATGAAAAAGTATAGTTTGAGTTTAAACACCAAACGAGACCTGAGGCCTTTCTTTTTCAGTCAATCGCCGTCTCATTATGACATCCTCACACTACCCTTCGTTTTGGTGGGCTAGCGAATTTCTTTCCACCTGGGTTCTTTATCAGGAAAAATCAAAAGATTCCACATAATGCTCAAAATAAGTAACAAACATATTGCACGTCCTGTTTTTTAGCCCAACAAAAAGATAAAGATGGCAAATAAATTTCATCAAGTCATCCGATGAGATTGATCGATTCGAATTTCACCAAGAGAGGGGTCGGTTCTCCTTCTCTTGCATCTCCGATCGAGACCTATCTGGCGGAGATTTCTCCCTTGTTTTGGAAGAGGATGGAAACCTTTCCAAAACTTCAACAAACTCGTCATCTTCATTCTTTTCCTTGATCAACAAAGACTCATGGTGAGGTTGTCTTTCAATGTCATGCTTCATTTTTTTCATCAAAACGGTGATCAAGATCATTAGAGGGATAACTTATCTCCATCGCGCTTGTGTCGAATATCAAAACATTAGATCGAGAATTCCCTTCATATCTAAAAACTAACAAGTGCCCGCGAACAAGGGAATAATGATCCATAAATTCTGGCCAACCTTTGTCTATTCATACTTTACCATCACATGATTTTGTGAGTCACACCTCCCAATGTGAACCACATGGAAAGCTTAAGAGATACAGGATTTGATAAAGTACCTCCATTATTTTCTCACAATTCTTGTTGGAATTTGCTGCATAATGCAATACCAAAACAAACAAATAAAATTAATGAAATTAAAGTAATTTCATCCAAGATGTTGCTCTTGGAAATTAATCAAGATGTGAAGTAAAATTGACAGTGACCATGCTATGCTAAAATTAAGGTTCTTTAAAGGGTATAATTGGCAAAATGACAACCTCAAAAGTTGAAATTAGCAAACTAACCTTTTTTTTTCATTTTAACATAGGAACAACTGTCTAAAAAATCCGATCATTTCCTAGTTGTTCTTGGTCGTTTTGAGGTCATTGTGCTAAGAAAAATTTTTACAAAAAATATTTAAAACAAAAAAAAAAGTGTTTGATGTTACTAATCGACTTTTCCTATATTTTTCCTGTGTTTTCTCTTCTAAAAAAATTTTTATTTTAAAAAAAAAAAAAAACTAAAGATTATGGACATCTCTACATTGTAAAATAATATTGCAAATTTACATGGATTGCTTATTACTACCTATATCTCCAATTTATATACATGTATTTATAAATATAGTAGAGAATTTTGGTCAAAACTATGATGCTTATTATTTGGGACGCGTATATATATATGTATGTATGCATGCTTACAAGCTTGTTGTTCCGGAGAGTGTCTTCAAGGATACTCTTGAAAAAGTGGGGATTAGTAGGAGAATACTTCATATCATCGCTCGGCCGGCGACCACTCAAGCCATCTTTTAACAGTTGAACTTCCTAAGCTATTATATGAACTATATATATATATATACATATATATATATATGTCATAATTTATATTATATAGGAAAGAACGATTCATTCTTGAATATATAAAATGAAAATGGGGTGCTGATGATCTTTTCTCGCTAAACGTGTATGCGTGCTTCCATCTCTCCACTCTCAATCTAAGCAAGGTCCTAAGATCAAGGTCATAATTATGAAGATTTTTGAGCTCTTATCCACGCCTCCCCCTACCTATTTCTTGCTCTTAAATTTTTGGCAAGACCTATGCAAGAATATGTACGGTTAGTTTTAAACCTCAAAATAATTTTTTAACAGTCTGTTGCGTGAATGTTCAATAAATAACGCGACATTTAAAAATGCTTTTATTATAAGTTATATTGTTTATCAAAACAAATGTTAGATTGTTTAAATCTAGTCCACTGATTAAAAGTATTTTCAATACAACATTAAAAAATATATATATTGAGATTTGAATTTAAAAAATGATATTGAATTAGAGTGTTATATTTGATATCAAATTTCTCCCCTTATTTGGTACTTTTCATTTTGCTTTTCTTTTTTTCCTTTTCTTGAAAATTCTTTAGCTATTTCATCCATAAATACTATAGATTCCCCCGAACCTTTAGTACTCACCCCGAATTTTGATCTATATAATTTTTTAAGGTAGATTTTGATCTATATTATTAGTGATAAAGCTAGATTTTTTTTTTTAAGATAATAAACCTAGGAATTTTAGTTCAAATACTAGTAACAAAAGTAAAAATTTGATTAAATGTATTTATTTTTTATAAAATCAAAATCAAAATAACTTATTTACTAATTTAGTCAAGACATTCCAATTCTCGGTATAAGATTATTATTAGCTTTCTCTTTATAATCTTTAATTAGTATTTTGCATTAACAACAATAAACATGTTTCTTTTAAAACCTCTATCCTGCACTTCCATCAAGTGCTATCTAAATAAAAGAGGGGGAAAACGATATTTTGTTTAAAAGAATAACTTAATCAATAGATTCAGAGACTAAAAAGTGCTAAGAATTATGAATTTATACGAGTTCATAATTTCTGAAATAGTTTCAGACCAATTATTAAAAAGATTAGTTGTGTATCCAATATCTTTATTGGAAGGAACATTAAAAATAAAAATAAAAATAAAAAAATGAAAATTCTTAATTGCCTATAATATGCCCGAGGATAACATAAGAATTTTTGGCATATATATATATATATATATATTTGTCACCCGTCTGATGGAATAGCCAACCGGTGACACAACTTATGTAAGAATTTCTCGCATATATATGTGTGTATATATATATATATAATTGTCACCTATCTGGTCGAATAACCGATTTGTGACACAACTCGTGTAAAATATCGGCATAATTCAAAAAGAGCATGATATAACTCACTAAAAAGAGAAAGAGACGGATAAAAAAAAGAGAAGGAGAACTTTGTTAACTTGCAGCGCCTGCAAGGAAAATTCTCATACACACACACAGGAAATGTCTTCGCTCTGTGCAACAGGTAGATTGGTATCCGTCGGATTGTGAACAAATGGTGCTGATCAAATGAGGAAATGTAAAAACAGGCCTAGAACCTTCTGACACATAATCTTGAAAAATTAGGGGCGCACAGATAACAAATAATAATCAATTCAATTGGGAACGGCCTCCATTGGATTCCGTCTCGTTCTCTCTCTTTACGAAGTCTGCTCATAACGGAAATGTTCTGCCTTTGTTGTCGGTACGTCTCACCGGAGCTTCATCCTTCCACTCGGAGTGGCAGGAAATATGAAATTCAATTTCGGATTGGTTAAATTTTTTAATTTTTGGTTTTTAATAAAACTTTCTTTACTTAACTGAAATATTTTTTATTATTACGTTTTTCATCCATTTGTGAATGAAGCCACTTAATATATATGTCATCAAATCCTTCATATTGCGGTACGTGAAAGAATTAATTTGCAACTGTAAAAATTTGGGGGGTGGGGGGCATAGTAAAAATAAATCTTACAAATTATTTTATGTGGTAAAAAATACCGATAAGAGTGATTAGACAATCAATATTTATACCAACCGAAGAAATATCAGAATGATCGTCGTCTTAACTAAATGAATTTTTTTTTTTTTTTGTATAAACTCTTTGTTGAGTAAATTAACCCATACAACATTATCTCGAATTATTGGTTTCAAAAATAAAATCGGTCTGCTTTTCAAATTTACAGATATACAAGAGATTTTTACAATCATTCAACAATTGAATCCCTCAATTCTTTCACGTGTGGTTTGGTCAAGGAGAAAACAATCCTATGATCATTACTTTAATAAGGTAATTTACCACCTTACCCTCTACAATCCGCCAATTCCCTTCACATTTACGATTTTTGGACTTTTTAAAATATTCTACCAACTACTTTATATACAAAATAATATTTTCTCCTTACACCACCAATCACTTTGCCGTACGAAGGAGTAGCCTGGTGGACGGCTAACCACCGTTTTATAAACGCCGCTATAGAAGTCTAAGGGTTTGTTTGGTGTTTAGGTTGAATTTAAGATGAAATAAAATTTTTAAATTTGAGTTAGTTGATGTTTTAAAAATTAGTTATAAATTTTATTGACTTTTTAAAAAAAAAAAAACAAGACAAAACAAAACTTAAGATAAAAAGTACAGTTTAATTAGAGTTAAACTTTATTACCAAACATAGGCTAAGGTATTGTTTGGTATTCCATCTCATCTCCAACTAAAATGTACTTTTTCATCTCAATTTTTATCCTTTTTTGAAAAAGTTTTTGGTTTTTTCTGAAAAAGTTTTTGTCTTTTCTGAAAATTCAATAAAAATTTTTAACTTAAACTTAAAATTTTCAAACTCAACTCATTCATCAAACGAACCCTAAGCCTATGTATTTATAGGTTCCTGCCACACTTCACGAAAAGCATTTCACGATTTTTTTTCACGGACAACATGAAATTACGGAAAAGCCCATTTTTTATCGTGCTGCTTTGTGCCTCGTTTTCCTTATCTCCTTCTTATCTATTTGCCATAACAACTAGTGTTGACTTTTAGTATTCCGTTTTACTTCAAGCACTAACGTCTGCTTCAAATAAAACTTTCTTTTTATCAATTTAATTACTAAAATTGTTGTATAAATTGATAGCCTTCACGAAAACAAAGAAAGAAACCACTTATTATGGGCATGACGATTTCTTTGTACTCAACCAGTCAAAAAATAGAATATGCTTCAACGCCATGGATGCAAAGAAGAATCAAATTTGGAATATGCTTCAACACCATGGATGCAAATGAGAAGAGGGAAAATAAAATTTCTCAACTCTATTAAGACCCAAAAACAAAAAAAAGAAAAAAAAAAGCTAAAGCATCAAACAACAACAAAGCCCAAAACTTTTTCTTCGTTTTTCCTCTATGTCCAAGTAATTTCCCAGCAACCGACAACCACTTAACATGCGGATTTAGGAGCCAAAATCATAACCCGTGAGAATCACCAAAATCCACGGGTTGAGCAAATTTGAAGCAGAATGTGTAATATTCGAATTTTTTTTCCATGTACATTTTTTTTTCCTTTTAAGGAATTATTTTCACTTTATGAAAATTTTCATGAAAAAGCTCGGTTTAAGACTTTTGAAAAGATTTGTGAGATTTAATGGGTCGAGAAGACTCAAAATTTATTTCTAAACTCGGAAACGGACCTTTCAAGTCGAAACGGTCGAAACGGTGCAAAATTTTATAAAAGTCAACTTTGACCGAAAAAGTCAAAGTTTGACCGACGAAAAGTCAACCCTTTGACTTTTTGAGATTTTTCGAGTTCAGCGCGGAACGAGTTCCGAGAATAAATTTTGTGAGCTAGATAGCAAGAATAAGCCGTAAAACGTCCCTAGAAAAATCAAGCACACCGAGTTGGAGTTTAAAGGGAAAAAGGGGTTCGGAAAAATTGAGAGAAATATTTTTTTCGATCCAAAATTCACACAAATAAATCTTGTACTTCAATATGAGATAAAAATATTGTGTTTTGAAAAATCACAATATTAGAATTATCTGTGTAGCACAAAGGAGAGCAAAAATGAGTTTTGGAAGGTAACTAGTCAATTGGAACCTAACTAAACTAAACCATCACCCTAGTTGCATGTCATCCTTTCTCCACCAACCCAAGTAATTCATGTGGCAGCTTTTCCCCTTTTTTTTAGTCGGCTGCAACAGCTAGGAAAACAAAGAAAAGAAAAAAAAATGGAATGGAAAAGGAAGCCTTAAATTAAGGCAAGTCTCCACCTACTCCCATCTCCTTTTGTCCATCAAACAAGTCTCTCATTTCCAAGGCAGTTAATGCCAAATTTTCAGCCAAACTTTTACCATTTCTTTGCTCCAAAATCCGGCTGCAACTCTTGGAAAAGAAAAAAAGAGAAAAGCCTAGATTTAAGGGGATAGAAGCCAACCACTTGTCTAATCAAATTCCTTCCATTCTCTCTTTTCTTTGTAGTAAAAAAATGAACCAAACCTTGCCCATTTCACTCTAAACTTCGACAGCCAAGGGAGAAGAGAGAGAAGAGAGAAAATCAAAGAAAAATTTTGGGGTTTTGAGTCTTAGAGATCCGGTCGAGCAAGGGAGTGAGAGCAAGAAAAGTTGAGAGATTTTTGTGGGATTCTCTCTAGGTGGTGGCCGACCAAGTGAAGAGGAGAAAAGGTAAGTAAAACTTGAAAAATTTTTTGCGGTTTCCTTCTTGAAGTTCGGCTTTGGAAGATGCAAGAAGAGCCAACAAATTTTTTTTCTTGGATCTCCATTTTTTCCTAGGTTAGCCGTGAGCCTTGGTGAGCTAGGAGGAGGAAGAAATTTTTCCAACCAAATTAACCTTGGTTCTAGGTAATCTCTCAAACCCTAACCTCCTTTATTTTGATCTTTATTTCAAGTTCAATTTGAGTCTTCAATGAGGTTGTATGGACATAAATCCAAATTCTATTTTTGCTCTAGATTAGTAGTATGTGCTTGATTTCTAGTTCTAGGGTTGGTTTGGCTTTAAAATCTTGCTTGATTTGTGATGATTTTTGTATGAATTTCATGCTAAAAAAACTTAGGTTGTGTGTCCCCATTTATGGCCGAAATCTGCCCTAGGCAGCTAAGAAAATGCATGCTAGCTTAGGGTTGATTTTGTGGTGGTTGTATGTGATGGAATGTTAGAGTAACACCAAAGCAACCCTAGGGTTTTGTTTTTATTTTGGGTTGCAAAAACTGATTAGATCGGATTTTTGGGCTTTATGGGACATTAGAAAACATTGTGTGTTTGAATCGTAGGCTCCCGAAGTGTTCGGTCGAGTTAGATTAACGAAATAGGATGCAAACCGAAATGAAACCGAAACTGTCCAGATTCGGGTTGGAACCTGACCAGTTTTGGAAAAGTGAGATTTTAAGGCCTCTAGAGGCCGAATGGGTTAAAACTCGAAACATAAAAGTTTCTCGAAACAAGTTTTTCTAGAGGACAACGTAGACGGAATACCAAAATAAGGCTCCAAAGGCCTTCGTTTTCAACAAAACCCGGGGCTGACCCCTGGGCACAGTTTCACCCAGATTTTTCGGAGTCAGCCGATTTCAAAAAAAAAAACTGGTATCAATGTAGTCAGAATTTGATTTTTTGCAAAACACGAAAGTTTTAGCATTTTTTGATAGCTACAACTTTCGTGAAGACAAGTTTTTCAAATTCCTGACGGATTTTTAAAATAGACGTGTTTAATGAGAGGTGCGCAAGGAATCCGAAAATTCCTTCACCAAAGTTTTACAAAGTGTTTTAAAAAAAATTTTGTAAAGTGTTATAAACTGTTATTTTAACTGCGAAAACCATTCCAAAGGCGGGTTTCGACCTTAAATGACATTTATAAAGAATTATTTCAAAGGTCGGAATTTTATAAAGAGTTTTACGGATTTTTGAGAAAAATCTTGTAAAAGTGCAAAAGGAAGAAAATGTGGTTTTAAGTTAAGAAAGTAAAAATTTAGAATAAGAAGATGTATTTTCAAAATAAAAGAAAATGGTAATTAAGCCGATTACGGGCCGTAGCCGGGATTGGACCCGAGTTATTGGGCTTAGGCCCAAAAGGCCCAAAATTGACAAGGGTTGACCAGTAGTTGACCAATTGTCAACTTTGGTTGACCCACAACAAGAAAGAGGTAACCTTAAGGGTTATCCAACGTAACCCTAAGGAATACCATAAGTTTAATAGGCCAAGCAAAATGGGTCAAGGCCATTGACCCAATATGCTATAATAGAATGGTAAGCCCAAGGTATTAAAGAGTAATCCAATAGTAGATCAATGAGATAATTAAGAGGTTATCCAACGTAGCCTCTTAAGGGATTAATCAAGTTCAAATTAATCCCCAGCAATAAAAGGTCAATTTGGACAAGTCAGTTATCTGACGGGGACATACAACTAGGTTGTAGTAGGTATGTTGGTTAGGGTACCAACATTCTACAATCATAAACGGAATCTCATCTATGTCCTTTCTCGAGCAGGAGAGGACGTGTAGCTGTACTCCGAATCAGGACAGCGAGAGTGAGAATCTAGCAGGAAACGAAGTAAGTACAACTCCGCCTACAGCATAAGCTTTAGTTGATGCTTACCAAGAAAAGTTAGATGCATGTTAAGAGTGTATGTTATGAAATGTTATATTCTGCTATGTGATGCTATGCGAAGTGTTAATTGCCATGTTAATTGTGTATTATGCCATGTATAGAAAGCATGATCAAATATGAATTAATGTTCAGTATGAGTTAGGATTATGGGACATCACGATTGCATGTTCACTAAATTCCTATAAGATAAATAAACTCAAGATCGAGTTAGGGAAAGATAAGAAAACAGAAGAAGGCAAGCGAGCTTGCCGGTGTAGTCCCACCCGTCCGAGGTCGGGTTGGACTATGGTTTGAGTTGGAATGGGCTGGCCGCCCCAACCACTCCATAGTCGCGCGCCGGATACGAACACCAAGGTAAGGGCCCTAAAAGAATGATAAGCAAGGAAAGTAAATACGAGCATAACTGGACCATGCATGTATAGGCATAGTTAGTTTATGCTATTATGAACAATGTTATGTGATTATGAATGGCTATGTATGTTAAGTTAAAAATGTTTCTTTTCGATATGATTTAAGTAAGTCGCGGACGAGACAGTTGTACTTGCTAAGCGAAAGCTCACTGTCTTACGTTTATGCTGTAGGTAAACAGCCCGTCAGTAATGCGTGATGCAAGGTGGCGAGGCGTGCCGAGGCAAGTTGTGAAATCGTGGGACTCTATGCCGCTACGCGTTTTGACTTTTTGAGTTTTTATAATTATGTAACTATATTTTATTCAGACACATTTTCTAAGAACACGTTTTAATTCGTGTATAAAAAAAAAAAATTTCCGCTGTATTTTGAGCTAATTTATAAGTATATAAGTAAGAAAGTCAACAGTATAACGGCTTGTGCAAGGCGGGTCGTTACAAATGATGAAGAGGAGTGGAGCAAAAAGACGAGCAGAGGACATGTATTTCCGGGAAAAAGAGAGAAGCACGAATCAAAATAAATAAATAAAAGACGAGGATGGAGTTGATTTCTTAAAAGAAATTCAGCCTTCGATTGACAAATCATCTTAAACTTAAATTTTTTATCTTAATTTTTATTTTTTTTGAAAAGTCAATAAAAATTATAATTAGACTTTAAAAAATCAATCAATTCAAACTTAAAATTTTCAACTCAAATCGTTTTATCAAACGGGTCCTTAAAATAAATAAATAAACAAAGAAAAAAGAGTAGAAATGGAAACGTGTAGCGACTCCGCGTGTTCCCCTCTCTTTCGTGAAATTCGTGTAAAAGTTTTTCGTGAGGAACATCATTTCTCATATTTATATCTTGCTTATAGTAAAAGGTTCACTTCTTCTTTCCTCACGGTACCTAAAAATTTAACTAGGCGACGTCTAAGAGCATTACTTTGTTTGAAGCAAAGTAAATAAATAAATAAATAAATAAAAGAGCATACTTTCATAAAAGTGCTTCTTATTATTTCTCCATTTATATAAAATAATCACAAGTAATAATAATAATCATGCGAAATGGACGCTTAAATAAAAAAAGTTCAAGGTAAAAAACTATAACTACAAGTAAAGTTGGTTACTTTTTTTTTTTCCCCCTGAAAAAGAATGGATTATAAAGGTAAAAAAATAAAATATCTGGATAATCTCGGAAGAATGAATACTCTCTTATATGATATATGAATTTCTTATAAAATCAACATAATAATAATAATGATGATGATGCGAACTTAAATATTTAAAAAAGAAAATGGGTGCTTTTATATTGGCTCACCTGAAAAGACGTTAACAATCGGTTACTTACTTGTTTCGGTTATAAATAGGCTATTTATGTTTTTGTAAAGTAAGTGTGTGTTTGGTTGGTTTATTTAAGTTGAAATATTTTAGTTGTAACAGTAAATATTTTTAAATTTTCAGAAAAAATAAAAATTTTTTTGAAAAAAAGACAAAAACTTTATAAAAAAAAAGACAAAAAATAATACGATTTGAGTTAAAATAAGCTAATGAAGCAAATTAATCCTTAAACTTCAACAAAAAGTCTTATCCTCAAGCTCCCACTTTCTTTCCAACTATTTAATTTGTTCCCATCATCTATCATGTCATCATGTAGTCAAAGCCTAAAATTACAGCCTATAAGACTACACTCCACTTCAATATTCTTCCTACATCCACCGAATATTAACTCCCATCATCAGACAAACTTTAGTAAACACCCATTCCACCGCATAAGTTCCCACGTGAACCTCACGCAAGCTGTTCACATACAATAATTAACATTCATAATTAAAAGAAATTTAGCAAGCTTTTGGAACACACATTTGTGACGAAATTTTTATGTTAAAATTTTATTTTTATTTATTTAAAAAAAGGTAAAAATAAATCTAAAAATTTAGATTCTAAACCTGTTAATCAAACGGGTTCTTAGAGTATAGAATTGGTGTCAATTATGAATTTCATGTACTGATTCTTGATTTCTTTGTTTATCTTTTTTTTTTTTTAACTACTAATTGAATATGCGCTTCGGACATACGATTAATATATTATGTAAAAGATGTAAGAATTTAAAAAGAAAATTTTTTTAAAAAATAAAGAAAAGAGAAGGTATCAAATGACAAAATAAAAAGAAAAAGAAAAAAAAAATCAAAACTCTATGCGAAACTTAAACAACAAAAACTAAAACTTGTAACAAATTTTCAAAAAATTTTAGATTCAAATCCTTTTCAACCATAACAATAAAAAGATATAAGTTATTGAATAGATATATAGAGGATCATGTATATATGTACATATATGTAATGAAAAACGATAAAAATGAAAGAAATAAAAATAAAAATAAAAAGGATAAAAGCATAAAAGAAAATAAATGAGAGAAGAATAAGATGAAGATAAAAGAAAGAAAAAGGATGATAGCAAAAAAGAGAAGTAAAGAAAAAATATTGAGTTGACATATGGTTGAAGGGGGAGGGTATTATTAGCTTTTTTATATCCAAAATGACATTTTCTTTTGACTTTAATTTTTTTCCTTTATCATTCAGGACCTACTTCAAGATAACTCTTCTTTAAAACAGTTTAGTAGTGATCTTGGATTGGAATTCACAAAATGAATCAGAGCGCATGGACCCATCTTTTTATCTTTATATATCTTAATATATGTATATTAATAAAAATATATATATAGTAGATTAACCGATATTCAATTGATTCAATATCAATGAACTTAGAATAAAAAATATTTTAAAATAATTTTAAAAAAAGATATTAAGATCAAGATAACATAAGATTAGTTTTTTTTTTTTTAATCTTTTACGACAGTTTGAATGCTTTCTTTTTTTTTTTAATTGATGTTATTGGAAGAATTTTCAAATGTCTCAACGGATAATTTGCAATTTAGTGGTGTTTGTCAAATTTGGCACCCTGCAGCTATGAATGACCAAAGTAAAGCGTAAAACCATGTTGCTTTTGGTTTATAAGAAGGTTACGTTTGGCGTGTAAACTTAAACTGTATTTTTTCATCTCAGTTTTTTTTTTTTCCTATAAAGTTCTTGTCTTTTTTGAAAAATCAACAAAAATTTTCAACTCAAATTTAAAATTTTCAACTCAAACTCATTCACCAAACAGACCCTAAAGGAAGAAAAAGTCGTACATGGAGTTGGTATATGTAGCAAATGATTTTGCGGCTCTTCGAAAGAATGGTTAAGCTACAATTGTTGCAAATTCAGCCATGACACTTGTGAAGACCTTCACAGAAAATGAGGGCAAGATAAGAGTAATGCATTTATTCACCTTCCCCCCTTTGAACATGCAATAAAAAAAAAAATTCAAGGACATTGGAATCTCAAAAAGAAAGCGTGACGAGAATTATTTTTTACATTTATGTTTGAACAATACCATGACTTGGCTTATATATATATATATATATATATATGTATGTATATATACATTAAACCAACCAAAAACTCCATGTGAAGAGGCATCGACGGTATTTTCGGTTTCTTTCTCTCTCCCTCCCTTATATAGGATTTCTTTGCATGTGCGTCTCTCTTGTGGCTGGAGTCCGACAACGGCACTCTACTAACCCTCGGATTACCGGCTCTGGAGACAAAACTCTAATTTTCAAGGTGAAGGATCCGAAGCCGAACTTGGCCTTGTGATCGGAAGGATTGGGTTTTAGTGAGGTGGAGGAGTTGGGTTATCAGATTTTCGATTATCTCTTCTAGACACAACGTTTTTCCAGTGACTTTGTGAGTCTTGGGGTTCAACCCTCTTGTCGAGTTAACATATCTCCGTCGCGTTTGTCTCGAATACCAAAATGTTAAATTGAGAGTTGTCTTCATATCTAAAATGAACAAGTGCCCGCGAATTAAGGAATAATGATCTATAAATTCTGGCCAACCCTTGTCTATCCACACCTTGCCTTCACATGGTTTTTTTAATTTCATGCAGAAAAAGTAGAGTTTGCTTTTTATTCGGAGAGCAGATTAGACAATAAATAGATCACGAATTTATGAGAAAAGATCATGAGTGCTTGTTTTTTTAGTTGGTATAGTTATAATTAACTCAACATTTGGTCTCTGAGAATAGTTTCTCACTTTCTATTTTTTATTTTTTAAATGAATTAAGTCATAAATCCACACATCACAGTACAAAAAGAAAAACAAAAACTTATTATAACGTAAGCAAGATAAAACAGTATATTAGATGGAAAATATATATATATATATATGTTGGAAGATGAGCAAGATAATTGGCCTCACCTTTTCCAATTAATTAAGGTCTCATGAGATAGGCAGAAGAATTTGCATCGGAGTATTCAAAAGAACTTTTAGAAATTTTCATAATTATATAATATTTTTCTCATACTCACACGACCTCAATATAAGAAATTTAACTAAGATCAAAATATTATATTTGAATTGCTTTTAACTGTGTAATTAAAAATAAAGACTTTTGTTACGTTTGGTGTTTCATTTCAAACTCAAATTTTTCATCTCAGTTTTTGTCTTTTTCTGAAAAGTCAATAAAAATTATAACTAGTTTTTAAAAAGTCAACCAACTCTAATTTAAAATTTTTATTTCCTACTAACTTACTAAATGGAGGCTTTGACTCTTTATATATCTTTCAGAATTCTCAACTCTTACTTCTCTTCGACGTGGGCTTCTTACATAATTTATTTACCTAGTAAATTCTTTATTTACTTCAAATATTTTTAATCCGCCTATTTATTTCAATTATATACTGTAAAAATGTTAATAAAGTTAATATTAATATCAATGAAAGAAGAAATTATACCAAATCACATATTTATACACACTAATGGAAGATAATAGCATATTTCAAAAGCAAGGAATAAAAAGAGCATAGTACTCCCCTCTTGGTCGTCAAGATTATTCCCCTCTCAGTCATTGTCGGAGCACTCGCTCGTCAATTTTTAGTTTATTTATATTTGTTGTAATAAAATGAATCTCTTGATTTTAGGTGATTTGTAAGTATTAGTCAATTTACTCACTTTTGTATAATATAACTTGTATTTATACTATAGCTCATTGGATAAACAGTTAACAGTGTGCATTTGGTAAGAGTTAAAATAGTCATTTTACACTTATAGTGTCATTAACTTATCTAACTTAAGCATTTTTGTAGCATTGAGTTTGAAAGATAAAGTTGTGCTCAATTAGGGATAAAATGATCGTTTGGTGCAGGTTTAGAAAAATCGGCATAACTTCCAATTCGGGAGTCCAATTGATGCAATTCTTGAACCTGTAAAAAATCTGACTAAAGCCTCCACATAATTGCAGTTTAGAGTTGGGACCAATTCAAACGTTTCAGAGATCAAAAGTTGAGCACAACACACCAAACTACAATCACGTTCCAGCCGGACATGCTCCGGTATTCGGGCCATAACTTTCACAACATACATCCTAATTACATTATTCTTACGACATTGGAAAGATAAGAGGCAGATCTACAACTTTGAAGTATTAATTGGAAGATAATAAGAAATTTGAGGTTAAAATATTTATTTTACATACTTTTTTTTTTGGTTAAACTTTTTCATCTCCTCTTTTCATAGTTGGAGGGCTAATTTATAATTTCCTTCTTTTTTTTTTTTTCCCCTCATTTTTCCCTCCGTCAAATAATCTAAACATGTGTTTGTTTGGTTCATACCAACCGAACAATTCTAATTGTTTTTTTGTCATTTTCTTCAAAAATAAACTTAGTTTTACCATTCAATCTCCAATTCTAACTTAAATATCCAAACTTTTAAAGTTTATAGGGGGTGTTTGGTGAATGAGTTGAGTTGAAAATTTTAAGTTTCAATAGTAATTTTTGTTGACTTTTCAGAAAAGACAAAAATTTTTTTCAGAAAAAGACAAAAAAAATACAGTTTAATTTGAGTTAAACTTGAGTGCCAAATAGGGATAACTTTGTTATTTCAAGTCAAAATGAGATATTTTTTTAAAATACATAGAATTTCGAGAGGAATGAAACAAGATTCATATTGATATTTTTTTCCAAATACATTTCAAGTTTTTATACTTTTTAACTACAAACAATTAATTTTCAACCAAATGCACAATTTTAAAATTCCAAAACTCAACTCCAATAAAAAGCTACAAAACTCTAACTCAAGCAGACCAACCGAATAGCCTCTAGATTTAATTTTCCTCTCAAACTTCCTATCTCTTTTTCCCGTAATTTTGTCGCGAATATTCTTATAAATACGTGAATGTGCTATTTACCAACTATCAAAAATATTTTGATTTTTATTTTGTTATAAGAGGTTTTTGACATATTTTTCTTTGAGATATCATTGCATTAATATAACATAAAAAATTAACACTAGAACAAAATGACACAAAATTAAAGTGAAGTTAATTAAAATTTGTATCATATTGATCAAAAGTAGAGAATTTATATAATGTTGATAAAAATAAAAAATTTGTGTCATATTGATCAATTTATTTAAAAAAAAGATTATTTAGGTAATTTTCTCTCTTTTTTTTTTCTTCCTCTTCTAAGTTGGACCTTATCTTTATTTTAATACTTATCTTTATATAATAATTATGTAATCCTTAATGATTGACATGTGCCACTCTTTTTAAGTATTTAGTTGACTTTCTAATTGATTTAGTTGCTTAACTTTTTTCTCCTTTATTTGCCATTGGCACCTCTCTGTTTGTTTCTTTTTTTTTTATTTTTTTGTTGGGGTTGATATACCTCTCTCAAAAATTTTTTTTTTCTTCTAATTTCCTTTTTGTCTTTATAAAAATCATTTTTCTTAGCTATAGCCTGTATGCTTTGCCAAGCGTAGAGTGTTATTAAGGAGGTGTTTGGTATGTTAGTTTGAGTTGAAATATTTTAATTATAATAGTAAATTTTTTTAAATTTTCAGAAAAGATAAAAAATTTTTTGAAAAAAAGATAAAAATTTTTTAGAAAAAAGATAAAAAAAAAAAATTTGAAATGAGTTGGAAATGATACTTTGCCAAACTCCCCCTAAAACAAGTTTATTAAAAAGTGGGCTTTGTGAATGGCCCGGCTAGAAGTTCGTTTTCCCCGCTTCCCTCCTCTTCAACCTCCAAACTACGTCGTCGACAGAGAAGGAGACACCAGAAAAACCCACATAGTCGCCTTCCTAAACATTAAAAACAAGCTCTTCCTCTCTCGCTCTACTCTCAAGAACTGCTCTCACCGCCAACTATGTCTTCAACCTCTAGATTCCTCGTCAGCAATGGCGTCTTCCGCCACTCCTCCGACACTCCTCTGGTCACCACCTTCCTCCAATCTCTTCCAGGTTTTCTCGCCCTTAAACCTCTCTCTCTCTCTCTCTCTAACCTCTTTTCCATTTCCATAACCTTTTCTTCTTTCTTTGGCAGGTGCGTACACCACCACGCGCTCCCACGACAACGGTTCCCGCCTCTTGTTCTGGGAGAGGCATTTGAACAGGCTTTGCGATTCCGTCCGGATTCTCTCGAATTCGTATCCGAAGCTTCTCTTCGGAGACGAGCGACCGTCGGATTTGTCGCGATCCTTCTGGGAATCGGAGCTCCGGTGTCTGGCCAACGATTCGGTGAGTAAAGTTCTGCCGATTGCCATGGAGGAACTGAGCGTAGGCGAGGAGCTTTCGATCACGGCTTTGGTCACTGGAAATTTGGGGAAATTGAGTGGAATTGAGAAATGTCGAGAACAAGCAGGTAATGTGCTTGATGTGCATGTCCACGTCGGGTTTTTCGTGCCTCAGGTGTTTGGCATCCCAGAAAATGGCGCGAATTTGGCCGTGGTTGGTCGTGGGAGGGAAGCCGCGGAGGCGAAGTATTCCGATTGGGTGAGGTCAGTGGATTTCAATACTCGACTTTTGCGTTAAATATGTTTGTTGTTAGATTGGAGTGCACCGTATAATTTGAAAATTTGGATTTCTCCTTCTATGCAGTCTGAGAAAGCCTCTGGAAAAGTTGAGGCCTCCTTCTGTAAACGAGCTCTTGTTGTCGAACGATGGCGATCGGCTGCTTGAAGGAAGCGTGTCGAATTTCTTCGTTGTATGTCGCAAGGTGAATAACCAAGACTTCGAATTTTCTGATAACACTAGTCTTCGATGAATTTATATTCTTCAGCATTTAGAGCTACTCAAGGTACAAACCAACTTGGTAGCATTGGCGTATCAACTGACCACGAATTTGAACTTTATGTGATAAAGTTCGTTTTGATACTTTCTTTTGTAATTATGGTCACCTCACTGATTTTGTAACTGCTTCTATTAGTTCAAGGGTAGAAAGTTCTCTTTAAGCTACTTTTTATTGCCAGAGACGTCGAAATTGTTGATATATAGCTAGTTCCCAAGGTGAGTGATGAGCAAAAAGTTCTTGAAACTGGTTTTCTGGCCCTTCAAATTTAATATTTTAAATGCATGCACTATCAGGATGATTTTAGGATAATGGTGGAGCTCTATTCCATGGTGTATGTCGAGACTGTTAACTGAACCGCTGGTGTATCAGGATAAAGGTGAAGCTAAGAAGAAGTGTGTAGATGAGAAAGAAAGTGAAGACTGTTTTGAAGTTCAAACAGCTCCTCTAAGGGAAGGTGTCCTACCGGGTATTATACGCCAACTAGTCATTGAGTATGTCCCTTCTTGGTTCTGTAGTGTTTCAGTGTTTGTGTCCTCCAAATGCAAAATCCAACTCGTATACCATGATTCTGAATCACAATAAAGAATTTGAACGATCTATTGAGTTAACTGCATTTGGAATAATTTTGCAATTTGCGCAGGGTGTGCTTAACCAAAGGCATCCCCTTTCGAGAAGTCGCCCCATCGTGGTCAGAGCATGAGATGTGGGAAGAGGCGTTCATCACAAGTAAATTTTGTACTTATCTCTTTTTTTCCGAGTTAAACTGATTAAAACCTCTTTGTTCCTGGAATGGATAAGCGATAACTTTTGTGATGGGAGACTGAGACTGAGTCATATTGCAGATAGCTTGAGAATTCTCCAGCACGTTGAGACCCTTTCAATTCCAAATTCATGGGATTCACTTCATTCCAAATCCTGGAAGGAGATATCATGGAATAATAAGCACTTTGAGGTTTGTGAATTTCTTAAACTTTACCTAAAAATTGCTTTGAGCTGCTGCCATAACGATAATACGGGTTTCTTTATGACCAGAAATGCCCTGGGACGATCACGAGAACAATTCAGGTAACTTGATGTCTTCTTCATTTCTTGTAATGCCTTTCAGAATGTGTTCCAAAATCAAAACTCTCCACTGTATAATGAAACAGGATCTAATCATTTCATTGAAACTGAATCGATAATGATAGCGTTTTTTGAATTTATATTATGGTACAGAAAGAGGTAATGGAGAGAGCAGCTCTGGAAGGGTACTCAATAAGTGACTTTCAATGAAAGGTAAATGGGCTGTTGTTTATTGTATCATTTCCTTGTTATGGTAGCTATCTATCTCGCAAAGAACTAGATAACTTGTTTGCAACTCTATTTATAGTCTACCTCCCCTTGATGTGGGGATGGGTTCCTTGCTGAATTACCGGGTAGCTTTCTGATACCGAATTTGGTCTGAACTCTAGAGTTAAGATGGTTGTAAATGAACTAGGAAGAATTTTGTGTATAAATTAACAATTTTTTTTTTTCAAATTTTTTTCTGATATACCATTCGTTCATGATAATTCAGCAATTTAACAAAGCATTTTTGAGTCAAGTACACTGTTTGGTCCTATCATAGCAGGAAATAACAACTCTTTGGTTTGGTCTTTTATGCATTTGATAACACTGAACTCGGTTCGAGTCTTCAGATTGCTCTGAATTATAAAAAGCAAAATTTTAGATTCAAGAGCTTGCCTGGCCGAGTCTCGATTCTCGTAGAATTTGTTTTACAGTGTCATACGATGCATTAAGACCTGTCCTCTTACAGTTGTTAAAAAATCAAAAATAAAAAAGTATTGAACTTTCTTTTCACCAATTATATTCACCAATAGATCTATTTATTTATTTATTTTTTTGCATAACCCCCGAAGCCTCGGCGGTTCCGCTTGGTACAAGTTACATATTTTCTTGTCATAATACTCCAACCAATAGGATGGGAGCGACTCGAACCCAAGTCGTATGCGATGAGGACGAGCGCCCTATCCACCCATCTGTTTAAACCAAGCTAGATGGCCGTAAAGAACAATTATAGCATTGTGTTTTGGTTTGTCTGTGAAAGCTATGTTGAAGGGTCTGGTTTTATGGCGTCCTTGGGAATTTGATGAGCGCGTGAGTGAAAAGCTCAACCAACCAGAACTACCTAAACTCTTTATTTCTTTTCCCCCGAAACTTGGGTAGAAGATGTATATTACCTCTCCCATTCTACAATTGCGCTTCATCAACCACATGTGTGGTGTATAAATAGTCTCTCTCTCCTCTCTCTCTCTCTATCCCCTCTCTAAAATGGTGGGAAACCTGAATTCTGTTCTTGTGATGAGCCTTTTCCCTTTCATTGTCGTTTTATCCCAAGTAATTTATTTTGTACGAAAATTCTAACTTGGTATAGATTATATAATGGGTTGTTGATTTATCTACTTCTTGATGAGTTGAATAACTTACCTAACATATATAAAAGAATGTCGCTTTAACTTAAATTTTGGAAGAAATCAAATCATAATAACTAGGTGTATTTTGAATAACCTATTGGTAAAGCCACACTAAATCCAGTAGCCCAAATCCAACTTTCACCAATAAACAACATTACTTGAATTTGAGAGGAGTTAATAGGATTAGTCATAACTTAACAAACCTTCGGAATCGCTGATCTTCCAATTTCTTTGGTCATTAATGATTTCATTCACACGCCATATGAAAATTGATAAATAACAAACAAACAAACCAAAAAATTAAAATTAAAATTAAAAAAAGAGGAAAAAGAATATTAGATTAGGTTAGATTAGATATCCAAATAGTTAGAAGCACCTTGGAGAGTTCTCATCAAAGAATTACTACTAGTTGTAAACAAATGATATTTCTTTTTTAAGGAAAAAAAAACTATTGATAAATACAATTTTAATCATCAAATTTTTTGTTTATTTTTAATCTCATGTAATTTAATGTGATATGATGGTATAAAATAATACAAAGGTGGTAAATACATAACAATTCATAACATTTATATATATGCTTTAAAAATAAAAAAATAAGAAAAAGACTACTTCTTGAACTTGTAAGTCCACGACCGAAGTACATGAGGGGAAATAAAAAAGTATAGGGAGAGTGATAAATGGCAATATAAAAAGGTAGACCGGAGAGACGTGAATGAGAGAGAGAAACCCCAAAAAAAAAAAAAAAAAAAAAAAAAAGACCAGAACGAACGGTGTTGATAAACATGAAGCCAAAAGGCTTCTCCATTCTCTTCTCCAGCGTCAGATTTCCCTAAAAACAAAAATTCTTCTCAAATCAATCTTTCGAACCAATCGTCTCTCTCTCTCACGCACTTGCGCGCGCCAAATACAAAAGAAGAACCAACTCCTCCTCCTCTTTCTCTCTCTTCTTTCTCTCTCTATTTCCACCAGGTAAGCACTCCACACACCCCGCTCTCTCTCTCTCTTTCTTTCTCTCTCGTCGAAGCTCATTAATGGAGGACCTAGGGTTCCTATGTCAGACTATTGATTTTCCTCGCTCTTCTTGGATTCTGCAATCGTATGTTGTCCTGTTGTGTATGGCTCTGTTGTTTTTGTGTGTATGGGATTGGGTATGTGAAATCTAGGGTTTCCTGGTGCAGATCATGGCGTCGGAAGCACCGGCGAGTCCGGCGGGCGGGAGCCACGAGAGCGGCGGCGAGCAGAGCCCCCGCGCCAGCGGCCACGGCGGAGTCCGCGAGCAGGATCGGTACCTTCCGATCGCCAACATCAGCCGCATCATGAAGAAGGCCTTGCCTGCCAATGGCAAGATCGCCAAGGACGCCAAGGATACCGTTCAGGAATGCGTCTCTGAATTCATCAGTTTCATCACCAGCGAGTTCGTTCTTTTTCCTTTTGTTGTTGTTGTTCTTCTTCTTTTTTTTTTTCCTGTCTTAAATGTTTTTATGGTGTTTTGTTTTAGGTAATTAGGAGTTTGTTTTTTTTTTTTCCCCTGAAATTAATGTGTTTTTTTTTTTTTGCTGGAATTTAGAGCCAGCGACAAGTGCCAGAAGGAGAAGAGGAAGACGATAAATGGCGATGATTTGTTATGGGCGATGGCTACATTGGGCTTTGAGGACTATATCGAGCCGCTAAAGATATATTTGGCAAGATACAGGGAGGTCAGTTATGGAATTTTTATCTTTGTTTTTCCTTTCACTGTATTTTACACTCGTTTATGTTTCTATCTGGTTGTTGATTTAATACGTGAATAACTAATGAATGAGGAGGTACAACAAGAAGGGGGAAAGAAAGTGCCACTTTTTGCGTGAAGTGTTCGAAGTCTTATTTTAATTGTTTATGATCAAATGTTTTTTCGGGAGGAGGGGGGCCAACGGATATGCAATTTGGAATTAAGCGAACAAGCTCAAATTTCTTGCTTGTCATTTTCCTCCCATTTGCAGACCGAAACGGCACCATATCAATTTTCTTTAATCACATTTACGTTTGTTGTTGGGATTCGAATCTAACATTTTGTTTCTTCTGTTTACATTTATGTTCGGTATCGATTTTGTCTGGGATGATTGTGCTGTGACAGTTGGAGGTAACAAAAACAATCTTTCCAATTTCATATTGTTGTCTACAGTTGGTTTTAAAGATTTTCATTATTCCTTTTTTAGAAATGAGAAACTGACTTGTTTTCAAACTCTGAACTTTGACAGGGAGACACCAAGGGAACTGCTAGGGGTGGTGAGAGTTCTGCAAAGAGAGATGCTGTTGCTTCTGGGGGTGCTCAAAATCCTCAGGTCTGATTATAAACCTTCCATAGATTGCTCATTCCCAGTCAAGAGTTTTGAAAAATACGATGATACCATCTTAAGTTGTTCTACAATAAACATTAGATCCTTAACTTACAAGTTTTCCTTTTCTGTTTGGGGTAATGTTCATGGCAGTTTGTTCATCAAGGATCATTGGGCTACATAAATTCACAAGTAACTCTCTAACTCTCACTCCTTCCCTGTCTCAGAATCTCTCTACACACACACACAAACTCCCTCTCTGTTTTGGAATCTCTCTAGACAAACAAAATATGGATCTTTTTGTTTTTCTTCTGTTTTGGAATCTCTCTAGACAAACAAAATATGGATCTTTTTGTTTTTCTTCTTTTTGAATAGAAAGGAGGATAGAAGGAACAAAATTTCTGTCTAGATATAGGAAATTATGGTCCAGTAGGGATGTTATAGAGAATTTGCTGACCGACCATTCAAAACATGTCTGCTCGTGCTTGTGTGTTCGGTTACTGCTTCCTGTTTTAATTAACAAAATTAGAAAGCAAGTATAATAAAACGCAAACAGTGAAATCCAACTTTACTATAAGGGATTTATACATGTGACGTTAATATTCCTGAGATTCAGGAACAATGACACTGACTTTCTAAAACTCCCTTCCCTAATGAGCTGAACTTAAGTCCCTACAGGGACCTCCAATAAGATAATCTTAACTTAGGATCTACCTATATATGGAGTACCATTGTGGACGGTAATTGTAGATTTGGTGAAAAATCATACAAGATAAAGTCTCGGTTCCCCATGGATAGCATCGCTTTTTCTTGCTGATCATTCTTTTTTTGCACATTCAAGATTGTCCCATGTGTCTATAGAGGTCCTCTTTGGTTACAGATTCTGTTTAGGGATTTTTAACCATAGCATTAAGGTTTGGTAAGACAAGGCTCATATTACATCCATTATTAGTCCAAATACTTTGTCTAGATTACATTTAATCGTAATTAAGTTAAATCATTGTTTCCAATTAGCCTCATTAGTAGAATGGGCAGCCATTGTTTCAAAACTGAGAGACTTGGTTATTGAGGGTTTAGAACTATACGATCTGAATCACTACCATCTTGTAGAAACACTGACGGAGGCAGTGAAGGATGAGGGGGGCTAAGCACACCCTTCCCCTTTACTTAAAAAGGAAATGAATAAAAAATAAAAAACAATTAGCGTACAATTTTGGATAAAATTTCATAATAGCCCCCCCATAAAAATAGGAACAAAACCCTCCCAACCCAAATAACAGAACTCTGGCTTCATCACTGTATAGTAAAGTGTTGAAATCATATCAATTAAAGCCTGTTTGTACACTAGCTAAAAATAAATAAAAATTAAAAACAACTAGCCTACAATTTTGGATAAAATTTCATAACAGCCCCTCCATAAAAATAGAAACTTAATCCAAATTACCGCATTACATAGTTATTAGGGCCCGCCCTCCCCCACCCCCCCCCCCCCAACCTGCCAAATAAAAAAAACTCTAGCTTCATCACTGTTTAGTAAAGCATTGAAATCATATCAATTAAAGCGTGTTTGTACACAATAGACCGAAAAAAGGAAGCATTATCTGCAAATCCCTTTTGCCTGTTAAAAGGCATCGAGTGTATGTTCAGTGTAGGATTTAAATTTTGACGGTGGGAGGCCATCTTTCCTTTTTGATACACCTGGCATCAGTCTATAGCTCGTCCACAAAAATACTCTCGCCATTGTCTTCGGGAAGTCTGCAGAAGGAAACATAAATTGCTTTCTGTATCTTGCTTTTGATAAGCTCCCACCCAGATTAAGGCTAGGTAATGAACTGTGGAAATTGACTTATTTCCTGTGATCTAAGTTCTCCGTGTAAAACAATTCGCCAACGGCTTGTGAATGGTGCGCAGAACACCATGAATTTCCTGCAGGAATGAAGTCGTTAAGCTACTGAATTCTGTTCAGTCGCTTATTCAGTCATCTTGAACATAATTTGCTGCTACCTTATGGTTGTTCTAGTTAGTTTCTTTTTGTAAGATTCCTCTAGTGTTAATGATGTAAAGATGGTAGATATAGAATTGGGATAGAGAAATAGAACCACTACAAATCAAGGGGGGACCTAGGGATGGCAAAGGGAGGATTCTAGAGAGAATTCTTTCATCCATTACTACTATGTCGAAATTACAATTACCAAGATAAACATGAGCAATCCTAAATAATCCCAAGGGAGATACGTAATCATAAATTCGAAGCTAAATTTTGAAAACAAAAATATCCTGATAGATAGATGTACAATTCAAATTCCTAAATGTCCTCTTCCTCACGTTATCAATTTCCATGTCCTAAAGAAGCATGGATTGAAGTATGATTTTTGTGGTTTTATAGTGTTGGAAAAAAAACATGCTTGCCATTTTCAAAACAAATATAAGTACTGTTGTAAATTTGCAATAGGGTACTTGATACGCAGTTTCTCTCCAAGTAAAAGATTGAAACTGTTCGCCGTAACTGATCTAATCAACATCATGAATCTGTAAATTGTTTCCTTTTACATGGCATATTCAATCAAATTAATACCTTCCACGTAAAAGGACATGCTCCAAATTCTATTGATGTTTGCATGCAGTCTCGTCAATTGATTCTTATGCGCCTCTGGATAATATGGAAAGAACATAGTTTTCTTCCTTAGGGGATTGTTTTTTCCGTCATGTTCTTAAATTGAGTATGATTGGGGGTTTTTTTTTTTTTTTTTTTTTTTCCTTTTTAATTGTGATGCAGGGTCAGCATATGATCGTTCCTTCGATGCATGGCAACGAGTAGGACGTTTTAGCATCTCATAGTTACCATTCTTGTGCACTCTGTGGGTGGCAAAGTTGTTTAGAATCAACACCAGTAATATCTTTTTCCTATGAATCTCCTAATTTCATCAGAAGAATTATGTTTTCTTTTAAGGGTTCCTATTTCGATTGGGGGTAGAATTTATTTTTACTTGGTTTACTATCTTACTTGGCTGTAGTTGTAAAAAGCCATATTTTTCGTCTTCTCCTCTTTTACCCCTAGTTTAGTCGATTCGCCATGGAAGATACTGCTTTTGTTTTGTATGGCCCCGAAGTATTTGTGGGATAGAAAGTTTTACCGTAATAGAGGGATCGGACTTGATAATTGTTTTTCCCATTTTTTGCAATATATATATATATATATGGGGCTAGTAATTAGCATGTTATATAACTTGTTCTCACCGTCTCTCTCTCTCTCTCACACTCATGTTTGCCTCTGACTAATTATTTAAATCACGCTGGGAAATGGCCGCTGTGGAGTATCTTTGTCAATGAGTTGGGTTCAATGTACTTATTCTGATTTTTGAAAAATAAAATTAAAACATGAGATTCACACTTTTTATTTGATGGGTACATCATACAAACACGATGTTGTGATATACTCGATTTATTGAATAATTTTTTAATTAATATATGGTTTATGCTACATAGGAAGAGATGCGAAGCTATAGAAGTAATGATAGTATGACAGGTTTCTTAATTTGTTTCTTTTTTTTCCCCCCTCAAATTTTACACGAGTTGTCTCCACTTGTACTGTATTTTAGCTCTGATATTGATGAATCAAAACGTCCTGAAATGTGGAACATGAAAATCGATGGATATTCAAGAGTGCTTGTCCATTTACAATGGGAAACGAAATGTGAAAAATACCACGTTTGGAGTGTCTTCCATGGAAAGGGCAATTGATAAAACGGGCCATGATTTTGTAAATTAAAAAGTTGGTCAATTTATGAGCCCTGATTAGACTAAACGAGTGAACTATCACAACAGTCCAAGACTGAAACTAAAAGAATTTTTTTTTTTTTTTTTTTAGTGGGATTTACTGGCTTTGGGTAATTGATAAAACCTAGTTGATGACACCAAATCTTGTAATGTGCAAAAAACCAGCTAGGGGATGAACGAGGAAGGTATCAGCCAACCTAGCTTGTCCAATACCTATGGGAAAAAGATACCCTTGTGTTTGTCTCATACACTCATGGAACTTTCATTATTTGTATATAGGAATACATATATGTATATATATATATATATAGAGAGAGAGAGAGAGAGAGAGGAAATAGAAGGCCGAGTTTGTTTAATTTAAAGATGCATCAGCCGGTGATCCTGATTTAGTTACCAAAAGTTGGAACTTGGAAGGTAGGCATCACGTTACAAGCACGTGATCAGTGATGAGAGAGACTACACACACACACACACACACACACAGAGTTGTAGTTGGCATGGTGGCATCATAGTATGTTCTCTTCGTTGTCTGTCAAAAGTCTCAAATTGGGTAAAAGCCATAATAATTGATTGGAAAAAAAAAAAGAAAAAGAAAAAATCATGAAATATATAAGGATATAAAGATACCAAGAGCACATTGCCCACGACGTGAGAATGATTTTGTTGGGTGCACGAGCCAGCCAGCTCAATCCCCCTCCTCATCAACCGGCCCCCTTAGTCATCTCATTTTCTTATTCATATAAAAAAAACAGTTGTTCCCTTCTCACCATCTTCTTTATCACCCCTACAACACAATATTGCCGGGACACACCTTCTATGATGAAGGACCAACTCAGAAAGCCCTCTAATAAAAGAAAAATGCAAGAAACGTCAATTTTAATCTTAAATTTTTTAGTACCAATTTATATAGTATATGAGTTATCGTTTTTTTACTGATAAATGTTTAAAGTATTGCCGCAAAAATTGATTGTAATTATCAATGAAAATATGACATGAGAGTTAATACCCAAAAAGTTAAGATTGAAGTTGGTTTTCCTAATATTATTCTCTAATCAAGCATGATCTTTCAAAATTCTTTTCATGAGCTATTCAACTTGGTATTTGATTTAATGAAATGTTGATATTTTAATATGGGTTTAATTACACAATTATTGGATTGAAAACATCTGAATGTTTTTACAATGAAAATATGATATATGAGTTGATAGCCAATGAAAATATGACATGTGAGTTTAATATGGGTTTAATTACATAATGAAAATATGACATGTAAATTGATACTCAAAAAGTTAATATTGAAATTGGTTTCCCTAATACTATTCTCTAATCAAGCATGATCTTTCAAAATTCTTTTCATGAGCTATTCAACTTGGCATTTGATTTAAATGAAATGTTTATATTTTAATATGGGTTTAATTACACAATTATTGGATTGAAAACATCTGAATATTTTACTATTTCACAACTATTCAACTCAAATAAGAATCCAAATTTTTTTATTTTTTCAAAATTCATGTCACACTCATTTTTTACCTATACACTGTTCAAAAATGTTATCTTAAACACGATTATCCAAACACACATTCAAATGAATGTTCAATTTAATCAAACATATTAATTAGGTGATTCAAACAAATGCTAAGCCTCTGTTTCGTAAACATCTTAAACTCAAATTTTTATTTTTAGTTTTTATCTTTTTTTAAAAAATTAAGAAAAATTATAATTAATTTTTAAAAAATCAACTAACTCAAATTTAAAAATTTTTAACTCAAATTATAACACTAAACGGAGCCTAAGTTTTTCATTATTTTGGGGGGGGGGGGGGGGGGGATTGGAGCTGATTTGAGAGGATTTTCCATGATTGGAGACTAGTTTGCAACTTTTGGGCCTTTAACTAGAATGGAAAGGAACAAGATAGAGAAAACTTTTTCTTACTTTTTCTATTACTAAATTAGATTCTTGTACTGACTAGTTGAACAAATATGGTGAATTTGACGAGAGAGTACTTGCAAGATAGTGACACATTAAACAAAGCCTTAATTCTGAACCAAGCCAATGGTTTAAAGCTGCAATACCCATATGCCTAATTTTCTTTTCTCTTTTTTCCTTTTTATTTTCTTTTATATGTTTGTAGATATATATACACATGCGTGTGTATATGTGTGTGTATTATGCAGTTAAAGTTGCAATCATTTTTGTGGAGATGGCAAAGTGTGTAACTTTATGGCCAACTCACACCCTTAGAGGGTCCAGCTCACACTATTTGGACCCCCAGTTAATGCCTCTAGAGCCCTACTTCCATTTTCCCTTTTTTCTTAAGAGAATTTTGAATTAAAAAATACTTTTAAAAACTCTATTAGTACAAAACCATTCTACGATTCTGAACTGTGAATATATTAAATTAAAATATATATATATGCCAATCTAACAAAACTTAATAGAAATCTAAATAATATAAAATTGTATCATACTAATTTGAGTACTTTTTCATATTTTAGCATGTAATCTAAACTAAAATGTGTTTTGACAGATAGGTTGGGATTGGAAAGTTTCAACTTTTGTTTTTTTTTTTTTTTGTTCAAAATAGTATAGTGAAGGAAATAAAGTGCTTGGGAGAGAGAGAGAGAGAGATGAAATTTATATTTTGAAAAAACCAAATCTGATTAGTAATTTAATTTAAATGCATTATACAGGTGCGAATTACATACAAACATCATGTAAGACACTATTTTCTGTTTGATTGAGAAAAAAAAAAAAAAGTTTACCATAGGACCAATTTAGTATTATTGATAAGAAAAATTGTTTCAGCTGTTAGATTTAATTATGGATGATCCGACGAGTACTTTTGTCTCACGTGTTATGAAATTTTAATATTTGAATAAATAATTTTGGATACTTATACAAAAATATATAGACACTCGTAAATTAAACATTCAAAGAATAACAATCTTGTAATTAAAAAGTAATTTTATTATATATGATCTTCAAAAATTATTATATCTTCAAAAATAACTTTATATTAAAAAAAAAAGTGTATACTCCGAGCATGGAAGGCAGCCAGAGAGGCAGATTTTGCATTGGTGGTGGTGACTGGTGAGGGGGAAGTCGTGTGTTTCTTTTCTTGGTCAAAAGTCAAATCCAGTTAAAGACAAATTGACGAAAATACCCCTGGATCTGATATACAGCTGGCCACGTTGTAGTCCAGTCCAGAGAGATGAAGAGGACTTCGGAGAGTGGGGTTTGGTGTAGAGAGAGAGAGAGAGAGAGAGAGAGATTCAGTCACATGTGGCAGATCCTCACGTGGCTTTTGTCTCCCAGAAAGTAGTTTGCCCTTCGCTGCAGGCTGCAACAGCAGAGCCTGAGCCACCATCCACATCCACGCTTCTCTGCATAGCCGCCCATGGATCCCCCACCCAAAATTAATATTATTTACCCTACGTTTAGAATTACAATTAAGTTTATTTTTATAATTATTATTTTTTTAAATTAATAAAAATTATAATTAATAAATAATTTTTAAAAAATCAATCCATTTCAATTTAAAATTTTCAATTTTATCTCAAACCTCAACTTAAATACCAAACAAACCCTTAAAATCTATTTAAAACAAGTTTAGATCTGCTGTGGTATTTTCATGTCTTAATAACTTATCTATTTAATAATGTTTTGATAATTCATTAATTTATTTTAAGTATTTTTTTAGTATTTATTTTTTTTATGTGATTAAATTTTTAAACTCAGTTAGGAGACAATCAATGATACTGGAAATTCCAAAACAATAGATCTCTAATTCCGTTTGATACATCAATTGGAGTTGAGAGTTTTGAAGTCTTTTTATTGAAACTAAAGGAAGGTTTATAAATATGTATTTGATTAAAATGTGAATTAGAAACGAACTCTCATATAGAAATTAGTGTAAAAATATGTTCAGAACAAATATATAATGTGGATTTTATTTTATTTGGAACAAAAACTATTTTCCTAAATTAAAAAAAAAGTTGATTATCTATTAAACTATGTGATTAAAAAAATTCACCCAATTTAATTTTTCTAAAGAAAAAAAAAACCCCCCACTTATGCAAGCATTAGCATAAAGTTTGTTATTCACTTTTATATACATTTATTTTGTCTATTTAATGAGACTATTAAATTCTAACTATTTAACAAATGTTTTAGTACTATGACAAGTGATTTATTATTTTCTAACTAGTAAATATCATTCTACAGAATAAAAGCTTGTGGAGACACATCTTTAAATGCTAATTTTGTGCAGTTCGTGAAATTTATAATAATAATAATAATAATAATAATAATAATAAAAGAAGCTAGTTCGGTGGTTTTTTTTTTTTTTTTTTTTAAGAAAATGTCTTCGGGTACAAGAGGAGAATATTTGAATTCTGTCATTTCCAGTTTTTTTTTTTTAACTTTTCCATTTTATTTAAGTTAAATTTCCTCCCATGGAGAAATAAGAAGGTACCAAAGCAGCCATAAGGAAATTATTTATTAAAAGAAAAAAAAAAACTCACATTAATTGAGTAAACTTCTCACTAAAAAATAAAAAATAAAAAAATAAAAAAATAAAAAAAATTTACAAAAACATAACTTTGGAGGTTTTTTAACAACAAGAAAAGGAAAAACCAATCTGTCGTCCACATTAGCGGAATCCTTTAAATCACATGCAAATGATAGACAAATTTGTTGAAGTATCTATTCCCTCTTTAGCTGGCTGAGGTTGAAAAGAACTCAATTTTATTTCATTATCAACGAAAAAGTTTGCTCTTATCTCGCCGGAGAACATGTTGATGTGTATAAATATATCTATATATATATACACACACACACACATATCCAAATTCAATATTTAACTATTTTTCTATATCTTAATTAAAATATTTTTTATTTATTTGCTTATTTATTAATTTTTCTACATGGACTTGATCACACCTTCAGTCACGCCTTGAATATTACTTTCAAGCAAGAAAAGCTTTCCCTTGAAAGAAAAACGTGCATCCAATAATGTGGTTGAATATTCCTCACTTTAATCAAACATATCATCTACTTGCCAACATGGTACAAGATTTTAGGCTACTTAATTAATATTTGATTGCAATAAATTTAACTTAAAAGTTTTATTTATTTATTATTATTATTTATTTCATGTCGAGCTTTTAAGCATTACATGGAATAAAAAAGATATATATATATATATTTCTTTAATTTGATATTAATATTTGTATGAGAACATCATAAGGGATAATTTTCTGGTAAGATATAAAAAAGTAGCACCTGGAAAGATACTACTTTCTATAATCTATCATGTACATACAACATTATAACTAAACATATACATATGTTATATATCCTACTTTATATTATATTTGTTATACAACATTATGCGTATGAAATCCAATATACAAACTAATGATGTATACGGTTCGTACCCATCCTTCTACGATTTAGTTCATTATTTTTAAAAAGTTTACTTTTTCTTTTAATTTTGTATTATTAAAAACTAATTAATCCCTTTTACATATATCTTATTAAAAACTTTATCATTTAATATACGCTCCTTACTCAAATATTAACCTAACTCTATCATTTGCTTCAATTGTAGAGGGTTACAAATTCCTTCTAAAAATCCTATCTTTCAATGTATATTTCTACTGAAATAATAAATAACTCCATCGCTGCTCCAGTTACATACGATGTGCATTTTGAAACACATATTTTTTTTAAAAGTACTAGGAACACCTATTGAATCTCAACTTTTTGATTAACAACTCATGTTGTTATCTTTTCGTTAGTAAAAGTAATCAATTGATATGATAATACTTTAACAATTATTATCGATAAAATAATAACAATTCATATATCATTATAAATTGATATCAAAATTTAATATTAGTGTCGGTGTGTTAACATTTTTTTTTTAGTGTCAATTTGTATTAAATTGAAGAACATTAATGGTTTGAAACACAGAAAGTGTGGTCCAATGGCTCAGCCCCTGGCCATACTGAAGAGAGGAAGGTGGGTCCACGTGATCAAGCAGAGTAGTGAGTGGGTTTTTGGCCTCCTTCAACTTTTTTTTTTTTTTTTTGATAAATTGGCCTCCTTGAAGTTGATGCTTCCTTGAACACAGATCTTGCTTTGACCGTTTCGTTGTTTTCAAGAATTTTTGCACTTAACACGCGACACACACACCTAGAGAGTGCCTATCCTCTACGACGCTTACCACTAACTTTATTATGGAACACCAATCACGATTCATAAAATACTTCCTTTCATTACTCGCCTAAACTCTTGTACTTTTTTTTTTTTAATATAAAAAGCCTAAGTTCAGTTTGGTGAATGAGTTGAATTTGAGTTGAGATAAAATTTTTAAGTTTGAATTGAGGTGACTTTTTAAAAAATAATTATAAATTTTGTTGATTTTTCAGAAAAATATAAAAATTAAAATAAAAAAAATATAATTTAATTGAAATTAAATTTTGTTACTAAATAAAACCTAAAGTCATGTACTTAACGCTACAATAGTACTTGACTTGTTTTTTTTTTTTATTGTTTTTTTTTATAAGAAAGAAATAACATTAGTACTTGGCTTGTTCTAAAGTATTTTATTGGAGTGAAAATTTTAAAGTACCAACTTTTAATGACGATGAGTGTTTTTCTTTTATTAGAATATATAATCTTTCAATTTTTTAAAAATTTATCAATAAAAAAATTCAAGTAAGTTATTAAAAAAATTAATATTACAATTGGTGTTCTAATCACTATTTTAATTTTAACTTATCCATAATATAGAAAGATTTGGACTAGTGGGACCATTGGGTTTGGGAGGCAGTGCGGCTTTGAAGGAATTTGTGAGCTTAATCCTATTTTGTAAATGCACATACATACATACATATATATATATATATATATATATATATTAACAATAGAATCTTACGATAAGTCAGCGGCCAAAAAAAAAACTACAATAATCTTTATCTTTTTTATGTAAATCGCAAAAAAATTGTAAAAATAAAAGAAAAAACGTAAAATCTCAAAAAAAAAAAAAAAAAAACGACGACGACGACGAAAATGAAAATAAAAAATGGAAACTAGAAAGGCAATCAAAATCGAACAAAACAAAATATAAACATCAAAAAGGAAATCCTTAAAATTTACTCAATTTGAGACCCCTGCCCCTTACAAGCTCTAAGCTTATAAGAAGTATTTTTATCTTCTAATTCATTGTTTAATTTTCTTCCTAAAACATTCAGCTCTTTTAGTTTCTCCAATAAATTTGAAAGGGCAATTCTATCTCTTTTTGAGCAAACATAAGATTGTTGAGTTCAGGATCTTTTGAAAAGTCTTCGTCTACTAAATTTTCAGCCTTAGAATTATAAGGCCCCGTCTAGTTATCAATTTGGATTTTTTTCCCTCGTTTTCTATTAGTCACTGGAGTAAACCCTTCATCATCTATTACTTGATCATTAGTAGCAATGATCTTTTTCTCCTCACAGGCATCAGAAAGAGAAATTTTAGGATCACGAAGAAGTTCAACAAAAAATGTGCCCATACCATGAGTTACCAAAATAGGTACACCTTCTATTATCAGGGGAGAGAACGACATCATGTGAGGTTCAGATTATGATTCCAATGCTTTGTTATGCTTAAAGTTACCCAAATCTAAGTTAATGCTATTAGTTAATAGTGGAATAGCCGGATATTCAATCTGCAGAGGTTTCGGAGAAGCGTATGTTTGCGAAGTCAATAGGGTGGCAATACGGGTTGCGAGTTACGACATGACGACACGATTCGAAAACGACACGAATTTCACGGGTTCGGGTTAGGAAAAATAGAGGTCGGATCAATTTCGGGTCACCCAAAATTAACACAGAAAAGAACGGGTCGTGTCTGGGTTTGACCCGCAGAACCTGAACACGACACGTTTTTTTCGTGTCAATTTTGGGTCAATGTTTGTGTCAATTTTTATGTCAATTTCATGTCAATTTTCAATTTCGGGTCAATTTCAAGTTGATTTCGTGTCGCAGGTTGATTTTGTGTCATGGATTGAATTACGTGTCGCGTGTCAATTTTGTGTCGCGGGTCAAGTTCGGTTCATGTCGTGTTAACTCGTTACGGGTTTGTGTCGTGTTCTTGTCACTGTTTCAAGTCGTTTTCGGGTTACGAGTCGTGTTCGGGGTCTGGAGAAAAAAAATTTTCGACACGGCTCTAACACGACACAAACCCGACACGCGACACTAATTGCCACTTATATCACAATTGACATAGAAGGATTGTCCAAAATTGGTATTGTATGGAATCCTACAGTGGAAAACGAAGACAAGTTAACAGTTGAGACTACTCTTTGTATCACTTGTTTTAACCTTAAGACACAGACGGTATCAAATTTTCCAATCCTGAAGGCGAGCCAAAAGCAACTACAGAGCAATTAGAACTATCCAAAATTACATTATCATCGGCGAGAGCTTGACCAACATTAACATTCGTATCCAAAATTGACATAGAAGGACTATCCAAAATTGGTATCGTATGAAATCCTACAGTGAAAAACAAAGACAAGTTTACAGTTAAGACTACTCTTTGTACCACTTGTTTGAACCTTAAGACACAGATGGTATCAAATTTTCCAATCCTGAAGGCGAGCCAAAAGCAACCACGGAGCAATTAGAACTATCCAAAATTACATTATCACCGGTGAGAGCTTGACCAACATTAACATTCGGAACATAGTAGCATTAGGGTTTTCTTTAGGCCTATAAATTTACTTGACCTGAGTAGCCACAGTCATGGAATCAGTCCTAACTATTCAATCACTTTTATCCCCAACCGATCGAAATGGATGATTATATTTGCATTGCATTACAGAATGGCCTAATGATTATCTGATTCTATTACTTTCGCATACCTTTTACTTTGATTTAGTAGGTCAAATTTTTTTTTTTAAAATACACTAACATGACTTGTTTTGTGTCGATTGAATTCCCAGTTTATTAACATGCAAAATTCTAATTTCATAACTTAATAAAAGTCAAATTTGAAGTTTTCAAAATGAAAGTTAAAAAAAAAAAAAAAAAAAAAAACCATTTTCCAAGGGCGGCCACGATTTGAGGGGATGTAGATAAGCAAGTGAAAGATAGGCCACAGCAGATTACTGCCATTTCTAAGTAGGACACAGCATTTAGATATCAAATTTCTAACTTTACGTAAAACTTTTTCTATTTCACATTTTAAAAAAAAAAACTCAAATTTTAAAAGTTTATAATTTTCTCATTTTAAATTAATTGAAAAAAAAATATCAAAATACTCGTATCGATAAGATGAACAAGATATGATTTATTTTATATATTTTTTCCGAATATATTTCAAATTTTTACTTTATTTTTTTTTAATTACAAAACTTGTTTAAAAATTTTCTCCTTAAATATATATTTCTATCCTAATCTTGAAAACATAATTTTCGGATATTCCCACGTAAACATGAGTTTGCATTTGTGTTTTGTACGTTAAATTTGTTAAACCTTGTGGGACCCATCTCTTGTCCCTTCTCTTTCCAAAAAATATAAAAAAACGTACGACCAATTAGCTGTCCCTCTCAAAACTGCCAATCCACAATTCACAATTCACAATTTTCACTTCCCTTTTATTTTTCTTGCTCTCTCACTCTCCTTTTCTCTCCCACCCGCGTGCCATCACACGAATGCTTGTCTCCTCTATAACCATCTCCTTCTTTTTTTTTTTTTTTTTTTTTTTAAGGATTTATTGGTGATCGGAAGGGGAAAAAAAAAAATCATTATCGATATAACTTTGTTTTCTGGCGTTAAATGTGTGTCAAAAACTGTCTATTCTGTTGCTAAGTCCGATGAGTCGTGCAGTGCCCAACTGCCCATAATATGTGTGTTTTCAGCAACAGATGTGTGATTAGTGTCCATTTGAGTGAGCCATGATCACTTACAAATGATCCGTTTCACAGAACTTGTTAGAAATTACTTTTAGTTTCTTGAGTCTAAAAGTTACTTACTAAAGCACTTTGAATGATTTGTCAAAAGAGTTTTAGCTCTCCAAAAAAACTTAGCCGTTCAAAACTGTAAAATATGACTTATAAAAGACACTTTAAGTAGCCTTGGAAACATATTAGAGTTTAGTCGAGATTACAAAATCAATCCTATAACATCTTCACTGTTTAATAGAAAAACTTTAAGATCAATTTTGCCTATTAAACTATCTTTAAAAAATGTTATTTATAAATATCTAAATTAAAAAGGTACGATTTTTTTTTCCCTTCTTTTACTTACTAAAAAATAAATAACAACTCAAGTCTCTTTGTGACTGCCGTATGTCACTTTTGGTAGTTTGCAAGATGGTTATTCACTAATCGACTATTTGATCACTCATTACGTGAACTCCCATCAATACTTTCATACTCGTCGATAAAATAACTAGAATATTTGAATAGAATCATAAATGAGAGAGATCTCAGTTAGCAATCTTTTTATCGATCACTGTATTCACATAACTTACTCAATTGAAGAGTTTTGCTCGTGAGAGTTACTAGTGATATAACTGCAAATGAAGCCCTAAAAAATGAGATGGAATTATGTGATTAAATTTGAACATAAAAGATAAAAGCACTCTTAAATTAAGTTGGAAGAAATCACTCAATTAGTATGTTAATTCACATCCTTCCTTCGAGATTTTGATTTTTCCTGATATCTTGATATATTCTTTTTTTTTTTTTTGGGAAATAAAAAATTATGATTTCTTTTATTCGTGAAACTAATTCGAAAAATAAGTTTGGAAAAGTGGACTTTTTTTAACAAGTGAAATTAAAGACAATTTTGCAGGAAGTATTTGCTTATTAACTTTATTTACTAAATAAAGCTGCATTTTGCTAAGCAATATTAAGTAGCAGAACACACTTAAAATATGATTTAAAAAAAAAAATTGCGGTGAGAGAGGATTAGAACTATTAAAAAAAAAAAAAAGGACGAATAAACTGGTTAGCTGTTAAAGAAAATATACTAAATAGAGGAGATGATTCTAGCGAGTTTGTCCTTTTTGATTGGAACGTGGATTGTGGATAAACGACAAAGTTGATTTTTTTTTCTTTTGATTTTCTATCTTTTGATTAAAAAAAAAAACATAAAAGAGAAAAGAAAATTATTCATGTGTATTTGCACCTTTTAAATTGCTTTTATTTGGCATCTATTTCTTTCACCAACTCAAACATAAGCATTGTACGGTAAATGTTTAAAATTAATTGCTTCATATATGCAATTTATAAGTTGTAATAGTATTTGGTCTTCCTTAAAACAACTGTACATATAATAGCATTGTTGCACAATGCTCCATGGCTATAGTTGGATTTTATATCTCCAAATCTCTATGTTTTACGAACACCACAACTAATAAAAATATATTTTAATTAACGTGTGGTGTTGTACATGAGTAGTGCCTGTAATGGTCATGTGAATAACAAAGGCCAATGCGAGGTATTGATAGTACTCTATGGACATGTTTGACAGAACTTTCTAAAAACTGTCTTTAACTTTTTGAGATCAAAATTTGATTCTAAAAGTATTTGAAATTATTTATCAGAAGAACTTACAATAAAAAGTCATAAAATATGACTCTTAAAAATCAAATTTTAGATACATTTTGAGACTTATATCAAAGTCTCATTAAACTATTAAACTTTTTTAAAGGCGAATTAAAATACTTTTAAAAAAAATGTAGCTTTTGATTTTCTTCGTCTATTGAATTAAGACAAAAAATTATCAATTCTTAGGAATGGTTTTAAATCCAGTACCTAATGATATCTCACAACGTGAATTTTAGTTAATAGTAATGTGAATTAATGCAAAAGAAAATGTAAAATAAGGGGAATTCGAGCGCGTTCACTTTCGTTACATTTTCTTCTACATGAATTCACATTTTTATTAACCGAAATTTACATTCATATAAATTGAAATTCACATTATTAGAAACCATCAAGTATCGGATTTAAGACTTTGTGTCAATTCTTATACTAGTTTTGTCTAGGAGGACAAAAAATACGTAAAAAGGCAAAAAGTCCACCGTTACATTGCTAAAGAAGAGAAAAAGGTCACCGTTTTTTGTTTACATTTTATTTCGTTGCGTGTTTTTCGGCTTCAATCTCGTTGGTCTCCAGCAAAACAATTTAATATAATTAAATTATCAGGAAAAGCTTTTGTTATGGAAAAATATCAAGAACTACAAACCATTTAAAAAAAAAAAAAAAAAAAAGGGGAAAGAAATCCACTCACGGGAACTAACATTACGGCTAATAGTTTGCTAAATTAAAACCACGGCGGAGTTGACATTTTGCTTGGCAATTATCACGAATAGAAGTTCCCAATTTGTTAGTTTGATCCACTTATTGCAATGATGTAGCATTGGTAATCATTTATGCACTAAGTCCCCTTTGGTGAATAGGAATACATATAACCTATTCAAGACTTTAATTTAAAATTATAATAATTTTTAAAGATTAGTAATACTCATCCCTCTTCTCTCTGTTTGCCGGGACTCTTTTTCCTTGACATCGTCGGTGCTGGCGCTGTTACGAGAGCTTATAAATTTATTCGTAAATCTATTATTTATTAAAAATCTAAGGATTCACTTGTGAAAATATGTTATAATTTATCATCTTTAAAAATTATGCTATAATTTTTAAAAGTATTTATAAAATATACAATATGGTACAATTTCTCACATACATATATATGCCATATTGGATGTGATTGTTAGTAAAGATGATAGTCCGCTCCTCTCTAATCCTATATGATGATCCTATCTAATCATTTACACACCAAACAGCTAATAGTAGATGCCCACTATGTTAAGATTTTTAACTAGATTAACAATGTCATATTGGGTTCGCTTTTTATATTTTGTAACAAGTAAAAATAAATAATATGGCACTTGTTATATTATGATAATATTTTTAGAAATATTCTATTTTTTGTAAAGTCATTGTTACAAGTAATAGATTTTGAGAGTAAAAAAGAAAAAAAAAAAGAAAAAAGAATGTGACACACCTAACTACAAATCATATATATGTCCAGATCATATTAATAAAAAGTGAATCTTAAAATATAAAATATATAGTCTCAAAATATATATTAGTAGAAGGTGCTCAATAGGGTGCTCGTATGCATTTTTCCATCTAATATCCTCCCAAATAGAATTTTACAAATCGGTCAATAATGAAAAGGCCAAAAAAAAAAAAAAAAAAAAGGAATGTTCTAAGTTCTAAGTTCTAACTTGACATGGCGGCGCGTGCAGTGAGCGCGTGAAGAAGTCGTCGTGGTCTCCAACTCAGTAACTCCTTGAATGAAAAATAAAACAGAAATATTAAATGCTGAGAATCCAGAGACAAATGCCCTATCACAGAAGATGAATGCACATACGAATAGGCAATTCTGTTTTTCCAGCAAAATGTATAATATACAAATATTTATACACACATACACATATACTTTTGTGTGTGTTCTCACGTTCATATATATATATATATAGAGAGAGAGAGATAATAAGCCTCACCACCATAGTCTATCTGTCTCTGCCACTCTGTCTCTGTCTCTCTCTCCTTCTTTCTCTTTCTCTCTCTATATTTCTTCTCTTTTTTAAGTCCACCCCCCACCCTTTACAATCGTTCCACACCCCACTCTTCTCCTCTATTCAGTCTCTCTCTCTCTCTTTCTCTCAAAAACTTCAGTTTTTGATTATACCAAGAAGGGCTTTACGTATTCGAAAGATTTAAGGCTTGGTTCAGTTATAGTGTTACTTATTAGTGTTATATATATATATATTTAGAGAGAGAGAGAGAGAGAGAGAGAGAGAGAAGGAGAGTAGCTAGAACTATAACGAATAATAAGATCGAATATACAACATTGTATATCAGAAATGACGATGAGCAACAACATTGGTCAGTTCGGAGACACCACGCTGACCAAAGTCTTTGTCGGAGGCCTCGCATGGGAAACTCCGAAGGAAGCAATGAGGGACCACTTTGAGAAGTACGGCGAGATCTTGGAGGCCGTCATCATCTCCGATAAAATCACCGGCCGATCCAAGGGCTACGGTTTCGTAAGTCTTTTTTTTTTTTTTTATAAATATTTTTTTAAGACCGACACGTGAATTTGTGATTGGTTAAAAAAGAAAAAAAAAACTAATGCGGTGCATGACTGACATAGGGGGTATTATTTATTTATTTATTTATTTATTTATTTTTAGGTGACATTCAAGGAGCCGGAAGCAGCCAAGAAGGCCTGCGAAGATGCCACGCCGATCATCAACGGCCGCCGAGCCAACTGCAATTTGGCTTCCCTCGGGGCTCGCCGCCTGAGGTCGGCCCCAAACACAAACGCCACCACTCCACCACCACCACCTCCTCCTCCTCAACAAGGTATGTACAAAATATATATTTTGGTCAATGGTGTGTACAAAATTTTGTTTGTCTTGAAATGGCTGATTTTTATTTTTTTTTTATTTTTTGCTTAATTGTTTACCTAACAAATAAACGTGACATCAACTTATCATGTCACATCCAAATCTTGGTTCACAATTTTTCATGTTAATAGACAATCAAGAAAATAATACATTCTTTTCTTTCCGCACCCATCAGACATAATATAATTAAATGTGAAATTATCATTAAAGTATATATTTGTTTCCCTTAAAGGATCCAACGTTGGACCGAGGTCAATGTCACCGGCGCCCGCAAATCACGTGCAGTGGTACTACCCCGCGGGAACACCGGCTTCGCCGTTCCATCATCAGCATCATCACGCCGTTCCTTACTACGGGTTTTTTTTTTCTCTTTTTTGTCTTTTAATTGATTTATTTATTTATTTCGGCTTTCGGGCGATTTGATTGGTGGGATTTTTACAACTATGATGTAGCTGCACCTTACCAATTAAAATTCTCTTGGTCTCTTTAGGTACTCTCCGACCTACATTGCAACTGATATCAGTTACAACCATGTAAGTGCTCGGATCTAATACAACTACCAACTTTAATCACTTTATTACGTGCTACAATTTTATTGGCCCAATTGCCAGCTGTGTTCGTAGGGAGTACCATTGGTTAAAGTGCACGAGCATGGGATCCCCTTTCGCCCTTTTGGTGTTTCCTAAGTAGGGTTTTTTTTTTTTTTTTTTTTTTTTTTTTTTTTTTTTTCAATGAGGACCCAAAAATTTCACCATGGTACCTAAGATTAAATTTAATATTCTTTCTGTCTAGCTTTACCAACTTAATTTCTTTACACTTTTTTGAAGGGGAAAAAAAAAAGGAAATCTTTTTACCGTGATCCAGCTAGTTTCTAATAAAATAAATACATTTATTCAAGTTTTTTGCGTTTTCTTCTCATGAATAACTCTCATCTAATTGATATTCATTAAGAAATAAGAAATTAGAAAATGAAAGATAAATACTACGAGACATTTCTGTATTAGGGAATTGTCTTGTATTTGAGTATGTTATTGTAATAAACAGCTGATTTTAAATTCTAAATAAAATATTACAACTGTTGCATAGATTCGATTGTCCGACTTGAGACGTATCTCGTTATAATGAATTTCTAATGTTGGTTGTGTTTTGGGTGTGGTGATGGTGTATAGAAGCTAAGCTACACCGGTGGGACCTACATGAGTGGGCATTTCTCGCAAGTGTACCCGGGACAACCAATCATGGGGGCAAACACATTGATGCCAATGTATCCTATGTATCACTACCATCAAGCCCACACAATGGGCCTACCGGCCCACATGTTCCCAACCACAACCCCCGGGCCCATAAGCACAGGCCCAGCCATCATCTCCAAACCGGCCTCCCATGCTCCCAACCCAGGTAGTTGCACTGACTCGGAAGTTAAGTTTGGTTGCACTTTAACTTAACCCTCTAAACCTTGGTCATTGTCAAAAGAACATGGAAAACAACATCACCATGAGAATGTGGAAATCATTTTGTCACGTGAGCTTGGCCATGTTCTGGTGAATTGCCAACTGTCAATTTACTTAAAAAAAAAAAAAAAAACCCATTTAAAATGCACTTAGCCTTCCACATGTAATAATAGTCTAATTTTTATCGGTGTTTTAAAAGGAATAATTTTAATCCAAATTTTTGAATATAAATTATATGATACGTGAGTTGTCATTTTTTTTATTGATATATATTTAAAGGATTGTCAGATCAATTAATTATATTTACTAGTAAAAATACGACAATTCACTATTGAGTTCAAATTTGTTATCCAATTTTCTTATTTAAATGGTTATCCATTCTATAGTGTTTTGATAATTTATTAATTTATTTTAAAATTTTTAGTATTTATCATTTGTTGTGTAATTAAATTCTTAAATTTAGATAATATTACATAATACTATCTAGGGAAGTCAGAGAGACAGAAAATTTAGGAGAGTAAATCTCGATTCCTCATTGTCATGTGAGCTCGTACTCTGAAATCAGGATTATAGTCGGTGTCGTTTATTCAAACATGGTAGATTGCTAGGATGTGAAGGAAATGTTGTGAAAATAGATGTGAACTGATAAAACAAGACAGTTTGCTTGGCTGTGGAATAGGTACGGTTGGCGCAGGCGAGAGCTTTAAAAAAGTTTGGCTAAAAGGAGAGGGCATTCGATCTTAGTTGGCAAAAGAAAAAGAAAAAAAATAACAAATTGGAAGGTGGTGGCTGCTCAGAACTACATTATTAGTTACGATCTGCTGTGGCTCTTCTTTCTCACATATTTTTTGATTTTATTTATTTTTCATTTAAAAAAAAAACACTTTTATTCTTATTTCTTAGGTGTTTGATAAGATTCTTTCATTATTATTCTGTTCCCCTCCAATCTTTGTCTCTCTGTCTTTCTCTAACATATCCTTCTCAGCCTGAGCTGTGAACCATTGAAACCCCCCACCCCCCACCAAAAAAAAAAAAAAAAAAAGAAAAGAAAGAGTACTGAGGGAAGTCCATGTGTATGTTGATTAAATTACTCATATCTTGTGGGTTTGCCTTTTGGTGGCTTCTCTTGAACTACTTTTAATGCATAAAGCCTGCAAATTCATGTAAAATGTCTCTTTATTTTCTCTCTTAGAAGCTTTAACAATTCCTCACTTTGTTATTCCATAGTTGATGTTGAAATGACTGAAAGTTATATGTTATTAGCCTTCTACAATGGTATTTATAAATTTTGATATATGTTTTTGAAAGTTATATCTGATCAAAACCTCACGAAAATAAAAAAAAAAATTATATGAAGATGAAGGTTCGAAACAATTTCTTCAACGATGTGGTATTTTTGTCATACTAGACCAAAAACTTATCTCTGAACTAGTTGGAGAAATGTTAATTGTTTTTGTTAGGAACACAACATGTAAGTCGACTCATGCAGTGAATCGATGGGAAGAACTGGGAGATGGACCAATGGTCTACGAGCATGCAGGATTAACGAACTAATAGCTGTTCGCGGTTCATGCAATGTCGTATGTACGATTAACAAATACAATATTTCTTAAAAGAGTTTGAGTAGTTTAATTGAACGAGATATGATTCTTCAATTTGAAATGAACCACTTTCCTATTGAATTTTTCCTATTAATTCTAGTACCCTACATCAGTGTATGGCAAAGGTTCCTTTCATGGGAAAAAAGGGCCATTATGTGCTACACTTTGCCATAGATTGAACAAGGTTTTGTTGTCCCTTCCCATGTTTGAACAACTAGCTAGCAATTCCAATTCCAAGCTTCACGTTTGGTTATATCATACTATAATCCTTCTAAAAGTTGAAAAGTTAAGACTAAAAAAAAAAAAAATTAATGGGTCTACGTACAACTTAGTTATAAGAAGTTGATTAATACCACTTGACTTACTTCCTAGACACACTATTTCTCCCCACTTATTTTAAAGAATTTAGAAAGAATGTGTATGTACGCATATATTTGAAGCTATAGAGAATATATTTACATATTTTGAGTCCCCTTATATTAATATATGTATACTCCCGAGAAATGCACAAAAAACAGAAATAGATTTTGATGACAAGCTTCAATACTCGTGCAAAGACTTTCAAGACAAGCTTACACGACTCACTTACACTGCTCCTATGTTACTAATAATCACACATGACACAGCATCCGTTTGGTACAACCATTTAAAAATATTTAGGATCCGTTCTGAGAATATATGAAAATGATATCTTGAAAGTTGAGTTAAAAATGTGTGTTTGAGAGAAAAACTTTAAAAAAGTTGTGTAATATAAAAAATAATGTAAAATTTTATAATGTTTTTTCAAAGAAGTATGCAAAATGGATATTGTCTAATTCGTTTTATCGATACGAGTTTTTTGATATAAAAAACATCTCATTTCGATTTGAAATTAAAAAGTTATGGACTTTTAAAGTTCAAATTTTTTTAAAATAAAAGAGAGAAAACTTTAATATAAAGTTGAGATTTTGAAATCCAAATGGTAAAATACCATTTGGAATCTTAGAGATTTTTATTTGAATGATCATTCCAAATATATATTTATTTAAAAAAAAAAAAACTGGAAATAGAGCATTCAACATTTGGGTTATTGTTCTTGAATGATAAAAAGTCCTTGTCCAAAATTTACTTCAACTGATATATAATCTACAATGATTTTTTAAAAAAATTAAAAACCATTTCAAATATCATTTTCTCATATTCTCTCTCATTTCTTTTCAGATAATTACTTTCAAGTGCATGTTTAAATATTTATATTCAAATATTCTATTCAGAATATTAATATCCAGACGTCAGTTTGGATAACAGTTCAAATGTTTTTGCTCAAAATTTTTTATTCAGACGTGTCCATCCCAAATGTTTCCATTCAAATACTTTTCCAAAACGGACCAATAAAGTTTCGTGGTAGGGTAGACGCTAAACGCAGTCACAGAATTGTTTTTGCCAAATCTTACACTGTTAAAATGACATTTTGGTGATGGTACATTAACATATTGAGAGGCTCTAGTCTAGATTACACATCATATGTCTATTTCTTCATCATTTTTTTTTTTAAATATGTCTATTCATTTGTGTGAATTCCTCGTTTGGGATTTATCCCATGCAATTGAATGGCAGATAATCCGTCTTCTAATTAGTTGAATTCCTCGTATAGAAAGACCAGAAAGTCTTTGTTTAGAAAAAACTTGGTCCATGAGAAAAGAGAAACTAGGGCTAAACTGCATGTGAGCTCTGTCTATGTTGTTCGTGAGCACTTTTTCCACTAGAAAATTGTACCTCCATGCCTCGTTTTATGGCCGTTTGGATCATAGATTATATGGATATTCATTTCAACCAAATGTTTACATACAAATGTAGAATTTGAATTACATATCCAAATGTAATGTGTGTTTGAATAATTTTTATTAAACGTAATATTTGCGTAATGGAAAGGCTAAAATAGAAAAAGAAAAAAAAAAGAATGAGTTACGGATTTTTAAAAAAATAAAAAATTTTAAATTTAGGCTTGAGTTATCTTTCTATTTTAAATCTTCGGCTTCAAAAACTCACCTGTGGAAGACAAAAGTCATAGATAATTTGGGAAATTTCTTTAATAGTGTGCGGTTTTGGCACACTGTTAATAGTGTTTTCATTCAATGGTTAGGAGTTAGCGGATATGGTTCTTCAATGCCGTCCTCAATTTCACCAAATCCAAGCTTACAAAGCCTTGTTGGCAGGTGAGGGCAGATATGGACAGGCTCAAAAGATGTGGTCTGCTCGGGAAACTGGTCTTTCATGCATAGCCAATAGCATAACATAAAGTGTAACTGACTAAAAAGTGGGCTACTCTATTCCGAGACCGGGGAGAATATCAAACATTGCCACTTGGTCTTTTGTGACGATGTTCCACCAACGAGCTTGTTGATAAAAGCGACATCCCAACCGTGAGTTGAAGCAGATTGCCAGATCTTAGGCTTCCGCACGTCTACGAGTTTGTTGGTGCAAGCTCTCCCTCATTTGTCCTTGCATGGTTTGTTGCACAACTCTAACTAAATGTAGCTTGAGGCACCTTGCCTCATTCATTATGATCCTCTCGTCGGACCGATGAGAGGAGCATGATCGCCTGATGAATTCGGTATTGATGCAAGTCATTGAGTTTGTACCAAAAAGAATTTAATTGGCACTAGGCAGTAGATTATCGACAATGTCGACACTGAGAGAGAAAAATAAACCAAGGTCTTGTCCATAGTAAACCATTGGGTGAACATATCTTCTTGCTACATAGAAATGCGTTATAAACCAAAAAATGAGTCGTTGGATAACATAAAGTAAACTGCTAGTATACGAAAAGTAAAATAGCAGTAAAATAGCAGAAAGTAGACTTCTTGCTTCGGTTCCTAAAGAGATTTGATTGAGCATATCTTCCTTGAAATCCGTTACAAACCCAACAAGACAGAGTAGAAAATGTTAATGGAACTCAAACAATGACGAGGAGAGATATTGAACGGATTTAATGAGGATATAATCTTGTACGCATAAATTAAAATATCGACTCCATTCCAAACAAAACGTTTTCAAAATTCTAATTCAAGTGGACACACTAAATGGACGCTTAATTTAGAAGAAATCCACCCAAGTAAGGGCTCAAGTACAATCTTCTCAACATGGGATGGGGAATTTTGGGTGGTCCTCACTCTAGAAATTTCGTTTAATTTTTGAATAAATATGTTTTTTATTAGCTTAAAAGTAGCAAATAAAGGATACAATTCAAGAGCATGACGACTTTCCATCCCTCCTTCCAAATGAAGAGTGTATTTTGGTAAAAGAAAAAAAGTAGACGAAAGGGAATCGGGTAAAGGGATTAGTGGAAATATTTTAGTGTTCATAATTATTTGATAAAAAAGAAAAGATTTGGAAAGCGATTTTAAATCTGTCAAAACACTCTAATTTTAATTTTTCCCAATATAGAGAGATTATTTGAGGGAATTTTTTTTTTAATCTCGTTGATTAATTTTAGACATTGTACAAACAAAATCTTTTCCTTTTTTCCTCTTGCATCTCCATACCAAACAAGACATATGATTTTTGTTTTCTTTTCTTTATTCTACTACGAACGTTATAGCTAAAGGATCTTTCTTTCCTTCTTACTTTCCTACCAAGTTATATATTCATTGGATATTGCTTTTGATTATGAAGCAAAATTAATAGAACGATTCATGTCATTTTTTACGCTAAAACTTTTGGTTGGAAAAATCTTTTTGTTTGAATGTGATTCAAACTTATGTATTAAAATTACTTCGTTGTCAGAGCAAAATTGTCCCTTGGAAATGTAGAGCTTGATGGCTTATCACTCTCTATTACTATTATCTTGCTTCTATACAATACAAGTTTCTCATATTTACGGTGAATGAACTCAGGTTATACACGAGTTGGTTTTTGAGAGAGTGTATTTAATACTCAAACTTGATGGTTTAGGATCCGTTTGGTGAATGAGTTTGAGTTTAAAATTTTAAGTTTAAGTTAAAAATTTTTGTTGATTTTTCAGAAAAGACAAAAATTTTTTCTGAAAAAGATAAAAACCGAAATGAAAATTTTGAATTTAAACTTGAAGGCCAAACGAGGCCTTAATATTTCAGATTCTTGTGCTGTCATTCATATTTGACCATGCACTTTTTTTTTTTCTTCTTCTTTTCATTCATTTGAGTTTTATCAATCAAAAGTTTTAATGAGACCCATTTTTGGGTTTTTATAAGGAGTAGTATATTCTTTGTTTTGTTTTTCCATTTTTCGGCAACTTTATCTGCTTTCCTTTTTCATGCTTTTTTTCTGTTTTACTTTTCTTGTGTCTGTGGAGTGTGATTTGGATTTTATCTTTGTAATTCATTTTTCATTTTACAAAATAATTAAAACGGTCAAATTTTAATAAGATAGATGACGAGGATGTTACGAGATATTATTGTGCACCAACTAATTTTTATATCTACTCGTAAGTTAGAAAAAAAGAACCAAAACAAAAATAAGACCCAAATACCTTAAATAATCATTTTTGCCCTGATTGGTCCTTTAAAAAAAAAAAAAGAATGTTAAAAATACATTGCCTGATTATTTCTTTACTCTTTGCTCATACCAAATGACAGTAATCCTTGTATTAAAATCTTTTTGTCCTCAATTTCCTTCGATTTTCTCTGATACCAAACACACTCAATGTCGCTCGTCTTTCCTTTTCACTCCACCAATTGTGGGCTGGACGAGATGGAATAAAAGGACGCCACATCATCGTCATGAGTCGAAAAATGAAGAATCAGATGTAAACAGGTGGTTGAATCTGATTGGATAGTTAACAAGTCCAACCGTGAGTACCAAACTCAGCCAAGGCTTCCCCAGGCAAAAGCTCTTCTGTAAAACTGCTGAGTGCTGACCAGTCACTATAAAAGTGACTTCAAAAAGGACAAGCACGCATTATATTCGGACTCTCTCTCTCCTCTCTCTCTCTCTCTCTCATCCTATTTTTATTATTTTTTTTCATTTTCATTTTCATTTTTTTTATTCTCTTTTTTGGGATCTAAGTGCACCCGCCTTACCCGTGCCAAAATACCCAAAAAAAAAAAAAAAAACACTCTTTTCACTCTCTCTATCTTTCTCTCTCTAAACCCCAAACCCTCAAAAGCCCTTTGATTTTTTTTTTTTTTTTTTTTCTGGTTACAACTTTAGAAGATCCAAGCGAGGTACAAACTTGATTTAATCTCTCTTTTTTCTCGTATTTTATTCCGATCGGTTTCTCGTTGAGTTAGATTTGTTCATATTTTATTTCTCTCGCTAGGGTTTATCGGAGATTCCGAATTCTTGAGTTTATGTTTTTTTTTTGATGAAAAATGGTTTCTTTTTCTTGTAATTTTTGTGTGGAATTTGTCAGATAAAAGGAATTTTCATGGATGAAAACAAGGATAGGGTTGTTAGTGTTTCGGAGTCTATTGTGACTGAGGGTACTACTACTACTACTACTAGTATTGAGCACGTAGCTGGGGAAGACCTGTCGTTTCAGGGGCAGATCGAGGGGGCTTTTGATTCTTGTAATGGGGACGATTTAATGGTGGAGGTCTTGGGTTCGGAGGTTTATGTTGGTGGGGTTTGCACTAGTGGGAGTGGGGAGAATTTGGATGACGATGATGATGTGGGTCGGAGTGTATCGGTTGATGCTGAGGTGGTTTCGGAGAGGCCCGTGAGCGTTGGTGGTGATGGTGGTGCGGTTGACGGATCGGATTTGCGGGATGCCGGTGTTTCTGGTGGGGAGGCTGTTAATCAGGGAACTGGGGCTGGAAATGAGGCTTCTTTGGGAGTTTCGGAACCGGTTGAAGAAAAAGGTGAGGTTGTTGGTGGGGTTGTGACGGGGGACGAGAACTTGGAGGTAGTGGTGGCGGAGGATAGAGAAAGGGAAAGCCAAGTGGTTAGCGGTGGTGATGAGGTGCAAGATGTGGAGAATCGTGGTACAGTAGGTGAAACCGAAGCCAATAGTGTTGCGGAGGAGAAGGGCGTTCAAGGAGAAATGTGTGAGGTTGGTGAAAGTACAGGCAAGGATGTGGTTTTGGGCGGGAGTGATGCAAGTGAAGAAGTGAGTAAGCAGGAGGTAGAGGCTCTAGGTGAAAAGGTGGGGGATCCAGTTATAAAAAGTGGGATAGAAGGTTCCTCAGTTGATTCTAAGGGTGTAGAATCCCAAGTTGTTGAGGAAGTTGCCGTGATGGAAAGTGCAGAAATTAGGATGGAAAGTGCAGAAATTAGGAGTGGATTGGCCACTGAGGCTGTGGAGCAAGAGAAGAAAGCTGTTGGTGATGGTATTGATGCAGTTAATGGCTTGGAGACTCATGAAGTTGGGTTTCCTGACGGGGTTCAGAATCATGGGATTGAAACAATGGTGACGGATTCAGCAACTGTTGATAACTCAAGCGCAGAACCCCAAGTTAATGAGGGAAAATCTGTGGTAGTAAACTCCAAAGTTGCAGTTGTGGACGCTGATACTACAGGTGAAAAGTTAAGCTGCTTGATAGAAAAACAGCAAGTTAAGATCGAAGTAGACAGTGGCAGCGAAAATCACAGTAATGTCAATGCAGAGTCGGAGTCCTTGGGTCAACTAACTCAAATGGTTGTTGAAAATGAAGTTACCATCACCGACTATGAAGTTGTTTTAGATTCTGAACAAGATGAGAGCTTAAAGCCTGACCAGTACTATGAGTCAAATATGGGACAAGAAATGGAAGTAGACATAAAAGTTCAGGATGCTGAACAGGTTGATTCAGGTGTCAGACAAGAAGTTTTTGTTTCTAACAATGAAGTTCCTGGGCCGACTGAACACTTGGAGTCTGAAGATCACCTGGAAAAGAGCGTGGCTTCTGATGTTTCTCCAGTTTGTGCTGATGCAGTGCAAGAGATGCAAGTTGAGGAAAATATTGCTGAAGCACAGCAGGTTGGTTTAGACGAAGGTCAGCAAATAGAAGTAGAAAAGCAACAAGGAGCATCTGAGAAATTGGGAAGTATAACTGAAAATGAAGGCCATGTATATGGAGATACGACGTACTCACATCAGCACACTGTAGTTGGTGCTGAAGGTACACCAGCCAGTGATAATGTTCCTTACTCGAGTGAAGAAGGTGTATTACCTCTTTCTTCAGCAAATGATGAGACCCAAGCTTTGGAGAATGTGGATATTGCTCCAATGGACACTGAGGAGGTTTTGATTTCGGAAATTGAAGTACCAGGGCAGGCAGATAATGATCAGAAATTTACCAGTGAAGAGTGTACAGACAAGGGTGTGACCACTGACAATGATGCATCTGAGAGAAATGCCACAGATGGAACAGGTGTTGAAGAACAAGTTATTGCTGCTGACGAGTTTGGTTTACATGGAGAGCAGGAATTGGCAGCTTTCAAGGAAGTCGCTGATAGTGAGCAGCCAAATGCCGGTGAGGATAAAGTTATTAACGGGGAATCAATGGAATATGGAAGCTCATCAATAGTGCAGCAACCTAGTTACGAGCTACCACCAGAAGATGAAGGTGTCTTCTCTGTGCCTGATTTAGTCTGGGGTAAAGTAAAGAGCCATCCTTGGTGGCCTGGACAGATTTTTGATTTTACTGATGCATCAGAAAAGGCAATGAAACATCATAAAAAGGACTGCTACTTGGTTGCATATTTTGGGGACCGAACATTTGCTTGGAATGAAGCTTCTACTCTAAAGCCCTTTAGGACACATTTCTCGCAGATGGAGAAGCAGGGCAATGCTGAAACGTTCCAGAATGCTGTCAATTGTGCTCTCGAAGAAGTTTCAAGGCGAGTAGAATTGGGATTGGCATGTTCTTGTATACCAAAAGATTCGCGCGACAGGATTAAATACCAGATTGTTGAAAATGCTGGGATCCGGCCGGAATCAAATAGAAGAGAGGGAGTGGATGAATCCACAAGTGCTCGTTTTTTCCAAGCTGATAAGTTGATCGAATATGTAAAAGCATTAGCAGGGTCTCCATCAGGAGGGAGCGACCATTTAGAACTTGTAATAGCTAAGGCTCAGTTATTGGCCTTTTGCCGTTTCAAAGGTTTTTCGAGCTTGCCTGAATTTCAATTTTGTGGAGATTTGGTGGAAAATGATACAGCTGGTCCACGGTTTCAGGATGATGTATATCCAGGTGAGATGATTGAGCACACAAGTCCCCTTTCTAAAGATGATGAACAGACGGCCTCTGGCCAGGAGACTTTAAAAGCACATAATAGCTCTTATCATAAGAGGAAACATAACCTTAGGGATGGTGTACATCCTAAAATAAAAGAAAAAAGCTTGACAGAATTGATGGGTAGTGCGGTAGATTTTCCAGATGATGATGTTCCGTCTGGCAAGAGACGGAAGGGTGCTGATAACCATGATGACTTGACAACGATAGATGGAAGGAAGACTATTTCTGTTGCAAAAGTTTCTAATGTTCCAAAGCAATCATTTAAGATTGGTGACTGTATCCGTAGAGTTGCGAGCCAGCTGACCGGGTCTCCTACCGCGAAGGGTAACAGCGAGAGGGTCCAGAAGCTAGATGGGACTGGTGACAGACCTGTGGATGGATATGATGTTTCCGTCCAGAGCTCTGAAGGAAGGGTGATTGATCCAACAGAGTACTCATCATTAGATGAATTGCTATTGCAACTTCAATTCATTGCACAAGATCCCCTAAAGGAGTACAACTTCTCGAATGTTATTGCTAACTTCTTTTGTGACTTCAGAAATTCAGTTATTGCGGGCCAACAATCTGGGACTGAGCACGTGCCTGTGGAGAAAGTCAGTGGTAAAAGGAAGAAAGTGTCTCCTGAAGCTTTTGAATTTGACGATATGAATGACACTTATTGGACAGACAGAGTCATCCAAAATGGATCTGAAGAGCAACTGCCTAGAAGAAGCAGGAAAAAAGATCAAGCTGCTTCCCAGCCCGAAAAATCTCCTCAGGAAGGTCGTAGGCCATACTCAAGGAAGCCGAGATATTCCAGTAACGATCAGGCTTTGACACCAGTGAAACCTGCGGAGTCCGTAAATGTGAATGCACCGACACAACTTATAATGAGCTTCTCGGATTTTAGATCTGTTCCGTCAGAAGCAACCCTGAATAAGATGTTTAGGCGCTTTGGACCGCTGAAGGAAGCTGACACGGACGTCGATAGAGAGAGCAGTCGCGCGAGGGTTGTTTTTAAGAAGGGCTCGGATGCGGAAATCGCTCACAGCAGTGCTGCAAAATTCAACATCTTTGGGCCAACACTTGTGAATTATGAACTAAGTTATGCTCCACTCGACCAATTTAAACCGACTCCTGTTGCCATAACTCAGGATCATGAGATGCAACTTGACCTGTCCGGCCACGACCATGAGATGCACCTCCATGAGATGCATCTTGGTCTCTCCGCCCATGACCATGATATGCATCTTGATCTTTCCAATCTCTCCGAGTTCGAAGTTAATCTGGTTTAGGTGTGTTAGGTACATATGATGCATCTGGACTATGTTTAATATTTACGTTTTTTCATTTTTCATGTTTGCTGTTTTAAAGCTAAAAATCATTAGTATGAGACCGTGAAAGGGGGAAGCAATTAAAAAGCTAATGAAAAAGGCTTTTGGAGAATGGTGTCATTGTCTATTGTGAAGAAATTTAAAAGATAAACCGTATGATATTGTTACCGTAGTGCTTCAGGTTAGAATGTTGGTGTTTTTATTTTTTTTGGGTTGGTTTAGAAAATGATAGCTCGTACACCGCTTGTGGCTAGATCTTAAAGAGGTATTGAGAGAAAGGGAACCTTAAAAGAGAGAAGATCGAAAGACTTGATAAAAGCCGAGAGGCATACTCTTTGAAAAAGTCCGTTTCTATTTTAACTTGAGAAATATTTTTTTTTTTATCTGCAGGACAAGCAGATGCCGAAGGAAATGGTCGATCATGGATGGAGTTGGGCAACGATGCTATATGACATGGACAACTGCACGGGCGCCGCCAAAGGAGGTAACCAGATTGTCTGTGCATCTGGTTATCCATTCTTTACTTTGCCCTGGGTTCTTGATGGATGTTTGTTTCTTTCCGAGATGCATCATTGTTCGTTTTGCTGTAATTTACGTGCTTAGTTAAATGCATTGCTTAGTTTTAATGTATAGCTGCTGAGGTTAGCTGCGCGTTTCTTCATAGCTGTTTTTTGTACTCCTCTCTCCTTTCTCTCCATGATTACAAGATTTAAATATGGATCGTGTTGCCTCCTTAAAACGGGAAAGGAATTTCTTTTTCCCGTTTATGCATTTGTTCTGGTCATGGCAACAGTAACGGAGCACGGTTCTAGCCGAGTGTCGAGTGGTAATTTCCCTGGGAATAAATAACCAATACATTTGAGTTAGTATTGCCCTTTTGCCCTTTGTAATGTGCATTTTCTTGGTGGCGTTAAAAGATGTTTTAAGTTGGGAAATGACACAAAAAAAGTGCAAGCTGATTGACCTTTACGGAAACTAGGAAGAAACCTTGTATCGGTAATCCGCACAGAGTTATCGGCTCTGAAATGTTCACTCCGGTTGTATTTCCTCTTCTTGGGCTATGCTTCGGTGGAAGAGAAAAGCATCTTACAGAATGGAATGAACATCTTTTGAATGTAGACGTTAGTTTTGGTTTTGGTTGATTGTAAGGGCTGTTTGCCCCACAAGGTAGCTTCACATTTACAATTAAACGTGATATATATATCTATATATATATATATCTTATATATATACATATTGTAATTTTGATGTGATCTTGATCAGATTAAACTTTCAAAAATGTATTGACCGAAGATTAGAAAGGACCCTTTTATGAGATAACACGAGGGTTAGAATCTAATTTTTCCTTTTTCGGTTAATGATGAAAATGGGTGGTCTTTTTTATTATTATTATTAATTTTTTTTGTAGTGTATGAACCAATCATATAAACATACAATGCTATCTGATGCATGATTATATATACACACACTTATTGATTAAGAGATCCCATGGATTTTGTTTGGGGAAAAAAAAAAAACCGTGGTAAATGACTGTTTTTAAAGTTTTTTTTTTTTCCTTAACTTTTGTTTGACAAATCATCTTAAACTCAAATTTCTTATCTTAGTTTTTGTCTTTTTTTTAAAAAGTCAATAAAAATTATAATTAGTTTTTAAAAAATCAATCGACTCAAATCTAAAAATTTTAATTCAAATCGTATTATTAAACGAATCTTAAAAAAAATATATACAGAAGAAGTTATGTAAAATTGAAAAAACAATTGTTAAATATTTTAATGATCACTTATCATTTTTTTAAATAAAAATATCTACTTACTTGATTGTTTTTCTTTTTTGAAAGTCTTTTTTTTAATAAAATTTTCAGACACTGTTGTCTCTCTTGCTTTCTCTCTCATACACAAACAAGTCTGCTAGTTGAAAACAAATGTATTCAAAAATTTCATTTTAGTTTTGGCTTTTTTTTTCTACTAAAAAATTAATATAGATAATAAAATTTCATTACGGTCCGTTTGGGACATTGTTTTTACATAGTATTTCACCATTTAAATTTTAAAATCCTAATTTTAAATCAAATTTTATCTCTATTCAATTTTTAAAAAACTTAAATTTTAAAAATTTATAATTTTTTTTTTGTTCAAATCGAAATGAAATGAATTTAATATCAAAATATTCGAAACAATGAGACGAAAAATACAAAATCTATTTTGTATATTTTTTTCTAATATATTTTAAATTTTTGTATTATTTTTTATATCACAAAATTTTTTAAAAAATTTTCTTTTTATATACACATTTTCAACCCAACTTCAAGATACATCTGGATATTTCCCCCCAAATGGACCCTTATATTTTAAAGCAAATCATAAATTCAAATCGAGATAGTAGTTAATGAAACGAAATCAAAATGTAATTTCAAATTATCACACCCAATTTGAAACTGTATATTTTTTTTTATTTAAATTTTTTAAACCGCAAACCAATCAGCTTTTATATTTTTCTCTTTTTCGACAACTCATTGACTTTTTACCAAAATCCAATAACGTATTCACCGGTAAGGCACGCTCCAGTCAAGGACAAAATCTTCCCGCTCAATTTAAAGGAAAAAAGTTACTTAAAAAGGCAAACGTTTTAATCACCTGCGGGGGACCAAATACTCGTTTCCTTCACACGTGGCGGGACAGCAACGTGTCAAGTTCACTTTGAACAAGCTTTTCATTGGGCAGTGACGTTTGCAAACGACCGTGAGTGAAATATATCAAATGGTTTTCAAATAATTAGAATCTTCGTAGCGTCCTTGGAATGATTTAGCAATAATTTTGTCTTTTATTCCGAAATAATTTTTTGAAATAGTTAAAGTCCAAGTTCTTTTGTTTCAAATTCTCCAAGTTTGAAACTTTTCCTTTCCCTTTCTTTTTCTCTCTTTTCTCTGTTCTTGATTTTCGTCTTCAAGGAAGAGAAAACTTTCGATGATCAGCTTGGAATCTGTGGATATGGCGTCGGAGAACGATTTTCATCATCGTCTTCGCTTCTCAGGTTTCTCTCTCGTCTTTCTGCTTATGAAAATTCTCTCTCTCTCTCCCTCTCTCTCTTTATATATATATATATATATATGAGATACAAAAGCGTGTGTGTGTAAGTATGTACACGAATTCACAAATATAGAAAATTTAGACATTGGAGACGGAAATTTGGAATGCACTCAAAATTCTATTGTCTATCAGAGTATAGATGTTAATTTGAGTTAGATGTTGAATTCTATATATACATATATATATATATATATACGAATTCTCTGTGCGGGTATATATGTATAGATTGTATTCATTCATTCATTTCTTTGTGTCTGGTAAATAAAGAATGCTGACACTTTTCAGTTCTTTTTCTTAGATTTTCTTTCGGTCTTGCTTGCTTTCTTTCTTTCTTTCTTCTTGTTGTTGTTGCTGGTGCCTTTGTATGGTCTCGTTCAGATTACAAAGCGAAATTTCCGATATTCAAACCCAGGAAAGCAAACTGATATGTTTCTGTTTAAGTACTTGATTTTAAAGTGCTTGATATGTGTCCCAAGTCAATATACACTTTGTTTCAAAGCTAACTCAATTGGTGTTTTGTGTGTGTGTGTGTCTCTCGAAATAACCTTGAGATTGGAAACTTGGGTTGGTATCCCAAAGAAAAAAAAAATAGGAAGAAAAATTGCCATTTCGAAGACCTCTGCGACCTGTCTTAGACTTTTAATACTTGGAAAAAGTTCAGCTTTGGACAAACCGTATTTTACATATTTTGTTTGTTCCAAATATTGTCCTTGACATTGCATTTAAGTAGAACTTAATTTGAAGCAATTTCAGGTGATAGGGAGAAGCTTGACGGTTTAGAACTGATTGACACTGAGAGTCCCGAAGATGTGAAGAGTACAGCGCGTGTACACAAGGAAAGTGATCGCAAGCGTCAACGGCCAGAGCCAAATTACAATGTCCGCAATAGTTTGGCTTGGGATAGTGCCTTTTTCACAAGTTCAGGTATCTTTTTATGTGCTGTGCATACTCGAAGGATCATTTTGACAAAAATTCGTTGCATACAGTAAGATTGCTGCGTGAATATACTTCAAATTTTGTAACTTGCTCCTTGGTTAGGAGTTCTGGAACTGGAGGAGCTTTTTGGGACCACCAACTCTAGGTTTACAGATAACTCAGTTGACATGTTTGGGGATGAAGATGAAATACTACTGCCCTCTGATTCCTTGGAACCTAGAGCAAAGAGTAGAGTTGAAAAGTGTGATTTGCGCAAAAGTTTAGCTTGGGACAATGCCTTTTTTACAAATGCAGGTCTGCTTTATCTGGTACGAGGCCAATAAAAAAGCACCTTTGAATACAGTTGGTCCTCACTATCTTTCTTATGGGCACAGGAGTTTTAGATCCTGAAGAATTGTCAATAGTAAATAGAGGATTCAAGAACCTGGGAACACATCTACCTGGAATTCAAGAAGATGTTTCAAGATCTAATGAGTCAACCTTCAGCGTCGATAGTGGTTCTTCCTCTTTGACAAGCCTTGAGATTGATCTTTTTGAAGATATAAGAGAGTTTTCACATAAGTCTACTAGTGAATTATCACTTTCAGCTCCAAGTCTTAAGTTTCAAAGTGCAAAAGGTAATCCAACACTATTGCCTTGGTTCCTTACTCTCAAACCCACACATTTTGAGAAGCAATTACATACTGTTGCTATTTGATAGGGTTTCTTATAGATAATTTTTTTCAGCAGATTCGTGTAAACATATTCTTTTTCTGCTGCTCTTTTCAGGTTCAAATAAACTGGTTCCACCCTCTCGAACTAGGGTGAGTTCTTGTCTTTGATCTTGATCATTTTGTATCATTCATGCGATGTTTCTTTTTCAATGAGCTCATCAATGTTGAGATTTCAGGTGAAGGACATGCCGACATCCCAGAGGCAAAATGTAAGTTCACGTGGAGCAGAGAGATCTAAAAAGAAGGTGTCTATATCTGCGCCCTCGTCGAAACAGGTATCGTGTATTGAATCATTGCTTGCCAAAACTATCCATGCTTAGTCGTATGTGTAATCTGACCAAGTAAAAATGAGGCGACTATTATTTTTAGCGGTAAGATATGTTGAAGTTTAAATTAAGGAGCTGTCTTTTAGGCAGTTGCTTCTTTCCCTGTTGATGTATAATAATATATCAAATCTATGATGTTGTGACCGTAACAAATTAGTTAAACTAACAAAATGTAAATTATGGATTGATTTAAAGCTTTCTGCTGGAAGTGGGAAACCGAATTCACCATTATTTCTTAAACCACCAAAGGCATCAGACCGGACTAGAAACACTCCAACAAGTTTAGCAAAAAGTGCTCCTTTAGATGCAAGCCTTGTGAAAATGGGAAATGCAAAATATGGTTCTGGTAAGAGCGCGTACGAGGAGTTAAAATTCTTTAGCTGAAATATTTCTTTTCTTCGCCGGTTTTGAACTAAGCTCACAACAAAGCTCGTGTGCTTGTCACAGGGCAATGTCTGACCGTCCCAAAGAAACCTTCCCCAGGGAACTTGGACAGCATCTCGTATTGTTCTACACCATCTCCAAAATCATCTTCTTTCGGTTTTCCAACAGCCGCACATGAATCAGTTTCTTGTTCCCGAAGTAACAGGTTTTGCAATGCTGCCACTGCTTAATCTCTTCTGTACTTCTAAGGTTTATATTAAAAAAAAAAAAAAAAAAAAAAACTCATGAACTCATTGATTTGGCTGCCAGTGGTTCAACATTCAAAACTCCTTTGAGATGCACGATAAGAAAGAAAGCTGAGCTGCAAAGTTCTCATCGTTCCAGTTATGTGTTGTCCACACCAACGTCTTCCTCTTGGACGTCACCTGACAGTTCCCTTGATGGATGGTCTTCAGTATCATCATCGACTTCTGCTATTGAGAAATCTAATAATTCCAAACTGCATCTCAATAGTAACTCCAGAGAGGTTTCTTCAGAAAGAATTGCCGCTAGAGAGTCAGATTTGCATCAATCTTTGACAGGACCTGGAAGTCAAGGAAGAAAACTTCTGAATCACCACATTAAAAAGACACCACTTGGAACTCGTTCTGTTCCTTCCACTGTGTCAAAGAATACCAAGCCCTCGGGTCTGCGAATGCCATCACCAAAAATTGGCTACTTTGATGAGGTTAGTTTTGTTTGTTTTTCACTCTGGTGATGCACATTAATAATTTTTTTACCTTTTAGCTAGAGTCGCATTTTTCTAGTTTTACAGTTGATGTGGGTTGGTCCCAGTGGCCGTAGTATTCAAGTAAGCAGCAAGTTAATGAGATTTCTTCTGTTCATAGGGAAATTCTTCAATAGCAACAACGGATGGAAGCAAGCGGTTTCCTTGTGGTACACGAAGTGCTATGTTGAAAGTTGGAAGTGGCATTGGTAATCTAATGCGCCCAGCAAGTCGAGCTAAAAACGGAAAGCCTACCATTTCCAGAACCATATCTGGGACTCCTACGCAAAATGGACCTGAATCTACCTTGCAAATCATGGATAAGAATCTGACAGAGATTGGAGCAGTGCAAAATGCTTCTCGCAATGAACCTGCCACAAGGGCTACAATTAAAATCTGTTTCCCCATGGCTCTTAAAGTTGAGAAGGATTTGCCTCAAAAAAATTGTAAAGACTCAATGGAAACCGAGAGAGGCGATAGTAAAGGGCAAGATGCTGCAATACAAGGTACTCAATCTAGTTCAAAGGCGGAAAGCCAATGTGCTAAAGGATCCATGGTGAGTGAATTCGACACAAAGCATTGGGATATCATTGTTCCAAGGGCCAAAAATAGAACTCCGCAAGAAAACGAAGAGCATAAACATTGTCCTGGAAAGAACGTAATCATAGTTGACGATAGTGACAAGGAAAACATTTACAGCTTCAAAGAGCAAGTAGATGGTTTAAGCAGATATCTTGGAACAATTAATCTTGGGAGCGATGTGGTAATCGAGCTCAAAGTAAACGAGAGTCCCTCTGATCCTCAATCCGCTGTCTTAACTCTCAAGATATGATCCTTCAGCATTTTTTCCTCAGACGAGGCGTGGTTCCTTCATATTTGTCAACACAATCGTTTTCTTCCTACTTGTGTACTGTGTAGTTATGTGAAGAAGCAAAACTTTACCACTCGTTAAAGCAAATGGCTTTGTAATGGAATTGTAAAGTGTGTGTGTGTGTGTTTTTTTTTTTTTTGGCTCGAAAGTGTCTTGGTTTGCTGCTATAATTTCAAACGTGTTGGAAGCATTTGTTAGGGATTTTAGTTGTCTTGCATGTGGTTAGAAACAGACTTCGTTTCGATACCTACCGCTCGAAGTTCAATCCCTTTAACCGCAGGAAGTTTCACCTCCGAATCCAGTGGGTATAAGGTGAAAAGAACGTGCTAAACCCGACCCATTTTTCAGTAGATGAGATTAGGATTAAAATCAGCAACAAACAAACAACAAACTCCTGGCAGGCTCAGCAGCTCGTTTAACATTCTCTATGAAATAAAGACTCTGGTTAGCACGTACAGTTTGTGTGTATTGGGGCAGAGTCGAATTGCTAGATTTGCCAAGTTACCGTGAACAAAGCATTTGACTCGGAGTATGACATGCAAACTTGCAAAGGATTAACATTAAAAATCATATAGTAGTTCTACATTTCCAAAATTTCATTTTGCTGGAATAGATCCAAGTTCACAGTTAAAAATAATATAAACTATTGCCAAAATGCTCAAAGATGGTTTCAACAACTATCATCTAAACGAAACACAAAAGCCGAATGGGGAGTTTCATGAAGGGAACATGAGCTCCCTAGGTATGTCTAAGACCTTGGCTTTTCCTTTTTCTCCTTAAAGAGAGCCAAGAGAGACACTCCAGATACCTTCACAACCTTGAATCTGACTCCAGGAATATCTCCCACGGCATGCCCCTTTCGACCAAATCCTGCAATCAAGACTTCGTCCTGCAACAATGACACCATAGTCATTAAGCTAAGCAAATGTAGTTGGCAACGATGAATACTCAAGCCTCTAATTAATCGGAATAACAGGTCACGCTAAAATTTTTATCACTTGAGATCATCATTTTCTTACGAAGGTTAGAGTTAACCCAGAACAATTTGTATATTCCAGCAACACAAACTAACTGGGGTGGACAGTTTGAGTAAAGACATAACATTCAAAAAGGGGGAAAAAAAAGATAAGGTCTGCGGTTGCATGCTCATTATTCTATTTAATCAGTTCTTCTGATTCGAAATGTATTTCGGCTTCAAAATAATGCAGCGTATGATAACTTTACACAATAGTGGAACTACAGAACTTACGTTTTCCTCAATGTAGTTTAAGCAACCATCATTAGGAACAAAAGCAGCAATCTTTTTCCCGTTTTTGATCAGCTGAACACGAGCACACTTTCTGATAGCGGAGTTTGGCTGCTTGGCCTCAATACCACTGCATCAAAATCATTGCAGTGTCCATTAAGACCCAGTCTAAACTGAAAATTTGTATACAAAAGATCATCGCAAAAACTAAACAAGGGAAAAAAGGAAAAAAAATCTACATCTTTTCCAAAACAATGCCTTTTGCATGAGACGAACCGGCGAACGGTTTTTTCCATTCATTCCCAAGATGGGATTTCTTGTAAGACTTATCGGCCCACCTCTGCCTTCTGCGGTGGGACTTCAGCTTACGACCAGCTCCCATTCCACGAGTCTTCCTGCAAAATACCATTGCATTGGTTATCGATCAACCGATTTGACCCCTCGGCGCAGTATATTGACAAAGGAAAATCCATGTTTAAGCCATAAAAAAAAAAAAAAAAATTCTTTTCGATAATCAGAAGCAAAGAAGAGTAACTACAACACTGGAGAAAGGGAATTCTGATCAAATCGCAGCTAAAAAAATTCAACTTTAATCACGCAATTACATCAATAAACCAATCCCTTTATTCTAGAATTCCAGGTTTCATATAAACATCTAACGAAATAAACTTAAAAGAAGGTTCTTCAGCTAAACACTTGAATAAATTTTCCCACGGAAGATCTCAATTGAAACCAATTTTTCATTTGAAACAGAACCCATCTTTATTTATCTTTTCATATGTTTCCACTTTCAAGGTTACCAAACAGACCAAGTGAGAATTATTTGCACAAAAAACCGATTTTTTTTTTTTTTCCAATTACGATCCAGTCCTTCTATACGATTCCTGGAAAGTTTATAGAAACAACCATACTTTGGATTTGACACATTAAATCTCTAAAACCCATGAAAACTAAGGAAATCAAACGCTACGAAAGACGAGCACAGAAACAGAGATTTTGTGAAATTTTCCAAGGAAAATAGACGAAAAAATTAGAGGGAAACGAGGCAGCACTTACCCCATTGTGACTGAAAGATAAGGTTCACCGGCGGTGGAAAGTGCAGAGAGAGAGAGAGAGAGAGAGAGAGAGAGAGAGTTGTGAGAGTTGAAGAAAGTGCTGACCGGTGAAAACCCTAGCCCTAGATTTTGGATGTTGAAGAAGAAGGTGCTTATATGCTGAACAACACAATGAACTACTCCACTGAAATGACGATTATGTCCTTACCACTTTTTTAGCCTAAAAGACGACAACTCGTTTGTTAGGTTAAACTTTTGTTGTCGTTGATTAAAAACGACATGACGTTTAGGACTTAGGATTTTGCTCTGTCTTCTGTATATGTAACGACGTGTCCTTCGTGCTGAAACATGACGATACGCCGTGTAATCTTGCAAAACTGGTGTCGTTTACATGTCAACGACATGTCGTTTCTTCTATTGCCGCCCCTCAGACTCCAACTCCAAGAGGGGCAGAAAAGTGTCAAAAAGAAAACTGTTAATTAATATTCGATCTTTTTAACAGGTTTTTTTAATGAAGTTTTCCGGAAGGAAAATTTTTATAGTTTATTTTTTTTGAACAAGAATTTTTTTTTTTTTTTTAGTTTATGATTCATCATGGTTGTTGCTGCTGTTATTATTATTATTGAACGCATCATTTTTTTTTATAATGGGAATCACACATCCATTATTTTATTAATTACATACAAATACGAACAGGATAGAACTTGGCCGCATCAATACGCTTGATGTCGACGTGTAGTGTCGTTAATTTTTTTGCTTTGTGATTTAATTTGAGAAGTCTAATTAGTACTTAAAAAATATACAGTATCCCAATTGACCAAAGCACTTCATCGGTCGGATAGTTAAAATTTTTATTGAGTTTTTGGAGGAAAAAAAAATGAATCAAAACAATTTAACTCCAATGGGTGAATTAAACAGATCCTAAAACTAAATTATATATAATAATTTCATTTTTAATATGATCAAAAATTTCTTACTCTATACATCCGATGAGCTTATAAATAAAAGAATAGAGTTTTTAATGAAGACTCAAATGAAATAATTTTAAATATAGATAAAAGGAAAAATCACCCCAAAAAAATTCAAAATTTTGAATTTAAGAAAATTTCAATGGAGACAACTTGACGCAACTTAACTCCACCACCATTATATATCTCTCTAAAGCTTTGTTTGTTAATAAGTTTAATTCTAACTAAATTATACTTTTCAACTAGATTTTTTATCTTTTTTTCATAGTTAACAAAAAAATTATAACTAATTTTTTAAAAATCAACAAATTTCAACAATTCCAACGTAAAATTTCAACTCCATCAAACGAACTTAAAATTTCAACTCCATCAAACGAGCCAAACGGATGCTTTTTTGAAATATTTCTTCCATAAAATTACACGTTAGTTTTTGTAACTATTAAGCACTCTCTTATATGATTTCCCCCATCATTAAAAATGATTTTTTTTTGTTGGAAGGGGGGGGGGGGGGGGGGTAGCGAGGAAACACTTCCGATTACCTTCTCAAAAGAAGGAGCTTTTCATTCATGATTACGATTTTCCACCTTCCAAATTAGAAGGTATACGATTTTAGAATTATGAGACTTCGACCTAGAAGAAAGCTAACCACGTTCATATATATATATATATATATATATATTGCCGCCATTTCACATTTACCTCATTAATTTCAGACTTTTTTTTTTTGGAATAATTAATGTAGACTTTCAGCAACCAAGAGAAGGGGAAAAAAGAAGAAAGATAAAGACCAAATTGGAACAAACACAACATTTATATATTGACAACAGCCTTGATTATTCCAAACATGAAAAGCTCATTCGTAATTAAATAAACAACTACCCAACAAGTACATAAAGTGCATATATGATTCCCGGTATATATCCCAGTATTGTCAGCAGCAAATCTATCCAAAACTCCATCTGCATGTACAAAAAAAAAAAAATTAATCATTCCATTTCCAACCCAAAAATCAATCAAACCTTGACCCAAAAATTTATAAAAAAAAAAAAAAAAAAAAAAACCAACAATGTGTTCTATACGTACATACAAACATACATATATACACACACATTTTTTATTTTTTAAAAAAAAAAAAAAAGAAGAAGAAGAAGAAGGGAAAAATGTAAAAATTTTACCCCACAGCCGTAGCGAAGGAAGACACCCACAGGTGGGAGGAGTATTGCCAAAATCACTTCAACGAAAGTTTCTGAACCCATTTTGAGGGCCAAAAAAAAAAAAAAAAGGTTTTGCTGATGAACAAGTTGTGATAATCTTTTTCAGATTGATGAAAATGTTTGGATTTTGGAAAGATGATATGCCGGTGAGATTATAGATAGAGCAAAGGTGGATCAAAAAGGTCCAAAATCGGTTAAAACAGGTGTCAGAGTAGGAAGACTGTTTGCTGCCATGTGGCTGAAATTTTTACACGTGCGCATGTTGGTCATTTTATTTTATTCGATTTTTATTCTATTTTATTTCTATGTGTGTTTATATATTGATGTGGGAACAGCTGCTAGGATGCATTTGCTTTTAGCTGCACCTGGATGATCTAGCCAATTAGAACCTTCCATCATTATGCAACACCAGATATAGTATAATATATATATATATATATAACAATACAAGAGTATTGACAGATCCAAAGGGTGTAGACTCCAATCAGTGACACGATTGCTTGTAGTTGGAGCTTTTAGAATTCCACGTCACCTTCACAAAGGGATAAGGATTCAATAAAACTCTGATCGGATGGTATTGGATAAAGTTGAGTCCCATTATTTTCCTCAATCACAAATCATCATAATTGCATACATAATTTACTGATAATAATAACAATAATAATACAAAGAGTTACATTCCTTCTTTCATGTGAGTGACTATTAAGGTGAAGGGGGAGTTTGGAGATCATTCCAATTCAAACTCATTTCAAATTTTTTTTTATCTTTTTCTTAAAAAAATTTTTGTCTTTTTCTCAAAAAATTTTTTGTCTTTTCTGAAAATTCAAAAAAATTTACTATTACAACTAAAATATTTCAACTCAAACTAACACGCCAAACACCCCTAATAGTCGTCTTTTTAAAGAGTTCGAGACAGGCGACTATAGCATTATGAGTTGTCCGCAAACTCTCAGTCCTAGATAGAGATTGGAACTCCAAAGCGACAACCAGCAAGAAAAGTTGGGGTTTCACAGATAGTTAAAGCCTTCAATAATTGTGATGGTTTCCCACTATTTTTGTTTGTCTGTCAGATCTGCATTTTGACAGTGTGTTTGTTTCATTAAACTAATGTCTACATGTTGGTGGTGGCCTTTATATTATAGGATCGCAACTCAATTGATCGAAAATCTCCATCGATAGAGGGTTATTGTTGAAGAGCTTTATCTATATGTACTCGATTTAGGTGTGTCCAAATACTTTCCCATTGTTGGGTCTCAGGTATTTGCCTTCACCTTTGAGCTCTATCAAAACTTAATGAAACCAGTCTCGACTGAAAGTTGTATTTTTTTTGTATTGTGAATAACATTATGTTGTTATATTTGTACCTTTGTGGTAGAATGCATGTTATTTCCTGTTAAAAGAAAAAAAAAAGTAATGTTATACCTGACTCTATCATAATGTAAAAAGTACGTATGAGTCTCCTATCCTAAATTCAAATTAAAAAAAAAGTCATGAACACCCATTTTAAAGTGTCAACATTCATATATAGATAATTGAGTGATTAATTCATCTCAAAAAGAAGAAAGAAAAAAAAAATTTGTGGGTTGCACGATTACTTAAATGTGCACACACACATTTCCGTTAAACCTATTAGGTTTATCTTGGCAAAAAAAAAAAAAAAAAAAAAAAAAAACTGTAACAAGCGTCAAGTGATTAGTGAAACGACAACTTGAAGTGGGAAAAACATAAAAAAACGAAAAAAAAAAAAAAAACAAAAAATGATCTTATTATTTGAAAGCTTCCAGATTGTATAAAGGAGTTAAATCCCTTCCATTCTTGGCAAGTTTTACAAAGTTGTCCGTTTTTCACCCTTCAATCCTCTTTTTGTATATTATTTTCAACTTAGTGATGTAAAACAAAATTAACTTTTAAGAAGAACATCCATTTATTTACCAACACACATCAGAGCAAGAGATCATTGATAACTATGTGTGTGTGTGTGTATATATATAAACACACAAAAACTCTTTAGGACCTATGATGGATACATTTTTCATTTTCTATTCAATGGATTCAAGTTAGAATTAAGGGTTAATTTTATAATTGGTTCCTAAATTATATACCATATCTTATATATGTTGATCTATGCTTTTGATTTTACACAAAATACTCTCTTGAACTTTTCTATTATCACACAACGATTCCTCTTCAATTTTCTGTTAAAAATTAAATAGAAATTGAACACGTTCTGATTATATAAACTTTGTTTATAAGTGAAATCGTAATTAAGTATTTTTAAAAGAAAATTGTACCTAAATTAGAGATATTTTGAAAGCAAACTGTAATTTAATTGAAAAAAATGTGACACAAATTGTATTTTAATCAAATGTATACAGCATCATAGAGCTATTTTGTAGGTATAGTTTTCCTTTAGAAAAATTTAACTACGATTTTAGCCTTAACTAAAGCTCATGTGACGTGTTTAATTTTCCGATGGAGTACCGATATCAGGACCGTTTTCATAACAGTAGAAAAGTTCGAGATAGTTTAAGATGTAAAATAAAAAATCGGGATCTAACTTGAGACTGAAAGTATAATTCATAGATCATTTTGCAAAAAATAATCCAATTTTATTCCATAACCGGTCCAAATTTATATATTTTTTTAAAAATTGAAGAGCATGAAAATAAAGTACTGAAAAGAGGATTAAAAAAAAAAAAAAAAAGCTAAAATGGATTCAGTGGAGGTAGGATCCAAATCGGTGCCAGACACATTCTAATCGCACTTGTTGCATCAAAGGTCGACGGTTACCGAATGGAAAACCATCGCTGTCTTGGGTGAAGTACATGCAATTCCCTCGGCACCCCCCGTATTCTGAAGCCTCGATAGATATCGAGCTATTATCACCTAAAAACAATGCAACGTTCCCTTGATATATATATATATATATATATATATATATATATATATTTTAATCTCAATCCACCGTGATTCATCAAAACTCAATTTGAAAACTTCGAATATCTTGGTCACAGGATTGCAATTGCTATCTTCCACAGTCGTATCTTTGTACCTCAGAACATGTAAGAGCTCTCCTCCACACGATTCCACCATATATTTCTTGTAATAATAACAGTTTTTTTTTTTTTTTTAACTCCTCGTAATCTTGTTTGCGACTAACTTTAGATTTGATTTAATGATTCTGTAACATCAATATTTCGACAATATCAGGACCTAACTTTTATTAGACCAACCAAAAACTTTATGTGGACTCATGTTACTGGTATGGATTGAGTCTTATTCGAGGACGTCATAAATTGAAATAATCAATTTTATGCGGTAACTTATAAGGGCAAAGTTGCATCTTTTGATTTCACAGAACCTTTTAAATCAAGTTCAAAGTTAATTGCTGATGAGATTCCAACAACTGATGAGAGAGAATATTTTTGTTACAAGAAATATCTAGTAGTAGCATATGGAAGAGAGCTTTGGCAGGTTCAAAAGCACATAGAAGTGGATGCTTCGGCTTTTCATCTCATTACGGTGACCAAGAAATTCCAAAGTTGTTAAACTAAGTTTTGATGGACTAATTAGGCGGATTGAGATGAAAAATTTAGGTGACATTGCTTTATTTTTAGAAGAGAATAGCTCGATATCTATAATTGGTTCAAAATTCGGATGCCAAAGGAATTGCGTATACTTCACTCAAGACAAGAATATTGTATCTATCGGTCGCCGTAGACCTCGGGATTTGGGGGTGTATGATCTTGAAAGTGAAAGTGTTACACCACGTTTTACCATGGATGAGTCAATTTTTACCAAAATGTGTAGGGCACAAATTTGGTTGTACCTGCACTGCAAACGTGATAGTAGTTTTTTCCACTTTTGGTTTTATTTTCATGCGGTTGACGAGCACTTTAAATTGTAGATAGTTTTCATTTATTGAAATTTTTTTTTTGAATTTAGTGTGAGAAATTCAATCTTTGTACTTGTAGATGGAGTCAAGTAGATACTATTATCGATATACTATGTTTACAACAACCATTTATTGAATTTGATTGCATAATGCATAATAAGCTATAAGCTCATTACTCAGTCATCGAACTAGGGATCAAAACTACTACGCACAGTCCTTTAATCAACCAGATAAACAACCAAACCAATAACAGCACAAAATCTGCTACAAATTAAAGACATCTAAACATTTCAAGTGTTAACCAACAATCTAGCGAACACCTATTATTCTTTCATCATTTTCACCGTCTTGTAGTCGCAGAACAAATATTTCTCCAAAGGCATCTATAAGGATGAAGGATAAAATAGGGGTGTTACAAAAAACTAACTCAGCCGAACAAACTGCACTGAAAATTAGACCAACCGATGCGAACCAAATACTGAAACTTGAATAACTGAACTGATCCTGTGGTGGTCGGTTTCGGTTTTAGGTCTTCCTGGTTTGATTTTAACCAAACTGAAATGGGACTTTTATTAAAAATATATATATATATATATTTTATGAAATTCTGCTAAGCAGAGGGTTCAAACCCTCATCCCTCATATGGATTAATAACACACACTACCATCCGTTCGAAATAATTATTACAATAGTTTTATACACCAAAATATATTTATTTACATGTATCACGTTTTCAAAACTCACAATTTGGACGTCCCACGTCGAAAACTTACTAGCTTTATCCTTCCTGATTGTGTCTATATAAGGGTACTTATATTTGCACTTACTAAATTTATAAATACCCCATTAAGTTATATTATATTATTGAAAATGTAAAAAAAAAACTATCCTTTTATAAATACTATTTTCTTAATTCCTAATTTAATAGGATTAAACATTCGGGCGGGCAGCTCAGTTTCCATGCAGTTCGGTTGGAAACCGCACTTTCGGTTTTGCCCAAATCCGAAACCAAAACCGCCCCAAGTACTTAATGAATTTGAGTATAACGGAACCGAAAATGAGTTGGTTGGTTCGGTTTGATTTCGGTTGGAACCGAAACTAAAAATTTATATTTTCAATAATTCAATTTAGAGTTGAGAGAAAAGCAAAAGAGAATGAGTGGGAGTGTTGGACCTTAGGAGGACTTAAAGGCTCTGCGCCGCTATCTGGAGCTGGGAGCTATCGAGTGGGTCTGGTGGAGGGGTTGGGCAGCGCGACACTGGGCAAGAGAAAGAATTTGGACGGCGGTGGGTTTTCGAATGGGATGGGGGCGCAGCGGGAGAAGGGTTTCACGGCTGTGGTATGGGCTATCTAGTCACCGAGTGAGTGGCATGATTGGTGGTGGGCAATGATGGTGGGAGGGGGTGGTAGTGGTGGCCGACGATGGGGGGATTTGGGAGATCGATGGAGGGACTACGAAAAAGAGACAAAAAAAAAAGTGAGTGTGTGAGTGAGCGGGACATGGAGATTAGGAAATTTTTTTTTGGTTTTGGGCCACACAGAGTCGATGCAGTTCAATCCCTAACCGAGGCCTAAAACTGAAAACCGAAACCGCTCGCTTGGAAGGCATTCGGTTTGATTCCACCAACTAAATTTTTCGATGCTGACGTGGCACTGAGGAATTGGGCTGTTTCGGCGGTTATCTGCGATCCTGTTTGGTTTGCGGTTATTATGTTTAGCCCAATAATTTAACCTTTTGTACACTCACTCTAATTTTCATTTTGATTTGACTATAAAAACAAAATTTATAACAAATATATAAAGAAAAAAAAGTTTTCTTATTTTAATTTTTTTTTTTCTGAAAAAAGAAATAAAATACGTTGTTTAACTACATGATGCGTAAAATTTTTTTATTTAAAAAAATAATTAAAAAAGGTTAATAGTCATGAAACTTTCACTAAACAAAAATAAAAATTTCAATCACAGAAAAAAATTTACGATTTACCTGTCTTCACATATTCAATAAAGACAAGTGGACTTCTAGTCTCTATGGGCCTTTTTATTGATTAAAAAATAAGATAAAAAAATTTTAAAAGATATTGTTTATAACTGACCGAAATCAAATTTTAATCAGCGGTTTTGGTGTAATGAGCAATTTCAAGAAGACCAAAAGAAACTTCAGGGTTTGAAAACCAAGTAATTCCCCAATTTTCAGAAAAATGAACAATGAAATAAAATGGTGTATGGAATTATTCAAAACTCTGAATTGAAATAAACGAATTAAAGAAGGTTTTATAAAATCAGACCCGAGGATTTTGACCACCCAAAGAAGAAACATCATCTCCGGCGTCCCCCAGTCGAAAGTTTTAAGAGTTTAAAAACCAAGTCATTCCTCAATTCTAGAAAAAAGGAACCATGAAAATCTTTACACATTTAATAGACAACAACATGAAATTATGAAAATTTTGTTTTTCTTACTTCCAATTGTCACAATGCAATCATCTCAACAAAATCAATTCCGAACGTAAACAGCAAAAACAAAATTTTCTTCGAACACTACCGAAACAAAGTAAATTGATTCATTGTAGCTTAACAATACAGAGAAAAACGAAATGATACTTTTTTGGTCTCTCAGAAAGGGAGGCGAAAGAAAAGCATGAAGTTTAAGCTTGTTTGCTTATTTGCAAATTCTCATTTCCATTGTGCCCTTTCTCCTGAAAATGAGTTGATCTTAAATAATTAGAATAAGACTTCAATACTTCAGGGAAAATTCTTTTGCACTTTCTTTCCTTTTTCTATTATATTTTTCCTCCCCACTCTTTATTTATTCACATATTAAATCAACAACTAACCTAAAAACAGAAATGAGTGTAAAGATACTTTGCAAGAAAAATCAGCAAAGCAAAGATGAAAGATTCACATATTACCTCTCTGTATGTTGCTAAATAAATCTTAGCCTACTCGATATAGGGCCTGTCTTTCACGTCCAAAAACAGCTTCTTGAAGTGTTTATATGATCTTTCAGAAAAACTTTTAGTTTCCAAAAATGCTTCCTGTCAAAGTCAAAAAATATGTCTTTTGACAAAAACTCTTTTGAGTATATTTTAAAACTTATAACAAAATTTAGATTAGACATTATAAATTTAATTTAATATTTTCAGTACTTATTAAAATATTTTAAAGATTAACTTGATCTCAAAATTTCTTTGATTGCAAATATTTACTGAGAAATTATAGTTTTTGCTTATATTTTTTTATTAACTAAAAATAAAAGTAAAAATTTTATCAAACGGACTCATAATCTACAAAGCCCAATGCAGCCATCGCCTACAACAAATCATTCACATTCAACACATCCCTCTTCTCCTCCTGGGCCCTGGCACTAGTCAACATACAGAAGATGCATTAGCTTCAGAAAACAAACTCCCATGAACACATTTTAAGAGGGAAAGGAACGTACTTTACGGTAATGAAACTGATGATCACAGAGACGCTCTCGATCTTGCCATCAACAGGTAACTTCTCCTTCAAATCTTCCGTATTCTCTATTTTTCTACAAATTTACTTTTACTGTTTATCATAAATAAAATGTGGTGAGAATAATTATAAATTCACGGATTTTCATCATCAACATTTTTTAATGTTTTGTTCTTTATCTTTTTCATATACGTGTGAAGTTAGAAGATCGGCCATTCCCAAGGTTTGGCTAATCCTACAGAGGAACTCAAATTTAAATAATGTTATTTATTAGTGAAAGTTATATTTTGGTATTAATGTGGCTTTATAGGTTCTTAATAACAAGTTTAGCTAAAAAAAAAGGTTATTAATCCAAAATTTCTAATTGCAAATCCATTATGTAATGTAAAATTAACTAAACGGATACATTATAAAAATTTAGTAAATTTAGGAGATAAATTATCAAAATGAAAAGTGTAAGAGCAAGTTGTTGTTAAAAGATAATAAATTTAAGGGGCATCAGTAATAAAATATTAATATGTAAGCTCAGTCGGACCCACCCAAAATCTCTATCATTTATGAGCCATTCAGTCGTTCCACACTGGTAGGAAATGGTGACCAGCCCATAGAACTGTCCTTGCCCATATATCCTATATCCTACGTATATAAAAGTGAATTAAAATCTACTATTCATTTTGGCAGTCAAAAATGCACCATTTGGTGCTTTCTCCTTTTTTTTTTTTTTTCCCCTCCTTTTTGCTTTTTCAAGGAAAACCGTTTATGTTTTTTTTTTTTCCCTTCTTTTTAAGAAAACTTTGGTGCTTATGTTTTCTTTTTATCTCACTTTTTTCTTTTCAAGTTTTTTTTTTTCTTCCAACCTTTTTCTCCCTTGCTTTATCATGATCATCAGTATCATTATATCGTTAGCATTTTTATTATTATTATAGTTGTTGTTATTAATTTTTTCAAATTTTTACTTGTCTTTTTTTAAAATTTTGCTTATATATTTTTAATAGAACTTTGTTTTTCCTTTAATTTCTTTATTGAAAGCTAAAGATTCTATCATTTTTTCTTTTAAATATTCTATTTTAATCACTATCTCAACTTTTTCACTTGAAATTTTAATTTTCTTAACTATAATCACACCTAATTGTGATAAGTTTTCTTTTTTTCGTTACATGATCAAACTTTTGTTTTTTTTTTTTAAAGAGTTTTCATGATGGATTAAAGAAAGTTCTCAACTTTCTACTTTATTACTCTAGATAATATTTATGTGATTATTTTACTTTTTTTGGCATGAAAATTAATTTTCATTTAATTATATTCCCTTAATATTTAACAGAATAATAAATTTGGTTGTAAAATATGCACCTTATTAGTGCGTTTTTGTTTTGTTTTGTTTTGTTTTTTTTTTAGAAAACTGTTTAAGTATTGTTGTTCCCCCCCTTTATGAAACTATTTGGTTTTTCATGTCATTTTTCCATATTTTGCTTTTCTGTCGTTAACTTTTTCTTATCTCCCTTCTACTTTGTTTTACTTATATTTCATTATTTTTCTTAAATTTTTGGTTTGTCTTTTTTCTATTTTTTTTAACTTCTTCGTACAACTTTTTTATTTTCTTTCTTTATTTTTATTTTCTCTTCATTAGAAGCTTAATGTCCCAAATTTTCTCTCTTAAAGTCTATATTATATCAGCTTTCTCATTGATAACTTTAATATCCTTAATTGATTTTGGTGAGTCTTAAAAAACAGATTATGAGATTACTATTATTTTAAATAATTATTTGCAACAGAATGATATAAAATTTTAATTTTCAATAACATAATGGATACTGCAGATATTGTAAAAAAACAAAATAAATAATATTATTATGTGTTTTATATAATAAATATTAAATCATCATGATTTCACGATGAAATGTAATTTTTGAATTTAGATAATTACTGTTATATTTTGTTTTTGAATTGTTTATTTATTCATTTATTTTTCATAAAGTTGTTTATATTATACATTATAAAAACTACTATTACAGTTTTATAGTGTATTGCACATATTTGGTAACTAGTCTCCTGATATCCACATATATAAAAGAGTAGATAAAATTTTACTGATCATTTTTTGTAGTTAAAAACGGTGCGTTTTTTAGTGCTGTTTTTTGTTTTCTTCCACTCTGCATTCTGACCATACGGTATCATCCTTTCTCAACCCTCCTCTTTTTCCAATTACCTTTCCCTTTCCTTTTTCTCTCAAAATTGCATTTTCCACCTCCAATCGGTGCTTTCCCATTCCTTTTCCTCTTTTCGTTTCTCTCCAATCTCTATAGTTTTTCATCATCTCTGAGAGAGATTTATCTGGCTTGCTGGGGACATTCTGGTGTCTCCCTCATCGTTTGTTGATTTGGGAAAGTCGAAGCTCCTCCCGACGAGAATTTGGTGGACTCTTGATTCTGGTAAGACTCGTCTCTCTCTCGTTCTTCCTCATGCCGTCGCTGGTGACTCCCCGCCGGCTTTGGGTTCTCGGCAACCAAGCAATTTTGTCCTGTTTTCTGAATTGTTTTTTGGGTCTAAATAAAAACCCGCTAAAATCGCTTTAGATTTGGTGAGAAATCATTTCTTATGTGCACCCACCAAAAAAGAGGAAATTTCCTACAAACCAAACACCAAAATCTCTACAAATTAACAACAAATCCCCCGAAAACATAAAATTTTGAAAAACCCATAAAAACCCTTGTAACAATTCAGTCATCTATGAAGTTAGCTACAGATCTTCAAGAGAGAAATTCCAGTTTCATTAATAGATCAAAACCAAAAGGTCTGATTTTTTTTTTCTTTTTTTGCAAATTAACAACAGAAAATGGTTGAAAAGCTCATCTTTTTCACACACTGAGTCTCCAAAGACATAAACCCGGATCTTGGACCAAAATGAGTTTGTGACAACATTATTCTCATTTTTTGTGCATGTCTAGAGAGAGAAAGAGAGAATAGAGAGAGACAGAGAGAGAGATGTTTGTGTATGTATATGTATGTATGTATGTATGTAACTAGAACAGCTACAGAACTCATAGAGCTTGCCACGGTTGGAAAAGATGATAAGAGCAACTTTAGCTTCACAGAGAACTGAGAGCTCATAAGCCTTCTTGAAAAGCCCATTTCTTCTCTTGGCAAATGTCACTTGCCTGTTGATTTTGTTCTGTATCCTCTTCAGCTCTACCCTTCCTCTCCCCATATGGATTTTCTCGGTCTCTCTGTCTCTTGTTTCTGTTTCTTGCCTCTCGCTCCTCACTTACACTAATAATCTTTCTCTTTCTAGACCTTCTTTCCAGTCTTGGTTAAGAGATGAGAAAACCCTCTAAAAAGCGCCTGTGTGTTTGGGATACCAAAACGGATATCAATTGTTAATTACATTTAAAAAGTTTACCCCGTGAGAAACGCTTTTGTGTGTCGTGTTTGTTTTGTACTATATATATATATATTATATGTAATTCTTTAATGTGTGTTACTAATATATATATATATACACACATGTACATATATATTGTTTTAGAATATTAGGTTTCCTCTTTTGCTTTAGAAAGTCTCGCATAAACAACATAAAAAAGAGTTTTTTTTTTATTACAAGCTAATGATGCCTTCAGGTTTCAAAACAAAGTTAATAGAATTCTTTCATTTTGGAATTTCATTTTTGCTTTTACGTCATTTTGTCATTATTTTCGGGCATATTCATTTTAAATTTGTACTTGGATCGAGTTTCCTTGTTTAGAAATTTCCTACTTTTGTCTGCTTTTGAAATGATCATCCATCCTAACGTAGTTTAAGGAGCTCATTATGCAGGAAATAGGCATATCCAATATTGTTTAGGTGTAAAACTTTGAACTAGTAGATATAAAGGTTGCTGCTAGCATGTTGTTCCACAACTAAAAATGGTTATAAAAGTAAACTATTTTGCTTTTTTTAAACTTTGTTTGCATATGTATGTATGTATGTGTGTAACTCTGTATATAAATTAAAATGTGTGTAAAATATTCCTATTGACTCTTTTAACTCTTCTTTTTTTTTTTTTTTTTTTCTTTTGTAGGTTTATTTCTGTTATAATTTCATCTTTCTCATTTTAGATTATGAATTTGATAACTATAATCGATTGTTTACATGCCTTTTTTTTCTTTTGCCTACCAGTTGTCAGTCGAGATGCAAAAAGTTTTGATGCAATTGTTTGTAGGAACAAAAGCTTCAAAATTGTGGTATGATTTCCTTTTGGCCCTTCTATCTCCAAATTTCTTCTTATAATAAATATATTAATGAGTGCATAAGAGATTGTGTGAGTCCCTAAATAATTTAAAAACTCACATTTGTTATCTACACAAGTGATTGTGATTATGGACTAGAAATATTTATTAGTTCTGAGCTAATTTAATATTATTTGCATTACATCTCTTGCTTTTGTAAATTTTATTTTCTTGCTTGAACTCTCTTTCCTTTTCTTTTTTTTTTTTTTTTTTCACATAGAATTGTGGTCAGACCCTTGGACATTTTTATTTTCTATGTCATTTATGATCTATACAAACAATGGACATCATGTATGCTTTATATGTCAACGTGGATCGAATTGAGGTTGAGCCCAGTCTCTATTTTTAAAGTATTTACTATTGGTTGTTGTAGGTTGCTGATTATTGGCGTTATAGAAATGATTGTATAGGCTTGTAACCATGTATTAGTTTTGGTCTTGCTTAAAATTGTTGCATGGATTGAGCTTTAAATATATTAGGCTCGTATATATGGCTGTCAAATTGATTTTTAGGCATTTCCTTCATTATGAAGGTTGATTTTGAAATATTGATTTCTTCAATTATTTCGCATTTAAGTCCCATATTGTTCTTATTTGTCACGGTATACAGATAACAGAATGTGAAAATGTAGTTTTTTATCCTCAATTGCCGCAACTTAAAAAAAAAAAAAGAAAGAAAAGAAAAGTGACCTAAATTAATGAGATAAGTAAGAGATTCGTATCAATATTCAATGTCACGTGCCATGAGAAGAAGCATAACGTAAAAATCAATGGAGATTAATGCAAAGTTCTTGATCGCTTCAAAAGTTCCTTTATTTTTAATACACTAATGTTTCTTCAAAAGTTGAATATTTGACACGGAACTTTAAATGTCTAATATTTTGAATTTTAAATGAGCTTGAATAAGTTATATTTTATGCTATTATATTATTGTAATTTAACTTTTTTTTTAATCTTTTATTTTTTGTGGTGAATGTTTCTCAATATTTAGCAATATATATATATTTTTAATGTTCCATAACTGTTTTCATCTTCTCTAATACCTTACACTATTTTACGTAAAAAGATTGTCATTATTGGCTATTGTTTAGGGATTTATGCAAGAAGTAAGACATCTCTACAATTACAGAAGCACCGATTTTTGTCTTAGTGAAGAGTCTATAGTGTTTTATTGTTTCAAAATAAATTATTTTACATCAGGAATTTTGGTTATTACTGTGTAAATAATGGAAGTTGTTAAGCAAATGGGAATGTGAAATGAGTTGTTTTTGTTTCCTTCTTATTTTCAAATAAGTTTTGATGAGGTTGTTAACTATTATTTGAAAATTATTATTTGAAAAATGAAATATATAATCTCTATTATATCCATAATATGTCCACGCGTCTTAAACTAGTGAAAAGAAAAGAGGCAAAAGTCAAAAAGAAAGAAGGAAAAAAAGAAAAAGAAAAAGAAAAAGAAAAAAACTTTCTGTAGTGCGTCTCACAGTAAACCAAGCTGAGCTTCCACGAAGTACTGTTTAACAAGAACAAATCACCCCAGTTTTGCTACTTCACATCTCCATTCCTTCTCTTTCCATGCCATTCACGAATTTTCTCTGACACCCATTTTTTTTTTCTTTTTTTTTTTTTCTAAAAGACCCAACTCTCAAATTCTTCTATCTGATCTGTTTTCTCTGTCTAAAATTTTGTGGTTGTTTTAGAGAGAGAAAGAGAGAGCCATGAGAAGAAATTCCCTTTTCTTTCTCACTCTAACAACGCTGGTCATTACTTACACCCTCCAGTTACAAGCTCACGCAGCTCCTGCAGGTACCCCAAAAAGCCTTTGATTTTGAATCTTTTGATCTCTTTCGTTAGTGGGTTTTTCTGGGTTTGATTTTTTTCCTTCGATTTTTTCCTGGTTTATTTGCCATAAAAGAGAAAAATAATGCACACCCATTTGATTTTTTCTACTCATTATGTTGATTCTCAGAAAAATGAAGTGTTTTTTGATCTGTTTAGCAAGTGGGTTTGTTGGTTTTGGCACTGTTGTCTAAACATATACACACACATAAATACACACACACACTTATATATTAATGGAATTGTGATTGCTTAGGACCATTGATAAGGCGCTTGTCTTCCCTTCTCAAATGGACCAGGTCATACTCATCCGCCAAAACACCCCAATCAGGTTCTTTTGAAATTACTATACCATTTTCAATTTGTTCATATTTAAATCTTCAATTGTTTTTTGTTTTTTGTTTTTTTGTTTTTTTGTTTTTTCAATTTTTATTACCGTTTTGGGGTTTAAATTTTATGCTTAAACCTGTTGGCATTGCTTTTCTTGTGTTGTTTTTGTTTTGTTTTGTTTTTTGTTTTTTGTTTTTTTTTTTGACAGATGGGAATGTTCTTCAGTTTGAGAGTGGGTACTTAGTTGAGACTGTTGTGGAAGGGAATGATATTGGAGTGGTTCCTCACAAAATCCGCGTTTCCGAGGATGGAGAACTGTTTGCCGTTGATTCTGTTAATAGCAACATCGTCCGAATTACACCGCCGTTGTCCCAATGTAATGCGAATTTTACGTTCTTTATTGCGTTTACCTTTGTTGAGGCTGTTCTTGTTTGTGTCCTAAACAATTTGAATGTTTCACTTATCGGATGTTCTTGACTTCTTATGGTGGTTTCATGTTCTTCAAACTGGTTTGCTTATTTCTTCGTGTTTATAGGAAGCTTGGGGTCGTTTTGGATAATAGGTTGGAGTTGGACTTTGGGAGTTTTTTTAATTGGAAATGAATGAATGTCTGGAAATGTGTATTTGGTTGGTTGAAATAAATTGTGATATCTGAATAGTGGAGACATGTGAAATGTGTTTGGATTTTGATGGGCAATATGATTTTTCTTTTGTTTTCCTTGTCATTGTGAGCTTTTGGCAAAAAAAAAAAAAAAAAAAAAAAAAGCTCTCCTTTCGACTTGAAATAGGAAAGTTATAGACTTTTGAAGTTTAGATTTTGTGGAATTGAAGAGAGAGAAAGTGAGATATCAATTTTTACTGTAGCTAATTGGAGTAGGAGCTTTGGAAACCAACCTAGAAAACAAAGGTCGGAGAAAGGCTTCCAAACGAACCCTCATGTAATAATAATAAATAATAGTTCTGGGTGTGGAAACTTTTGAGAGATGAAAGCAGTAAATCCATTGAAACTATGTGCTATTGCTTATGCTTTATGCAGCAGACCGAATAAATTGATTCTTGCTTGCTGATCTGTTTATTTTCATACTTGTTGCAGATAGTAGGGCAAGATTGGTTGCAGGGTCATTTCAAGGTTACACGGGGCATGTGGATGGAAAACCAAGTGATGCCCGTTTCAACCATCCGAAAGGGGTTACCGTGGATGATAAAGGGAATGTTTATGTTGCTGATCCCATGAATCTCGCCATCCGAAAGATCAGTGATGCTGGTATATGTAGTTGATCTTAATTTGTTGATTGTATTTAAAAGCTCATAGACGTGAATGCTGGTATCTTTGAGACTAAATGGAAGCTAGAATATCAATTTTCTTCATGTGTAGGGTCAGGTAGCTAAATTAAGTCCCCAGTCGAAAGATACGTTATGTTTATTTATTTATTTTAAATGAATGGTGGAGATTTTCTTAACCAACATCTTGAGAAGATGCCCACCTTTTCTATCACTTTAGAAAAAGCCAAAAAAGAATATATATATGCAAAAAAGAATATATATATGTGTATATATATATATCACAAAATACAGCTAGCAGACCTTAATGTGAAAAAAAGAAAAGGATTGTTTAGTTATATTGGAATCTTTAAGCTAGTATGATCAGTTAGAGATTCTTGCAAATGGTGTGGCACTGGATATGTTGAATAAAATATGTTAGACATGAAACTTTGCCAGGTGTTACAACCATTGCTGGAGGGAAATCAAACGTTGTAGGATACAGAGATGGGCCGAGTGAGGATGCTAAATTCTCGAATGATTTTGATGTTGTGTACATTCGGCCTACTTGTTCCTTGTTAGTTGTTGATAGAGGGAATGCTGCACTTAGGCAAATTTCTCTTGGTGAAAAGGACTGCGATCCTCAGTACAGTTCAATTTCTCCCACAGGTTAGGATCTGCAAGTGCCTTTTTTTAAGATTTTCTATTTCGCCTTGTTGTCATAAGAGCTTTGACTGCATTTGTATTTCAACTACCATTTCTTGGGTCTTTCGGCAGATGTCCTCATGGTTCTTGGTGCTGTCTTGGTCGGGTATGCCACGTGCATACTTCAGCAGGGATTTGGACCTTCTTTCTTCTCAAGGATGGTATTCCACTTATGATTTCATAAAACAAAGCCATATAAATTCAGTAAAAAAGAATTACAATAATCTTTCTTGATGTTTCCATGTAACCATTACTCTTCAATTTTTAAGTTAATTCTGAGTTTATCTCCTCATGAAGTTTTTCAAATACACAGCATTTAGAATTAGTTTTCATGTAAAGTTGATTGTTCATTAACAAGTGGTTTCTACCGCCACTTCATTGATTTTAGTCATACCTGTTTCAAGTTTTGAGTATCTTACTTGGTTCTTGACTTAGACTAATGTGTTATTAATTTTACCCACAGCCTTCGGAGGATCAAGCTGAAGAAAAACCAAGCGAGGGGAAACACACTCCCATTGTGGAAACCCCAAAAGAAGAACCCGGTTGGCCGTCTTTCGGACAGCTCATCATTGATTTGTTCAAGCTCGGACTTGAAGCATTGGGTGGCTTGTTTCTCTACTTTGTTCCGTCTCGTTTTAGACCTAGCGGTGCCCAGAAAGGCCTCATGCCATTGAAAGATACTCTTAGGATGCCTGATGACGAAGTTGAACGACCCCCACTAGTTCAGAGACAAAGTGCTCCCACTCCTCTTTCGGATCGGCAGGTGCACGGACCCACTGCTAGTGATAAGTACTCAGACATTAAGCCGCCAAAGATAAAATCAAGCAGTTTAAAGGACCCGATAAAATCAAGCAGTTTTAGGGACACCTCTGGGTCGACCAAGCACTGGTCCTCAAAACGACAAGAATATGCCGAATTCTACGGATCTGGTGAGGTTCCTCCTGGTGGCAGGTCCAAGAGTCAGAAAGAAAGAAGTAGGCATCGACAGCGAGAAAAGAGCGGTGAGGTAGTTTTTGGAGTAGAGCAAAAGCCTGTTGATGTTAAGGCAGTGGAATATGACAACCTGAAATTTGGTTACAATATGAGGAGCAGGTATGGGCCCAACAATTCCTTTCGCTTTTGAATGCGATGCGAATCTAGTGACTGTTCTTTGCCTTCCAACCTAAGTGGGATTCGTTTTGCCTTGATCATCTTCATTGTGTATCGAATTGATGTTTTCTTTTTGACCTATTCCGTAGTTGAGTACTGTAAGTCTGTAACTTAGGATGTAAGCTTAGAGGAAAAGAAAATACAAATGGATTAAACTCCAGACCATTTTTTGGTCTGAGTAATCAGCTGGATAGGGCTTTTCAAGAAAAAATTGATCGTTTTAGCTGTTGAGAAACTTTTTTGATTTTCTTCCACAATTTTTTTTTAACCCTCTATTGAATATCATCGAGATCGTTATTAATCAAGTTCTTTGCGTAGGACCCTTATATTGCAGTTGGTTTGGAAATATATGTTTGAATAAAGTGTAAATTGAAAATGAACAATGATATAGAAAATAGTAAACAAGTTTGAATTGTGTTCTAGAAAAAAATATGAGATATAGATCTTGTTCTGTTTTTCTCGTTGTATTGAGCATTTAGATGCAAGAATTACTACATTTGGACTTGAAATAAGAAAGTTATGAACTTTTGAAGTTTGAGTTTTCTGAAAATGGAAAAGAGAGTGAGACGTAGATTTGAGAATTTTAGAGTTGTGTAGCAAAATTATCTATGGAAATGTTGTTTCAAATGGAGCCGTAACATTCTTTGACAAATGTTTTTATGGTAAAGATATTCCATTGATTGTGTATTTCTTTTAGATACGATCGATATCACCCGGAGACTAAAAAAAAACAAGTAGGCAAAATTGGTATACGTCAGCCGGAGACTAAAAAAAAACAAGTAGGCAAAATTGGTATACGTCAGGAGAATTCAAAACAATAATTTACTAGGAGGGTTATTTTTTTTCCATATTTTATTAAAGAATTCTTATCACATAACAGTGGAAATTTTCTTAAAAACCTCTGGGAAAAGGTTTTCAGCCTGTATTTCACTTAATGAATCTAAATTAAAATTGCACTTTGATGATTTTGTTATTTGGTATCTTGGTAATGTATATTTTTAAACGTCATATCACTATACATCATAATAGTGTATAATATTTTAAATGATATCATATATTTTTAAATGTCACGTCACGTCAATTGTGAATGATACATTTGTTTGACAAGTTGGGTTAAGATTTAATACATTCAATTTGTCAAAAACTTTTAGGCCGGAAAGTGAGTGCTAAACAAACGTGAGAGATTAAATTTTAATCAAAAGGGGTATATGAAAAAACTTGGGACTGTTTTGATGGTGTTATCTAAATTAGGTCATTTTCATCTTATTGGAACATTAGAAAATAAAAAAATAAAATAAAACAAAACCCCTCTATTCATTTTGTGTTGATGAGTCAAAATCGTGCAATGGCCAAAAGGGCAGTTTCCTTTTATAATTTTATAAATTTTTTAAAAAAATTTATTTGGTGTTCGTGGAAAAAAAAAAAAAAGGTGAAAGAAGGACACATTGATGGTCATGTTATAATCGTGGAGGCTGGTGCATATGTAACAATTACGGATATATTGGCCTCTTATCTGATGCGTACATCTTTCTTACATAACAGGATGTTTAAAGAGGATAAGATATTTGGATAAAATATATATTTCCTTCTATTTTTAGTCTCAAAGTTACATACACACACACAAAAGAAGTTTCAATAATGGTTCTCGTGCACTTGCATTTCGTTTGTTTTGGACAAAAAATTTTTTTTTTTGTACTTCTGTTTTTTTTTTTTTTTTTTCCTTTTGGCTCAAAATTTTTTATTTTTTCATTTTATTCCTTTTTTATTTTTTTTTGTATTGATATACTTTTAACATTTTAGTTTTTTTTTAATCTTTTTGATATTTTTTCTGGCATTTTTTTTCTTTTTTTCTTTTTATTTTCAAGTATTTCGTTGATTTTTTTGGGCAAATTTTTTTATTTATTTTTTTTGGTAATTCAGTTTTCCTTTTTTTTTTTTCCTTCCCTTTCGGCCTAGTTTTTTTAATTTTTAATTTTAGTCGTTTTTTTGTATTAGTACATTTTTAACATTTTAGTTATTTTTATCTTTTTGGTCTTTTTTCATGATTTTTTTTAAATTTTCAAGTGCTTTGCTGATTTTTTTTGGGGTCTATTTTTACTTGTTTTTTTTCCTTTTTGTTTTTTTGTTTTTGTTTTTTTTTTTTCTCTATTGAAAGATCAAGATTCTATCACTTTTCTCTTAAATATTCTTTGCTAATCACTATCTCAACTTTTTCACTCGAAATTCTAATTTTCTTAACTATAATCAAATCTAATTGTGATAAGTTTTCTTTTCTTCGTTACATGATCAAACTTGTGTGTGTGTGTGTGTGTGTTTTTTTTTTTTTTTAAAGAGATTTCACGATGGATTAAAAGAGGTTCTTAACTTTCTACATTGTTACTTTGGATAATATTTATGTGATTATTTTACTTTTTTTGGCATGAAAATTAATTTCCGTTTCATTATATTTCTTCAACATTTAATAGAATAATAAATTTGATTGTAAAATATGCACCTTATTAGTGCGTTTTTGTTTTTTTTATTTTTGGAAAAACTGTTTAAGTGTTTTTTTTTTTTTTTCTCTTTTATGAAACTATTTGATTTTTCATGTCATTTTTTCATATTTTGCTTTTCTGTCGTTAACTTTTTCTTATCTCCTTTCTATTTTGTTTTACTTATATTTCTTTGAACTTATCTTTGAAGTAGTAGTTATTTAACTCATCGTTTTTCTTTATTTATAATTTGAATTAGTTGTACACATCAGAACTTGATTTATTGTATGTGATCTTTTCGCATAATTTTAGTGTATGTATTAGATACTTGATCATCTACAAGTAACCGTGACTTTGAAGATAATGTAAAATGTAATTCTCCCTCCCTCTTTCTAGCTTCAAGAAGAGGACTCATTAATGAATCACTTCTCACTTCTTTAGATACTTAAGATGTATAATTTTTTTTTTAATCTTAATAGTGTAACAGACGAGCACATTAACTTTTTAAAAGCACATCATTGAAGATCAATATACTTGACTTCTTATTTGTTGATATGTTTCTGTACGTCCTGTAATAATTGAAAGTTCAATCAGTTGATAAATCTATGGTGGTGACAATATTAAAAAATTTTCTGTCTCAAACAATTTATGTTATGCAAGCGTTAAATTGATCTTACATACTTGTACTAGGTGAAGTGAAGGGCATCAATGTGAGCAATTTTATTGTGACTATTTTAGATGTTTGGCTACTTGGAAATCTGATTCCAAAATTGTTCTGTTTTTATGATTTAATGGGAAGTTTGTTAGTTGATTATTATGCTTTTTCCTCTACAATTTACTGTTTTATGTTGCAAATGATGTTCTGCTTTTTGTTTCCTATTGCTAAAGCTATTGTAGGGTTGTGATGGTAGTTTTGAATAGTTAATATAGAACTATATATGTCTTCTAGGACGGAAAATTAATTGGCCAAGTTTTATTTCAAATGGTAAGATCTTTTGTTTCGGATGATTAATTTTTTTGCATTTATTTGGATTATTGACTTAATTGATCAACCTATTTTAAGACAAAGATGGGCTGAGATTAGTGAAAGAAAAACTACATTGAATGATAACAAAATTAGAAAGAATAGGACTTACTGCCTTTCTGAAAAGAAGTCGTTACACAAAACTCCAACTTAGAATTGGAAGCTTGCTGTTTCGGTTAGTTTGATGGACATCTTTGGTCTCATATTCATGATCGTTTTGAATTCTCATATATTGTGAGGGGAACCAGCATCATTCACTGATAATTATGGACTTGCTATATGTGAAATATCAAATAAAATTGTTGCATAATTTTAGTAGATTAAATTGTTTGAGCAAAATTTTTGTTGCAATTTATTTCGCAATTCAAATTCGTCAAACACATTATCACGTTGTGATTGGACTTTTGGCCAGAAGCAACTGGTTACATTCATAAAGTGGATGTACTTTGTGATAAGGAAAATAATTAAAATATCTAATGCAATAGTCTTGTTTATTCTTATGATATCATAGAATTTTTGAAAAAAGAAAAAGACGTTTATTTTCCGTTTAAAAGAAACATTACCGTTCTTCTTCTTTTTATCCTTTTCGTTTCCCCCAAAAAAAAAAAAAAAAAAAAAACACAAAAAACCATATATATATTCCAATGTTTGCAACAATAAGAAACATTATGTCAGAAAAATAGCTACTTTCGAATATAGCTCCCTTAGTCACTTTTCTTTTTACAATTTAAAATATAATACAAAACTTCCTATGCTCCCAGAATTTATTAACAAAGTGTATTTTTTTAATTTCTAAGAAATTATATATATATTTTTCTTCTTCGTATATAATTATTCGTATTCTATATTTACATTATTGAAGTTTCAATAATAATTAAACACGTGCATTGCACGTGTCTAAACTAGTATTAATAAAAATATGTAAGCTCAGTAGGACCACCCAAAATCTCTATCATTTACGAGCCGTTCGATAGTTCCACGCTGGTGGGAAATGGTGACCACCCCATAGAACTGCCCTTTACCCCATATATATATGTATATATATATATATTGATTTTTATATATATTGGAGTCCAGTGACAGGACAACTTCTGCACCCAAATATTTTGGCGCGACGAGAAATTTTTTAGACAATCTTCAGATTTAAAGGTACATTTTTTTTTTTTTTTTTTTACCCCTCTCTTGATTCACCTTAATCTGTAATTTTTCGTTACTGAATTGGTGTTTCTTTCTTGATTGCGATTCTAAAGTGTAATTAAGTCTGTTTCTTCATTCTGATTTTACCCAAAAAGGGAAAAAAAAAAAACCCTAAATCCCCAAATTCTCAGTACTTATAAATGAGCTTACTGTGATTTTCTTGCTAGTTCTGAGAACAAAAAAGCCCTCTATTTTCAGTCCTTACTATCTGGATTGGATTTTTTTTTTTTAATAAAATCAGCGTTAACTTAGCTTTAGACTCAAGTTTATAGTTAGATAAACCATGTTTTCCATTTTCCTAATAGACTTGATTTTCATTTTCCTTTTGGATTTTTTTTGAGAATTTTCAACTAACCCCATGAGTTATTTTGCTCTTAAAAGTGTGTTTCTTTTGTTTAAACATTAAAATTATAGATTACTTAACCCATTAGGAGTACCTTCACGAATGAATGTAGGACAGATATTTGAATGCTCGCTCGGGTTAGCGGGGGGGTTGCTAGATAGACATTATCGAATAGCACCCTTTGATGAGAGATATGAACAAGAGGCCTCGAGAAAACTAGTCTTTTCTGAATTATATGAAGCCAGTAAGCAAACAGCGAATCCATTGGTATTTGAACCCGAGTATCCAGGAAAAGGCAGAATATTTGATGGAAGAACGGGAGATCCTTTTGAGCAGCCTGTTATAATAGGAAAGCCTTATATCTTGAAATTAATTCATCAAGTTGATGATAAAATACATGGACGTTGCAGTGGACATTATGCACTTGTTACACAACAACCCCTTAGAGGAAGGGCCAAGCAAGGGGGACAACGGGTAGGAGAAATGGAAGTTTGGGCTTTAGAGGGATTTGGTGTTGCTCATATTTTACAAGAGATGCTTACTTATAAATCTGATCATATTAGAGCTCGTCAAGAAGTGCTCGAAAAATTTCCAGTTTTTGAGACTTTTTTTTAATAAAAATTTTTATATTGAATTATTGGAGGTGCAGATTTTGGTGAGAGTGGGAGAAACAGAGAAAAGAAGAAATGAGTTCTGAAGCTTTACATGTTGCGAGAGTGTACAGAAACTTGCTCAGAGCTGTGAATAAACATATTGGCAATGGAGAGAACAAGAGGCACTTTAGCGAATATGTGACTGAAGAATTCAGAAAGAAGTCCGTTTCGACGGACCTTTCTTCTGATCAGCGGAGAATTAAGCTCGCCCAAGATTACACTTTTCTTCTCAACAGTGTGCACCATCACAAGGCACTTCTCTTATTCATTTGTCTTTGTTTTTTTTTTTTTTTTTAGTAGTTTGGAATCTGCTGCATTGCTTAGTGCTGTTCTTTTTTTCTAACTTTTGATGTCGAATTAAATCGAGTTGTTATTTGTTTAAACCTGCTGTTAGAGAATTTTCTCGATTTGAAATACAGGAACACACTTTGCTTTTTCTAGTAAGCGAATGGACTTGGTGAATTTTCCCTCTTGAAAATCATGGTTTGCTCCTTTGTTTTCAAACTTATTAGAAGAGAGGATTTAGAGATTAGAGAGGATAATAGAATCAAGACGGACAAGTAAGTTCGCTAGAGAGAGAAACAGATGATTCTATAATCCGATATTCATTCGTCGACCATTCTTTGAATAGAAATACAAACAGACGAAGGATTGTAATTTTATAATCTCTATATTTAGTCTTGTATGTCTATCAAAATGCAGTAGTTATCTATTGCTTGAAATTGAATCAGTAGTCTGGGTGCTTGAGGTTGTATCGAATTGTTTCTGCTCGTGTAACTTGGTTCCCATTACTTAAGGAACCAAGAACGTACACCACTAAAATATAGTTATCTCAACATTCTACTGGTGGTGCAGGACTTGTTATTCTCTTACAACATTGCCGTGGATAGATCTGAGGAGATGAAGAGAACGCTTGGGAAGTCCGCTGCAAACGTTGGTCTTCAACTACCGGAGGTTTATCAAGACTAAATAGTTCTTGATTTGCACTTTGTGCATTCTAGAGAATTTGGGGATTTTGGTTCCTATAATTATTGATTTGTAACCTAGTTATCCCTAGGAAAAAAATAAGTTCACTACGGCAGCTCGACTGCTAGATTTTGTCCTTCTTTTTTTCGTTTCTTCCCATTGTCATTTGTTGGGAATTTTATGAGGAAATTTTTTTCCATTTCAAGTTACTCTTTTTCTAGATAAATCACTTGATTGTTGAGGTGGTTTTTTATGTTCTCTTTGTCAAGATAAACCTATAATATGTTGAGTGGAAAAAACATCTCTCAAGGTATCCACGAGACTTATTCAATTGTTTGTATCTGAAGGTTGACACTTTGAAATGGTGATCTAGGATTTACATAAATGTGGGATTTTGATATGGTTTAGGCAACATGGAAATGAAAAAGAAAAGGTAATAGTGGGATCCAACTCTGTCCATCACCCATCAGATTTTCCATTCTTGTGAAGTGGTGTGGAATTCTTGAAGGTGTATTTTGCACCTCGGATTGGATATAATTATAAAATCAGTATAAATTTAGACCGATTATTGTAATAACCTCTTGTGTTAGTATAAAAACTTTTTAACCCTTCTGTAAGGATGTAGTGTTCGCTAATTAACTCATATGATGGATTTAAGCATTGTGATCTTTTTTGTTCATTGTTTGGCTGTTTAAGTCCAAACCTAAGTTTTTTATTTCGGTTTTTTTTTTCCCCAAAAAAGTCAATAAAATTATAATTAGTTTTTGAAAAGTGAATTAATTTCAACATAAAAATTCAATTATAAGCCTGTACATCAAATACAAGTTCATTTTTGACTTAAAAAATTAGAATTAGAGTTGTATCCCTGGTATTTTTGTTTTTGGTTTTTTTTTTTTTTTTAGAACTCAAAATACAAATATGAATTTGTAAATATCCCGTTACGTATTAGAAAAAAGGACTGTAAAAATAAACGACATGCTGTTTTTACTTTAATGAATTAATAAATATCCCGTTACGTTTTAGAAAAAAGGACTGTAAAAATACGCATGTTATTCATTATAAGTAAAAACATATCGTTTTTACTTAAACGACTTGTTGTTAATGTTATTATCTCAGCTACAGCCTAAGGACAAGTCGTTAAGTGGAAACGACATGTTGTTTCTAATTAAAAGAAAATTGTAAACGACATATGGTATCTACTTGGACACAGACAACGACAACCAAATGATGCCTATCAGCAGTTAAAACTTACAAATAAAATCCATTGTCGTTTTCGTTTCGAATGAAAATAGACGACATTTTTTTTAATAATTAAATAGACGACATTTTGTCAAATGCACTAAAAAAACTTGTTCATATATCTTTTACCTTTTTTTTCCCCCCTTTCTTTTGCTAAAGACTTGTTTCTACGTCGAATTCGAAGTGATTATAGTTTAGCAATACGTGGCTACGAGAGGTCGTTATTTCACGGGTAAAAACAACATAAATGTTTATGTATTAGAAAAAATAAAATAAAAATAAAAAAGAAAAACTTATGGTATGAATTATTGTTTTCTAATAAGTTAATTTAAGTATATGATTAACTTTAATGATATAATATATAACTAAAAACATTTTTTTTTAAAACTTGAAAGACGAGGATTCAAACTCTAAATCTTATAGTGAAAATAGATGTAAATTTACGGTTAGATTATATATGCAACCCTATAATAAAACAACAAAATAAATTTGAAATTTTATAAATAAGAGAAACATTTATTTAAGAAAAAATTATTACCAACTTATCGATTTTCTCTCTCTTTTTATTTTCCTTTTTATGATGTTCTTGATATCAATATACTCCAATTAATTCCTTCAAAAATTAAAAAAAGAAAATATACTCTAATCATTATTTTCGGGAAAAAAAAAAGAAGATATTTTTAAATAATTTCTAGAGAAGAAGAAGACTGAAGAACCCGGGCACAGGCGCACAAACGTGAGACAAGAGGGGAAGGAGCAGAAGAGAAGGTGTTTGTGTTTTTTTGAGTTTCATACTGTTTGTTTCAGTCCGAGGTTGTCTGTTTGGTCGGAAATTGACTCAGATCTCGAGGCCATGTCGCGGGAAAGACCTAAGAGAGCCGTCCTACCCCCAGCTCAACAGGTACTTCGACTACCGCCTGTAATCAAAACTCCTTAACTTTTCTTTTCTTTTCTTTTCTGTTTGGTTTCCGAGAAAACAAAAGGGCAACTTGGTATCGATAAAAGACTCTTGCTTGGTGTTTGTTTTCTGGGATTTGATTTCTACAAGGGAGGGATTTGCTCGTAGTAGATTCAATTCTTATCAGTCTGATTTGGGTTTCTGTTGGAAGTAGATTGAAGAAGTAAAGAAGGAAAATTTGTAATTCTTTATATCAATTTCTTTGATTTCCCTAAATTTGCTCGATTACCCAATAATGCAGATTATAAAAGCATGATAATTAATTTAATTACGTATTTATATGTTGATATATATATATATATGTATGCATGTACGTACGTACGTACGTATGTATATATGTGTATTGCCAATTGAGTTAGAGTAAAGGGTTTATGATAATTTCAAGGTTTTTCCTTGTTTTTGCTTTTTCAATGCAGAATATTGATAAATTAAAGAAAGTTGTCGAAGAGGGCAAGTACTATGGAGCTCAACAAATGTACAAATCTTTAAGTGCAAGGTATGAACATTGTGTAGACAAAAAACATAACTTTGTTGTATGCTTTCTGATGCCCGTCTCGGGGTTGAACCGTCATGTATGGAAATCAAATGTGGTTGTTGTCCTTCACGGCATCCTCGATGAAAATGATGATTTTTCGTCTAGCTCATGACAAGCTACCCCGTTCATTATCAACTCAGGTATGCGACACTGATGAAGAGTGCATGCTTTATTGCAGATATGTATCTGTTCAGAGGTATTCTGAGGCTTTGGATCTCCTTCATTCGGGTGCTTGCATCCAATTGGAACATGGGCAGGTCATACTCTTATAGCTTTTAACCTTTTTTTCTTTTTTGGTGAAATGTGGGGAGTTTAAGGGCCTCGGATATGATAATTTTTGAGTCTAAACTTAAGTTTAATTTTCTACACCAGCGTGTTGTGTTGCTTTGAACTTATTACTTGTTCATCATGTTTTTTAATGCTCTGGAATTGTAAAACCGTTACAGGTAACATGTGGGGCAGAGCTAGCTGTGTTGTATGTGGATACCCTTGTCAAAGCAAGCATTCCTTATAACAATGAAACCCTTGGTTAGTTTTACATTGCGATGTACAAATAAATGCTAGTAATTCACACTTTGGTTCCTTTCTTTTGGTCTGACCATACGTGCTTTTTTGCCTTTCTTTTGTTTGAGTTTTGTCCCTTGGTTTTCATTTTATGTTATATATCACAAAATATTCTAAGTTTCCAGCATGGGAATCTGTAATTGCTCGACATTGTTTATGGCCATTGTTTTTTCTATTAAAGACTTCTGATCTCTTCTATTTTCATGATTATGACGAAAAACCTATCCTAGATTGCATCCGGAAAATTTACATGAAGTTCCCACAGATTCCTGTGCCACAGCATCTAGGAGATGATGAAGATATGCAAAAAATTTCTGAAGCACTTGGGGCCGCAAAGACCCGTGTGGATGGCTGCTCTTCATTTTTAAAAGCTGCCATTAAGTAAGATGTTTTGTATTTCTTTTACTATTGTCGAAAAAGATATCTATTCTAAGATGAAGGGGAGTTTCGATAATAGCTTACGGAATTAAGAATAATCCTCGTTGTGTGCTTTGCAACAATGGTGGTTGTTCTACCTCTATACGACTTTTTTTTTGTTTTTTTAATCCATTGGCATATGAATTAATGGCATTATTTGAAACAGAAAGATAGTTTCATTGTATAACGTGCACTCACATGCACGTACACATTAAACCTGTGCATGCATATTTATGTTATTTGATATGTTTTGTTCAAATCCGATGCTATTGCGTACTTAGCACTGCAGAGACGTGCTAACAAGTTTCTTTGGTCTTACAGATGGTCTGCAGAGTTTGGAGCACCCAGATATGGTTCTCCAGAGCTGCATGCTATGCTTGCCGAGTACGTTTATTCTGAATCTCCTGAGGTGGTAGGTGTGACAGCAAAAAGAATTTGGCTTCAAGTATTTAGTTGTTGCTACTTGCGTTCCTTGAGCTGTATTCCATGTTATATAGGCGAAGCTGAATTCTTATATTCTAACAAATACTGGTTCTTTTTACATTCATTTCACAGTTTCTTCATATGTTCGAGCTTATATCTTTTCTTAGCTGTATTATTACCCATCTCTTGGAAGTTGATTAATTTTTATGGTGCTGTGCAGGATATGGCTCGGGTATCATATCATTTTATTAAAGGAAACAACCCAAAAAAGTTTGCTTCTGTTTTAGTGAATTTTATGGGCAAGGTTAAGCATTTTTCTTTTGTTACTCTATTGATATCTTTCAATTTCTTTTAGTTCAAATAACAGATATGCAATAAGGTGTCAAATATCGTAATGCTCCCTGCTGAAGAGAGCTACCGTGTTGTTTGAAGCACTGTGTTTAATAAAGTTTTAATTAGCGGTTTTCTGATGGTGTTTGAGTTTCTCTGGGGGATCTTATTTCTTATTCTTCTTAGAAAAACAAGTTGACATAAAATGCTTTATTTACCTTTATAATGACCAAAATGTCAATACTTATGTTCCTTACGTTCCCTTGCCACACCAAGAGTTATTCAAAAATCGTTCGTACAGTAGTGAAATAAATTATGAATGCTTGCTTAATAGTAAGTGTGGTTATTGAACTTTCGCACCTACGTCTATCTGCAACAGTTGTTATACGTGTTCCTTACAACATAGTCTTTTAAAGGATCTTATGTCTTGATCATGCAGTGTTATCCCGGAGAAGATGATTTGGCAATTACACGAGCCATTTTAATGTAAGGTTACTTACTAACTAGACAGCACAGTGTACATTTTCAATTACCATTGTCACTACCACAATAGAATCCCACAATGCCTTTGTTTGTAGACTAGACTTTTATGCAATTCTGATTTGAACTCCCTGATTGGTACTCCTTAACCATTTTCTTTCCTTGTATCTTCTTTGTTTGATAAGTTCCCCGATTGGTGGTACTATTGGCACATTGAATGATTAAATTTTCATTTCTTTCCTTTTGCCTTTTTGGTTACGGTAGGTATTTATCTTCAGGTAATCTTAGAGACGCTAATCAACTCATGGATGAATTGAAGAAGCAAGTTGAAGAGAAGCAGCTTGACCTTCCCCGATCAGATTTGCTCCAATTCATTATTTTTCTGCTGCAAACGTGAGTTATTTATTGATTTGGTTTTCTACAAGTCAGTTAAGTTATGTGTGTGGAAAGTCACATTATAATGTCATTGTGGCGAAGAGAATCGAGAAAATATAAATGGGAGCTCCCTGTTTTTTCCATTCTTCTGACCAAGAGCTCAGCGTGTATAACATTTTCGATTCCTCACTTTTCTGAAGTTTTTCATTTGATTTTATTTTACTTAGCAGATTAGTTACTCTGTTGATAGAACCTTTCATTTCTTCGTTATCCCATGTGAATATAATTTGAGTGGTGCTTGAGATGTCGCAACACGGAATTAAACTTCAAGTGTCTTTCTTAACACAGGTTGCAGAGAGATGCATTGCCTCTTTTTAATATGTTAAAAGTGAAATACAAATCAAGTCTAGACAGAGAACCATCTTTCAAAGAGGTATTTTCAATATGTTTGTCTGTTAGCAGTGTAACTGATTCAGCTTTCCTCTGTGATTTGAGTGCAAATCCAGTGTTCTTGTTCTGGTTCTTATCAGTATGCCATTTCGCTCTTCGTTAATTATTTGATGACTTTTTCTTATTTTCTTTTTTAAGTACCTTTCTAACTTAACCTTGTTCACTATATCTTCGGATCAGCCGGTCAAATAAAAATAAAAATTTTGGCCTTGTGTATTCAAGATTCTAATTGTTGTATATTCTGTTTTTCAGTTGCTCGATGACATCGCGGAGAAGTTCTATGGAGTACGACGTAAAAATCCGTTGCAAGGAATGTTCGGGGATATCTTCAAGGTGAGTATACCCCTATGAATAGGACATATGTGGATGTGGTTAAGTTCATATGGTCACAACGGCCTAGGAGAAAATGGACAATAAGACTTGAGTATTGAAACTTGAAAGTCTATGAAGGAAAGAAAAAGAGGGATCAAAAAATAAAAGTCTAGGAAACCTTATTTCAATTTTTTTCCTCCCCTCAATTCATTCTCTCTATCTTACTGTTGTCGTATTTTAACTGGAATTTGTGTTTTTATTTTAGCAATTTTTCTGCATCATATATGGTTTTTGGTCTAATTAATCTATTGTTTGCATGATTGGAAAAAAGCCACCATTACTTCTTCATGATATGCAATAGTATATACTTGATTGGACAATAGCCTACCAGAGGTTGGTGTGGGGGATATCTGAGCTATCAAACTACATGCATAAATTTGAATTTCCCTAAAAATATCTATGTTTAAATATAGAGAAAATTACCTAAATAACTACCCTTTTTTTTTTTCATTTCTTAAGCGACATGACAAATTTCCCATTACTGATCCATGACACAAATTTTAGTTAATTTTAATTGACCTAAATAAGTACTTTTTTTTTTTTTTTTCATTTATTAACTAACATGACAAATTTCCCATTATTGATCCATGACACAAATTTTAGTTTAATTTTGTGCCCTATTGGTCAAATGTTAATTTTTTTTTTGGTCACGTTGGTGCAATATGCATAAATATTTATATTTAATTGGAGCAATTTTTAATGTTTATTTTTTTATTTTGTTTTAGTACCTTCAATGATTACCGTCGAAATTAAAGATATAAGTGGTTACGTCATCAATTATCTTTAAATTTTTTTGGCTAACTGCGTAATTTGTTACAACTGTCTAATCCATACCATATGGCTAAAACAATGATATCCATTCATGAGTAAATATTGGAGTAACGATTGAATATGCGATTTGCAATATGCAATATATCCTTTTATTTCATGTTTATTTTGGTTTAGTGTGAAAGAGATTCTTAGTTATTGATTTTTAAATAATTGTGCAGATGATGGGGGCAGAATAGCATTTCAATAGCAATTTTGACATCTTCCTATCCTGTTATATCCGGCAATTCTACTTTTTTAAGTTCTACAACTTTTGAAAGGATGATTGATGTGTCTGAGACTTTAACAACATTTTTTTAATAAAGTGTTCGTGATAGTTGCAATGTTTTTTCAGTACCTTGAGGAAAAAAAGGAAAAAAAAAAACTTCCTAGCTTTCTTGGGTTCATATAATTTTTTATGTTTAAATTTGAATTTGCATCTCTCTCTCTCTCTCTCTCTCTCTCTCTCTATATATATATATATTTGGAGCGCGGGGTACAATTGTACAATTTATATAACTTGTGGGGGTGGAAATCTTAAAAGCAAGATTTTTTTTACCAGAAGTATCTAACATAATTACTCACTTTCCTTCTGTTCAATTTCCTCAACGGTCAGTAACATAAACTAATTAATTAAAACACAAAAAAGAGAGATAAACAAAGAAAGGTGAAAAGCAGAAAAGGTTTTTATGTTTCCCTCATCTTTCTCATCAAAACCCAACAACCGATTTTCAGTGTCTCAAATGGATTTGATATTAGCAAATTTTTACAACTTCAGAAGAGATCATGTCCCTCTACATCTTATGGAGTAACACAAGCAACTCTTGTGGAGAAAGTGAAGAGTAGCAATTTACAATATAGACACGCTAGTCGTCGATCACGAAATAGACTCCGTCTTCCTCGGTGAAACTATGTGTTGTGTGATCAACCACCTACAAAGGGGAGGAAGGGGGGGAAGCAAACATAAACCATGTTTCCATTTTAACCAGTGCCATCAGACGATTTAAAATATTGTGAGTCGAACTGAAACCATGATCAAATTGCCATGTTAAACAAAGAGAAGGAACAAAAAAGTAGCATATGAGTCAAAGTTAATCCACGAGGAAATTTATGGTTTGTTTGGAAAAAACTTTCATTGTATATTATATTTCAATACAATGCAATGTATGTTTGGGTACGTCTATTTACTCTTATCAACTCTTATCAAGACACATTAGAATGATTACCCAAATGTACATAATCGCAAACACACTTTACATTTAAATACGATGTATAGAAGGGATATCCAGAGGCATATTACATTCTAATATAATATATAAGTGTCTTGCAGACAAATCATTAGCAATTTACTACAAGAAGTGATACAAAAGATGCCCGCCCCATTTTGACCTTCAATATACTGATATGATGGAGAGAGAAGGGAAGAGAAAAAAAGGGGTTGTCTGGTGAACAAAGTCAAATGACCCCAGATGTCAGGATAAGCATAATCTAGAGGAAAAAAGAAATAATGTTTTCTACTTTCGTTTATTACTCCAATAATAAACGACCAAATCCTAGATGTAACTACTTCTGAAGTGGCCTGACAACTTACTAATAATTCAGTGTAGGAGGTGAGGTTTTTAGTACCCATCGGTTGCTCAATGCACAGAAGCTAAAATTGTTATGGTACACAATCAAAAAGCATTCTGAGCAACTTTGTAGAAAGCAATGGAGAGGGATGAATATAATTAAGGAAAAAAAAAAAAAAGAAAAGAAAAAGAAAGCAGAAGATGACATACGAAAATTTTAAATGATAGGGACACAGAGTTAAGAATCATTTTTACCAACTTGCAAGTTTAAAAGGATTCAATAATGCGTTGACAAATGCAAAATAAAAAAAAAAAAAAAAAAAAAAAAAAGAAGTAAAGTAAACGGCTTTCTAGTACATGATCAGTACTTTCTGTGGTAGGATTGTACTTGATGGTAATGCGCGTTTTTAAATGTCAACTAACAACAGAATCATATCAGAATAAAACAGTACGAAAATCTTCTTGAATATGATGAGACTAGCTAGTACTATTTTTTTTTTTTTTTTTATACCCTACCATAGAATATGTATTAGATTCATCTGTCTGGTAAATATGCTGTAATATAGATTTTGATCTAATGCTGCTATTTCCTTCTGCTATGCTAGAAACAAATATCTAAATCAGGCAATTTTAGTGAAAGTACTCAAGAAAACAACATGAGCAAACCGGAAAACGGGTACACAACAAAGCTCTTACATTGGTATTGCTGAGCTCGAGATTATAGAAATCCATTCCCTCTTCCTTGAATATAGGCCCCGCATGCCAAGTCCCGCGATTAAGCTTAAGAAACTTGGAGCCTGTAACTTTAAAAATGCGGACCTCCTCAACGCGGGGTGGCACGTAAAAGTGACCAATGGTTGACTTCACAATCCTCTTGCTTGGATCACCCTCAGTGTGGTCAGTTGCATCCAACACAGATGGCTTAGCCACTCCTAGATACCACGCACCGCCACCAATCGAGCCCAAGCACTGGGTCACGCTCGCGTGGTGCGTAATCGTCTTGAACTTCAAAGGCCGTTTTTCAATATGCATTATGTAGAGCCTGTTCGATAACCACATTAATCACAAAACCAGAAGCAGAATTTGCAGTAAAAACACCTCATTTTTATTCACATTTCACCATTTTAGTTTACCGATTTTCCCAAAAACTTAAGCTGATACAAATAATTAATACCGAGTTCGAATCAGATAGTAGAATTTTATCAATTCCCCCCCCCCCCCCCCCCCGGTTTCAATTCCAAATTTATGAACTTTGGATCTTTGAAGAGCTTAAGCTGATAGGAAATCCATAAAATTATTTCTAATTTATTATTATATCCAACATTAAACAATATCAATAATCTATTAATATCCAATTATGTTAATCAGCTGTTAAATTTGGAATCCGACGATACTAGCGAAGGATTGAGTCGGAGTTATCAGGAGATAATCATGATTATCAAAGCGTAAATCAAGAAAAAGATCAAGGTTAAGGCTGAAACAGAACCCTAGGAGAGAGAAAATCCTGTTCTTAATTTGACCTGGGAATTCCACGGCTAAGGTCTAGTCGAGCGTCTTGAGGACCGAATTCATCGCCGTCCGGCGAGGCCTCGACGACCTGACCGAACTCTGCGAAGTTCTCCGGCGTTGCTTCGACCGGCTTCAGCTTCACCGGCGCCGGCGCCGACTGCTTTTTGCGGGAATTTTCCATTGCTACCCTCCCGACAGCTGAAGATAGAGGCAGAGAAATTAGAGGGGAAAATAACGGCCAAGGAACAGAGATTTCGTGGACTGACAACGACGTCGTTTCATAACATGGGCTTCCTAAAAATATAATAGAAAATAATTTTTCTCAAAAAAAGAAAGAAATGAAAATAATTTAATTTCGTAAAGATGCTTATTACAACATCCAAAATAGAAATTTTTTTTTAAATGACTATTTAGTTTTGAAATTTTTAAAAGAGTCTTTAAATTTTATTGATTAATCTCTAAATTTAATTAAAAGTAAATAATTGAAAATAATTTTTTTCTCAAAAATAAAAAAAATTGAAAATAATCTGATTTCGTAAAAATGCTTATTACAATTTCCAAAGGAGAAAAAAAAAATGATCATTTAGTCTTGAAATTTTTTGAAAGAGTCTTTAAATTCTATTGATCAATTAATAGATTGAGTTTCTGGATCCCAATAGTAGTAAGATGCTTTAAATATTTTATAGAACCCGTAAGATGAAAAATATTTTAATTTTTCAAAACTTTAAGAGTAGTAAATAAGAAAACATTGTGCATTTTATGTATTTTTTTTTTCTCGCTTGGGTGCATATTATGCAACTATTTATGTAGAATTTCATACTATGGGAACATCATTATCTGTTTTATGTTTCGAAATTTTATTCAACGAAATTTTTTTTCAGTAGTTATGATTAGGGACATAGCTACTCAAAAATATTGAATTTATTATTAAACAGAGATCAAACTTGCCAAATTTTTTTTTTTGAGCTATATATATATTTATATAAAAGTTATACCGATTAGTAATTTTACACCTGACTCTATCATAAGACATAGTCTTCTACTCAAAAATATTAAATTAGACATAAGACCCGTGCGTTGCACAGAATAAAAAAATAAAAAAATAAACTAAATATTATTGATAAAGATAAATATTATAATTATAATCAATATAATAAACAGATACAAAATCAAAATAAAAATAGAACTAACAATAATAAAAATGAAAACAAAAGCAAACTGAAACAATAAAGCAGAAAAAAAAGGAAGAAAAATCTTTAAACTCCAACATTTCGTAAATGAGTTTGAGTTAAAATTTGTAAGTTTAGAAAGACAGAAAAGATAAAAAAATGGGGAAAAAGACAAAAAATTGAGTTGATGGTGATGTTTAAACTCATCACCCAAACACCCCCTAACCCTAACAAAAACATTATAATAAAATAAAATATATAACTCATTTTTTTTCTTTTTTACCGTTTTAAAAAAAAAGAAAAATCTACAAAAAATAGTAAAACAAAACAAACAAAAAAGAAAAAAAAAGAATCCTTAAAAAAAATGGTAATAGAACAAAAGGACACAAAAAAAATCCGAAATAAAGATAAAAAATTTAAAGTAAAAAATTTGTTTAAAAAAAAAAAAAAAAGACAAATGAGCAAAGACATATATATATATATAAAAAGTTTAAAAAAAAGACAAAATATGACAAAACTAAGAATAAAGCCAAAATTACATATGATAGGGGTAAAATTGACAGTTTAATATAAAAAAAAGACATAATTTAGGGAAAAAGAAACGGCAACAAAAATAAAAAAAACAAAAATAATTTTACAGTGAAATATTACATTTTTTTACTGACAGTAAAAATTAAAAAAAATATAACAAAGCAACTATCATAAATCAAAAGTAATTAAAAAAAAGGGTTAAAAAAAAATATCAGTAAAAAAAGGGGAAAAAAAAAAACAACACAGCAGACTAAAAAAAAAAAAAAAACAATCCACCCTCAGTGATGAAAGTTAGAGAACGACTACTGGAGGGGTAAAATGGGATAGGCAGGAAAACATAAGGGCCATTTAGACATGATGTAGAAGGAACAGAAGCTCTCCTTTAGTAATTTTAGTTATTTTACGGTTTAGGTTAGGTTGGTGTGGCCATTCCCAAATCCATATAACCATTCCCATTTGACATCCAGCATGGGGAAAACCCACAATGCCAAAATATATATATATATATATTTATATATATACAATAAAATAAAAATTGTTGAAAAATAAATTATGGAAAATATAGATATTTATGGATCTATGCTATAAGTCCACTTTTCAAATTGAAAAATGAAATTTTTATAAGAAAAAATACTGTAGAAAAACATTTGAACAATGAGTTTAAAAACGGAGATCCAAATGGTAACATAATATTTATAACCTGAAAAAATTTTAAAAGAAAATAAACATTTTGCAAAAGAGAGCAACGAGTGAACAACATAAATTAAAATTTTTTTGTTGAATTAAACAAGGGATCGGTGCTTTTCTCATGTCTCTGTCCCAGGGAACATTGGGTGAGCCCGCTAGTCGCACCAACGGGAAGATAAGGAACTTGACCCTAGGTTTTCATAGCTACCATACTCAAGAGCAGATAACACATAGGGGGTGTTTGGTTGAATAGGTTTCAAGATCTTTTCTGAAAATTCAAAAAAATTTACAGAAACTTAAAAATCTCAACTCAAATAACACAGTCTTTCTTGTCAAAAGCTATATTCTTCACGCATCACGACTCAAACTTAAGACCTGAAAAAAATAAAATGTCTAAGTAGGTCTTCCTTACCACAAACCTACCACCATTGGTGGTAAAAACATAAATGTATGTCTTTAACATCTCTGATCATTTGTCATGTATATACGTATTTTTAAGGTAAATGTAAGGGTGCAACGCCAAATCAACATATTTCTTCAACAACCCTAGTTGTAATTTGCTGTCCACACACACGTTAAAAAGGGAAAATTTTAACGCGTGTTGACTCCAAATCAACCAATTTCTTTAATTAATTAAAATGATCTCTAGACGTTTGCTGTGCATACCACATGTTAAAAAAGGAAAAACAAGAAAAAATGTTGTGACTTGTGAGAAAATGATAAGTGTGTTTCAAACAAAAGAAGGGAAAAAAAAAGAAGAAGGGTCTTACATTAATTACTAATGGGACCAGAGACAAGCCTTGGCCATCATTGTAAAGCTTGTTATGTCTCAAAATGTGCTTAATTATGAGCTCTATATATATATATATATATATATATCGTTTTCATGTTTATCTAGTTAGTACCTCGTCATGTTTTTGCACTAGACTAGAAGAGAGATGATATTCTTCTCTTGTCTAATTGGATAACCTACATAGGACATTTCATGTTCCTTATTTTACGAGGACATGTTTCCTTTGGCTAGGCCACTTTCACAATCCCCTTCTCTCCAATAATAAAGGGCAAAATTCTGACTACATGAGATGTGATAATCCAATACAATCCCCCACATATCATTGTCAAAATAAAGAGATAATAGAGTATAGTTTTTTTTAAAAAATATATAATTTCCATCTATGCCCTTTGAATTTTAAGATCACTCCCACTTTGTCTCTTAAATTTTGAATTAATTTAAACCCACTTTACTCCTTATATCAGAATTTTGGTCAAAAACTGACGGAAAAATATGGGAGTTTGTATTACTAAGCTTACTCTGTTAGCATTTCTATTAAAAAATTAAATTGAAAAAGATCACTTGACTGCACTTAATTCATTTTTTTTCCGTCTATTTTTAATTGAAAATTTTGATAAAATGGATAAAATGAGGTTAAATTCAAAGTTCGTAGGATAAAGTGAAAGTTTTTAAAATTCAAGGAGTAAAGTGAGAGTGACCCTAAAATTCAGGGACGTAGATGAGAAATTTCCTTTTTTTAAGTTTTGATAATTTTTTTTTATTTTTTTTAAAAGGGCAACAAGTGCACTCAAGTCACTATTGTCAGATTCTCAAATGGCCCTTTTAGTTTGGTTTCTTTGTAAAACATAACGTAAATCTTAAGCCACATAATAGGATCAAATGAGGTTTGAAACCAACCCCCCATGGCCCTTTAAAGTTACTTGATCTTCTGGTATGAAAAAGGGTGTCTATGGCCTTTTCTTTTCTTCTTTCTTTTTTTTTTTTTTTTCCCTCGTTAGAAAATTTCGGCTTTGACATTAAAGTTGGAGTCGTTTCAAGTGGTTTAGTTTTAAAAAGATGGGGTTTGGTTGCTTTTGGAAAAGTTTTTAAAAGGGTCAATCATTGTGGATCACTAATTGTGGTTTATTCAGATTTACTACTTATTACGAGTTTATTACTTTAACCAATCTCTCTCTCTCTCTCTCTCTCTCTCTCTCTTTCATTTGTTCCCATTTTTTCCTTTTCTGTAAACCAATCAGAGATATTTGGATTTTGATTTGCTACCAAATGTAGATATAATATGAAAACCCAAATGATGTTTCATGCAAAACATGGATCATCAATCGTCGAGGTTTCATAAAAATTAAAAAAAAATCTCCGTATACTCGATTATTATGTACCGAGATATTATTTCTTGTTGTTGGGTCTTAATGTACATTTTTCTCCATACTACATTAACCAAATTTTACAGACGAAACATGTCTTAGTTAAGTGTTTTGTCTCGTGTATTTTGGGATCATACGTATTGCTATTAGTGATTGTATGTTTGTGTTTAATTTGAATCAATCCCTTAAAAAATGGATTATATAACGATCTCATTGATATCTAGTTTAAGATTAATTGAGCACTGATATATGGGCAGTGCTTTTAGAGTCATGTGATATGAAGAGGAATTTCGTTTTGAAAGTGGTAGACTAGAGAATTTGCAAGTTTCTTTTATAGACCTGTCCAATAGATATTCATTTCTATGATGCATTCTGTGGTAGGTATTCATATTGGTAATCTATGTTTCTTATTAATAAATTTAGTCAAAATCCCATCAAAACTAAAGAATACATGCGAAACCGATAAAACTTAAGTAAAATTTTATCAAGATGTGCATTTAGAAATTTATTTATTGATTGAATGTACTACAGTCTAGCTAATTGTCAAAACCATATAATGCTAGTGCTTAATTTCTTGCCACAAAATCTCCTTACCTATTTAATTGAATTTCATTTAAAAGAAAAGGAATTTTTAATATGAAAATTATCACCGTTGGAAGGCACTTTTTTTAGCTGTTAGATTGATCTTTAAACTGTATGAAAGTAATTTTGTATTGCGTGTCATAAAGTTTTAACATACACACTTATAGACCAAACACGGACCTTTACAAGGCAACATTGACAAACACATTAGAAACTTGTACTTTCTTAAATTTCTATTAAAAAAGGGTCTTAATATATGGCACCATACCATCTCAATCATATATAAAATTTTCAAAGTAACCATCAAATATCTTTTCTATATATATAATCAAAGGTACAAAATATGTGACTTTATGCTCACTTATGCTCAAAACTTCTCTGGCCACCATCTGTTTTTAATTAATATTCTATATCTTCCACCTATTAGGCAACAAGAATGGTCCTTTTCATATACATATCAAGATCATGTGCAAATAATTTCCACACACCTCTAGCATATATTTTAATCAACTAGTCCTTTAAGTAATTTTTTTGAAATTTACTTTTTGTTATTTTTAATCTATCTAATGCATTGCTTAGCTTTAAAGATAGCCATATATATAGCATACATTTATTATTATAACATGAATAATTTCCCTTTGCAATTTTCACCACTTTTTGTCCCTCCGGAGGGGTTCAAAATCAACAAATATTTTTCTATTAATATTGCAATTGGGATGATATCAAGAAGGAATGTAGCACTAATTAAGTATTCAACCCGCTGGAAAATCTAGACTTTGTCAAAGATAAATTACACTTGATCTCTCTTTGTCAAAGATAAACATTATTTAAGTTAAAGAGTCACCCACTAAGAAAACTTTTTCCTAGAAAGATCTCTTGTACATTTATGAAATATGCCTGTCTCTAACATGGTTATATCATAATGACCTACCTTTTCTTTTCTTTTTTTTTTTTTTTGTGAAAAAATTTATAGTAAAATCTGTATCTTTATCTTATTAGTAACTATTGTTGTTTTAATTTGATTTATAATTAAAAATAGCTTTGCATCACACTGCAAATTTAAAACACAATTACTTCTTTATAAGATCGTTGAAAAGCTGATTCAAAACTAAAACAATATTTATGTACAAGTATATGGCAAACATGGGCCTCGGAGTATTTTGGAAATGATTTTGTTTTGGATATAAATATAAAAATGAGAATGTTTTGGAAGTGATTTATATATATAATTTTTGAAATTTTGTTTGATTATGTTCACAGAGAAATTGATTTGAGTATAAGAAAAAGTAAAATCGTATTCTGATATTCTGATATGTTTATGAAAATATTTGTTGGATGTATAAGTCTTAAAAAATGAAAATGAAAATGAGAATGTAAAAACAATTTTATTTCATTTTCTCATTTTCTTATCAAAAAATGAAACGATTTTTTGTTTTCATTCTTGTTCTCTGATTGTGTGCATGGAAAACTTTATTTCAAAACACTCTTATTAGAAATCGTGATATTCATTTTCAAAATTTCAAAGTTTTTATCATCAGTTTTTCTCTTTTTTTTTTCAAAAAAAAAAAAAAATTATGGATGCCTTTAATTTCATGTTTGTGATGAGTTGGTGTAACTTGGAGCGTTGAATGTTGGCTTTATGTAGAATTTCAAGGTTTCGTCACAACATTCTTATCATGTTCTCATTACCAATTTAAGTGAACTGAAACTTTGCTTTGATCAGGTTCTACAGCTTGCAACTGTTGACCGCCAACAAGAAATTTATTGCTTATAATCTGTTCACATTTTATGAATCCAGCAAATTTTAATTTGGATGAGATATAGATCTATATTTATTGCTATAGTTGTGATTAAAAAAAAAAAAACCCAAATTGTTCGTTTTTGGTTCACATTTCATCACCTATAGAAGAACTTTAACATGGTGGAGAATACAAATTACATATAAATTACTATAAAAGCGGGTCATTTCAATTTGGATTATCCCATGATAGGGTATATATGTGAACAAAACTCTATTAATACGGTTTGTAAAGAGCAGATCACGTCAAAATTTAACTAAATTTGATAAAAATATGACGTTTTAAAATTATATCTTAATATTAATAGTATGATGCTTTTTCACATCCCATCATGAAATTTTCTTTCAATTTTTAAAGGTAACAACAAAATTCTTTTTTTGTCAAATCCAGATGCAATGTCGTGGTCTTTTCTTGAGCCAACTCATTTGTTAATAAGGTAATAAAATAACTTAACTTGAGTTTAGTTCATCGTTAGAGATGAAAATTTTAAATTAGAGTTAGTTGATTTTTCAAAAACTAATTATAAATTTATTGACTTTTCAATAAAATAAAAATTGAAATAGAAAAAATACAATTCAGCTGAAATAAAGCTTGAATGTGAAACAAAATCTTAATAATAAAAAAAAAAGATCTTTTTATAATAAGGTCTCATAATAATAATAATAATAATAATAATAATATATGTTTTTTAATTATTGATTCCAATTAAAATTATATCAAAATAAAAAATATAGAAAAACATATCTTTTAGATATCCTACCGTAAGAAATATTCTGTGTTGTGCAGAATTATCGCCTTTTTGCACACAAAACTCAGAAAAATCTCTCTTAAGTCTAGTAAAAGAAATCATGATGGAATTAATTTTTCTTCCGTACGTACAAGATGGGTCTTGAATATTGACCCTTTCAGTTGTGGTAGGAGAAGTGGACTCCAACCTCACCCTTCTTTGATTGACGTCTCTCACAGTGCCAGCATTCATAATATTTTCTATTTAAATTTGACTATTTTGAAAAATTGAAACACACACCCAATAAATTATTTATGAAAAAAAAAAGCAAAAAAAAAAAAAAAACGCGCAGAGATTTTCCTTAATTTGTACTATACTCGAAAAGTAGTACCAGTACTGATAATCTTTTTTTTTTTAAATTTAATTTTAATAATTAAAAAAAAAAAATAAAGTAAGCTCTCCTTCTACTCGCCTGGATGAGCTTATGTGTAAACTAGCACGCAAATATATCTCACACAAATTTTTTTTTTTTTTTGCATTTTGGTGCATTAATTACATATCTTTTTAATCATTTATATGGTAGACTAGTTTTTGTATATTTATATGTATACATATATAATAATTACAAGTGAATTCAGAACATCAATCTCATGAAGCTCAATTAGTGGAAAGTGTAAAGGCCTTTCTAGTACCCAAAAATGCTTTTAGCTTTGGCAACTTAAACTACAATTGTCACCGATACAACCCCACGAATGTCTTTTATATCTATATTATACTATTCACGAGAAATCTCTGACGGAATCTTTACAAACATCACTTATAAATTTTTTTTTTTCAGTTATTATAATAATCAAATTATTCTGATATAATAATTTTCAATAATATATATCATTTGCACCAATAATTTAAATAGTTCAAACTACAAGTTTCAAAAATAAAAAATTATAAATAAATTAATCAATAATTACAAGATAGAGCTTTTGGACAGGAGAACTTTGCTAGTTATGTAGATATGTGCATGAAAAAGAAGTCCCAACAAGTGGTTGCAAGCTGATCACTCACTCTCTCTCTTTCTCTCAAAAGCCTTTTCTTTTCTTTTCTTTTCTTTTTTTTTGTTTAGTAATAATAATAAATAAATATTCGAAATGGCAAATTGAAAATATACATATTATATGTTTAATATATATAATAAATATTCGAAAAGGCAAATTGAAAAAAAAAATATATATATATATGTATATTATATATGAAACAAAAATATATGAATAAAGAAAAGAAAGCGTGTGGGAAAACCCCACAAACTAAGTCCAACTAAGCAAACTCGACGCGTGGACCTTGTTTTGTTTCTTTTAACTCTTTAAATGGCGGACAGTTTGTAAATTCCATCTGAATCTAACTAATATTGGATATATCTTTATTTTTTAGCCTCACAAAAAAAAAAAAAAAAAAAAAAAAAAAAAAAAAAAAAAAAAAAAGGAAAAAGAGAACACCATTTCGTTCTTTTGTCTCATTATTTCCATTGTCTTTAAGCAATAAATATTAAAGGTGTTGCCTAAGCCCTAAAGTCAGTCGGAGTTTGAATTCATACAAAGATATAATTAATTAGTAGCACGAATTGTGCCTATTAATTGGGGCCTCCAAAGCCTAGTAGTTTAGATAATTAAATAATTAATTAAGATGTTGTTTTTCATTAATTATGGCTATTAGTTGGAATGCAAAATTTTAGTCTACCGAAATGGAATGTTTTTAGCCATTTTTTTTAGGTTTCTTTTTTCCTTTTTTGAATTTGTTTATTTTTTTTTTTTAAGTTTCGGTTTTAAGTCATTCTCATGGCTTGGAAGTTGTTGGAACATGTGCATGTCGTGGGTTTGCTTACTTAATTTGACGGTGAACCAGTTTAATAGAGTTTTTTAAAGGTACGTTTCTGAAAGTGTTTGGAAGATTTGTGAGGAGTATTTCTAGTTTCCAAAAAAGTTTTATGTAAAAGTCAAAAAATATGATTTTTAGAAAAATCTATTCTAAAGAGACTTTCAAACTTGGATCAGAATTTAAACTAGAGATTATAAACTTTTTTTGAAAACATTTTTATTAAATTCATTTTGATCAAAAACTCTATCAAACAAACTCTATGTAGACATTATATACAGTAAGCTAAACTTTTTGTTTTGTCTCGATAAGATTTTAAATATCTATGCAGTATATGTTATATTTTAATGGACTAAAGTACTTTTTCTGAAAGTAAAACTGGAACCTACAGACAATATCAATTTAAGGGGATGTTTGGGATTTGAGTTTAAACTCAAAATTTTCATATCAGTTTTTATCTTTTTTTGAAAAAAGTTTTTTATCTTTTCTGAAAAAATTTTGTCTTTTCTGAAAAGTCAACAAAAATTACTATTGAAACTTAAAATTTCCAACTCAAACTCATTCACCAAACGGAAAAAGGAGTAAAATTTTAATAGGATTGAAGTTACATATATAACTTCAATTAGGTTGGTGCTTTACTATTTCATTCTTCTTTTTAAAACAAATTATTGTTATACACTAAAGTACTTTAAAAAAAAAAAAAACTGGAACCCGCACGCAAATATCAACTTAAAAAGAGTAAAATTTAAAAGGGATTGGAGTTACATATATAGCTTCAATTAGGTTGGTACTTTTCTATTTCATGCTTCTTTAAAAAATAAATTATTTTACTTCAGATATGAAATGTGATTGAATTGTGTATCAAACACTTTTATAACTTTTAAAAACTACTTTACAAAGAAATTACTTGATGCACGACCAAAAACATGCTTTTTAAACGTCAATTGTTGATGAAATTCTCTGTTAATTAATAATCACTTTGAGAAGTTACAAATTGGCTCATTTCTATTTAAGTGTATTTTACTCGTTTTATTTTGTTTTAAGTTTTTAGAGATATCGAGAAATACACGAGTTTCTTCTTATTTTTCACACATTAATGCTTTTAATAACATTCATATGATTGTTCTCTTATAATATATTAATGATAGCTAGCTAGTAGAATGTTTGGAACTTGCTAGGCTAGCTATACTCAGCTAGTGAATTATACTACCAAACTTTATTAAAACTTGAGGAATAAATACTTGATTTCAATTTTTGCCGATATTTTTGTGGAATAATTTGTTTTTCCTTAAATTAGCCCTAGTATCATAAAAAATTTTCATCTTCATAGCCTTCTTTTTTCTTTTTTTTTTTTGTCCCCATGATGTATAATGTCACTATCCTCTAGATGAAATTGAGCTTTACCAATCAATTTCATGTCCCCTAATAGTAAACGACAATTAGGCTTGTGGACGAATTAATTAATTACGAATTCCTAACAAATAGTCAAAAAAAAAAAAAAAAAAGGATCAAAGGATGAGTTGTATTCTTTTGCTTAACAACTATTTAAAGATTTATATAATTATAGTCATCATAGATAGTCTTAATTCCACACTATTGATCAAGTTCTTTATTTTATTAATATATTGCAAGCCCCCCATCACCATGCACAAGTGAAGTTCAAAAAAAAAAAAAAAAATTATTAAACAAATTCGTAAAAATAGTATCAATATTTCAACCACATATCATATTGTTTGGTGAAATCAACCTAATGAAATTTTCTAGCTCGCAAAGTAATTGAGCTTTTCATTTCACCTTGCCATATTTTAACTTTTTTTTTTTTTTTAATGGTCTGGAAGCCTCAAGTTTTGAAGTTGGAAGTTCTTACCAAAATCCTTCTCCTCCCATCCGCTGAACTAACCTTAACGGGGTTTGCCATTTTAACAACTTAATTGTATAACAATTAGTTAATATAATATGTACATTACTCTTTTGCTCTTGTAACCCAATCAATAAACATGCATTATGCGAATATTAAGAAAGAGAAACAAACTAAAAAGTCTAAATCCAATATGCTAATGGAGAGATAAGTCAATTTTAGATTGATCAAACGAATGAGAGAGACAGATTAAGACTTTGAAAAAAGAAACTAGGATTTAAGTTTGAAGTTGGAATAATGGGCGAGAAAAACTCACAACTACTTCGAGAACATGCTTAGCTAGGCCATGTTAAAAGACTCCAAATTTCTTCAAACTCGAGGAAAATATTGGCCCTTGTGTATATGGGGCGTGGAAAAATTAATGCATACGCAAATATGTCATTTTTATATGCGATGTATAAAATTAGTTTATTATCATTTGTTTGGAGGACTTTTTGTCAATAACTACATTTTTGGGGTACAAATTGCCAAATGGCCGGAATTAGGGAGTCCTCTCTCTTTCTCTCTCACTCTCTCATTCACTGTCTTGCTTCCCACGAGCCTAGCGGCTCCTCACCAAACCTGGGGCCTACGGTGGACCCAAAGTGGTCCCTGGGGGCTTGAGCCAGGTCGCTGTCGAAAGAGTTATGGCTCTCCAATGAACCCAAATCAGCAAGTAGTTGTGCATGGTTGGTTGCGAGAATATGCTGTCTCAAATCTCAATTATATAGGGCAGCAGCTTGCGGTTGGTCATATTTTTATCTGTTTATTAAAAGGAAATTAAAATTGGAATCCTACGAACTTAATTGATTTTGTTTTGGGATTGGTTAAAAATCTTTGCCACGTGGATGTCTATATTTGGTGATCTTTCTGATCATGTGAAAAACGAATGTTTAATCAACATGGACCCTTTGTCGACAGTAATTAATGTAGTTACAAGTAAACGGGTTAATCTCTAATGTGGTCATTATTGCGCTTTTTTTTTTCCGTCATGAAAAAAAAAAGATTGATGGTGTCATTCCGTTCTTGTTCTCAATATATAAACACATTCTCAGGATTCACTACTGAAATATATAATTAAAGAGTTGACTAAATTCTACTTGAGAGATGAGTCTATTTTTATAAAAATCGTCGTGGATCCAACGTCACATAACATATTGATTGAACAAGACCTTTTTTTTATATTGGAGTTGCTGAGTATAAAAGCTGGGGACATATTAGAGAAAATAGTGAAAGATATCATTATCATAATACCAATCTATTAGTGGTTTTCATTCATTATAATTTGATAAGAAAAAGAAGACCTAGAAGCTAGACCTATAACCGATTGCCATGTGGTGAGGTATCATTAATGTGTCTACAAACTTAATCCGAAAGTATTTTCATTTTTATTTAATAAATAAGAGTCATAAATTACATATAATTAACACGACTAACTTGCTGTTTCATTTAAAAGATAATAATATATCATATATAATACAAAAGTTTATAGAATTAATTGAATACAAATAATATGAATTTTCAACATTTTTAAGTAAACTTCAATTCTTTTCTTAAAAACAAAAAACATAAGTTGACCACTGAACAGGTTAAAATCATCGCAATTGTGTTAAACAAATCATTACTGTATTAATTATTTTATACTAGTTATGTGAATTGACATGGTTACCATTATTAATGATACAAACGATTGAAATATATTTTATAAATAGGTCGTGTTGAGGTTAATACTTTCGGACGTAATTAATAAACAATTTGACACAAATGCGACGTGATATCACGAATTACCATCCTAGTTCTAGACAATAAGCAATCGTGTAAGGGGTATATTGGGGAAATATATTAACCTTCTGAAAGTGAGATGGGGTTTTTTTTTTTTTTTTTTAATTTTACTTCTTATATGTAAATTTAAAATTTTATTTGCAAGTTAAAACGTATTGAACAATCTATATATATACACACACGTTACTTTTTAAAAGTATGAAAGTGCTTTTTCGTCAATTTCTCTTTGGCTGTCATGTGAGAGTCAAGTCATCATCACATAACTATCTATGTGATGACCCGATCAATATCATGTAACTTTTTTTTCTTTTTATTTTGTTTATCTATTTCGCTTGCGTGAAAAACATACTGTACAACTAATATATATAATTTCACATGTGACTTTCTATGTGATGACCCAATTAATATCATATGACTTTTTTTTTCTTTTATTTTGTTTGTCTATTTCGCACACGTGAAAGACATACTGTACAACTAATATATATAATGAAAGCGCGTAGTGACAAGTTACAAAGTTCAATTCTTTTTTTTTTCCCCTAACTTTTTTCTTCTTCCCTTTTTTTTTTCCTTGAAGAAAATTATTTGAGTAAGGCCACCAATATTCTCACATTACAAATTGACAATCTAAAAGATTTTGTACTTTTTACTTTGATATTTAACAAACTTGAAACTTTGTATATGTAGTCTACTGTCTCTATATTATACATACATCTATGGTCAAATATTTGAATTGCTAAAATTAGCTAGGTTCATTTACAACGTGTCAAGTCTCTTCAGCTTGCTTAATTTCTATATATGTATGAACAAACGAAAAAGAGTAAGGTTTTATTTGACATTTAAGTTTAACTCCAGCTAAATTGTACTTTTTTATCTTAGTTTTTGTCTTTTTTCTGAAAAGTCAATAGAATTTATAACTAATTTTTGAAAAATCAACCATTATCTTTAACTTAAAAATTTCATCTCCAATCAGCAAATCAAACGCAAGCTAATCTTATTAAGATGCTATGTAAGCCGATTAACCGAACAAAGCACTGTTTTGCATGACTAGTAGGGCTACGAGCCCTATAATTGTCAGTGACAAAGTGAAAATGTTCAAGTTATCAAAAAAGCATCAATTTGTTCAAGATTTTGATAAATTGTTTTACTATATATAGATATACACACATATACAAAACATCTGCATCTGTTATTTATATATACACATATTTCTCACGTTTTGTACTGTATTTCCATTTTTTCTTTGGTAGAGAATGCGGCAAAACTCTTTTTTTTTTTTTTTGGTAGAATTAGGCAAAACTCTTTACCAACAATATTGGGTAGAATTCTGATGTCATCTCCAGTGTTATTGATATGGTAATATTACATATAGATGTTTTGATGTAAGTTTTCAGTACAGGTTCATGTATCGATTCAAGTGACGTTTAAATTGAAATTAACCAAATTAATTAGCCCCCAGATTATGACTTCACTACGGTTCCTTCCCCCCGTATATATACTTAATTATAAGAAGTTTTGTTCGATAATTTTCTTCAATCAATTACCAACAAATTGATTAATTTGAAATTAGATTCAAATTATTTGAAAGTGCAACAAAGAAAAAATAATTGCACTATCATTGCCAGCTAATATACTTATGGCTCAAGTAATTAATCTTTGATCTACACGTATACCGTAATTTCATGGAAAGCATTTTCGTAACTGGTCAGTTTTAATGGTGAAAACTGTTCTTTTTTTATTATTGATAATAATCATAGTTTTTTATATCATTGGATTAACTTCTTCAGGGGTTTGTTGTATGAGTTTTAACGTTAGAAACTTGCAATGGATGATATAAAACTATTTTAATTCATAGATTAGACTGTTGAAAAGTTAACTCAATGATTAAAACTAACATTTACGGACATAGTCTAGCGATAATATCACATATAACTCCACCTAAAGGTATAGAGTTTGAATTCTCTCGCCTTCAAGTTCCAAAAAAGAAAAAAAAAAAACGCTACAATAGGTTTAAAAAAAAAAACTACTGTTATTAGAAATTTTTAGATTTTTGTGGCAATCTGTTAAAATTAATATAGGATTTGATTCCACCATGATTTTGATAGGATATGACAGTCAAAACACATATGATAAACAAAGATAACTATTAATTACTTAATAATATTGTTATTGCAAGAAGCTCTAAAAAATATTTATGTTTTTTGTTCATAGAGTGATCACAAAACATTGTGCCTTCTCCAATGACAATACTCCATAAATTACTATTATAGTCCTCATCTCTCCTTTCCTTCATTAATATTTTTGGATCTAATAAACTTAGGGCCCGTTTGGTGAATGAGTTTGAGTTGAAATTTTAAAGTTTGAATAGTAAGTTTTATTGACTTTTTAGAAAAGATAAAAAAATTTTTCAGAAAAGATAAAATTTTTGGGAAAAAGATAAAAATTTGAGTTTAAACTTACCAACCAAACTAACCCTTAGTTTCTTGACGAGGCCAAACCAACTCACACTCAACATTGACCAGGAAATTGTTTGCTTGACCAGCATGTGAAATGCATGCATCTGCTTTAATCGTTGGAAATAAATACATACACCAAAAAAAAAAAAAAGGAAAGAAAATTTGTTATATAATGCCAATCCTTGTTTGATTAATACCATAAAGTATACATCAAATTTATGTATATGTATTTCTTCGAAGTTTAGGCCAATTTAGTGCATTCACAAGTATAAATCACTTTCATAAAGTTTGTGGAAAATAAATTCTTATTACTTGCCCCAAAAGTTTACTTATACGTAATCCAAATTGACAAAATTCAACTCGAGAATTTTGACTGTAAACAAGTTGTTTATTTGAGTTATAAGATTCAAAACTTGAGTCATTATAAATCTCATTTATACATTTACTTCAATCTAAAATAAAAAGGAATTGTTTACAACTCTATTTTCAAATTTCGAAAACTCACTTGTGCATTTATTGTAAAATTATTGATCATATATAATCAAATTAATTATTATAGTATTGTTACCATAAAATAATTCGGTAAATAAATTAATAAATGTATATTGTTATTTCATTTTTTTGGATATATTCTTTTGATATAATATTGGTAGAAAGAAGTAAATAGTATTTGTGTAGTAAATAATTTAAGTAAAAAGCATGTTTTAAAATATTTTGGAGTAAATAGCAGATTTAAGATAAATAATTTATTAACTATTCAGATAAATACATAATATCTACCAAGTGAATTTGTTTTTCACTATTACTTCAGATATTTTAAAACCATGTTATTTTATTTCCTTTAATTTTATGGTTGCATATATGCACTAGCACATAATTCCATACTTGACTATTTTATAAGGTAAAGAGTTCGAATTTCCCTATCTCCAAGTTAAAAAAAAGTTTTATAAAATTGCTATTTACCATAATTTTGCAAGATATATAGTAATTTAATATTAGTATCAAGATAATGGGTTACAATTCAGAGAGGATTACACAATTGTCAATCTCATTTCTCAGTCTTAAATTGATATGAGATCCATCAATCTCATTTCATTCCAGATAAAAATGAACAAATAAGATGGAATCAAATTCCTCAACATTGTTAAGTAAACCCCTTCAAAAAAAAAAAATATTGATGAGCAAACATGCAATAAATTACGGGTGAGTTTGGTTCAACAACTAGAATTTATAGTTTTCAACTCAATTTTTACCTTTTTCTGAAAAAATTAATAAAAATTACTATTAAAACTTAAAAATCTTAACTCGAACTCAAACATCAAACACCGCCTACATATATATAGAGTATGCAAAATGTTCCTATCCACACCCAAAAAAAAAAAAAAAAAAAGGGGAGAAAAAGTCATAATTGTGAATTTATTGGTTTTGTATCGTCTATGAAACTTTTATGCTATTTGACCCACCCCATAAGTAGGGTGGGAAAAAAAAACTTATTTTTTTTCTTTCCCTTTTTCTAATTAATTACTAAAGTCGCCTCCCAATGTATGTAACGGATTCGAGACTACTGACGGACACGTCATGTACGTTATATTACGTATGCTGACTTCACCTTTATGATTTTTTTTTCTTCCCGGGTTTTCTTTTCCCTCTATTTATACATTACTCTCTCCCTTAGTCCTTCCTCACTCAAAACCAAAACTCCTCTTATTCAATCTCTCTCTCTCTCTCTGTCTCTGTCTCTGTCTCTCTCTCTCACTCTACATCTTTCTCTCTCATCACACACACTAAACGGCAATGGAGTTCAAGGGCAAGTCTCCGACACTGCCGAAAATCACGGTCCCGGCGCCATTCTCGTTGTCTCACTCTCCGCCGTCATCGTCGTCTCCGACACCGAACTCCTCCCAATTGTCGTCCCCGACGACGGCGTTTCCGTCGCCGCCGAATTCCCACCTTTCGTCGCCGACCAGCACCGTCAATGCCGTTCCCCTTCCCCCGCCGCCGCCGCCGCCGCCGGTGGTGCTCAGCCCCTGCGCCGCCTGCAAGATCCTCCGCCGCCGCTGCGTCGACAAGTGCGTGTTGGCGCCGTATTTCCCGCCCACCGAGCCTCTCAAGTTCACCATTGCTCATAGAGTCTTTGGCGCTAGCAACATCATCAAGTTCTTGCAGGTACATTTTAATTAAAACTTTGTTGATTTCCTGATTTAATTATTCTAATCTTTCGGGTCATTTATGTAAATATGTGAAATTCATGGGCTTTTTTGAAAAATAAAACAAATCTGCTTATCCTAATTTGGCCTCTTCTACTAAAAAAATAAAAAAAATAATACCATTAACACCCTTGAACTGAACTTTTCGCAGCGGCTCTAATTGCAAAAACTCATCCAGATATTGCAATTTAGCCCTCATGTAAAAGTTTAGGGGGGTGTTTTGGAGTAAATTTCATAAAACATAGGTCAAAATGCAAAAAGGGTCAAAAGAAAATAGTGTACTCAATTGAGGTAGAAAGGGGGCAAAAACAAAAGTGGTGGGTGATATTAATTCAAATGATTTGCTCTGCTTTTCCATTATTTCTCTTAATTAATTTAATAATTGACTGTGCCTACTTTTAAATGTAATAGTTTCATGTAGGTGAATTGGTATAATTGCTTTTGACAAATTTTTGGACTTGGCCAATTAGATGCAATTTTAGAAAAAAAGATGGAATTGCTTTTTTAATAATTACCACATGCAATATTCTGTTTATGTTCATCTATGGTCGGAGAGTAGTCAAAATTAGGTGCTCTCACTTGAGTAATTAATTAATTAAATGTTAATAATTAAAAGTCAATGTTACTTAAATATATAAAAACATGTTTTCAGGAAATTCCAGAGTCGCAGAGAGCGGATGCGGTTAGCAGCATGGTGTATGAAGCGAATGCGAGGATTCGGGACCCGGTTTACGGGTGCGCGGGGGCGATTTGTCAGCTTCAAAAACAAGTGAGTGAACTCCAAGCACAACTGGCCAAGGCTCAAGCAGAGCTAGTGAACATGCAGTGCCAACAGGCAAATCTAATAGCCCTAATCTGCATGGACATGACACATCTCCAAGAACCGAATTTGCAGCAACCGGCGTACGGCGACATGAGCTGTTTCTTGGACGACACCACCTTGGGCGGTGCGGCATGGGAGCCGCTTTGGACTTGAGATCATGACCAACACCATCACCATGCTTCTACTAGTAGCAGTAGTACTAGTGAGAGTGACAATAAATTAATGTCTTTAATTAATTATATCTCCTTATTAACCCTCTAATTGCGAAAATATATGAGTCAAAGAAGAAGATACTTAATTTGGAAAATCTGTCTAATAAAAGTGATTCTGTTACTTAGTTTGGTAGTTCAAGCGGGTCATGGTCGTCATCATGATGTTTGGTAACGAGGTGAAGCTTAATGAGTATTAATTTATTTAATTTACTTGTAATTTGTAGGAGGGAAAAAAAGTTGATGTATAAAATATATATATATATATATATATATATGTTTCACCATGTCTTATCCTGTGTCTGTGTTACTTCTTGAATTAGAAGCACTTTTGGTAACCTACTTTTAATCTTTTATCTACTGAAACAGTTTCTTTCTGATAAATTTATGTCATATATACTTGATTTAGTTCCTTGTCAAACTAGCTCTTGACCAGCTTATTTGGATATATTGCCTCGATCAATTCAAGCTTCACCGGTTTTTGTTCCCTTCTCGATCGCTATATATATATATATATATTTTTTTTGGGTGCTAAAAGTAAAAAAGGTTATAGGTTAAGAGATTGGAATTTTTAGATAACCTCGAAATTTCGACAGTTCTGCATGATATATGTTATATATATTTTTATCACATGTTTGGAACGACTTGAATCCAAATCTTATGTAAGAAGGACGAGCACATTATCAACTTACATGTTAGCACGTTACCCTTCTCATCATTAATTTATTAATTGACGATTTACAAGTCAATGATAAAGTTAAATAAGAATTATCATTAGACTATGTTTACAATCACAATAGTAACTAATAAATAAAAGAAGAAGAAGAAGAAGAAGAAAGAGGAAAGTTATAAAACATGACATACCACATGGGGGAGAGGAAAGAGGAATAAATTACCAAAAAGGCCGAGAAAGCGACCGGAAAGAACAAATACAACTAGAGGGGGCAAAAAAATGTCAACATAAATATGTTTATATATGTATAATATATATTCATAAATACTTTTTTAACATCGAAAATCCTATGTCTTGACTTGACATGCGCAAACTGCAGTTACTTTCCAGCATGCAGCTGTGGAAAAAAGCCTCTGTCAAAAGTCACAAATCTTGTAGAATATCGTAACTTAAATAACGAGCTTGAAGACAAGGAAAAAAACTTTAATATATGATGTACATCAACTTGTGTAATGTTCACACACATGGTAACGATATGGAATGTACGCATATGTATGTCTGAATATATTTATATGTTTGGAGTGTAACAAAATTTCCAACTGAAAGAGGGTATAAAACATAAGATATGAAAATGTGAAAGATTGATGATCACAATTTATCTGATAACTAATGAGTATAAGACCAAGATATATCAAATTCTTGATCTTTGTACAATCCCCAAAGTGAAAAAATAAAAAATGAGTGTGGGTTTCTGTTAATCTGTCGACAACTACAAAAAAAAAAAAAAAAAATCTTATTAATTTCTTTTTTGGTGAAAAAATAAATAAAAATTCCTTAAAAAAAAATCAGGGTTACATCTATAATTTTCCTTGACGGCAATAAATAAGTGGACGGCAGATACTGGCATATTGGTTGGTGAGACATCTTTATTCATACTTGTAATATGCAAACAATTCATTCAAAAAAGCAAAAAAAAAAAAAAAAAAAAAAAAACAAATTTAGTTCGCTTTTCCTGTGAAATTGAACAAATTACACCTCATCCAAAAATACTCAACTACTCACGAATTATTTGTAAGAATATTATATGTATATGCTAATTAGAACTTCTTAAAAAATAAAGCAATTAAAGTTCTTGTTAGGAAACTATACACTTAGTCAATATATACATATATGTGTATATATAAGAAAGCTCTTATATTTCCAGACAATAACGATAATTGTAATATTTTATTTTGCATATTATAATTATTAATTGATTTACAAAGAAAATTTAGATTATTTAAAGCTATTAGTAATATCACTTAAAAAGATTACATTAAAATCAATTAATTGTTATAATAATGCACATAAAAAAAAAAAAAACAACAGTCATTCCATACAATACAGTATAGTAGAACACCGGTGTGTGTGTATATATGTACGTACAGTTTAACAAATCTATGGCTGTTTAGTCCATGAGGAAAGAACACTATGATTAGACAATTTATTAATAACTACAAATATAATTAATTACAACTAACAAATATTTAACTAACCATCATAATCAATCTAATCTCAAAATGACTGCCAGTTCGTTAATTAATTATGCCAGCATAAAAACGCGTCTAAAAGTTTCGCCTCTTTCTTCAGCTTTCCACATTGTCACGTGCTCCACACGTTTTCGCTGCTAGATTTTTTGGACAAAAAAAAAAAAAAAAGGAAAAAGGAGAAAAAAAAAAAAAGGTTGGGAAAGAGAAAATAAAAGAAAAGAAAAAGATGAGCAGAAGCAGAAGCACTGTCGGCATGTACAACTTGACCATGAGATGACTTTCATTTCACTTTCTCAGCGTCCAAACACATGTTTTAGATTCTACGCTAAAGGATATCATCAGGACTTTAAAAAAGAGAATATAATAAGGTTTGCTTTGACAAACGTCTTTTGCCCTCATCAAAGATAGCAGACTACATTCAATCTACCGGCATCCATAAAATGAGCGATCCGAAAAAGAAAAAAAACTTTGAAGTCATGCTTATAATACAAAAAAGAAAGTAAAATAAAATAAAATTTGAACCACTTACTACATAAGAAGATGAACTTTGGTAGAAATCTAAGCTTACGTTTGGTTTAGTTGAAACTTTCCAACTCGATTTTGTCTTTTTTCTAACTTGTCAACTTAATTTTACTATTTATAGTTTTAATTATAACTTAAAAACTCAAATTTTAAATTCCATAATTTTGTTGTTTCAAGTTCAAATGAAATTATTATTTTTTAAATTACATAGAATTTCGAGATGAACGAAATAATATTCATATTAACTTCTTTTTTTTTTTTCGAATACATTTTGAGTTTTTACACTTTTTAATTCCATTCAGCCAAATGTACAATTTTAAAAACCAAACTAACTCTAATAAAATAATTCTAATTTTACAACTCAAGTGGACCAACCAAAGACATGCTAATTAACTATAGGTGAAAGCAGTGACAAATCTAGGAGTTTGAGTCGGCATATCAATAATTACTATAATTTTTTTAACAAGATAAATAATTATCAATTATTATGATCATTTCCTATATGTCTATCAGAGTTAAAAAAAAAAAAAAAAAGCAAGAAAAAAGAAAATGAGAGGGGAAAAAAAATAGTAGACTTACGTAATAAACATTCCAAGCTATATATATTGAAGGCGAAAAGATTTTTGAAATTGCTTTGAGATATTAGTTGGACTTTAGTTTCAAAGTGGTTTATTTTTTATTTTTTATTTTTGAGAAGAATAAAATTAAGTTTTTAAGGAGGGCTTCCGTTAATATTTAAGCCTATCATATTTTTATAAGATTTCATTAAATTATCACGAGTTAATATGATTTTTATTTAATGTGACGATTAAATTGGATTTTTTTTTTTTAAAAGTTAGTGTAGGGATTAGACAACAAATTGTTTAGGGGATAAGTATGGGAAAATACTATTTGAGAGACTTACAAGAGAGAAAAAAAAAAAAAAAAAGCTTAAGGTTATATTAGAAAAAAATTATTTCAATTTGGATAAATTAGAACAAAGAGGAATTTCATTGAAACATATTTCAAAATGAAAGATTTTACGGGGAATTAGCAAAAGAAAAAGTATTTTGAAAAAAAGCACAAAAATAACAAAAATAAAAATTTTGAATAGTGAGGGGGGGGGGGGATAAGAAAGAGAGTTCATTTATATATCTAATAGTTGAAAACAAATTGTAAGATTTTAGGGGTAATTAGCAAAAGAAAAAAAATTAAAAAAAAGCACAAAAATAAACAGAAATAACTTGATTAAATTTTTAAATAGTTAAAAAAAAAAAAAAAAAAAGAGAGTTCCTTGATATATATAGTACTAGTAGAAAACACGTGCTTTTAGATGTTAGGGGATTTATTATAACCTTTTTAGTATTCTAAGTTTATTATAAATTAATTAGATACATGATATATATACTTTTAAACTAAACGATATAAGAGATTTTTTGTTAATAAAAAAAAGAAGAAAAATGAGGGGGGTTCGTTGCAACTTCTAATATTATGGGTTTGTAATAAATTTTGTAAAATACTGGGGGTATATTATTTCCTTATAATAAAAGATATAAAGGCTGTTAAAAATATCTCATTATAAGACAAAATAACTTAATCAAAAGTTTGGATAGTGAACTGTTAGACAGTGACTGGTAAACAAACTCTCATTCCTAATATAAGTATATATATGTAATTAGAGTAATATCTTGTAACAGTTATAACTGCTAGTTGATTTATATGTAATTTTTTATTAAAAATCTTGTAATATAAATTATTTAATACTATCAGTGCAAAAATAGACAAGATCATTAAAAAAATGTTATACTAAAATCATTTATTGTTAGAGTAACACACAAAAAAAGTTACAACTGTTCCGTATATGTATCTTACTGGAGAATTCTCGTGTGTGTGTGTATATAGAAAATTTGAAGTAGTAGTACAGTAGATAACGTGGACCCAATTGGAAATAATATTCGAGGTGTATGACTAGTTAACGAAAGTCCTTGAGGGGCACTGAATAGTGAGATGGTGTTAGTTATACATATATATAATGGGCATGTGGGTGATTGAATGCTAATTGTTTGTATGTTGCATCTCTTTCAAACTTGTGTGGCCAAATTTAGGGTGTGTTTGGTATACAATTTCAAACTAAAATTTTTATTTCAGTTTTTATTTTTTTCTGAAAAAGTTTTTTGTTTTTTCTAAAAAATCAACAAAATTACTCTTGAAACTTAAAATTTCCAACTCAAACTCATTCACCAAACGGACCTTTATACTGGTTACAAGTGAAAACTCCATGCTCCGAAAACCACATGTTTTCGATTAATCGAACTGTCGTCTCAAGTGTGGAACCTTCCAAAAAACACCCAACGTGACCCCCATCTCAAATTAATTACTCCTATGTATATACATATTGTGGGAGTGAAGGTGAGTTTTTCACATCCTTAATATGACGACGTTAAAACATATACACACACACTAGTTTTTAGGCACGTGAAAAGCACGTGTGGATTTAATGTATTATTATTATGTTTTTTAAAGAATAGAACAATAATTTCTTATGAAAGAATTAATATATGTTAAATTTTTGAAGAAATCAATATATTTTCTTAATTCATTTATTGTCACCTAAAGAATTTAATAGAATCAAGTAACTAATAACTATTTGAAGAATTGTAAGAAAAAAATTTGTTGAGACATATTTGAAAAAAAGTTATTTTACATAGGGATAAATTGGAAGAAAAATAAAAAATATTTTAAATGAGCCAACTATAAATATGTAAAACTTTTGAGGAGAAAAAGTAAAAACAAAAAATAAAACAAAAAGGAGGTAAACAATTCAACCAAAAAAAAAAAAAAAGAAAACGAATAGAGAAAGAAAAAAGTGTACAAAAAAACAAAATAGAGAGACCAAATTTTTGAGTAGTGTCAAAATACAACTCTTTTTTATGATATAGTTATAGATAGATTATAGATTATAGAAAAAGGTAACCGTACGAGAAAGAAAGAGAGAGATGATAGAAAAAGCAGGAGAAACCCAAGGAAAAAAAAAAAAAAAAAAAGAGGTAAACGCGGTTTTCAGCCAAAACGTGAGTTTCAACAAATCGTGCATTTTGGACGAAAGTCACATGAACATGAACGATCTTTGAGTTTTCTATATTAATTATAGCTACACACTCAGCTTATATATATATATATATATATATTTATATATTTATATATTTGTACATGAAAGTACTACTTGAATGAGCAACATGTAGATTAAACAACAGATAACAGAGATACAAGTAATTATTTATACAAATCATGAGACTTGTTACCGAGATAAATTTGTATACACTCGGCCTAGCTATATATATATATATACAGTTAACTATTCTTTAAAACGCTTTACGTACAAAACAAGACTAACTAATAGTAGCACGACTCATTTGTTAAACGTAATCAGCTTGACACGATTAACTCATGAAGTAAGTTTAATTAGTATGTTGGATATATAACTAACACAATTTGGACGTAAAATTGACTTGATTTTCACACGCTTACCACATGTGTTGATCAAATTATTATTTTCATAAACGAAAAGCAAATGATGAAATTTAATCATTAAATTCAAAATCTATATTATTGGTATTTAATAAAATAATAAAATTTTACAATGTTATATCATGTATATCTGGCTTATAAATACACCTGGTTAATGACGTTAGGTCAGAGCACAACATGATAATTAATCGTATAAATCGTGTCAACTTGATTATGATCTAAATTCCTTTATAGTAGACAAAACCTGTTAAATTTGCATGAGTTTCTAGGTCATGTCCCTCCCCCCACCCAAAGAGTTCCACATTTACAAAGTCTTTTTAGATTGGATTGAACTTGGTGATGACTTGTTATTTTCTTTAAATTTGTGTGTTTTTATTTAATAATTATGAGTATTTTTTCTTTTTTGGGTTTTTGTTTTGAAAAGGGAAATTACATTCAAGAACAAAAGGATATAAATAAAATACTGACGTGGATAATGATCACTACAAAACACAAGTAAATTCCATCACAAACAAAAACTTTATCTATCATTGAATTCTAATTAAACGCTCAAAGAAAGAAATTTATACAGAATTCTAACAACAAGCAATAAATAGGCAAGGCACCTACTTCGTTAAAAAAAAAGAAAAAAGAAAAAAAAAAGAAACCTCTACAATGTAGAAATTATTTGAGTGTGGGTTGAATTCTTTAAATGATGTCAAACTTAGCTGCGATGTTCTAGAGAATTCGTTGATTAATCAATTCTAATTAATAATGTATGACACTTATCCTTTTTAATTATTTACAACTCTACATATGATTATTACTGATATATCGTGCACATCGCGTGAATCACATACATGTGAATCACACATGTGTGTGTATATATATCAGTAATTGCGTATGTATATATAGATAGATCATCATGATTCATGACTTTTGGCTCAGAGAAATATTTAGAAAATTAGAACACTAAGATTATATTTTGCACGATATGCAGTAAATTGTTGGATATAAAGTCGAGTTTTTATTCATCAAAAAAAAAAAAAAAAAAAAGAAAGAAAGAAAACCACTTTATTAAGTCGAGATTCCAGACTCAAAGAGGACGTATATACTTTTTTTCCACAATTAGAATGGAAACTTCGTTGATAAAGTCAATCTATATCCATCGAAGAAACAAGACGACAAAGCGGAAAGACCGCCAACACAAGTGGTTTCTACACCCTCTCTACCGTACAAGACCAGACGTTGTATTTTCAGTTATATATATATACATATACAGAATATCTATGTATGCACATACGTACTTTGTACTTTCAGTTACTTATATAATACGTAAGATACAACAGCAATCTAAAAAGAAACGTAAAACATGAAAAATTTTGGAAGATCTATAATTAAGATTGTTTTTTATATATTGATACGTGATAGGAATATGATTTCGAATCTTTCAGGTATATTATTTACTACGTTACGTTTTTCTTGATCCACTGTTAATTTATGTCTTATTTATTTTGTATTACATTATACCTTTTCACCATAACGACGGTAGAAAAATCCATGAAGACACATATAATCGTCAATTGAATTATATATTGCTATCACTGGTGTAGGACAATTGTGTTGCTATAAATATGTATATATATATTGGCCCGTTTGGTTCAATCACTTAAACCATTCAACTCAAACTTTTTTTTGTCTTTTTTCTAAAAAGTTTTTTGTCTTTTCTGAAAATTCAAAAAAATTTACTATTGAAACTTAAATTTCTCAACTTAAACTATTACACCAAACATCCTAATATATATATATATATATATATATATATGTTGTTTCCAAGAAGGCACTTCTTCATGAATTTTGACTTCTTCTATGTTGTAAGATCATACCATGCTAAATTTTTTTTCCTCTAAGTGACAACGAAATAGCTGAAAAAATGTTGCGGGCTCATTAGGGACTCCACTGATGTGGACTGGACAGGAGACTAGACTTATTCAACTTGGGAGAAAAAAATGGAAACGTCAACAATGTCTTGATTCTAGAAATGAAAATAGAAACCCCAATTGTGGAATTTTCTTTTCTTTTTATTTTGGACCATATTATAAGAAAAATAGGATAGATATCATTTGGTGTTTTTTCATACAAAATGTGTTGGAATTTGTGCTCCAAAATGTTAAATTTGTTGTTATTAGTTGACTGCCAGACATAATATTGTAAATCAAAACCCGAAAATTCTATCGCCATCGACATTTTCATCTCTGCATATAACTAAGTATAACCATATATCAATACGAACACAACCATTGGCCGTGGGGAGAAGGAATACATATTCTATACGAAAACTTCTGCATGTGCTTTTTCTTCGCACGGGAAAGTCCATGAGAAGCTTGTTATTACTGACGTATATTCCATGTATTTATTGCGAATAAGAGCATAGAACTCCAAGAGATTGTGACACACATGTTGAACTTCTAAAATCTAGCATTAATCACTTTGCTCCCCCAAAAAAAAAAAAAAAAAATATATATATATATCTATATATATGTATATACACACACTTTTGTAATCAATTGTGATGCTGTTCTCACCACACACACGCGCATATACAGGATTGCAATGTTCAATATCATATTAGCCCTTTTAGCATGTTGGTTTTGAGTAAAACTTAATTAATAACGAAATGTTTTTTTTAGAAGGATCTTATATCTGTAGGCGTTAGATCTGATAAAAATCATACTAAAATAAAAAAAAAGTATGCAAAACAAAAGGTTGCTGCTATGGATTTCATTGTGAAAAAATAGAGTCCTTTACCTATAATGCAATTTTCAGGTCATATGATAAAAATATCCTAAATTCAATTAATATATCTAGAATCTTTAACTGGAGTCCCCATGGTAAACTAACTAACATACTTGGTTCCATCAATTAATTATCAATGGTTATTACATCCTGATACATCAATGTGATATTAATTCAGAATAAGTATCTAAATTTCTTCTATGTTTTATTAAAATGCCATATTTACCTTGTGTTTTCAAGAATGCCACTATCATCCCGCTTTATTTTTGTTTTTAACAAAATTTGGTCAAATTAATTTAAGCTTTGAAAAGAAAATTTTTACGACAAGATCGATTGAGTGGATGAAACGAGATTGTTATTATTTTATCTTTTTTTTTTTTTTTGGCATTTTAAGTTTAGTTAAATTTTATTAAAAGGGTGGCTTTTAAGAAACTAAGAAGACAAAAACATGGGATAATTGTAACATTCCTCGAAATATAAAGATAAAAATTGACATTTCGATAAACACAATACGAGAGATCTAGGTACTTCTCCCTGTTAATATTATCATAGAAAATGTCAAATGACTTCGCAATTGGGGTGTTACTTAGAAAATTGACTTTCACTTATGCATTCTTCTTCTTTCCCCCCTTTTTTTCCCCCCTCTAAAATGGATATTGGTCTACTTAGTTGAATTGAAAGATTATTTGTTCCAGCAAGCACTAATGGGAACCGTATTATATTTTTCTACGATCCTAATTTGTATTCTTGATGACCTTTAAGCAAGGAAAATGATTTGTATCGTGGAAGAAAAGTTTCGTGATATAACATGAAACTAAAAAATAACTTGTTAAGAAGAAAAAAATTAGGAATAAAGTAGTAAGTTAGTTTTTTTTTTTTTTGGAATATATATAACTTAGATACTTGAACGCTCATGATATTCATGATATAATATTTCATGATGTGTATTATTGCTGTAAGATATTTAAAAATATGAATCTAAAATAGATCTATCATATGGTTTTTCAGAATAGTTCATTACCTGTAATAATCAGTGTCACTAGCTAGACTTTGAAATGACTAATTAAGTTAAGTTATAATAGCTACAACGAAACCAAACAAAAGTGGTTTGAAAAAGGTTACATTCGTAAAGACAAAACAACAGTTGAATAAGTTTTCAACAACGCCAAAAGAAAAAAAAAATTTTTTTTTTTTGGGGGTCAATTTTAGCCCCTGTTTGGGTGTTAATGTTTGGACCCTAAAATTATAACTCAATTTTTGTGTTTTCCTTTAGTTTTACTATTCATATTTACTATTACAGTTTATAACTCAAACTTTAAAAGTCTATAACTTTACATACATAAATCTAAATGAGATGATTTTTTTAATTGTATAGAATTTCAAGACAAACAAAATAAGCTCCACATTGATTTTTTTTTTTTTTCTAAACACATTTTAAGATTTTACACTTTTTAACTCCAGTAATTCAAACGTCTCACAAATATACAATTCAATTCAAACCCAAATTCTACAATTCAAATCTTAGCATCAAACACGTAGTTAGATTTCTGTTACGAGTTTTGAAACTTAAAACTTTTTGTCTCATAGATGTACTAGGTCAAATGTTAGAGATCTAAACAAAAATAAGTAGTCATATGAATATAAAGACATATTATTACGGGACACAAAGTCTCGTATGCTATGCTTGGTATGACGGAAAGAGGAAGGAAGGAAGTAGGTGGAGGGAAAATTAGATGGAAAAATAATAACGTAATTTGTTTGCTAAGAAGGAAGAAAGGAGTGAAAAGAAAAGAAAAAAAAAAAAAAAAATTAGAATGGGACTTACCAATTTTAATCTCTCCAACATTAGATGGAAAAATAAAATTTACTCAATATTGCCAAAATTAATTTTTTCCTTATTTTTAAAATTAAAATAATATAAATAAATTAAGAGAATTGTAATTATACAAGTTTCTTATTTTCTTTCATTCTTTCCTACCAAATAACCTAAAAGAAATTTAAAAATTTCCAGCATTTTAATTTTTATCTTTTGTAAGTTTTCTTTCCATTCCATTTTATTTTTTTTGCTTGCCGCGCAAGTGTTAGAGTTGCAAGTTGGGTTGACTTAACTTTTGTAAGCCCATTTCAGGCTTGGGCTAAGTTTTCCCACCCCACCTTTTAAGCCGAGCTGGGTCACAAAACGACGTACGGCCCAACTCATAACTGAAGACTTGACCTATTAAAAAAAACGCCCCGGGGGTATCATAGCAAATAACATGTTTAAGTACTTTTAAAATTTATTAAATTATAGCATATATTTTTAATAAATTCTAAGATTTTCTTTGATTTTTAAAAAATTTTGGATTTATGGTAAATTTTTAAAAACAAATTTATAAGCATAATTTTATATTAGAGAGAGAAGAGGAAGGAGGAGGGTTTTTTTTTATTTATTATTATGTAATCATAAATCTAGGTATATTATTTATCATTATTAAAATTTTATACTATAATTTACTATCACTCTATTAAAAAAAAACTATTTTACTCTTTCTCTCAAACCACAGTCGTTAGTCGATGTAAAATGCATTTTAATGACCAATCAGTCAATTATCGATAAATTATCTTTTAAAAAACAGTCATTTTGTTAATTTTATTAAACTTCGACTATTAATTAAAAAGTTTCTTTAAAAAAAAAAATATTTACCCGCCTATCCCAGAATCAAAAGGATTATTATATAATGGCTAGTCCAAATTTGATCATTCTTAAAATATTCTAAAACTTTTGCTAAGTTTCTAACTTTATTATTAGAAATTTATCTCACTATCCCTAAAAATTTGTCCAAAATTTTGGTAAACTCACCCAACTTAGAACTTGGGGCCCAAACTAATGAACAAATGGGCCTAGATGAAAAGGCCCACATGACACAGAAGCCCAAAAGAGAGGGCAAAAACAGCAGCAACCCATAGCGGAGGAGCATCTGTGACAGCCAGCCAGCCACCAAAGGCAAACAAGAAACAGAGGAGAACCCATTTTCTGCACATTCTCATCGAATTACCAGATTCCGGTTCAGGGGGGTTTAACGTCGATCGGCGAATTGGAAGAGAATCAAAATGAGCGGACCGAGCAAGAAAGTCGTGGATGTGGCTCTCAAGGCGTCCAGGAACATCGACTGGGACGGCATGGCCAAGCTCCTTGTCTCCGACGAGGCTCGCAAGGAGTTCGTTACCCTCCGCCGTGCCTTCGACGAGGTCAACTCTGCTCTCCAGACCAAGTTCAGCCAGGTCCGTCTGTTTTTCCTCTCTCTCTCTCTCTAGTTGGTAATTTCTTGTTAAATTTCATAGATCTTACCCATTCTGGCTTGGTTGTTGTTTGATTCAGGATTTTTGTTGTTGAATTTGGATTTTGTTGTGCTAGGGTTGGTTTTTTGTTTTCGGTTTTGCTGATTGCTGAAATGAATGAGTCGCGACAAATTTTCTAGGCTTTGTTTGGGTGCTGGGAAAAAGAAATGGAAATCTAGGGTTTGGTGTCGATGCTGATTTTGTGTTTTTTATTTTTTATTCTTATAATTGTTTTCTTTGCTATAGAATTAAGAAAAACAGATAAAAGACAGGATTTTGATTCCAAATTTGGGGATTTTAGGCGCTAGCCCCGACCAGCATTTGATGCTATGCGAAATGTAATTTCTTGGGTCTTTCTTAACACCTTTTGTTGTGTGGAAGTTAGATTTCTATCAAACTATATTGTATACGTTTAGTATGTTATGCTTTGGTATACGCCGGTAAATTTCGGTATTGTTTATTTTAGTTATTTAATTTTTCGTTTTTGGCATTGCTAATCTGAACTTGTTGCAGGAGCCTGAACCTATTGACTGGGAATACTATAGGAAAGGAATTGGATCTCGCTTGGTTGATATGTACAAGGAGGCGTATGATAGTATGTTTTTGGACTAACTATACTTGGAACATGTCTTGTTTTCATGATATGGCCTATGTTATTACACTTCCTCCAACTACTGTGGAGGTTCACTGTTCAGGATCACTAGGATTTGTGTTTTGGGAATTGTACCGTGCTTTTGCAGTCTGCTTTGAGTTGAATACTTGCATGTGGAATCGGATGATTATGTTGTTGTCTTGCATATCCTTTTCTGAAACCTTAAGGATATGTTTTGTGGGAGGGATAAGAAATGGGAGAGAGATATGGGTGTAAAAGGAAAATGGTGGGTAAAGGGAGGGATTTCGTTTTATGATGTTTGGTAAGAGAGGAAGTAAAACAAAAAGTAGCTCTCGTGTTCTTATATTGAGGTATGGGGAAGAAAAGAAAATAGGCTGTTTGCACATCACCAGCCATCCATATTAATAGTAATGTCAAATTTATACTAGATTCTCTTCATTCCCCTACATAATCCTTCTAATTATGAACAGAGGAAACACAGACTCGATTGTTGGTTCAATTTCTGGCGTTATCTACACTTTTCAACAATCCCATGATTCACGTACTAATTCTCTAGCCTCTTTAAACTCTTTCATTCTTCTCGTGTACCAAAGGAACCATAAGTGTACATCTGTTGTTGTCCGTCCTTCCACTTTCCCCTTTTTCAAAGATGGGTGCTTGTAGTTGCTAGCAACTGTTCTCCTTTGAGTTGATAGATTGGGAATGATGTTTCTAATGTCTACTTATTCTCACGTCCTATATGTCTAGCTTACTATATCTGCCCTGCTGAATGCTTATTTAACTGACTATTCTTTCTTTTTACTTGTTGTCTTGTTCCTTCTGTTATCTCTACGATTACTTTTTTCTTATTTCCTCATTTCACATTGCAGGCATTGAAATCCCGAAGTATGTAGATACAGTCACTCCTCAGTACAAACCTAAATTTGATGCCCTGGTAAGAGTTGTCAGGGATATATATACATATTTTCCTTTTCTTTTCGAATCCTCACATGTGCCCCCATGCCCCTTTCTTTATAGCATGTTACCAATTGGTTCTGGTCTATACCTACTAAATTTTGTGTACATTTTTCTTTTTTGGTAAATGACTAAATGTTCTGTGCTTGATGTGTTATATATGCTGCCGTGGACTGCAGTTGGTGGAACTTAAAGAGGCAGAGAAGAAATCTTTGAAGGAATCAGAGCGCTTAGAGAAGGAGATTGCCGAAGTTCAAGAGTTGAAGGTAGGGGAGATAATGTGTAAACGTCATTATTTGTCTCCTGTGGTGGTTTTTGTTTCTGGCGTTCTAACATAAACTTGTTATTTTCTCGACAGACAAAGATTAGCACAATGACTGCAGAGGAGTACTTTGAGAAGCATCCCGAGGTCAAGAAGAAATTTGATGATGAAATCCGAAATGACTACTGGGGCTACTGAGAAAATATGGGTTTTCTAGCACCAACTTTTCACTTAATATCATGACGAAATTTCGGGAGTCCTTCGATGTTTTTCCTGTCTGATTCAATAATAAAAGCAACCAAATTATTTTCTCCGAAATCTGGTGACATTCAGTTTGAAGATTTTGTGTTTTTCTGCACCCATCAGAGATTTGTTTTCGATAGTGGAATGGATCGCTTCATGTGCAAAATGTTTCAAATTATTTTTGAATTTGCAAAATGTTTCTGGAATTTTCGGATCATAAGGGAATCCTTCTGAAATATTTCAGCTGTAGTTGTAAACTGTTCCTGCAAATTCTTCATACATCTTTCCATCATTTAGAGGAAAGGCTCTGTTAGATACCAAATGAAACCCTTTACTAGTGGTGTTTGCAGGCCAACTTAAACACAACAGTAAATGCAGAGTTCTTAATATTATTATCATGATTTATGTTATGTTTGGTAAATTAATTCAAATTTAAAATTTTCATTTCAGTTGTTTTTTTTTTTTTTAAAGTGAATAAAAATTATAATTAGTCGATAAAAAGTCAATCAATTCCAATATAAAAATTTTAACTTCAACCGTAATACCAAACGAAGGCTTAGGCATCATTTTATATATATAAAAAAGTTTTCAATGATTATTTTAATATTTACTCATTCATGTTTATCATTATTTTAGTTACATGATATTGATCGTATTGTTGTAACGATCGCATTGTTGTAATGAATTGAGTAGTTGATTAAAAAAAATTAATGACAATAGCTCATGAAATGTGATTTGGAATGGCAACTTGTTGACATGATATTTTTATTTTTTTTAACTAAATTATAAGTCAAAGAAATTCATTCTTAATCTATTGCACATCTCAATCTATTTTTTCTCAAACTCTTTCTCAAACCGTCCACTTATGAAAGTTTAAATTTTAATTATTACTTGTTACATCATTATTATTATTTTAAAAATATCTTTTTTTTTCATCCACCAATTAAAAATCCCTCCTAAAAAACTTAAGCCTATCAATAAAATATAAATCCCTCGTTAATTTGGCATGTCAAACTGAGCAAAATTTTATATAATTTATCAATCTCATTTAATTTTGTAATTAGTTAAACTATGAGGGAGCATAAATTTTTTTTTTTTTTTAGGTTACATGACAAGAATGAAAAAAATTTTTCCATTTAGAAAATTGTTCAAAATCTAGAAGGGACCACCGCATCCAATGTATTTTTCCATAATATTATTACATTAAAAAAATAACAATATTTTATAAATATGTGAGTCAACAATTCAGATCTAGTCCTTTCAAAAAATGAAAAAAAAAAAAAAAAATCTTAAATCTAGTGCTATGTTTTTCTAGTTGAACAAATTTTATGTTTTACAGTAATTTGATTTACAACAAATCTAATTGCTTTAAAAAATAAATATAAATATGGTTTTTTTGGGTATTATAATATATTTAATGGTGGAGTGTTATATATAATAAGGGATAAATAGGTGAATGTGTAAGGAACATAAATTGGAAAAAAAAAAAAAAGACACTGTCGAATCTTTTTTCTCATTATTATAATATACCAAAGAATATAAACTTTTTTACAGTATTATGACTTTTTTACCCTTCATCACCGATTATTTTTTCCTTTGCTATAGTATTATGCTGGTTTTATCCTTTCATTTTTGGTCAATTGATAATTTTGTCCTTGGGTTTTAGTTACTTTTACAGTTTGCTATAATGTTTTGACAGTTTTGTCTTTCTAAAATTATTTATGGATAATTTTGCCATTTCTTTGTAGTTGTTTTTTTTTTTTTTGCTACAGTGTTATTCCGATTTTACCCCTTTTTTTAGGTCAATTGCAATTTTGCCTTTAGGCTTTAGTTACTTTTATAGCTTGTCACAGTGTTAGGAAAACTTTGTCTTTCTAAAATTATTTATAGCTTGCCATAGTGTTAGGACAACTTTGTCTTTCTAAAATTATTTATGGACGATTTTGCCCTTCCCTTGTAGTTGCTTTTTCTATTAGTTATAATAACTGAACCCTTTTAATGTGTATTTTTGATTTTGTCCTTTGAAGATGTATTAAAGTGCAATGTTTGTAGGTATATAATCTAACTGAAATTTATTTATTTATTATTTATTTATTTTTGTTTTTTTTTTTGTTTTTTTTTGTAAAAAAACAGTAAACAAAAAAAAATAATAGAATCTGTTTTGATTTTGTTGTTTTTCTTTAATCTTTTTTTCCCCTTTTGATTTTTTTTCCTTTTGTTATTTTTATTTTTATTTTTTCTGCTTTCTGAGGTTTAAACTTTAAAGTTCAGTTTTTTGAATTCATCTTTTATTCGTATTTTTGTTATTTTATAAAATTTTTTTTATGATTTTTGTTTCCACATCTCGGATTTTCAAATTTTTTTTATTCTCTTTTTTCAATTTATGCTTCGTTTTTTTGGCTTTTTCATTTGTTGGGTTTTGTTTTTTTAGATGTTATAGTTAATTTTTGTGTTTTGCATATATATATAATCTAACTGAAATTTATTTATTTATTTATTTTGGTAAAAAACAGTAAATAAAAAAATAATAGAATCTGTTTTTGGTTTTGATATTTTTCTTTAATCTTTTTTTCCCCTTTTGAATTTTTTTCCTTTTGTTTTTTGTTTTTTGTTTTTTTTTTCTGTTTTTATTTTTAATTATCGTGATCATGTTATTTCTCTATCTTTACTTTGCATCACCGGAGAAAAGTTTTTTTTTATATTATTATTATTATTATTATTATTATTATTATTAGTTTACATTTTTATGATTAAGAGAGATCCTGTAAAAAAAAAATAATAATAAAGACAAAAAAGATGGAGCAAAATGTAAGTATATTCTGCTTTCTTTTGTTTTGTTTTGTTTATTTTTATAACTTATTTCTAGCTTTTTTTTCCCCAGATTTATATATTTCGTTTTTCACTTTTTGATTTATGTTAATTTATTTTTCTAGATTACGATGGTGATGGTTTGTAATGGGAATGCAAAGAGAACAATTGAATACCTTTTTTTTATTTTTATTTTTTGGGTTTATGTTTTTAGAAACTTATTGTAATTATATTATTTATCATAACCAACTGTCATTATTAAATATTATTTAATTTTCTTATTTATTTATCTATTTATTTTCCTCTCCCATACAACTGGCATTAAACTAGTAACAAATAATTAGAATTGAGTTTATATTGTATTTGAAAACTATTATTTCTTTTAATTATTAAAAAAATATTATTTTGATTTTTAAAATATATTTAATTATATTTAAAAGGTTAGTATGTTGCTTAGCTTGCAACAGTAAGTTACATAAAATGCCACATCATCAACTATAATTAAAGACTATACTTCTTTTTATAGTTTTGTTAGTAACCATCTATAGTTACATAAAAAGAGTATCTGTTGAAAACACACACATATATTTATATATATATATATTTATCTATAAATATAAAATTTAAATACCATCAAGCAAGAATGGATTGCATTCCTAAACAATTGTTTCATGCTAGCTCCAATCTGGTGGCGTCTACTGAAATAAACTCCACCACATGATCTGGTGGTTTGGCTCCAATAAAACTCGACTTTGTTGTGCAAGTCTTTACACAAAATCTAATTATACAAAGCTACAAGAAAAATTGAAAAGCAGAGGTCTGCACTGACTACATTTTCGCAAAGAACTCGAGCATATAAATAAGAAAATGTGACAGTTGATCTGGACTCATATTACAGTGCCTAGAGAGATCGACAAACGATTTTTGTGGTTGCTACCAATCCGGAAAAAGCTCAAAACTTTCCTGTAGTATTCACTTTTTAATCATGGGAAGAAACCACTACAATGGCCACTACCATTTGCTTAAAAAAAAAAAAAAGCTTTTAATTCATCTTTAATCTTTTTTAAATTTGTTTACTTTTTAACCATTGACTTCCAAGTCAACTCTAGATTCTCCAATAGACAGAATTGTGGTTTTCTTTCTGATGAGGAAAATTCCAAGAAAGTGGGTAAGCACTCACAATGAACAAGCAATATTCTCAGTAGATCAGCCTCTAAGTGGCAAGTACTCTTGATTAGTGGGTGTTTTTTTTTTTTTTTTTAGATCTAAGTGTTTGCTGTTTTCACAGTGGATTCTCTGCTAGGGCGGTGAACATGGCTGCTATTGCTTCTTCTTCTTCTTCCAAGGCAATAACCCCGAAGTACGAGGTATTTCTCAGTTTTAGAGGCGAGGACACCCGTTATACTTTTGTCAGCCATCTTTACGCTGCTTTTAAGTCGGAAAACAAAAACTTACATAGGTGAGAAGAGCCTCGAGAGAGGACATGAAATTTCATATTCACTTACGCAAGCAATCACGGAATCTGTAGTTGTTTTCTCGGAGAACTATGCTTCTTCCTCGTGGTGTTTACAGGAACTTGTTCACATACTCCAATGCAAAGAAAGACACGGCCAGATTGTATTACCAGTCTTTTACCACGTAGAACCCCCAGATATTCGGAAACAAGAAGGGAATTTTGGCAAGGCGTTCTCATTTCTGGATGGGACTCAAGTGCCATCAGGTAACAATTCCCCACTTTTTATCATTTTCAACTACAAGGGGATCGATCTGATCTCTCTCTCTCTTTCTCTCTTTGAGAATCGATCTGATCTAGTCGTGTTAGAGAACCGTTGCCTGTGGACAGATATACACAAGTTTGACTTTCTTTTCTTGTTTATGAAAAAATGATCGTCAAATAAGTAAATATGCAGTTCTCTCTATCATCTCTCTTTCTCTTATTTTTTCCTCCTTGAATTTGAAATTTTGGTTACTTAATATTTTATATTGTAATCTTTGTAATTTACTTTGTCTTAGGTCTTTAGTTTGTTAAATCCTTAGATATCATTTGGGAGCGCAAAAGTAGAGAAGGAAATCTAAATCCTAAATTAACGTTACTAACCAAGGATAATTAAAGACATATTCAATCTCATTCAAACTATGTAGTTATGTTGATCATTTTGACTCTCGAGTTAACAATTCCATGTATTTTTCAAAAAGGAAAAAAAAAAAAAACACATTTTCATGTCAAATTTTATATAAATCTTCATTTTGATTAATTCATAAAAAGTTGATGGCATTCTTGTTCAACTATATCTATCTCTTTGATGTAATTATAGGTATAATCTGGTAGTAATTTAATGCCTGACTCATAAGGTGTAGAGTTTAAATCATCCACTTCTAGTATTTTTGTATTTCTCATCACCGAAATATCTGTTTCTTTCATACATGCTAGAGATGAGGCTGAATTGGTTGAGAGAATTGTTGAAGACGTGATAAGAAAATTGAATAGCATGCCACGGTTAAGTGATTATGACAGGGGCTTGGTTGGAATTGAGGAGCAAGCGAAGGAAATTGGACATTGTTATCCATTGGCTCTCGTGGTACTTGCATAATCGGAATTTGGGGCATGGGTGGTATCGGCAAAACTACGTTGGCTACTGTTGTATACAATAGATTATCTTCTCAATTCGGAGGTAATTGCTTTCTTGCAAATGTTGGGAAGAATGGACCAAAGGCCGAAAAGAAGATTTGCAGAAGCAGCTTTTTTCTAAATTATTGGAGGAAGAGAATCCGTATAATGCCAAGGAAAGGCTACGTAACATGAAGGTGCTTGTCGTTCTTGATGACGTAAATGATCAAGATCAATTGGATTGTTTGACAGAAGATGGTAGGGATTCTTTTGGTATTGGAAGTAGAATCATTGTGACGACAAGAGATATGCAGATGTTTAGGTATATCAGAGCAGATGAAAGCTACAGAGTTAAAGGGTTAAATCATGATGAAGCTCGCGAACTCTTCTTTCTGAATGCTTTTCGAGAAAACCTTCCCACAAGCAGTCTAAGATCTATGAAAATATCAGAAAGAGTGGTTAACTATGCTAAAGGCATTCCCTTAGTTTGAAAGTTTTGGGTTCTTTCTGCGTTGTAAGCACAAGAAAATTGGGAAAGTGAGTTGAATGAACTTGAACAAGCTCCTGACGAAAAGATTCAGAAGGTACTCAAAGTAAGCTATGATCAACTGAACAAAAAGTATCATCAAATATTTTTTGATATCGCATGTTTCTTTGATGGGATGGATAGAGATCTTGCGGAAGAGTTTTGGTCCGCCAGTGATTTCGATGTGAAGAGAAGAGTAGATAATCTCATTGAAAAATCTCTGTTAACTATCAGAGACTCCAACAAAATATGGATGCATGATTTGATAAAAGAAATGGGCCGGGAAATCGTATCGTCCATTGAAGAGCTTGGAAAGCGCAGTAGGTTGTGGAAAGCAGAGGATGTCATTCATGTTTTGAAGAATAATATTGTAAGGGCTGCAAATGCAATTAGATTTTACTGAATTTCTCAATACATGACTATGCTCATTATCTTTCATTTATTTTCAGGGAACCAAAGCAATTGAAGGAATACACCTAGAAACATCTCAATTTAAAAATGTAGACCTTGGTCCTGCTGCCTTCGAAGGGATGTCCAATTTAAGATTTCTTAAAGTCAATACCATTGTGCAGTTTTCTCAAGGTCTTGATTCTCTTCCAACTGCGCTGAGGTATCTTGAGTGGTACGGGTACCCTTTGAAGTCTTTGCCGTCAGAATTTTCACCACATAATCTTGTTGAAATTTTTATGCCCTTCAGCAAACTTGAGAAACTATGGGATGGTGTACAGGTATGATGTAGTACTTTTGTTGACAGTTGGAAGCATATGTTTTATCTATTCTATTTACTTCTTCTCATTTGTTGCAGGATCTGGGGAGCTTGAAGCATCTTGATCGTACTTTCTCCTTTCATCTGACTCAAATTCCAGATCTTTCTCATGCTCCAAAACTAGAGAGATTGATTGTCAGAGGCTGTGGACGTTTAGTTCAAGTTCCGGATCTTAGTTTCTCTGGTCATCTTACTCAAATTTTAGATCTCTCTTGTGATTACCGTTGTCAAGTTGATCGAGTTAATCCATTCAATGGTTTTGCTAAGCATGGTGCAAAGGATAAGCTTAAACGTCTGCCACTTGGAAAAAGGAGAAGGCCTGGAACTCCTGATTTTGCTGAGTGCGGTTGTCTTAAATTGGTTGGAAATATTTTTGGGAATCTGCAATACATACATTTAAGAGGCAGTGCAGTAGAAGAATTACCTTCATCAATTGGGTCACTCCACAATCTTATTTCGCTGGACCTCAATAGCAGCAAACTGATCAAGAATATTCCAAGAAGCATGCGGAATTTGAAGTCCCTAAAACATCTGAGTCTACGGAATTGCTCTTCTATCAGTAAGTTTCCAGAAAATATTCCAAGAAGTACTGTTGTATTAGACTTGAGTGGTACAAACATAACACACGTGCCTCCATCAATCAAGCATGTCACTTGTCTTGAGGAATTTTGCTTGAGATATTGTACAAGTCTTGTTAGTCTTCCAACCAGCATCTGTGAGTTGAAATCTCTTAGGAGCATTTATCTTAAAGGTTGCTCAAGATTGGAAAAGTTCCCAGAAATCTTGGAGCCTATGGAATGTTTTAGGACTCTTGATTTACGAGGAACGGGAATTTCGGAGCTACCAGTTTCATTTGAAAAGCTAATTGGGATTCACAACCTGCATTTGGATCGGTGTTATTTTCTCAAGTTTGTTTCAGATAGTGTCATTCGTAGTCCAATTCTTAATGTTAAAGTACCTGGTTCGCTTGGTTGCTTATCCATGCCACATTAGAGATTTTAAGTTTACAAAGAACCTCTATACATAGAATACCTCCAAGCATCAAAGATCTTTCCAGGTTGATCGTGTTAGATGTAAGTTGTTGCGAGGATCTTCAAGTTTTACCCGAACTTCCTTTGTCTCTAGCAATTCTAGATGCGAGTAGTTGCCCATCACTGGAGAAGGTTTCAAGTTCAAAGACTGTACTTGTACAAGGTCATTGGAATGACTATCAAGTTGCTTACCATAAGAAATTCCTGTTTTGTCATTGCTCAAATTTGGATCCAATTGCACACGACAACATAATTATTGACACTCAGATCAGAATTTTGTGCACTGCAGCTATATCTGTATCACAACCTAAAGAGGTATCACATGTAAGTCTCTATCCATATTGTTTTGTAATAATTTGAAAAACATTTTATTGTCAAAAAATTATGCATGACTCCCTTAATTCTGTGGTACAGGTGTTTGATAATAAACCTTCTGTTACTATTTGTTGGCCGGGAGATGAAATACCGGTTTGATTCCACTATCAATCGGATAAACCTTCAATAAATATCAATCTTCCTCCTAATTGGCATAATAATTTCATTGGCTTTGCTTTATGTGCTGTTGTTGGATGCTTCGGCACCATTATGACCCCTTCTGATGTTGAATGCGAATGCTATTTTAAAACAAGTAATGGAAAGAGTCCCATATTTCATTACCAGTTCCAGGTGCCTCGGAAAGATGATTTTGATTTGGGGAAGCCCTTTTTCAGATTTTGCGATCACGTGCTTATGTGGTATAGCTATGAGGACTACCGTGACTGCCTTGATGCAGTTGAAGTGTCATTTCAATTTCTCTCCACTTTCAAAAGAATTGACGGCCACAAAATTCTGAGGTTTCACAACGAAAGAATTAGTAGGTGCGGGGTACGCCTGCTATATCTCCAAGATGTAGAGAAACTCGGTATTGTTAACAAGGCCAAGCCAAATGGAGATGCAACCGTTGACGCGGATACACATGGACCACATACTAAGAGAGCAAGATTTTCAAAATCGTAGGTAAGTATATAAACTTGCAAGATTTATTACATCAGTACTCTTGCAGTTTGTTTTTACATGATATGTTCATCATCATGGTCTCCAGGAGGACTACAAGGTCGTTTCTACATGACATGTGCATGTGATATGATATCCATTCAGTTTAATCTTTTCTTTTCTGTTTTCTTCCCTTGTGAAGGAAGCAGCTTATATTGTTGTTGTCATAATTAACAACAATTTTCATATTTCTTTCGTTGTACCTAGATTTGCTCAAGTTTTAGCATCCAATTAATTAGTTAAAAAAAAAATTGGAATACATGAGAAATAGAGATGCGAACTTGGTTTCCAATATACCTGTCCTACTCAGAGAAAGCACAAAAAAAGAAAGACAAGACCGCTTGTGCTTGTGACAATTGATTACTGTTTGGAAATTACAAAACACACGGTCCACGTCCTTCCCAATGTGTTAAGTACTTAAATGATGAGTTAAAAACGTTTTAAGATATGTGAAACAGTGATCTCAAACTGCGCTTTTAGCCATGATTTATGTATTTTTAATGCTCCTTAAATCTTTCTAGAGCAACATAGAGTGTGTTAATCATATCATTTTTATTTTTAAATTTTAGTTTCTTATGTTTTCTTACTCTTTTCTCTCGTTAACATTTTGTTGCCAATTTGTTCTTGTCTGTTACTGCTGAATTAAAATGCTTGACGATGTTACATATATCTGTTGGTGGAACTGAAAGAAGAAGCAGAGGAGAAATTGTTAACGGAATCAGAGCGCATAGAGAAGGAGATTCCTGAAGTTCAATAGGTGAAGGTGGGGAAAACAATTCCTAAAAAGTCACCATTTGTCTTCTATGATGCTTTTTGTTTCTAAAATTATCTTGTCATCTTATTGACAGAAAAAGATTAGCACCATGGCTGCAAATGAATACTTTGAGAACCATCCTGAGCTAAAGAACAAATTTTCTGATGATGAAATCCGGAATGACTACTGGGGCTATTGAGAATATGTGCGTTTTCTAGCACCGAATTCTCACTTTAGACTATGACAATATTTTCTTCAAAATCGGGAGTCCTATTATGTTTTTACCGTCCGATTCCATAACAAAATCAACCGAATTGTTTTCTCCGAAATCTGGTTACACTCAGTTTGAAGATTTTGTGTTTATCTGCACCTGTCAAAAATTTGTTCTCAATAGTTCACTAGATCAAGTCATTTTACAAATAAATGAAAGTGAAAAGGTTATTTTTCTAATTCACTCTCATTTAATGTGCAAATGAACTTTGAATTTGCATATTGTTTCTGGAATTTTCGGATCATAAGGAAAATCTTTCTGAAATTTTTCAGAATTAGTTATAAACTGTTCCTGCAAATTCTTTATAAATCTTTCCATCATTTAGAGGAAAGGCTCTGTTGGAACCCAAACAAAACCCCTTTACTAGTGGTGTTTGCAGTCCTGCTTAAAAACCAGAGTTTTAAACATATGCAGAGTACCTAAATTATTTTCATGATTTAGGCATCCTCATTTTTAAATCCCAAAATTCACCTAAAGAATCTCGCTTTGAATTCTTTCTTTCTTTCTTTCTTATATATAAATATATATACATATATATAAATTAATGAACATTCTTTTTTCTGTTTAATTCTTTTTAACTCTGCCATCCATCAAGAATGTATCGGCTAGCTTAAAATTGCTATTTGCCAACGCCAATCTGGAGGCGTTGAACTGAAATAAATTCCACCATATGATGGTTAGGCAAAGAGCTCTACATTTTCGCAAAGAACACATATTTTCATTGCCATCAGGTGAAGATTATAAAAACACGAGATTACAGAGCCTGAACAGGTTGGCAAATGACAGTTTTGAACAGATATGGCTGCTACCAAATCTGGAAAAAGCTCAAAACTTTCCTATTTCATTCACTGGCTATCATATCATCATTAAAATAACAAGTTAGAGGCTGCAGCCTACTGAATAGACTTGGCATATTGTGGCACCAATATTTCATATTTTTTGACCTCATAGCAGGTATTTGTTATGCTTCCCTGTCTGTTTCAAATTTCAATAATGAACAAATTCATTTTCTTTTTTTCCCTTTTTCGCGGTTTGGTGATGTGATACCCTAGGAATTCATAAACTTGATTCAAGAACTATTATTGTGGATTTCCTTCATTAATATACTTTTAATGAATTATTTTACTGAATGTTAAATTTCAAGATCATAAATGATTGTATATGTATCATCGGTGTGATGATATCGATGATATAACAACGTCGAGTTTCTCTATTTAAATGAGAAATTTTATATACATAAATGATGAGTTGAACGACATATAAATTTAAACGAAAAATTTATTATGTCGTATTAGGGCGATAACGATAATTTTTGGGAAGAATCCCGATTTTTATTAATAGGTCGATTTAATGATCTTAGTATTTATTTTGATCATATCAATAGTCAAGTTTTGAGAGGGTGATTGGGAAATTAATGTGTCACATAGATAGAAGATGAGTGATTAGTATTTATTCTTTGGAAATCCAAAGGTGGAAGATTGATAAAAAATTGTGCTTGATTTGAAATTAATGGTGTAGATTTTATGTTAAGGGATTCTAGGCAAATCAATGGCTAAACTTTTGATGATAAGTGACCAATGAAAGTGTAAGGTAAGGATTGGTGTGATGGAAGATCTAATGGATGAGAATAAGGATGACAACCTTGGATCAAGGGTGAAAATTGGAAGAAAGAAAAACAAAATAAAAATGAGAAAGCCTAGGGGGGGATCCGGATTTTGGTTCAAGAAAGCAAGGGGAAATGTGAACAAATGAGAAAAGAAGAAAGTGGTGCATGCAAGCAACCACATGTAAGAGATGACATGGTTTATTTTGACAGGTTGATCCAAGGAAGAGACAAATGAAAGTGACCAAATGTCTTCACCTTGTTAAATCAAATCTTCATCCCAAAACCCTCTCTTGAAGTGGCGGCATTGAAGGGGGAAATAAGCCAAAAATTTTTCAATTTTACCCATCAAAATACAGCTCTCTTAAGGTGAAAGTTGGCTGTGCACAAACCTCTAATACCCCATTTTATTCTTACACAAGTTAAACTCAAAAACCTTAGCTTTTTTGGCCACCACCAAGCTCAAAACAAAAACAAGAACCACCAACACTATTCTCCACCTCCAACACATCTCTAACACCCTCCTCTATCCATTTTCAAGCTCTAAGAAACCCCGTCACCAAGATCGAATAAGTGTGAGACGGAGTTAGATGACGTTTTACTAGAGATAACCTAGTGGTATTCTTCGTGTTTTAATCATTTTTGGAGAACTAAAGCATGATGTTTAGTTATGATCTTAATGTTAGACTTCTTCTTACCTAGGGAAAAGTTTTGAGAAGAACTTGAGAGGTTCGAGATCTTAAAGGATCCCCGGAGCATTTCGGTAAGATCTATGAACTTTGTTGAAGTTTGTAGTTGTTGTGGTGATATAGCATACATTAGAAACTTCAGTATGAAAAATAAATTATATATTAAGATTCTACATGGATAAGCTTCATTTTAGGCTTTGGAATCACTTGATTTGCTTTTATATGTCTAAAGTTATGTGCCTTTGAAATTGTGACGCAAAACTAGAGAGAAAATGAACCTCTAAGCCATAGCCTAGCCACGGGTTTTCTGTATTCTGAACCCTTTGGACTCAAAATTTTGGATTATAAGTTAGAGAACTAAAAACTAGATTCTTTAAGCTTTCCAACAAGGTATCATTCGCCTTGAGCGGATAAATGTGTAATTTTTGGTGAGTTTTACAAGTTTGGGCTACAAATCGAAAATCCTTGCTGGAACCCTATACTAGTCACGGGTTTTGTATTTTTTTTAGTTAATAAACCTTAACTTTTTATAAAACTGTTCTTATTGTACAAAATAGACATTATAAGATCGACTTACGCTTGGGTTATCACCAATTGAAGATTAAAAAAAGTGATGTCCCAAAGTTAGCATTTCGTACACGTTATGGTCATTATGAGTTCTTAGGCATGCCATTTGGATTGATGAATGTACCTGCAGATTTCATGAATTTGATGAATCATGTATTCAAGGAATATTTGGACAAGTTTATCATTTTGTTCATTGATGATATCTTGATCTACTTAAATACCCAAAAAGAGCATGAAGAACATTTGAGGATCGCTCTCCAAACTCTAAAGAACCACCAGCTGTATGCAAAATTCTCTATGTGTGAATTTTGACTTGACAAGGTTCAATTCCTTTGACACGTGATCTCTAAGGATGGAGTATCTGTCAACCCATCCAAGATCCAAGCTATAAGCAAGTGGCCAGATCGAAGAGTGTGACTGAAATGTGAAGCTTTTTAAGTCTAGCCGGTTACTACAGAAGATTTGTTGAAGGATTTGTGAAATTAGCCGCATCTCTTACCGCACTTACTCGGAAAGGAAAGAAGTATCAATGACGGAGAAATACGAGGTAAATTTCCAAAAACTGAAGAAAAAACTCACTAGTGCTCCAATTCTCATGATTCCATCAGACGAGAGAGAGTTTGATATCTACAGTGATGCATCCAAGATGGAAAAAGTCATAACATTAGAATGTGACATAAGGGTAAGTCATAACATATGAATATATTTAGTTATGAAATGAGTTGATTTTAAGTGTATGATCAAATAATGTGCAAAACCCTAACCTATAAAGTTGAATCACAAGTTTTAATGGGCTAAGATAAAATACACTAGAGGATTACTGGGTATATGCCAAGAGACTACCTTAGCCCAACTAAGTGAACATAACTAAAGGGATTGGACTAGCCCAATAATAGAAGAGCGGTATACCCTTAGATGACTCATTGTCACCTTGATTAATTAGTTAATTAATTAATTAATATATAACCAAATGTAATTAATAAACTAATTAATTAATTAATTGATTAATAATTAATTAATTAATTATAAGAGTTAGTAGATGATAATCAAGATTATTATGTTGAATAACTATATAATTATAACACATAATTAATTGGAGATTAATTAATCATTAATTGTCAATCATTGATATAATAATCAAAATAATTAGGAATGATTAATTAGAGATTAATCAAATATTAATTATTAGGTTAATCAAATTATTAATTATTACTATTAGAATTAATAATTAATAATTATTATATAAGAAAGAACATTTAAGTAAGATAATTAAATTATTAACAATATAATTATTAATAAGTCAATTAAAATTATATAATTTAATTATAATTACTCAATTAAATAAAGTAATAATTAACTATTACCTAATTAATTAGTTAATTAGTTAATTAATTAATTGATTGATTAATTATAAATAAATAAATTAAATAATAATTAGTAAAATTTATTTTAACACTTAATAATTAATATGAATTAATTGTTAAGGTAAATTATGATATAAGTAAATTAAGTTCATTATAATTTATAAAATAAATAAAAATATAACTATGATCCCATCTAATAATGAGATATTGTTAAATGAGGACAATTTCTCAAATCTACATAATAGGAGCGATACAACTCCAGAAGTTTAAGTACATAAGACTGGTAAGTACAAACATCACCTATAGCATAGAACGAAAATATTTTTTTCTTTGTTGATGTTTTACGTTTGCTATGTCTTGACTTGATAATGTGATGAGTATATGAGTTATACGTATTGCTTTGATTAAGTATTTGATGTGCATAATTTCTCTTATACTGATATGATCGACATGCCTCATAGATATATATATATATATATGTGCCGTAATGATATTTGCATAGTCACAAATAATAAGAGTGATGCTAACAAAAAATATGTCGTATCAACATCTGATTAGTGAGAGGATATGATAAGAATGAAAATTAAAAGTTAAGACCTTGGAGATTGTTGGAGGGTCGCTTCCCCAACTCCCCATTGGTTGCGCGCATATGAGTACGACATAGGAACCCGTAAGTAGACAAGACATGTATGTAATAAAACATAAATGAATACACATGATCACATGCACTTTTAAACATTTTTGATATTACGTGTGATGATATGATTTTATGGAAATGTTTTGTGAGATATTGTTTGTACTTGTTGAGCGAAAGCTCATACCTATGTGTTTGTGCTGTAGGTAATGCAGGTAAGCAGTCCGCTATTTAGATATTTCATGGACTTGTGAAGTTGTGTGGAGGCGATGAAGAAAGGGAATGAGATATCACCATGAATTTAATTTCCGCATTTAGACTTTTTAAATTATTTTGTATCGACTATATTTATAATTATGTTCCAATGTCTTGTTACTACTAAACTAATATAAGTACTTTACGAGAAAAAGACTTTAGACTCTTTTTTTTTTTTTTTTTAACTAACATGAAGTTTTAACTGTTTAAATATTATCTAAATACGAATTTGAATAGGACAATTAGTTGCTAGAGGTGTTAAAAACTTTAGTAATTCTAACTTTTGCAGTACGAACATAATTTTAAAAAAAATTCTGTATTTTTGGAATCAAACATAAATGAGTGTTAAGACTAAATTAAATAAGGATAAATAAGCTAGATAACAGTCTGAAAATTTGGGTCATTACATGTAAGGAGTCCCTGTTTTCGTTTACATGAAATTGTTTTATATATGCTTATTTAAGTATTTAAAATCTTCGGATCATAACTTGACTCGGTGAAATTGTTACATTTTTAAATTACACTATACATGCTAACACTATAGAAAAGTATTGAAACTACGAATCTATCAGAACATGGTGTTACCTAAACTTAATCCGTTTCCGATAGAGACGGTTAAGCCTAGAATTTTTTCGTACATTACAGCAACAAGAGCTACAATTCAAGGGGAATTTGTATAGTTAATTTTTTTTTTTTTTTTTTCTCTTCTCTTCTTTTCTTGTTTTGCAAGCGCTCATGGCTGGATTTTTTGAACTTCTTTATTTCTGTAATTTTTTTTTTCATTTTATTAATAATTAGAATAAGGTTTGACGTACGTATATAGGACGAATTATTTTTGGGTATCCAATTCAAACCATAGATCAAACTCCCTGTTATGGCAGGTCAGTACTAAAGAAGAAAACTTGCTTGATTTACTACACGAAAACTTGTTCTTGATCTAATCATACTTAAAAACTTAATCTTAATTGTTTCTTACTTGAAAACTTGATTTTGTTCTTGTCATGTGATTGATTATTAGTGATCATGTTTTCATGATGCTATAATAATAATAATAATTAGAACATAAATATATATGCATCATATAAATCAATGAATGATTTTTGGAAAACATGTAAAACAGTATCAATATTTTTTGCCAATGTTGTAAGCGGGATTGTATTTACAAGCCGTCTTACACTTTTGTCCTAGCATACCAAAAGGCAATATATTTATTTGGTTCTACGTATAATTAATGTGTCGACATAGTGATTTTACCATATGGTACACTGGAATAATGGTTCTACGTATATAAATCAATGCATGATTTTTGAAAAATATGTAAAACAGTATCAATATTTTTTGCCAATGTTATAGGCGGGATTGTACTTACAAGCTGTCCTACACTCTTGTCCTAGCGTACCAAAAGGCAATAAATTTATTTGGTTCTATGTAGAATTAATGTGTCGATGTAGTGATTTTACCATATGGTACATTGGAATAAGGTATTTAATACTTCTTTGAAATGTGTTGAAGATCACGAGATCCCAAATTCACATTATAATTAAATTTATGGGATGCTTTTATCTTTTTAGTTGCTCTTTAATTATTATTTCTTGCATTCCTTTTTTCCTTTTTGTTTCGAGTGGAAAACAAAAACAAAAACAAGTTTCTCTTTTTTATTAACCATGGAACCAATTATTATTATTTAGATGAAATATGACGTGTTTACTAAACAAATATATGATTTGAAATGCTCTCTAGACACTCAAACTTGGTGACATTCTTTGAGCATATATATAATTTATCACTGATCAGTCAAAAGATTTCCCAATTTGCACATATATAAAGATATATATATATATTTCGATAATTCTATATTCGGTGCAAATTTTGTTTCTCGCTTTCTAATTATAATCTTTCTGTTTAATTAACATAGAGTAATAATATTTTTGTTAATGTCAAAGACTTGATTAGATTAGATTAGCGTCTCCTTTGCATTGCTTGTCCCAGCACGCACGCCATGTTAGGATAAATGTTCCAAGATGAAGATTGGCCGCAAATAAAAGCTACTTTTATAACTCGCGTGTATCAAAAAAAAGGTGGTAACTTAATTTCCGTAAACCAAAAGAAATACCAATTCCTTTTTTTTTTTTTTTTTTAAAGACCCTATAACAAAGTCATTGGAACAACATAAAAAGTTTTGCAAACATAAGTGCTGTACATTGCGTGTTGTGCTTGTGGCTCTTTGTTTATGCTACTCACCGAAAAGATGTTCCTTTTATTTTTCTTAATTAAAGGGAGAAAAAAAATGATATTCTTTTGGGTTTATGTTAATAAGAAAAAAAAAAAAAAAAGGAGATGTCCTACTAATGGTATCGATTGTAAAATAAAGTAAATTAAACAAAAAGACCAAAAAAAAAAAAAAAAAAAAAAAGAGGGAAGTTTCCGGATTAGGCCACCAAGCATCGTTAGCCTGTGACTCGCTTTCTCTCTCTCTCTCTCTCTCTTTAATTATAAAAGTTTAATAATTAGGGTGGTCCTGAAACTAAGCCTACGTTGGAAAATAGATCCTATGTTTGCTTTTATTTAGCCTTAGTTGTCCTTCTGAAGACAAAGACAGTTAAGTACTGGCTTGTAATCTCTGAAATTAACATTGTAATTCGAATCGCAAGGCCCAAGGGATTTGGCGTGCAAGGGAATCGCCAAACGGAGAGAGACCCAAGTCAAAGTTAACTATTATATTGTCAATACGCGCAGTGAAAGCCATGTTTCTCCTTAAAAGGTAACCTTAGTTAAAAGATCCTTGTCCAACATTTTTAAACTGATCATTAATAAACACGCACACACACAACCACACATATATTTGTAATTCACCAGTCATATAACAATAGGACAATTTTATAATTGCTACTAATGCAGATCTATTATTGTTTGTGACGTTAACATTATAGGGGATCCAGTTTTTATCTCTTGCGATGATGTGTTGATTAATCCACCTAAATATTTTGCGATTATTTACAAGGAGTAGCACTATTCCTTGATAAGGAAGAAATCTATAGATAATATATAATAATTGATACAAATTTATGCCAAATTGTTTATTACCCCAAAAAAAGAAAAAAAAAACGTGGACACAAAAAATTTTTATTGAATTTGTTGGAAACACAATAGACTCATCACCACGAACGGGCGCCTTGAAAAGCTCGCATTGTAGCTTCAACTTTTGCAATACAAATCACACAATAATTTCATTCAAACATATACAGTTGCAAAAATTAACAGTAATAATAATAATCAGCTACCATTTGAGAACAAAAAGCCGAAAGTAAATAAAGTGAAAAGCACTTTGTAAAGAATCAGTAGTTGACAAAAGCAGAAATCTTCCTTATTTCACCAGCCTTACCTGTAAGGACTCCGATTTGACTCATCTTCACCATTGATTCAGCGAAGTCCTGTGCAAAGGTGGATCCATGCGTGGTTGCCTGGAGTATCACATAGGCGCTTGTCTCGGGGTCGTTAAGGAGAGCTGCATCAGACACTAATAGGCCTCTTTTTCTGGCCACAAGATTGTAGTAATCTTCGTCGAAGGCTTTGAAGCTCCCGTAGTCCATCTCGACGAATGAAGAGGCAAAATGAAGAGGAAAAAAAAAAAAAAAATCAACATGAAGCTTGTTTTGTCTGTCTCGAAATTCTATACAACTAAAAAAAATCACCTCATTTGGACTTGTAGATGTAAAGTTATAGACTTTTAAAGTTTAAGTTACAAAATTGTAAATTTGTAATAGTAATTTTGAATAATAAAACTGATGTTGATTTTTTAGGAGAAAAAAAATAAAAAACAAAAATTCAGTTATAATTTGTCAACCAAACCGGAGTACCAAGCAGGGGCTAAAACTAGTTTTTCATTTTGCAAAGCCAATAAACTAATGTATGAAGGTTTTCCAGGCATAAGCACTAGAGTTTTTATTCTGGATTTTTCCACCACCTCAAATTAATATCAATTAACAAGCATATTAATCTAGGTTTTTTTTTTTTGGTAATTATTAATCCAGCTATTATAGCTTGTACTTGTTCATGTGCAAGACCAACTGGTAAATACGAACCGAAATTTAATTGAAAACGAAAAGAAAAGAAAAAAAATAAATTGGTATTGCACGAATTAAGAAAAGAAGCCAAGCGTTGCTTACACGTTAACATAATCAGACATCTAGAGCCGTGTCTTTGACTTTTTTTTTTTTTTTTTCTCCTTTCGAGAAACTCTATGCAGATCACGCAATTACATAATCATCAGTATGTAAAACGATAGTTAATAATGCAACTTGTAATAAACATTCTCTGTAACTATGAGCAGAATTATTGTTTATTGTCAAGCGGCCTGTAGATTAGACACAACATGCGACGTCGTTCTTTGTTCCAATGATCAGAGTCATAATTACGTGCTAACAACTCCAAATCATGTCGGTAAAAACTAAAGAAACTTGAACTCGGAGAATTAATTAATTATTATTTATACCCCAGTGATGAGAAAAACGTGTCGAAATAATGGATACATTAACATATATACACCACATACTTAGCAGACTATTAATCAATATTAGTCGTACATATTTATTTTTATATGTTGTATTTATATTCGTGTAGTTTCAAAATACTAGAGAGTAGATATTTACGTTTTATTGTATATATTCAAACTAATTTTCTAGAAATATAATCAAACATAATTTCAAAATATATCTCAAAATCATATTTAAAATATTCTTATTTCTATTTCATACCCAAAATAAAGTCATTCTCAGGACACTTCCAAATGGGCCCTGAGCTTTGTGAGTTTTTATTTTTTGAAGTGACTTTATTTCGTATGTGAAAGAGAGGAAAGAAGAAAAGTGATTTATGCTATTATTTTGCATTTTTCTTGAGTTAACCGGTGATTGCGCACACGAGCATTTGGGACTAGCTTAGCTAAACTTGGTCAAGAGGCAAAATGACAGTCATATTCTCGGTTGTTAGCGGGAGCAAATCGAAAGAAATGGTCATAAATTAAATGAATGAAAGCATGTTCAATCAATATTTGGATATACATTACCCTCACACGATTATCTATTTTTTCATTATTATCATTTTCATTATCATCATCATAGTTGTTGTTGTATTATTATTATTATTGTTGTTGTTATTATTATTATTATTATTCCAAACGTTTAATATCCAAACGTAGATGTCATCTTGTCGACGTAAAAAAATGTAATTAGAATTACACATACTTATATATTAGTTTACTAAATTAAGCGCCACATATAATTACTACTTCTTTTAACATTAAAATGGTGTTTTTCTTTTGGGTAAGCTACATGACTTCATTGAATTTTTGGGAACAATAAAGAAAATTTGATCAAATTGATCTTCAATTAAAAACTTATTTTCATCATTGATAGAAATAGACTTAACAAATAAGTAGTGATCGATCTTGTTTTGGAATATCACTACCCAGTTTTAAGGGACATAACGGATAAGTTAGATATACAGATTTCAGCTTCAGGAAAAACACAAAAGTTATAGTTTTCGGTAAGAACTGTAACTTCTGCAAGGAAAATTTTTCAAATTCTAAATCAATTTTAAGATAGAACTAAAATTTCAAAATTGTGTATGAAAGAGAAAATTCCTACATGCATACATTCAACCAAATTAAAAGAATATTTTAAAATCAGTTTTTAAGGTTTTGTAACCTCTCTAAAAAAAACTATGGCTTTATGAAAATATTTTTAAAGAGGTTTAAATTCATTTGAATTTCACAAGTGATTTTTAAACCTTAAATGCATACTATGTATTACAATATACAACTTTAATTATTGTATCAAGAAATGCTTAATTAAGAAGTTAAGATATTTTCGAAGTAAACAAGGCATTTTCCTAAATAAAGAAAAACTCAACGACACTACTTTTTTTTCCCCCCTCTTTTGAAAAGGGGCTACACTACTTTTATATTCATAATTTGTGAACTTTAAATAAGTTAAATTAGATTACAAGTGAAATAAATTATGACTCTACCATTACTTATTTATGAAGAAAACTAGGATAATTAAAATTATAAGTGTGAAATTTTAAAACTAAACCTAATAAAACACCGCATCTTCCTTTGTGCTCTAAATAACTAGTGAGCATTCTCTTTCTGTCTCTCTTCTCTCTTTCTTCTTTCTTTCGATAGAGCATTTTGCACGTTGCTATAACTGTCTTTTGTGCCTCTATTCCTTTTTCACTCTCTTCTATCCACTTGAAAGAGCAACATGAACCGAACCACACCAGCAAAGCTATGCGACATACACGGCAATAATATTGTAGTCTTCAAGATGAAACATCATAAAACAAAACAAAACAAAGTCCCTTTTTAGCCAAATCATAATCAAGCCAAAAAAAAAAAAAAAAAAAAACTCATTTCACAGATTATCTTGAACCATACCCCATAACAAAAGCAGCAGAAGCTAAAGGGCAATATGAACAACTTATTTTCAACCAGAAGTTTGTCAGTCCCCTTCTCTAGTTGTTCTATCACTATTCACCAGTTCTCTTTTTAGTTGCCTTTGCCTCTTTAATCTTTATTATTCAGCTGCATGAGATTGACTTTTGTAGAAAAGTTGGCCCACGAGAACAACTGTCACATTAGACGATTTACATATGCAATTTTGCCTTTAGGCCCATTTTGTACAAATGTTAGCCCACAAGAACAACTGTCACTTTTGACGATTTGCAGATGCCATTTTGCCTTTAGGCCCATGCACTAGTACTTTCCCATATATAATTTTATGATATTATATATCATATTTATATACAAATATATATAAGGCATTGACGTGTCTCACAACTTATTTTATTGCATAATTCGACAAGAAGTTTCCACCATTTTTGTAATCATTACGAGCAAGATGGAGATCATACTCATGACTACGAAAAATAGGAACTGCAATACATTCACAGAAATCATAATTTATTCAAATGGCAGATACAAAAAAAGATCACAAAACATGGCCAAATTAACAAGCCTGATGATCAATACACAATGATTCACGATCTCCTCCAAACAATTAGAAGTAACCAAAATGAACCAAAAAAAAAAAAAGGTGACCCCAATGAATAATTTAACACATGAAAACGATGCGTAACTTAGACTTGAAGATTTAACTATTCACAACCGCGCATTGCTTCCTAATCTCACCCTCCGAGCCCGTCTTGACGTTAATCCGTCCCATTTTCTCCATGGCCGTGGCAAACTCAGCAAAGAAGTTGCTAACCAGCCCTTGGAGCAGTTGCTGAACGTAGGATTTTGTGACGGAGTTTGTGGTCAAAGCGGCGTCCGTTTGGAAAAGCCCCCTTCTCTTGAGCAAGAGGTTGTAGTAGCTGAGGTCAAAGGTCTTTCGGCTACCGGGGTCCATCTCTACTTTCGTTGTGTTATCGGTCGGAGTTTTGCACTTGTTCGCCTTGAGATTTGCAGCATATTCGCTGTCCAAAGCAGGGTCCTGGTCACCCACACCGGTGAAATTGTAGAGCCGGTTTGAGAATGAGTTGCAGTGAGATATACCAATTGTATGCGCACCTGGAAAAAAAAAATGGAGAAATGACATGATTCGTGTGAACTTGATCATCATTTTATTTTATTTTTTAAACGTCAGATCGCCTCATAAATTAAGGTAAAAATGGAGTAATACACGAGCGACAAGCAACATGATTAGAAAGGCAATTAGTAGTGACTACTGTGTCAGCAGGGACATGTATGATTATTTATGAGGTAAAAGCTAGGGATTGGGTGAGTGACAGCAATATTTTGCTCTACCCGAAAGCAAAACCAATTCCTTCAGATCAAGGCCCTGATTAGCAAAAAGTGTTTGGAGTGTAGAGAAATTTGAAGTTGGAGCTGGGATGTTGTTCATGGCTTCTTGTTGAATCGACACTGTCCCGTCCTTCTACCTGTTGGAACTTTCCAGAATGGACCTCCCTGCCCATGCCCAAAAAAAAAAAAATAATAATAATAATAATAATAATAAAAAGAAACAATGAGTAAGTAAACAAACAGGTGGGGGAAATTTTGAAAGAAAAACATAAAGTGGGCAATTTTCTGTTAATCTTGAGCTGCTCTTACTGTTGTGACAATGGCATCTCTGGATGCCAAAGTAATTATATCAGCACAAGAAACAATTCCAGGGCATTCAGCTTCTAACAGGCTCTTTATTCTGTCGATGAAGTCGAAGCCTCGGAGAGTCTGATTCGGGGTAGCCTCTTTTTCCGCTGTACTGTTGGAGGTTGAGTTCAGAAGCACAGAGGCATCACAACCCTGACAATTGACAAACCGGACGATTATGATCAGACTTTGTGGAGATCGGAATAATTAAGTAGTTTGAAAATAAAAACAGAGCGAGAATAAGAAAGACAGACCCTGACAAAGCAGTCATGGAAGTGCATTCGAATGAGTGTCGCAGCAAGTGAAGGAGCATTGGGGATGTGCTCTTTGACGTAGTCATTCACGATTTTCTCAGCTTTTGGGCAGCTCTTGGAGTAGAATCCCTGCTGCAGTTGAGCTTCGGTCGAATGTAGAAAGATTGAAAGGCCGAGAATTATGATTCCAATAAAGTATTTTTCTCTCATTTTCGATTTTCTATCACTCTTGATATAATATATGTCTCTTAGATTTATATATTAGACAAATATACTACTACTTTCTTTGGGAGAAGTGCTAACTTGAATGCACTTGTGGTTTCTAAAACCGGGAGGGATTTATATATATAGAGAGAGCTCTATAAAGTACTTAAGCTGCAAGATTAACTTAAAAAGAAAAAAAGGAAAAAAAGGATATATGAGGAAAATAATACAGCTAGCTAACTACCATATAATAATTTTTTTTTTTATTAACAACAATGTAATAATTGACAACAATCTTTACAATTAGAATCCACTATATTTAATGGAAATTATCAGTATTTCATATCGCATCATGTCCCCTGTCCTACATAATCACCTTTTGCACAGTGCACTAATTAAATCTTTTGCTACATTAACGGTTTAGATTAGACAGTTCCATTATTAATGATAATGACATGCACTATTGATATTCAATTAAAGATTTCATACTTTAATTGATTTATCAATTAAATAATTGATTATTTATCATGGATCATTTTAATTATCATCCTTAAATATTATCTTCTAATACATAACTGTTATATACACTATTTAAGATCATACAGATAATTATAGAATTTTAATAATATTTATTAAGTGTCAAACATACGTACATATAGAACTATAATAAAAAAAATATTTATTTATATAAATCATAATAAAGTTGCAACATCGTATGCTTTACTTTATGGGCACCAAGCCCAACACAAGCTTGTCTAAACCGCGTGAAGAAGAAGCATAATTTTTTGAGAAAATGATCACAAAAGCTTTTGACTCCTGAGGCTTGTGGAAGTAAAAAGCTTCCATCAAAATAAATAAACAAATTCAACAAAACTAGACGTTGATTGATTACATCGAGGAAAACACTTTTTTATATATTTATATTCATATTCATATTTGTTTGGTACCTTCCAGGAAGAAAGAAAAAGCCAACTCTGCCTTACAGAGAATATTGTCCACATATAATAAAACAAATTGTGGATTAGCGGATTACAGAACAAATAAACCATCCAAAGTCAGCATCAGGAAATCTTTTTTTTTTTTTTTCTTTAATAATGCATAGGATGGGATGGTTAAATATACTAAGAGTGCAAAAGAGGTATAGTATAATCACGATGTTTTACACTTATTGATTCCTATTACCACTATTTACATTATACTAACTAATAACGATGCGACTATTATTCCATATATAATTGATTATAAAGTCTCTTATTTACGAAAAAGGACATCAATTTTAATCCTTTTTTTATATTAATAAATTTTAGAATAATTATCACGTCAATTAAAATTAAAAGATTGCATTTATCAGTTAAAAAGATAATAATTAGCTTGCCGTACATGAGTTGGTACTCAAGATTTGAATTTATATAGATATATGGCTCCTACTTATTAAAGATATACAAATACATTTCTAGATGATTTAAGAGCTCCTGTCCAAAACTCTCCCTTCTACCCGCAAGTTGAGATTAGAGTTGAAATCCTAGTATTAGTAAAATAAAGTACATATACATCCGTACGTATATAGGAATCTGGAACAGAAAAGGAAAAACTAAATTGGCTCTATCTAGCTTTTTTTTTTTTTTTTTTTAACACCAAGCAAAGGACAGATTATATTATATTTTATATACTATACTAAAAGGATGTCCTAGACTATGAACAGTAATTTTTTTTACTTTTTTTTTTAACTACTCTTGCTTTTGTCGCTTACTTTTTGTTGCTTTTTAACTTTTGCTGCAGCCTTTTTTTTTTGCTGTTCCTTTTTTTTTTATTACTTATGCTGTTGTTGTTGCCGGTTTTTTTTTTTGCCGATGTTTTTTTTTGCTGTTGTTACCACGTTGTTGTTGTTTTTTTTTTTTTTCTATTGTTGTTGTCTTTTTTTTTTTGCTGCTGCTGATTTTTTTTTTTTACTTTTACTGTTGTTGTTGCTATTTTTCTTTTAACTTTTGCTATTGCTTTTTTTTTTTTTTTTTTTCTTGCTGTTGTTGGTGTTGTTTTTACTAAAGGAGTGTAGTTGACCGAAGTTGACTGAAATTTTTTTTTTACTTTTGCTGTTGTTGCCGATTTTTATTTTTTATTTTTTTGCCATTGTTGTTGTTGTTTTACTTTTGTTGCCTTTTTTTTTCTACTGTTGTTGCTGTTTTTTTTTTTTTTTTTTTATCTGTTGTTGCCACTTTTTTTTTTTTTTTTTTTTTTTTTTTTTTTTTTTTTTTCTTTTGCTACTGCTGCTTTTTTTTTTTTTTGCTCTGTTGTTGTTGTTTTTTACTAAAGGAATGTAAGTCGGTGAATAATTTTTTTTTTTCCTTTTACTACTTTGCTACATTTTTTTTTGTTTTTTTTTTTACTTTTACTATTTTGCTTTACTGTTTCTGAGTAGTGTTTTTTTTTAACTTTTATTGCTTTACTACAGTTGTTTTTATTTTTTAGACTTTTGATACTTTGCTACAGTATACTAAAAGGATGTCCTAGATTGTGAACAGTAATTTTTTTACTTTTTTTTTTGAACTACTCTTGTTTTTGCCGCTTACTTTTTGTTGTTTTTTAACTTTTGGTGCAGCCTTTTTTTTTTTTGCTGTTCCTTTTTTTTTTATTACTTATGCTGTTGTTGTTGCCGGTTTTTTTTTGTGCTGATGTTTTTTTTTTTTTGCTGTTGTTACCACTGTTGTTGTTGTTGTTTTTTTTTTTTTCCTGTTGTTGTTGGCTTTTTTTTTTTGCTGCTGTTGATTTTTTTTTTTACTTTTACTGTTGTTGTCGCTATTTTTTTTTAAAAACTTTTGCTGTTGCTTTTTTTTTTTCTTGCTGTTGTTGGTGTTGTTTTTACTAAAGGAGTGTAGTTGACTGAAGTTGACTGAATTTTTTTTTTTTACTTTTGCTGTTGTTGCCGATTTTTATTTTTTATTTTTTTGCCGTTGTTGTTGTTGTTTTACTTTTGTTGCCTTTTTTTTTCTACTGTTGTTGCCGCTATTTTTTTTTACTGTTGTTGCCGCTTTTTTTTTTTTTTGCTGCTGCTGCTTCTTCTTCTTTTTTTTTTTTTTTTTTTTTTACTTTTGCTGTTGTTGTCGCTGTTTTTTTTTTTTTTTTTTTGCTACTGCTGCTTTTTTTTTTTTGGCTGTTGTTGTTGTTGTTTTTTACTAAAGGAATGTAGGTCGGTGAATAGTTTTTTTTCTTTTGCTACTTTGCTACGTTTTTTTTTTGTTTTTTTTTACTTTTACTATTTTGCTTTACTGTTTCTGAGTCGTATTTTTTTAAACTTTTATTGCTTTACTATAGTTGTTTTTATTTTTTAGACTTTTGCTGCTTTGCTACAATAAAATGATGTAATATTTTACTGTTTAATAAATAGTGATTTTTTTAAAATTTTTGTTGCTTTTGCTATACAGTTTTTTTCTACAGTAATACATAGTAGTTGCTTTTTCTACATTAAACTACCGATTTTGTACTTGTCCTATGTGTTGATTTTGGCTTACTTACAGTGAAAGGACAGTTTTATCATCACATATTTTACTGTTTTATATACATTGCAGAGACTTTTTTGCCCCTCTGATTTAATTGGTTTTCCTTTATTTACAATGACTTGACATTTTTACCCTTATTATACAGAAATTACCGGCTGTCCACACAGTATAATTACTGTTTTACGCCTCTTTTTTAGTTCATTTTCTTTTTCGTACAGTGTGTTGCCGGTTTTACCTCTATTTAGAGTTTTTTTTTCTTAAGATTATTTTTACCTTTTTTTTACGCTAAATTTTAAACATTAAATTCTGATCTATTGTTATATTGTGTTTTTGCTCACTTTGTCTTTTTTTGATTTTTAAACGATTTTTTACTTTAAATTTTTAATCTTTATTTCGATTTTTTTTGTGTCTTTTTTGTTTATTTTGTTCTATTTTTTAAAGACTCCTTTTTTTTTTAAGGATTTTGCGTGTAATTTTTTTTTCCTTTTTTGTTTGTTTTGTTTTATATTTTAACAATCATTTTTTTTTAAGTTTTTGCATGCATATAACCAGATAAATTTTTTTTAAAACAGTAAAAAAAAAAAAAGAGAAAATGAGATTTATATTTTATTTTGTTCTAATGTTTTTGTTAAGGTTAGTTTTTTCCGATTCTTTTGAGTTGAAAGATTTTTTTTTCTTTTTTTTTTTCTGCTTTATTTTTGTTTTAATTTTTTTCTTTAAATGAGTATAACTACAGAAAATTTTTTTCTTTTTTGCTTTTGTTTTCATTTTTATTATTATTAATACTATTATCATTTTAATTTTGCATCTTCACTGTTGGGAGAAATTTTGAGAAGAATTATACTTATTATAATTATAACATTTATCTTAATTAACTGTTTTTATCATATAATACTCAATTTATTTATTTATTTTTTTCCTTTCCCGTGCAATGCACGGGTATTAAACTCGTTTAATCTACAAATAGACCGATTATAAGCTCTTTAAGAGAAAGTAATAGTGTGGACTATAAATGGAACCTTGTTAATTGAAACTGGACTCTAGAAAACAGAAATACACACACACATATATATATTCACATTCATGTGTATGAATGTATAGTGTAATTATATTATGGTCATAAAACTAATTACCGCACAATCAGTCAATCATGATGATTTGTAGTTTCACTTGAGTTCTAGCAAACTCGTACAGTTTGTGCAGTAATTAGTCCCCTGTTCTTCGACTCCTCTTACGACATTAAATTTGCATTCTGCATATTATCACATTTTCATGTCTTTGTTTATGATGGATGAAAACGTTCTTACATCTTCACCTATTTAAAATTAAAAATTTATCAGAGCCCACATAGTTAGGAGAATCAAGAAAAATAAATCAATTACTAAATTTGCTTTTTCACAGTAAAACACAAAAATTCACTTAAATCTTTACTGTATTTTTAGAATTCTGCAAATCAGCCGCCGGTCGTGGTATAAGCCATCATCAGGACTTCAAACACAAGTAGGAAAGGGTTAAAAACTCGTTTTGGATTTGACATAGACTCTCCTCTAAATGAAAGAAAGAAATATGAAGAAAATCTGGCAGGCACAGCCCATAAATATATCATAAGTATTCAAAAGAATTCCCTTATTGAGCAGATAAATTAAAAACATTCCCAAATTCAAAGTTTGTTTGAACATTGAGCGATCTTGCACCTATTGGAAACAAATTTCTGATGGGGGCGCTGAAAAACACAAAATCCTCAAACCGAGTGTGCACCAGATTTCGAAGAAAATAATTTCGTTGCTTTTATTATCAGACAGGAAAACTTGATAAAACTTCTGGAATAACGTCATGACTTGAAGTGAAATGTTGTTGCTAGAAAATGCATGGATTCTCAGTTTCCCTGGAAGTCGTTCCAGATTCCGTTATCAAATATCTTCTTGAGCTCAGGATGCTTCTCTAAGTATTCGTTTGCCATCATGGTGCTAATCTTTTTTCTGTCAAGGAAATGATGAGTTAACATTAAAATCAAAAACCACTATTAGAGACCATTTATGACTTTTAGGAGATATGTTCCCTACCTTCAACTCTTGGACTTTAGAAATCTTCTTCTCGCAGCTCTCTGATGGCTTCAATGACTCGGCTTCTTTAAGTTCCACCACCTGCAGGTCACCGAAATATACATGATATAAAACAAGTATATGTATGGTGAAAGACACCGATGAATTTCTTGTTTGACAAGAAACGGCAATCAATAATGAATTTCTTATTTGGCTGAATCTTCTTTTTCTAGGATGGATTCTGCCATCATATTTGTATCTCATTCTATCATGTCTCGATGTTAAGCAGTAAACATACTAAGCAATATGGATGGTGTAAATTTGATCTCCAACAATGACTTCCTTGTTCTATGGGAAATCGCGAGTTAGTTATGACTAAATTTACGGTGCCCCTGTTCCTATGCAACCATCTTCCCCACCATTTTCTTCCTCATGGTCGACACTGTCATACCCAACAGCCTTCTCAACATGCAATCTTTGGCTTCAATTTGACCCGAATTATATCCACAAATATCAACAGAGAAATGGTATCAAGAGTGACAGATTAGACTTTCACAAATGGAAACATCAGAATAAGGGACGGCTTTATGGCATAAATTTATAAATCATTCCATGCAATACATGGTATTTGATCAATCGAAATTTTGATTAGTCGATTTCAGTTGAAAGAGATAAAACCGCTATGGCAGCATTGTAACCATGATATATAAATTGCCGAATTATTCAATGACATAAATTAAAATATTAAAAAGAAATGCAAAGTTAGATAAAAAGCATGCATCAGCAGAAGTCGGACATACTATGGAATAAGCAGGAATGTAGTATACAAATATGAAATATTGATCTCCAGCACAACAGAGTCAAACAGCGGCAATTCCTTACTGAAACGACTTAAAGGAGCATTTGAACAGCTCTTCAATTATTCTAGAGTGTCGGAGATTGAGATAGAGGGAATAAGGTGCACCCCGTAGAAATCTTCCCCTTCACTTGCTCTCAGTCTATCTATGAATTTTTACATCCCAACTTACATTCAATTCATGGAGGGTGGTGACGTGTTTCAGCTCCTTTGGAATCATCCTCAGTTCACTGGAAGGACTACGTTATCTATGATCAGACCTTCTAAGACTTCCCAGCTATTGTCTGCGTTTTTTAGAACACAACCTCAGTCAGACAAAGCAACAAAATGTTTCAGGACATATATTGTTGAATATTTGCGCTTTAATCATACTCATTAGACATATGTGCATAGAAAACATATGTTCTTTTTTAACTCAGAAGAAGAATTGTTCGCACATGTTCCAATTGTTCGGTCCAAACAGAAGCTAAAGCTTGAAAAATGCTGTTAATAATAACGTCAACAACAAAACAAAGCTGCCAAGAAGAAGAGAAAAAAGAAAAGCAAAAAGGGAAACAAAGAGCGAGAAACGAAAGAAGAAGAAAGAAATTACAAGCATGAAGGGATTAACCTGCACTCCGTAGAAACGACCTTGTAGGCCCTGTGGTTTGAAGATGATAAGGATGTACAAATAAACACATACTAAATTGGAGAAGTTCATACACTACCTGTAAATTTGAAGAATATCTTGTCCTCTTGTCATGTGGTTTGTTCGCAGTCGATGCTTGCACTTCCATTTGGCTTGGCATTGTCAACAATACCAAAATCCTCTGTTTCTTGGAGATATAGCAGGCAGATCCTGCACCTTCTGACTTTGGCTCTACTAGAGTTATATTGACGCGTACTACTATAAAATTTGCAAAGCAAGACTTGAAAGTCTAATGACTTTACCAACATGAGGCTTCTCCTGAAATAACTGTGTACAACACAGTTACGGGTGTCAGTTATGCATGATATTTTGATTGCGAAAGAAATAATATGCAAAAATATCAGCAGCCAAAGAAAGAGACGTACATGTGATAATTCTTCAGATTGTGAAATGGATATAGCTGCTGTGCCCAAAATTCTTATGTGCACTTCCATCCAATTTTGAGGAATTGCTAAACAGAAACTCCTTGTAGTGAGTAACTTGATAGTCATTCCAACTACGTTGTGCTAGTGCGCTCTTTGAATTTGAAACCATCTTTAGGGATGTGCATCCGCTGCCATCAAGAAGTCCTAGAGATAAAGGAAGCTCTGGTAAAGACTGAAGGTTCTCACAATTTCCAATTTGTTACTTGATCAACCTTGAAAGATCTTTGATGCTCGGAGGTAGTCTTTCAATAAGGTTCCCTCTTAAATCTAATAGCTCCAACGAACAAAAGCAACTGATCCAATCAGGGATTTCAAATAGAGCACAATTTACAAGAGAGAGCTTTCGAAGTCTAGTCAGACGAACGACACTGTTGGGGAATAACTCAATATCTCCACAGGAATCTAGAAGTAGATCATGAAGCCCAGTCATCTTTTCGATCGAACGTGGCAATTCTATAATCCCTGTTTTCCATAAATCAAGGGTCCGGAGACTTCCCATTTGCACCCATAATTTTGGGAACTTTTTCAATTTTGAGCAGCCACAGAGATCAGAATGCCTAAGAGATTTCAACTTACATATTCTGTTTGAAAGATGCACAAGTCTTTTAGAGTTGCTCAATCGAAATTCCTCAAGACAAGAGACGTACTTGACTGATGGAGGAACCTGTTCTATTGCTGTCCCACTCAAGTTTAATATAACAATACATCAAGGAAGTGTTCCCGGAACCTTTTTAAGGGACGAGCAATTTGGTGTACTAAGATATCTTATACACTTTAGCTTATGAATGCCGATCAGAAGATTCTTGCTCATCTTGCAGCCATCGAGGCCTAGCAAAATAAGATTGTCAGACTTTTGCTTTCCCTTTGTTTGCAACATGTGAAGAAACTATAATAAGCTAATGCTTAGTATCATTAATCTCACAAAATGTTTAATCATCAACAAAAATATAAGAACATTGTAAATACTTTGAAAACATAGAAATTCATAAAAGATAAATCAACTTGCCATTTTATAAAAAATATTTGTCCATCATCTTCGTTATTATTATATTTTCTACATCTCTTCGGCCCTAGGCAATGCACCAATGTGTGCAACCACGATGAAAGTGAGTTAGCTATACTCAACATCCACCACAGCAACCATGCATCTACGAGTCCTCGCGCCCAGCACCATCCTTTGGGGCTCCTCACTGCTCGGTGCAAAAGAAGGTCTGTCTACGGTTCATGCCTCCTAAACATCTTTTTATAAAGAGTTATCATCTTATCTCTTTCATTAAAACAAGTACATAATTAAAAACATCATCATCTTACATTAGACATCTCAATAAAAACCTCTTTGAAAATAAACCTAATAAAGAACATCCATCATCAAAACATTATGTCATTTGACATCATTTAAAGCCATCAAAAATTTTGAACAAACATGTTGCAGGTGAGAGATGTACTTATCTTGCTTGATGAACTTACTAAAATTACTAGCTAAATGATGTAGCACCTTGGGACCTCAATACACTCGCTCTTTTGAGAATTCATGTCATAAATCATATAATTAACATCATCTAAATAAGAAAATCATAAAAATCCTAAAAGCCCCAATTTCAATTTTCTAGAATAACCCTAAAAATCAAATCCGTAAATCTAATATCTCCCATTTGAAATTCTATTATCAAATCTTTCAACTCATCACCCTATGACATCAATTCATCACCTAACTCAATATATTTCCCTAATTCCTAAATTCCATCAAGCCCTAGAATTCAAAATCCCCAAATCAAAAGCGTTAAAGAAAAGTACATTTAATCTCCGATGAAATCAAGGCAATAGACTCCTAAGAAAAGTGAATCGTAGAGGTTTGGTGGGAAGAATTCACAAAATCTCTCTTTTATTAAAGGGAGATGGAGAATGGAGGTTGAGAGAGAAAAAACGATAACTTTCTAAGAATATGTCTGATATGATTTAGACTTTTGGGTTTTTGGCTTTTAATAATTAATCTTAATCAATAGGTCTAAAAAAGTATCTAAAAATATCGAATTTAGATAGTTGTATCATGTTGAAGTAAGGAACCATGGCATATATATTTGGAATATATTCCATTTTGAGAGAGTTGAAAAGGCACCATCTTGTTGAAAGGTTCTATACATATGCCCTTTCTCAAGGCATTTCTTTCGACAAAGATCCGAAATCTGATTCATCCAATATAGCACCTATGGGTACATAAGAAATGTATTGAACCGATTCCTTTTGATAAATAGATCCGATCGCAACTTCAAATATGGAATTCAAAGGGATCAAATAGGAAATGATACTCTAATATTGGGGAATCTCATTGCTATTACTCAAACAAGCATGAAACGTATGCTTGCGTATTCGTCCATAGGTCAAATTGGATATGTAATTATTGGAATAATTGTTGGAGACTCAAATGGTGGATATGCAAGCATGATAACTTAAATGTTGTTCTATATCTCCATGAATCTAGAAACTTTTGCTTGCATTGTATCACTTGGTCTACGTACTGGAACTAATAACATTCAAGGGCCAAGATTAGAAGTTAAACAGTGATCTAAGGGTCCAAAATAAGCCTAGGTAGGTTACCAAGTCAACTCTTTTTAAAATCCTTTTTTTATGTTGCAACACTAATAAGGACATCAAGTCTTAAAGGAATTCTCACGAACCAATTCAAGTTCCAGTTGGTCTGATGACAAGAGCTCGAGCTAAAAGATTTAAAGAAGAGTTAAATAACTTCGTCCAGAGAGTTCTACAACAAAACGAGAGCGTGTTCACTACTGAGGGAGAACAAAGGCTGGGTTTTACTCAACAAAGTTGATCCGGAAGAGAGCAAATCAGCCATACATTTCCATTAAGCCATTACGTCGCTAACTTGCATATACTAACTGTTGTAGACGCTTTTCCCAACAAAGAATCAAGTCAAGATTATGTTTTCTAATTTCAAGAAGTTCAAGATCCAAAACAAAATTCAAGAAGTTTATAAGATTTGATCAAGATTTGATTTCTTTGTAATCCTATTTGAGTTTGAAAATTTTAGTTTAAAATTTGAATTTAGGTATCTTTTTAAATCCGAATTTATTTATATAAATCTGATCTTTTTTTAGGTTTTTTTTTTCTTTTTTCATGTTTATCCTTAAGGGTAGATTAGAAATTTTACAAGTGTATTTTCAACTATATAAGACTGACTTCTCAGATTATGAAAAAAAGATTTTGATGTTTATTCATATCGTGAGTTGTTCTTCTTGAATTCTTAAAGAAACTTATCCGAACTTATCAAGGATTCCTTATGGCGTCCAAATTGACTTATCAAATAGACTTCCATAACCGTTTGTGGCGTATTCACCATACTAAGGTTCTTGCTTCGCTAAGCAACGGGTCGCGATTTCCATCAAACTTGAAAGATCTTGGGTTGTTGCTTCCAAATTTGGTATTGGGTTTCATCATGTTGTTGGCATGGTTCGTATCAGACACTGCAGTAACACCACGATGCTACTTACTTGTTTACGTGACACCCATTTATGAGCGCTGTAGCACTCTATGCTTGGGTTTTTGACACAAAAGAGCCCCCAGAGCGACGTGGCGCCCGTATAATGACGCTGCGATGCTTAATGCTCGACCAAGCCTCTAATTAGCGCCGTTCAAACTAACTCATCTATTTGTGCTTTAGCCTATTTTACACCAAATTGAAGTATACATGGGCAACCTATCATCCTAAAATCAACATAAAACTAATGTAAAATTTTTTAATTCTTACTTTGCTTATTTTTCACATAAAACATGAATTCTTGAGTGTATTAAAGCCCTTTCACCATCACTTGCAATATACTTAAAAATATTTTAGTAACACCAATTTATACTATACTCTATGATCATCTGGAACATTCGAGCGTTACAGTTTGAATTATATTTGAAAGTTTTTTGTCGTAAATGGGATTTTCAATCTTCATATGAGGTGTATGTGGACTCTTTGTGATCAATTTAACAGAAGGTTGAGCCATTACTGTAATATTCTACTTTTTCAATATACATTTTTCCTTCTATGGAATTAATTTTCACATTATGAAGGTAATTATGAAAAAGCTCGGTCTAGGGCTTTTGAAAAATTTTGTGAGTTTTAATGGGTCGAGAAGACTCAAAATTGATTTCTAAACTCGAAAACGGACCTTTCCAGTCGAAAGAGCCGCAACAGTGCACGATTTTACGAAAGTCAACTTTGACCGAAAAAGTCAAAGTTTGACTGACGAAAGTCAAATGGTTGACTTTACGAGATTTTAAAGTACAGTACGGAAAGAGTACCGAGAATAATGTTTTGTGAACTAAATAGCAAGAGTAGGCCGTATTATGTCCCTAGAAAATCAAGCACACTAAGTTAAGCTTAAGGGCAAAAAGGACTCGGAAAATTTAGAAAAAATTATACGGTCCGAAAATTCACACATATAAAATTTTGTACTACGGTACAGGATAAAAATACTGTGAGATTGTGAAGCACAGTATTAGAATTATCTGTATAGCACAAAAAAAAAAAAAGAAAAATGGGTTTTAGAGACCAAAGAAAGCCAAACAAGACCTTGGAAGAGTTAGTGGAAGATGACCTCATGGGGCTTCCTCCCAATGACATCATTTCCCACTAACTTAAGTTGAAGATTTGGAGCCTCCCACACCACACAAGTGGCCGGCCACCTCAAGGGAAAAGGAAGAAAAAAGCCAAAATTTTGGGGTCAAAATCCAATTAACCAAAGTCCCAAAATGCCTATAAATACCCCCCCCATAAATCCTATTCCATTTTATTGAAAAACTAGAGGAAACTCTTGCCAATTTCCCCTAGAAATTTCGGTAGCAAGAAATTGAGAGAGGGAGGAGTGAAAACCAAGGTTTTAGTGAGGGCTTTTACTTGTTGGAGTATGAATTTGAGTTAGGAAAAAACTAGAAGAAGTTTGAGAAATTTTTTTGTGGGTATTTGGGTGTCTAGTGGCCGAAGAGTGAGGGAAGGAAAGAGTGAGAGAAAGTTGAAATTTTTTTGGGGCTCTTGACCTAGGAGTGCTCGGCTTTGGAGGGGAGAAATCCGAGAGCCAACCGAAAAAATTTTGGGGTCCCATTGGAGGAGTGGCCATGTGGGTCAAGGAGCAAGGGAGAAGGAAAAATTTTGGGTAACCAAACTTAGCTTTAGTTCAAGGTAATTTCTAGAACCCTAACCCTCCTTATTTTGAGCTTAATTTCAAGTTTAATTTGATATTCAATTGGGTTGTATGGACTTAAGTCCAATTTCAATTTATTGCCCTAAATGGTTGCTTGTGCTTGATTTCTTAGATCTAGGGTTTGAATGGCTTGATTCTTGCTTGATTTATGTTTGATTGTTGAGTGATTTTTCATGCTAGAAGATTAGGTTGTATGTTCCCCAAGTGTGGCCAAAAAACTGCCCTAGGCAGTCCCTTGATGCATGTTAGTCTAGGGTTGAATGTTGGATGCTTGAAAGTGAGATATGTTAGGCTGGAACCAAGTGGAAGCCTTGGTTCATGGCTTTAGAAATTGATTTGTATGGACAATAGGGGACGGCTAATGGGTTCAAAGGGGACGTTAGAAACGTTGTGTGTTTGGCTAGTAGGCTCCTGAAATGGTCGGATAGATAGATTCACGAAATAGGACGTAAACCCAAAACTGCCAAATTCGGATTCGAATCTGGCCAGTTTCGGAAAAGTAAAATTTCAATGCCTCTAGAGGCCGAACGGGATAAAACTTAGAACATGAAAGTTGCTCGGAATGATTTTTACTAGGGAGCTAGGTGAGCAGAATCTTGAAATGAGGCTCCAACGGCCTCCGTTTTCATCAAAACCCGTGGCTGATCCCCCATACCCAGTTTTTCAGGGTCAGCCGATTTCAAACGAAAACTGGTACTAATACAGGCAGAATTGGATTTTTCCCAAAACATAAAAGTTTTAGCATTTTTCGAGAGCTACAACTTTTGTGAAGACAAGTTTTTTAAATTCCGAACGGATCTTTTAAATTGAGACTTTTTTATGAAGGGTGCGCAGGAAATCCGAAAATTCTTGCACCTTAGTTTTTCAAAGGCTTTCTAAAAACTGTAAAATTGTTTTTAAACCTTTGTTTTAACTACGAAAACTGTTCTAAAGGCAGTTTCCGATCCAAAACGACTTTTATAAAGAGTTATTTTAAAGATCGGAATTTTCGTCAAGAATTTTAAAGGATTTTCAAGTTAAACCTTTCAAAAGTGTAAAAAGGTGAAGAAATAAGAAGTTAAGATAATGAAGTTTTAAGATAAGAAAATGGATTTTAAAGATAAAAATAGTAATCAAGCCGATTACGGGCCGTAACCGGAAATAGGACCCGAGTTACCAGGCTTAGCTCCAAAAGCCCAAATTTGACAGGGGTTGACCAGTAGTTGACCAAATGTTGACTTTGGTTGACCCAACAATTGATAAAATGTAACCTTAAGGGTTATCCAACGTAACCCTAAGGAATACCATAGTTTAAGAAATGGGCTAAGAAAAGTGGGTTAAGGAAATTAACCCAATAAGTCATAAGGAAATAGTAAAGCCCACTAGTAGATCATGACCTAGCCCAATAGGTTATCCAACGTAGCCTCAAAAAGGGATAATCAAGATTCAGAGTATTCCCAAAACAGCAAGAGGGCTAGCTGGGCCAAGTTAAGTTTCGAGACGGGGACATACAACTAGATTTTATAGGCATGTTGGTTAGGGTACCAACATTTCACAATAAAAAGTAGAATCTTACCCGTGTCCTTAATCAAGCAGGGGAAGGCCTGCAGCTGCGATCCGAGGAAGGACAGCACCTGATTGGACGTAGAGAGAGAAGTAAGTAAGACTCCGCCTACAGCATTGGCTTTAGTTGGTACTTGCTAAAGTATGTTAGATGTATACTAAGGGTGTATGCAACTGGATGCTATGTGATACCTTGCAATATGCTAATTTTCATGTTATCTGTGCTAGTATGCCATGTTATATGTTGATTAATAGAAAGCATGTTAAGTCAGAGTTTAATGCTAGTATGAGTTAGGATTATGTGATATCATGATGCATGCTCACTAATCTCTATAAGACTATTAGCTCAATAATGGGATAAAGAAAAGATAAGAAAAGGAAAAGAAAGCAAGCGAGCTTGCCAATGTCGTACCACCCGTCCGAGGTCGGGTAGGACTATGGTGTGAGTTGGATTGGGCTGGCCGCCCCAACCGCTCCGTAGTTGCGCGCCGGGTACGAACACCAAGATAAGGGCCATAAAAGAAAGATAAGCGAGAAAAGTAAAGATGAGCATAACTGGACCATGCATATGATAGGCATTGTTAAGTTATGCTGTTATGTATGACGTTTTGAATTGATATGTGTTATCATGTATGTTAAGATAGAATTGTATACGATATAGTTAAATGTTTGATGCGGACGAGACAGTTGTACTTGCTGAGTGAAAGCTCACTGTCTTACGTCTATGCTGTAGGTAAGCAGACTGTCAGCAATGTTTGATGCAAGGTGGCGGAGCGTGGCGAGGCACACTGTGAAATCGTGGGATATTCAGCCACCACGCGTTTTGAAATCTAAGTACTTATGTTATGTAAATATGTTTATTTCAAGACATCTCTTTTTAAGTTGCACGTTTTAATTCGTGTATAAAAAAAAAAATTTCCGCTGTGTTTTGCTCAGTATATAAGTAAAGTAGTAAGTATGCATGTAAGGTAACGACCTGTACTAGGCGGGTCGTTACAATTACAACAATTTCGAAAATTAGAAGGAAAATTGTTACTTAGATATTTAGAGGATAAGTAGTAAAAATGTGATAATTTAAGAGTATAAGTGCTAAATACACAAGGAAGTTTGTACAAACTAACATTAAATAATTAATACAACTTTTCATGCACGTTTCCGCGCTGCTAATTAATTTGAATTTAAATGTTTATAAAATATTGGAAATTGCATTAAATAGCATTTTTACGAAATTAAAAGAAATAAAAAAACTTGATTTAAACATATGTAAAATAGATTATCTCCTAAAAGTGTAAATAAATTTGACATATGTAAATAGATCTCTTAAAAAAATTATATAGATTATTTACTTAATAACTTTATTATTTATCCTAATTTTAAAAAAAAACCTATTATTTATTTTAATTATTTTTATTAAACTTCTTTGTCCCTTTCATAAGTAGACAAAGAAATAGCAGTGGTTCTCAAATCAATTACATTTATCAAACTTTGTTTAATTTCTAGTACAATTATCAGCTGCAATATCGTATTACAAGGGCACGTACAATGAACTTTCCTTAAAGATTATTGTAGAAACCCCGTTGGCATGGTCGCCACGACCAAGTCCTACTCTTAACTCTTAATGTTGACTTTCTAGGTTTCGTTTACTAAAGTTTTTTTTTTTTTTTTTTGGGGTCAAATATTTAGTTTAAATGAAAAGACTTGACTTTGACTATGTCTCGGTCAACCAATTCATCTGGAAAAAGTCGACCTTGGATCAATCCCAATCACAAAGGAGACGGTTGAAGGACTCTTACAAATTATCCTTTTGCATAGAGGTATATGCTTTTATCAATAATAGGGGAAGTGTCCATGAGCTTTTCATGAATTAGAAGTCAATCCTTCCGCACAAAATAAATAAATAAATAAATAAATAAAAGAAGCCAATCTTGAACATTCGGATTAGAAAAAGGGTATTTGCATAAAATAATCAAATATTAAACCTTATTTTAAAAAGAGGGTCTATTGACACCCCCCATTTTACTCTTCCCACCCATTTTTTTTTATAAATTATTTTATTAAAATTTTGTCCACTGGTAAAATTACTTCTAAGTACAATAATGTTTACAAAATCATTCATTACACCCATCCTCAAAAAAGACGCTACATACCCCAGTTTTTACTTTAAAAAAAAAAAAAAAAAAAACTCTCATGCCCTAATTGCTCAGATGAATACAATATGGACATGAATATAGTGATTGTGAAAGAGTAAAGTGTTTTTTTCCTTTCACAATTTCTGTATATGAATTGTTTTCTTTGATGTTGTTTCTATTCTGGAGTGGATTCTTCTTCTTCTTCTTCTTCTTCTTCTTTTTTTTTTAATAATTCGTTTACAATTTTTTGCGTTAACTTTTTCTTATCTTTTGAATTCGTTTAATATATTTTGATCTTTCATGTCGTTAATCATATATCCATTGTCGCGACCTTTTCGTTTTTCATAAATTTTACAGTTGCTTTACATATCTAGTCTTGTTTCCAATATTTTTTGTCGTCATGCTGCAGTAAGTCTTTTTTCTATTTCGTTTTTAGTATATGTGTATTAAAATAAAAGGTGAAGAGTTCAAATTTCCGCCCTCAGATTAAAAAAAAAAGTTTTTTTAAACTCTTATAAACTCATTCTTATAAAATAAATGTAAATTAAAATTATTACTTACAAGCTACAGCAAGAAATTGTTAATTATCAAAACTTACAAAACAAATCTAGACATATACATATGTATCTATATTAAAAAAAAAAAAAAAAAAAAAAAAAACTAGAGCTTGTTTGAATTGAACATATGGATCTGATTCGGTAAACCCCCTATACTTTCTCACCTACGTGTACACAAACATATAAACATAGATATTTAGTGGAAGCTAGGAGAGAAAGACGTTTGGAGGACTATTGTACACGTTTTAAATCATTGAATAATGCCACACGTCAAACTCATTACCATATAGAAGAATAAGCCCCTTACATATATATATATATAGATATATATATATATATATTCTATGAATTAGAAATCTCGATTAGGTCATTGTTCTTTTAATAACGTTATCAATTTTTCTTCTTATTAAATTTATTGCTGTCAAGAAAAATGATACAAAGTTGTTTCGTCAGGGTAAATAAATAACCGTAGAAAGAAAATAAAGCTAAGAAGCCTATTAAAACTCCTTAGAAAAGCTAGAAAGCAGTTTGAGAGAATTGATCATGAACTATTTCCTTAAAAGTAGTTTTCAAAAATAACTCGTTCAAAACCTTTTCGTCAAAATCCGTTGGAAAAATTGTTTTGAGATATGTTGCTAAACATCATAATCAATAGAGAGTGCTCACTTATGAGCTTTCTATTATGAGATACATTATTTATTAATATATATGATGTTGAACACCATTGATACTTTTAAACATTCGTTGTTATATATATTCTGTAATATGCTGCTTCCAAGTAATTTAGCATGATACGACTAATCTGATCTTCCGCACGACAGAATTGACTCTTTCTTCTTCCCTAGCTACAAGGTACATACCAACTACCAGGAAAGTACGTTAGCAATGACTAAAGAATAATAAATAAATAAAAACAGTAAGCAAACTATATATATATATGTGTGTGTGTGTGTGTGTGTGTATGTATAATCAGTAGGCCTCTAACTCGACTTTCAGGCTTTTCTTTGAGTTGGCTTTTGATTTCATTTGCTTCCTTTGATAGTGAATTATTTTTCAGTCATCAACATGGCTCTTAATGCCTTTTCTTCTAGTGCAATTACCCCGATGTACGATGTTTTTATCAGTTTCAGAGGCGATGATACTCGTTATGGTTTTGTTAGCCATCTTTACACTGCTTTGGATCGGAAGAAAATCAGAACTTACATCGACGACAGGAGGCTCGAGACAGGATGCGAAATCTCTAATTCACTAACACAATCGATTCAGGAATCAAAAGTTTCCATAATTGTTTTCTCGGAGAACTATGCTTCTTCCTCGTGGTGCTTAGACGAACTTGTTCACATACTCCACTGCAAAGAAAGGTATTGCCAGATTGTAATACCCGTCTTCTACCACTTAGAACCCACACAAATACGCAAACTGCAAGGGAGTTTTGGGAAGGCCTTTTCCGTACTTGAAGAACGTTTTTCGGACAGAGACGAGAAGGTGAAGATGTGGAGGACCGCCTTAGCAAGAACGTCAGATCTATCTGGATGGGATTCAAGTGTCATCAGGTAACAATAATCTATATTTTCTGTTCATTATATATATATATATATGCTTGTGGAATATGTCTTCAAAAATTTTGATCTTCGTTTATTCTTGTGAAAAATAGCTTGCAAATATTTTGGTATACAAATATCAGTTCCATTATTTTCTCATACAAATTTAGCTCTATCTTCCGTCTTTATTGATTTATCCAAACCTTATACACTAATCACAAGCCGTATAAAATTCACATTAATGACTTACTAGCGCTAGTTAATATCCCCATTGGCACCACTCATATGGCTACTTGTAAGCAATTTGAAACAAACTTTTAAGATTCATAATACATGATAACCAAAGCAATCTTATTAAGTCCCATCCATAATTATATATGTCTGTATTAGACAATCATAAAAACTAAATAACCATAAAGGTATCTTATACCTCCAACCGTTAAAATGTCCGTACAATAGCAGTTTTACGAAAGTAATTTAAGTAAATAGCAGTAATTTGAAATATTTAAATAGAAAATTTATTAGGTAAATCGAAAATTTACTATGTAAACAACAACTTTATTAGATAAATAACATATTTTAAAGAAATAATAAATCTTTCTCCTGATTATAAATTTGTTATTTTCTACTATTTACTTTAAATTATTTTAAAATTTGCTATTCTCTTTTATTGTTTATGTAAAAAATGCTATTTACTTCTTTCTCTCAAAAAAGTTTCTACAAACAATTTGATGTTCTGTCTTTCAACAAACAATTACGTGTCCGAAATGGAAGGGAATAAAAATAATTTCTCCCAAAAAATTTCTATAACCAAAATTTGATGTTCTATCCATATTAACAAACAATAACGTTACGTGCATAAAATGGCAAGGGGACATACAATAATAATAAGCTTAACAGCCTTATATGTCCCCTGACATTTAGATATATATAAACTCAAATTCTCCCTCACAGTACAAAATTAAACCTATTTTTAAATGTTATGTAGCTGTTCTGAGTCTAATTATGTACTTACTATAGGTCTAAAATACATAATTAAAAGCAAGAAACTTTGTGAAAAACTTTTTTTTTTTTTGTCGGTAAAAACTTTATCAAAGAACTTGAAAAGGGGTGTTTGTTCTCATGAACTATTTGATAGTAAAATTACAATTTGAGGAATTTGAAGGCTTAATTTAAACACTCTAACGTTAAGAATGACCTTAAAAGTCAACAAATTATTTTATTGAAAAAAAAAAAAAAGAGCTAGAACTCCATTTTAACGGAAAAAAATGAACTAGAACTACAATAACAATAGAAAACTTCTAGATTAAATCTTGCATTAGTTCCTAGTGTCAGGAAGAATATATTCACTGTAGTTCTTAGCTTCATTTCAGATCTTACAATATTGATGAAGTATTTTATTTCCTAGATCTGAAGCCGAGTTGGTTGATAAAATTGTTCAAGACGTAATAAGAAAATTGGATCGCATGTCACAATCACCAAGTGATTATTTAAAGGGCTTGGTCGGAATCAAGAAACGGATGGAGAAAATCGAGTCATTGTTATGTATGATTACCCATGACGTTCGTATCATAGGAATTTGGGGCATGGGCGGCATAGGCAAAACGACCCTTGCTAGGGTTGTATTCGGCCAACTATCTTCTCCGTTTGAAGCTCATTGCTTTCTTGCAAATGTTAGGGAAGAATGGGAAAAAGGCCGAAAAGACGATTTGCAAAAGGAACTTTTCTCTAAACTATTAGAGGAAGATGATCCGTACAATGTCTGGAGTAGGCTCTCTAACAAAAAGGTGTTAATCGTTCTTGATGACGTGAATGATGAAGAGCAATTGGAATACTTGATCGGAGATTTCAATTCTTTTTTGGTCGTGGAAGTAGAATTATTGTGACAACAAGAGATAGGCAGATATTAAGGAGGTATGTCGGAGCTGATGATGATGCAATATACAAAGTCGAAGAGTTAAACAACCACGAAGCTCGCGAACTCTTAGATTTGAGTGCTCCTAAAGGAATTGTGTCCACAACTGGATTTATTGAGATGTCGAAATGGGTGGTAGACTGTGCTAAAGGCATTCCACTTGGCTTGAAAGTTTTGGGTAATTTCTTAATTCATTTTAAGGAAAATCAAAACTGGGAAAGCGGACTGAATGACCTAGAAGATGCTCTTGATAACAAAATTCAGAAGCTGTTGAAGGTAAGCTATGACGGACTGCAAGAAAAGGACCAACAGACATTTCTTGCTATCGCAAGTTTCTTTAATGGGGAAGACCGAGATTTTGTGGAAGAATTCTGGAGTGCTTGTGGTTTCTCGGCAAAAGCAATAATAGATAATCTCTGTGACAAATCTCTTCTGATTATCACTGACTCCAACAGATTGCAGATGAATGATTTGGTACAAAAAATGGGTAGGAAAATTGTGTTGTCCACTAAAGAGCTTGGCAAGCGTAGTTGGTTGTGGTCTGCTTCAGATGTCGTCGATGTTTTTAGAAAAAATACGGTACGCAACACATTGAGTTTCCTCTGAAAATTGCATTAACTTTCTTAAGAAAAATACTGAAACGACATCTCTTGAAAAAAAATATACTAAATTTAATTTCTAGCTTTTAGTAAATATATAAAGTTTTTGCTCATACTCTTTTCTTATTGTCAGGGAACTGGACAAATTCAAGGAATTTCCCTAGATACAAATTCAACTGATGTTTTTGAGAAGTTAGATCTCGATCCTGTTGTCTTCGAGAAAATGCAAAATCTTGTGTTTCTTAAAATCGTCGATGGGGAACCACATAAGCAACACTACTTTTCTCAAGATATATGGTCTCTTCCTCCAGCAATAAGGTATCTTGGTCATAAAGCCTTCGAAAACATGCATAATCTAGGGTTTAACAGATCCGTGGATGAGGTATCGCATAAGCTACACTTTCCTCAAGATATTAAGTCTCTTCCAACTACACTGAGGTGTCTGGAGTGGTGGAACTACCCTCTGAAATCTTTGCCATCAAATTTTGTACCACAGAATATTGTCGAGCTTAAAATGCCGCACAACAAACTGAGAAGCTATGGAGCGGGGTTCAGGTATATTAGATTTTGATACTTTTGTTTGTTAAAAGTATGTCTTTCCGTTGTCTTCTCTCTTCAGTTTATATTTAAAAAATAATAATAATAATCTATGTCATTACACATTCTAATTAATATTTACTCAATCATTGCAGAATCTTGGAAACTTGAAGCACATAGATTTGAGTTTCTCCTACCGTCTGAGTCAAATTCCGGATCTCTCTTGTGCTCCCAAACTTGAGAGTATAATTCTCGTATCTTGTTGGAGTTTAAATAGCGTTCCGCCACTCAAATTTCTAATTGTTGATGAGCATACTAGATCTGCAGAGCCTTGGAATTTCAAGCATGGAAGAAAGCATGGAACTCTTAATTTCGACGATTGCTCTGGTCTTAAATCTCTTCCAAATATTACAGGGAATATCAAATACATAAAATTGTGTTCCACTGCGGTAAAAGAATTGCCTTCATCAATTTCATCGCTTGAGAATCTTATTTCATTAGACCTCAGCGACTGCGAGCTCAAAAATCTTCCAAGCATCAAACGTCTTTATAGGTTGATTGAGTTACGGATTAGCGATTGCAAGAACCTTCAATCCATACCAGAGCTTCCTTTGTCTTTAGGACTTCTTGATGCGTGCGGATGCACATCACTGAAGACTGTTTCAAATTCGATCTCTAGACAAGTAGAAGGTTGTTGGAATGGCTATCAAGTTACGCCAGACATGGAATTTCTATTTGGCAATTGCTCCAAATTGGATCAGACTGCACGTATCCAAATTATGATTCAATCTCAGATCAGAATTTTGCGCACAGCAACTATATCGGCCTCACAATCTGAAGAAATGTCGCGAGTAAGTCTCTTGCTTCTGTTGTTTATATCAATTTGAAAAGAATTTCTCCGTCAAAAAATTGTGCCTTTGACTCCGATATCAATCTCGTTGCAGGTATTCTGTGGAAAGCCTTCTGTTAGTTGTTGTTTTCCGGGGGATGAAATACCGTATTGGTTCAGCAATCAAGAGGAGAGATCTTTGATAACTATTAAGCTTCCAACAAATTGGCATAAAAACAACTTCCTTGGTTTTGCTCTCTGTGTTGTTTCAAAATTTTCCCATCCGACAAGCTTGGCATCATCCCGTTTGTCTTCAATGCTAACGCCTCTGAAAAGAGTTTATACAGAATACCATTTTGAGGTTAAATGTGAAATCTCGTTTAGATCTAATCGTGGTGAAACTAGTCCCAGATTTCTTTGCCCGTTCCAGGACGAGTCTTCAGGAAGGAGAAGCTTTGTCAGAAGTCTTAGCTCAAGTCATGTGCTCATGTGGTACAAGTACGAGGACTATCATGAGTATCTTGATGCAACGGAGGTGTCATTTGAATTCCAAGTTTTGTTTAACAAACGTGATGTCTCTTATTATTGTGATGACTACATTAGAAGATGCGGGATCCATTTTCTATATCTCCAAGATGCGAAGGAATTTGGCATCATTGACAATGCCAAAACAAATGGACATCTTTGACAAAAAACGAAGCACATTATACCGAAAAGGAAATATCTGAAAATGAAAGAGGAAGAACGGAGTAGAGGAGAGAAATTTGAGAAATGCTCAATTCCTTCGTAAAGTTGAGAATGTAGTAATCCATATATCTAATTGGCACAATAGAATAAGAAACATTGTAACGCCCATTGAAATTAATCGTGATTAATTATGCTAAATTGGATTAATTAGTCTGCTTGAATGTGTTTAAAAATAATTAAACTACATTTAAAATAATATTTTCAAGGTTTTAAAAATATTTTGTGAAATTACATTTTTGCCCTTGCATTTTTTGAAAATTGCCAAAATACCCCAACCGGACGATCAAACCTTTTAACCGGTCAACTAGACACCTACAAATTCAGATAAATAGCCCTGTAGCCATCATGCCAATATTCCTGCTAGCCATCATGCCAATTTTGGCCTTCAACCGATTTCCTATCTTAGAGGGTTTCTCCTTCGTATATATAAACCTAACCTTCCAAGTTTTCCCTCGCTCTCCCCCTCTAGCTCTCTCTCTCCCTCTCTCATGTTTTGCTGAGCCTCTCCCTCACAAAAATTTTAAGAAAAACAGTAAGACCCCCAAAGCCCTAAACACTAAACTCTAAGCCTTTGGAATTTTCCAAGTTCATTTCCAACTTGTTTTATGTTTCAAAGAGCTTGAATTTCAGTTTTAAAAACTTTGTATTTGGTAGTTTTAGAAATTTGAATTCTGAATGAAATTTTGATTTATTTGATGAATCCTAGTTTGAAACTAATTATTTAGGCTTTGGGAATTGTTTATTTACTGTTTTGGTTATCTGGAGACGTTTGGAATTGGATTTGGAATTGTTTGCAGGTTGGGCGGAGGGCGGGAACTCGCTGTTTTGCGATGGTCTAGTCAATCGGACACCTTCTCTGGTCGACCGAACAGCCACGAACAGGACAGGAGGTTCTATCCTTGTCCGGTCAACCAAACCTCCCATATCGTTCAACGGGGTAAAGGCAAAACATCTGCAGGACCTTGTTTCAGTCCTATCAGGCCTATTTTACTATTATAAATTTAAATAATGTTGTTTTAAACCCTAAGCTGGATATGTTTAGTATACTTTAGCTTTGGCTTTTGTCTGATACTTAGGATATCTGTGTGATTTGATTTAAGGTTTGGTGACCGGAGCAAGAAGCCTCAGTGCTTGTGAAGTTATCGGTAGACTTATTTTGCTCTTGAGGTAGGATACCCAAACCTGTCTTTATAACTGTTGCTGTGAATTCCTAATTTTAAAAATCATTTTGAAAATCACATGATTTAAAAAATTTTATAAAAGGAGAGGATATATATGTATCAAACATTTTGCATCAAAAGTATATATATTCAGATACATTATTTTCGAGAGACTTATGAGAGATGTTTTGAGATTTGGGACAACAATCATCCAAGAATGTTAATTGAAATTTCAAACGTCATCTGATTACCTATTGGTGGTTGATAGTTTTGCTTGTGAGCCTTGTCGGACGCTGAGATAGTGTCTTACCGATCGGTTGGTTGTGTCAAGCTAGCACCTGTAAGTTACCTATTTATTTTATGCATCTGTCATTTATACATCATTTTTAATTCGTACTATTTTGGCCTTGCTTCATTTTTATCTACCCCAGCCGAACTCTTTTGAACTATTTATTTTAAAATGAGTTAATTGTATCCTACTGGGCCAGTAGCTCACTTTTTTTTAAACCTCCCCCCCCCCCCCCAAAGGAGGTGTTGTGAGTAGCGCCAATTAAGTGGGAGTAATACAAGGCCACAACGGTCCAGTGGTTACCTTTTTGTATTTTATTTTCATTCTTTTATTTTCATGGTCTGTAAATCTAAATACTTTCTCTCTGGACTGAGTTTGGATGTCTGTGTTTCATTTCTTGTTTTTGTTGTTTGTGTGATGATATAGGAGGTTGGATTTTTAAAACTTGTTTTTCATGTGAAAAACTTAGTATTTTAGGATGCCCATTGTTTTAATTAAAAAGCAACTTGACATTTTCTTAATATAAAATTGGTAGACTGTAGGACAAATACTCTGATATGTTTTCTAGAGGAAGGTTAAAATGGTAAATTTACTTAAGATCATGGGCGAATTTTGGAATATTATGTGTTTAATTTATTTGGTGATTTTAACTACGCATTTATTTTTAATTAAACCCCTCCACGTCACTATCTCCGTTTTCGGGTCGTGACAAAAATGCTAAAGGACTGTGACGTCCTAGAAATTCATAAACTTGATCCATGAACTATTATCATGGATTTCGTTCATTAATATACTTCAAATTAATTATTTTTATGAATATCAAATTTCAAGATCATAAGTGATTATATATGTATCATTAGTGATTTAACAATGTTGAGTTTATCTATTTAAATGAGAAATTACAAATACATAAAAGATGAGCTGAACGACATATAAATTTAAACGAAAAATTAAGTATGTCATATTAGAGGGATAAATATTATTTTTTGGGAAGAATCCTAATTTTTATTAATAGGTCAATTTAATGATCTTAGTATTTATTTTGGTCATATCAATAGTTAAGTTTTGAGAGTATGATAGGAAAATTAATGTGTCACATAAATAGAAGATGAGTGATTAAAATTTACTCTTAAAAAATCCAAAGTTGGAAGATTGATCAAGAATTGTGCTTAAATTTGAAATCAATGATGTAAATTTTATGTTAAAGAATCTTAGGCAAATCCATGGCCAAGCTTTGGATGATAAGTGACCAATGAGAGCTTAAGGTAAGAATTGGTGCATGTGATGGAAGATCCAATGGATGAGAATAAGGATGACAACTTTTGATCAATGGTGGAAAAATTGGAAGAAAGAAAAACAAAATGAAAATGAGAAAATAACCAAGTGGATCCGGATTTTTGTATCAAAAAGCAAGAAGAAATTTGAACAAATGAGAAAAAAGAAAGTAGTGCATGCATGCAACCTCATGTAAGAGATGGCATGATTTATTTGGCAAGTTGACCCAAAGAAGATACAAGTGAAAGTGACCCATTGTCTCCACTTTGTCGAACAAAATTTTCAACCCAACTCCCTCCCTTTAAGTGATAACAATGAAGGGGAGAGTCAGCAAAAAAATTTTCTAATTTTACCCCTCAAAATACAGCTCCTTGAAGGTAAATGTTGGCTGAAAACAAGCCCCTAACACCTCATTTTATTCTCACACAAGTTAAACTCAAAAACCCTAGCTTTTCTACCCACCACGAAGCTTAAAACTGAAAAAAGAACCACCAACACTATTCTCCATCTCCAACACCCCTCTAACACCCTCCTCCCTCCATTTTCAAGCTCTAAGCAACCCTGTTACCAAGTTCGAAGAAGTGTGAAACCGAGTAAGAGGACGTTTTACTAGAGTTAACCTAGTGGTATTCTTTGTGTTTTAGTCATTTTTGGAGAACTAAAGCATGATGTTTAGTTAGAATCTTAATTTTAGACTTCTTACCTAGGAAAACATTTTAAGAAGAATTTTGGAGGTCTAAGATCTTAAAGGATCCATAGAGCATTTCGGTAATATCTACGAACTTTGTTCCAGCTTGTAGTCGTTGTGGTAATATAGTATGCATTAGAAACTTTGGTATGAAAACTAAATTATATGATAAGATTCTACAGAGGAAAAACTTTATTTTAGGCTTTGGAATCACTTAGTTTGCTTTTGTATGTCTAAAGTTATGTGCATTTGAAGTTGTAACACAAAACTAGAGAGAAAATGAACCTCTGGGTACAATCTACCCACGGTTTTTATATACTCCAGACCCTTTCACCTTAAAATTTTGGATTATAAGTTATAGATCTAAAAACTAAATTCTTTAAGCTTTCCAACAAGGTAGCATACGCCTTGAACAGATAAATGTACAGTTTTTGGTGAATTTTACAAATTTGAACTATGAACCGAAAGTCTTTGCTGGAACCTTATACTAGCCACGGGTTTTGTATATTTTGGGGTTAGTAAACAATAATGTTTTATAAGATTGGTCTTATTATATGAAATAGACACTATAAACTTTCCAATGAAATATATTTTGCCCTATTTGGATTTGTAAGTGAATTATTATGATTTTTCTAAGTTTACCCATAAATCTGGATTTGTGGTTTATATGTGGGACCAATAGTAACAAAACATAACTTTATGATATGAAACGCTCAAACACTAAAGGAAAGAACTTTACCTCTGAAATGCTTAAGTTTTGAAATGAGATTTCATGCGTTTAAAACGGAAATGTACATAAATTTTAATAAATCACATAATATTGTATTGAAATATGGTAAACTGAGATTTTATCATAAGACACTTAGGAAAATGCCCAAATTAATATTTGAAACTCTTGAAATCTTGGAAAACAAATTATAAAGACAGAAACTAGATACATCAAGTTTTCTAACGAGTTATCAAGTGTCCAAAACGGGATTATATTCAAATTTAAATAAATCTTACAAATTAAAATCCTACACTGACAAAACTATTAAACATTAAAATGTGATTAAGGGTAAGTCATAACATATGTACATATTTAGTTATGAAATGAGTTGATATTAAGGGTATGATCAAATAATGTGAAAAACCCTTACTTTATAAAATTGAGTCAAGTTTTAAATGGACTAAAATAAAGTATATTAGAGGATTACTAGGCATTTACCAAGAGACTACCTTAACCCAACGAAATGATCATAACTAATGAGATTGGCCTTACAAGCCCAATATTAGATAAAAGGTATACACTTAGGTGACTCCTTGTCACCTTGAGTGATCAATTAATTAAGAAATAAATAAATAAATAAACTAATAAAGATTTGATAAAATATAATTATTCTAAAAAAGTTATTAATTAAATTAATTAATTATAAGAGTTAATAAGTGATAATTAACTGTGTACGAAAGATTATTATATTGAGTAACTATATTATTATAATATATGATTAATTAATCATTAATCATTGATATAATTGTTATTATAACTATGGGTAATTAATTAGATATTAATCAAACATTAATTATTAAAATAATCTAATTATTAATTATTAAAATGAGAATTAATAATTGATAAATATTATATAAGAAAGAATATTTAAGTAACATAATTAAATTATGAACGATATAATTATTAATTAATCAATTGAAATTATGTAAATTAATTATAATTACTCAACTAAATAAAGTAATAATTAACTACAACCAAATTAATTAGTTAATTAATTGATTAATCAATTGATTAATTAATAAATTAAATTAAATTAAGTAAAATTAAATTAATTAAATAATAATTATTAGAAATTTATTTTAACATTTAATAATTAATATGAATTAATTGTTAAGGTTAATTATGATATAAGTAAATTAAGCTCACTTTAGTTTATAAAATAAATAAATAAATAAATAAAGTAATATAACTATGATTCTATCTAATAATGAGATATTATTAAATCAGAACAATTTTTCAAATCTACGTAATAGCAAATACAACTCCGGAAGTTTAAGCATAGAAGACAAGTAAGTACAAACCTCACCTACAGCATGGAACAAAATATTTTTCATTGTTGATATTCTATGTTTTCTATGATTTGCCTTGATGAAATTATGAGTATATGAGCCATTTTTGTTACGTTAATTAAACATTTGACGTGCATAATTTCTCTTGTACTGATATGATTGACATGCCTCACATATATGTATATCATAATGATAGATGCATAGTGACATGTAAATCTACATATTGTCACAAATAATAAGAATGGGGCTAATAAAGATAGGATTAAGTGTCGTACCAACTTTTAATTAGTAAGAGGATATAATAAAAATGAAAGTTATAAGTTATGACCTTGAAAGTTGTTGGAAGGTCGTTCGTCCAACTCCCCATTGGTTGCGTACATATGGGTACGACATAGGGGTTCTTAAGTAGATAAGACATGTATATAATGAAGCATAATTGAACACAGATAAATCACATGCGTTTTTTAACATTTATGATGTTACATGCGATGATATGATTTTATGAAAATGTTTTATGGGATATTGTTTGTACTTGCTGAGTGAAAGCTCATATGTGTGTGTTCGTGCTATAGGTAATGTGGGTAAGCAGCCCGCTACTTAGATGTTTTAAGGACTGGTGAAGCTGAGTGGAAGTGATGAAGGAAAAGAGTAGGATACCACCACGACTTTAATTTCCGCATTTAGACTTCTTAAATTATTTGTATTAACTATATTTCTAATGTTTTTGGTACTACTAAACTAGAAGGAGTATTTTACGAAAAAAAGACTTTAAACTCTTTCATTTTAACTTACATGAAGTTATAGCTTCTTAAATATTATCTAAGTACGAATTTGAATAGGATATTTATTATCTAAAGGTTTTCAATTTCCTCAGTTAAAAATTCTAGTAAATTTATCTTTTATAGTACGAATATGGTTTATGTAAAAAAAAAAAAAAATTTTGTATTTTTGAAACCAAACATAAATAAGTATTAATACTAAATTAAATAAAAATAAGTAAACTGGTTAACGATCCGAAAATTCGGGACGTTACTGGGACACCACCAATGCTAAACACACCATTAATAGAATGCTAAACACATCAAACTTTGATCATCAAAAACTCATAAAATTTTTTCTATCTTTTTGCTCAAAAGGTCATATGCTTGACTAAGCAATCATTTTTGAGTCTTATAAAATCATAAGAACTCACAAAATTAAATAAAAACCCCCATCAGGCTTTTTCATGAATACCTTCACGGTGTAACTTAAATTCCTTAAAAAAAAAAAAAAAAAAAGAAACATAATATCGTAAAAAGTTAGTTATTACATTCGGGACGTTATAGGAACACCATCAGTGCTAAACACACCATTAATAGAATGCAGGTCTTATTTATGGATCCCACATCATTGGACCCACCTTATGTTAGTGAGTGGTGCTCAGTATCATTTAGCATTGTTCATTTAATAAGAGATTAGCTTGGACAATTCGACCGATTCAAATCAATTAACAGTAGAACACAACGAACTGTGACAAACGGAAAAAGGCTCTGCTACTCTGACCAAACAATGCTACTTGTACGGACAGTCAAGTGCCTTAACACTTTAGGATAATGTGAGTTTTGATCTTTAACTTTTTCTACTATACGATGTGCTATAAGCCAGAATCCTAGAATGTTAAAAGGGGTATAGATATTATTGAGTATAATTCACTAATAAAATGTAGATCCCACGATTTAAGTGTTAGAAAAATATGGAGAATAAACAACGAACAAATAAATTCAAGAAAATTATATTATGAAGGAATTACACCAAAATTACAACCTTAACCCGAAGTAAAGCAAAAAGGAAATTTGTCGAGGCACGTGAGTCACGCTTTCCTTAAAACAGATTCGTCCCCTCCGGTAAGTGCACGAGGCTTCAAATGGACGTCTATTTCCCAGGATACAACGACAACAGCGATAGTCTAGCACGATCGAAAACCGCTCTCGACGAACTTGAACCAACGTCTTCCCTCTATCACCAAATCTCAAGAACAGACTACAAAGAGAAAAGCAAGAGCAAGAAAACAAACGAAAAACAAGAGAAAAGAAACTAGAGCTCTCAGATTTTCTGAAGTGAGAAGTGTGAAAGTGTGAATTGAAGTGATTTTCAACCTTGTGGAGGCCTCCTTTTATAGGCACACGGAGGACCAATATTCAGATTTTGTTGGTTACAAAATCTAGTCTTGGAGGTTCAAAAATCCAGTCTCGGAGATAAGAAAATCCGGTCACGGAAGGCAAAAAAAATTTCGTTTTGAAATTTAAAATTCGGATTTGGAAGGTTAAATCCGGTTTTTGGAGGTTGAAAAAAAATCCGGAATTTGTTCCATGACTTGATTCGGATTTTTCTGTTGGAGAAAAAAAATTCAAAACAAAGCTCGCGCGGAGCAAGCTCGACGGACCGGCATTCGCGTCGCCCACGTCGTGCGGGCGCACACATTGGGCCCCCAACCCATCGGGCTGGGATTTGCCCCCCCCTGCGCCTGCACGTGAGAGAGCATCTTGGGTACACAAGCTTACCCAAGCTTAAAAGTGCAAATCCTTATAAACTCCATCAAGCTTCCATTCACATCCCATGTGGGACTCCACAATTTTTCCAACAAAAATCCTTTCCAATGGGCATACTTTGAGCATCAATTTCTCATTCACCCGAACCCCATTTTGGACGTATAAATATACGATTTCGATCTCCTCGCGACGGAGAACGCAAATCCACCAAGACCCGTCAATTTTGCCAAGTGGGTCCCATTCAAAATTAGACCCCAAAATGGCTCCTCCAAAATGGTTAACAACCATTTTTCCAACAATCCCCCACATGAATGAAAATTGACCAACGACGAGGGAAAACAAAAGACACTACACGGTGATAGAGTTCTACGGTTAACATCTGCATAGGATAGGTAGGCGTTAACCCTTGAACCTTCCCTTGTGAAAATATACTTTCTTTACTGGCTGATCAGTAGACACGATGTCCTTGAACTGTTCTGCCGTTTGTGTAAACGATAGTATACCTCACACAGATATTTTCCTGACACAGGTTCAGTTCTCATGGTTATGTCCATTTTGGCCATGGACATCGTCCTGGTTCTGCAAGAGTTTTTAAAGAATTGAGCCCTAGCAATTCTTCTTCGAAGCGGCCCCACTTCTCTCTCACATAGGTGATTTCTTAATCAAGAGTATCCCGCATTACTCCGCTCGGATTCCCGACGCTTAAGAATCATTAAAAGCATAGCTTAACCTATCTCGTACGGGTATCACTGTTTTCATCATAGGAATGAGCCGGGGGGTAACCCCCACAGTGATCCTACTCGGTCTATTCAGTTTAGTTGTCCCATTGAACCTAGTTCTTGGGATCTCCAGTCTCCTAGGTTGGGTTTCCACTGGTTCGACCTATTTTTCCGTGGGCTTAAGTCCCATTCCCCTTGATGATTTCTCAACTAGATCTCTATTTAACCCTTTGGTTAGCGGATCCGCAATATTTTCTTTTGACTTTACATAGTCAATTGTTATAATTCCAGTTGAGATTAATTGTCTAACGGTATTATGTCGACGACGAATGTGTCTTGACTTACCGTTATACATGGCATTTTGTGCCCTGCCTATAGCTGATTGACTATCACTATGTATGCTTATGGCAGGCACAGGTTTCGGCCATTCTGGAATATCTTCTAAGAACTGTCGTAGCCATTCAGCTTCTTCTCCGCTTTTATCTAAAGCAACAAACTCAGATTCCATAGTGGATCTGGTTATAACTGTCTGCTTAGAAGATTTCCATGATACTGCTGCACCTCCCAAAGTGAATACATATCCACTAGTGGCTTTAGAATCCTGTATATCAGATATCCAGCTTGCATCTGAATATCCTTCTAGAACAGCAGGAAATCTAGTATAATGCAGCCCATAGTCACGAGTATAACGTAAGTACCTGAGTACTCTAACAATTGCTTTCCAGTGGTCGGCCCCTGGATTACTCGTGAATCTACTCAAACAACTCACAGTGAAAGCAATGTCTGGTCTTGTACAACTCATTAAGTACATCAGACTCCCTATCACTCTTGCATACTCCACTTGAGATATGCTATCTCCTCTATTCTTGGACAGATGTTGATTTACATCAATTGGAGTTCTGGCCACTCCAGAATCATCTTTGTTGAATTTATCGAGTATCTTGTCCACATAGTGTGACTGACTTAATATAAGACCATCAGGTGATCTTATAATTTTAATTCCCAAAATTACATCGGCCAGTCCCATGTCTTTCATGTCAAATCTTGAATTTAACATATCCTTGGTAGATTTGATCATCCGATCATTGCTACCTGTGATTAGTATGTCATCTACATACAGACAGAGTATGACATATCCGTTATCTGTGTTTTTGACATAAACACACTTGTCACACTCATTGATTTTGAACCCATTTGTCATCATGACACTATCAAATTTTTCGTGCCATTGTTTGGGGGCTTGCTTAAGTCCATACAAGGATTTCACAAGTTTGCAGACTTTCTTTTCTTGTCCTGGAGCTATACAACCCTCGGGTTGTTCCATATAAATTTCTTCTTCAAGATCTCCATTAAGAAAAGCTGTCTTTACGTCCATCTGATGGACTTCAAGATTCCGCAGTGCGGCAATCGCCAAAATCATTCTTATTGAGGTTATTCTCGTCACGGGAGAATATGTGTCAAAGTAATCAAGGCCTTCTCGTTGTCTATATCCTTTTATTACAAGTCTGGCCTTATACTTATCAATTGTTCCATCTGCCTTCATTTTCCGTTTGAAAATCCACCTAGAACCTAATGGTTTACTTCCCGGAGGAAGATCCACTAGTTCCCAAGTATGGTTATGCATGATGGAATCAATTTCACTCTTTATGGCTTCTTTCCATAAATGACCCTCAGTTGAGCTTATTGCTTCTTTATACGTTTGAGGTTCGCCTCTAGCATATAGGTCAGAAAATCAGGTCCAAATGATTTTTCTGTCCTTGCCCTTTTGCTTCGTCTAAACTCTTCTTCCTCTTCCTCATTTTCATAATTTGACTCTTGGTCTTGACTATTCTCTTCAATAGTCTCACGAATTCGTTTAGACGAACTTGGAACATCTTCCTTGGAATTACAAGGAAATACATGTTCAAAGAACGATGCATTCCTAGATTCCATTATCGTGTTCTTGTGTATGTCAGGGTTTTTAGATTCATGCACAAGGAACCGATATGCACTACTGTTTTGGGCATAGCCAATAAAGATGCAATCAACCGTTTTAGGACCTATTTTCATCTTCTTTGGCCCGGGTGCTAATACTTTGGCAAGACAACCCCATACTCTTAAGTATTTATAGGAAGGCTTCCTTCCTTTCCATAATTCGTATGGGGTTTTATCCTCCTTTTTCCGGGGAATCTTATTTAAAAGATAGTTAGCCGACAAAATGGCTTCCCCCCACATGTTCTGTGGCAACCCAGAACTTAACAACATTGCATTCATCATATCCTTTAAGGTACGATTCTTGCGTTCAGCCACTCCATTTGACTGAGGAGAATAAGGTGGCGTGACCTCATGAATAATACCATGTTGTGAACAAAATTCACCAAATGGTTCTACATATTCACCACCACGGTCACTTCTTACCATCTTAATTTCTTATTAAGTTGGTTCTCAACTTCTTGCTTATAAAGAACAAATTTCTCTATAGCCTCATCTTTGCTTTTAAGCAAATACACATAGCAATATTTTGTGCTATCATCGATAAAAGTAATAAAATACTTGTTACCACCTCTTGTTTGAACAAATTTTAAGTCACAAACATCGCTATGAATTAATTCAAGTGGTTCAGTATTCCTTTCAATTGTTTGAAATGATGATCTTATTTGTTTTGCCTCAACACAAGTTTCACACTTATGTTTTGAATCAATTTCAAAAGTGGGTATGTGATCCAAGTTAATTAATCTACGCAATGTATCAAAATTAACATGTCCTAGTCTACCATGCCATAAATTAGAAGACTCAAGCATATAAGTGGAAGACTTTTCATTCTTATTAATAGAATTGGGCTTAACAGCCATTACATTCATTTTCCACATGCCATTTTTCACATAGCCCTTTCCCACGTACATTCCGTACTTAGACAAAACTATTTTCTGGGCCTCAAAAACCATCTTGAAGCCATGCATGCTCATCATTGTTCCGGAAATCAGGTTCTTCCGGATTTCAGGCACATACAGCACGTTGTGCAGCTTCACTTCCTTTCCGGATGTCATCTTCAGGAATACAGTCCCTTGACCCTTGATCTCAGAAGTTGCAGAGTTGCCCATATACAGCTTCTCCCCAGTTTCCAAAGGAACTAGACCAGTAAATGCAGCTCTATCCGAACAGACATGTCGGGTGGCACCAGTATCAAGCCACCATTCCTTTGGATTGGAATCCACCATGTTGACTTCAGACACCACAGCTGAAAGACTGATATCGGATACCTCTTGGGAGATGGCATCCACCACATTAGCCTCCTTCTTCTTGTTTCTTTTCGGCAATCTGCAATCAGCCGACTTGTGACCCATTTTGTCACAATTGAAACACTTTCCTTGGAATTTCTGCTTCTTTGAAATTCCACCTTTCGGTCCCAGTTTAGACCCCGGCTTTTTGTTCTTGTGACCATGCTCCACTACATTTGCCTTAGCGGACTTGGCAGCAAGGTTGTTGGAGAGCTTCTTCTCCGAGCCTCTATTATCTTCCTCAATGCGCAGTCTCACAATGAGGTCTTCCACATTCATTTCCTTCCTCTTGTGCTTCAAATAGTTCTTGAAGTCTTTCCACGCGGGGGGCAGTTTCTCTATAATCGCAGCTACCTGGAAAGACTCACTAATAACCATTCCTTCAGTATGAATTCCGTGAATGATTAATTGCAGCTCTTGAACTTGACTGATGACGGTCTTGGAATCCACCATCTGAAAGTTCATGAACTGTCCCACCAAGAACTTTTTAGCACCTGCATCTTCAGACTTGTACTTTCGATCCAAGGACTCCCACAGTTCCTTAGCCGAGCCTTTCATGCTATACACACTGTAAAGCGAATCAGACAAGCCATTCAGAATGTAATTCCGACACAGGAAATCAGAATGCTTCCAAGCATCAACAGCATGCACCACTTGTGCATCTGTCTCATCCTCCTTCATCATAGGAGGATCCTCTTTCAAGAATCTCGCAAGATTCAGAGTGGTCGATAGAACAACATCTTCTGTTGCCACGTCTTAAAATTCACACCGGTGAATTTATCCAGCTTCTCATTATGATTAACCGAAACAGAGACCGCCATAGGCTGTGTTGAAGACGAGGCTACCCGAGGTGATGGTTGTGTCGAAGACGAGGCTCCCTGAGGGGATGGCGCTGGTGTCACAGATGGATTCTCCGTTGGCACGAGGTTCATGTTGTCAGCCATTCCTTAAAAACAAACCACAATATTAGAATCAAATTCTAATCAACAATATAGCAAATAATTCAAAACCAATTAAATAAAGCTATAAGCACATATAGCTAATAATATATATATATATATAAACGTAATTTAAAGAAAACGTTATATAAGTAAATGATATATATATATATTTTCCTTTTTCCAAAGAAAACGTTATATATAAAACAAACGTTTACAAAACTAACATATAAAGAAAACGTTTATAAAATACCGTTATATATATATATATAAAACTTGAAATTAATAAAGTTTGCAAAAATAAACTTATATATATATAAAATATATACGGACTAACGAAATTTTTTTTTCTAAAAAAATAAACAACCGCATATATATATAAACTGTAGAAAAAAAATATAAGCAATTCCCACCGAATGCGAACAACCTGTCCGTCGTCTATGGATCGATCTGTTTTAAGATTGTTAGAAAAATATGGAGAATAAACAACGAACAAATAAATTCAAGAAAATTATATTAGGAAGGAATTACACCAAAATTACAACCTTAACCCGAAGTAAAGCAAAAAGGAAATTTGTCGAGGCACGTGAGTCACGCTTTCCTTAAAACAGATTCGTCCCCTCCGGTAAGTGCACGAGGCTTCAAATGGACGTCTATTTCCCAGGATACAACGACAACAGCGATAGTCTAGCACGATCGAAAACCGCTCTCGACGAACTTGAACCAACGTCTTCCCTCTATCACCAAATCTCAAGAACAGACTACAAAGAGAAAAACAAGAGCAAGAAAACAAACGAAAAACAAGAGAAAAGAAACTAGAGCTCTCAGATTTTCTGAAGTGAGAAGTGTGAAAGTGTGAATTGAAGTGATTTTCAACCTTGTGGAGGCCTCCTTTTATAGGCACACGGAGGACCAATATTCAGATTTTGAAGGTTAAATCCGGTTTTTGGAGGTTAAAAAAAAATCCGGAATTTGTTCCATGACTTGATTCGGATTTTTCTGTTGGAGAAAAAAAATTCAGAACAAAGCTCGCGCGGAGCAAGCTCGACGGACCGGCATTCGCGTCGTGCGGGCGCACACATTGGGCCCCCAACCCATCGGGCTGGGATTTGCCCCCCCCTGCGCCTGCGCGTGAGAGAGCATCTTAGGTACACAAGCTTACCCAAGCTTAAAAGTGCAAATCCTTATAAACTCCATCAAGCTTCCATTCACATCCCATGTGGGACTTCACAATTTTTTTTTCCAACAAAAATCCTTTCCAATGGGCATACTTTGAGCATCAATTTCTCATTCACCCGAACCCCATTTTGGACGTATAAATATACGATTTCGATCTCCTCGCGACGGAGAACGCAAATCCACCAAGACCCGTCAATTTTGCCAAGTGGGTCCCATTCAAAATTAGACCCCAAAATGGCTCCTCCAAAATGGTTAACAACCATTTTTCCAACATTAAGGTCCACCGATGGAGCCTACAGTAATGGTGATGTTTAGCAGAGGTGATGTCCAAAATAATTTTCATTTAGATAGCATTTAGGTAATGAATCTGGATTCTTATTTTGAAATCCAAACATGTCCTTTTCTTTTTTTTTTTTTTTTTTCCTCTCTCCTTGAACACACAATTCTAGCTTGAACCAAAAAAAAATGTTTGAAATTTTCATTCCTGCCTCATTGCATCAACACCTTAAATTATGAAATATGGCCTTCTTTGGAGTCTTTATTCTTGTGTTTCCTCGTTATTTAAGTATGAAATTTCACTCTTGATACCAATTTTTGCAAGGGCTTGTGTATAATTGGGGATAAAGTTGGGATTTCAGGGTCGGTTGAGGAAGAAAAGGGAAGAGTAAATTTCTGTGTTAGCACATGATCACTCTAAAGTTCTCCAACAAATAAAATGGCATCGTTGACGCTATCAATACACGAGAAGGAGAAATGGTATATCAGTTTGTATAATTAAAATCCACTTTAAATTATTGATATTAAAGCTAGCTAGATACTTTTAAGCTGTAATGCTCCTTTCAAGCTAGCAGCTCGACAAAGAATGTTAACTAATTAAAAATATCAAACTTAACTGAACTAAATACTATGCAGTCGAAAAAATTCCCTTTATTATCAAGACAAATGTTATCCTTAAAGTATGAAATCTCACATCTTAAAAATCCTAATCTTATAATGGGACTCTACAAGCTCTGGCTTAGTCAACCTCCGGAATCTCCCTACAAATTATATCACAAGAACCATATAAACAAAGCTAAAGTAAGTATACTGTATAATTTTTTCACATTAAAATACTTCTCATTAACCTTAGCTTAGGATCCTCTAGTATAATATTAATCTCATATCATTATTGCTTTTCTATATGGCCCATTTCTTGAAGCTCTTTTATCGAGAGTTGGGCCCTTTAATCTTTATCTCAGTTGGCTATAATAAACACAGGATTTCACATGTAAAAAAAAAAAAAAAGATTTCTTTAAACATTTTTAAAGCATGATAATAATAACAATAACATGTATCGAAAACATGCTTTAAAAATATATTATTGTTCAAGTGATATGGTAGAAGATATGAAGATTAGCTGCTTGTTTGAGAGTAGAATTCTCTCTATTTTCTTTTTTCATTTTTTTTTTCTTCCTCACGTTCTCTTATCTGTTTTATCTCACTTTTTTACGTTTCTTTGAAATGTGCTGAGGACAACCATTTATATAGACATCAGGTACAAGATCACTTGGTTAATAATCTAGCCTCCTTAACTATATCATCTTATGCCAACTAAACGAAATTACAAACTCATTCATGGTAGCTATTCTAGCTTGACATGGCAGGCCATAAATGCATATCAACAAGCCTAGTAGTTTAGGTTCATACGTGACACTCTAATATATATCTATTCTACTCCTTAAAAGAGGCGATGACTCTTTTTGTCCCCACTTCCCTGCTTAACAAGTGACAGCCACGTGCAATCACGGACTCACGTTGGAGTCAATGAAATCACGTGCCCCCCCTAAAAAAGCTCTCCACTAAAAAAACTTAAAAAAAAAAAAAAAAAACCCTATACATTTGTGAGTTTTCAACCTATCAATGGGTGGGCATGTTGTCATTGGACCTCTTATAAGCTAGCTGGACTTTATTAGAATTTTGCTTAAACCCAATTGGACTCCTTTTTGTAATTTCAGTTCCTTTTTCTTTTTCCTGAATTTTCTTTATTAGTATGCTTGTAGCAAATCTGTCCATTCCCCTACTTCTATTCTCTTTTTTCTCCCATTCTTTCATTTGTTTCTCTTCCTTTTCTCTTCGTTCTCATTTTATTTTACTTTCTTTATCTATTTTGTCTCTACTTTTCAGAGACCAACCCACCGTCATTTTTTTTAATAACCACAATTAGCACCTTGAGAGATATAAACATTTATGCATATTCTAAAATGTTGAGAAATTTATAAGCTTTTTTAATAATTTTATTTTAGGAGAAAAGGTTCAATGGTCATATAGTTATTTTATTTTATTTATTTTTTACTTGCAAAATATTGTTTTGAAACATGCATGATACTCAATTAAATAATATCATTACAAGATATTTGAATTTTTTTAATTCTGATTTTATATGGTTTTTCTTTTATTAGTTTAGGTGTTATCTGTGCTCCTACTGAATTTAAATTCTGAATCCGTTATTGGCCGTGTGGTTACCATGTCATCACTACATAGTGACTACATCATTGTCATATTTTTTTTTCTTTTTTTGCTTTGCTTTGCTTGTATATTTAACACACGAATCATACAATTAGTGTCTAAGAAAAGTGGCGTGGATTTTCTTCAAAAATCGACAACAAAGGGCTTAGCCAAGTAGCCTATAACTTAATATTATTTTCTAGACTTATAAATTAAACTAGTTAGTGATATACTTTCTGTTTCTCCAAAACTAAGCTAGTAGCCCATTTCATGGCATATTACATAAGCTTATTAGAACATGCTTTTCAGCAAGCCTCTCAACTTTTGGTTTGACTATACTCTTTGAAAATGCTAATTAAGTGGCCAGCCGTGTGCATGGGATATAATATCGATTCAGTTTAATATTTTCTTTTCCATTTCTTCCCCTTGTGAAAGAAGCAGAGTATATTTTTGTTATCATAGTAAACACCGATTTTCAAACTTTTCTATTCAGATTAGCATCCGATTAATTAGTAAATTAAAAAAAATTGAATGCGTACATATGTCTATTTGTGACTCTGAATCCATAACAAAAAATATATCCGCCACATTACAGTTCTGAGTGTTGTTCAATTTCTTTCAATTGATACTTTGATATAGATATTGTACTTATATTTCTGAGTGTTGTTCCCATAACAGTTTTAACTGCTTCAATTGTAAAGAAATCTAAATTGAAATTTTTGATTGAGTTGAGTTTGAGTTTTAAGCGCTGAGTTTAGGAACAAAAGTGTACAGAGAAAATTGCTGCCCAGGGGTATCATAGACTCGAAATCTCGTACTAATTGTCTCGCCGTTTCTTGGAAAATATGAAATAAAATTCATCTTTCAATTTGCCTCTAGGGGAACAGATATCAAATGGGATTCATACTGATTAAACAGAGTGTTGTTGAAATTATTTTATTTTATTTTTGCAAATTCCTGGTAATATTTCTGAACAATTAGTAGAGCTTTGAAAATCACTTCAGGGAACAACAAACGTACAAGAATGAAGAGGAGATATTTATGTTCGACAAAATTTGTTACACCAAGATGAAAATTAAGTTAAATATGTCCAGAAAATTTAATTAATTCGATCAGTATTTGGCAATTTTCTTAATTTTATACTTATACAAATTTAGCAATTTCTTATATTTTGTGTCTTCATGAATAGTGGAAAGATTCTCATGTTTATTAGTAAGTATCCGATTGGTACATTGATTCAAAGCAATGTGATCCGAGTCCAATCGTGAATTTGGACATGAATCGGTGTTTTGAAGAGAGAAAAAATAAATGGAGTTCGGACTCATATGAATTGAATTTAAATTAGATTATATGAGTTTGAACTCATATGCCAAAAACGGATTAATGTTTCATCTTCTCATGGATCCTTTCTGACGTAGCGGAAGCTTATAGGAAAGACGAAAAACCTCACAAAAACTCAAACTTGTTGATTTGTTCACAAATGTCAAGAAAGAGAAAATACTGAGTCGAAAACTCAAGAGAATAATTCTATTGCAATCACCCCTGGCCAAAAGGCTTACAATGCTTTAAATAATATCCTCCTAAAATAAATCGGAATAGTAACTAGATAATGGTTTTTAAAAAAAAAAAATTTGTTTTTTCAAAATTGAAAAAAAAAAAAAAAAAGTTCAGGTAACGACAGAAATTGAAAGTCAAAAACAACAAGAAATTGCCTATTTCAGAAATTGAAAGTCAAAAAACGGGAAATTGCCTATTTGCCATAATATTTTTCAAATATTATTACACAACCAATTACTGGAAGAACCCCCTGCAATTAAAGGACCTATATTTCGTCAGGACTATTGTTTCTCTATCTGTATTGCCCTTTGATGCGCTTCAGAAACGTCACATGTAATAACTGAAATTTTTACAGACTCATGATTTCTTATATATAAAGAAATTTAAGTCCGTACTAAGTGTTTAAGTAAGCTTATTTAAGTATTTAAAATCTTCAGATCATAACTTGACTCAGTGAAATTATTACAATGTTAAATTACACTATTCATGCTAACACTATAGAAAAATATTGAAACTACGAAATTTCCTATTTATTATCACAAAATTCATATTTCTATCAGAACATGGTGTTACCCAAACTTAATCCGTTTTCGATAGACAGTTAAGCCTAGAACTTTTTCGTACATTACAGTAACAAGAGCTACAACTCAAGGGGAATTTGTATGGTTAATCTTTTTTTTTTTTTTTTTTTAATTTTCTTGTTTTGCAAGCGCTTATGGTTGGATTTTTGGAACTTCTTTATTTCTGTAATTTTTTTTCTTTTTATTAATAATTAGAATACTGTAATTTTTTTTTCTTTTTATTAATAATTAGAATAAAGTTTGATGCACGTACATAGGACAAATTATTTTTTGGGTATCCAACTCAAACCATGGATCAAATCCGCTCTTATGACAGGTCGGTACTACATACAAGAAAACTTGCTTGATTTACTATATGAAAACTTGTTCTTGACCTAATCATACTTGAAAACTTAATATTAATTGTTTCTTATTTGAAAACTTGATCTTGTTCTTATCATGTGATTGATTATTAGTGAGCATGCTTTCATGATGTCACAATAATAATACTAATCAGAACATAAAGCTTATATGCGTCATATAAATCAATGCATGATTTTTGGAAAATATGTAAAATAGTACCAATATTTTTTTGTCAATATTGTAGGCAGGATTGTACTTACAAGCTATCCTACGCTCTTGTCTTAGCGTACCAAAAGGCAAAATATTTATTTGATTTTACGTATAATTAATGTGTCGATGTAGTGATTTTACCATATAGTACGCTGGAATAAGGTATTTAATACTTCTCTGAAATGTGTTGAAGATCGCGAGATCCCAAAATCACATTATAATTAAATTTATGGAATGCTTTTATCTTTTAGTTGCTCTTTAATTATTATTTCTTGCATCCTTTTTTTCCTTTTTGTTTCGAGTGGAAAACAAAAATAAAAACAAGTTTCTCTTTTCTATTAACCATGGAACCGATTAATATTGTTTAGATGAAATATGACGTGTTTACTAAACCAATGATTTGAAATGCTCTCTAGACACTCAAACTTGGTGACATTCTTTGAGCATATATATAATTTATCACTACTCAGTGAAAAGTTTTCCCAATTTGCACACACACACACACACATATATATATATATGATAAGTGAACAAAAATGCAATTATGTTCAAGTCATTTATTAAGCAATTTAAAATTAAATTAGACATTTTTCATCATTTTAATTCAAAATAATTTATTTTAGAAATGTTTAATTTTAACTCATAATCTCTATCTCTTTGTCTGGAGTTTATTTTTCTTTCTTTCTTTTTATTTTATTTCTATTTTTCCTTTTCCTTTTCCTTTTTTTTTTTTCTCTCATTTCTTCCGCAGGTGTAGCCACTGCTGTAGCTCCTTCCCTGTGCGCGTGATGCCAACCCAAACTGCCAAGCCCGCAAGAATTCTCAACCAAGCCCACGCAAATATGGTGCCTGCTCTAGTTTAGGCCATCCATTTCCTCCAACTGGTTTACCTCGAGTCTCCACTCAATTTACCAGCTTGACAACATGATTTTTAGGCCAAAAATCTCTCTTTAGATGCTGGACATTGAGGCTTATAAAAGCAAGGCTGTGCAACAAGCATGATACGTTTTTCTCACAAATTTTTGGCTGAGTTTGGAGTGTAATTTTCTTCTCCTTGCATTTTCATCTCACGTTTTCTTCTCAGAATTTTGTGAGATGAATTATAAGCTAGGTTAGACATGTTGGTGAGGCTAGTGATGATCTCATGTGTGAAATAATCCAATTTGAGTTTGATTTTGTTTTGGTTTGTAAAGATTATATATTTTAGTGGATTGAATTTCTTCATCTCATTTTTCTATTGAAAATATTTTGTGCCAATCTTTTATATAAATTCATTTATGCTTTGTTTATGTAATATTGTTACATTCTATTTTGATAAAGATTAATTTTATGAGTTGTCTTTTACTGTAATTTGCTAGAAACAGTATTTTGTCGATATTGGATAACTTATAACGATAAATCCGATTAGTTTCAACATAAAAATTTAATCCACCGAAACAATTTTGTTATTTTTGTTGATATTTAATTTCATATTTTCCGGTTGTTCGTTTGGGATATGAAGCATACAATTGAGTCATAAATCGAAGATTAAATTCAAATTGGAAAACGAAGCATATGAAAGATTCACGACACCTTACCTAATTTATTATTGAATTTTCATCTACCTAAATTTTATCTTTTTCATATTTTGTTTATTCTTTCTATCACAAAAATCCTCCAAAAATATCTTCACTTTTCATTATTTTATTTCCTTGCCTTTTTAATGTTTAATTCTACTAATATTATTTGTTTTTGTTGTTGCCTCCCTGTGGATACGATCACCCGATCTGTACTACAATAAACCGCTTTGCAAGTGCATCTTTGGGGTTAATCAATATATATTTCGATAATTCTATATTCGGTGCAAATTTTGTTTCTTGCTTTCTAATTTTTTTATTTGTTTAATTAACAAAGAGTAATAATATTTTGTTAACGTCAAAGACTTGATTAGATTAGATTAGCGTCTCCTTTGCATTGCTTGTCCCAGCACGCACGCCATGTTAGCATAACTGTTCCAAGATGAAGATTGGCCACGAGTGAAAGCTACTTTTATAACTCGCGTGTATTAAATAAATTTTTAAAAAAAGGTGGTAACTTAATTTCCGTAAACCAAAAGACAATTCCTCTTTTTTTTTTTTTTTTTTTTTCAAAGACCCTATAAAAAAAGTCATTGGAACAACATAAAAAGTTTTGCAAACATAAGTGCTGTACATTGCATGTTGTGCTTGTGGCTCTTTGTTTATCCTGTTCACTGAAAGATGTTCCTTTTATTTTTCTTAATTAAAGGGAGAAAAAAAATGATATTCTTTTGGGTTTATGTTAATAAGAAAAAAAAAAAAAAAAAAAGATGTCCTTCTAATGGTATCGATTGTAAAATAAAGTAATTAAACAAAAAGACCAAAAAAAAAAAGGAAGTTTCCGGATTAGGCCACCGAGCATCGTTAGCCTGTGGTTTGCTTCTTCTTTTTTTTTTTTTTTTCCTTCTTCTCTCTCTCTTTAATTATAAAATTTTAATAATTAGGGAGGTCCTGAAACTAAGCCTACGTTGGAAAATAGATCATATGTTTGACTTTATTTATCCTTAGTTGTCCTTCTGAGGACAAAGATAGTTAAGTACTGGTTTGTAATCTCTGAAATTTACATTGTAATTGGAATCCCAGGGCCCAAGGGATCTGGCGTGCACGGGAATCGCCAAACGGAGAGAGACCCAAGTCAAAGTTAACTATTATAATATTGTCAATATGTGCTGTGAAAGCCATGTTTCTCCTTAAAAGGTAACCTTAGTTGAAAGATCCTTGTCCAACATTTTTAAACTGATCATTAATAAACACGCACACACACACAACCACACATATATTTGTAATTCACCAGTCATATAACAATAGGACAATTTTATAATTGCTAACTAATGCATATCTATTATTGTTTGTGACGTTAACATTATAGGGGATCCAGTTTTTATCTCTTGCGATGATGTGTTGATAAATCCGCCTAAATATTTTGCGATTATTTACCAGGCGTAGCGCTATTCCTTGATAAGGAAGAAATCTATAGATAATAATAATTGATACAAATTTATGCCAAATTGTTTATTACCCCAAAAAAAGAAAAAAAAAACATGGATACAAAAAATTTTATTGAATTTGTTGGAAACACAATAGACTCATCACCACGAAAGGGCGCCTTGAAAAGCTCCCATTGTAGCTTCAACTTTTGCAATACAAATCACACGATAATTTCATTCAAACATATACAGTTGCAAAAATTAATAGTAATAATAATAATCAGCCACCATTTGAGAACAAAAAGCCGAAAGTAAATAAAGTGAAAAGCACTTTGCAAAGAATCAGTAGTTGACAAGAGCACAAGTCTTCCTTATTTCACCAGCCTTACGTGTAAGGACTCCGATCTGACTCATCTTCACCATTGATTCAGCAAAGTCCTGTGCAAAGGTGGATCCATGTGTGGTTGCCTGGAGTCTCACATAGGCGCTTGTCTCGGGGTCGTTAAGGAGAGCTGCATCAGACACCAATAGGCCTCTTTTTTTGGCCACAAGATTGTAGTAATCTTCGTCGAAGGTTTTGAAGCTCCCGGGGTCCATCTCGACGAATGAAGTGCTGTCATTAGGCTTGCATTTCTTCCTCAAGTTGGCAGCATAGCGCAGGTCCAAAGTTGGGTCTGTGTCGCCTTTGCCGGTGAAGTTGTACAAGCGGCTTGCGAAGGTAACGCAGAGAGCTGTCCCAATGGTGTGTCCTCCTAAAATCACAAATTGGAACATAGTACTAAAAGAAGGGTAAAGGGAGAGTAGTAAATTTGTTAAGAAAATTTATTTTCAAGTTTTTACCTGATAGAACGGCTAGGTCTTTATTATTTAAACCCCTTGAGGCAAACCCCTGCTGAAGTTGTGTTATGTTAGCAAAAGGAGAGGGCAAGTTTGTTAAGGCCTCAGAGGCTAAGGACACTCTTCCATCTCTTCGTCCCGTGGGAACGTCCCAGTACGGTCCATTTATCTGAAATTCAACATTAATATATATATATATATATAGGTTCATGAACTTGGCAAACCGTTACACGAATTTTCATCAAATTACGGAGAATAGTTTATAATATGCTACCGTTGCCACGGCATCTCTGGCTACCAATGCCAGGATATCAGCACAAGAAACAACGCCAGGGCATGTCTTTTCTAATGCAGATTTTGCAGCATCGATGACTTGGTATCCTCTTAGCCTCAGGTTGGGAAACGCCGCTTTCTCCGCTTGGTTCGTCTTTGTGGAATCCAATAGTATAGAACCATCACATCCCTGCACGAATAGAACATATTATTAGGGCCTGAGCTTCTGATCATAGATCATTCCTCAAGTTCTTTCATTGTCCTGTGACACAAGTAAGCTAAATCGCCTGTCGATGAGTTGGTTAATAACTATTGGATAATTATAGCACAAATATTTTTGCATACACATCAATGCCTACGAGTCCAAATTTATTATCCTCCACTTAAATATGGACACATCATCGAAATTTTACATAGCATGTAATTAAAGATGTACATCTCACTCAAAGTCAAAGGCTTTAAAAAATTAAAAATTAAAAATTAAAAAACCTTATGACTACACACATATTATCATTTATTACTATCACGACGTGTAACAAATATGAACACAATTGTTGCATAACAAATATGAACACAATTGTTGCATGACTAAAATGTATAGTACCGGAGTTAAGATCGCATCACCAATAGCGAAAGGTAGATCGAGTTTCTAGTACTTTTATAATCCGTTTCTTTTCATTCAAAATATATACTAGGCAAAGAAAAACAATGTCATTTCTGTGTTTTGAAGGACGTACCCGGACAAAACAATCATGAAAATGCATCCTTAAGAGAGGAGCAGCAAGAGTTGGAGATCGAGAAACGAATCGACGAGTCGTGTCTGCAATTATAGTCTCCGCAGCCGGACAAGTGTACTTGTAAAACCCCACTTTCAAGCCCTGTCCGTTGTAGCTCTGAACCGCAGAAAGAGCAATCAGGAGCTGAAGAAGCACAACAGGCACAAGTTTATTGTGACTGGCCATTGTTAATGTCTTTAAAGCGGTGAGATGATCATAAGGGACTATGTGCCTGGTTCTTATAGCTAACCTTGTGCCTTTGAATTTTTCATCAAAAGAATCTGTGACTTTTTCTTTTTCTTTTTTTTTTTTTTTTTTGATAACTTGTATGGCTCAAGTTGGTACTTCTTTGGTACCTAACAAGCTGGCGTCCTTTGGTCTTAGCAAAGGAACAGTTGACTTCCATTGGAATATGAATTTTAAAAAGAGAAAAACAGGAATTATTTTCTGTCAGTAGTATTATTTGCTACCTGCAACTTTTACTTCCAAAGTTGATCCATGTCTTACTAACGGAACTTTTATCATTGTGGATAATCTACCCTTACCGCCGTAGTTAGATTTGATCAAAATCACATCATGAATAATGAACAATTATTTAAAACAGACAGCATCTTATACAAATTTAATAATTCAAAACAAAGCCCTATTTGGGTATGTAAAATTCTCATATACTAAGCCCATTTTTGGTTGGTGCATGGGTTTGGATTTTAAAATTTGGTTTAAATTGAGTTAAGCATTTGGTGAGGTATTTGAATTGTTGAAGTTAAAAAGTGAAAAAAAAAAAAAAAAAAAAAACTTGGAATGTGTTCGGGGAAAAAAAAAAACACCAATATGGAGTTTATTTCGTCCATCTTAAAATTCTATGCAATTAAAAAAAATCATCTCATTTGGACTTATATATGTAAAGTTATAAACTTTTAAAGTTTATGTTATAAAACTATAATAGTAACTGTGAATAATGAAACTGATGTTAAATTTTTAGGAAAATAAAAATAAAAAAACAAAAATTCAATTGTAATCTGTGAACCAAACCGGAGTACCAAGTAGGGGCTAAAACTAGTTTTTCATTTTGCAAAGCCAATAAACTAATGTATGAAGGTTTTCAGGCATAAGCACTAGAGTTTTGATTCTGGATTTTTCCACCACCTCAAAATAATATCAATTAATAAGCATATTAATCTAGGTTTTTTTTTTTTGTTGGTAATTATTAATCCAGCTATTATAGCTTGTACTTGTTCATGGGCAAGACCAACTGGATAAATACAAACCGAAATATAATTGAAAACGGAAAGAAAAGAAAAACAATAAATTGGTATTGCACGAATTAAGAAAAGAAGCCATGTGTTGCTCACACGTTAACAAGTGTCTTTGACTTTTTTTTTTTTTCTCCCCTTCGAGAAACTCTATGCAGATCACGCAATTACACGATTATCAGTATGTCAAACAATAGTTAATAATGCAACTTGTAATAAACATTTTCTGTAACTTATGAGCAGAATTATTGTTTATTGTCAAGCGGCCTGTAGATTAGACACAACATGTGACGTCGTTCTGTGTTCCATTGATCAGAGTCATAATTACGTGTCAACAACTCCAAATCACTTCGGTAAAAACTAAAGAAACTTTGAACTCCGGAGAATTAATTAATTATTATTTACACCCCAGTGATGAGAAAAACGCGTCGAAATAATGGATACATTAACGTATATATACCACATACTTAGCAGACCATTAATCAATATTAGTCTTACATATTTATTTTTATCTGTTGTATTTATATTCGCGTAGTTTCAAAATACTAGAGAGTAGATATTTACGTTTTATTGTATTCAAACTAATTTTTCTTGAAATATAATCAAACATAATTTCAAAAAATCTCTCAAAATCATATTTGAAACGTTCTTATTTCTATTTCATACCCAAAACAAAGTCATTTCCAAGACACTTCCAAATGGGTCCTAAGCTTTGTTAGTTTTTATTTTTTGAAGTGACTTTATTTCGTATGTGAAAGAGAGGAAAGAAAAAAAGTGATTTATGCTAATATTTTGCATTTTTCTTGAGTTAACCGGTGATCGCGCACACGAGCATTTGGGATTAGCTTAGCTAAACTTGGTCAAGAGGCAAAATGACAGTCATATTCTCGGTTGTTAGCGGGAGCAAATCGAAAGAAATGGTCATCAATTAAATTAATGAAAGCATGTTCAATCAATATTTGGGTATACATTACCCTCACACGATTATCTAATTTTTTTCATCATTATCATCATCATAGTTGTTGTTGTTGTTGTATTATTATTATTATTATTATTATTATTATTATTATTCCAAACGTTTAATATCCAAATGTAGATGTCATCTTGTTGACGTAAAAAAATGTAATTAGAATTACACATACTTATATATTAGTTTACTAAATTAAGCGCCACACATAATTACTACTTGTTTTGACATTAAAATGGTGTTTTTCTTTTGGCTAAGCTACATGACTTTATTGAATTTTTGGGAACAATCAAGAAAATTTGATCAAATTGATCTTCAAGTAAAAACTTATTTTCATTATTGACAGAAATAGACTTAACAAATAAGCAGTGATCAATCCTAGTTTGGAATATCACTACTTAGTTTCAAGGGGCATAACGGATAAGTTAGAGACAGATTTTAGCTTTAGGAAAAACACAAAAGTTATAGTTTTCGATAAGAACTGTAACTTCTGTAAGAAAAATTTTTCAAATTCTAAACCGATTTTAAGATAGAACTAAAATTTCAAAACCGTGCATAAAAGAATAAATTCCTGCACGCATATATTCAACCAAATTAAAAGAATGTTTTGAAATCAGTTTTTAAGGTTTTATAACCTCTCTAAAAAGAAACTATGGTATTACGAAAATATTTTTCAAGAGGTTTAAATTCATTTGGATTTTACAAGGGATTTTTAAACCTTAAATGCATACTATGTATTACAATATATGATTTTAATTATTGTATCAAGAAATGCTTAATTAAGAAGTTAAGATATTTTCGAAGTAAACAAGGCATTTTCCCAAATAAAGCAAAACTCAACTACACTACTTTTTTTTCTCTCTCTCTCTCTCTCTTTTGAAAAGGGGCTACACTACTTTTATATTCATAATTTCTGGACTTTAAGTAAGTTAAATTAGATTACAATTGAAAAAAAATTATGACTCTACCATTACTTATTTATGAAGAAAACTAGGATAATTCAAAATTATAAGTGTGAAATTTTAAAACTAAACCGAATAAAACACCGCATCTTCCTTTGTGCTCTAAATAACTAGTGAGCTCTCTCTCTCTCTCTTCTCTCTTTCTTCTTTCTTTCGATAGCATTTTCCACGTTGCTATAATTGTCTTTTTTGCCTCTATTCCTTTCTCACTCTCTTCTATCCACTTGAAAGAGCAACATGAACCGAACCACACCAGCAAACCTAATGCGACATACACGGCAATAATATTATAGTCTTCAAGATGAAACATCATAAAACAAAACAAAACAAAATCCCTTTTTAGCCAAATCATAATCAAGCCAAAAAAAAAAAAAAAAAACTCATTTCACAGATTATCTTGAACCATACCCCATAACAAAAGCAGCAGAAGCTAAAGGGCAATATGAACAACTTATTTTCAACCAGAAGTTTGTCAGTCCCCTTCTCTAGTTGTTCTATCACTATTCACCAGTCATCTTTTTAGTTGCCTTTGCCTCTTTAATCTTTCTTATTCAGCTGCATGACATTGACTTTCGTAGAAAAGTTAGCCCACGAGAACAACTGTCACTTTAGACGATTTGCATATGCAATTTTGCCTTTAGGCCCATGCATTAGTACTTTCCTATATATAATTTTATGATATTATATATATCATATTTATATACAAATATATATAAGTCATTGACGTGTCTCACAACTTATTTTATTGCATAACTCGACAAGAAGTTTCCACCATTTTTGTAATCATTACGAGGAAGATGGAGATCATAATCATGACTACTAAAAATAGGAATTGCAATACATTCACAGAAATCATAATTTATTCAAACGGCAGATACAAAAAAAAGATCACAAAACATGGCCAAATTAACAAGCCTGATAATCAATACACAATGATTCACGATCTCCTCCAAACAATTAGAAGCAACCAAAATGAACCAAAAAAAAAAAAGGTGACCACAATGAATAATTTAACACATGAAAACGATGCGTAACTTAGACTTGAAGATTTAACCATTCACAACTGCGCATTGCTTCCTAATCTCACCCTCCGAGCCCGTCTTGACGTTAATCCGTCCCATTTTCTCCATGGCCGTGGCAAACTCAGCAAAGAAGTTGCTAACCAGCCCTTGGAGCAGTTGCTGAACGTAGGATTTTGTGACGGAGTTTGTGGTCAAAGCGGCGTCCGTTTGGAAAAGCCCCCTTCTCTTGAGCAAGAGGTTGTAGTAGCTGAGGTCAAAGGTCTTTCGGCTACCGGGGTCCATCTCTACTTTCGTTGTGTTATCGGTCGGAGTTTTGCACTTGTTCGCCTTGAGATTTGCAGCATATTCGCTGTCCAAAGCAGGGTCCTGGTCACCCACACCGGTGAAATTGTAGAGCCGGTTTGAGAATGAGTTGCAGTGAGATATACCAATTGTATGCGCACCTGGAAAAAAAAAATGGAGAAATGACATGATTCGTGTGAACTTGATCATCATTTTATTTTATTTTTTAAACGTCAGATCGCCTCATAAATTAAGGTAAAAATGGAGTAATACACGAGCGACAAGCAACATGATTAGAAAGGCAATTAGTAGTGACTACTGTGTCAGCAGGGACATGTATGATTATTTATGAGGTAAAAGCTAGGGATTGGGTGAGTGACAGCAATATTTTGCTCTACCCGAAAGCAAAACCAATTCCTTCAGATCAAGGCCCTGATTAGCAAAAAGTGTTTGGAGTGTAGAGAAATTTGAAGTTGGAGCTGGGATGTTGTTCATGGCTTCTTGTTGAATCGACACTGTCCCGTCTCTTCTACCTGTTGGAACTTTCCAGAATGGACCTCCCTGCCCATGCCCAAAAAAAAAAAAAATAATAATAATAATAATAATAAAAAGAAACCATGAGTAAGTAAACAAACAGGTGGGGGAAATTTTGAAAGAAAAACATAAAGTGGGCAATTTTCTGTTAATCTTGAGCTGCTCTTACTGTTGTGACAATGGCATCTCTGGATGCCAAAGTAATTATATCAGCACAAGAAACAATTCCAGGGCATTCAGCTTCTAACAGGCTCTTTATTCTGTCGATGAAGTCGAATCCTCGGAGAGTCTGATTCGGGGTAGCCTCTTTTTCCGCTGTATTGTTGGAGGTTGAGTTCAGAAGCACAGAGGCATCACAACCCTGACAATTGACAAACCCGACGATTGTGATCAGACTTTGCGGAGATCGGAATAATTAAGTAGTTTGAAAATAAAAACAGAACGAGAATAAGAAAGACAGACCCTGACAAAGCAGTCATGGAAGTGCATTCGGATGAGTGTTGCAGCAAGTGAAGGAGCATTGGGGATGTGCTCTTTGACGTAGTCATTCACGATTTTCTCAGCTTTTGGGCAGCTCTTGGAGTAGAATCCCTGCTGCAGTTGAGCTTCGGTCGAATGTAGAAAGATTGAAAGGCCGAGAATTATGATTCCAATAAATTATTTTCCTCTCATTTTCGATTTTCTATCACTCTTGATATAATATATATGTCTCTTAGATTTATATATTAGACAAATATAGTACTACTTTCTTTGGGAGAAGTACTAACTTGAATGCACTTGTGGTTTCTAAAACCGGGAGGGATTTATATATATAGAGAGAGCTCTATCAAGTACTTAAGCTGCAAGATTAACTTAAAAAGAAAAAAGGAAAAAAAAAAGGATATATGGGAAAAATAATACAGCTAGCTAACTACCATATAATAATATTTTTTTTATTAACAACAATGTAATAACTGACAACAATCTTTAGAATTAGAATCCGTTCTACTTAATAGAAATTATCATCAATTCATATCATGTCACGTCCCCTGTTCTACATAATCACTTTTTGCACAGTGTACTCATTAAATGTCTTGTTACATTAACGGTTCGAATTAGACTGTTCCATTCTTAAGTGATGACATGCAATAGTGATATTCAATTAAAGATTTCATGATTTAATTGATTAATCAATTAAATAATTGATTATTTATCATGAACCATTTTAATTATTATCTTTAAATATTATCCTCTAGTATATAATTCTTATATAAACTATTTAAGATTGCATAGATAATTATGGAATTTTAATGATATTTATTAAGCATCAAATTACATACATGCATATAGAACTATAATGAAAGAAAATATTTATTTATATAAATCACAATAAAATTATAGCATCATATGCTTTACGGGCACTAATCCCAACACAAGCTTATCTAAACCACTTGAAGAAGAAGCATAGTTTTTTGAGAATATGATCACAAAAACTTTTGATTCCTGAGGCTTGTGGAAGTGAAAAGCTTCCATCAAAATAAATAAACAAATTTAACAAAACAAGACCTTGATTGCTTACACCAAGGAAAACACTTTGATATATATTTATATTTATATTTGTTTGGTACCTTCCAGGAAGAAAGAAGAAGCAAACTCTGCCTTACAGAGAATATTGTCCACATATAATAATACAAATTGTGGATTAGCAGATTACATAACAAATAAACCATCCAAAGTCAGCATCGGGAAATCTTTTTTTTTTCCCCTTTTTCTTTAATAATACATAGGATGGGATGGGTAAATATACTACGAGATCATGGTGTCTTGCACCTACCGATTCCTATTACCACTATTTATATTATACTAACCGGTGACGATGCAGCTATTATTCCATATATAATTGATTGTAGAGTCTCTGATTTATGGAAAAAGGACATCAATTTTAATCTTTTTTTTAATACCATGTCATTTGAGTTCATTCTTTTAATCATAAATTTTGGAATAATTACCGCATCAATTAAAATTAAAAGATTACATCTATCATGTTTCCTACTGTCATTCCGGCCATAAGTGCTGGAATGAATCTTCTAATCTCAGGAGGTAACCCTTCTCGGAGCAGATGTAATGCCTGCAGCTCTGGGCTGCCAAAATCCTGCGGTACGTAAGGTAGCATAGCGTCTTGAAACCTCCTACAATAATGTCCCATAGACTCATGTGGGTAGGCGTGCCAATCCGCTACATAACTATGTTACCGCCTAATATACATATCGTCGTAAATCACGGGATCACGATAGGGCATATGGTTGTCCTCACTTGGCAAAGGTCCATAACGTGCAATTATTAGGGCTCAGAAATCTGCCCAAGACCTTCTAGGCATCGCTCGCTCTCCTAACGTCATCCACCATAACCTAGCATCCAACACTAGGCATCTACTGGCTAACAAGACCGAAAGGCGAGCCTTAATATGGCATACACGAAATATCGACTCTATGTCATATAGCTCTATGTCATATAGCCATGCTGCTAATGACATGCTCCGACGTGTCCCGTCAAATAATAAGGGCCGCATCCCGTAAAATATAAATGCCGCGTCCCGATCATCGTCTACTCGATTCAGGTCCATATCGTATAATCTGTCATACTATAATTGCATAATAAATACTTATGCATAAAATAAAAATTTAACTTACAATGATGGTGGCGATGGCAGGCAGACTGTGAAATAGAAAGGTAGGAATCCCACTCTGATACCAACTCTGCAACGACCCACCTAGCGCAAGCCGTTACCTGCTTACTTAACGTATCTTACAAACTTGATTACTTAGCGTAAATAGCAGAAATTTTTTTTATACGGTGCGAACTCACACGAATACGTACTTACTTATAAACATTACTAAATAAAAATGTTTGAACATAAAATGAACAAAACGCGTAGCGGCCACCATCCCATATTTCACAGCTAGTAGTGCCATGCTCCACTATCTTGAATCACAGATTGCCACTAGGTTGCTTACCTACAGCATATACATAAGACGTGAGCTTTCGCTCAGCAAGTACAACTTTAACATCCGCGACACAAAACAAAACATAACATAACATAACCATGCATGAACCGTTTATGTTTCATTATACTTTGTTATTCTTTCTTAACTTAACATACTATGGGAATCCCTTAACATAAGTGTCCGTACCATGGCGCGCAGCTATGAAGTGGTTGGGGCAGCCAGCCCAGTCCAACTCAAACCATAGACCTAACCCGACCTAACGTGGGTCGGTACGACACAGGCAAGCTTGTTTGCCATCATATTTTCATTTTCTTAAAACTTGTTCTTGTCTTAAAACATACTTACTAAGTCATTCATACTTGGTCTTAGTCTTATCATGTGAATTGGTAAACATGCTTCATGATGTCACACATAGTAAAATCATAATCGTATCATAACAATCTCATAAACTTTAAACACATCACACATCATATCATATCATTGCATATACAACACATCAAGCAAGTAACACAATAAAGAGCCTATGCTGTAGGCGGAGTTATACTTACCTCGAATGCTATGTCCTATGCTATGCTGCTCCAAGTCAGGGTGCAACAACAGGCTACCTTTTGTTATTATAAAAGGACATAGGTAAGGATTCTATAAACCATAACCATAAAATGTTGGTAACCTAACCAACATTCATACATAACCTTAGTTATATGTCCCCCATAAAATTTTTTGATAACTTATTTGGTTACGTCAAGTAACCCTAGGGTTCATAGCCTACTATATGTGGATCATAACTTATTAGGTTACGTAGAGTAACCCTGGGGTACTAAACCCAAGCATACATGAATAGTATTAGGTTACTATTCCCAACTTTGGGCCTAAGCCTTATCATATGCAATCCATAATCCATTGGGTTACTAGGAGTAACCCTGGATTTTAGGCCCACTAACAAACTTAGTATCTTATTGGGTTACATTGAGTAACCCTTGGTGTGAACCTAAGTCAACTTGAGTCAAACTTGGGCCAACTCTTATTGGGTTGCTAAAGCCCAAACTCCTAAGATATATCCTATTAGTTACTATAAGTAACCTTGGGCTTTGGGCCCAATCCAATAACTCGGGTATCCTTCCTCGTTACCATTGGTTATCAGTTTGTTATCAAGTTTTTAAGACAACTTGTGGTCCAATACTCATTTTTCTTTGCTTTGGAAAAACTTAGTTTTCTTTGTCCAATTCTTTTTATATACAAAAATCCTTATTCAACTTATCCAAAAATTGTAACTCTTTAAGTAGGGCTTGTAAAAATTATAAAGTGTTGGAACTACCTTTAGAATAGTTTTCCACAACCAATTTATCAGTGTATGTGTAGGAATGTCCTTTTCCTGCACTGTTTTAGAAAATCCTGTGCAAGAATTTTCTATTTCTTGCATAGTTTTTGGAATCTAATTTTTATTTAAAAATCTGTGTTGAATCTGAAAAAGTTTTCTTCAAGAAAGTTTTAGACCTTGAGAAACCCTACAACTTTCATGTTTTACTCAAGACCCAGTTCGGTCTCTAGCCTATTCATTTCGCCTGTTGAACCTGCCTGGCCGTGCATGAAGTCTAGGCATAGCCAGGTTCGGATTTTTGTAAAAACCAAGGCCATTGGAGCCTTATTTTTGAAAACTGTTTTTGGTACTCCCTATGAATTTCCCTTCTCTACAACTTTCATGTTTTAAGTTTTTTCAAATTCGGCCTCTAAGGGCCTCAAAACCAGCTTTCTAGAAAACTGGCCAGTTTTACCTGAACTGGCATTTTATTGCTTAAGTTCATTTTTACGTCCAATTTACGCGCACACTAACTCAACCAGTCTCATCGGGAGCCTACAACAGTCATGCAGCACTTTCTAACGTAAAACATACATCCATGCATTCTCATGCGAACCCTTGGGTGTTCTTATACCTAGCTAGGGTTTGTAAAAATTTTAAGTTTGCTTATCCATTCATCACAAGCCAACAACCTAACATGCATAACTTACAACTTTCTTAAGCATATTGGGGACATACAACCACATCATAAAGCATGCATGCAAACCCTACAATCATGCAATCATAAGCACATAATCAAGCATAGCACATAAGTCAAAACCACACAATAACCTAATCAAGAACAAATCTAAAAAAACTAAACTAAGGCATAGGAAATAAAATGAGCTTAAACTCTTACAATCTAACTTGAAAATACACTTAAATTTCTAATTGAAGCTTAAATTGAAAAACTTAGGGACCAAAGGGGAATTACCTTAATTAACTCAAAGGTTGTGCTAGGTTTTGATCCAAACTTTTTCCCCCGTTTGCTCTCTACCACAACCGACCTCCCTTAGCTTGATGGGGTTCCAATTTTTTTTTTTGGCCACCCTAGTTTGGTGCTTTACCAAAATCCGACCACTCCTCCAAGCTCTTTCTTTCTTCACCTTTTTTTTTTCCTCTCTTTGGGGTTCAGATTTAAGGGGAAACAGTGAGCAAATATTTGGGCATGGTTTTGGGGTGTTTTCTCATTTTTGTGAAGCAAATGAGCCCCCCCTTCACCTATTTATAGGTGATAAATAATTAAATTTTTGGATTCATTTTTAATCCAAAATTTGCTTATAAATCCTTGAAACAAAATTAATTGCTCACACCCCTCTACATGTGGCCGGCCATTATGGGTGCTTGGAGTCTAAGTCTCTATTTCTTTCCACAATTTCAATAATTCCATAATTCATGTAATTATCTCTTGGATGAGGTGTCCTCCCTCTTAGGTCTTGTTTGGCTTTTCTCTTAATATGCAGTCCATTATCATGCTAACACAGATATTTACAATACCATTCTTACTAATAATACAGTACTGTTACACTGAACTGCAGTCCAAAATTTATCTGTGTATAATTAGACTGCGTAAAAATTTTTCTTATAACTTCAAGCCATTTAACCATTATTGTCCTAAATAATATGCTTGATTTTTCTATAGTGGTTTTGAATCTTATTCTTACTATCTTGTTCGTAATGATTGTTTTTTGCAGTATATTTTCCATATTGCTTGCCATACTTGCAGTACCGTCATAGTCAACCCTTTGACTTTTCTGGTCAAACTTTGACCATCATAAAATCATAAAATTTTTTCTACCTTTTTGATCAAAATGTCATATGCTTGACTAAGCAATCTTTATTGAGTCTTATAAAATCATAAGAACTCATAAAATTAAATAAAAACCCTTAATCAGGCTTTTTCATGAATACCTTCATGGTACAACTTAAATTCCTTAAAAAGGAAAACATAATATCGTAAAAAGCTAGTCATTACAAGAGGCACCTATTCTATTGCTATCCCACTCAAGTTTAATATAACAGTACATCGAGGAAGTGTTCTTGGAACCTTATTAAGAGACGAGCAATTTGGTATGTTAAGATATCTTTGACACTTTAGCTTATGAATGCTGATCGGAAGATTCTTGCTCATCTTGCAGCCATCGAGGCCTTGCAAAATAAGATTGTCAAGTGACCAGATTAATGTCGGTAATTCTTCTACTACAGTGTCGTCTACGTTCAAGTATTGTAACTTCCTTGAAATCCTTGGAAGCGATTTAAGACTAGAGCAGCCAACGAGATTAAGCGTTCCGGGATTTCTTTTAAATACAAAAGGCCAAGGATTTCCAAGATCCATATGCTTATCAAAAGTTTGAAAATTGAGTGGAGGAAGTTGAACTAGACTTCTACAAAATGCAAGATTTTTACTCTGAAGTTTTGGAGCTTGAGAGAGATCTAGAAGTTGAGTCAGATGATTGGAGAAACTAAGATCAATATGCTTCAAGTTCCCAAGATGCTGCAACGAATGAAAACGAGTAATTAAAATAAGAAAATTTATACTGATATAACGAATAATATAAGTATCAAATCGCATATGTATATGTACCTAAACCCCATTCCATAGTTTCTCAAGTTTACTGTTTGCCATTAGAAGTTCAAGAAGATTATTGTGACGCTCTAGAAATTCATAAACTTAATTCATGAATTATTATCATAGATTTCCTTTATTAATATACTTCTAATGAATTATTTTAATGAATATCAAATTTTAAAATAAAAAATGATTATATATTATGATGATGTCGACGATCTAACAATGTTGAGTTTCTCTATTTAAATGAGAAATTTTAGATACATAAAAGATGAGTTAAATGACATATAAATTTATACAAAAGTTTATTATGTCGTATTAGAGGGATAAATGTTAATTTTGAGAAAAACCCCTATTTTAATTAGTAGGTCAATTTAATGATCGTAGTATTTATTTTGGTCATATCAATATTTAAATTATGATAGTATGATTGGGAAAATTAATGTGTCACATAGATAGAAGATAAATAATTAGGATTTATTCTTAAAACTTCCAAAGGTGGAAGATTGATCAAGAATTGTGCTTAAGTTTGAAATCAATGGTGTAGATTTTATATTAAAGAACCCTAGGCAAATCAATGACCAAGCTTCTGATGATTAGTGACCAATGAGAGCTTAAGGATTAGTGTGATGGAAGATCTAATGGATAAGAATAAGGATGACAACTTTTGATCAACGGTGGAAAAATTAGAAAAAAGAAAAACAAAATAAACATGAGAAAAAAAAAAAACCAAAGGGATCCAGATTTTCTGGTCAAAAAGCAAGAAAAAATTTGAACAAATGAGGAAAAAAAAAAAAAAGAAAGAAAGTGATGCATGCATGCAACCTTATGTAAAAGATGGCATGACTTGTTTTGGCAATATATCACAAAGAAGAGGCAAGTGAAAGTGACCCTTTGTCTCAGCTTTATTGAACAAAATTTTTAACCCAACTCCCTCCCTTAAGTGCCAGCAATGAATGGGAGAATTAGCCAAAAATTTTCATTTTTACCTCTTAAAATATAGCTCCTTTAAAGCAAATATTGACTAAAAGCAAGCCCCCAACAGCTCATTTTATTCTCACACAAGTTAAGCTCAAAAAACCCTAGCTTCTCTAGCCACCACCACCAACACTATTCTCCATCTCCCAACACCCCTCTAGCACCCTCCTCCCTCCATTTTCAAGCTCCAAGTAACCCCGGTACCAAGTTCGAAGAAGTATGAAGCAGAGTTAGAGGATGTGCTACTAAAGGTAACCTAATGGTATTATTTGTGTTTTAGTCATTTTGAGAGAACTAAAGCTTGATGTTCAGTTAGAATCTTAATGTTAGGCTTCTTCGTAACTAGAAAAGGTTTTGAGAAGAACTTTGGAGGTTCAAGATCTTAAAGGATCCACGGAGCATTTCAGTAAATTTTACGAACTTTGTTGAAGCTTGTGGTCATTATGGTAATGTGACATGCATTAGAAACTTTGGTACGAAAAACAAATTATATGATAAGATTCTGTAAAGGTAATGCTTCATTTTAGGCTTTGTAATCACTTAGTTTGCTTTTGTATGTTTAAAGTTATGTGCATTTGAAGTTGTGATACAAAACTAGATGGAAAAGGAACCTTTGGGGTACAGTCTAGCCACATGTTTTATGTACTCTGAACCCTTTAGTCTCAAAATTTTAGAGTATAAGTTATAGATCTAAAAACTAGATTTTTTAAGCTTTCCAACAAAGTATCATGCGCCTCAAACGGATAAATGTGCAGTTTTTGGTGAATTTTACAAATTTAGACTATGAATTGAAAGTCTTTGCTGGAACCCTATACTAACCACGAGTTTTGTATATTTTGGGTTAGTAAACCATAGTTTTTTTACAAAAATGTTCTTAGTGTATAAACTAGACACCATAAACTTTCCGATGACATATCTTTTGCTTTATTTGGACTTGTAATTGAATTGTTATGATTTTACTAAATTTAACCATAAATCTGGAGTTATGGTACATATGTGGGACCAATAATAACAAAACCTAAGTTTACAGTATGAAACACTCAAACAGTAAAGGAAATAACTTTATGACTGTAAAGTAGACATCTCAAGTTTCGAATTGAGATATCATACGTTTAAAATGGAAATGTACATAACTTTTAATAAATCACATAATATTGTATTGTAATCTGATAAACTAATATTTCACCGTAAGACACTTAGAAATACGCCCACACTAATGTTTGAAAAAATTGAAATCTTGAAAAACAAAATATAAAAACAGAAACTAGATACTTCAAGCTTTCCAATGAGTTATCAAGTGTCTAAAATGGGATTATACTCAAATTCAAATAAATCTTACAAATTAAAATCATACACCAACAAAACGATTAAACATTAAAATGTGACATAAGGGTAAGTCATAACATATGAACATATTTAGTTATGAAATGAGTTGATATTAAGTGTATGATCAAATAATATGAAAGACTCTAACTTTATAAATTTAAATCACAAGTTTTTAAATGAACTACGATAAAATACACTAGAGGATTACTGGATATATTCCGAGAGACTAGCTTAGCCCAACTAAATGATTATAACTAAATAAATTGGGCCTTACAAGCCCAATACTAGATAGAAGGTATACACTTAAGTACTCCTTATCACCTTAATTGATTAATTAATTAAAAAATAAATAAAATAAAATAAAATAATAAATGCATAACAAAATGTAATTATACTAAGAACGTTAATTAATAATTAATTAATTAATTATTTATTAATAATAAGAGTTAGTAAGTGATAATTAGCTATATAAATAAGATTATTATGTTGAGTAATTGTATAATTATAATATATGATTTATTAGAGATTAGTTAATCATTAATCATTGATATAATTGTTAATATAACTACGTATGATTAATTAGAGATTAATCAAATATTAATTATTAGAATAATCTAATTATTAATTATTAATATGAGAATTAATAATTGATGATTATTATATGGGAAAGAATATTTAAGTAACATAATTAAATTATTAACAATATAATTATTAATTAATCAATTAACATTATGTAATTAATTATAATTATTCAATTAAATAAAGTAATAATTAACTACTACCTAATTAATGAGTTAATTAATTAATTAATCAACTAAATTAAATAGAATTGAAGTACGTAAAGTTGAATTAATTAGATAATAATTAGTAAAAATTTATTTAACACTTAATTATTAACTTGAATTAATTGTTAAAGTTAATTATGATATAAGTAAATTAAGTTCACTTTAATTTATAAAATAAATAAATAAATAAAGTAATATAACTATGATTATATATAATAATGAGATACTGTTAAATCAGGACAATTTCTCAAATCTGCGTAATAGGATGTAAAACTTCGGAAGTTTAAGCACATAAGACAAGTAAGTACAAATCTCATCTACAGCATAGAACAAAATGTTTTTCTCTATTGATGCTCTACGTTTGCTATGACTTGCCTTGATGATGTGATGAGTATATGAGTTATATGTATTGCTTTGATTAAGCATTTGACGTGCATAAATATCTTTTACACTAATATGATCAACATGCCTCACATGTATTTATGCCATAATGATAATGCATAGTGAAATGTAAATTTTCACATTGTCACAATTAATAAGAAGGAGGCTAACGAAATATAGGAATAAGTGTCGTACCAACCTCCAATTAATGAGAGGACATGATAACGACGAAAATTATAAGTTATGACCTTGGAGGTAGTTGGAGGATCACTCCCCCAACTCCCCATTGATTGCGCGCATATGAGTACGACATAAAGGCCCTTAAGTAAACAAATATTGTTTCTACTTGCTGAGCGAAAGTACATACATGTGTGTTCATGCTGCAGGTAACGTGGGTAGACAGTCCATCACTTAGATATTTTTTGGACCGATAAAACTGTGCGGAGCCGATGAAGGAAGGGAGTGAGATACCACCATGAACTTAATTTTCACATTTAGACTTCTTAAATTATTTTGTATCGACTATAGTTACAATTATGTTTGTAAATATTTTGGTACTACTAAAGTAGTATGAGTATTTTACAAAAAAAAAAAAAAAAAAAAAAAAAAAAAAAAGAAGACTTTAGAGTCTTTCCTTTTAACTCACATGACATTATAGTTTTTTTCTAATATTATCTAAGTATGAATTTGAATATGATATTTATTTTACAAGATAAATGTGCAGTTTTTTTAATGTTTGTTAACTGTTTGCATCTTCTTCTTTTTCTATGTTTGTGCTTTACTTTTCCTTACTTTTAACGTTTGACTATCTCTTTTTTTTTTAATATATTTATTTAGTAATGTATCACTGAAAATTTTTTTTCCTACTAAAAAAATACTTTTTTATTCTTGTTTATCTAGTATTTTCAATTATAGTTCCATTTAACATTTTTTATAATCCTCTAAAATATTTTTCTTCTCAAGACTTTCATAAATACTTTCCTCTTCCAAAATTTATTTATTTAAACAATTTTTTATCAACAGATACATATTATCAAATAGTTTTTATATGATTTGTTCCCAAGGAAAACTTTTTTTTTTTTTTAATTATGATCTACATTTTTTTTCTCCCCAGTTAAAGTCTTAAATTTTGAAATGTATTCTATTGAAATACTTATAGATCAAACTTTTATGAAGTCTGTCAGAAATAAGAACAATTTAGAAAAACTTTGTGATGATTGAAATATAGCTAAACTAAAGAACATTTTATGTTTATTTTTTTAGCATATCGTTTCCTTATTAATTGGTTAGATAATTATGCTAAATTCTTAAGAGAATCATAAATTAAAAAAGAAACTAAATTCTTCAAAATTTTAACACCTATAACGTTAAAAAATAAAAAATAAAAAAAAGCTTTAACAAATTAAGCTCCAAACTCGCGTGGATAAGGGGTGGCATGTACTGGCAGCGTACGACGGTTTTTGCCGACAGAGACACCTTGGTTGTATGGATGACGAATTTTTATGATGGCAGTGGCGCGGGCCATGTCACTTGGCGGGCAGCACGGCTCATGAGGCAGGGCATGGAGTAGAGGTGGCAGCGTGTGAGCTAGTGAGAAGGGGCACAAAATATTTGTATTTTCTTGTGGTGTTGGACAGAAGAGTATTTTTGGGCAAACAAAGTGATGTGTCTCATAACAATTAATGTAGGACCAAGACAGATTAACGAAATAGAGAGAGAGAGATAGAGAAGAAATGAAGAATAATTGAGGGAAGAAGAAGAAGAAGATAATCAATGAAAAATACAACTAGTATATATAGCTTAATTTATTTATAGCTGCATACATAAAAAAAAAAAAAAAAAAAGTCAAATTCAAGTAAATCCTAGACAAACATGAGTCCTAAATAATGTTTAGAATATGAAATAATTTATTTAAAAAAAAAAAAACACTAATTTGAACTACCATCTCCGACATAATATTTTTTGACAATCATTTCTAACCAAAAAAAAAAAAAAAAGAAGGTACGCTTTTCTTGCCTAGATCAGATCTACTAAATGAAATTACACTAATATTTTTACCTGACACCACGTGAATCCCGTCCAGATATATCGGCGGTTGTTGACAAAGCAGTTCTCCACCTGTTCACCTTCTCCGGTGCGCCCTTAAAACGTTCTTCAAGTAAAGAGAAGGCCTTGCCAAAATTCCCTTCTTGTTTGCGTATATGTGCGGGTTCTACGTGGTAGAAGACTGGAATAACGATTTGCTTGTATCTTTCTTTGCAGTGGAGTATGTGAACAAGTTCGTCTAAGCACCACGAGGAAGAGGCATAATTCTCCGAGAAAATAACAATGGAAACTTTTGACTCTTGAATTGCTTGCATTAGCGAAATTGAGATTTCACGTTGTGAAACCCCGAAACACTAATATATTTTATGACACATTCAAGTTACAAAGTTCTTAATTATGTCATCTATTAGAAATTTCATAAAGAGCATGTATTATCTCAATTATAGTGCCTAATCCAAACACTACATATGTGATGAATGTGAATGATATTGTGTTTCAAGACTTTATAAAAAGTGATTCATTAAGTGCTCTTGTAGTAATGAGTGAGATTAACAATTTTTGTGAGTCACTTTAGTTAGGATTATTAGAGATAATGATCTTATTTACATGATGAATAAATAGAATTAATCAAAATAAAATAAAGTGTTGATTAGCACAAATTAGAAGCTAAATCTACAATTAAATTGTGTCAACCTTATGTGGCACATAAAAGAACAAGGAAGAAATTCCATTGTTATCATTTTAGTGTGGAAAATCTAGCTTTAGAACCATGGTGGAGATTAGGAAATAAATCAATGGTGGTGAGCCAATGGTGGTTTGATCGAAGGGACCAAGATAGAGAAGATAGCCCAAGAGTGGATACCATGTGAGGGGATATCGGTTTTGGCATTTTGGAGCCAAAAATTTGGGAGGCTGGATACAAGTTTTGGCAAGAGACCAAGCATGCCCAAGTCTCCGAGAGATTGCATGCACAATAAGGAACATATGACACACTAGGACATGTACATACTAGTACATGTCATAAGTGGTCCTTAGTTGGTCAAAAGGGATTCAAATCACCACATACACACACAAGGCTTGGGGAAAACGTTTTTGCTTCTGAAGATGGGTTTAAATATTGTTCAAAATACACAAGAGTTTTCTTATAAAAGGTTTAGAATGAAACCCTAACACCCAGTGCGTTTTACCAAGCAAAAACCATACTTTTCTCTCAATTTTTCCACTACAAAACCGCCCTCTATTCCTTTGATTTTCTCTCCTCAAAAGTCACCAACTTTTCAACCATTCTCACACTCGCCCCAAGCTATCATGCAACCCCACAAAGATACTAAGTCATTTTGAGGTAAGAAAGGCATTTATTCCTTGTGTTTTGCAAAAAAAAAAAAAAAAAAAAAAAATGTTGTATTCAAGTTGAAGGGTTTTGTGCAAAATAATTATTCTTAATAGGTTAGGTGTGTACAAGGGAGGCTTTTAAGGTCTAAACAAGGCTCCACCAAGAGGTATAACAATCTCTCTCCACTAGATAGGTTATTTCTTAGACGAAAAAATATAGTTTTTCTACAAAACCTAGATCATGAAAAATATACATTTCATGAAAATATGCACTTAACATTAAAAATAATGACCATGGCATGATTTTAGGTTTAAGGCTTTATACTTTGACATTTTGGTTGGATTGAAATGAGTTTGTGTGGCTGGTTTACTAACTAATAGAAATTTGTGACCTCATTTTTGGTTATTTTGTGAACTACAGTTGCTTATATTGTTACTTTAAATAAAATAAATGCTCTTAATGATACTGTAGATGATGGATCCATAAACTAGACATGTTGAGCTTTCCAATGAGTTATCTTGAGCCTCATTTGGACTTGTCTATTATTTATTATGATTTTTATAAATTAGCATGTAAAACTGAAATTTCTTTGAAGCTCCAACATAGGCATGGGTTTTCTAAAACTCCAGATTCGGTAAACTCAAAATTTTGAATTTTAAATTATAGATCTAAAAACTATATTCTTTAATCTTTTCAACAAGATATCATAAACCTCAAACGGATAAATATGCAATTGTTTGTGAATTTTACAAGTTAAAACTACAAACCAAATGGTTTTGCTAGGACCCTATATTAGTTATAGTTTCTATAAGTTTGGAGTTAGTAAACCATAAAGATTTGAAAAAATGTTCATAGTATATGAACTAGACACCATAAGCTTTTCAATGACATATCCTTTTGCTTTATTTGGACTTGTAATTGAATTGTTATGATTTGTCAAAATTTACCCATAAATCTAGATATATGGTACATACTTGGGACCAACAGTAATAAAACCTAAGTATACGGATGAAACACTCCAACACTAAAGTAAATAAATTTATGGCTATAATTTAGACATTTCAATATTTGAAATGAGTTATCATACGTTTAAAACAGATATGTACATAAATTTTAATAAATCACAAAATTTTATATTGTAATCTGGTAAACTAAGCTTTAACCATAAGACACTTAGGAAAACATCTATATTAAAGTTTAAAACCCTTAAAATCTTGGAAAAAAAAAAATTATAAGGACAGAAACTAGATACTTCAAGCTTTCCAATGAGTTAACAAGTGTCTAAAACGGGATTATACTCAAATTTAAATAAATCTTACAACTTAAGATCTTACATCGATAAAATAATAAAATATTAAAATATGACACAAAGGTAAGTCATAACATATTGACATATTTATTGATGAAATAGGTTGGTATTAAGTGTATGATCAACTAAATGTGAAAAAAAAAAAAAAAAAAAAAAAAAAAAAAAAAAAAAAAAAACCTAATCTTATAAAGTTGAATTATAAGTTTTTGATGGGCAAGATAGAGTAAACTAGACGATTACTAGATAAACACCAAGAGATTATCTTAACCCAATTAATGTGAACAACTGGTGCAAATGTGACGCCCCGAACCACCCACCTGACACCCAACGCGGGGCCAACCGCGCGGATGCGGGGCGCCGGAACCGTCACATTCATACTTCATACTTACTTTACTTTAAAATGCGGAATAAATTTTTTTTTTTTTTTCATTTTTGAAACTTCTTTTGAACATCGTTTTAAAACTTTCTTGGAACTTCATAATTTGGATTTCATTTTTAAAATCTTGACTTGAAACCCATGCACTAAAATTGTGCATCTTACATTAAACATTTCATACATAAATAACTTGGCTTGATACTTAAACATACATAAAAACTTCATAACTTTAAACATAATGCGGAAATTATTGCGTAGTGGTATCCCACACCGCCCTTCACTCGCTGCATCATCTCCAAGCCCACCAAGTAAAGCTACAAGCTTTTTATCTCAACCTGCAGTATGGAATATCTGATGAGCTAACGCTCAGCAAGTACAAACGCGATCTCACAAAAACATTTTCATTTAAACATCTTAAAACATACTTCATCATAAAACATATGCATAAACCATTTATGTTCCATTTATGTATTTCTTTTAACTTTCTTATCTTTCTTATGGGCCCCATAGTGTACGTACCCTTAACATATAGCGCGCCGCTGGATACAGTTAAATGGGATTGCAAGTCCCTAACTGTACCCAGGAAACATAAGTGATTACACTCTCTTACAAAACGAGAGAGCGAATCCATAACTTTAACATAAAAATCCTCCACCTTGGTGGAGGTTGGTACGACACCTTACTTGTGTATTTTTACCAAGTTTCTTATCATTAGTGAGCATACTTTATGATGTCACTATATCATACATACTTAACATTTCGTTCATAAAACATAGCATGGCATCTTTAAACATGGCATCTTTAACACATGGCATCTTGAAAACATCTTCAAAACATGACATCTTTAAAGCATTTCAACATATCTTGAAACATAGCATATTTGAACATACATATTATTTTTCTCCATACCACAGGTGAGGTTTGTACTTACCTTAAGTCCTATGCTCTTGGCGTACATTCCTTGCGATATCTCAACAGGTTCATAATCATGTTTCAAAGGAGGTGTAAGATAAGGTTAACTTATCTTATCATAAATCGCGACATATGATGTTGGTATCCTAACCAACATCTATGAGCAATCCTAGATGTGTGTGTTATATGTCCCCTCTAATATCTCTTGTAAGCCTGATTGGTCACTTTCTTCTTCTTGGGCTTATATTTTATTTTTTCTTGATTCATAATCCATTGGGTTATTATCTCTTCAATGACCCTTGGTCTTAGCCCATTTCATAAATACTTGTATCCTTTAGGGTTATATTGGGTAACCCTAAAGTCAACTCTTGGTCAACCCAAGTCAACATGTGGTCAACTAAGGTCAACCCCCTTTGGGTTAAACGTTGGGCTATGGGCTTAGCCCAGTAACTCGGGTATAATTCCGGTTACCGTTCGTAGTCGGCTTGATTACCCATTTTTATCTTAAAACTCCATTTCATTATTTTTGGAAAACATTATATAATTATCTTCCAAATGTAACGACCCGCCTTGCACAGGCCGTTACACTGCTGACTTACTTACTTACTTACTTATAAATTAGCTTAAAACACAGCGGAAAATTTTTTTTTTTTTTTTATATACACGAATCAAACGTGTTCTTAGAAAAGGCGTCAGTATAAAATCTAATTACATAATTATAAAACCTCAAAAATATCAAAACGCGTAGCGGCATAAAGTCCCACGATTTCACAGCTTGCCTCGCCACGCCTCGCCACCTTGCATCATGCATTGACGACAGGCTGCTTACCTACAGCATAGACGTAAGACAGTGAGCTTTCGCTCAGCAAGTACAACTGTCTCATCCGCGACTTACATATAACCATATCGAAAATACATTTCTAACTTAACATACATATCCATACATAACCATTCATAATCACATAACATCGTTCATAATAGCATAACTAACAATGTCTACACATGCATGGTCCAGTTATGCTCGTATTTACTTTCTTCGCTTATCTTTCTTTTAGGGCCCTTACCTTTGGTGTTCGTACCCGGCGCGCAACTATGGAGTGGTTGGGGCGGCCAGCCCTGTCCAACTCAAACCATAGTTCTACCCGACCTCGGACGGGTGGTACTACACCAGCAAGCTCGCTTGCCTTCTTATCTTTTCTTATCTTTTCTTAGCTCAATCTTGAGTTCATTATCTTGTAGGAATTAGTGACATGTATCGTGATGTCACATAATTCTAACTCATGCTGAACATCTAAAACATGCTTTCTATACATCATCATATAACATGGCATACTAATACTTATAGCATGGCAATTAACTTATAACACATCATCGCATAGCACATCATCGTATAGCATACAATTTCATACACCCTTAGCATTCATCTAATCTTACTTTAGTAAGCATCAACTAGAGCCTATGCTGTAGGCGGAGTTGTACTTACCTCTTGCGCTAATTCCTTTACTGTCGCTGTCCTGTCTCGAAGTACAGCTACACGTCCTCTCCTGCTTGAGAAAGGACACACGTGAGTTTCTGTTTCTAATTGTAGAACGTTGGTACCCTAACCAACATACCCACTATAACCTAGTTGTATGTCCCCGTCAGATTACTGACCTGTCCTAATTGGCCTTTTATTGTTGGGGATAAATTTTGGACTTGATTAATCCCTTAAAAGGCTACGTTGGATAACCTCTTAATTTTCTCCTTTAACTTCTATTGGATTTTTCTTTACTACCTTGGGCTTACCATTCTATTATAGCATATGGGTCAATGGCCTTGACCCATTTTGCTTGGTCCATTAACTTATGGTAGTCCTTAGGGTTACTTTGGATAACCCTTAAGGTTACCTCTTTCTTATTGTGGGTCAACCAAAGTTGACAATTGGTCAACTACTGGTCAACCCTTGTCAATTTTGGGCTCTTTGGGCCTAAGCCCAATAACTCGGGTCCTATTCCCGGTTACGGCCCGTAATCGGCTTGATTACCATTTTTATTTTGAAAAATACATTTTCTTAAATTTTCTTAACTTAAAATTACATTTTCTTCCTTTTTGCACTTTTACAAGATTTTTCTCAAAAATCCGTAAAACTCTTTATAAAATTCCAACTTTTGAAATAATTACTTATAAATGTCATTTAAGGTCGAAACCCGCCTTTGGAACGGTTTTCGCAGTTAAAATAACGGTTTATAACACTTTACAATTTTTTTGAAAACACTTTGTAAAACTTTGGTGAAGGAATTTTCGGATTCCTTGCACACCTCTCATTAAACACGTCTATTTTAAAAATCCGTCGGGAATTTGAAAAACTTGTCTTCACGAAAGTTGTAGCTATCGAAAAATGCTAAAACTTTTGTGTTTTGCAAAAAATCAAATTCTGCCTAGATTGATACCAGTTTTTTTTTTAAAACCGGCTGACTCCGAAAAATCCGGTGGGACTGCGCCCAGGGGTCAGCCACGGGTTTCTTTGAAAACGAAGGCCTTTGGAGCCTTATTTTGGTATTCCGTCCACGTTGTCCTCTAGAAAAACTTGTTCCGAGGAACTTTCATGTTTTGAGTTTTAACCCATTCGGCCTCTAGAGGCCTTAAAATCTCACTTTTCCAAAACTGGTCAGGTTCAACCCGAATCTGGACAGTTTCGATTTCGTTTTCGTTTTGCGTCCTATTTCGCGCATCTAACTCGACCGAACACTTCGGGAGCCTAAGATTCAAACACACAACGTTTTCTAGCATGAAGTTCATACAAAAATTATCACAAACCAAGCAAGAATTTAAAGCCAAACCAACCCTAGAGCTAGAAATCAAGCATACACACCAACTAGAGCACAAAATCATAAATGGACTTAAGTCCTTACAACCATATTGAATCCTCGAATTGAACCTCAAAATAAGCTCAAAATAAAGAGGATTAGGGTTGAGAAATTACCTAGAACCAAGGTTAGTTTGGTTGGAAAAAAATTTCTTCCTCCTCCTAGCTCACCAAAGCTCACGGCTAACCTAGGAAAAATGGAGATCCAAGAAAAAAAAAAATTGTTGGCTCTTCTTGCATCTTCCAAAGCCGAACCTCAAGAGCTAAACCCCAAGAAAAAAATCAAGACTCACTCACCTCTTGTTCTCCTTCTCTTTGGTCGGCCACAACAAGGAAAGATCACAAAAATTTCTCAATCTCTCTCTTGCTCTCACTCCTTGAAGAACCGGATCTCCAAGCTCAAAAAAACCCAAGAATTTTTCTTTGATTTTCTCTCTTCTCTCTCCTCTCCTTTGGCTGCCGAAAGTGTGAGAGAAATGCAAGAGTTTTGGCTGAAAAAATTGAAAGGATATGATGTGCCAAGGGGAGGTTGGAGTGGTTAGAGGTTGCTTGTCCAAAAAAAAAGGCTTTACTCTCATTTCTTTTCTTTTCTTTCTTTTCTTTGTCTTGCCTTCCCAAGGCTGCCGAACCTTCAAGAGTGGAAGGCAATAGTTGGCTGCAGCTTTTCAATAAAAAAGATGGGGAAATGAGAGGGCTTTTGATGGGACAAAAGTGGGTGGTTACTTGCCTTAAATCTAGGCTTTATCTCATTCTTTCTTTTCCATCTCTTTTCTTTTCTTTCTTTTGTGCAGGTGCAGCCGAAATTAGGGGGAGGGAGAGCAGCTCTTTGTGGCCTAATTTTAAGGCTAGTGGAGGGTGATATCTAAGGCATGTCACATGTCAATCCTTGTCTAGGCTTGTTTGGCATTTTTGTTTATCCACAGCTCATTTTCCTTCTCCTTTATGCTACACGGATAATTCTAATATTGTGATTTTTCAAAACACAATATTTTTATCTCATACCGAAGTACAATTTTTATCTGTGTGAATTTTGGATCGAAAAATATTTTTCTCAATTTTTTCCGAACCCTTTTTGCCCTTAAACTCTAACTCGGTGTGCTTGATTTTCTAGGGACGTTTTACGGCTTATTCTTGCTATCTAGTTCACAAAACTCATTCTCGGAACTCGTTCCGCGCTGAACTCGAAAAATCTCGAAAAGTCAAAGGGTTGACTTTTTTATCGGTCAAACTTTGACTTTTTCGGTCAAAGTTGACTTTCGTAAAATTTTGTACCGTTTCGATCGTTTCGACTTGAAAGGTCCATTTCCGAGTTTAGAAATAAATTTTGAGTCTTCTCGACCCATCAGAATTCATAAAATCGATCAAAAGCTCGAAATTAAGCTTTTTCACGATTGTGAACATATTGTAAATTTAATTCATTAAGAGAAAAATATGGACATAGAAAATTCGGATATCACACCAAAAATCTCATTAATTTGCTTGTAAAAAGCTCTTACTTCATTACTCTTGAAAATACTTGTCTAAAATCATCACTTTCTTTACTTCTTGGAAAAATGTGGACTTTCAATTCTAAACTCTTAAAAATCCCACTTCTCTTCTTGAAAAATCTCATTTTCCTTTAACTTATGGAAAATCTCATTTTTCTCTTTAACTTGAGAGCTTTGGGTGTATAATCCCAAAAACTCTAAAAATTCGTTTTCTTAAAACGGGACTTCATAAAATCATTATGGACTTGAAAATCGCCATTGGAACGATTTTCGTAGTCGAAATAACATTTTAGAGACACTTTACATTTTTTAGAAAACGTTTTTGTAAACCAAGTGCTGGAAATTCGCGGATTCCCTGAGCACTCTTCGTAAAAACAACCCAGATTAAAAATCCGTTCGTTATCTGAAAAACTTGTCTTCACGAAAGTTGTAGCTATTGAAAAATGCTAAAACTTTTGTGTTTTGCACAAAACCCAGTTCTGGCTAGATCAGTACCAGTTTTTATTTGAAAACGGGTTAACTCTGAAAAACGGAGTGAAACTGGCTCCAGGAGTTAGCTACGGGTTTTCATAAAAATGAAGGCCTTTGGAGCCTTATTTTAAGATTCTGTCCACGTTTCTCTCTAGTAAAAGTTGTTCCGAACAACTTTCATGTTTTAACTTTTAGCCCCTTCGGCCTCTAAGGACCTGATATTTTCTCTTTCCCGAAACTGGCCAGTTTCGACTCCGAAATGGCAGTTTCGGTTGTTAATCCGGTTTTACGTCTTAGTTTGCGGATTCTAACTCGACCGATCACATCGGGAGCTTAAACATTAAACAAGCAACGTGTCTAACGTCCCATGCATTCATTCTTGCCCATCCTTCACGCCCATGCAGCCCACAAAACGTCCTTGGCTGCATGGTGTGCTATCCTTGCATCATTCATCAACTAGCATCACACACAACCTTATACAAGCAGCCATACATCCACTGCTTGGCAGATTTTGTGACAAAAATTTAGGGGACTTAAATAACACATCTAGCATGCATCCTATCAATTTTTCAAGCATAAAAATCATGCAAGAAACATCATAAAACAAGCCAACCAAACCCTAATCCCTATCAAGCACATACACCAAATCAAGGGCTGAAAAATAAGCTTGGACTTATGTCCTTACAAATCCATTTTTGAATCACCATAAATATGCTTATCTTGAGCTTAAATCCAAGATTAGTTTAAGGGTTTACCTTAACCCAAGTTAGGGTTTGAAAATCTTCCTTTTCTTCCTTAGTTTGCTCACCCACGGATTTGGCTCCTCCATGGCTCACGGATTTTGCAAGAAAAATAGAGATCCAAGAAACTTTTTGTTAGCTTCTTTCTTGCTCATCAAAACCAACTTTATAAGATGAGAAATCCAAGTTTTTCTCTTACCTTTTTCCTTCCTCCATGCTCACGGATTTTTGGCTTCAAGAAGCACAAAAATCTTTTCTCTTGGCTTCATCACACCAAGCCGAACTTCATCATGGTTTGCCCCATAAAATTTCCAGATTTTCTCTCTTTCTTTCACTCTCCAAACTCACGGATTTGTGCCCCAAAAATGGGTCTCCATGGCTCACAAATTTCTTTCCTTTCTCCCCTAGAAAAACCGAAGAACACACATGTTCAAGCCCTTAGATTTTTTTCAGATTTCTCCTCCTCTTTCTCTCTCTCTCTCCCTCGGTTTTCTCTTGAAAACTTGTAGCACTTTGCTGCTTGGAGGATTGCCGAAAGTCATGGGAAAAAAGGGAGGGTTAATTGGCTTGCTTTCCTCCTCAAAAGTAGCTTTATGTCAAGTCCTTCCATCTCCTAGCTGCAGCCGAATATTGGAGGAGGGGATGGCTTGCTTGTTGCCGAAAATGAAGGGAAAAGAGAGGGGGACATGCAGCAGATTTTGTAGGGAAAAAGTGAGGGAGATTAGCTTGCTTTGTTGACCAACTTTCCTCCTTATTTTAAGGCTTTATCACATGTGTTGCTTTTCCTTGTGTGCAGCCGGATATTGAAGGAGAAATGGGGAGGTTGGCCGAAACTTTCGAAGTGGAGAAAGTGGAGTGGTTGGTTGCTTGTCCTTAAATCGAGGAGCTTGTCTCCTTCTTTCCTTGCCTTGTTTTCTTTTCTTTCTTTTCCTCCATTGAATTGCCGAACTTTATGGGGAAGCCAAGGGCCATTGTGTCCGGATTTTGGGGAGAGAATCACATGCTCATTTGGTTAGTGTCACAAGCATGGGCTTGTCCTTGACTTGGTTGGAATTGGAAGACCATTTGGTTGCCAAAACTAAACCATTTTCCTTTCTTTTTCTTGTAGTTGCTAGCCGAACATGATGGAGTGTGGGGGGCTTGATGGCCGGACTTTAATGGAGTGGAAAAGAGCTCCATTTCTTTACTCTAACTAGCTCACATTTATTCCCTTAAAATAAGGGTCTTGTTTGCCATTTTTCTTCTTCAAAATTAATTCATTTCCTTTCCTTTGTGTCACACAAATATTAAAAATATTGTGCTCCATAATTTTGATCCAAAATTCTTCCTTGTAAAATTGGACCAAAAACTTTATTTCTCCAATTTTTTTCGGAGACCTTTTTGCCCTTTAATTTTGATTCGGTGTGCTTGATTTCTAGGGTGGTTTTTACGGCTTATTTTTGCTTTCTTGACCATAGAAAGCTTTTTGCAGTCTCTTCTTATACTGCAATTCATCATTTTTCGAGGTCGACATTTTTGACCCGTCCTTGGTCAATCTTTGACTTTTTGGTCAACCCTTTGACTTTTTGGTCAAAGTTGACTTTTTCGGTCAAACCTTTGACTTTCTTAAAATTTCGTCCTTTTTCATTCTTTTTCTTTCCTTTTCATCCTTTTTGACTCAAAATGCCGTTTACCAACCTCGGCATTTTTTTCCGAGTCTCATAGCCGGTTTAAAAGAAAATTCTAACCTTGGCTAATAAAATTACGAATTTCACATGTGATTCATAATTTTTCATGAAAACATCTCATAAACATAGCATGGGGACTTCTAATTTCTAATAAAAAGAGAAATCTTAAGTTCATGAAAATTCCGGGTATTACAGCAAATGGGCCTTAGAAGTCCAATAATCCATAAAAGAAAACCCACTTAAGAGTATAGACTTAGGTTACTCTTAGTCACCAAGGTGATGAAGGTTGGTTAATTAATTAAGAAATGAATTAATAAACTAATAAATTAACAAAAATAGAACAAAGTATCATTTAGTAAAGTTAATTAGTAATTGATTAAAATAAATAAATAATTATTAATTAATTAATTATAAGAGTTAATAAGTGATAATTAATTATGTAAGCAAGATTATTATGTTGAGTAACTACATAATTAAAATACATGATTAATTAAAGATTAATTAATTATTAATAATTAATATAATTTTTAATATAATTATGGATGATAAATTAGAGATTAATTAAATATTAATTATTAGTATAATCTAATTATTAATTATTAATATGAGAATTAATAATTGATAATTATTATATGAGAAACAATATTTAAGTAACATAATCAATTATTAATGATATAATTATCAATTAGTCAATTAAATTATGCAATTTAATTATAAATACTCAACTAAATCAAGTAATAATTAATGACTACCTAATTAAGTAATTAATTAATCAATCAATCAATTAGATTATATTAAATTAAATTAACTAAAATTAAATTAATTAAATAAATATTAGTAGAAATTTATTTAATACTTAATAATTAATATGAATTAATTATTAAAGTTAATTATGATACAATTAAATTTAGCTCATTTTAATTTGTAAAAATAAATAAATAAATAAATAATGTAATATAATATAATATAATATAACTATGATTCTCTATAATAATCAGGTATTGTTAAATCAGAATAATTTCTCAAACTTGCATAGTAGGAGGTACAACTCCAAAAGTTTAATCATATATAACAAGTGAATACCAATCTCACTTACAGCATGAAACAGAATGTTTTCCCTGATGATGTTCTATGTTTACTATGATTTTCCTTGATGATGTAATGAATATATCCATTATATGTATTGCTTTAAGTAAGCATTTGACGTGCATAATTTCTTTTACCCTAATATGATCAATATGCCTCAAAAATATTTATGTTATAATGATAGATACATAGTAACATCTAAATCTACACATTGTCATAATTAATAAGAATGAGGCTAACGAAAATTAGGATTAAGTGTCGTACCAACCTTCAATTAATGAAAGGATATGATAAGAACGAAAGTTATGATCTATGACCTTAGAGGTTATTGGAGGATTGCTCCCCAACTCCACATTGATTGTGCACATATGAGTACGACATAAGGGTTTTTAAGTAAACAAAACATGTATATAATGAAGTATAATTGAACACATAGATCATATGTATTTTTGAACATTCATGTTGTGACGTGTGATGAAATGATTTTATGAAAATGTTTTGTGAGATATAGTTTGTACTTACTACGTGAAAGCTCATATATGTGTGTTTGTATTGTAGGCAATATGGGTAAACAGCTCATTACTTAGATGTTTTTTGAACTGGTGAAGCAAGTGGAAGCGATGAAGAAAGGGAGTAAGATACCACTACGAATTTAATTTCTGCATTTAACCTTTTTAAATTATTTTGTATCGATTATCTTTAAAACTATGTTTTCAATGTTTCAATACTACTAACTAGTAGGAGTACTTAAAAACGTTAAGGTCTTTCATTTTAACTCACAAGACGTTATAGCTTTTTAAATACTAACTACGTACAAATTTAAATGTGATTTTAATTATTTAGAAATTTCAATTTCCTCAGTTAAAATTTTGGTTTAGTAAACTCTTCAAGTACAAGTATGATTTGTTTTAAAAAAGAAAAAAAAAAGTTCTGCATTTTTGAAATCAAATATAAACAAGTATTAAAACTATGTTAACTAAGAATAAGTAAGTTAGTTAACGGTCCAAAGAGTCGGATCGTTACATGTCCTCTCTCAAGATTTTCATCTATATAAATCTTGATTTTCTTCCTACATAAAGCAGCATAAAGATGGCTAACAAAACCGTAACGAGTGTCCCTTGTTACTCACCTCTGAAGCTGATAAAAGCATCATACTTTTGCTGGGCAGGGGCGATTACATTAGCAGAAGAGGCACCGGTAGCCATGTATGTGTGTATAATTAAGCCTATCAAATATGATCCACAATAACAACAATAAAAACTCTTATTTAAAAGTAGTTTTCTCCCTTCTAATAGTGTTTTTTGCTTACTGCTTACCTATTTTCTTGGTACCTTCCAAGAAGGAAGAGAACTATCCCGGAAAGTCAGAACTGCAGACTTGATCAATTTTTGGGAAAAAAAAAAAAAAAAAAAAAAAAAGAAAGAAAGAAAGAAAGAAAGGCTTCAAAAGAAGTCTAAAATGTTCTGTTAGGTTGGTGATGATTATGACGTGGTTTTTGGTTAATTTCTAAGGAGATATATAGCCTACAGTGTCTTATTAAAATAAGGAACAACGCTAAAAGATATCAACAGTATTTACTATCATAGATTAATAAAGAGTGAACCCACAATGTGGGTCCTATACATGTGAGATTTCCTCACTATTAACACAAATAGCCCAGAGCATTTTGCAAAATGACTGTCATAAAACGAGCATAGCAATCGTTCACCAGACAAAATTTCCAACTTGGCTTCTTTTTGCACTTTTTTTCCCCTAAACTAAATATTAATCCAGGATCTCCTTAATCCATACCACACGTATGTATTTATGTATTCACTTCATGTTATGTGTCATTAACATTGAAAGGAGTGAAAATTGTAGGACATAATAAATAGTATCATATCAAATTTCAGCCCAAAAAAGAGTATCATCAGAAATAAATTTTCCCTTAAAAAATAAAATAAATGGTCAAATATTCCAAGAAACATAGAGGAAATTAGCATTATTTACCAAAAATAATAATAATAAAAAAGGAAATTACTATGAAACTACGATGCCTGTGACTATCTTTGATACAGTCGCAATCTTGGACAAAATTGCTGCTCACAGTCATCGTAGTTTCATAGTAATTTCCTTCATTTTTTTTGTTTTGGTAAATAATGCTAATTTCCTCGATGTTTCTTGGAAATTTTGACTATTTATTTTTTTTTTAAGGCAATATTTATTTCTGATAATACTCTTTTTTGGGCTGAAATCTGATATGGTAGTATTTATTATGTACTACTTTTCGGTCCTTTCAATATTAATAACACATACCATGAAGTAAATACATAAATACATACGTGTGGTATGGATTAAGGAGATCCTGGATTAATATTTAGCTTAGGGGAAAAAAAGGTGCAAAAAGAAGCCAAGTTGGAAATTTTGTCCGGTAAACGATTGCTCTGCTCGTTTTATGACAGTCATTTTACAAAATGCTCTGGGCTATTTGTGTTAAACAGCATGATTAATAGGGGAAATCTCAGATGTAGGACCCATGTAGGACCCACATTGTGGGTTCACTCTTTATTAATCTATGATGTTAATTACTGTTGATATCTTTTAGCATTATTCCTTTTTTCATAAGATGCTGTAGGCCACATAGCTCCTTAGAAATTGACCAAAAACCACGTCATAATCATCACCGACCTAGCACAACGTTTTAGACTTCTTTTGAACCCTTTTTTTTTTTTTTTTTTTACCCCTCTAAAAATTGATCAAGTCTGCGGTTGTGACTTTCCGGGATAGTTCTCTTCCTTCTTGGAAGGTACCAAGAAAATAGGTGAGTAAGCAGTAAGCAAAAAATACTATTAGAAGGGAGAAAACTACTTTTAAATAAGAGTTTTTATTGTTGTTATTGTGGATCATATTTGAGAGGCTTAATTATACAGACATACATGGCTACCGATGCCTCTTCTTCTAATGCAATCGCCCCTGCCCAGCAAAAGTATGATGCTTTTTTCAGTTTCAGAGGTGAGGACACTTGTTACGGTTTTGTTAGCCATCTTTATGCTGCTTTTTGTCGGAAGAAAATCAAGACTTATATAGATGATAGTCTTGAGAGAGGACATGAGATCTCAATTTCGCTAATGCAAGCAATTCAAGAGTCAAAAGTTTCCATTGTTATTTTCTCGGAGAATTATGCCTCTTCCTCGTGGTGCTTAGACGAACTCGTTCACATACTCCACTGCAAAGAAAGATACAAGCAAATCGTTATTCCAGTCTTCTACCACGTAGAACCCGCACATATACGCAAACAAGAAGGGAATTTTGGCAAGGCCTTCTCTTTACTTGAAGAACGTTTTAAGGGCGCGCCGGAGAAGTTGAACAAGTGGAGGACTGCTTTGTCAACAACCGCCGATATATCTGGACGGGATTCAAGTGCTGTCAGGTAAAAATATTAGTGTATTTTCATTTAGTAGATCTGATCTAGGCAAGAAAACCGTGTCTTCTTTTTTTGTGGTTAAAAATGACTGTCAAAAAATATTATGGCGGAGATGGTAGTTCAAATTAGTGTTTTTTTTTTTTTTTTGACAAATTATTTCATATTCTACACATTATTTAGGACTCATGTTTATCTAGGATTTACCTGAGTTTGATTATATTTATGTATGCAGCTATTAATAAATTATGCTATATATACTAGTTGTATTTTTCATTGATGATCTTCTTCTTCTTCCCTCAATTATTCTTCATTTCTTCTCTTTCTCTTTCTCTTTCTCTCTTTCGTTAATCTGTCTTGGTCCTACATTAATTGTTATGAGACACATCACTTTGTTTGCCCAAAAATACTCTTCTGTCCAAAACCACAGAACATACAATTATTTGCTGCCTCTCACACACTGCCACCTCTACGCCACGCCCTGCCTCATAAGCCGTGCTGCCAGCCAAGTGACATGGCCCGCGCCACTGCCATCATAAACATTCTTCATCCATACAACCAAGGTGTCTCTGTCGTCGAAAACTGTCGTACGCTGCCAGTACATGCCACCCCTTATCCACGCGAGTTTGGAGCTTAATTTGTTAAAGTTTTTTTTTTTTTTTTTTTTTCACATTATAGGTGTTAAAATTTTGAAGAATTTAGTTTCTTTTTTAATATATGATTCTCTTAAGAATTTAGCATAATTATCTAACCAATTAATAAGGAAACAATATGCTAAAAATAAACATAAAATGTTCCTTAGTTTAGCTATTTTTCAATCATCACAAAGTTTTTCTAAATTGTTCTTATTTCTGACAGACTTCATAAAAGTTTGATCTATAAGTATTTCAATAGAATACATTTCAAAATGTAAGACTTTAACTGGGAAGGAAAAAAAAAAAAGGTTTCCTTGAGAACAAATCATATAAAAACTAATTGATAATATGTATCTGTAGAAAAAAAATTTTATTTAAATAAATAAATTTAGGAAGAAGAAAGTATTAATGAAAGTCTTGAGAAGAAAAATATTTTATAGGATTATAAAAAATGTTAAATGGAACTATATTTGAAAATACTAGATAAATAAGAATAAAAAGTATTTTTTTAGTAGGAAAAAAAATTTTCAGTGATACATTACTAAACAAATATATTAAAAAAAAAAAAAAAAGAGGGAGAGTCAAACGTTAAAAGTAAGGAAAAGTAAAGCACAAACATACAAAAAGAAGAAGAAGCAAACAGTTAACAAACATTTAAAAGAAAAAAGAAAAAAAGAAAAAGGAAGAAAAAACCGAATACGAAGAATGAGTAGTAAAAAAAGGACAAACTAGAAAGTTAAAAAAGAAAAAATAAAAGAAGCACATGAGGAGTTGAACCAAAATTTTGATGATAGGTACGCACAAATATAACTGTTTATATAGGACATTCACATAGGACATTCACACGTGGATGGATATACTTAAAAGTTTAGGGACCAATAGTTCGGCATGGCAAGTTTTCTTTCTTTCTTTCTTTCTTTTTTTTTTTTTTTTTTTCGGAGTTGATTAGGTGAGCATGTTTATCAAAAATTAGTTTATCAATTCATCTCAAGAGTTTTAAGCTATTAGGCGTTTATATACTAAGACGTGAGGGGTTCAAATTCAGAAACTCCTCTTGTGATCGGATATTAGTTTACCAATACATGATCTCAAAAGTTTAAGCTATTAAGAGATGTCCTAGTTTTATATTTTAACAAAACCAACTAGAACAAGCACAAAAAAATCAAGACCTTCTAGATTTCAATTCTTAATTTGTTGTCGATGGCTAGATTATATCAGCAATATTAGTAGCTTCATCTTCAGTCTTTCATAGAGACTAGCCTACCTAGATAATCTGGCAGTGGTGAATGCTTTCCCAGGATATTTTTTCTTTTCTTAACGAAGTTTTGTCTTTTTTGTTTTGTTTTTTTGTTTTTCCCCTCTTCATGCATGCTAGGTTTGAGGCTGAATTGGTTGAAAAAATTGTTGAAGATGCAGTGAGAAAATTGAATCGCATGTCACGGCTAATTCATGAATTCAAGTGTTTTGTTGGAATTGAGAGACGCATTAAGAAAATTGAATCATTGTTACGCATCGATGAAAACGGAGTTCGCATTATAGGCCTTTGGGGTATGGGTGGCATTGGCAAAACCACTCTTGCAACTATTGTTTTCAACAAATTCTCTTCTGAATTCGAGGGTTGTTGCTTTGTTGCAAATGTTAGGGAAGAATGGGACAGAGGCCTAAAGAACTACTTACAAAAGAAGCTTGTTTCGGAATTATTGGAGGAAGAAAATCCATATAATGTCCGGAACCGGCTATGTAACATGAAGGTGTTTATTGTTCTTGATGACGTGAATGATCAAGAGCAATTAGAACATTTAATCGGAGATTGTCGATGCTTTGGTCAAGGAAGTAGAATTATTGTGACAACAAGAGATCTACAAATGCTTAGGTATATTGAAGCTGATGCAATTTACAAAGTTGAAGAATTAGATCGTTATGAAGCTCTCGAACTCTTCCTGTCAAATGCTTTTAAAGGAAACTTTCCAGCAACTGAATACGTAAAGATGTCAGAAAGGGTGGTCAGCTATGCTGAAGGCATTCCGTTGGCTCTGAAAGTCATGGGCACCCTCCTTCGCTGCAGGGAAAAAGAGAATTGGTAAAGCGCGTTGAATGAATTGATTGAACAAGCTCCTAATGAAAAAATTCACAACGTGTTGAACTTAAGCTATGATGGCCTACATGAAAAGGATCGACATTTATTTCTTGATATCGCATGTTTCTTTAACGGGAGAGATAGATGTTACGTGGAAGAAATCTTGAACACCAACAGTTTCTTTTCGAAGACGGGAGTAGATAATCTCATTGAGAAATCTCTTGTGACCATCAGAGACTCCAACACATTATGGATCCATGGTTTGGTACAAAAAATGGGTTGGAAAGTTATACTATCCACAAAACAACCTGGAAAGCGCAGTAGATTATGGATCGCCCAAGATGTCATTCACGTTTTAAAAAATAATACAGTAAGTGGAATGAACAACAATATATTTTCTATTACCAAATTTAATCTAGTAGTTTCTAGTACTTTTCTAAATTCCAATATGCAATGCCGTGCTGATGAATCATATGTTTCTTAACTTTCAGGGGACGGAAGAAATTCAAGGAATATTCCTAGACACATACCATATTGAAAAGGTGCATCTCGGTCCTGTAGTGTTCGGAGAGATGCATAACCTAAGATTTCTTAAAATTGTCGACTGGGAATGGGATAACAGGTCGCGGTATTGGGATACCAAGTTGCACTTTCCTCGCGGTCTCAAGTCTCTTCCTTCGGGACTAATTTATCTTGAGTGGCACAACTATCCTTTGAGATCTTTGCCGTCTAATTTTGCACCGCATAATCTTGTTGAACTTCTAATGCCAAACAGTAAACTTGAGAAACTATGGAACGGGGTTCAGGTACATATTCATATACGATTTGATACTTCTGTTATTCGTTATATCAGTATAAATTTTCTAATTTTAATTACTCGTTTCATTCGTTGCAGCATCTTGGGAACTTGAAGCATATTGATCTTAGTTTCTCCAATCATCTGACTCAACTTCCAGATCTCTCTCAGGCTCCAAAACTTCAGAGTATAAATCTTGCGTTTTGTAGAAGTCTAGTTCAACTTCCTCCGCTCAATTTTCAAACTTTTGATAAGCATTTGGATCTTGGAAATCCTTGGCCTTTTGTATTTAAAAGAAATCCGGGAACGCTTAATCTCATTGGCTGCTCTAGTCTTAAATCGCTTCCAAGGATTTCAGGGAAGTTACAATACTTGAACTTAGATGACACTGCAGTAGAAGAATTACCGACATCAATCTGGTCACTCGACAACCTTATTTTGCTAGGCCTCGATGGCTGCAAGATGAGCAAGAATCTTCCGATCAAAATTCATAAGCTCAAGCGTCTAAGATATCTTAGTGTATCGAATTGCTCGTCTCTTAATAAGGTTCCAGGAACACTTCCTCGAAGTATTGTTGTATTAAACTTGAGTGGGACAGCAATAGAACAGGTGCCTCCATCAATCAAGTACGTCTCTTGTCTTGAGGAATTTCGATTGAGCAACTGTAAAAGACTTGTGCATCTTTCAAACAGAATATGTAAGTTGAAATCTCTTAGGCACCTTGATCTCTATGGTTGCTCAAAATTGAAAAAGTTTCCAAAATTATGGGAGCGAATGGGAAGTCTCCGGACCCTTGATATACGGAAAACAGGGATTATAGAATTGCCACATTCGATCGAAAAGATGACTGGGCTCCATGATCTACTTCTAGATTCCTGTGGAGATATTGAGTTATTCCCCGACAGTGTCGTTCGTCTGACTAGTCTTCGAAAGCTCTCTCTTGCAAATTGTGCTCTATTTGAAATCCCTGATTGGCTCAGCTACTTTTGTTCATTAGAGCTATTAGATTTAAGAGGGAACCTTATTGAAAGACTACCTCCGAGCATCAAAGATCTTTCAAGGTTGATTGAGTTACAAATTGAAAATTGTGAGAACCTTCAGTCTTTACCAGAGCTTCCTTTATCTCTAGGACTTCTTGATGCCAGCGGATGCACATCCCTAAAGACGGTTTTGAATTCAAAGAGTGCACTAGCACAAGGTTGTTGGAATGACTATCAAGTTACTCACTACAAGGAGTTTCTGTTTAGCAACTGCTCGAAATTGGATGGAAGTGCACGTAACAACATCATATTTGATTCCCAAGTAAGAATTTTGCGCACAGCAGCTATATCCATATCACGATCTGAAGAATTATCACATGTAAGTCTCTTTCTTTGGCTGCTGATATTTTTGCATATTATTTCTTTCACAATCAAAATATCGTCCATAACTGACACCCATAATTGTGTTGTACACAGTTATTTCAGGACCAGCCTCATGTTAGTATTTGCTATCCAGGAAATGAGATACCGAAGTGGTTTAGCTATCAATCGGAGAACCCTTCAGTGACTATCGAGCTTCCTCCACGTTGGCATAAAAACTTCATTGGTTTTGCTTTATGTGCTGTTGTAAATTCTGAAGACTGCGATTTTGAGTGGGAGCCTTTTGAGATTAAATGTAAATTATACTTTGAAACTAATCGTGGAAAAAGTCGCAAGTTTCATTTTGAGTTCCAAGAGAATTGGGCAAACCAATCTGATTTGAGGAGCTGTATCACAGTTGTTAAATCATCAGATCACGTATTCATTTGGCATAAGCACGAGGACTACCATGACTGTCTTGATGCAGTTAAGGCGTCATTTGACTTTCAAGTCTTGCTTTGCAAATTTTACAATAGCACGCATCAATATAGCTGCAGTAAAGTCAGAGTCAGAACGTGCGGGATCCGCCTGCTATATCTCCAAGAAACAGAGGATTTTGGTATTGTTGACATTGCCAAGCCAAATGGAAATGCAAGCATCAACTGTGAACAAACCACATGACAAGAGGAGAAGATATTCTTCAAATTTACAGGTAGTGTATGAACTTCTCCAATTTAGTATGTGCTTATTTGTACATGCTTATCATCTTCAAACCACATGGCCTACAAGGTCGTTTCTACGGAGTGTAGGCTTATCCCTTCATGCTTGTAATATCTTTCTTCTTCTTTCCTTTCTCGGTCTTTCTTTCCCTTTTTGCTTTTCTTTTTTCTCTTCTTCTTGGAAGCTTTGTTGTGTTGTTGACGTTATTATTAACAGCATTTTTCAAGCTTTAGCTTCTGTTTGGACCAATTCTACTTATGAGTTAAAAAAAACATATGTTTTCTATGCACATATATCTAATGAGTATGATTAAAGCGCAAATATTCAACAATATATACATGTCCTGAAACATTTTGTTGCCTTGTCTGATTGAGGTTGTGTTCTAAAAAACGCAGACGATAGCTGGGAAGTCTTAGGAGATCTGATCATAGATAATGAAGTCTTTCCACTGAATTGAGGATGATTCCAAAGGAGCTCAAACACGTCACCACCCTCCATGAATTGAATATAAGTTGGGATGCCAAAGAAATTCATAGACAGACTGAGAGCAAGTGAAGGGGAAGATTTCTCTGAGGTGCGCCATATTCCCTCCATCTCAATCTCCGACACTTTAGAATAACTGAAGAACTGTTGAAATGCTCATTTAGTGGTTTCAATGAGGAATTGCCGTTGTTTTACTCTGTTGTGTTGAAGAACAAATATTTCATATTTGTATACTGCATACCTGCTTATTCCGTAGTATGTCCGACTTCTGCTGCTGCATGCTTTTAATCTAACTTTTGCATTTCTTTTTAAATTTTTAATTTATGTCATTGAATAATTTGGCAATTTATGTATCATGGTTACAATGTTGCCATAGCAGTTCTATCTCTTTCAACTGAAATCGACTAATCAAAATTTGGATTGATCAAGTATCATGTATTGCATGGAATGATTTATACATTTATGCCATAAAGCCGTCCCTCATTCTGATGTTTCCATTTGTGAAAGTCTAATCTGTCGCTCTCGATACCATTTCTTTGTTGATATTTGTGGATATAATTCAGGTCAAATTAAAGCCAAAGATTGCATGTTGAGAAGGCTGTTGGGTACGACGGTGTCGACCATGGGGAAGAAAATGGCGGGGAAGATGGTTGCTTAGGACCAGGGGCACCATAAATTTAGTCATAACTAACTCGTCATTTCTCGTAGAACAAGAAAGTCATTGTTGGAGATCAAATTTACACCATACATATTGCTTAGTACGTTTACTGCTTTACATCGAGACTTGATAGAATGAGATATAAATATGATGGCAGAATCCATCCTAGAAAAAGAAGATTCAGCCAAATAAGAAATTCATTATTGATTGCTGTTTCTTGTAAAGCAAGAAATTCATTGGTTTCTTGCACCTTACTTATACTTGTTGTATATCATGTATGTTTCTGTGAACTGCAGGTGGTGGAACTTAAAGACGCAGAGTAAAAAAAAAAAAAAAAAAACCGATTGATTTAACATTTTGAGTCAGAATTTGGGGGAAAAAAAAATAACACCACCAATCGTTATTTACCAAAAAATTTAAGGGACAATTTCTGAAACAAAAGATGATAGGTGCTGCAAAGGCTTAAACTATTCGCAAGTTTGAAACGGTGCTGGATGAAATTAAGCAAGAGGATGAAGAAGCATACAAGTGGCTGATGTCAAGAAAGCCGGTTCATTGGAGCAGGGCATTTTTTTAGAACAGTTCCTCACTGTGACATCTTACTAAACAATCTTTGTGAGTGTTTTAATGGAACTGATGCAATATTAACAGCAAGAAGTAGGCCGGTTTTGTCGATGCTTGAGCGGATTTGTATGTACGTCTTGAAAAGGTTCACTAAACAGAGATTGGCTGTGAATCAATGGCATGGTGATCTTGAACCAAGGGTGTCAAAAATACTCCCTTCCATGTCTTCCTTTTTTTTTTTTAAGGATTTTTTTTTTCCTAGCTTCTGAGAAGGACTTCTTTTAAGAGACAATGACGACCAAAAATGGGGGAAGGGCATTCAATTAATCCTAAAAATTAGAACTAAAATCCGTCCAAATTTTTTACGGAATCCGTTACAAGGGGCAAAATGACATGCTTGTCAAAGTTTATAAGCACAACGTGCACTTTTCAAAGTTCAGAAGGTAACTTGACATTAGTGACAAAGTTCAATAGTGGGTACCTTTTGGCAATTTCTATTTTGGCATCTTTGCTCAAATAAATATTGCACTCATTTTCTTAAAGATGTTAATTTATATGAGCCGCGTTAAATTGTCACAAGTTAGCAGAAGTTGCTATCTATTTCTTTTTTGATTAATCCAAACCTTACTTTCAATGTTGACTTAGCTCTCTCATGACTTTGGAAGATGGCTTTTGGTTGTTCTGTTGCTTTCGTTAATCATATAATTTTTTTTTAGTAAAACAGTCATCTCAAACTGTGCTTTTCACCATGACTTTTAGATTTTAGATTTTAAATATTTCTATTCTAGCATGTTAACCATTATCGTTTTCGTACGTTTGATTGGATTTTGAGTATACATTAATTCGTTCATAAGAACTTAACCATCTGGCCTTGGTATTTCTTGCTAAAGTTATGTAATGAATATGTCTTCTATATGCACACGTCTAATTTTTTTTTTTTTTTATTAAAGAAGGATATCCATAATAATATTGTATCTGTAACTCTCACACTGTTGCTCATCTGATTGAGGTCGTGTTTTCAAGAACGCCGGTGATATCTGGCTGCTGAAGCAATCTTTTGAAGCCCCAAAGACCAAAATCCGGCAGAGATTGAAGCTTATGCCGCTTTATGAACATGTCATTCTTTTTATTTTACTTCTGCAGTTCCAGAATTTCTTTCACTCAATAATTTTTTATTATATTTCCGAGTGTTGTTCCGTTAACGATTTGAACACTTTCACTTTGTTTTTGAATTCGACTACAATGGACTTTCCTCTTTGTATTGGAAAATACCCCATATAATTTTAATGTTAGATCATAACATAATCATATCAGAGTAAGAAAAATATAATATGACTTTAACATGATAGTAGTTTTTTTTTTTTTTTTCCTTCAATATCCTGATAAGTATGATGCCAATTTTTTTTTTCTTTTTTTTCCTTTTTTTGGGTAAAAATGTCAGTTGCAAGTTGGGACTTGCATGAAATAACCCTCCCAACTCCAGGGAGTCCAATAATAATGCTTCCACCGGAGGACTCGAACCGAACATCAACAGTGGTGTTTGGATACCCCGCCGGCGTGCTCGTGAGTCATCCCCGGCACCAACTCATCGATGTTAACATATTATAGTTTCTTGTCATTTAAGGAACAAGAATCCCAATCATACCAAAAGTAAAATGTAGCTCCTGTTATAACGCTGGTCAAAGATAACATCAAATCAACTTCTTAGAAACCTAAATGCCGCCTAAACTGTACAAATTTGCAAGAAATCAAACAAAAATTACAAAATAAAAATTCAAAACATATTTTCATGGCCACCGGGGAGGGCGGATTACAGAGAGTTCAAAACGAGAGATTACGTCAAAAATTACAATGTCTAAGAGGGGTCGACAAATTATAATTTTGAAAGGTGATCGCTACCAAATCCGGAAAAAGCCCAAAACTTTCCGGCAGCATCCAATTGTCATTGTCATGAAAATAACATGATAGAAGCTGCAGTGAGTAGTACCGAACGACAAAAAAACAGGGAACATTGAAGCTTTACCCAGCACTAGCCACCTTCTCCTCATTTTTGTCCATGGCCTTTCTTGCAAGCTCGTACCCCGCAAAGTTCATGGCGCCCAAGGGAGCAATCCAGAAGAACCTCGGCACAGCTCCTTTAAATAATCCAAGGGGTCCTTCGTGCCGTAGTATGGAGAAGGCTATCATCGTCATCGAGACAGACCGACCTTGTGCAGTCATCATTCTGGTCTTCATCACATCAAAGGGTGTGGTGGTGACAGCAGCTAGTCCGCCAGATAAAGCCCCGACTACAATTGTTTCCCAGGGCTCCAGTTCACGTTGCAGCAGATGTTGCACAAGCTTATTATAACAGCAAAGAAACAAAAGCATAATAAGGTACCGTAATATTTTTTTTTTAGGAAATGTAAAGATGCTAACATGCAAGTGTCACAAACACCTTGTCCAGGGGTTAAAATTTCATGTTATAGAGGTCAGACCACAAGGATATGAGGTTTGTGCAGCCAGATATATGATCTCAAAGCCAGGAAATACAATAACTGGGCCCATCGAGGGGATCGCTGTATGTTTATATTATACCTTTTTAGACTCAGCATAAAGCCCCATGCCAGCAACGTAGAAAGGAACTTCCCGACAAAGAGTTGCTCCAGTCCCACGAAAGAAACCCTGAAGGCCATCCTGCTGCCATGTCCCAATAATAGCCTCCCCCACATTGTTAAAAAGTCCAGCCTGCAACCGCTGCTTTAAAACTTCGCATGGGATCCGCACTGCTGTTCCCAATATTGTGCTACAAAATGATGCTACAGATTGTACCTATAAACAAGCCAAAACATAGAAAACAGAGTCGCTGTGAAACTACTTAAAATCCAACAAATAGAGTAGCATTAAAAAGTTTTCAGCGAAAACAGGAGCTAGTTTCCAGTTACCACCCGCATAAACTACTAATACATTTTCATTTTTATAACCCAGAGATGCCCTATTCCTTCTTAGCAAACTTAAAGTTCGTTACAGAAGCTTGTAAATCCAGACCATTTTTAATGTCAACACAAGGAAGCTACTCATCTACTCATTGGAGCCTCTCTTGCATTACTATACTCTTACATTACCTTTACAGTTTCTGTTAAGGGAAAACATATATATATCACACACACAAATATGTATATGTATGTACGGAGGTAAGAATGTCGAACAACTTAAAATAAATTATTAGGACATCATAGAAAAGCAACTATAAGCATCAACACAGAATGAGATGAGGTGAAGAGCCAGAGGACAATTGATTTATGGGATACACTACTAAACTTCTGAAGAAAAGTGTGAACTGGAAGCACCGTAACCATTTAGTAAAACAAATAATTTACCTGGAGCTCTGGTAGTGTTGGAGCAACATTTATCAGTACTAGTTTACTTGCTTCAAAGATTCCAGTTCGCAGGCCATGGCTGCAATGTTAAAAGAAAATATACAAAAACAAGAAGATATCAATTGCATCAAATAGGAACTTTATAATTTTCTTCTTTCTTGTTTTGAAGGCAGATTGATGAAAAAAAAAATAAAAAACAAAGAAGAAGAACAAGAAGAAGAAGACAAACCTTGAAAATTGACCAAGAATGGCAGGGATTGAACCCCTGTATACCCCCCGCACGCCAATCTGTGGAAGCTTCGAAATAATTTCAGGAAAGGACAATGTTGATGCTTGTACACGGGTCTGAAAAAACAAATGTTACAAGAATGAAGAGTTACTATTGTAACATGCAGGGCTAGCCACGAGTGCCCAATCAAAGGAAATTGATAACTTCCACTACATAACCATATCACCAAGCCAAAGCCTCGGGGAATAAATGTTTAAAAAAATAATAGAGAAAAAATAAAAAGAAAAGCCAAAGCTCTTACCTTTATGGTATCAACAGGATGCATTAGAGCACAAGAAAGCGCACATGAGAGGCCCCCTGCCAAAGCAGATTTTAGGACACTTCCAGCAGGTATCTCCATAGGCGGAGCAACAGCAACAACAGTTGCAGCTTCAAACCAGATGCTCCTATATATATTGAAAAATAAGTTAATATTAGGAATTTATGTGCATGGATTTGAACAATATATATATCACTTTCAGAATTGCTTTGCATTTGATGTGAAAAGTCCTAGTAAAGCAGTATTATTAGGAATTACGTGTGTGGGTTCAACCAATATAGAAACCCCTTTTGGAATTGCTTTTACAATAACCAATTTCTTATTGCAGAGTTTCATTATAATCATGCATCAATAACAACGAGATGGTGGAAAATTGCTGCAATTTCAAACGCCTGTGAATAGAAGAAGCCTCAACTAGATCAGATGTCATATAACTATCAAATTGTCAAGGCCCAACTTGCTTAAATAAGCAAATAATGCTTACCGAGGATCATCTTGCAGTCGATCAGAAGGAAGCAAAAGCATAAAATTTCGAAAATGTCCATAAGAAATAGATTCTTCCGAGTCTGCATTCAGAAATCGCATCATAGCAACAGCATTGTCTTCATTTGCTGGAAGTCCAGCTTTCTTAAGTGAGGCCAATATTTCACTCTTTTGCAGCGTCCCAGACTTGCTCAGACAAAGAGAAGTATATGCATGAAGAATGGTTGATTCCTTCTGTTCCATCAAGGACAAAAATTGTTTCCAACCAAACGACTTTGAAAAAATATGGCTCCTAGTACGGCGCATGAACTCATGGGCATATCTCCGTGGTAATTTTCTCTTTCTCATTGCAACTTCAAGATCTTCCAAAGTTACTTGGCCATCACCATCTCTATCTAGTTCTTCAAAGAATCTCCTTCCTGCAAGCATGAATAGCTTAGATGCGTTGGACTTTTTATTTGAGATGATTTTGACGGAACCAAACATATGCCTCTCACGAGATTATTCTACAACTAAATAATGATATGCTATCGATTGTATTATTACATAGAATCCATACTAAGATGGCAAAGAGAAAACTACCACGCTTGCCGGAATCTATCTGGTTCTTTTTAATATCAACTCTTCATTTTTCATAAAACTTTTCATTGAGAGGAGAATTCTAACACGCACATGCACAAAGCAATGGCTCATCGTCGTCATGAAATGATGACACCAGCACAAACAAACGTAAAATTTACTTTCAAAATTCAGTAAGAACACATTTGGCATGCAGCTTAAAAGAACGTACCTTCAGACTCCGTGTATCTAAAGAAATCTTGGACAGAGAACAGCTTCTTCTTGTCAGGATAGTCCTTAGAAGGTCGGCCTAGCTGCGGTAGAAGCTCAATCAGTTCTGTCAATGAAACAGTCGATAACGTGGACCTCAAACGCTCCACATTAGATAGTGGAATACTGAGTATACCACTGGCCAGCTTTTGGGGTGAAATACCCCCAGTTTCTTCACCACTGCTAGCATTATCACCATCAGCACCCTCTTCATTAACCGAAGAAGTAACCCCAACAACACCTGTAGGAACTCCTCCAACCTTTGCAAACATCAGATTTCCCAAGAACCCATTTACATCTGCCTTCCGACTATCCAGAATTCCTTTCACCATGTTCAAGTGATCAAATTGCGCTATAGAAGACGTTTCCGCAGGAGTTTCACAATCTTTATTACTGCCTTCTTGCACACCCCGATCAAACTTCAAAAAATTAAGACTTAGCTTATCAAAGACAAAGCCTATAAAGCACTCAAACGGTTCATATTTCACTTCTTTATGGGTCAGACCCTCATTTTGTATCGTCTTAACAGGACGACCCTTAGACGACCTTTGCATCAATTCACCAGAAACCTTCCGCTTGTTACACGAGCAGAGTTTATCGTCCTCACTCGCTTTCTGAATCCGTTTTTTACCCGCTTTGAACGGGCTTGGCAATGCCTGAACAATACTGTTAACGAACAAGGACCAAGCCAAATCAAACTGCAAGCAATTCACACAAGACCCATCCTCCTTAGCCGAATCAAAACCGTGCTCTTTCGCCCCGTTCTTGCGCACTTCGGCTTGGTTTCCATCCCCGGAATTCGGCAAGAACTTCCCAAACAGAACCTTTTTCGGGACCCTAATAGACAACCCTTTCTTCCTCTCCTCACCACCGCCACCAACCGAGACAAACTGACCAGTTTTCTTCTTCGAACCAAAGATCTGAACTTTACCATTTTTATCTCCTCCACTAAATTCACTCACCAATTCCACAGTGCTTGCCTTGCTCCTAGGCCCAGACCAACGGCACTCGAGGTCTTTCGCCGCTCTCTGCAAGCTCAATTCCAGAGGCGAAAGAGCTTCTTTCACGACTTGAATCGAATTCAGAATCGATTCGATTGGGTCATTCGCAGTCACCATTACTATCAACCTTGCTCAAATCCTCTTTTCCAACTCTTGTGTGTGTGCGCGTGTCTATTTATCTACGCCCTTATCTATAAAATCAACCCACTCCAATGTCAGCAAAATACACACAATTTCTATCACGATTACGAAAACAATCAAACCATAATCGAACAAAGAAAAAGCGACGGACCTTGGAGAATCCGGCGATCAGAGTGAAATCCGAGCAAGAAGCGGGTCAACCAGCTGAATCCGAAACTTTGAGGAAGAAAAAATTCCGAGCTCTAATGGCGGAAAATCCGAAAACCACCACACATTTTCGCAGACTCAAGAAAAATCCATAATAATCTCCACCAAAAAAAAAAAAAAAAAAAAAAAAAGAAGAAAGCAGAAATCAGCTTCTCTTTTTGGCTTTGTCCTCTTTGAATTCTCAATCAAGTTTCGGAAACAGAAGAATCCATTAGAGAGAGAAGAGCGAGCTCGGAAGCAGAAAAATCTGGGGATTTTTTGTTGTGGTTTCTGAAACTGAGAGATTTGGGTTGCAGAAGGAAGCAGGAGAAGAAGGAGAAGAGGTTTGAGGTCATCATTATTATTCTCTTTAAAATTATTTTTTTAAAAAAATAAAAGAAAAGAAAATTGTTTTTTTGTTTTTGTTTTTGTTTTTAATTTTTTTATTTTTTTATGGATAATTTAATGCTGAATGGATAAAGGCTGACGTAAAGTACTCGTAGGAGAGAGGACACTTGTGGGCCGTTGAGGTTTTGGATCGGACGGTGGTAGTTGGTCAAAAGTTCTGCACTCCCCGTTGGGTTTGTTGATGGATGATAAAATTTTAAAACGGAGAATTTAGGGGTGTTTGGTGTGTTAGTTTGAGTTTAAATATTTTAATTATAATAGTAAATTTTTTTTAATTTTCAGAAAAGATAAAAAAATTTTGAGAAAAAGACAAAAATTTTTTAAGAAAAAAACAAAAAAAGTTTGAAATGAATTAGAGTTGAAATGAACTCCAAACTCCCCATTTATTTTTTAAAAGGTTAATTCTAATTTTTATTGAATTTTTATAAAAATAAAAAATAAAAATTGACGTAAAAATTTTGAATTAGAACTCAGATTCTAAATACACTCGTAATTTTTTTTGGTCTTATTTATTAGATTATAAGTATAAATAGATCTTTAAAAAGTGAAAATTTGATTTAAGTTGATTGAAAATTTTGGATCCAAACCCGTTTTATAAAGTAGTATTTTCAAGACTAATTCAAAGTTTATCCAATTATCCGGTTTATGATTTTATGAAAATAAACATGGCAAGTAAGAAGCCTAACTTATTATGTTATTGATGTAAATTGGACAAAATGTTTTCCACCAAAAAAAGATAAAGGGGAAAATGCCTATTTCACGACTTTAGAACTAATTGTGGTAATTTTGAGACGGAAAAAAATTTCCTTTTATGATTTCCGGATACATTTTGACCAATTTTCAACTTTGAAGAAAAAGACATGTACACATATATTAAAGTTGTAATTTTCATGCTTTTCAACTGATTTGCTTGAATTATTCAGCCAAAAAAAAATAGTTTCTTGAGTAACTGGTTTTAACAAAATAGATAAATAACTAAAGGAACTGATTTTCAAAAAGTAACTAGATTTATAAAAGAAAATTGCTGCAGTAGAGCTTTTCTTATATATCACATCGATAAAACTCATTTTATAGACCGTTCGATGTATTTCAATAATTGCAATATTACTTGTAGCTGATACTTATCATGCACCTTAACACATAATATTCTAATATAAAAATAAAAAAATCAAAGAAAAGAAAAAAGAAATAAAAACAAAACCCAGCGGACCTGAACCTGAGAAACCAAAATCCACCACCTAGCACATTCAGCCTCCTTTGGGACCTACAATTTCATCAACCCTAGCCCCCGCACCCCCCCCCCAACAACCTTTAGGGTCCCCATGATGCAAAATTCCCAAACGGCGAATCCCAACCCCCGCACCCCCCCCCTCAACCTGCAAAATTGACCCTCCCTCCTTAGTGACCTTCGGGCTCCCACTAGATGTCGAAATCGCTAAATGATGATCGCCCCGCCTCAGGCTCCCATTGCCCCCCCCCTCCCGGGCCACTGCCCCCAAGCTAACCACTCCTATTCCCCCGCAACTAGATCCCACCGGCCCGCAACACCCCCGACGATGTGCAATGAAGTCACCATCTTTGGCGAGAAGAGGTCCAAAAAAGGAAAAAGAAAAAACCAATGTCGACCCCCCTCCTCCCCCCGGCGAAATGGCCTCCCCCCACCAACCTCAGGCGACACCCCCTCCCCCAACACCTAGACGTTAAGTCAACACCCCCTTGAAGGTTGTTTTAAATTTAAATTTTTTTTTTATTTTTTTATTCTTTAGTCTATACTATTATATGATAAGGTACATTCTATTTTATGTATAAATAATATTTCGACTGTTCGATTAGATATAAACGGTTTAAAAATAAACTCAACTGAGTAAGGTATATAAAAAGGAACTCTATCACAGATGTATCCTATAAAAAATAAAAAAAAAAACTAGATTTATAAAATAGATAAATAAATAAAGGAATTGATTGTCATTGTTTTTTTTTTTAATATTATTCTATATTTTTCTTATGGAGTCAGTCAGTGTGAAACTAGCAAGTTATTGTTTGCAATCATAATAATTAATATTTTCCATAAAATTCAAACAAATAACAAAAAAGAAATAATATGATACAAATCGAACAACGACAAAACAGAGAATCAAAGATCCGCGTCAGATCCTTAGTGGTTGGCGTATTAGTTCATTAGTGGCTCCTCTACGTAGACGTGTCATTTACAGGTTTCCTGAGCTTCGACACGTTTCCCACCAAGCCAATCGTTTTTCCTTTATCACAAACTTCAATCTCTTTCCTCCAAAAAAAAAAAAAAAAAAAAAAAAACTTCAATCTCTTTACAATTTATAAAGGCGGCTCCGTGGAATTTAGAAATATATATATATATTATGTGTTTCATCAAGTGAAGTTTTTTTTTTTTTTTTTTTTTTTTTTTAAGAAGAGGAAAATGTGATGGTGTGAAAGTATAAATTAGGGATTGTGGTAGTGGTCCAACCTCTAAACAAAATGTTTTTTTAGGGGATATTTTTTTTTTGTATTTTAGCTTCATAAAAATTCCACTTCAAATATTTTGCAAACTTTTATTTTATTTCATTTTATGGCCGAGAAAAATCTAAAAAAGAAAAAAAAAAGTTGTATTTCAAATATGTTGCAAATTTTATTTTATTTCATTTTATGACCAAGAAAATTCAAAAAAAAAAAGGGAGAAAAAATATATATATTTTAATACTGACATTTTCGACCATAAAAGGCATAGTTGAAAAATTTTTTTTTCTATTTCAATTTTAATTAGATTTATCTTTTAGTCGATTTTGTTAAATGAATTTTTACGTCAAAAGATTAATCAACTTGAAAGTGCAAACTAGGAGGCCGTCCCTATATTTTCCTTAAAAATTAATCAAAATTTTCGTCACCATAAAAAAACATAATTTGAAAATTTTTTATATAATCAATTTTAATTGGATTTGTCTTCTAGTTAATTATTTTGCACGATGAAATTTCTTATTCTATGAACTATCGATAAAAATTGTTGTAGACCGTTCAAAAATTAATCTAACTTGTCAGTGCAATGACAAGGAAGTCGTCCCTATATTTTCCTTGCGGAATCATGTTGGAGAATTATTGAAAAACCAGATCAAAAAAAATTTACAGATTAATCCAAGTATCTCATTTTGGCACATATCATGCTTTTGGTTTATGATGATTCAATAGAATCCAACGGTGAAACTTGGTCTTCTACTTTCTCTTGCTATTTACATTCTCTGATGAAAAGGAACCACAACATGGAAAAGTAAAACCAATACACTTTGCTTAGAACTGATGAAGAATAACTCTTTGTTGCTATGAACTTATGTGCGCAAAGTGGAACCCTCAAATAAAGGCGTTTTTCGATTTTCAGTGAGTTTTCAAAATGCTGATCCACTACCCTTCGTCTTCCCAAGCATCACATCTTTAGCTTCGTTTATTTTCGACGCAAGGTAATGGCTTCCACCCGCATCAGGATGGTTCGCCACCATTACTTTCCTATGTGCTTCCTTGACCTTGTCAGGAGTTGCATTCTCCCTGTTAGAAAAAGAGAACTCGCTTCCGATCAGAGGCGATTCTATAGCTTTTTCAACTAAACGTAAGGCAAGAAAGAGAATTCATTTACCGTTTTCATCATCATTGGCACAAGAAACTACGCAGAAAGTGCAATTGTTTCAGTTCAAAAAGAGTTCTTAAAAAGGCCTCATCACTACCAGACTCATCATATCATTCAAAAATCCCGAGATTCAGTTTTTCATTTTAAACCAACAAAATGCGTTTAGCAAATCGAAACCAAAGCAACACGGCTAAAGTTCAGTAAGGATAAATCATCTAAGTAAAGAAATTTTGATTTTTGTTTCTTTTTATAATGTAATGCAAATGAACAGAAATGTTCTGCTATGCTCAGATTTTACATCTTAAATCTGCGTTCAAGTAAAGTATCAAGCTAACCTGATTCCAAGAATAAGAGCCGCTTCTCTTCTCGTCATTGTAGGCTGGAAACCACCATCATAGAACTTGCGTATTTTAGGTTTCGGAGGCCGTGTCTTAAATGCATGCCAGGCCTGGATACCGTATCTACCGGCAAGAGCAGCAGCAGCTACTGCAAGACCGGCCAGCAGCGGTGTACCCTGGTTTTACAATAAAAGTTCATTAACTCTTCTAATTTTAGCATAAACTGAATCCCAACTATCGAAAAATTTTCAATCATCGTTTCAGGCTGCAGGAACAATACTTCTCATCGGAGAAGTTCCGGATTTACCAGTGGCCATGCTCCACTACCCGAAAATGGGACAACATTCCTAACACTTAACTAAACACCCTACTAAGAACCCGTTTCTTACTTGTGCATTTTTCTAATCAGAATGGAAAATTCTCTCTCAAGTCAAAACCAATTTCAATAATTTATGAAAAGAAATACAAATTTGGGGATCTTTCAACATGCCTAGTTAGGACCAAAATCCAAAATCTACTGATATCCTTCAGGAAAAATTAGGTAAATAGACAGCCTGTAAACGCTAATTTAAAAATGACTCATTTTTTTTTTAAAAGAAAATGACCAATGACTATTTAAATTGTCAATCACTAATTAAACAATAAAAATACATATTAATATTGATCGATCAATCAATCAATAACCAATCATTTTAAAAAAAACAACAATTTTCCTAATTTAATAAAATTTTAAACATTTTATTCCAAAAAAAAAAATGCTTGAAAAAGACCATTTTCCCTCGCATCCCTAACTTTTATCCAAAATTTATAAAAATTTATGCACACATAAATTATGCAAGCAATATATATATTATCCTCAATTCAATTCAAGCTGTTCGAAAACAATTGAAAAGTGAATTACGTATCAAATTCAGCTTCTAGTTCTCTACCTTTGCTAAATAAAAATGAAAAAGAAAAAAGAAACAAACATTTCAATTCCAACATCCAAATTAGAGAAGAACAACCCTAGTGCTAAAATCACTAATTAAAAGTAGTAATATTGCAAATTTAAAAATTTAAAAAAAAAAAAACTGAATTTGACAATTAAGAAAGGCTAATAAGGTTTGTATACTTACCATTGGCGTGAAATTTTGAGTTCTGAGGAGAAGAATGTTGTGGATTTCATTCAGGACTTCTCGAAGCTTTTCACCCTCCTGGTTTTGGGGAAGATGGAAGTCGAATGTTTGGATCGAGTGTATTTAATCTTATGTACTTAACCAATGAGATGACGCCACGTCAGCTTTTTTTAAAATTTTGCAATGGGCCACTAAATGAATCCTCTGGTCCAGGATGAGGCCTAGTTTTACGAGTTCAAGTTCGTTAACGTGGCCCATTGATTAAGGGGCTGTTTGGAAGGTACCGGTGGTGGTAAGAAAGAATTATTTAGAACCTTCGTTTTTATAAAGTCTTACATTCGACCATGACGTTTACAGAGTCTAGCCTTTGATAAAAAAGAGCATATGTTGTCTGTTTTTGAAGTCTAGAATTTGCTAGCCTTGAAAATCTAATGTCAAGTTTCTTGATTGTCATCTCATTGTTACGATTAGTGAGTTCACTTAATGATTATTGAAACGGGAACATGTGAACTTTAACAATCCCCTTTTATTCACCAAAAAAGGGATGTTTGGAACATCCATTGGAATTTAATGGTGTATTTAAATGTTCATTGTATTTGGTATTTCATTCAAATAAAATGGATGTATTATATATATATTTATATGACATATTTTTAAATGTTAGTGTATGTATTCTAATTAAATATGCATTTAGATGTCAACATCAGAATACATTTCAATGCATGTAAAACTAAATGCGTGTTTGAAAAATATGTGTATTGGAATGTGTGTGTTCAAACGGAATTGAGATTTATTTAAAAAGTTGGGTATTCAAATACCAAACACTAGCAACCAAATAAATATTGTATTTATATTGGCAAATTTATTTCAATTGAATGATCACCATAAAAAAATTTCAATTATTACCCACCATTTTGCACACCATTATCAAATTACCATAAAATACAGGATTATATGCAAGAATGTCATAAATTTGATACATTCTTATATTAATGTTCATCATAATATTAAATGTGATAATTTTATCATTTCGTAGCACTAAAGTTATCAACTTCAATATTAAAGTGGGTAAAAGTGCAATGACATACTTAAAATATGACTCTTACCCAATTTTCTCTAAAGGTATAAACTACCTAAATAGCCATGATCAATAACAAATTATGAATTTATTTTAACCCCACCCCCAAAAAAAAAAACCACTTTGGGCTAACTCAAATAGTTGGATGCGTAAAAGTGTGATGGGTTTGAATTCTGAATTTTTCATTTCTTAATAGTAGTAAAATTACACACACACAAAAAAAAAAAGGTAACATTTTATAAAAATAAAATAAAAAACAATAATAATAACAAAATAACGTGTTCAGGAATTTCCAAACTTGTAGAATTTCCATCTGCTCTAGTGACGACCATTCTTCAAGCTTGGTGAGCAAAAGTTGCAGAAAAATCTTGAATGATGCTGTTGATCTCTCAAGTAAAATTAGGGGGTCTCAATTCTCTTAGGGTCCATTTGAGGTTATATTGGAGATTGTGTCTTGGAAGTTGAGTTAGAAATATGTGTTTGGAAAGAAAATTTTTGAAAAAGTTATGTGATATAGAAAATAGTCCAAAAATTTAAAAGATATTTGGGAAAAAAATGTAAAATAGATATTGTCTCATTCATCTCGTCGTTATTAACATTTTGACATAAAATCATGTCATAATATTTGAAATTAGAAAATGACAGACTCTTAAAGTTTGGATTTTTTGAAAATGTAAGAGATAAAAATTTTCATTTAGAGTTGGAAATTTAAAATTCAGATGATGAAATACAATCTCAGATGGATATTTCTTCAAATAAATAAATAAAGCAAAATTGGCAGACCATTCAAATAAACTCAAAACAATTTATATTCCTTTAGTATTGTGTTCCACCTTCAAATAATGTCTTGTTATGTAATTTTCACTAAAAGTAAATTTAACTTGAAAGCACCAGGAGCTAGTTCAATGGATAGAAAGGGAAGGATTTAGATAGAAGCACCTAAGTTTAAAATCTGTGAGAATTTTCATTTTCTTCAACTTTAATGAGAATTGTAGTCTTCATGCAGTAGCAAAGCAAGGACGAAAATGAATATCAAAATAGAAAGAAATAAATAAATAGTTGTTTTCTTTAGGAAGCACAAAGGAATAAAAAGGGATAGAATTAAACAAAGGGATTTTTTGCGGACATTCTACTTTGCACTTCAGGATAAAATTTTTTTATTTTAGTCATTGTTAGTTTTTAACTATTTGATCTATGGTAAAAGCAATTATATATCATATACTATAGATTTTTAACGTGTATACTCATAGACAGTAACAAGTAACAAATCTAATGGACTTGTAGATGGGAAATTCCAGCCAAATTTAAAGAAATTGTCAAACCTAAGGGCAAATGATCACAAAGTGAGATATATATATATATATATATATATATATGAATCTTTGGATAAGAAAAACTAAAGGACCACAAGTAGTTAATCAGCACTATGCACTTTGTTCCCTTTGGCAAAGTCAAAAGAAGCCAAAGTAGGTTCCACAACAGAGTGAAAGAACATTGCAAAAAGATCAATTACAACAACACTACAACGGATTAAAACTGTAAAAACTTTGGTTACTTTTAACTGACATCAAACACCCCTAAACGGCCAAACCAATCCTACAACGTGATAAACAACATTTAGCAGCATTTAAGAATAACAATAAGATAAAAAAGTGTGTTGACACTGAGGACTAAAGACGACATAATCAAATTGACAAACCATCTTTTTCTTTTTCTTTTTCTTTTTTCTTTTCTTCTTTTACTCAACTAAATCTTCTTTTCTTTGTTAAAGACTACCCTATGCCTCCTCCATTGCTGACTCTTTCCTCCAAATGCAACCCGATGTCCTTAATGGTGGTCGTGTCGATCTTGGGAGGACCGGAGTGCCTCCTTGACCCGGCTGGTGAAGCGTGGAAAGAGAGCCGCTTCTTTGCAGAAGAAACAGACCCCTTATCTGGTGGCGTGCCTTTTTTCTCGAAGCCTAGTGGGCTTGGCATCCGGGATTTGGCCTTTGCTGATTGCGTTGGTGCCATGTAGCTCGGAACAGGAGGTGAGCTTGTGAGGCTCTCGTCGTCCCTCACAAAAGACCCTGCAATGCTATGTCTCCTGTACCTCTCTGACTGGACGCTGAACAAGCTCCTCGAGTCCTCATCCCTGCCGCCAAAGGCACTTCCCTTCGGGGTTTTCCCAGTAAAGGATGAATATGATGGCGCCTTGGAATGTGGGGTAGATGGGGATTGGCGACAAGGTTGTTGGTCTCTTGGTTTTTGAGCTGTAGGGGAAGGTTTGTTTTCACGGCTGAGGTCACGGCGGCGATAGGCTTTGGTGATCTCTCCGGCAGACACGGCATTGCTTGCTGCGCTCTTCATGGAAACGTGGTCATGATACTCTACCGTGCTTCGGGTCTCCCATGGCCTGGCTGCCATCCATCGCTCTAGCCAACTCCAACCCCAACGGGGATTATTGGGATCCATGAATGTGGGATTTGCAGATTTTGACGGGTTCTTCAGTGTTTGCTTCAAAGAAATAACATCAAGGCACAAATCAAATTCAGATAAACATCTCTAAATTCTAACTGAGAGAAAACTGAAAGATTTGGCCAATAAGGAATTACATTATTGAAAGAACTCAATTGAAATGAGGATGAACAAACTAGGATTGTTTATAAAATACATGAAAACCAACCAAAACTCGGTGACAGGTTTACCGACAGAAATCTGAACCGAGAACAATTCTAAAATGTGTATCTATATGACCATTCTAAATTTTTCAACCAACATCTGGTCCTCCGCACGTTGTGACTCAAACAATCTAATTTCACATTCTCATCTTTTTCTCTTCATCCATGGACGAGTAAAGAGAAGTTCTTTGTTTGCCGTCTCACAAGAAATGGGATGGAATTCAATGTCCATCTCCTATCGGACAGATTGTTAGGAAAACCTCTAGAAAGTTTTTGACAAAATCATATAAAAAGATTCAAAATAACCCGAACATAGGGTACCTAAAGATTATCTAGTAAGCGATAAAGTGGAGAGTTCAGTACCTGATGAGAAAATGCATAAGCCAATGCTCTCTCTCTCCTCATAGCAGCCTCCTGTTTGCTTGCCAGCCGTGCTTCAATTTGTTCTCTAGATTGCGTGCTATCGTTCCATTCTTCTCCCATCTGTTTCAATATTAACATTCACATTAAAAAAAATTAAAAAAAAAAAAATCTAAATGTTTTGACTTGATCTTCACCATTGAAATAGATACACAGATATAATACAAACATAAGTGCAACCAAAGAGCCTAAAAGTTCGTAGATGGGCGGTGGAGAAACTTACAGAAGCTCTCAACTTCTCAAGCTCTTTCTCATGTTTCTGTTGGAGCTGCCGCTGAAGCGCCTGATTCTCCTCCGACATTCTAATTCTCCTCGCGCGAATCTGTGACTGCACGCGAGCAAGAGTCTGCATGCACCGTAACGTGGTAGTGGCTTGCCTTTTGACGGACTGCCCTTGTATCAATGATTTCAACCTTACCAAGCCTCTCAAAGCCCTCAATGCTCTCCTCGCCTGAAAATCACCAACAATAGCAGAAAGGACCATTAATTTCCGACATACGCAGCTATGTTGCACGGCAACGCGCAGTGTGAAGTAGTGATTCTCACATAAGATTACTCATATACTATACAACAACCAAATCTAGAAATTTCAATAATAAAAAAACTGAAAATCTTATTGCTAGAAGAGTACAAAAAGAAACTTAAGGGAAAGAATTGAGGCAAATGAAGCAATTAAACCTACCAAGTAACCGCGAAAAGCGGTCTGAATTCTAATAGCGGCGATCTCCTCCTTCGACTTTCCATAGTGCCGGGGCACAGCCGTGAGTCGAACAACCTCAGCAGCAGCCTGCGCGGCCGCCACAGCCGCCTCCGCGGCTGCAGCAGTGGCGATCGCGACTGAATAAGCGTGTTTGCTCTGCTCATTCTCGATCTCGGTCAATTTCACATCTTGCAGCGGAGGAGAAGGCTCAGGAACAGGCAAAGAAGTTTGTTCTTTGGAAGAAACAACCGCCACGTCCGAACCGCTGTTCTTCCCAAACCATTTTTTCTTTGCCTTAGGAGTTTTCTGATAACAAGTACTGAATTAGAGAGAGGAAAATTACAAAATGAACTAAATATAAGAAAAAGAAAAATAATATTTTTTACCTCAGCTTTCTTTTCCTTGGAGTCTGGGCTGAGAGCTTTCTTCACAGCAGCAAACCATTTCCCTTTCTTCCCCATATCCTTCAACTCAGTTCATCTGAAGAAAAACACAAACCAAATTACGAAATGAAATGGAATAAAAATTCCCTCACAGAAAATTCAACGCAAAGAAAAGAATCTTTGAATGAGAAAAACAAGACAAAGAAAATAACCACAAGACCAAAACCTCAAAACTCGAAAAAAAGTCAAAACTGTGACAGGAAATTTATGCTTAGAATATTGATCTAAGAAAAAACAAACGGAACCAATGAACACAATTCGGTAACTTGTTAACAAATTCATTAAAGGGAGATTAAAAACGGCCCAAAAAACAAAAAAGAAAAGAAAAGAAATAGGAAACTGCCAATAGAACAGAGGAAAAGAAGGAAACTTCTCACTGATTCGTTGAACCAACCAATAAATGAAGCAAAACCCAGTTGAAAAAACGGCAAGATCTTCACAAAAACCGTACGAATTCCCAACGTACGGAAAATTTCATGGACACCCCAGTTGAGAAAAACCCGACAAAAACATCCCTATTACCTCTGGTGAGAAAGAAAATTCCTAGATCTCTGCAACTTCAGAAACTCCACACACTCTCTCTCTCTCTCTGTCTTTGTTTCTATCTCTTTCCCGGGAAACCAAAAGGATTACAGATAGAAAGGAGCTGATGAACATGCGGTTTCTGTGAACAAAGGAAGAGAGAGAGAGAGAGAGAGAGAGAGAGGCAGAGGCAGGGGAGGGGACCAAAAGAGCAGATCTTGGGCGAAGAATAGGAGTTGAATTGAACGATAAGGCAATGAAAACCGAAAAAGGAAAGCAAAAAAAAAAAAATGATATTTTTTTATTTTACAGCAAGGATTTTGGATTTTGGATTTGGATTGAATTTTCTTCAAAGGGCGGGTTAAGGAAAAGAAATTCTAGTTTGGCGACGAGAACAAAAACAAAAAACAATATCGAACAACAAAACTTTGCTGTCACTGTCTTACCGTTTTTCTTCTGTTTCTTTTTTTTTTTTCTTTTTACTTTTTCATGGGAATAGTACTTGTACCGGCAGCAGTTATTGTAATGGGTGGTTATCTGGTGTTGCGTTGCTTAGTGGGAATCTGAAGATCCCTTTGTTTTTGCATGCCACGTGGTATGGTTTGGTGAATCTTCTTTCTATGATTTTGAACAAAAACAATTCTATCACAACCTTATAAAAATTTCACACTTATCTTAACATTTTATTGTCTTTTAAAAAAATATTTTACTTATTGTTGATGGTGAATTTGTCCCTCAATTCTTGTCATCCATGTGTCATTTCCAATCACCACTAGGAAAGCCATAGCAAAATTCTGATTAAAATCAACTGCAGTTTATTAGAGTCAACAGTGACTACATAATAGAGCAGATAGCGATTAATTACTCTCAAGATAATCCGAAATAGTCCTTGAAAATCCTCAATCTCCTGAATTATGCAAGATTATGGCGAGATGTGATTTCCTTAATCAGGGAGAACGTGTCATCAGAAAATCAACTATCAATAAGATATTAAAACAAACATGTGCATTTACGATTGATGATTCAAATAAGAAAATTGAGCATTTAAGTAGTTGTAACTATTGAAAGGAGGCATCTAAAATAAAGAAGGACACACAATTACACTCAAGCTCTGTCAAAATTCTCCGAAAAGCTTTAAAATACTTTATTTCTTACATTATTGTTCATATTAAACGTTTCCAAACTCCATTGTACTTGTAAATCTCTCTATATAACGAAAACCTCAGCACACAGAGGACATAGCCAGTCAATCACTATAAATCTTATCTTCATTATTTATTTTATGTATTTTGCTTGCTCATTCATTGCTAAATCAATTCAAGACACATATCTACATCAAATAGAGTCCAAATCATCACGTAACTTAAAATAAATTAATTGTAGCTTTTACTCTCACACTTGCCACATATATTTCCAACAATCTAGTGAGACATTAAAACCAGTGCAGTAAATACTAATGGGTTTAGTACCCCTAACAAAGCTTGAATCAATGCATGAAGGAGACTAATATACGAGTACCAGTCCACTTCCTAATAATACATTTCAAAAAATTTTTAATTTTTTGTTTTCCTGAATATAAAAATAGTGGCTTGTTTATTATCAGCTATCAAGCCCTCAATTTTAATTAGCTAAAGAAATTATGTTATTCTTTTTTACGTTAAAATCTCTCTTTGACTTAAAATCCTTAGAGCTGACTTCATTAATTTGTCTAACAGATTGTTATTAGTGATTAATATAACATTACACTTGACATGTATCAAATCTCTTTGGAAGACTATAATATAACTTAATGTGTGAAATGAAAAATAAATAAATAAATAAAAGCTGACTTTTCATTAAACTAAAAAGAAAAAGGAAGTAATATTACATTTAAAATACACGGTTTAAATCCTCTCACTTTAAATAAAAGAGAAAAAAAAAAAAAGGGATAAAACAACTAATATCTTTCTGATGCCACCTCAGAAGAAACAGAGACGGGGCACGCCTTTGGGTGGAGGTGATATTAATGACATCACGTGGGGATACCCATATTTGCTCGTCAAGGTAAAATGATGTTTTTCATTTATTAAATTTGTTTAATATACGACAAGCACTTATACAAATTTTCACAGAACATATCAACCACAAGAGCCTTTAGATAAAAAAACTAAATAAACTTATAAATGGACCTTATAAGTAACAATTTACACGTAATTACTAACTGAAAAAGAATTATGGATACTTATATGTCACACAAGATTCTCACGTCCCGTTTATGTTGGAGGAATCCACTTATGGGTCCATATTGTTCTTTTTTTTTTTTTAAGACATTTGTGGTTTATCTGTCATTGTAAAAATTTGTATGTGTATTTATTGTGTATACCAAAAAAAAAAAAAGTAAAATGATATTTTTGGATATGCTATCATGCGGGAAGCCTCAAATTCTTATCATGAACTCCCCTTTTACTTTTCCAGTATATATCACCATCTATTTTACGTGCAAAGAACGCTGCTCATAGAGAAGAAAACAAAAATAATGCAATCCAAAATCTTTAATAAGTTGGTTGTGCTTTTATTATTATTATTATTATTTTTAATTTGGCGAGAAAGGTTGTTGTTTTGGAAATAAGTTACCGACACCAATGCTCCTCTTCCTTAGTTAGTTGTACATTAGAGTAAAGATCACATCAATCAACAATTGTGTCTACAAATTAACCACTCACACAAAGCATTGAGTATTTATATTCATGGATGTACGTTATAACCACCCGTGATGATATCATAACAACAAGGGACGTTTGTTTTATAATTATCTTTCTTATTCATTTTTCCATTTCACTTATGATCCTAAATGATTATCAAAATGACATTTAATGACACAAGAACACTATCGATTCTCTTTTTTTTTATTTTTAGAACACGTGCATGTTGTACTACTCTTGCTAAGTAACTTATTTTTCCCCTTAATTCTCATCATGATATATCATTCCTTTTTCTTGAAATTGACAAACTTAAGTGGAATGTTTTAATCTTTAAAAAGAAACTTTATTGATCAAGGACTTTAACTATTGGAATGACGTTTTTTGTAGTGTAGTGTGTATATATAGTAGTACTTACGGATATCATTTAATGAAGGATGTAGGTAGATGCATGCGTTGGAAGCTAGTGTGTTGGAATTTGGCTGTCGTCCGTCTGTATGTAAAGAAAGGAAGCTCCGTTTTAGAACGCTATAATAGCTCATACATCTCGGCCGATCAGCAGACAAATATCAATGTGATGCTAACCAACCTCTGGACAATTTGGTAATGGAGTGGACCACTTTGAAGATCATGGAGGGCCCATGTGCTGATGGACTTTCTATAGGCAATATAACGGACGTCATGTATATATATATATACACACACACACATATCGCCTCTCTTATCTAGTATCCCATTTTTGTCGGATAAGAACAGTCGCTCTCTTTGGGGTCATTGGATTGAAAAATGAATGGTGCTGATGAAAAAAATAGGTCTACTATGATATAACTTCTCGTTTTATACCATCTCTCTTTATCTGTGTTGGAGTTTGACACCACCGAATAACATATTCATCCTATATATATATATATATATTAGTTTTAATACATGCATAGAATAGATAAATAAAATAAAAAAAAATCAAGTGACATTGACTGGATCGTCATGTAGACTGTCACGTAGTGATGATATGACTATCACGTGACAACCATTGAAAGGGAAACGAAAACACATTCGTGCATTTATAAAGATAATAGATACTTATATATCATGACAACTTTTAAATATCATCTGATATATAAGTTATCATTTATTATTAATACAGTTATCATTAATTAAAATCTTGACAACTTAATTTAATATTGTTATTAAAAATTATTGTCTATATCATTATATGTATATATATACGCACACTCATACATACATACTTGTGGTTGATATTTTATGGAAAAGTACAATTTATCCGTTTTGCAAGCCCACTTATTACACCTCTTGTCACGTGAGTACTGAGTTATTTATGTGCTAGTCATTATTATGTTGCCACTTTATCCTTTTCCCTTCCTTGAAGAGAAAAAAATAGTGTAAAGTTAAAAAGAGCAGAGAGGATGGAGTGGGAATTTCAGTATTATTTGTTAAGCAAAGTTTAAAGTAGAGCCATTGGAACTAGCTCGGCATATGAGAAAAGAAGATTCAAAGTTTTCGATTCATGTTCATATTCTAAGGGTCCGTTTGGTGATGAGTTTGAGTTAGAAATTTTAAGTTTCAATATTAATTTTTGTTGACTTTTTAGAAAAGATAAAAAACTTTTTCGGAAAAAGACAAAAATTAAGATGAAAATTTTGAGTTTGAATTCACGAAAAAAATGAGGCTTAAGAGGTTTTCTTTTAAATTAATAAAACATGTGTCAAACTGTCAATAACTGGGCACCATTTTATTAAAAAAAAAAAAAAAAAACCACAACAAAGTTTAAATAGTTTCTTAAATTTTTTACCTTTTTTTTTTTTAATTTTAGCAAATTGTTCTTGAATTTGACAAAATTGTTGCAATGCTATTAATTTACGAAGGTTGTTAAAATTTGAATGGAAACGTCTCATAACAAGCTAGTTAAAAAAAAAAAAAAAAGATATTACAATTTAAAATGACGATTGAAGTATGTCACGTGCATGTGGACATTTTATTCCCAAATGTTAACATCATTTATAGCATCCTATGATATTTTATTAAATTCATAGATTATTTATTAAAATAGAAGTTCAGATACCAATTACTTGCCAGTCCAGTTGGAGTAAAGGAGTAAAAGTGCCAAGTCCTCTATTAAAGATACCCAAATGAAAGAATCAAAAGTCTTGAGAACCTTTAAAAAACAAAAGAATCATTGTAACTGTAGAAAAATATATAAGCACTAAAGAAATATAATTATAAGAAAAAGGTGAAGTCAATTAGGCAATTAGACGAAACTCAAGTCCCACTTGGTGCACAAAACGTCGAATACCTTGAAAGGTTTGGGGAGAAGTAATGTGAATACACTATGAAAAATACTTGAAAACGTAGCTGACATTAAACATTATCATTAATTAAAAATAAATAAGGGGTTATTTTGGGTACTATTTGAAGATGATATTTTATTATCTGGGTTTTAAATTTCTAACTCTATATCAAATTTTTTCTATATTTCATTTTTAAAGAACTCAAACTTTAAAAGTCTGTAACTTTCTCATTTCAAATTGTAATTGGATGATTTTTATGTCAAAATACTCGTAACGACAAGATAAACAAAATAAGATTCATTTTATTTATTTTTGTCTAAATACATTTCAAACTTTTATACTATTTTTTATATCATATAATTTTTAAAAATTTTCCTCTTAAACATATATTTTCAACTCAATTTTTAAAATATTATCTCCAAATATTAATCCAAACGGATCCTAAGTCTATTATGTAAACTTCATATCAAAATCTGTTCTTAATTAATAGACGATATTTAACATTACTTGTTGTGTCGTTAATATTATTCAAAAATTATCTTTTTCAACTACAGTGTGGGAAAAAGAAATGACATCCCTCGGATATTAGATGTCATACTACAATCATCGCCTTGTCCTGTCAAACGAAAGAAGTCACAAACACGACCTAACGCGCTGTACAAAAGAATGAATTGCAAAAGTTAGGGGAAAACAGCTTACAATGATAAAGTTGCTGATATGACCTTAAGAAATGTTTTTTTTTTTAATAAATTTATTTAAAGAACTGATATTATTATTCATGAGCATGCCGGAGCATATTTATCTCGTTATTAGTAAAGTGGAGAGCTCATATTTGTCCATAATATTATAGAATTGACAAAATTATATCTATGTACATTCATGAGTTAAAACAAATTCAAAATTTGAGTTTTTAGGATAGAATATCCCAAAATATACATTTTTAAACATTTTATCTAGTTAAAATAGAAAAATATTATAAAAATTTTGCCAGTTGATAATTTTCAAAACAAATCTAACAGTTCAAAACAGAACTGTATCTGATATAATAATTTTCATGTGTTACCGTAAAATTCTCAAAGATTTTAAACTAATAATATAAAGAGTACCAAGAACTTCCTTTTTTCCTCTCTCTATCAGTCTTTCTTTCTTTCTAGTTTTTGTTTTTTGTTTTTAATTAATGTCAATTATTAGAGTGGAAACAAAAGAGAAAACTTGAAGCCAGAGTAGGAAAAGTGGATAAACTAGTGCAACTTGTAAAGTAGTACAAGTAGCAAATGAATAAGGCAAACTCTATCAAAAAGCAAAGAATAATACGGGAAGGAAAAAAGTGAACGTATGAAAAAATCATTTATCTCGATTAAGTTGAACCAATCTATATTTTTGTACAATATTTCATTTTTTTTTAAAAAAAATGAATAGCACCTTAAGCTTTATTTTATCAACAAAACTTTAGTAACCAAGTGATTTAGTGGATTAGTAATCATGTCATCACAATTTTTTTTAACAAATTTTTAACACGTATATGTAAAATCTCTAATTAATAGAATGTAGAAATATTACCTAATTTAATAACGTATAGTTTGTGTGCCTCACTAACAAAACGTTTATGAGTTCAACTGTCAAAGCAATTGTTCTTATATTAAAAAAAAAAAAAAAAAAACTGTCAAAGCATTTGGTTATAAAAATGAAATTATCACACCGGAAATAAAACTCTTATTACTCTGACTGTAAGTTGGTTTTTTAAGGATTAGTTCTACCCAACGGTTTCAAGGTACTGTGGGAGTGAAATATATAGGCTTCGTTTGGTAAACCATCTCATCTCATCTCATCTCAAAATTTTTTTTGTCTTTTTCCCAAAAAGTTTTTGTCTTTTCCCAAAAAGTTTTTTGTCTTTTCTGAAAATTCAAAAAAATTTACTATTCCAACTTAAAAATCTCAACTCAAACTACTCCACCAAACTCCCTTATAATTATGGAAACAATTACGTCTTGATGTAAGCTAAATAACACGTCTTTATGTAAGAAGGAGAATGGGAAAAGAACTTATTTAAAGGGATTCTAAAATAGATGAAAACAATGACGTTTGAGTATAAACAATCTGTATGAAGAGACCGAGAGAGTCAGGGTAAAAGAGAGAATAGCCTCTAAATGACTTAATTAAGGTTAATGACAGATGGTAGAATTAGATCTAAGAGACAGAATTGATTCATTTAAGATGAATGGTTGTGATTAAACCAAAGGATCATCTTCCGTGCACTCGCTCATTTTAAATCGAGACAAGTGAGCAGGAAAAATATACGTTTTTCTAAATATCTCTAGTCGAACTCTATCATTTTCTCTTTTGAAAATTCTTTAGGTCGACTATGACTTGAGCATCAAAGAGTGGCGATGCAAAGATCGATGAGAGACAAAATAAATAAATAAATAAATAAATAAAGCTTTGTATTCGATTCATGTGTAAAACTGTCTCTATATATACCTCTACAATCCATTCCTCAAAATTGTATTCTCATTTCTCTGCCACTCACCTTTTCATGTTCTTCCAAACAGAATAAGGTACCAAAATGTAACTCAATTGACAAGGTTGGTACTATTATTAAAGGACAAAACTTGATAATCAGAAACTATAAATAATGTGGTCCAACTCCATATGGGTTTGAGAATGACTAGGGATGGACATGAGAACATTTTTTGGTATCATATCTAAGCCACTACATGCCAATGCACATTAATTGCCCCTACATGACATTTAAAGTCTTCTGGAGTGTTTAGTTGAATGATTCAAACCATTCAACTTTTTTATCTTTTTCCTAAAAAATTTTTGTCTTTTTCTCAAAAAGTTTTTTGTCTTTTCTGAAAATTCAAAAAAATTTACTATTGAAACTTAAAAATTTCAACTCAAACTACTCCACCAAACGGGCCCTTCTTTTTTTTTTTTTCCTTTTTCTTTTTGTATTTTTGAAGTGCATGTTGAGCACTTATATGCCCTACCCATTTCGTGCCTAGCACATTATTAAGAAGTTCCTCTTGATTCTAGAATAATGGTCCTTAGGCGCAGCTTCATCTAAACAAAGTCATTTTAATTTGAAAAGGATGCAAGACAAATCAAAAGTCTTGATTCTATTTTTGATAACGGTAATTATCTGACTCTCTTTCAAAACGTAGAGTTTGAATCTTTCGTCTTAATTTTTTTTTTAAAGAAAAACTATCAAAGCGACAAATTAATATTGTCAAAAAGTGTTGATGAACACAATGGCTTTGAGCACTTTCGAAGAACCATAGAAGCGATTAGATTTACCAATTCCAAAAAAATAAATAAAAATAAAAGTGAAATAAAGAAAGAAAAATGAATTATTTTTTTTAGGAGTCTAGAGTAAGTAACAAAATATAATTATCATGTGTTTTGAATTAAGAATAATTGTTAGCTAGTCAACGAAATGATCATTGATATAAAAATCACAATGTATATTTTAAGTTATGCATGTAAGTAATTTGTTGTGGGACGGAGATGCCCATATTTTTAAGTGAGATCATAACTTCTTTACTATATCCTTTTCATATAAACAAATATATACACATATATACATAGTTTTTTTGCCGCAATAATAATTACATCATCACGTGCGTTAACTACCTAATACTTGAATTGCACTTCAAGGTTCAATGTAAATTGAAAGGTCGAGAGAAAGGATTGAGAAGTGGGCAAAGGTCTCGGATCAGTGCTTTCAAGTAAACGCAAGTACAAACTATAAATTAAAAATCATTTTAATATTAGTCCATTATTTGAATAGTTTACTCTGAATCAAAATGATCATAACTATCATGTGTGTGTATATAAATATAAATATATATATATATATATGTATATTCACTGGGACCTCACTATTGTTGGGGAACTTTTCTTAAAGATGTAATTACATGTAATGTGTCCTTGAAAGAGCGGAAAATCAAGATTTGAATTAGATCGAAAACTCAATTGAACCACGATAGATAAGAAATAGTTCGATGTCGATGTGACAAATTGAAGATAAATGTACCCATTGATGTCAGGGAATCATTTATAATTAAAGGTTTAGAGATCGAGTCATAGTAGGGTAAGATCGTTGTGTACGTTAACATATTCTTGGACATCGAGGTTAATGCGCCGCAGATAATGAGTGTGGACGTGGAAATCTAGGGTCACAAGAAATTTAAGCTAATAATCAAAAAATAATAATTGATCGTTAAAATTAGGACCATAGATCATCGTTGATAGAAATCTACCTAAGCATAATTATCATAAATAAGAAGTAAAAATTAATGCGGAAAAGTGAATAATAACACTAAAATTTTTAGAGGTTTACTCCAGAATGAGCTAGTCATCTGAGAATGAAGTTTCTCGCTATCTCTGAAGTGAGCATAATGGTGAGTACAATTGCCAAGAGATCGTAGGGGTAAGAGTGCTCTCTTCCTCTTTTTAGATGGACTTGATGTCTTATTTATAAATAAATGCCAACTACTGGAGTTAGTAGAGTTGAATCCACTAATTAAGTTAGTGAGGCTGCGCCCACTTTCTTAAATATTTGTGAATTGATCATCCACTTTGATTATGAATAGTTTCAATATTGTCACAATCTCTTGATTATGTAAAGCTTAACATGTGAAGGTCGGGGCTAACATTTGGAGGATGAAGTCTGACATCAATAATGAGAATCAAGATATGTAACATGTGTCAATAATGTTCGAGAAGGAATTCTACGGAATCCCTTTACCATAAATCATGACAACAAAAATTTCAGAATATTACTAATCATAGCTAACTATCAATATGGATCAACCAGAGTAAATATTGATCTTTCATATAATTGGTTAGTTTCTCTATAAATACAAGAACATACTATAGAAATTCATTCACACACACTTCCAAGTCTATTACTCTTTGGTTCTTTTTTTTTTTTTTTGGCTGATTTGAGTGTCAAAATTGCTGTTGTAAATTCACTCCTTTTGTGATTCTATTGAGAAATTATCATAGGAGATCGTATATAAGAACAATATATAGAAGTATATGCACAAGAGATAAAATTTTTATGCAGTTCAATTAAAAAAAAAAATAGACATGTAAAATAACAGCATTTGCAACGTATATAGAGATTATAGGGTCCGTTTGGTTGGTTAGTTTGAGTTGAAATATTTTAGTTGTAATAGTCAATTTTTTTAAATTATCAGAAAAGACAAAAAATTTTTTGAGAAAAAGACAAAAACTTTTTGGGAAAAAGACAAAAAAAAGTACAGTTTGAGTTGAAATTAGATGATGAGGTAAACAAGCTCTGTCAGGCACACAACTTCAACGGACATAATTGGGCCTTTCCTGCCCAAAAAAAAAAAAAAAAAAAAAAAAAAAAAAAAAACTTTAACGGACATGAAGCCTGGCTAGCTACCCTGATCATCTCTTTTTACATCTCTCATGACTTGCGTTTCCACGTTTCACCATAATCTTCATCTTCATAATCTTAAAAGCCCAACATAAGAACAGAGGTTTAGAGGCCTAGGTGTTTCGTTTAATAAAACTTCTAATTTACTTTTTAGTCACAACAACTTTTCCTTCAACATAACTGACAACATTTTTTCAAAAAAAAAAAAAAAAAAAAAAAAAAACATAGCTGACAACAACTTTTCCGAAAACTACGGTATTATCGAATTGATTCGGACTTTTTAAGAGTAACTTGTCCAAAACCACACTCATAATTAAAACATGTAACTTAAACATAGCTCTACATATATAGACCCTAACCAATATATTTGAGATGTGCTAATAAACTTCATCATCGCTTTGTATTTACTTATAAAACCAAAGTAATTAAAGACCATAGTCATTTTATATTAAAAAAAAAAAAAAAGCATTTAGATGAGCACCCACTATAGGGATTTTTGTTTCAGCCTTATTATTTAGGTCGAATTAGGAACATATGCAAGCAAGGCCTAGGGGAAGCTAAAGCCCCCCCTCAACCTTTATTTCCCTCTTATTTATTTATGTCTACATATGAGTACAGACATAGAAAAACCCCTTTAAAAAATAAAAATCTAATTCATATTATCTCAATATTTACCTATGTATTTATTAGTCGCCCTAATAAAACTTCATGATTTCGTCATTGGATCGAATAGTGTTTATAAAGCTGAGTTAATGTGTTTAATAAGGGTTTTTTTTATACATAATCCAATCACATATGGTTTAAATTATTTGACTTAGATTTTACGGTCACAATCAATGACCCCATGAAACCGTGAGGACATCCCACCATAGACTTCCTGTTACTTAGTCGTATATATTATTCATGTGTTCGGTGTTCAGGTTTGGATTGTAAAATTCTAGTTTGGATTGATTATGTATTTATTGAACCGTTTGAATTGTTTGAGTTAACTAGTGTAAAATCTTGAATGTGCTCGGAAAAAAAATCAATATAGAACTTGTTTCATTCGTTTCGAAATTCTATGTAATTAAAAAAAATTCATCTCATTTGGATTTGTTTATGCAAAGTTATAAATTTTTAAAGTTTGAATTATAAAATTACATGAATAATAGACCTGAAAGAAAAAGATAAAAATTAAATTGTAATTTTAAGATTTACAGTTTTTTTTTTTTTAAGTCACAATCCAAATCTCTCATCGTCCATTGATCAAATGACAAAACAAAACACTCATCTTGGCGTCAGTATCTCACTGTGTGTGAGTCATTGGTGATTTTGGCAATTGCAGCGGCCCGATCTTTACGCTACAGCAAAATCTAACAGGTGGAATTGAAACATAACAAAAAATTTAGTAACACTGACCGGGCAAAAAAAAAAAAAAAAAAAAAGACCAAAACAAAAGCAACATTATAATTTAAATGATATTATGATAATTATTAAGTAATTATGCTATATATAAATAGAGTAATTAACCTAAATAGTTTTTTCAAAAAAAAAAAAAAACCTAAATAGTCCATGAACCCTTTTAAAGGTAACAGTTTAATTTATGTTCTTTTTTTTTTTTTTGGGCCGAAATGACTCTAAATTCCTATTTTCTTGGTTGTTTCAATCTTTTCCATCAAAATCCGTTAAATTTATAATAGAATCTTGCTCAAATGGTTGTTTTTTTATATAAAATGACTAAATTACTCTCCAATTTTTCTCTCTCTCTCTCTATTTCGCCCCCCACCCCCCCCCCAACAACACAAATCTGGGCCACTAGCGAGCTCGAATGCACCCCCCAGTCCCTAAGCTCGAATGCCCTCCCCCCCCACCCCCCACCCTCACCCCACTTTAGCCGGTGAGCTAGAACGCCGCCACCTGCTTCCACCAGTGAGCTCAAACACCCTCCCCCTATTCTCGTCGAGTTCGGCACCCCTCTCCCCTTACTGAGCCCCTCGATTTGTCACCAATCTTGGCCCCCTAGATTTGGGCTTTTGATTCGAGGAGAGATAGAGATTGAGAGATAAATTTTTTTAAGCTTAATTATTATTAAATTACTAAAATTTCATTTCAAATTATATTACATGCATTATACATGACTCATTCCGTTAGAAATTTAATGGACTTAGACGGAAATGACTATAATAGTTAAGAAAACAGGAGTTTAGGATCATATCGGCAAAAAAAAAAAAAAAGGGACTAAACCGTCATCTTCAAAAGAATTTAGGAACTATTTAGTCTAATTACTCTTATGAATATTCTAAAAATTTGTCATATCTCAATTCGGTAAGTATAAATATGCTACTGTTTTGAAAATGATTTTGTTTTTGTTATAATATAAAAAGGAGAATATTTTGGAAATAATGTTGAGATTATCTTTAAAAGTGTGTTTAGTTACATTTTTAATACATTAATTTGGGTGTAAGAAAAAGATTAATCGTGTTTGAATGTGCTTCTGAAACCATGTATCAAGTTATACATCCTTAAAAATGAAAACGGAAATAAGAAAACAACTTTCAACTATTTATCATTTCCTTCACAAAAATTGTTATCACAAAATTTTGTTTTTGTTTTCATTTTTGTTTTTAAAAGCATATGCAAAAACAACACTGTTTGAAAGCATTTTCTCTTTCACACCTCAAATTAAAGTCGCGAGGAAACATTTCAAAAAACACTTTAAAATGATAACAAACGTCACTTTATTTCGTTTTCTCATGCTTTAAAAATATAGGAAGACAATTTATTTTTGTTTCTATTTTTTGACTTGATGCAAAACAGCGCTATGTTTTGTGATGTCAATATTCTCTAGGGATATGTCCTGAATGGAGTAGGGATGGGGGATAAAGTTCGAAAATGGGAATGGGGATAAAATCTTATTCTCGAAGATTAGCAGGGCAAGGATGATGGGGAATCCCTGTCCCCTATCCTACTTCTTTTTAATCAGGGATGGGAATGAAGATAGAGATGATTTGAAGGTGAGGCTGGGGACAGAAAAGCATGCCCTATTCCCGTCTTGTCTCGTTGCCATCCCTAGCTATTTTGAATTCGTTTTTGAAAACAACTCTATTGGACACATGAAAATGTTTTGAAAATGATGCCAAATTTCACCACATGAATTCCCCATCAAAGCCAACAAGCCCAATGAGTTCATCAGGCCCATCTTCCACCTGGATCAATAATCATAATGGCTCTCATCTAAAAAAGCAAAACGCTGTCGTTGTACAACACATAGACGTGGCAAAACATCAATCGTCCGATCTTCCTAAAGAGGGGTCATGATCTCTCGGACTAAATTTGGAGCCAAATCAAATGCAAGGTTTTTAAAGCCCCTCTCCAAAGGAGTCGGCCGTTTGCGCAAAACTCTCCCGACAACTACGAACCCAACTTCCGCACTCTTACTGTAAGAGACAACCTCGTAATCTGTTCCGTTCCTAGTTCTTCGTAGTCAAAGGTTTCTGTTGATGTATTTTTCTTTTTTATTTATAACCGAAGTGTTTGTTCAGAAATTTTTGGCGGCGGCAATGGGGAAGCTGGGGAAGAGGGCGAGGAAGTTCGCGAAGAAGAATCTTCAGTCCGTGCTCAAGAGAAAGCGCAAGTTGAAGTCCATGTTCAAGAAGAAAGCTTCCAAGAGTAAAACTTTCTTTTTCATTTTCTTTTCAATCTCTATTTTTTTTCGTTTAAGAAGTCTAATTTCGTCTAATTAGTCGGATAATTATGGATTAATTCTCTGAAATGATGATTACAATCTCGTTTGTGTTAATAGGAAGTGTTTGTAATCTCAAATTTGCACTTTTGAGTATTTTAATATATAGAAAATGATGATTTCATTGCTGTAGAGGATGAAAAAGATGATATTGAAGAACAAGAAGACGACACAGGAGTGTTGTCTAATGTAAGGTACAAAAATGTTGATCTTTTTTTTTTTTTGGTCCTGTATTTATTTATTTATTTTTCATTTTAATTTTCAGTTTTTTTATTATTTTATTATTTTTTATTTTTAATGTTAACTCAGTAGAAACAAGGGCCAAGATCTGGTTAACTTTTCTCTAGAAGCGGTATTCACGGACGATGATAGTGATGCCGAGGAAGATGATACCGACAGTGATGAATATCTTCCGGAGGTTTGTGAGATAAATTCTGTCTTTCAAATTGGTACCAACTTGTTCTTTGGTCACTCTTTTAACAAGTTTTTTTTTTTTTTTTTCTTCCATAACTTTATAAAATATTGAGCAGGACTCAAATTTACAACTTCCTCAAAGTGATGGCGAGAATTATCTAGAAGGTAAGCATATTTTTTTGATACTTTGTTTGATTTTATGTAATCATTTGTGTCTATGTTAATGTTTGATTCAATGAATTTTGTCCACAGAAAGCAGTGGGGCTAGTGATTTGTCGTTGCAGAATGAAGAAATATATTTAGATCTTGTGAAGAAAACTAAAAAGTTGGACAAGTTGAAGCAAAAGGTAGTATCGGTATCATTTTCATTGTATGTTTGTTGTATGTTCTGTGTGTGTGGAAGATGACTCAAATAAATGATGGGCTTACTATATTGGCATTGTACTGTTGTTTTAGAGAGAATATTGAAAGCACGGTGAACTTTAGCTGCGGTTTTAGATTTTCAGTAGGCTTTCTCCATGTCCTCTTTAAAGAAAGAGGTTAAGGTTTTGTGTGTTAGTAAGAAGGTACCGGTATGCATCAACTTGAAAATATTATATTAGGTTAATCAACTATAATATGCTTGGATGGTCATTTTTTGTATCAAAGCTAGCTAGTAAGAAAGAGGAATTGGACTTCTTCAAATAATTATTTTCTTCAAATGTGAGGGGCTGCATTGGTTGTTTAATCCTTAAGTTCATGTTCTTTTTTTCTGTTTGTTATCATTTCTCTCTTTTGGTAGATCCCATGTTTCAATTATTATTATTGTTAATAGTATTATTTCTAATATTTTCTCATTGCTTGTTTGTGTGTGTGTGTGTGTGTGTGTCGATTCATATTCTTAATGAAGGTGTCTTGGAAAATTTTTCAGGATCCCAAATTTTCCAAGTTCTTGGAAAGTTATGAGAAGGAGCGTAAATTATTTAGAACTAAAGAAACTGTAAGTTATTTTACTTAACTGTTCCATGATATGGTTATAAAATTGCTCAATTTTCAAGCTTTTATTTTTACACAGATAGCGTAAATATTCCCATTTGATGCATACTTCGTTTATTCTGGATTGTGACAGTATTCGGATGAGGATGAGATGAGTGTTGACGAAACACAGTCAATGGATGAAGATACGCATAACAATGAAAGAAAGATCTTGACTAGCTCCGCAGTTGATTATTTGCGTCAACTAGTCGCAGAGCTGCAAAGTTTGTCTGCCCTAACTAGTCTGTTAAATGGATATCGGACTGCTTGTCACTATGGAGCTGAATCGAGCGGTTTGCTTAATAATGAATCTCATCGATTTCCTAGCAGCGAAGCCTTCAGCAAGATATTGATTTTCATGCTAAATGAGGCTGATGATATATTTAGGAAGCTGCTGGGAATGAGCTCTAATTTGAGGAAGGAGAAACTTTCAGAATTAAAAAATTCCTCAAAATGGGATACTCTCAAACCATTGGTCAAATCCTATTTGAGGAGTACCCTTTTTCTTCTGAATCAGGTTACTGAAACTGAGATATTGGCATTCTCCTTAGCCCGAGTCAGAGCTTCTATGGTGTTTTTTGTTGCATTCCCTCCGTTACTCCGCAGACTCATCAAGGTACTTGCCTCTGACTTATCCTTTTTGTGTAATTATTGCTCTCAAACATTGACTTAGTACTTCATTCATCAAATTGGGACTCAAATGTGGGACTCAAATGTGTACTCTTTCCTCTATTCTGTACTTGTGTAATTATCGTGGATGCCTGCTTACCTAATTAGCCCATATCTTATGGTTTTTTCTGTTGATTTACGGCAATATCCCTTTGGATTATGTCTATTGATCGGTTACTTACTATATACATCGATGATCGAACTCGTACATTTGAAGCATTCCTCACTTGGAAAGTTTTCTTTGCAGGCTGCTCTTCAGCTTTGGGCAACAGGTGGAGGGACTGTCTCCTCCCATGCCTTTCTCATCATACAAGACCTTGCATCTGTAAATAATTCTGATTGGTTCGACACCTGCTTCGTTAAAACATACAAGTCCTTTGTCAGTCATTGTCAATTTGTAGAGCAGCCTGTTGAATTGAAACACGTACAATTTCTGAGGAACTCCTTTGTTAAGCTATGTTCTATAGACGTGCAGAAATCATCTAAAAAAGCAATGTTTTCCATCGAGCAACTTGCCAAAATTCTGCATCAGGGACTACAAACGAAGAAAAAGGTAGGAGCATATTAATCTTACTAGTTCATGTGCATAAATATGTTGCTATTTTTTATTAAATGCTGAAGGCTATGATTTTTTTATATGCAGGAAGCGGTTAAGAATATATGCAGTTGGCAATACATAAGTTGTATTGATCTCTGGGTCACGTTTATATCAGCTAATATCGGTGATTATGATCTCCAGACATTAGTCTTTTTGATCATTCAGATCATAAATGGGGTGGCTTTCTTGTTTCCCGGACCTAGATATTTACCTTTGAGAGTTAAATGCATTCAGTGGTTAAATCATCTCTCTAGTTCAAGTGGGATCTTCATTCCTGTCACTTCATTGGTGTTGGATATTTTAGAATATAAAAGTGGCGATGGTGGAAAACATGGAAAGGCCTTCAACCTATCGACCACCATAAAGGTTAGGGATCAGTGATCTAATGGTTATTGCTACTTGCTGTCCATTATTTTTGTTTTTCTTGCTTCTGATTATACCATTGTTATCTCTACTTTCCTGTTGGTGACTGATGACTTCTAAGTTTCATGTAGCATAAAACTTTTTGAGTATTGGACTTAACTGATTAATAATTTTTGGTGCAGTTGCCAAAACATTGTTTAAAATCACAGAACTTCCAGGAGCAGTGTGTTTTGTCTGCCATTGAACTACTTTCGGCACACTTTGCTCAGTGGAGCCACCATATATCATTCCCTGAGCTAGCAACTATTCCACTCATCCGTCTACGGAAGTTTCACGAGATTACTACTATTGAAAGTTTCAAGCGTGTGGTTAAGCGTTTTATAGATCAGGTAAGATTCTGCTTTTATCTCTTCCAAGGGATTTGTTTTCCATGCATAGAAACTCTAGAGAGAGCAACTTGCTTCCTTCAGAAATCCCAATTGCTATTATTTTCAACGGATTCATCTGATACACTTTAGTGAGAGAATATTCAAATAAAAATGAATTCTTCCCACCAATCAGAAGGCCAAAGCGTTGAACAAATTTGCTGTATTGGGCTCCCAAAAAAAAAAAAAAAAAATGAAGGCTAGGCTGTTGCTCAACCAGCTCGAGAACTGTAATTTTCAGAATTTTACCCATCAGAGCTGCTGAGGACTAATGTATGCCACAACCAATAATGTTCAAATAAGATTGCAATCTAATGTCCATATCCGGGCGGAGTTGAGCCGCAATGTTCCCAGCTAAACTAATAACAACAAAAACTTGAACAAAAAAGTTATTCTTGGTCCACGCACATTCATTTTAAAGATACTGTATCACAGTTTATCCAGTAGCCTTTGTTGAGGAGATTCAGTCCAGCACTGTCACTATCGTTTTTATTATTTTTTCCTTCTGCATCCTTTGGTTTTAATTAGGAAGAAATTAACCCAAATGCGAAAGTATCCATTATTGTTGGTTCAGAGCTTTTGTGAGTGCATGAGCATCACTATTGATTGCTTGCTCCATCTTCATGGCCGAGGGCGTAAAAGATACATCATAAATGTTTGATGATTCTTAAAATGATGCATCATATACTGATTATGCAACAGATTCCTTTATAGTTTAACTTCTTGCCTACAGGTGGAGCAAAATGTTGAGTTTATTCAGAAAAAAAGAGATGAGGTAGCTTTTTCACCAAAAGATCAGCAATTCGTCGAAACATTTCTTCAGGTTTGTATTTTTCTTTTTCCCTGTCAAACTGCTATTCACATTTGATGCACGTAATTTAGCACGATAAATGGTTAAAATGCAGCTTGAGAAGAGTGGAAATACTCCATTTACCCAATATTACAAAAGCATCATGGACAAGGCTGTCGCTAGAAATCTGGCTTCGGATGAAAAGGTGCACTATATATTGCCCTTTTTCTTTATATTTTAGACTCGTTGGAGTTTAGTTTTGCCATCTATCGGCATGATACCATTTGGCCGTTGTCCATAGGGAGGTAGGGATGGGCAAATCCAAATTATCCAATGTGTTTAGACAACCCCTGGATCCAATCCAGTGAGGATAGAATATCCAATGCTTATTGGATTGGATTTTTCTTAATTTCTTTAATGATTAAAATACTTACACATACTTAAAATTTGGATTTGGTTTCATTTACTTTTCTTTAATTAGATTTTGCAAATTATTTTTTGGATTGAATCACATCTCTAAGTGTAAATTGGAATGAGGAAAAGCCGACATCCAATCTAATCGAATCCATATCCAAGATAAGATTTTATAACATAAATTAGATTGGGGTGGAATTCAACATCATAACATCATATAGCATTAGATTGTAGTGAAAAGTATTGGATTGGAGTGAATGCTCACCCCTGTAGGGAGATTAGCGGTCTTAAAATAAATAGTCTAGCAATCTTCATACGAATTCCTTTCTTTCCTACAGTATTCCTATATTCATTAGATGAGATGACTTGGATGTCCATTTTGTACTTGACATAAGGTATAACTTGAACTGGCCATTTTGATTGGTTTAGATCAAGAGTGTTTTGGACACTTATATAATACCGTCTTTGTTTGTTTTAATAAATCCAAAGAAATATCTCGTTATTCTTTTGACTTTATAAACTTTGAGCTGCATTTGAGGACCTGAGTCCATGACCGTATTTTTCACTACATTGCTTGCTGCAGTTTCCTGGAGCAGACAAGCTTCCTCAGAAAGTAAAAAAGCTTCCAAACAAAACAGCCAAGGTAGATGTAAACGGCAGACATTTAGAGAAAAGTCAATCTGACTAGAGATGGTGGCAGCAAAGACAGAAACATGGTGGATCACCAAAAAGTTACGGATGCTCGAAGAGTTGCACATTTTCTTGGTACCGCATTCAGAGACTAAGACTAGCTTTAATTTCTTATTTACTTATAATCCCTTTCCAATTTTGGCATATCGGTTAGGGTTTTATAGATTCTGATCATGAAGAAGACATGGCCAAAGATCTCGAAGATCTGCAAGGTTTTTCGGCCTAGTGACCATGTCAAAATGAGTTTTGTAGGTTGACATTAGAATATACTAAACAGTTGGTCAAGTAAAGCAGAATTTAACACAGAGCAGTATGTTTTCTGTTGATGGTTAATTTGTGCCTTCTAGATGATCCGCATCTTCCTTTTCTAAGTCAAATTGAGGAAAATCGTGGTTTACCATTATTAATTAGGAAAGATTGCAATATACTCCTGCGTGTTTAAGTAAAATACTATCCAACCTTGTATTTTAAAAGAGTAAGCCTAGGGATACCAACTCTTATCCCAATTTTTTAAGTACCAACTGACGTGTCATCTTTTTATTGATAGAACCAATCAATTGATGTTACAATGCTTTAATCACTTGTCTATAAGAGAATGAAAACTCATCTGTCACATAAGTTAGTATTCAAAAGTTGGGATTAGAGATGGTGTCTTTGGCATTTTTCATTTTAAATTCACTAAAATAACCTTTCGTTTTAGGGTCTCTCTTCAAAATTCCTCCCTTAAGGCATATTTTTGGTCAACTTAATGTCCTAAAATTGGATAAATTTTCAGGTTTATACTTTGTACAACTATTCTTATCATTTTTTAAGACAATTATTGTGTAACAAAATTACTCTAGGGGTGAAATCTTTTAAGTGATTAACAATTTAAAAAAGAATTATTTAGCATAGCAATTAGCATGCGGTTGAACAGTGTATTTCACTTAAAATGCAAGGGGGAATTTTGTAATTTACCCTTAATGATGCAGATTATTATTTTATTTTGCCGAAAAGAAAGAACTGGATTCTGGATTTGTTTTTATCTTTTTTAACTTTTTGAGAGTTGGGAATTAATAATTGAACTGAATCTTCTGACGTAGATTGTAGGCTAGTTGAAACCAATTTCTTTATTCTATAAAAATATTTCCCCCCCTTCATTTACCCAAAAAAATAAAAATAAAAATAAAATTTTTTTTCCCTTCATAACCAAGAAAAGCATAATTGAGATTATGACAGATAGAGCCTAACAAAGAAATATTACCATATCAACATCAACGTCTAATTAGTGGCCGGCGTTTTAGTCATGAGGATGATATTATTATGGACGACTACAAAGTGGCCGCCCAAAATCAAACTTATTTTTGCAATTCTCGCCCACGAATAATTTCATGTCTTTATGACTTGGAAGCCACTATGTCTAATTCATGTTCTTTAAGGTTATCTCTATCACTTTCTCTTGTTTTTTTTTTTTTTTTAATTATATTAAATATTTATATTTAGTGAGACACAAGGTGTCCTGTTTCCCAAGGATTTTAATTATGCATTTCTAGAAGGTCTTTACTCTTTTTATAAACATGAACGTTTTATTTTTGTGCCAAAACGGCGAAGTCTCCGTCTAGGACGCGATCTAGTCATAGAGATTGTATCTTTACCATGCATAACTGAGAATTCTACATGTTTGCAACTTAAGATAGTTAATAGAAATCAAAATTATTTCAAGAAAAGAAAAATAAACTCATATTTTCATTAAGATTTTAGCGGTTTTTTTTTTTTTCAAGCGTTTTCGTGTTGTAAATGACTAAATGTCATGAATTTTGATGTTTCATTGGTTTCAACCTTGGACAAAAACTTGCAAGACTATGTGATCGGAAGCCACAAAATATGGCTTTGATTGGAAAAAGAAGCGAATATCTTCTGCAAAATTCGTCACATGCTTTCGAAAGCATATTTTTGGAACTCAAAAAGTATAAAGCAACTTTCAGAAAATAAAATTAAAAAAAATGTTGAAGAGTTACGAAAAGTGGGGTTGAAAATATGGAACCCGAGCAATGCCAAAAATGAACATCTTTCATACACTCCATTATACTTTAGTTTGGGGAAAAAAAAAAAAAAAAAAAACTATCATTAATAATAAAATGGACATTTCCACTATTCAAGGATTGAGTTCCCAAAACTGTCCTCAGAGTTCTGCAATCCATCTACCCTAATTTTTTCTACTTTTCATAAAACTCCCTCCTCTTCATTACACCCAAACCCCACCAAGAAATATTTCCTTAACCCAAAAAAAAAAAAAAAAAAAAAAAAAAAAAAAAAACTCTCCCAAATAGTCTAATGAAGGGCGTGACCGTCACGGTCCCGTCCCGCATCTGGGCATTATCATCTCACATCAAAAGTCGACCACAGCCAGCGCTTGCAGATCGAGAAAAGCCATCGGAAACCCGCCACGCGCGATTCTCCTCCACGCGCCGTCACTCTCGAGGAATAGGACTGCAACCGTACGCCGCCTTGGCCACAACCTCGGGGTGGCGGCTCCGGCAGCCGAGAGCCCTCAACATCCCCCAAAACCCTTCCCCCTCCGCTTGTACGACACCTTCTCCGCCGTCGTTTCCTCCTTCCCTTCCTCAAACGATGGAAACATCGTCGCCGAATGACTCCTCCTCCTACGGCTCTGCCTCATCCTCATATCCCGCAGTTTCATCTCCGTCGGAACCCTCATCATCCCAAACATGAACAAAAGCCACCTCGACTTCACCGCCGGCGACCCCATTGTAGAAGACATTTTCGACACTCTCACCTCGCTGTCGTACGACGCTAAAGCCTTGCTGTCGTTCGAGCTCGGCGGCGACTTCAGCAAGTACTGGAAAATGCTCTGTTTTCTTCTTCTTCTGGGCTTCCCCGGCGGTGATTTCTCGCCGGATTCCGGATTCTGATCTTGGGTTGGTTTCTGTTGATCTTGACCGGCTAGAGTAATGAGTTTCCCGCAGAAGATGATTTCCTTGTTGATCGGGAAAGTCGCGGCGGTGAAATCCTCGCTGAAGAACTCGAAGAAATCTTCTTCATCTTCGTCGTCATCGATTGAGGCTGAGCTCTGGTATTTCTTGCTGCTGCCGGAGAAATCGTCGTCGTATTCGTCCCATGAATCGCTTTTGCTGTAAATCGGAAGGTCGCAGAGAGAGAGAGTTTCTTCTTCTTCTTCTTCGTATGAATAATCAGCTGAGTTTGGAGTTGATTCTTTGGCCACCATTTTTCCTGTTTTTGAGGTTAAAAATGGAAGAGATTTAGAGGTAATGACTTAAGAAGGAAAGTAAGAATGAAAAGTTTGAATTTATACAAGATGAGAATCTGAGAGAATTTGGTAAGATGGTGAGAGATTGCGTGTGCGGCTTCTAGATGGACGACAACTATTTTTTTCCCTTTTTTTCCCCTTTTTTTTTTTTTTTTTAAAGAGGGAGAGAGAGAGAGAGAGAATAAAAGCGAAAGAGACAAAAAGGAAGCTTTCTTTTTTATTTTTTATTTTTTTTGTAAAAAAAAATTTATTTTATTGAGTGCTGTTGGAAAAAAAAGAAAGAAAAAAAAAAAAGGAAGCTACTTACTTGGACGAAAACGGTATGCTTCTTGGGATTCGTGTAAAGCTCTTCTAGAAGAGCAGGAAGGCTGAAAGGTGGAGACTAGCCTTAAGAATAAAATTAGAACACTATTAGAACACTGTTTCTATCAAAACCTTAGACTAGTGTATGTTGCTGAAAGCAAGTAATCAAGAAAAGTAGAACGCCATCTAGAAAAAAAAAATTATTATAAAGGGAAAAAAATTTTTAGGCCAAATTTATAATATGTGCTCGCATCGTGTTATTTGGATATCATTTTTAAGAACTATTATTTCAGTTGTTAAATTAAATTTTCAATCATTTAATCTATAATTGGGATAATTCTGTGTCACACATCTTAAATTTTTGAATGAACCCTTACAGATCATATTATCATAAAATTAATATGACAATTATAAAAAATTCTATTGATAATGTAACATAAGAGCTCCTACCAAAGGGGTAATATTTAATTGAAGTAATTTTATATCACACGCTGTATATTTACGTGTATATTCACATATCAGATCGTTTAAAAATTAATTTCACATTAAAATATTAATCTTATGGTTAAAAAGAAATTCCTACTGACATGGCAAAATAAGAGGTCATATTGTAAACGTTCCATTGTATTATAGATGAACAAAACTTTTTTTTTTTAAACTCAATGAGTTTTTTTATTTAATATTTTCTCTCTTTTTGATATGTTTTTAGGTTTGTTTTTTCAATGTTATGTTTATTTTCTGAAAATTATGGTGTAGTACAGAAGAAAAAAATGGCTAGAAAGATACAAGCCACGTATTACAAATCATATCTAATCTAATTATAAAAAGTATGACTCATATACAAATTTTAACAAAATACAACTGTTTATAATCGTATCTTATTAGTAAGTTTTTTTTTTCTTTTTCTTTTTTTTCCTTCTAACTTACTACAAAAATCCTTTGTTCCCCCGTAGCTTCTAATTAGCTGATGAATTTACAAATGACTAATTTAACATAACTAGAGGAGCCTTTGATACATATTTATATATAATAAATACGGTCCAACCTAAATTCTTGGTATGGCATATTTTTAAACATTTAATATGATCAAAATCATAATTGAGATGTTGCTACATCTGTCATGGATTTTCTCGTTGTTGTTGGTTGTTATCCTATATGAATTTATATTAAAAATTTCTCTCTGAGTGGCAGAATCGTAATAATAAAATAATTATTTATAACTATAGCTCATTTGTATAGAAAAAAGAGAAAACATATTCGTTGAAAATAATGTATCAAGTGATCCTGATATTTCTCTAATTTTTAAAGATCATTTTAATTTTGTATATCATATTAAAAGAATTCTGATTATATATAGATTATTATTATTATTTTTTTTGTGTGGAAAAAATAGATATATTTTGTCCTTTCGTCTTGTCTTTACATGTTTGTTCTTGCTAGTTTTCTGGGGCTGCTTCTGTTTATCTCCACGTGGTTGATGAATCATGCAGGGTCAACCATGCGGCAAGGTGGCTACGAATAACCAAGCCGAAGTTTCGATGCCTATTATAATTGTTATTTGTTATTTTTGTTTTAAAAAAAAAAAAAAAACAAGGTCTTTGTCATTGGTATAAAATAAATAAATAAATAAATAAAAAACAAGTCTACTTCTCTCTTCTTTAAGTCCGTCTAAACAGATTAAATTTAGGACCTTCTTCTACGGATTATTCAAACAGAGACTTATCGTTCGTTTGGTGGAACGGTTTGAGTTGAAATTTTTAAGTTTGAGTTGGTAGACTTTTTGAAAACTAGTTATAATTTTTGTTTATTTTTCAGAAAAAAACAAAAACTGAGATGAAAAATTTGAGTTTAAGATGAAATACCAAACGGAGCATTAAATATTTACTGAAAATCGTACAATTAGACCTTACTCGTCGACGAAAATGAAGTCATTTTAATCCCACTAAATGTTATAATAGTAAGAAATGTGAAAAAGTATCTTACATTCTACTTAAGGATGAAATTAGTGAAAATAAGTTTTCAGATTAAAGATCATCGAAAAAGATTTTGAGGAAAAAAAAAAAAAGATGATATTTAAAAGGTCATTAAACACTCGAACTTTTAAATTCAATTAGATCAACCACTCCGTAGTAAATTAATAATATAGCATTCCCTCTATCTACGGTAAAATGGTACTGACCATTGGTCATTTTACATTTGGATTGTTCTTGTAGTTCCTTCTAGAAGCAAAACGAAATAATGTAACGAAGAGTACTCTTTAAAAAAAATTTAAAAAAAAGCAATAAAAAGGGAAAATGTTTTCTTTACTTCTGCTAGAAATAATAAATGGATTTTTTTTCTTCTTTTGCAAAAGTAATAAATAAATAAGTTTATGTCTATAGTTTAGGCGGATTTCTGGTGAAAGAGTCGAGGGATGATTTAGAGGAATATCACTTCTTAATAAAATTGGTAATAAATTTAAGTTTATTTTTTTACATTAAAATGTAAAGATGAATTATTAATTTAAATAATGATATACAACACAGAGTTTAACCGGATTAATATACATTAACCTTTCAAACATAATCTTTTTTTTTTTTTTTTTTCATAATTGTGGTTTTGTTACTGACATTTGTTTTTATATGTTTGAAATTTAATTTGTGTAGCTTTTGATATAATTTTTGCTTTCTTCTTCACTTTTAAGTTGCTTTTATCTTTATTTGCATAATCGGATTTAAAAAAAAAATGTCTCCAATCCCGATCCTGACCCCATCTCCTCTCAGGCAAGCATGGGGAGGATTGGATAAGAACACAAAAGCATTCCCTATAAAAACTCTTATAAAAAATTATTCAAAACACTCACATAAGTAATTTATGCACGAAAACCATAAGATAATTTGTTTATTTATTTATTTTTTATTTTTTGACAATAAACCATAAGATGATTTTCAAGAAGCCATATTGTCAAATAACTGCTTAATAAGTGTAACACAATATATATTTGCATGAAACTGTGATTTTTCGTATCTAAAGATTATGTTAGCTTTTTTCAGAAACCATCCAATTCATATATATATGTATATATATGATATCATATAATAAGTAGTGGTACGAAATATTTTTTATCGAATAAGAAATATTGGGAGGTAATTTAATGTTAGGACCTCATATTTTGGGTTGTTCACAATAAATGTGCTTCAACTATCGGATTAACTTTTAATAATCTGATTTATGTGTTATAAAAACTATAAATTTCAGCATGTGACATTAAAGTGCTTTGAGTATAGATCGTCCAATTGAAAAATATATCCAACGTTTAAAATAGTAGTTCTTATCGAAAATGTCAAATAGGAGATCTTTGCTATATAAACTTCTAAGTAATAAATAACTAAACAGGATCAATCGCCACAGAAACATAAGATATTGTGGTAGAGCACAATTAGGAGAAGTAGTATTCCTTTTTCGTGAGGTCCTAGGTTATAGATTGATAAACTCTATTGCCCTCCCTGCAAAGAAGAGGGTGAGTTTTTGTTCTAGAACTATGGTACTTATGTGCTACCTAATATTGTTATAATATCAGTAAATTTGATCAATATCTGAAGAAGAATTTGCAAATTGATAAAATCCGATAGGCAAAGTATCGAAACTCATCCATGTGTCTTAGAGTTATTTGTAAGAGATTCGTTTCCTGATTACTGATCTTAGGTCAAGATGACTTACGTTCTCGCTACATAAATCTCAATTTAATTTGTTTCACTATAACGAATCGATAATTATATATGGATATAGATTTTTAGTCAGTACGTTGATAATTAAGTTGTTAAATTCAAACGTTGAGACATGGTATGGAGAGATATTTATGCGATATGGGTTCTAGTCCATGAAGGAAAATTCAAATTGATGGCTGCGTGGCCGGTGGTCAGAAAGCTCATTGACAAATGTTGTCAGTATATGACCAACTAACGACATAAGTCAAAGATTCTAGTATAGTATTAACTATATATTATCATTCCCCAAAATAAATAAATAAAATAAAAGTAGCGTTAGTTGAATCGCACATCTTCCAGATAATCTGAGGATCGTTAATAATTTACCAAAAAAGGAAAAAAAGAAAAAAGGAAACTGAGTAACATAAGGTAAATATGTTTCATTTATGGGAAACAATTTAAGTCGAAGCCCTCCTTCTTCCACATTAATTTCCAAGTATATATGCTATAACCCTTTGTTTGGTTGCTTAAGTAATTGTCACTTCTACAAGCAGGCTATATACGTATATATATATACACACACACGTACATATATATATATAGCCTGCTTCTAGATATACATATATATATATGTGTATATATATCAGTTATTCAAAGCAGTCAAATATTTGGAAAGGCAAGAGTCCATTTTTTTAGTTTAATAAATTTGTGATTACCACTAGCTCTAGCTCAAACATATAAAGGTAGGAATAACTTTAATATCAGTTATTTTAGTACAAATTTATACAATAATGTTCATATTTTTATTATTAAATATAATATTTTATTATTAATTAATATGAAAATCTTTTAAACAACTATTAATGAAAGAATACGAGACTGATAACAATTATAAAAGAAAAATTAAGATTGGAGTTGTGTTTCTATATTCTTCGTATGCAAAACTTGATAAGTTGGTTTTTCTTTCTTTTTTTTTTTTTTGGAAAAATTTCAAAAATTCCCCGTTAACTTTATCACTAGTGTTAATATCCATCTAAACTATGAAATGTATATATTGTACCCCCCTGAATTTTACTTGTGTCAAAATATCCCATAATATTTGTATTTGAGTCAAAATACCCCATGGTCTTTAATATTTGTGTCAAATCACCCCATGATCATTAATATTTGTATCAAATTGCCCAATGTATCTTATTTTAATTGTCTAACATTGTGTAGTTGCCTAATAATTATTAACTTTTTTAGAATAGTTCAAATAAAGTGGTATGCATCTATTTTTGACCCACAATTTTTTATTTTGCTTATTCATTTTGATTCTCTTAAATAAAAATAACTATACAACTTATGTTCATTATCTTATTGTCCTAATATTGTCACTTCTAGAAGCAGCCTGTGCGTGTGTATTTTGTTAGTAAGAGCAGTCAAATTTTTGGAATGTAAGACTCCATTTTTATTTTATTTTTTATCTAATAAATATGTGATTACCACTAACTCGAACATACGATATTAGGAATATCAATTCTTTTACATTAATTTATTCAATAAAGTTATTATATTTTTATTACTAAATATAATAATTAATTATTAATTAACATATTAATAAAAAGAATATGAGACTCATATATATAACTATTCATAAAAGAATATGAGACTCAGAATAATTATAAAAGAAAAATTAAGATTGGAGCCGTGTCTCAATATTCTTCATATGCAAAACTCGACAAGTTGGTAAAGTTTTTTTTTTTTTTTTTTTTTTCCCTAAAACTTTTTTTTATGTATTGTCGTTATTAATGAAGGATGGAATCCACTAAAACTCGTGTTTGTGTTTAGGCACATTTGCCGCATTCTTTTTGTCGGTTTGCTTATTAGCATCTCTTATACGTAAGTGGAGCACATTTAACAACATGAATAAAATGTTCACTTACTTATGTATATCTATAATTTTAAAGATTTTCGCTTCAATTTAGGCGCCTGAAAATAGTGCTTCCAAATTTTGTATATAGATTCTTTTTTTTTTTTTTCCTGAATTTTAAAAAATATTTTTTAAAAAAATTCTTTGGTTAATGGACAAAAAATACAATAATATTAACGAATAACTATAGGATGATTGAAAATTCACTCTGCCTATATAGTGACTTCCTGATCCCCAAAAGAAAATTTTAGCATTAAAAAATAAAATAAAATCTTCCCTGTTCTTCCCCTTTCTCTCTCAATCTACAAATATGTAGAAAAAGAAAAAAAAAAAAAAAAAAAGGTAATTTGAAGGATATCAAGCATCTCACACGTTTGATCCTCCAAATTCTTCATAGATTATACCTAAAAGTTTGAAAAGGTCATTTCCCATTAACCTCTATCTCTATCATGAGTTTTATCCATATCGTATGTTTTCGTTGTTATTATTATTATTATTATTATTATTATTATTTGTTTCGTCCATAATCTTTGTTACATTTGGTTCCTTAGTTGAGGCTTATCTCGACATTAATAAAAGATAGAAGCTAATGACCAATGTGTTAGGATTAGGACTCGGGTACACATCATACCCAAAATTAAGTTTTATGGAAGACAAATTCACTCTACATTATATTCTAATAGAATGTAATGTGTATTTGGTATTTTTTTCAACATAAATGTGTTTAAACAGTACACCTACTCATTTTATTTTTTATCTATACACTTTTTTTTTATTTACTTTTATCAATTACATTATATATTCTCTTTCTCACCCATCAATACATATTAGAATGACTATTAAAAAATATAAAAACCTAAACACACATTACATTTGAATACAATGTATAAAATAGATATTCAAATGCATGTTATATTTCATACATTATATTTGAATATAATATAATACAAAATGAATGTGTCTTTCAAACAGATCATTAATTTATAGGGATCCGATAGATTTGGCGGCTCCGAAATGGCTAGCATGACTGAGATGACGTTCTTTGACTAGCTAAGGCCTCTGTCAAGTTGGATAAACACCCAACAAAGTGTAGAAATAGATTCATTCGGGACCTCAATGTGTACGAGGATCGATTAGGCTCAAAGAAATTTGAAGAGAACAACCTTTTGGAACCCCCCTAGTTGTGAGAATAACCATTGCTAACTTCCAAGTTGAACAAAAAAGAAAACCTAGAAAAGTTTAAGAAAGGTTGGATGGGAAATTATTAAAATGATTTAGTGGAGAAATTGATACGAGGAAAATGAGAGAGTACTTATGGATATTTGTCTGAACTTTTATCCTTAAAGTTCGGGGTTGTGGGTATGTTGGTTTCAAGGTTAATTTACAAATGAGATTAGATGGAAAATTAGTAAATAATATTTTGACTCTTTCTCTCGTAAAAAAATATCACAGTGTTGAGCGTCACCTACAAATAGAGAGTAAATCCTAAAATAATAACTCATAAATATAAAATCCACCTTCTATTAATGATTGTCTTTAACATTGGCATCGGTAGTATCCCAAGTACTTTTGAAAAATATTTCACATGACATCCCACTTTCGGAAGTAATTAGTCGAGTGTTTAGGCGCTCTAGGTTAATTAGGACTATATAGATGACATTAGAAGGAAAAAGTCACATCATTACATATCAAGACGTCTCACGTATACGAGTTTAATGATCTTTTGTACATATAATAATATTTGATCAATAACAAATTTATGTTTTTGCCCCCGAAAATAAGGGATTTTTTTGTTTAACTCTTTACAATTTAAAATAATACAAACTCATTATTGTTTACTTCTTTCAATCAAACATCAACTTTTTTTTTTTTAACAATTTTAAACTCGTTGAATAACTCATAAGTGATTAAAATCTTTAAAAATAATTAATTTTCAACCATTTATGTGACCAACACGTGACTTCGTTGTTAAACCATTGACATCTTATTGATCAAAATATCAGCATTATAACTCATGAATTGATAAGCTCGTCGGAGGGTTTTTTTTTTTTTAATCATTTTGAATTATAAGAAGGTAAAATGAGACAATACTTGTTTCGTTGCTTAGTTGAGTTGAAATTTTGAAGTTATTTTTATTGTAGTTGAATTGAGTTTTGAAATTATGAGTTTAGTAAAAAATAAACTATTTGGAATAAAAAGTGTAAAAACTTGAAATGTTTTTTTTAAAAAAAAGTATCATATGAATCTTATTTTGTTTATCTTCAGATTATGTGTAATTAAAAAATCATCAGAGTTCGATTTGAAATAATAAAGTTATTAATTGTTGAAATTTATGTTTTTAAGTTAAAATTGAATATATAAATGTGAAAATGAGTTTACTTTTCAAAAATTTAAAAAGAAATACAAAAAATAATTGGAAATTGTTGAATTGGAACCGATGTGAGAAACGCATTCTTCATGACAATTTAAGATTAATCCTTAAAAAAAAAAAAAAAAAAAGTAGTAGAACATAGCTAACGACGACGTTTCAGGCCTTGCACGGTTGTTCAATCCTCGGCGAGCCAATGTTGCATGGATGGAAAGTCCAAAAAAGACAAACACCACGCTCTCCTAGAGCGCGTGTACTTTAAAAAGCCTTTGGCGACGGTTAAATTCGTTAATCTTAAACCCGCGAAAAAAAAAGGCCCATGACCTGAGACCTCGTCTTTAACCACCGAAAAGCCACGCAACAATTCGAGGAGGACATTTTCGTCATTCCGAGTCGCGTTGAGGACAACAACGTAAATGCGAAGAACTAATCAGGTCTTCATATAAGAACAAGTCACTCAAACCCTATCACCCATCTCACTGCTCTGGAGCTCTCTCTCTCTCTCTCTCCCTCTCCCATCTCTCTCTCTTCGTTGTCGCGGCTAGGGTTTCAGAGCAGCTTGATCTCGGTAGATAACCTTCTCTTTTTCCTACTTTGCCTGCTTTTGATCTGAATCTATTTTCATCGAACTTGTGAATCTTACTTTGTTTTTTGTTTGCTTGCTTTTTTTTTTTTTTTTTTTTTTCGAGTGTGTTTGGTATTTTTATGCCTGTGGTGTATTTTTCTGCTTTGAATCTTGGATATGAGATCTGTTTGGTATTGTTTTTTTTTCTTTTTTAGAAAGTTGATTTTGGCAACTGTTACTAAATTGTCTGTGCTTTTGTCGTTTGTGGATTTAAGTGTCTTGATCCTGATTTTTTTTTTTAATTATTGATTTTGGAAACTGTTTCTGAATTATTTGTGCTTTAGTTATTGGTGGATTTAGATACATGTTCGATCTTGCATTAAAAAGAAAAACAAGATGCTTTTTGTTCTTATTAAGTGCATTTAAGTATCAGAATCTGACTTGCTGTTCTCTGATGTGATCTAAATTATCTACCATTTTCGCTTGTCGGTTTCGATAGTTTTCGTTTGTTTGTCGAGATGAGTCGACATCGTGAAATTTTAACGTTTGAATGTTGAAACTTACGTGTAATTTAATGATTCTCTCTGTGTTTATTACGATTGGTTTTGCGGTGATCAGAGCTAGTTTCATTTATGTAAGTTATTTTTGAAGTGAATTCGGGAATTGCCTTTTGATTTGTTTGTGTTGATTGTATTGTTGGTTCCAGATAAAACTCTATAATGGGTAAGGAGAAGGTTCACATCAACATTGTGGTTATTGGCCATGTCGATTCCGGGAAATCGACCACAACTGGCCATTTGATCTACAAGCTTGGAGGTATTGACAAGCGTGTGATTGAAAGGTTCGAGAAGGAGGCTGCCGAGATGAACAAGAGATCGTTCAAGTATGCTTGGGTGCTTGACAAGCTCAAGGCTGAGCGTGAGCGTGGTATTACCATCGACATTGCCCTGTGGAAGTTCGAGACCAACAAGTACTACTGCACTGTCATTGATGCTCCTGGACACCGTGATTTCATCAAGAATATGATTACTGGAACTTCCCAGGCTGACTGTGCCGTCCTCATTATTGACTCTACAACTGGTGGTTTTGAGGCTGGTATCTCCAAGGATGGACAGACCCGTGAGCACGCACTCCTTGCTTTCACTCTTGGTGTTAAGCAAATGATTTGCTGCTGCAACAAGGTCGATAAGAAAGACATGTCAAACTCTAAAGCCTTTAAATTTTTTTTTGGCATAGAATATTCTGTCGCTTTTAATTTTCTTTTGTTGTATATGGTGTTAAATTATTTGGGTTGTTTATTGTTGAGTAGATGGATGCGACTACCCCAAAGTACTCGAAGGCGAGGTATGATGAAATTGTGAAGGAAGTTTCTTCCTACCTGAAGAAGGTCGGTTACAACCCGGACAAGATTCCTTTTGTGCCCATCTCTGGTTTCGAGGGTGATAACATGATTGAGAGGTCTACAAACCTTGACTGGTACAAGGGTCCAACCCTTCTAGAGGCTCTCGACTTGATCAATGAGCCTAAGAGGCCTTCGGACAAGCCCCTTCGACTCCCACTTCAGGATGTCTACAAGATTGGTGGTATTGGAACTGTGCCCGTGGGACGTGTGGAAACTGGTGTCCTCAAGCCCGGAATGGTTGTGACTTTTGGTCCCTCTGGATTGACCACTGAAGTCAAGTCTGTTGAGATGCACCACGAGGCTCTGCAGGAGGCGCTTCCTGGTGACAATGTTGGATTCAACGTCAAGAATGTTGCTGTTAAGGATCTCAAGCGTGGGTTCGTCGCCTCAAACTCCAAGGATGACCCTGCCAAGGAAGCAGCCAACTTCACCTCCCAAGTTATCATCATGAACCACCCTGGACAGATCGGAAATGGATATGCCCCAGTTCTTGACTGCCACACCTCCCACATTGCAGTCAAGTTCTCTGAGATCCTCACCAAGATCGACAGGCGTTCTGGTAAGGAGCTTGAGAAGGAGCCCAAGTTCTTGAAGAACGGTGATGCTGGGTTCGTTAAGATGATTCCCACAAAGCCCATGGTGGTGGAAACTTTCTCAGAGTACCCTCCATTGGGTCGTTTCGCTGTCAGGGACATGCGTCAAACTGTGGCCGTGGGTGTCATCAAGAGCGTGGAGAAGAAGGATCCTTCTGGTGCCAAGGTTACCAAGTCCGCTGCCAAGAAGGGTGGCAAGTGAACAGTGCAGTCCAATGGTGGCAAATATGAGGAATGGATTCTTGTTACTAGCGTTTCCAATGGAGTCGTAGATGTCTGCTATGTTGCTTATGATTACAAGTCTCCGCCGTCATCTCGTGGCTGTTCACAGAACTGGGTGCTTGACCAACGATGGCTTGGCTTTGGTGCCGGTCTTTTTTACTACTATTATTATATATTTTTCCTACCATTGTTGTCGTTTTGTTTTAAGTCTTGGTGGTGCTTTTGATTTTGTTAAGCAGCTATGGAGTTTTTGGTCTCTTCCTATGCTGCCGGTTGTTTGCTACTACTACTACACGTTTATAATCTTTATTATGTTGATCTTTTGCGTGAGTTTTGTTTATTGCACACTTCGTCTTAAATTTCCCAGTTATTGATGAATGAGCTTAGTGGTGGTTCATGTAGCTATTTACCCCGTATGTGTAATGTAGCTGCCCAGCACTAGCGCAATTTGCTCTCTGTTTAAATGCTGATCGGTTTTGATTGGAAGATATTCTGGACGATATTAGAAACATTTTAGACGCCAATTTGGCTGGTGATTTATAAAGTTCACTTTGAATTCAAACACAAGTATCTTGGTGGGGGAATACGAAGAGAGGACGGAGGTTTTCTCTCCTTCGTTTGGCAGAAAAGAAAGAAAAGAGGGTAAAAAAAAAAAATGTTTAATCTAATGTGTTTTACGATTATACTTCATCTATATTGAAGATAGTGATGGAGGAAGGTAAGTTATTTTTCATATCATTCTTTGTCAAATTTTTCCCTCCTCTTTTCTTTTCAAAGTTGGAAGGATTAAAATAAGATGTGTTCCACAGATTTGCAACTTCTTCTCATTTTTCCACACTACCAAACAACCTAGGATTTCTTTCCTCTCTAACGTCTCCCTTTTCCGCTCTACCATAGGCTAAAAGAGGATATATTCTCAAAGAAAATGGACAGAGGAAAAGAATGGGGGGAATTTTAGCACTGGTGTTCCCAAAATTGTCGATTTTGGCAACTTACCTCCAAACTTTAGAATCAAGTAATTTGCCATCCCTTGGAACTCTTTGAGCTATTGTAATATGTCTCATTTCAACTTTCTATTAATTTAAGAATTTGAATTTGGAAGATCTGAACTTGAGTTTAAAAAATCATGGAATTTTTTGTCCTCAAATGAGACACACGTGAGTTTTCTGTTGTCAATTTAATAATAAGTAAAATGAGGTAAATTGTAACAATTTAAAAAGGTCATTAGGCAAATTACCAAAAGTAGAAATTTAGAGGGTAGTCACTAAAGATTCACATGAATTTGGAGAGCAAAAGGACTAAAAACCCAAAATTCGAAGGCAAGAAACTTTGAGTTGCTGATGAGTTGCTGTTGTTTGTACATGATGGCAGGGAAGAGATTCCATTTTAGAATACAAAATCTGTCAGGATCTGGACACTGACAAATTATAATGTGTATCATATGAGTTGCTGATTATACATGATTAATATCTATTTGGTTTGGTTATAAATATAATTTAATAATAATTTTACATATGACTTCGTAAAAAATGCAGATTTCGAATCATAACCCCCAAGATACACACACTCACATATATAAGCTTTATTGTTCTCTTATTAATTTTGTTTTTGGCTGTCACTCTTGATAGTTGATCCAGAAGCAAAACTAAAAATTAAATGTAAAGCACTTGTCATGGGACAAAGACAGATGTTTTCAGCATCAAGTTCGAAGTTTACCATGTGCAAAGAGCTCACTGGTTTATGGTTCCTCAAAGAACTTGGTAATGATAAAATACCAAGAATTAGAAATAAACATGCAAATTTTTATTGACTACATCATCCATGGACAAGTAACCTCACATACTATATGTCAACTTGTTGATTAGAAAACTTCGAGTCGATTATCGAAAATCTCAAAACACAAAAATGCCTGCTAAGGCCCCGACAGAACCACCCTCAGGGCAAAAGACTTGTAGGCAGATGCAGCGACAAAAGATCACAAATTTTTGAAAGCCGACTCCTGAGGTGCTTTCTGAGGGGTCAATCTCGCTAACAAGGCCTTGTTATGGCAGTGCTCGGTGTCAACAAAGTAGAAGTTTCCGTTGGCCTTGAAGGTCACGAATGGTCTATTGGTTTCCGGCGGCCTAATATCAGCAAACTTGATGGTCCTAGGAATGTGAGTTGCCAGCCACGACAACATCTCCACCTCAAAGCTGTCCGACCCTGGCTTCCACTTCAGCTTGTGAATGTAGGGGCTTACAAACCAGTGAAGGGCAGCAGTGGTGGTAGCACTTAAGAATATGACCGAAGAAGCCACTGCACCCTTGAGGATCACGTTCATGTCAGGTGATGTCATGAAGGTTATGACTGGGCCTAAAGATACAGAGAGACAGCAGGTTGACAGGGACAGAAGCTTGACTTTCTTTATGGTGCTAGAGATTGGTCCATAGTAGACAATCCCTGAGTCTTTCTCATCTTCCCCATCCTCTCGAGCTTTTCGTGGGCCAATGCTTATTTTGCTGTCGTCTTCAGTTGTTAAAGCCCGTGACGCCCAACTTCTCTGGAAAGCATTGATATGGAGGTGGGAATGGAAGGTAGGTGGTCGGGTATTCAGGCGGCTTGCCCATCTTCCGGTCCTACAAAGATGATTCCCTGGTATGCAGGAGAATATTAACAAATAAATACGATTTTTCAACGAGCAGAGAGAAGGGAGAGAACAAGAACAATATAAAGTGTACTTCTCAAGAAATAAACACTCTTGGGAGTAAGTTGCAGTACATTAAAATTTGCTTCCTCATCAATAACAGGTTAAAAATACATGGTGTGTTGAGAAAATGGATTAAAGCGAGCAGAAAAAACCATATCCCCTTCCGATTCTAGTTCTACCACTTCCGATTCTAGTTCTACCATGATGAATCGAAACAAAACAAAGAGCTGGCAGCAAATACTAGGGCCGTATAGGGGGGCATCTCCAGACCGAATTTTCCAATTGTATTTTTATCTTTGTCTTCGATAAATACAATTTTATTATACACATAATCTCTTTTGAAAACTTAAACTTTAAAAGTTCATAATTTCACTATTTCAAGTCGAAATGACATGATTTTCAGCCTAAAAAAAAAGTCAAAATGAGATTATCTTTTTTTTTTTTTTTTTTGCACATTAAATTTCAAGAGGAACTAATCAAGATCCATATTATTATTGTTCTCAAGTTTTTACACTTTTTCATTAAACTTTTTTCACTCCGAACAGTTCATTTGTAACCAATTGCACATTTCCAAAACTCAACTCGACTCCAATCAAAATAACTCCAAAACTCCCACTACAATTACCCCCCCAGTTTCGGGCTCCTGGAGTGAGTGTTTCTGATAACATGCTGTTTTACATCAATTTCCAAGACATCTTCTTGGTTCTTTAAAATGTAAATGTCAAACTCAGAATTGCAAATGAGACAAAATACTTGCACATTGAGAATAACAAGACCCCACTCCAAGAACAACCACCTTCACCCATTATATGCATATGTATGTGTGTGTGCGTGTGTGTGTGTCTTAATTCACCCTTCCTCAACTAAAATGGCCCAACTCCTTTCAGATACTCAAAAGGAAGTTATATTCCTTGGAGAAATGCAATTATTCCAGATTTGTGAACCCAAACTAACAATTTTTCGAAAAAAAAAAAAAAATCTGATAATTATCCTCTTTTGTTCAAATGGAAGAAGCGAAAAATGAGAGAGAAATGGTTCTCGGATCAAGAGAAAAAGCTAAACATGTAGAAAAAGAAAGAACGAACTTTGAGCTTTCATAAACGAAAAAGAGATTAAAAAAAATATGAAAATGGAAGGGAAAAACATAGAAAAGGAGGAGAAGAAAAGACCTAAGGAGAAAGTGGATGGACGTTGGAGCTGCCTGGACTGTGATCTGAGCAACTGCAACAGAGCGCCTCTTCCCATGTTTTTTGCCTTCCTTCGGCTTTCTTCTGAACCGAATCTCTCTGATTTCTCTTCTGTTTCCCAGGGAAGGGTTTTAGGCCTGCGACACTCTGGGAGAACTTAGCCTGTGATTTTTGTGAGGTTTGTTCGATCGATTTGATCTGACGACAAAATATGAAATTTGTTAATTATTCCTCGGTCGCAACGGGCATTTGGTCTAGTGGTATGATTCTCGCTTAGGGTGCGAGAGGTCCCGAGTTCAATTCTCGGAATGCCCCCTCCATCTTTTTCTCGATTTAATTAGCATCATGTCCTTTTGGTTTCCCCTTTAAAAACTCTTTCCTTTTTTAGTATAACTTTGTTCGCTATTTCAACTCAATGTACTCTAATTACATTAAGGATTCATTTGGTAAATGAGTTTTAATTAGAAATTTTAAGTTTTAATAGTAATTTTTATTGACTTTTCAGAAAAAATAAAAAATTTTTTTAGAAAAAACAAAAATTTTTTTCAAAAAAAGACAAAAACTGAGATGAAAAAGTACATTTTAATTTGAAATGAGATAGTGAATCAAACATCACCTTAATGTTTTCATCTTAATTTTTATCTTTTTCTAAAATTTATTAAAATTTATAATTAATTTTTAAAAAATCAATCAACTCCAATTTAAAATATTCATCTCCAACCGGTAAACTAAACGCAAACGTAATCTCATGTTTCTTTTTTTCCTCTTTGACTTTATAAAATTAAAAATTTTAAAAATTTATAATTTTCTTATTTCAAATCAAAATTAAATGATTTTTATCTTTTAATCACTTGTAATGACAACAAAAGTTAAAATAAAAAAAGTTGTATATCACTTTTAAAGTCTAGTAACTTATTTATAACACTTTGATATATAAATTAGGTCTAATTTTTTTTCTACAAAAATAAGATATTTAAATATCAATTTACCTTTCTGCTTCACTCACTCTTTTTATTTTTTTATTTATTTTTTTTTTGGGTTTTTCTTTCTTTTACATTAGTCCTCAAAAGAGATAATTCCTCAATTTCATATAAAGTTTCATTTTGAACCCTGACATTTAAAAAGTATTAACAGTGACTCATAATTATTTTGGGTGGCATATTTAATACTTTTATTACGTTATATGTGGTAAAATTTGGTGGGAACATATCATGTACCACCATGTGCTGTTTATGTGAAGAAAATGAACGTTTCGGTAGCTTTTAGGACTAGTTTAACTTATTAAATAGGGATTTAGTATGATGATTATATCCTATTCCCTTTTATTTGTCCTCCAAATGTATGTGATAAATGGATGATATGGTTTTATGACAGTAGTAGTATATTTCAATAATCTAGTATATGTTGCCTCAAATGTCATTAGTATTGACACTCCAACTTATCAAATTACGTTTTGTTGTTGACTCCCGAACTTAGCAAACGTTTCACTACTAGTCTTTCCATAACAAAAACGCTAAAAAAATAATAGAATGAAGCACGTCAAAACTCACATGATAAATGGGTGGACAGTAATAATATGGTAAAATGAAAGTTGAGTGTTTGATTGGATAGGTAAATTTAACCGTATCAGTGTTACCCAAATTATATAAAATTTTGGTTTTCATATGTTGGATCATTTGAGTTATGTGATCCGATTCTTTTTTTTTTTTTTTTTTTTGTGGGTAAAAAGATTCAATTCAATTAATCCAATCAACCACCCAATATTTATTTTATCAAATTACACTTTAAACGTGCTTTATTTCATCACTTGTTTAACGTTTCATGTTACCTCAAGACCATTAATGAAATGTTTGACAAAACTTGGATGCCAACAGTGTGACAGTCTTGAGGTCTAGAAAGCAAAATGAGATAGTCAGCTAATAAAAGAAAAAAAAAATTTCTTCAATTTTTAAAGATGGAAATAGAAGGACTGACTTTATCAATAAAAAAAGATCAAGAAAAATTTCGAGAAACTTTAGCCATGGGACCAAACGTGGATTTATGGTAAATCATTTTGAGGACTATTTTTCAAATTAGGCCTTCTCTTTAAGTTTTACTTTTTCTATTTTTCTAGTGGATATGAGTTGTTCCCAAATTTTAACACGACTTCTAGAGAAAGTATAGTCTAGAAGCCACAAGGACCAGGACTTTTGAACCCGGTTTCCAAGCAACCTCAAGTTAACTCCTTCAAACTAAATATCTACTCGTCTGCGCTTCTAGAGTTCTTCCTTCCTAGCTATATGGGGGATTAAAATATACTCATAGTCAAACCATATCAATCACCCTCTCCTTTTTCATTTTCTTTAATGTTTTTTTAACAAATTCTTCTAGAAAACATATATATATATATATATTTAACTTCTCTAATCCATTAATATCTAATCCCACCTTATTTTCTCGTTGTATAGACGCATATATATATATATAGAGTATCTTTGGCGATACATATCATCCACATCACCTCACATTTCTTCTTCTTCTTCTTATTTTTCTTCTTCTTCTTCTCTTTTGTCTGTTTATTTCTCTCAAAATGGAACAAAAGTACTCAACAAATTCCATTACTTCGATTCAAGAAGCCCGAGAAATCAACCATTTTAATGACCGACCAGAAGACGACGACAGCGACGACGACACACTTTCTCTCTGCGATCTCCCGCTCCATCACGAAAACGACGTCGTCATCGACCACAATCATGTCCCCGTTTTGCAGCTTTCCTCTAGTCCTACTGACCCGGATGCTAATTTCGAATTCTCTACCGCCAAAAATCTTCGTATTAATTCGGATACCGATATTTTTTTGTTTGGGAAATCCATGTTTTCCAACAAAAACCCTAAAACGACGTCATCTTTCAGATACAACAAGCTTCATCAAGAAACTGCCTCAAATTTACACGTCAGCACTCTCGCTACTATTACTACTCCTCCTCCTACTCCTCGTCGTTCTAGCTCTGTCCGGTTACCGGGGACCAGGAAATTGCCGTACAAGTCGAGTGGTACGGTGAGTAGTTCTAATTGGAAGGCTCAATACAACGTTCTGATTGGTTTGGCCACCAGGTGTGATCCGCCGCGGATGGAGCTCAGCGATATGAGGAAGCGGCAGAGGCGGAGGGCTCCGTCGCTGATGTTCGCCGGTTTTAGCGGCGAGCAACCGGTGGTAGCCAGTGGCAAGCGTGGAAGGAAAGGGCCTTGGAGTTTGCTTAGACCGTGTAGGTCCAACCTTGTGGTCACCTAGAGTTTTTTTTTTTTTTTTTTTTTTTTTTTTTTTTTTGTTCTCACGTGAGGGGCACGTGCCATGGTTCTAGTCTTTGCTCTTGTACATAATTTATTAATTTATTGATTGATTATTTGTTCCAAAATTATTACTATTTTGTTTAGGTGTTGTTAAACTTCTATTTTAATTAAGGATGCATTTGGTGCGCCGTTTATGAATGAAATTTTTAGGTCAGAGTTGGTTGAATTTTTAAAAATTAATTAAAATTTTGGTTGATTTTCAAAAAAAAGATAAAAACTGAGTTGAAAATTTTAGAATCAAACCTGACGTGAAAACGCAAGCTAAACCTAATGACTAATTAGGAGTACAATACGCGCTCATTCTTTTGGTCTAAACCTGAGGGCTTTTGTCACGGAACAAAAGATCAAGTCAAACATTGAATTTCAAGCAAAGAAAATAGATAGAAAATCAAACACTTGCACAAATTCAAGAATTATTAATCGCCTGACAAGCCAGATGCTATTGATACAATTGACTAAGGAGAAAAAAGGGAAAAAAATTATAATAATAGAAAAAACTATGCAGAATTTTTAATTATTACATGGAAATTGTTTATTAATGTGGATAACAGTTTAATAACAAGGCATAAGCCCCAATACAAAGACTATAGTCTATAACTAGGGGAAGCATTATTTTCATTTAAATTTAGTAATAATTAAGATCCAACTTTTTTTAACGGTAGATGCAACTAATTTCTATATGCAATTCCGGCAATAATAAGGAAAGTGCATAGGAAATATATTTATAAATTTTTTAATTTGAGACGAGGAATTCAACATTATATCGTTTGATAAAATAAGGTGTGAAATTACGATTAGATGTAACTACAAAATAGCATATGATGAATTGATTATGATGTACGTGTCATGTGCTAATGGAGATAGATCATGCGTATTTATATTCACACTGTTGTCTTTAATTTTTACTTTGTTCAAGAGATAATTTAACCAAAATGGTGGTTGTTAGTATTTATCTGGAGAATTTCATGGTAAAATATAAAAAGGTACTACTAATAGGGACCCATGACGCAGAGCAAGAAAGTTTTTCCAGTGAAATTTTGTTGAATTTATATCTTTCGATATGAGTAGGAGCATAATTGAAATTTTTCTTGAAAAATAGGGGATAATGACGACTTTTTATTTTTGACAAAAAAGTGATTTCTGTCACTGAGTAGAACATGTTTCTAAACAGTCATTTTGTGTCAAATTCTATTACATTGCCTTTAAAAGAAATCTGATATTAGTAAATATAATTCGACAGTTCAATTTATATTTTCCTTGTATTTGCTAGCTAGAAACGTATGTTTTTCCGGTAGAACTAGAAAAATATGTAACAACAAAAATATGTACATACGTCACAATTATTATGTTAATGAAAAGTTTAGGCAAATCTCCGAACTAAAACAATATTCTAGTAGTAAGAGGTTTCGTGTTGAGGCTTTCTTCTTTCACTTTTCCACATTTTCATGCTACCTAATTATCCCCCTGTATCTATGTGTATTTTACATACATACAAACATACAAACATATTATATATACATATATATACGTACACTTATAATATATATATATTTTTACCATATACTTCATGCATTGCTTGGCTAAGCAGAAAAGGCTGACCTAGTAAACGGCCATCAAATTTCTTAATTCCTTCATTCAATCTCTCTCTCTCTCTCTCTCTCTCTCTCTCTCTTCCCTTCCGGAAGACAAGAAGGCTTGGCAACCAAGGAATTTCTCGTAGCTTGCACTTCTAAATATATGTTTATATTGAAAAATTATTGTATATAATATATATATATATAGCCAAAGTCGGAAACTACATCAATTCTTCTTGCTTACCTATTATTTTCATTCAATTTCTCTCCTTAAGTTTTTGCAGAATTAAAAAACTAAGGATGTTATTAAACGGCCTCTGCATTCAGAGAGAAACCTTCAAGAGGTCGTCTCTGCAGCGAAACCTGCGATTCGTAGCCCCATTAGCCAGTCAAGCGCAGCTCGGTCTGATAGGCGTTTGATTAGTACACAAAAGTACACTTTTTTATGTTTGTTATTGTGCAAATGTTAAATAATTTAAGTTTTGATTAAACATTTTCGTGAGTTTTATTCAAAATAATTTAACTGAAAAATGTCTATTTTAACTTATTTATTTGCATATTTAAAAGAAGTGTAAAAATCATGGACAAAAGTCATGGAATTCATTCCCTTAAACCACATCAGCTCCCAGGTCAGCGACGCCATTTGTGCTCCCCAGCAGACCACCTTCCAATCAGTGTGATCAACAACAAGTCTAGAGAAGAATAAGGTTGTCATTGGGGTGGTGAAGTTGCAGCCGAAGATGGAGATGAGCGACATGAGGCAGAGGCAGAGGAATACTCCGCCGCGGACGTTTCCGGTCAACCAATTCAGAGAATTAGCTACTGCCGGTGGCGATTGAGTTGAGGGAAGAAGTAGTGGTCTCTTTAGGCCGTTGAGGTGTAGCGCCCAACTTGTGAGAGCGTTGACAAAGAACTCGTTTGGCTGTATGCATCATGTTTGAAGAAGAAAGGATAATATTATATATATTTTTATATATAATGAGTAATTTACTATTTTATACACTTGTATTTTGAATAATTTCCAAAAAAAAAAAAAACAAACAAACACATAATTAACGTTACCAACATGCTGAGTTGTTGATAAATAAACGTATAATTAACCAAACACAAATTAGATGTCAAAAAAGAAGGAACAATATTACAAATTGTATTTCCAATATAAATTATAAAAGGATAAATTCATCAATTAATGTTTTTTTTTTTAATTCATTACCTATAAAGGGTAGGTTCGCTAATTCGAGGGTCAAAATCAGCTGTGACTCCAAACATATATAAATTTAATATCAATTTGAAATTTTCAGAAATATAATGTTAAGAACATGATTCAAATAGTATCAAGAAAGAGAATGCATGCAAAAAAAAAAAATTTTTTTTTTTTTTTTTGGTTTCTCTAAGGTTGCGATGAGGGGTTGAGTTCTCACCGGCTGTCGTGTGAGGTTTTTTTGCCATTCCTTTGTCCTATCACGAGAGTTTTCATGAGAGATGGAAGAGATAGTGGGAAAGTGGAAGTCTCTATCTATTACGGCAGAGGAGGAGATTGTTTATGGCATTTCTGATGAAATAATGGCAAAAGGGGAAGAAGGAGTGAAGTGCGGTCTGTTGGGAAAACTCCTTTCTCAAAAACCCTTCAACCAAAAGGCGTTTAGTTGCACAATTCCGGAGATCTTGCGTGTTAGCTTGGAATGGTTTGATGATCAATGAAGTGGACAGGGATATTTTCTTATTCTCATTTGGTGATCCAAAGGAGAAAGATATGGTTCTTGATAATGAACCATGGATTTTCGACAAGTCCTTGTTGGTTTTGAAGATTTATGATGCTGACAAGACGGTAGACTACAACGACTTTGTGTCTATGAAGTTCTGGGTGTAGGTGTTCAATCTACCCCCTTCCAGAATGAGCCCTAAAATGAGGGAGATAGTGGGAGACATTACCAGCGAGTTTGTCGATGTGATTAAAAATGTTGACAGTAAATGCATAGGGCAATTTCAACGAGTTCATGTAACCATAGATGTGTCAAAACCCTTGTGGTGTAGGGTCAGACTTCGTTTGGGTTGAGGGGACCAGTGGCTTGCGGTGATCTATTCTACGAGAAGCTTCCTGATTTCTGTTAATGGTGCAGCAAGATCGGCCATGTTCTGAAAAACTGTGGCACAAGCCCGTGGGAGCTAATCAGATGGCGTCGGGTGATTTACCATATGGTCATTGGCTATGAGTGAACTCAGATCGTTCCTTCAGCCAGGGTCATTTGGTTGCAAGTAGCTTTGTTCGGACTGGTGGACGGGGAGGCTACCGAGGCGGTGGCCATGGCAAGGTGGTTGATAGTTGCCAGAAATCTTGGAGAGAAAGTCAACAGGGCACTTTTTTGGGTACAATTGGAGCGAGGCCTTGGAATTCTGGTGAGGTGGTAAATCCGGGATTTGATTCTCATGGAATTTCAAACTTCCTTAAAAAATCTCTTCGGGTTATTGGGAGGATTTTTTTGGGGAGAAAGCCTCTATTTTGGAAGTTATAAAGGGGGGTTGGTTTTGGATCCTATAGATACTTTAATAAATGATCAAGTGACCAAGCATGCATCTACTCATTCCTTGTTGCCTGGCACTATGTATGTGTAAAGAATAGTTAGTTTGGTTAATATTCCGTTAAGATGACAGTTAGTTTGTTTAGCTTTCCGTTAGAAAGTTGTTAGTCCGTTTGTATATCTGTTACAAGATTAGTGCTATTTAATAACCTTGTAAACTGTAATTTTACAATTTAATGAAAATCATTCTTTCACAGAAATCTTTGGTTCTAGGGCTTTTCTCTTTTTCCTCTTTTCTTACATGGTATCAGAGCATCTCGATCCAGATCGGAAATCTCGTCGGAGTCTTTGCCGGAAAACACCATGGATGAATCTTCTCGCTTCGTTCCAGTTTCTTTCACACATCCAATTGCTCTAAAATTGGACAACGACAACTTCCTTATTTGGCGAAAACAAGTTCTAGCCACCGTTCGAGGATTTCGTCTCCAACAATTTCTCTCTCGTTCAATTGTCTCGCCTGCACTGTACAGATCTCGCGACGATGAAGAAAACGGAATCGTTAATCCGGCGTACCTGGACTGGGAGCAACAGGATCAACTCATTATGTCCTGGCTCCTCGCATCAATGTCAAGCTCGATTCTTTCTCGGATGGTTAACTGCGAAACCTCTTCACAAGTCTGGCAAACATTGGAGATCTATTTTGCTCAACAAGTTCGAGCAAATGTGAAACAATACAAGGATCAACTTCAGAATGTTCGAAAGGGCTCTCTTTCCATCAATGAATTCCTGCTCAAGGTTAGAGGAATTGTTGATATGTTGAGTCTTGTTGGTCATTCGGTCTCTGCTAAAGACCATATTGATGCAATCCTGGATGGTCTTCCATCGGAGTACGAAACCTTTGCTATTTCGATTAACACTAGATCTGACCCGTACACTGTTGATGAGATTGAATCTCTTCTTCTTGCTCAAGAGGCTCGCATCGAAAGGGCTCACAAGGCCACTGATCTTGATCCTCAGAGTATGGCCAATCTGGCAACAGGGGCACAGTTCAAGAAAAGGATGTTTCCTGCCTTCAACAACAACTCGTCTGGTAACTCCAATGTCTCTTCTGGTTTTTATAGCAATTTCAGAGGTGTTCCAATTCGAGGTCGTGGTTCCTTTAGACCTATAGGTGGTTTTTCTGGCAGAGGACGAAGTTTTGGAAATTTTCCCCAATTTCCACGACAAAACACTGGTAAACCAGTATGTCAACTATGCAACAGAATTGGGCATGAAGCCTTACAGTGTTACTATCCGTTTGATACAACATTCACAGGGCCTTCTCAACTACAAGGACAGGGTCAGATTCAGGGCCATCTTCATGAGTTCAATGCAGATGAAGGCAGTTGTCAATCTGACTTTTTCACTTCTGACTCTGAAGGAGCTTGGCAAAGTTCACAGATGGCGTCTATGCTTGCTACACCAGAGTGCGTCTATGACTCAAATTGGTATCCTGATTCTGGTGCCACCAATCACCTCACAGCTGACTCTGCCAACCTAATGCACAAAGCTGACTACTTTGGGCCAGAACAAGTACATATGGGGAATGGTAAGGGTTTACAAATTAAAAGTGTTGGTCATTCAGTCTTCCATTCTCCATTTACCTCAAAGTTATTGTCTTTAACTCAGCTTTTACATGTTCCAAGCATTACCAAAAATCTTATGTCTGTTTCAAAATTCGCTCATGATAACTCTGTCTATTTTGAATTTCACCCTACTTGTTGTTTTGTCAAGGACTTGCTCTCCCACAAGATACTGCTGGAAGGGAAACTTAAAGGAGGGCTTTATGTTTTTGACAACACACAAATTAATCTCCTCCAATCTGATCGTGGTCTATCAAGTCATGTCTCAAACTCTGAAAAGTGCTCTAAGTCCTCTAGTAATCCCTTATCTGATCTTACTGTTTTTAACACTGCTATTACCAGTACTCTTCCTACTGGAAAATCTAGACACACATTGTATACCTTGTGGCATAACAGACTACATCACCCTTCAGAAAAATCTGTGTCTCATGTCCTCAAAAGTTGTAATCTTGAACATGTCAATAAAGATTCATTTTCTGTTTGTCAAGCTTGTTGCATGGGTAAAATTCATAAGCTACCTTTCTCTAGATCCTCAACTGTCTATACTGAGCCTTTGCAACTTGTTCACTCTGATTTGTGGGGTGCTTCTCCTGTTGTGTCTGCACATGGTTACAAATATTACATTCATTTTGTTGATCAATTTTCCAGATTTACTTGGATGTATCTCTTAAGACTGAAATCTGATGCCTTTGCTGCTTTTCTTAATTTCAAAACACATGTTGAGCTGCAATTGGGTTATAAACTAAAAGCCATTCAAACTGACTGGGGGGGTGAGTTCAGAACATTCACTGATTTTCTATTTCAAAATGGTATTACACATCGATACTCTTGTCCACACACACATGAGCAAAATGGTTTGGCTGAAAGAAAACATAGGCATATTGTTGAGAATGGTTTGACTTTGCTAGCTCAATCATCCTTGCCCTTCAAATATTGGGATGAAGCTTTTAGGACCTCAGTGTTTCTCATTAATCGTCTCCCTACACCATTATTGAACAACAAATCTCCCCTAGAAGTTCTATTTCACAAACCACCTGATTACTCTCAACTTAGAGTCTTTGGCTGTGCTTGCTATCCACACACTCGACCCTTCAACAAACACAAGTTTCAATTCAAGTCTAAACCCTGCACCTTCCTTGGATATAGTCTTAACCACAAGGGATACAAATGTCTCGATGAATCAGGGAAAATCTTCATTTCTAGAGATGTCATATTTGATGAGTTTCACTTTCCTTTTACAAAACAGGATGTCTCCACTGTTGCTCCCCCTTGTCCTACAGATCCAAGTTTCATCAGTCATACACCACAAACTGCTTCACCTATTCCCAATCCCATAAATAATTCATCACCATTTCATGTGTCCAGTCCTTCATCAAATGTCAGGCAAGATCCCACTGATCTTGCTACTCCAGTAATGTCAAATGACCAATTACCTTTAACTGTAAATTCACCTGATTCCCCTACTGTTGATGTTCAAAACTCAAGTGGTTTACCTAGTGTGCAGGTTCCAAATGGAATTAGGAAGCCAAAGGTGTTTCTCACCACCCTCGAACCTACTAGTGTTGATGAAGCATTGCAGGATGAAACGTGGAGGCAGGCTATGCATGAGGAATTCCAAGCCTTGCTGAAAAACAAAACCTGGAGTCTTGTTCCACTCCCACATGGAAGAAAAGCAATTGGCTGTAAGTAGGTGTTTCGAGTCAAAGAAAATGCTGATGGTACTGTCAACAAGTTCAAAGCCAGGTTAGTTGCAAAGGGATTTCACCAAGTGGCAGGTTGTGACTTTTCAGAAACTTTCAGTCCAGTGGTTAAACCCACAACTATAAGGACTGTACTCACCATAGCTTTAAGCAACCACTGGGTGATTAGGCAGTTGGATGTCAACAATGCTTTTCTGAATGGAATTCTGCAAGAAGAGGTGTACATGGAGCAGCCTCTTGGTTTTCAAGATGTTTCTAACCCACAGATGGTTTGTAAACTTCACAAGTCCTTGTATGGACTGAAACAGGCCCCACGAGCTTGGTTCGAAAAACTTCACTCGGCTCTTGCAGATCTCGGATTTACATCTGCAAAAACAGATCAGTCCCTATTCATTCAGGTTACTGATGAATTTTCTGTGTTCATATTGGTTTATGTTGATGATATTATAGTCATAGGTAGCAATGTCAGTGTTGTTCAAAACATCATAGACAGACTGAACTGTGAGTTTACACTAAAAGATTTGGGTGAGCTGGACTATTTTCTTGGTCTACAAGTTCAGAGGACAGCAGCTGGTGGTCTTCATTTGTCCCAGACCAAGTATGTCAAGGACTTACTGTGTAAAGCCAAAATGCAGCTTGCCAAGAGTGTTTCTACTCCAATGACAACAGGCGAAAAGCTGAGTAGCTATGGAAGTGAACCAGTTCAAGATGCCAAACTGTACAGGAGCATAGTTGGGGCTCTTCAATACGTCACCATCACACGACCTGAGCTGGCCTTCTCAGTCAACAAAGTATGTCAGTTTATGCAAGAACCGTTGGAACTTCATTGGAAGGCTGTCAAAAGAATACTCAGATACTTATCAGGAACTCTGGACTTTGGTTTAGAGCTTCAAGCCTCATCAATCAATGATTTGAACTTGGTTGGATTCAGTGATGCAGACTGGGCATCAGATCCAAATGATAGGAGGTCAACTTCTGGTTTCTGTGTATACTTGGGAAACAATTTGATTTCATGGAGCTCAAAGAAGCAACATACTGTTTCTCGGTCATCAACAGAAGCAGAGTATCGAAGTCTAGCTGCTGTGGTTGCTGAAATTTTATGGTTGAAGACATTGCTGTCAGAGTTACAGGCTCCAATTCAAAGAACACCAATTATCTGGTGTGATAACCTTAGCACAGTGATGATTTCAGCAAATCCAGTCTTACATGCAAGGACAAAACACATAGAAATTGATCTGTATTTTGTTCGAGAAAAGGTTATGCAAAAGCAGATTGAAGTCAAGCATGTTCCAACCATAGACCAGATTGCAGATATCTTCACCAAGGCTAACTCGAGCTCTAGGTTTGCGTGTATGCGTAGCAAACTCAAAGTAGAAAGTCTTTCTACTATGAGTTTGAGGGAGGCTGTAAAGAATAGTTAGTTTGGTTAATATTCCGTTAAGATGACAGTTAGTTTGTTTAGCTTTCCGTTAGAAAGTTGTTAGTCCGTTTGTATATCTGTTACAAGATTAGTGCTATTTAATAACCTTGTAAACTGTAATTTTACAATTTAATGAAAATCATTCTTTCACAGAAATCTTTGGTTCTAGGGCTTTTCTCTTTTTCCTCTTTTCTTACAGTATGGAAATGCCCCCGGTACATCGACTTGTTCATCAGCATTGAAGGCGGGTGCTCTTGGTCCTAATTCACCTTCTGATTCTTCTGCTTCTGGGAAACTCGATGGAGGAACTTTGACACCTGATTCCTCCTTCAGTTTTTTTACTGGTTCAGTGGCAACAGATAAGCCGACTCAATCTCGGAAGCGGAAAGTGGTGGCACGAGCCAAAAATTTTATAAGAGTTATTCGTGAGATTAGGACTGATGGAAGTTCTATCTCCAAAAGGAAATTTAAATGTTTGCTTGATGGTGTTCAGGAGTATCAAAAGAAACATGTGGTGCTCGGTGAATGCACTAATCTCGGGAGGTCAGCGGAGGTTATGAAGCAACCTTGCCAGAAGCCATGAATCTCTTAATTTGGAATGCACGAGATTTGGGGGACCCTCATGCGGTTGATAAACTACAAATGCCTATTCGTAGCACTTCCCCTAGCTTGGTTTTCATTTCCAAAACCAAGTTATGAGGTCAGATTGCGAAACGGCTCAAGCAAAGCATCGATTTTAACAATGGGTTGTTTGTGGATTATGTTGGGCATAGTGGTGCACTTTATCTACTATGGTCGAATGAGACTGAGATGGATCGTCAGAGTTTCTCAAAACATCACATTGATGTTTTTGTAAAGCTTCGTGGGGGACTTGTTTGGAGGTTTATGGGTCTTTATGGTGTCTCGGATCGTAGCCAACAAAGCCACTCTTGGGAGCTTTTAAGGCGGTTGAAACGTTTATTTAGATTGTCGTGGCTTATTGGTGGTGACTTCAATGAGAGACTCTCGGCCTTTAAGAAGTTAGAAGGTAGTGACAAAACTTCTACTAGCATGAAGCAATTTTGGGATGCAGTTTTGGAATGTAATATTGCTGATCTTGGATGTGAGAAGCCTCCTCTTACCTGAAATAATCATCATGACTTGCCAAACAACATCCAAGAACGGTTGGATTGTTATTTGGGAGATGATGCTTGGATGTCTCTTTTTCCAGAATTTGAAGTGTCCAATTTGGATTTCTTCGGGTCCAACCATCAGGCGGTCGAAATTTCACTCTTTCGTTCTTCTACTAGTAGGGGAGTGGACTCTAGAAGGAATTCCATATTTCTTTTTGATCCAATTTGGATGACTAGAGGGAAGTTTAAGGAGGTAGTTTGGAGTTCGTGGTTTTGAAAGAACAATGAAGGGATCCTTTTTCTCTCAGTTGAATGGGTGTCCTAGGAAACTCCTAAGCTGGAGTAGAGCAACATTTGGGAACCTTTCACGTAAATTCCATGATCTGTAAAGGAGCTAGATGATCTTAATTGTTTGGCGTAGTCTAATGATGTTGCGAAACAGAAGTGGGACAAAACGCGTAAGCTAGATTGTCTTTTGGCTTTGCAAGAATATTATTGGACGCATAGGTCTCGTGTGGATTGGTTGAAAGGAGGAGATAGAAATATGAAGTTTTCCCATGCTCAATTATGAGGTTAGAAAACTCTCTAGGGAACTCCTAATAGGATATGAAGCTATTGTGTCAGAAATTGAGTCCTACTTTAAGGATATTTTTACTTTTTCACTCCCTTCAGTAGATGACATTGCTTGTATTGTTGACTTGGTGGAGCCAAAGATTAGTCCGGAGATGCTTGTGATTTTGGATTCCTCATTCTCATCATTTGAAGAGAAGCATGCCCTCTTTGATATGGGTTTGACAAAAGCTCCCGGACTGGATGGTTTTCATGCGGTGTTTTTCCAATGTAACTGGGAAATTGACTGCGGTGGTTCTAGAAGTTCTCAATGGTGAAGGCTCGGTGGGATCTTTTAATGAGACTCATGTAGTTCTAATACTAAAGGTTAAAGATCCAAAAAAGATATTTGATTTCCGCCCCATTAGTCTTTGTAACGTTGTCTACAAGGCGGTTGCGAAGGCTCTTGTGAAGAGGCTTAAAAAGGTCCTCTTCTCTATGATTTTGGTGGAACAAAGTGCCTTTGTCCCTAGACGCTTGATTATAGATAACATTTTGGTAGCTTTTGAAGTTCTCCATACTAATAGAAGGAAAACTGGTGAAAAAGAAGGGTTCATGGGGATCAAGCTCTACATAAGTAAAGTATATGACTGAGTGGAGTAGCCCTTTTTGGAAGTTATGATGCATAGATTGGGCTTTAGAAAGCGCTGGATTAGCATGGTAATGGATTATCAATGGTGGAATAGCATGCAAGATGCGGCCTTTTAAAGGATTATGGCAAGGGTGTCCTCTCTCACCCTACTTATTCTTGTTTTATGTGGAAAGACTTTCTGTAATTATTCGCCAAAGAGAACCAGAACATGCTCTGATGGGCATATCCGTGGCTAGTCAAGCTCCCAAGGTTTGCCACCTTTTGTTTGCTAATGATTCCATTCTCTTTAGGCGAGCTTCTGTGAGAGAAGGTGAGGAGATTCGCACCATTTTGGAACTTTATGCGAAGGCCTCAGGTCAAATAGTGAATTTCTCGGAATCTTCCATCACTTTCAGCCTAAATATTTGAATATAGGTGTAGGACTTGGGCTCTCGGTGGGCCCTCAGACCATGATAAGTACCTCGATTTGTCATATTTTATTGGGAAAGATGAGAGACATACCTTCAGTGGCTTAAAGGGGAGGGATCAAAAGAAGTTAAAGCTATAGAGGAGTAAAGTATTTTCCATTGGTGGGCAAGAGTTTCTCATTAAAGCAATCACTCAAGTAACGACAACCTACTCAATGAGAGCTTTCAAGATCCCTACCACTTTATGCAATATACTCCAAGTTCTAATGGCTAAGTTTTGGTGGGGTGGATCGGAAGATTGCCACAAAATTCATTGGGCTCGTTGGAAAAAACTATGTCGGCTGAAAAATACGGGAGGTATGGGATTTAGAGATTTGAGCTCTTTTAATCAAGCTCTTTTAACAAAACAAGGGTGGGAGTTGCCCATTAAGCTATCCTCTTTAGCTAGTCAGATTCTTAAGGCTAAGTATTTTCCCAATTGTGCCCTTTTAGAGACAGCATATAACCATCCGACTTTTTGGACCGTTAACTAGCTTACTTATTTTTATTTAATTTAATCTTAACACTTATTTACGTTTGGTTCTAAAAATACAGATTTTTTTTTATAAACTATATTCGCATTATAAACTAAATTTACTAAAACTTTTAATTGAATGAAATAGAAACTTCTAGATGATAACTATCTAATTCAAATTCGTAATTAGATAATATTTTTAAAACTATAACTTCATGTTGATTAAAACGAACAAGTCTAAAGTCTTTTTCTCATAAAGTACTCATACTAATTTAATAATACCAAAACGTTGGAATATAGTTATAAATATAGTCATTACAAAATAATTTATGAGGTCTAAATGCTAAAATTAAATTCGTGGTGGTATCCTACTCCCTTCCTTCATCGCCTCCGTATAGTTTCGCCGGTTCATAAAATATCTAAGTAGTGGGCTATTTACCCGCGTTACCTACAGCGCGAACACACGGATATGAGTTTTCGTTCAGCAAGTATAAACAATATCTCACAAAACATTTCCACAAAATCATATCATCACACGTAACATCAAGAATGTTCAAAAGTACATGTGATAATGTATGTTCATTTATGCTTCATTATATACATATATTGTCTACTTAAGGGCTCCTATGTGGTACCCATATGCACGCAACCAATAAGGAGTTAGGGGAGCGACCCTCTAATAGCCTCCAAGGTCATATTTTACAACTTTCGTTCTTATCATATCGTCTCACTAATTGGAAGTTGGTACGACACTTAATCCTATATCATATTTATCTTATTCTCATTAATTGTGACAATTTGTAGATTTACATGTTACTATACATCTATCATTATGGCATAATTATCTGTGAGGCATGCTGATCATGTCAATGCAAGAGAAATTATGCACATTAAATATTTAATCAAAACAATACGTATAATTCATATACTTATCACATCATCGAGTCAAATCATGGCAAACGTAGAGCATCCACAAAGAAAAATATTTTATTCCATAATGTAAGTGAGGTTTGTATTTACTTGTCTTATGTGCTTAAACTTCCGAAGTTGTATCTCCTACTATGCAAATTTAAGAAATTGTCCTGATTTAACAGTATCTTATTATTAGATAGAATCATAGTTATATTGTTTTATTCAATATTCATTTATTTTATAAACTATAGTGAACTTAATTTACTTATATCATAATTAACCTTAACAATCACTTCTTATTAATTATTAAGTGTTAAAATAAATTTCTACTAATTATTATTTAATTAATTTAATTTAATTAATTATTTTAATTGCTTAATCAATTGATTAGTTAATTAATTAACTAATTGATTAGGTAATAGTTAATTATTACTTTATTTAATTGAATAATTATAATTAAATTATCTAATTTTAATTGACTTATTAATAATTATCTTGTTAATAATTTAATTATGTTACTTAAATATTCTATCTCATATAATAATTAATAATTATTAATTCTAATAACAATAATTAATAATTTGATTTATATAATAATTAATTTTTGATTAATCTCTAGTTAATCATTCTTAATTATTTTGATGATTATATCAATGATTAACGATTAATTAATCTCTAATTAATCATGTATTATAATTATGTAGTTATTTAACATAATAATCTTATTATTATCCACTAACTCTTATAATTAATTAATTAATTATCAATCAATCAATTAATTAATTTCTTTATTAATCACATTTGGTTATTAATTAATTAATTAATTAATTAATTAATTAATTAATTAATCAATCAAGGTGACAAGAAGTCACCTAAGGGTATACCTCTCTTTTATTATTGAGCTAATCCAATCTCTTTAGTTATGTTCATTTAGTTGGGCTAAGGCAATCTCTTGGTATATGCCCAGTAACTCTCTAGTATACTTTATCTTAGCCCATTAAAACTTGTGATTTAATTTTATGAAATTAGGGGTTTCCACATTATTTGGTCATACACTTAAAATCAACGCATTTCATAACTAGATATATTCATATGTTATGACTTACCCTTATGCACATTTTAATTTTTAATCGTTTTATCAGTGTAGGATTTTAACTTGTAAGATTTATTTAGATTTAAATATAATTCCGTTTTGGACACTTGATAACTTATTGGAAAGCTTGAAACATCTAGTTTCTGTCTTTAGAATTTTTTTTTTTCTAAGATTTCAAGCATTTCAAATATTAATATGGACGTTTTTCTAAGTGTCTTATGGTAAAATCTCAGATTACCATATTATAATACAATATTAAGGGATTTATTAGAATTTATGTATATATCCGTTTTAAACACATGATATCTCATTTTGAAGCTTAAGATGTCTACTTTACAGTAGTAAAGTTATTTCCTTTAGTACTTGAGAATTTCATACCATAAACTTAGGTTTTGTAACTGTTGGTCCCATATTTGTACCACAAGTCTAGATTCATGGGTAAGATTAGAAAAATCATAACAATTTACTTACAAGTCCAAATAAGACCAAAGATATGTCATTAGAAATCTTATAATGTTTATTTTATATGATAAAAACAGTTTTATAAAAAGTTATGGTTTACTAACTCATAATATACAAAACCCGTGGCTAGTACAGGATTCCAGCAAGGATTTTCGATTCGTAGTCCAAAATTTTAAAATTCACCAAAAATTGCACATTTATCCGTTCAAGACGTATGATATCTTGTTGGAAAGCTTAAAGAATATAGTTTTTAGTTCTCTAACTTATAATCCAAAATTTTGAGTCTAAAGGGTTCGGAGTACAATAAACCTGTGGTTATGCTGTGTCTCGGAGGTTCATTTTCTCTCTAGTTTTGTGTCACAACTTCAAAGACACATAGCTTTAGACATATAAAAGCAAATCAAGTGATTCCAATGCCTAAAATGAAGCTTGTCCTCTGTAGAAACTTAATATATAATTTATTTTTCATACCAAATTTTCTAATGCATGCGTATTACCACAACAGTTATAAACTTCAACAAGATTCATAGATCTTACCGAAATGCTCCGGCGATCCTTTAAGATCTCGAACCTCTCAAGTTCTTCTCAAAACTTTTTTCTAGATAAGAAGAAGTCTAACATTAAGATCATAACTAAACATCATACTTTAGTTCTCCAAAAAAAGACTAAAACACGAAGAATAACACTAGATTACCTATAGTAAAACGTCCTCTAACTCCGTTTCTCACTTCTTCGATATTGGTGATGGGGTTTCTTAAAACTTGAAAATGGAGGAAGGAAAGTGCTTGAGGGGTGTTGGAGATGGAGAATAGTGTTGGTGGTTCTTATTTTTGTTTTGAGCTTGGTGGTGGCTAGAGAGCTAGGGTTTTTTTAACTTAACTTGTGTGAGACCAAAAATGAAAAATTAGAAGCTTATTCTCAGCCAACTTTTACCTTAAAAGTGCTGTATTTTGAGGGGTAAAATTGAAAAATTCTTGGCTGATTTCCTCCTTCATTGCCGCCATTTCAAGGAGAGTTTTTAGGGTGAAATTTGGTTCAACAAAGTGGAGACAAATAGTCACTTTCATTTGTCTTTTCTTTAGGTCAACTTGCCAAAATAAACCATGTCATATTTTACATGTGGTTGCATGCCTGCACCACTTTCTTCTTTTCTCATTTGTGCACATTTCCCCTTGCTTTGAGACTCAAAAACTGATTCCCCCTTTGTTCTAGTCAATTTTATTTTGTTTTTCTTTCTTTCAATTTCCACCATTGATCTAAAGTTGTCATCTTTATTCTCATCCATTGGATCTTCCGTCACACCTATTCTTATTCTAAGTTCTCATTGGTCACTTATTATTCAAGGTTTGGCCATTGATTTGCCTAGGATTCTCTAGCATCAAATCAACACCATTGATTTCAAATCAAGCACAATTTTTTATTAATCTTCCACCTTTGGATTTTGTATGAGTAAATACTAATCACTCATCTTCTATTTATATGACGCATTAATTCCCCAATCATACCCCTAAGACTTAGCTATTAGTATGATCAAAATAAATACGAAGATCATTAAATCGACCTACTAATAAAAATCGGGGTTTTTCTCAAAATTTAACATTATTCCTCTAATACGACATAATAAATTTTTCGTATAAATTTATATATCGTTCAACTCATCTTTTATGTATTTAAAATTTCTCATTTAAATAGAGAAATTCAATATTGTTAAATTATCGACATCATCACACCAATTATACAAATACTATCATTCATGATCTCGAAATTTAATATTCATTAAAATAATTTATTAGAAGTATATTAATGAAGAAAATCTATAATAATAATTCATGAATCAAGCTTATGAATTTCTAGGGCATCACATGGCGACATGACATAATGCCTCATTTAGATGGAGGAGTCTACTATGAGGCGAGATCTCCTCCTCAAAGCTGTTAGATGGCAAATTGGAAGTGGGGAATCAATCTCAATTTTTCAGTCACCATGGATATCAAAACCACTAAATTTCAAGCCAGTGACGGTTAACATTAAAGCTTCTAAAGATTGGCAGGTGGCGGATTTAATTCTAAACCGTCAATGGAACTTGGAGGCATTACATGCAATTCTCTAGTCTGTGGACATTGAAACTACTTGCTCTATCACTTTAGAGAGGCACTACAAGGGCAATCACTTTCTTTGGCACTATGATAAAAAAGGTGTCTTCATAGTGAAGTCGGGGTATTGGCTAGCCAAGAAGTTAGCTTCTGTTGAGGGCTCATCTGGGGAAAACGAAGTTGAAAATACATGGTGGTCAGGCCTTTGGGGCCTCTCCATTCCGAGCAAAATTAAGATTTTCTTATGGAGAGTTTTTGATAATAGTCTTCCATGTGTAATGAATCCTTTACAACGGGGAGTAGAATGTGATAAGCAGTGCAAGTAGTGTTCAGAAAAAGAGTAGAAACTTTGGCATGCTCTTTGGTCAAGTTCACAGGTTAGGGCCATTTGGAAAAACTGTGTGCTATGGCCTGTGCTGAAGCGTTTTTCAAGTAGTGGCATGGACAGGTTGTGCCTTTTTGCCCATTGTTTCCTCAACAAAGATGAGTTGGAGGTTTTTGCAATGTTGGTGTGGTACATTTGGTGGAAATGTGGGGATCTTTGAGGATGTTTGGAAGTCTCCGATAGAAATTCTGGAAGGAATTGGTCAACTTCTTGGAGATTTTCACTTCTACTGAGTCTCTAATCAACCTATGCCCACATCTAGTCCAAGTCTTATCTCCAACTAAATTAAGCTGAGAGCTGGAACTTTCAAGCTCAATGTCGATGCTGCTGTACTTTAGGGTAGGGATTATATTGGCATTGTACTTTTATTAAAGATGAAACATGTGCTATTTGTGCTTGCTTAGCAAAGAGGCTTGGGGGCTTTTTTCTTCTTTTGTAGCAAAATGTTTGGCACTTCAAGAGGGGCTGGAATTTGCTATAGCTCGTGGGATGCCGATCTTTATCGCTGAATCTGATGGCATGAATGCCTTCCAAGTAGTTAATTCGTGTGATGATGATGCTACTTCAGATGTGGTAGTTTGAGATATCAAACTTTGTTTGAATTCAACTACTAATGGAAGTAATTGCAGCCATGTTCTTCAAAGTGGGAAAATGGTTGCTCACCGGTTAGTTAGCTTTTTGTTTTGTTGCTCTTGTGATTAGTATCTAATTGATGTTATCCCCTCCTTCATTAGGGAAGTTGTCTTAGCCGATTTGGCTTCTTAATAAAATTTCAACTTTTGTTTAAAAAAGAGAGAGGGAGAGAACATTCAAATAAATATCTTCACCTAACTTAAAATATCGGTGTCTATAAACTTTGTTTAGTTTAATACAATTCCATTTTACACCAAAATAAGAATAATAATAATAATAAAAGAGTATGAAATAATAATATCCTAACCCTCTTCTATGTATATACCAATATCAATGCTATGTTATTGTTACAAAAAAAAATGTTAAAATAATTTATTTGAAACTTTGTAATTCAATGTACAATGTTGTTTCTAATGTTATATCTAATTTTTGTCATTATCATTTATTTTGAAATTCTAAAAATAAATTTTTAGTGTATATATATATATATATATTTTAACTCGATGATGAGGAATTCAAACTTTATACCTTATGAAATTACAACTAGGTTATGTCTGCAACTACATAATTTTTAGTATTTGATAAATTATAAATTTTTAGTAATTGATTAATTATTTATAAATAATAAAATTGTAATAAGTAGATGAAAAAGTTAAAGCACTAACCAATATCAATCAAATGTCAAATTTAATGGTTGCTCCTATGTGTCATTTAGAGCATCTTCAATAGAGTGCCAAACAGATATATCAACGGCAAATTTTAGCATTTGAATGAAAAAATTATTCTCCTAAACAATGCTATCTTTGGTGAGAAATTTGACAAATGCTAAATTTGGTTGTAAATTACCACGAAGTATAATAAATGTTAAGTTTAACATTTAGTTGTTATTGGTTAGTGTCTTTACTTTTTATAGAATCGTTGCAATTTTTTCATTTCTATATTTTTTAAAACTGAAACTCTACTTTCATGAATTTCAAAGTTATGATTATGACTAAAGATAAATATAACATTGTAAATAATATTATATATTAGAACACAAAATCTCAAATATGTTATTTTCACTTCGTTAGATATCGAAGTAGTTCATAATTCACAAATATTATAATTTCAATTATGGATCGTTCTAGCTATATACGAAATTCTTGATTAATATAATAATAAGATAAGTAAATTATTTTTGGAACTCTATAGAATAGATTTATTGAATCAGTTACTATTCCTAAATCGCACAAAAGAGATAAAAATAACTGAGGCTATTATGTGATTAGTTGATATTCAAACTATAAATATAACATGTGTCAAAAAATTTATCACCAAAGATAAGACTCTATTGAAGTTTTTTTTTTTTTAAATTCAAATATTAAAAATATGGCATTAGCATATCTATTTGTTATATTCCATTCGAGATGCCAAAATAAGACCTTTAGGCTGGCATTTCTGATTTTGTTGTGGGAATTCGATTGATTTTCTCCTTTTTTTGTACTTTTTTCTTCAATTAATAAATATGTGATTTATGACCAAGGTGAGCACGATCTACGTACGTACCACGGACTTGTCCAAGAACTGCATTAATATAGTGGTTTTACGGTCACTTTAAGCATGAATAGCAATATAAATGTGCTTGAAGAAAATCACATCTCAAGTACGTTACAATAAGTACGAAATTACGTACCTCCAATTGAATACTTTTATATAAATTAATTACACAATTTATTTGTTAAATGGAAATTGCAAGGATTACAATAAAGATAGCGAGGAAAATAGTCACACTCAGGTTTTCCTAATAAAAAGAGGAGGAAAAAAAATGCAAGGTGGTCGAGTTTAGCGACTAATTGTACGGCTGGACCATTTAGAAAGTTAATCACAATCTTGACTATATATGTAGCCGAAAAAACAAAACAACAAAAAAATGAGTTGAGATCTGTCATTTCATTTTCTTTCATTTTCTTTCATTTTAATTAAATTTTAACATCTCAATCTTGTTTAAGGAATTTGATTATTTATTGTTTATTATTTATTTATGATTTTAGTATTATTTTATGGCAAATGGTTTATATAATACTTAGCTAGGCTTTTCTTTACATATATCTCTGTATATCTAGCAACAATTGGTCATTGTTTGCAATTTTAACAACTGGCCACTGTATAGCAAGCTACAAAAACAATAACTTTTAGTCATAATATTTTTGGGTGATTAAATATCACTTTTAATCACAACTTTGATTAATATAAAATTAGTGACGCATTTTTATTATGACTAAAACTTTTAGTCACACGAAAAAGTTTAATCACATCGTCATAAAAAACCTATAATTAAAATTTGTTATTAAATGCATATTAATCATAATCTTATGACTAAAAATGACAATTAGTTACACAAAAATATTATGATTAAAAGTGATTAAAAAATATACTAATTAAAAGTTTTTTTTTAGTGACTATATATATATATATATATATATATATATAACTTGGAATGGTCACTCACATTCGTGTGACATACACGCCCATTTCTCTGTATATCTTTCCTTATAAAATAGATGAGGTTGAAAGCTTATTATTCACTTTCCGTAAAACTAATGGATTATTAATTTACTAGATTTTTTTTTACCTTGATAAGTGCCACTTTAAAAATTTGTAAAATAAAATGAGGATTATAAATTAGATCGAATCCACAACTCTCCACTCAATCCCCTTCCTCATGCCATTAGACCTAAACTAGACTATAGGAATTTGCTTAGGAAAATTCGTTTAATGGGGGTACTATTGCATAATTATATTGAGTTTAGTATTTAATTATATATAAGAATAGAGATTTGAACTTTACTTTGCTGGTATCAAGGTCAGAATTAATGTTAATACTCTAGAATATGCCCTTTATTTCATATTCATGCAAATAACTTTCTTTTTCCCTGTTCTTCCATTTTTTTTTTTTTTTTTTACTTTTAAACTGAAAACATGTGTGCTAAGGAATCCTACCCATAATAATCCGCCATTTATTCATTATCATTATCATAATCATTATTATATAATTATTAGCTCTTAGCGCTATTAAATCATATATGTTATGGCGAGAATTTTTACCATTAGACATTATATTTTATATTATCAATAAGAGATATTTTAACTATTGAATGTCCGATCTATTACAGAGTTATATTGTGTTATGCTATTAATTTTAAAGATAAAAACATATAAATTAGGGTTTGTTTAGTTTCCAGTCCATTTTAAACTAAATTGTACTTTTTTCATCATTGTTTTGTCTTTTTCTTAAAAAATTTTTTATCTTTTCTAAAAAATTATTATTAAAACTTAAAAATCTTAAACTAAACTCATTTACCAAACACCCCCTAGTCTATTTAAATATTAATCCAACACCTGAAAAAGCAGTAACTATCAACTACGCATGATATATATATTGCTACCAAAATTCCTACCATACCATCCCATAATTTCGATCCTACTTTAATTTGTCATTACTTTCTTTCTCCGCCATTTTTCCAAAAACATCATCGACTTTCATAAACTGATGTAACAGATATATGCCTCACCACCAACGGAACCTCTCTATGTCTCTTTCTCTCTCCTATACAAGATTTTGTGAACATGCATATCCGTGTCCCATTACAATCTCAATCCCGATTCCGTCTTTATGATAAAACGCGTATTCCCGACTTTTTTCTTCTCTAACCATTGAAAAACCACACAAGTACCAACTTCTTTTTTCCTCATACATATATATATATATATATATAAATGTATGTATATATATTTCCCCATCTCTCCACACACACTCTCTCTACAAACTACTTCCTCACTCCTCTACCATTTCTCACACGGAACCTTTTCTCTCACTTCAAAACCATGGCGTCCCACGAGAAGATCATCGCCAACCTCCCACAAAACCTTTACTATCATCACCAAGGATACTCCGAAGAAGACGAGCTGTCTTTCTGCGACCTCCCAATGCACAATAACGATACAGAAAGCAGTGCTTTTAGTACTTGTCCTACATCGGAAGATGATCAAGAAGACGATGATCCTTTCGAGTTTTTAACCTCTCCTGAAGCCAAGCATGCTACAGATCAAACAATTGTTTTCTGTGGAAAGCCCATAGTTGGCGCGAAACAAGTGCACCACCCGAAAAAAGGCCTTTTCGGTCGGAGAGATCAGTACTACAATGGCAATAACAACTCCCGATCCGACGTCGTTGTTTCGGCGAAAACGCCGACTTCTGTTGGGTCACCGAAACGCTGGAACTCGTTCCGGTTCGGTGGTGGGACCAATAAGGCGGCGAGTTCACCGGAAAACAGAGGCAATTGGTACAATCGGACGCCGACTTCTGTTGGGTCACCGAAACGCTCGAACTCGTTCCGGTTCGGTGGTGGGACCAATAAGGCGGCGAGTTCACCGGAAAACAGAGGCAATTGGTACAATCGGAGGGGCAACGATGGCTCTCGGAAGAATAAGATGAATGTCATTGGGTTGGTCATGAAGGTACAGCCCGAGATGGAGCTGAGTGACATTCGGAAGAGGCAGGGGCGGCGAAGCCCGGCGCCGATGTTCCCGGCTACCGGTGGCTCCGGTGAACAGGAGAGCGGGGGAAGAAGCTACTGGGCCCTACTCAGGCCCTTGCTGTGTAGGGTCCACTTTATGAGCGCGTTCAGTAAGGCCAGTTGCCTTTCACACGTGTGAGAGTGGCCGTTGAATTATAGTGTGTGGATCCGAAAATAAATTTCTATTTATTTATTTATTTATTTCTGTTTCTCCCATGGATGTTTTCAATAGTTTATTAAAAAAATTATTATTTATACGTGTCGTGTGTGCTTAAAAATAAAAACTAAAAAATATACGTACTCCAACATGCATGCTCTACATGTATTGGAACCTCGTGACGTCTTATTTTGATGCCATATTACGGATGAATAAGGTATTTAAGAATTTTTATTTAAATAGCTTATTTAAGAATTTAGTTTAGTACTTAATTTACCATATTTTATTATTATTATTTTAAATTTAAAGTCGGGAATTCGAACACTACATGTATTGATGGAGTTGGATATGATAGTATTGCTAAAATGCATCTGATTACTATTTTGATGTTTTATGATTTTCATCTTTTGAAGAGCAATGTTGAATTAATACATGCTAATATAAGGAAAATTTTCTATGGTTACTTTGCCTAATATTCCTAAAATGAAATGCCAGATTTGAGTTTAAAATAGACGGTTGGGTAGTTTTTTTTGTCTCATGTAGACGGTTATGTTCTAGGTTTCACCAAACCGTCGCCGTGTTGCCCATTTGCAAAATATCAATTAAATTTTGAAAGGAAGAAAAATGATAAAGACGAATAAATTGGTTGGAAGATTTTACTTTGCCTACTTTGATCGATTTAAAACGTTAAATTTTTTTTTTTAATCAGCCTTAGAGTGCGTTTGATAGAGAAAAAAAAATAAATAAATAAAAGAAAAGAAAGGAAGAGAGAGAGAGGTGGATGAATTAGATGAAGGATTTTGACATTCATAATTAATTAGTATGATAGGGAGAATGAACGAATTAAAGAGACTGCAAAACCCTCTAAATATATCAATTTTAATCTCTTTTAAATTGGAGAGATTATTAAAGGATTTCATACTAAATGGTTTTTTGGAGCTAATATGACAAAACAACGTCTGAAGATAGACCTAAACGGGCTCTTAGGATTAATACCTTTATGAAATATCAAAGAATGCTATGTAAGGACTGCATTATTTTAAACATAAGAGAAGTTTTCCGATTAAAATCAAAAGTCAGGAACTAAGTAAGTTTTTCAATGTTAGGATTCCATTTTGAAATATGTCAGATTGTTGACAATACTATGTAAATATCTAATTTCAAAATAAACAAATAAACAATCATTTACACTACACATTTTGTCTTTTTACTCTATTTAACATAATTTATTCTGATTCATTTTTTTATTTTTTTCTGATTTGTTTTTTGACATCGACGATGAAAATCATATAAGATGAATGGTAATTAAGATTTGTTTATTCAAAGTAATTTATCATAATTAACAAAAACACATATCAATATCCACCATTAAAGAGACCACATATTAATCTCCATTTTTTTTTTCGAAAAAAAAAAAAATTTCACTATCATAAAACAATGATCTTCATAATTACAAATGTGTGTGTATATATTATGTGTGTTTTCTTATTTTCTCCCAATATTTATGTCATATTATTGCCATTATGATAAATAAGCCATCGCAATCAACAAAAAAAAAAAAAAAATGATGATAAGCCATCGTTATCTAAAAAGCAAGCCAAAAGAAAAAATTTTATGCAAGTAATGCAAAACTTATTCTCCGTTCAATTTTTACCACAATTATCCTACGGCGAGGTCTCTTTTCACTCTTCAATTTACTTTTCCCACCCCATTTCTTAAACCACCTACCAATTAAAATTATAGCCTCCAATTATTCCAAAATATCACTATAACTAGATTATCATTTTTATCCTTTTTTTTTTTTTACCACTAACAAACAAGTAACCTCTCTCTCTCTCTCTCTCTCTCTCTCTCCCTTTTTTTTTTTTTTTTTTAAGAAAGATCATTTTTATTCATAGTAATCCTTCATTTGTTCTTCTTCTTTTTCTAATTATTAATCCTTTTTTTTTTAGAAGCCTTACGTTCCTCCTCATCCTCCTCGTTTTTGTTTGTGAGAAATCTCATATTTCATCCACCTCCACCTCCACCTCTTCTTCTTCTTTTATGAAATTCGTTGTCAAAAACAACTTCTTGATTCAAACTTAAGAACAACTTAAAAACCCCAAGTACTAATTATGGGTTCCATCAAAGATTTTTTTTTTTTCAAATTTCGTTTTCTTTGTCACTAAAAATGTATACATAAGTTTTACTTCTCCCCATCTTTCCTGACTACAAAGGTTTTCTTTGTTTACTGACTAATTAAATTACAACATATATATATATTTATCTAATTTCCCGAAATCATATTTTTCTATAATTGAAATTTTCTTAGTTTTTTTCTAATTATATGTCTTATATTTAAAAGGGTGTATTTTATAATTATTAGAGTGAGGTCTGTGTGAAAAGTATCCTTTAAAATACTTTTATACTTAAATGTAATTTGATTTAAGGGTAATAATAAAATTTATTACAAATGAGGGCGAGAAAAGCATACAGATAGAGACGGAGGCATATATGGGCATGAAGAAGCCCCCCAACTTTTTATTAATTAAATTTTTATAAATGTAGTTGATAAAAATTTACATATAGCCCCCTAGAAAAGTTAAAATTTTCATTTCATTCCTGTAAAAATTAAAACTTGTTGTTATTAGCCCCATTCACCAAAGTTTCTGGCTTCATCACTGCACAAAGGTCACTAGACACTCCCTTATCCTATTCATCTGTCCTTCATGTGTTCATTTTTGTTTTGCGGTTTATTATTTCACATGTTCAACGTTCCTTTTTTAATTTGCAATCGATTTCATTTCTTCCTTGTAATAAATACAATAAAAAGGGTCCAGTTTTCCAATTATAATTAATGAGATTAGATGACATATTTTAACAATTTTTATTTTATTTTTCAACGGAATTGTTTTAGACGTTCTTATAATTATTTAAAAAAAAAAAAGCTAACATTTTTTAAAACATGGATTCTTATTTAGACATTTATTAAATTGAATAAACTGCAGTAAAGTCATTTTTATATACTCTATCGATATAACTTATTTTTAAATTGTTAATATGTAATTAAACAGTTAAGATGTTGCTTGTATATCATAATTATCATACACTTTATCCCATCTTAAAAAACCCTTTCCCTTCTCTAACGTCGGTGACTTTCCCATCAACGTCGGCGATGGGGTCTGCCCCCCCCCCCCCCAACGGAAGCTGACGAGGCTAGGCGCCCCCTCGACGTTGAAAGCCCCCCTACCCCCGATGCTAACAAGACCACCCCTCCCCCGCGGTCAAGCCCCCTACCCCAACCCTTACGCCGACCAAACCCCTAACCCCTGCGGTTAAGCCCCCCCCCCCCCCCCGATCCCTCTACCCCTAACACCGACCACCCCCTCCACCCCCGACTCTGACCATACCCCTCCACCCCCGACTCTGACCATACCCCTCCCTCCATGCTCGAGAGCGTCGAGCCCCCCCCCCCCCAACCCCACCCCCGACACAAACCAGACCCCCTTCCCCCCCCCTGCATTCACCCCCCCCCCCCGCTGCATTCAAGCACCCCCTACCCTTGACACCAACTAAACTCCCCCCCCCCCTCACTAGCTCTCGAGCCCTCTCATCCCGACCTCGTGATGCAAATTTTTAATTTTTCTTTTTTTTTTTAAATTTTATTTTTTAATTTCTTAATTAAATACTACTGTAAGATAAGGTATATGATAATTACCGTACATAAACAACATCTTAGTCATTCGATTACATCTAAATGATTTAAAATTGAGTTATATCGATATAATATATAAAATGGGTTTTACCGCAGTTTTACCCTATTAAATATATTTCTAAGTTTTAATTTTAAGTTTGAAAAATGCTTTGAACCTTTAAAAGAAAATCTTGATCTTCAACTTTACGTAATTTCACATTTACCTAAAAAAATAAAAAATTTATATATATTTTTAGCTGTTGTACATGTAGTATAAAAATAAAATAAATTTTAAAAATAAAATAAAATAAAATAAAAACAGGAGTAAGGAAACGGCGTCGTTTCAATTTGATGGAGTTATAAAAAGTTGCCGGGTCGTGTGTAAAAGCGTCTCGCTCGTTCTCTGCCCCGCCTTCGTCGCCTACTCCGCTAACTGAATTTCTTCGTCTTCCCTCTCTCGTCCCTGTAAACTCTCTCTCTCTCTCTCTCTCTCTCCCCTCTCTCCTCTCTCCTCTCTCGTCCGTGCATTGATATTTCTGTGCATCTAATCTTGCATGTATGTATGAATGTATATATCTATATGTATATGTGTGTCTGTATATGCCTTGCCTTTTCTTGACATGGTCGTATAAACCGTAACAAACTTGCTAGTTTTCTATATAGGGCCTTTTTCCATTTTTCTTCTTCTTTGTAATGCTTTAATTTTCGATCAAATCTTCAAGGCTTCGACGAATTTAGTATGCTTCTTCCCATGCTTAATTTCCTTCAAAATTGAATTTTTTGTCGTTTTCGTTTCCTGTGAACCACAAGAAATTTGGGATGTTTTCGTTTCCTCTGTTTATCGGTTTCTTGAATTGAATTTGTAAAGATTATCTTTGAATTGGGTTTTTGCATTCGCAGATAATTATTGGCTTTCTTTGTTTGTTTCTTGAGCAAAACGGGTTTGTTTGTTTGTTTGTTAATTTTTTCTGGGTTGAAAATTGTTGAAAATGATTGTTAATTTCATTGAAAATTATTGTATTTCCCACAATTATGATCTTTCCAGTCGTGGGTCAGGAAGATTCTTGGGATTTATTTCTATGAGAGTGTGTGTGTGCTTTTTTTTTTTTTTTTTTTTTAATTATTATTCTTCTTTTCAAGGAGAGTTAGAGACTTCATTGGGTTGATATGGGTTTTCCAATTTTTAGACTTGTAAAAGAACATGCCAATGCGGTTACTTTAATGGCTTGCGTTCTTATGATCGGAGGAATTACATTGATTTTCCACGATAACAATCACCTCTTGTTGAACTTGTATCAGGAGACTTCTAATGGAAGAACCTAATTCAGATGCTGCAAATGGCACGGCGGCGGTCAGTGGTCAAAACAATGCTGCAGAATCAGACAGTTATAAGCGTCGTTATGATGTAATGTCCTTCAAAGTTGGGGTGGTAAGAACTAAGAATCCCTGTTATTTGGTTTTAGAAATTGGTTATGCCATCTACAAGTAAATCAAGTATATATCGGTTAGTGATGTTGAAGTCTTTCTCTTGTTTCACGGATTATTCTCTTACATGTTCCGCAAGATGTTAACGCATTGTTCTTCTTATGAGTCTTGCTTGCAGCTTGAGCGAAAAATGGAGGACCTACAACGGTGGGACACTGCTACTCGTAAGAAGCTGGCTAGGGCAACTAAAAGTAAAGGCAGCTCAAGTGTGAAGGATGAACCTAAGGATAAACCTCTTCGGGGTATGAGGAAGTATATGCAAGAAATAACAAGAAAGGATGCTGCTGCTGCAAAGAGAATGCAAGAGCTTATGCGCCAATTCGGCACGATATTAAATCAGGCAAGTTGCTCATTGACATTGTGTTTTTAGTGCTTAGACTTGTAGCTCTTTAATCTCATCGTGAACTTGTTTCTTTTTGAAAACCACAATCACATGCTCCTTGATTTTCTTATGTTTCATGAGAGTCTTTGTTATATTATTCTCTCTTTCATAGGATTTAGCTTTCAAGTTGCTGGATGCTAAACGTGCAATTATACAATTAAAGTTAGTTTTCTAATTTAAATTCATCTTGACTTGGTAGCAGATCACACGACATAAGTTTGCTTGGCCCTTTATGCAGCCTGTGGATGTAGAAGGTCTAGGTTTGGATGACTACTATGAGGTAAAGTAAATTCCTTCCTTTAACAAATTTGCTAATACGAATTGGTAGTTTTTTTTTTTTTTTTTTTTTTTTTTTTTTTTTTTTGGGGTGCTAAAAAGGAGCATATGTTGTTGATCCTGTTACTTTTACCATATTATATACCGTACAAGTCATAGGTATGCCTTCATAGTTTCGAAAAACAATGAATACACGCATTTTTAAACAGAATATAATAGTGAACTTAAAAGATCTTTTAGTTACTTTTTTCATGTAACTGAAACTAACAGTTTTGCGGAATGTGTGCATTTATAGAAGGATTAGATGTTGAATTCATAGTGGGACTCCATTGGCCTCCTTTAACTATGTTACTAAGTTCAAAATTTTTTTTTCCCTGTTTCTTTACTTCTGTGTGGCCTTAACTATTTTTTCCCTTGTATCCGATTTCTTGTGTTTGCTTTTAATTTATATCCTCATATGTTAGGTTATCGACAAGCCTATGGATTTCAGTACAATCAAAAATCAAATGGAGGCTGTGGATGGTACTGGATATAAAAATGTTAGACAAATATGTGCTGACGTGAGGTTGGTTTTCAAAAATGCAATGAAATATAATGATGAGAAAAGCGATGTTTACGATATGGCCAAAACTTTGCTGACAAAGTTTGAGGAGAAGTGGCTGCAGTTTCTGCCTAAAGTGATGGAAGAGGTATTTACTGGTCTGACATGATAAGTGATATGCCACTCAGTAATTATAAATATCTATTTATTTATAATTATATGTATGTAGAGTAACTAGTTGATTCATTCAATTTTTTTAACTTATAGAGCAATGTCCTTGCAGGAAAAAAGACGACAAGCAGAGATGGCAGAAGCAAAGAGGCTTCAGAAGCTTGCTCATGAGGCTGCATATGCCAAATTGGCTAGAGACGTAAACCATGAGGTGCGTTATTAGCAGATGTTTAAAATTTATTAAAGAGATTCATGATACTCTTTAGATTTTTTCAAGCATGCCAAAGACTTTTTTTTTTCCTCCCCCTGTGTCCCTAATATATATTCAATCTAGACTTCTTACTTTAATGAAAATATGATGGTAATCCGGCTTGACTGTCATTTTTTTTTTTGGCCCAGCTGACTGAGATTGATTCTGATTTGGAAGAACTTCGACAAATGGTTGTTCTGAAATGCAGGTTTGATCTTTGTCACTTCATTTGTGTTTTTAATAGCTAAGCATTGACCCAATAGAAACAAATTTCAATCCTAGATCTGTCCGTAATGTGCACGTTTTTTGTTTTTCAACTGTACTGGAAATCATTTTAACAAATTGGAGGATGAATTAGATTTAAGGTGATATATTTTTACTAGTTAACAAGCACTTCAACTCTAAATGAAATAGAAAAACGTTATTGGGAAAATGACCAAGGGCTACCACATTGTGACACAAGGGAAAGTTCTTTTTCACCCCAGCAACCTAGTTCTATCTAAACATTCTTGACACAAATGTTCTTGGACGTTAACATCAATTTGTCGGCATTGCTGCAGGAATCCATAATTTCGAACTGTTTCCTGTTTCCACTATTCTTGATAAGTGACATAAATTTTTAGAAATTTAAATTTATTAGCAACGTTACACATGCCTTGAACTGAACTTCAACATGTCCATGGCTGTTTACAGTCCACATCGGCCATGCATGTTTCTCGAACAAAGAACAATAGGGTCAGTTCCTGGTGGCTTTGCCTACCACCAGGAATTCTGCATGAATCATTGAGCTTGCATATTAAATTACTAGTTTTTCATATCCACAGCTGTGGAATCTAACACCGAGACCATTGTTTCAGAAAATTTTCAGTAGAAGAGAAAAGAAGGTTAGGTGCAGCTCTCGCCAGAATGTCCCCTGAAAATCTTACTAGGGCTTTGGAGATTGTTGCTGAAGCCGATCCCACTTTCAAACCTGCTGCAGAAGTGGTGAACCTCGACATTGATGCTCAGGTCATCAATTTGCATCCCACTCTTAAGTGTCATCCTTTCTTTTTTGCTACTGAAGCGTTGTCCATTTTCTTTGTAACACATTTTTGGCATTTTTCATGCTTTGCAAATAAATGGTTAGTTAAAGTATTCTGTTCTCTATGCAGAGTGAATCTACCTTATGGAGGCTTAAATTTTTTGCAAACGATAATGAGGAAGAAGAAGAGGAAGAGAAGATGAAGAAGATCAAGGCAATGACAGCGTGGGTGGCGATGACAATAACCGCATGAAGAATCTTACCAACTATAACAACAACAACAATAAGCGAAGAAGGGAGATCTCCTATGCTATTGCCAAAGCTGCCAAGAAAAAGAGGCAAAAGCCCAATTTTTGATCGCACCCTGCAAACAAGGGGAGGGCACCATACAAGGCGGTTTCTTGGGGAGGGCACCATACGATGCGGTTTCTTTAAATTTCCCGTGGCCTTCTTTTTCAACGTGATTCTCAGAATCGGAAAACGAACCTGAAAAGTTCTTCTCTGCGGAGAACTGTTAGCAATATGATCTCATCCTACTCTTGGTTGTATTCTAACATAGAGATATAGAACATCTTGCTTTGCGGATGTCTTTTAGTTTTAGATTTTTTTTTTCCCTCGCTTTTTGTTACTGGTGGCGACACCTAATGTTCTGCAACTTATTGTAATCAGCTCTTTACTAGTCTTTTAAAAACATAATAATAATGTGGTTGCAAACATAATCTAACGATAATACTATATAGAATTCCACTAAAAGGTGTTGAGTTCGAATCCCTCCTCTCTCAAATTCATTAAAAAAAAAAAAAAAAAAGCACATAATGATAAATACTTCACTAGTCTTTTGAAGCACAAGTGCGGTTTGTTAATTTGATCCCGTTTGAATTATAGATTTAAATGATAAATTCAAATTTCCGTGCGGGAAAACACTGAAAGAAATAATGTCAGAAAATAGTGACGGTGTTTCAAACGGGCTAAGTTTGTGATATTTTTCTGAGCTACTCCTTACATGTTCTCACTATTTTACATTTGTTGGGGTGATCCAAGTGTTGCAATAACGAAACGACATTAAAGCAACATCATCAAACAAAGACGACATAATTTTCAGACATGCGGGTAGGATCCAGATTTGGGGTTCATTAATTCCTATATTTGGTCAAATGTTTTCTGCATTTTTGTTCTCTTTTGCTGCCTGTTGGGAATAATTCAGAATTATATTTACGTCTCTTGGAGATGCTCACCTTTACGACATGTCGTAGTTTAGGAAGTGATATTTCATAAATAAAATCTCCCCCTAACTTATCAGTCACAATTGGCACACTATTGACCTCCTTGGATGGCATACTCATTTGAAGCCTAAGATGACGTCTGGCAATCAGTTTTAATCTCTTCTTTTCTTTAAAAAAAAAATAAAAATCATATCTCATCTTAAAAAGGAGATGACTTTTAAATTTACTATTCAAATATTATTTCAAGATCTTTTTCCTTTCCAAAAGAAAATTCTTTTACATATTTAACCTCTATTTTATTCTCAAATTGAAAAAATGACTTTCTCATTTCAAACCAGAGAATTTTCCATTTTGAAAATAAGTATGTGATCTAAATAGACTCTAAAATTTTAGTTTTGATAATTTGTATCGTGAACTTACACGTGACTTGCACATGGTTCATTAATTAAGATTATGAAAATTTTATTTTTTTAATCACTGTTAATCCTAATTTATAATGCAAACAAAGTTAATTTATAATTTTTTAATTGATAAAATTTAATTAAAGATCTTAACCTCAATAAATTTGGATAAAAATAGCAAAAATGAAATCAATGTCATTATTTGATGATTCATGTACAAATTACCTGTCAATTTTTTTTTTTCAAAAAGTTAGCATTGTTATCCATGGATAAATTACTACAAATTTATAATTTAAAGGTGCAAATTACCAAAATTAAAAGTTTAAAATATAAATTATAACTATTTGATAAGTTCACGAAACAACTATGCAAAAAACTCTAAACAAAATTGTTCAAGATGACAAATTGTTCTACCGCACAACTTAAATCAGATGAAAAGGTTTTCATAATGATAACATGTGGAACACGAAATTAACATTTAACAACATATGAGAAAATACCAAAAATATTCTTATATTTCGTTAAAATATCACTTTAATCCCTCTTATCATGCAATCTGTCTTTATATTTGTAAAATTGCTCACAAAATACTCTTTGAAGTGATTAACTTTAAAAAAAAAAAAAAAAGTTAGTAAGAATCTTTTCTAGTTCTTCAAAAGTTTTTTTAACAAGAAAGTATGCTACACCATTTTCTTGACAAGAGGTGTAACAAAAATAACACTATTTTGTTATTGTGAGATATCATCTTTAATATCTTCAATAATTGACTCTAGAGCTCGACTTTGAAAGCCTTGTATTGCTCGAACAACGTTGATGGCATCAGATTCAAGTAGGGCCGGTAATTTCGGACACGACACGAGAACGACACATAATAAATGAGTTTGGACCGCACGATTAATAATTGGGTCGAAGTTGGGTTGACACGTTTAACACAAAAATAAAATGGATCAGAAATGGGCTGACACGATTAACACGTTTAACACATTTATGTTAGAATTTTTAAATTATTCGGACATGACACGGTGACACAACATGAGAACGACACGTAATAAATGGGTTTGGACCGCACGATTAATAATTGGGTCGAAATTGGGTCGACACGTTTAACATGAGAATAAATGGGCCAGAAATGGGCTGACACGATTGACATGTTTAACACAAATTGTCAGGCCTAGATTCAAGCATCCACTTCTGGAAACCAAAAGGAAAGCCAATTGAACTCTTTCTCTAGTCTGCCATACACTCAACTACATATGAGGACAATACGAGCTTGAAACCCACTTTCCAACGACTAGAATGGTTTAAAAGTTCTTATCTAAACCTCTCTCCTTCCGCTTGTTGAGCTAGCTTCATCGGGTCAATACACTATTTCTCTATTTTCTCGCTTAGAGAAGAATTGGACCACATGAATATTGCTTTTTTTTTTTTTAATGAAAATGAAAAATAGTGCACTTAAAACACTTGGAAAAGGGAGATTATTTAGTGTGCCGATATATATATTTGTTATCAAGTTTCAATCATACGTATTTCTCTTTGAGTGTTATCAAATTTCATTGATGGATCTGTTTTTATTTAAGAATTTTGTCTAATATAATACGAAATTTTTTATGTTGGTATTTTTTTTAATCTCGAGAATGATGAAAATTTTCCTTTAAAAGAAAAACGTTGAAACAGGAGATCATTCATTTGCCTTGATTTTTTTCTAATTGAAAATTTAGCAAAAAATTAGAAAAATTAGCAAAAAGGAGAGTGGATTTTTCACCCACTAAAAATCAGAGCTTGGTACGAAAAAATCGCAGCCGAGAAACTCAATCTGGCGGAACCCACCACTCAGATTTCCAGAAATATACTAATTTACCCTCCTCTTCACATTTTGCTTTCTCACTCTCTTCTATCACTCTCTCTTTCTTTCCAATCTGCCTGGTAATTTCTCTACTACCTTTCTTTTTCTTTTCTCAAATTTTTAGGAATTAATCTAAATCATTTTCATGATTTAGTTCGTTCGTTCTTGATCGCGATTTCATTTCATACCGTCCTCTTTTTTTTTTTTTTTTTGGCTGTTTGGTTCCTAGGAAAATGTTGGAAAGTAGCGCGGAAAGTGAGTATTTGAATGCTTTTGTTTATTTGGCGATTGAATGGCTAGTGAAAGTTTCTTTTTTTTTTTTTCCCCTCCCCCCCCAACCTAAATCAATTGAGGTTTCTGGTTCTATCCGGTTCCAATTTTGTGGATTTTTAATGAACTCTTTGGGTATTAACACCCCCAATTATGAGTAAAAAAGAAAGGCGACTTTTTTTCCTTTTTCTTTTCTTTAATCTGGTAATATAGAGGCTAGATTGGTATGAATTTACGCTCAATATGTTTGGTAGGTCTTATTGATGAATTATCTAGGTTGATTTTCTCAACATCTCTGTTTATGCAATGTTGGAATTCCTATTTGAATTGTGTATTTCCGAGATCGAAAACTGAACCAAAAGATTCATCATTTGAATGTTTGCTTAGTACCAACTTGGTGGGTGATGGTTGTACATTTTGATTATTCTGATTAAGATTGTTGATTTTGTAGGTAATATGGAGAACCCTGAAGCAAATCAGCTCCCCGAAGTGGATTCGCTGCCAGATGGATTTGTCGACGGCCCCGCGGAGCCTGTGGCTCCTGCGACTCCTAATTTGGAACAGGAGAAGCCTTTGAACAATCACAAGAAGGATGATACCTCGGAGGTTGATTGCTCAAGCGAGTCTTTGGAAAATGAGTTCCGAAAAAGCGAGGGTAGGACAGAAAAGACTCATAAAATCAGAACTTTTCCTGTTGTATTATCTGAATCAGAGAATTTTGATGCTTCAGTTGAGGCACCAAATAAGGGCTGTGTGGAGCAGTCAGAAGGTGCACTCGTCTCGCCGGATTTGACTGAATCTTCTGCTGAGGCTTCGGTTGGGATGTCAGATTGCTGTGGGGAAAAGGAACAACGTAGAGAAAAACATCAAAGTTCGGAGACAAGTAGTTTTCTTTTCCTTGAAGTTCCCAACTTTCTTCTCGCAAAGCGAAATTTTCATATAGTTATTTGCCGTACCTTTGCTTTTGAATTTTTGACATTGGTTTACTGGCCTCACTTATCATCTCTTTTGGAGGCTCAGATGCATCAACGGATATAAAGGAAACGCCTTCGTCAGCGATTGCAGATACTTTGAAAAACAGAAAACCCGTCAGTGCTTATTGATCTTTCGTCCCCATGATTTTAAACTGAGTACTTTTATAAGATTATCTCTTATTTTTATTGTTGTTTTAATGTTGGTGAGAAAAAACTTGTATAGACAGTGGATGCATTAAGAAAATTTCGTTGTTATTTATACAAACTAGGCAATAAATTTAAACTCTCTTTCAAAGAACATAACATAACCTCTTTTACAATTCTAACTGATATTTTAGTTGTAATAGTAAATTTTTTAGTTGAAATATTTTAGTTGTAATAGTAAATTTTTTTGAATTTTCAGAAAAGACAAAAAACTTTTTGGGAAAAAGACAAACACTTTCTGGGAAAAAGACAAAAAAAAGTTTGAGTTGAATGGAGTTGAGCTAATGTACCAAACGGGCTCTAAATCTTAAAAAAAGGATTTTTGTGATTTTATTTTTATGAATTTGACATATGATTTGCTTAGTTTCAGAGTGAGAGTGTTCTACTCATGCCTGGTGAGCCTTTGAGTGTGTTTCTGTTATTTGCCTGTAGAATATAAATATACGTGCATGCAAATATTGCACACACACACACACACACACATCAAATAATAATACTAATAATAATAATAAATAAATAAAGTAAAGTAAAATAAAATAAAATCCCTCAGTTCTAAAGCTTTTAGGTTGGATCCCTTTTACTCAGGAAACAAATGGGACCAAGCGTAAGAGTGTGAAGCGTACCTTCAAATCAGAAAAAGAGTTTCTAGAGTTCAGTTTGAAATATCAACAAGTTATTGCTGAAAGAGATGCAGGTGCGTTGATGTCATCATATTAATCTTATGGATTCACGCTGAACTCTTTCTTTATGTTTTTTCTGGTCAGATTCTGACATTCTATTGTAATTAAATTCCAAGTTATATTTTCTATGGTATGTACAAATTTCATATATAAGGATATACTGTTGCCTAGATAATAAATTTTCTGTGTAATTCACCCTCCTTTTTCTTTTCCTAGCCATTACTGTTCGAGATAAACTTGAGTCACTGTGCAGGGAGCTACAGCGTCAAAATAAAGTGCTAATGGTAGGTATTCTATAATATTCCCAAAATCCCAGACATGCTTTTTGATTTTTCTTTTTAATCTTAGCTTGATGGCTTAAAGTCTGTTTTTGAAGTGTAATATGTAATTTGCAACTATCATGCTCAGTATGGATAGTTTATATATATATATATATATATTCTCTCTTTTTTCTGTGATTTGGTAATTATGAAACTGACCTAAACTGTTAATTTTTTGATGCGTGATAATTCTGACAGGAGGAATGTAAAAGGGTGTCCACAGAGGGACAAAATTTGAGGCTAGACTTATCAGCCAAGTTCCAAGATGCAATAAAGGTTGGATTTGGATCTACCTTTCTTGTATTGACACATCTAGAATTTCTGGGACGCTTTTTGCATTTTATGCTACCATCTTTCTTTTTTGATACTTCTTACTATATTTTAGTGCTTTTCTTTTGCTTGTATCAACACCTAGTGTATGATTGGTAAAGCATTGAATTCCTACACACCATACGCTCAATATTTTGTTTACCTATTTGTAATGGAGAATTCTTCTTCAAATTAAATTTAAGACTGCTCAGGAAAGAGATGTAAGCTTTAAAATGATAAGTGAAAGATTATATCTACAACTAGTACAGCCCTCTATTCTGGCTTAGTTGCTTATTTGAAGCTTCAGATATAGGGCTCTAGGCTTAAGCTGTACATTATGCATGGAACACCGGACGATTTTACCTTGTTTTACCAGATATGAACCATGGTTCTCTTGATATGGATATAGGAATACAGGGTAACATGTCATTACTAGATCTTTCATTAGGGACCCACTGTTTGACATTTCGGTGATGCTTCAGTAGTATAATGATTATTTCATCAATTTCCTTCTTGTTTGACTGAATATTTTATTTGGTTATAGGATGTTAGCAATAAGCTAGACGAGCAAAAGGATGAATGTCTCGCTCAGCTAAAGGAAAATGAGATGTAAGACCTTGCATGTCAATAAAAATGTAGCCTTACATTGTTCTTTTTGTTTTTACTTTCAACTTCTCTGTTCTTTCATTTTGGTTGGTGTGTGTGTTTTAGTTGCCCATGCACAAGAACTTTAGTGGTTAATGGTCAGGACTTCGGGTCCGTTTGACAGAGCTTTTGCTTTTGCTTTTGCTTTTGCTTTTGCTTCTAGCCAGTAGAAGAAGAAAAGCAAAAGCTATGGCTTCTCAATAAGTGTTTGGAATCAAGGAGCTTTTGAGATCAAAATGATCTTTGAAGTTCTCTAATAAGTAATAAAAATGTTAACATGAAGTTTATAATGTATAACTTAAATATTGTTGTAAGTTTTAAAGTCTACTTAGAAGAGCTTTTGCCAACAGCGACATTTTTTGGCGTTGACAGGAAGCACTTTTAGAAAGCTCTGCCAAATAGGCCCTTCATCTATCAACACCTTGCAATTGCCAATATTAAAAAAGTCAAGAATGAGAAATAAAACCATTTTGCAACTTGTTGCTTGATGTTGAAGGAATGACATACCAAGCCTGTCTACTTTCATGTTCTAGTTTTCTTATTTAATTTTGTGTCGTTTTGTTTTCAGGTTAAGAACTAATCTGAAGCAACTTGCTGAGCAATATACTCTCTCAGAACAACAATTTGCACAGAAGGTAAGAGTCTTCTTTTACTGAAGTTGGTTTACTCAGGATAGGATAGTCATTATTGTTGATTTTTTATGACATTTTATTGTTTGGATTTGTTGCACAGTTAAAGCAGAAATCACTGGAACTTCAGATCAGCGATTTGAAAATTAAGCAACATGAGGAGAAACTAGCTCAGGAACAGTCTCAGATAAAATTATATGCAGAACAGGTGTCACAATTACTAGCAACCGAAAAGAATTTGCGATTGCAGTTGACAGCTGATGGGGAAAAATTCCAACAATTTCAGGTCGAACTTCCCATCTTAGGTGTTCCCTAGGCCTTCTATTATTGCTTCAATATTTTACAGGAGGTTTAGATTTTCAAATGCTTCATGCTTACTTTTTCAGCATCATGCGTGCACATTTATATTCCCATGATTTTGTTATTATCTTCATACTGGGGATAATTTACCACCAAAATCCTAATCTTAACAAAAAAAAAAAAAAAGTGATCCAAGTTTGTGGATTGGCTGATTAAAAACCTAACAGGTAGTTGTTTCCTATATTTGTCAATTGTCTCCGTGTTCTATGAGACGCACTTGTACTAGACAAGGCTTCCAATGCTTTGCCTTACTTGATGAGTGGACTGAGTTTTATTTATTTATTTAAATTTATTATTTAAAAAGAAAAAAACTCTTTGAATACATTTTGCATTCTCAACCTTGGCAAAGTTGAGCATTTTCTACTGCAAGAAAGGAATATTTTGAGCTATACGGAAAGGCACATTAGTAGATCACACTCTGGCACTCTCAACATGATGCTATATTACTGTGATCTTAAATTCTAATGTTACATATATATATATATATATATATATTGGACTCTTCTGCAGGGTGCTTTGTTAAAAAGCAACGAAGTTTTTGAAACATTTAAACAAGAGATTCAAAAGGTATACTTAATATTTCTTGAATTAAGTTTGATTAAGGCATACTTTTCTTCACTATTTCGATGGTACATTTTTATTAACACAGCTATTTCTGCCTGTCACGAATTTAAACATAGATGACAAAATCTATCAAGGAACTAAAGAAGGAAAACTCATTCTTGAGGAGTAAATCTGAGAAATCAGACGTCACTCTTATAGAACTCGTGGACGAGGTAAGTTCTGCTTATATTTTTATGCCGTCTTTCCTAGAATTATCCATAGCCAATGGCAGATGGAATCTCAAACCTGGACACTTCCTTCAGTCGCCCTCCCACCTCTCGCAATTTTTGACAAATATCTTTCTGTGTTGCCTCGGCCTTACTGGCCAGCCGCGTTGAGGATATATCTCATGTTAATTTCCTTTTTCCCTGAGCAAGTGGAGTGGTATGTTTATTCCAAAATAATACTGATAATGATTTTCCTTTTCACGAACAGCGTGAGCAGTTAAAAAAACAGTTGGAAAAAACAAAGAAACAGAAAGAGAAGCTTGAATCATTGTGCCGGTCTCTTCAGGCAGAGAGAAAACAAAATTCTGCTGGGAGCAGCAATTCTGATTCAGCTCAGGTATGAAAAATAGAACATAATATTTTTTTTTCCCAATATTTTTCTTATGGTATTGGTTGTTGTCAGTTAACAACAGAAACTCATATATATGCTTTTAAGTATGACTATGATAATTCTGATCTCGATTCGTTGCGCTGACAGGCAGAAAGAAAACAGGATTCGGTAGCCAGCAACGGTTCTGAATCTGTTCCGGTATGAATAGTGAAGGATTTCTCTTTTGCCCCACGTTTTGTTTATGATTTGGCTTGTTGTCAAGAACAGGAACTGGGTTATTACATATTCCGACTTGTTTTGAACTCTCTCTCTCTCTCTCTCTCTCTCAACAAACAAACGAGATAAGGAAGCAGAATGTAGTCTCGGGCCTATTGGCAAAAGTTCTTTCCGACTGGACATGGATGTGTAATTTAAACTTGAACATGCAAAATTTGTCTGAGCCTTCGGACAAGCTCTACGGTAGCCTAGTATGCAAAGTGTTTGTGATAACTATGATGAGGAATGAGGATTATATATGCTGCTGAAGAATTGCTGAAAGTAGTGATTTTTTATTAGTTTCAATGCCGGCTTAGGGATATAGAAAAACTTTTTGGGAAAAAGACAAAAAAAAAGTACAGTTTGAGTTGGAATGAGATGACGAGACAAACAAAGGATTAACCTGTTACTCATAAAGGGCACAAAATGTTGAAGTTAATAATATTAGTCAGTTTTTTCCCCCCTGAAAATAACCTAAGGTGAGTTACATAATTGTCTTGTATGGCAAGAATATAAATTATTCTAAAATAAACAAATCATTCTTAGTCTACTCTTCACATACTTTTTTAAATAGTTTATATTTGTATACCTAACTACGAATGACATTGAAAAAATTACCTTGCAACCCCTCTGAAAATTTAGAACGAAAATTAGACCTTTAAAATTTACATAATTACCATCTGAGGTTGTGTGCTCTTCCCTGGATAGTGAAAAAGCTATTAGTGTCTTGGGTAAATGGTTTTAGTCCAATAAGTTTTGGTTCAAAGGCCTTTTAGCTAGTGTTTTATCTTGTAAAAATTTAAATAAAAAAATTTTGAATTTGAATAAAAAAGTTATGTTCAAATGCTTTATCCAAGCGGGCTCTAACCTAGTAAGATCCTTTTCTGTCGTCATGCCATAACAGCTTGCCGGAATTGGCGTTGCATAAAGAAGTTCTCCATCCTTGGGGAAGGATAATTCGTCCACACTTCATAATACCAATTTTACAAATCCCATAGCACTTTTAATAGGGATTCAATTGATAGGATTTGGTATGATACTTATGAAATCGATGATATCGATGAGATTGATATTCAAATATTTCTTCTTAGAACGTATAGATTTGACCCCATAAGGTGGACCGCCATCTCACAGCTCAATCATTTGATAACCAGAGTTATTCTTTGATAAATGACTACTCTGAGTCAGACTCAATAAAATTTGATTAATCCTTTTTTCTGTCCTTAAGGTGGAGAACTCAACCAAGAATTCTCTTTCTTTATCATCAATCACTTTTGATATACAAAAAAATATATTTTGCTGTTATTATTTACTAAAAATTTTAGGGTAGGCCTTATACTTCCTTTGATGTAACCATTTTCATTTTTTTATTTTTTATTTTTTGTATATGAGATTAGATCCTATCGAAAGATTAAAAAAAAAAAAAAGATTAGATTAGATTAAAATAATATGGTGTTGAAAGATAGTAAAGTCTCAAATATGTCCCTTGTCTACGTTTTGACTTGAGCATGCCATCACAAGAATCACGATTGAAGTAAGAATCACTTCCGATGAATCAAATGCCATGACGAGAAAAATGAAAGTATCATCAAGACTCTGAACTCCAATTTCCATTCCTCGATGTCGTTAATTAGACCCCGCGGTTTCAACAGGGTAGTAACTAACATCAATTTTCTTGTGCAGATTTAAAGTGACTATTGCAGTGAACTGTCCAACAACAGAAAGAAACTGCAATTCGTATCCCGAACAAATCGTATTTTTGGTTTCATAAAAATACAAAAAATATTTCTTCAAGTCCTAAATCACTTGCTACTTTCTTCGCCCCGTTCTGCCAATTCAGTGGCGGATGTTTTCGCTAAATGGACCCTTCGATTCGGTTTGCTGCGTCGGACAAGTATAGCCTTCGAGGTCGCTCCCCCTGTGGCCACCATGCTTTAGTTTGTTTGCGCCTTTTGGCCTCGTTAAAGTATTTTTATTAAAATTAAATAAAAATAAAAAAAAGGACTGGTCAAGAAGCACCTGCAACAATGAAAATAAGGCAACTTCAAATTTACTACTTGTTACATATAAGGTAATCTGGCCATATTGAGAACGACCAAAGACAGAAGAAAATGCAAAACTGAAAAGGCTCTCATTTACATTTCAACAAGATGTTCTTTGTATTAGATTTGAGAAGCATATGAACTCAATTAACAAAAGAAAAGAACCTGCTAGAAAAAGAACACTAATAACAACTAAAGTCTACTTTGTCAGGTGCTCCTAATAAGATTTGTTTTTGGAAGTTTGCGTGAGAAAAAAGGTAAGTACGTTTTTTGTCTCTTATTTTTGTTAATTTTCTATTTTGTGATGTGTAAAAATATTTTAAAAAATTTCTTTAATTTCGATAGTTGGTTGTGAAGAAATTCATAAATTCATTCCCAAACAACTGCCGGCCATAAAGAACCCAGTGTCGAGCTATAAAGCCAGTGGCCTAATTTTTTTGTCAATTATATCTCAATGTGAGGGAAACTACAAAAATAGTCAAGACGCTGTTGCCGTTGAAATACAAAGAAAATCGGCGATGTTCTTCTTCTGATCTTCATTATCTCGTCGGAAGATGAACTTCCAGCTGTGAATTTTCTTCTGTTACCTAGATTCAGTGCCAAAGAATTTCCCGCCGCTACCATATAGTATTCATCTTTACTTGGTGATAAATAAAGTATCCGTACTTTTTTTGATCTCTCAGAGATTTCATAAAACGGACTTTCTATGAGATCCCCAACAACCAACCCTCGCATGAATTGATAAGGATCCAATAAGTCCAACATTGATTCCTTCGGAGGTATCTATAGGGCAAATGCGTCCATAATGACTAGGATGGATATCTCGTATCCGAAAACTAGCAGTTCGACCTGTCAATCCTCCAGGGCCCAGATAACTCACTTTTCTCCCATGAACTATTTGTGTCAATGGATTAGTTCGATCCAAAACTTGAGATAATGGGTGTAATCCGAAAAAAGATTCATAAGTAGTTGTTAATGTAGTTGAAGTTAACAAATTTTGAGGAGTCGTTATCAATTTATGCCTAATTTCTCCACATATAGTTCCTCTAACCATATTTTCTAAACGAACCAGGACCAATGCAAATTGATCTTGTAAGATATCCGCTACAGAATGAATACGTTTATTTTTCAAATGATTCATATCGTCAAATATCAGTTAATAGTCCAACACTCAACCTTGTTTTTGGAGGAATACATAATTAATAATTTGAGTGTCCGGCGTTTTGAGAAATACATAATTAATAATTTGAGTTTCTCCAGACGATTCACCCATCCATAATGTTGCATATTTTTAAATTAGATTTGAGTTTGACAATGGAGTTTAGGAGGTATGTGCACCTTTCTTACTTTACCCAGTTCTTCTATTAAAGAAAAAGAATTAATGTGGAATGCACTTCATTGATAATTTTGATTTAATGTAGGATTGTGAGGGTACTTTTTTGGAAAGTACTTTGTAAAGTACTTTTTTGGAAAAAGAAAAATAATCTTTTTAAAATTTTCTCACAGTATATAATTTTCAACACCATTTTTTCTCACTCCAAAAAACTTTTTGTGTTCAAGAAAAATTTTTTTTACACATCCAAGCATAATCTTATTCTCAAAATGAAAAGATTTTCCATTTAAAACAAGAAAATTTTCCTTTTCACTTTTTTTACTGTGAATTTATATTTATATAATTTATATATTGTATAAACTGTTTTCTTTCACTCATATAACTATTTGATTTAGTTCATTCATCTGAATAATGAATTAAAAATGAAGATATTTACTTAAATTATTCCACGTCAGTAATGCATTCTATGTCCCATAATATTTCCCATCCTTCTACCCTTTCCCAGGATTCAATTACTATTCATAGCTATTACCTTGACGGCAAAAAAGAGTTTGACCCAATGCTTTATTTATGTCCTGGTGATTTGGTAGATTTTGATTCTTATATATCCACTCATGTGGTATTTCATTATATTATGTATATATATACAGATATATATAAGAATTACACGATATATAGAAAATCCATTTATATAGATATCATCATCTACATCCAGAAAGCCGTATGCTTTGGAAGAAGCTTGTATAGTTTGGGAATCATTGAGCAGAGATTTCTCTATAAACAATACAAATCAGAGTTTGAAGAAGAGAAAATGAAAGTATAGAAATAGCGGAAACCTGGCATAGCATTGTATTTGCTCAAGTAATAAGAGATGTTATCAAATCACCGATTGTGCCCTTACATACCTAGTTACCAGCTTACATACCTGGTTACCAGACACTCATGGAGAGGCAAGAAAATGGACATTCCATCTAAACGGAGTCAAAACTTTGTTTGGAAGACATATCCAATTTCAGAAATTAGAAAATTTTTGCAAAAAAGTATTTATTTCAACTTTTGCCATCATTCTCTTATTTTGAAAAGAAAAACTATCGCATTTTCAAATTTATTTTGTACAGTATCTTTCTGGAAAAAGAAAATGAATTTTTTTGAAATCTTTTCATGATGCACAATTTACAACATCATTTTTTCTCACTCCAAACAACTTTTTGTTTTCAAGAAAAATTATTTTTACATCCAAATACCATCTTATTCTCAAAATGAAAAGTCTTTCCATTTAAAATAAGAAAATTTTCCTTTCCAAAAATGAACACTCCATCCAAATAGAGCCTAAATCTTCTAAATAAAGCCTAAAATAACTAGCTAATTATCATGCCACTTTATTAACAAAAACTAAAAAAGAAAACTAATCCTCCAAATCCGGAAATAATAATCTAATTTCAACAATAAATAGCATAATCAGATTTATGATCACACACAATACCAAATACCCATCTTTCCTCCTCTCTCTCCTCTTCTCTCTCTCTTTCCACCTGAAACTATGCATATAAATTTGTTATTCAAATTTTAAAATATAACATTAATAAATATGTTATTTACTAGAAAATACAAGAATTTATCCATAAAAATATGCTATAATTCATTATAAATTTAATTTTTTTTTAAATAACATATTATAAACTTTAAAAGTACCTATAAATTATGTTATGTGTTACCATTTTTCTAAGTGTATATATATATATATATCCAGTGATCTAATGACAGAATGTTCGGGACTTAGAGTCACTCCATCATTCTCTTTATCACTCTCCTACTTTTTTTTTTTTTTTTTGAATAAATCACTCTCCTACTTTTGCACTCGTCACATATCATCTTCTTTTCTCTATAAAAATAAAGTCTAATTACAACCCATTATTTTTCTGTTTTGATAGGATCCTTAAAAAATATTTTTTATATTTATTTTGTTATTTAATTTCAATTTCGAATTGGTCAATGTCGTTGGTTTTAGAATATGTAGTTTGTTCCTACATTTATGGCTGCACATAGTATTATTGGATTAGGAGTGCTCTTTTCAATAGCTATACGTGGGATTATGGGTATTGAGTGAAGAATGTGGTGGTGAGATCCCACATCTTCCATCCAATTTTGATGTCCCGTATAATATGTATAATATGTGTTTAGTGGGTGAGTGCGTTCCTTATTTTGAGGGCTTAGTTTGTAATCCTTTGCTATTTAAGAACTCATAATGAAATGTAAAAGGGGGTGAATAATTATTTTCTGTAAATTTATGTTGTTTTGGAAGGCATTTTCCTTAAATAAGCCATCATATAGAACTTTCTTTTACCTTCCTTTTGCTGCGATTTAGTTTGTCATGATTGCAGACATAATCTAACTGTAATATCACACCTGACTCTACCTAAAAACATAGAATTCAAATTCTCTCACATAAAAAAAATAAAAATAATTTAAAAAAAAAAAAAAAACTCTTTCTGTCTTGTTAATCCCATCTTTTATCCTTAGCAGATAAAAAAACAATAAAAAGAAACCTACCGAACAAAATTTAAAAATAGAAAAATAGAAATAAATTTCACTAGTTATTAATATATTCTTTTACTTTGTTGTTTAACAAGGGGCAAAAAATAAAAATAAAAAAACTACGAAACATATACAAGCGGCGGCGCCGCCCGGGGGGTGGGGGTGCGGTGGTGCTTGTGGCGAGGGTGCGCGGCGCGGGTGTTGGAACCACCTATTACTCTTATCTTTTATCGTTTTGCAAAGTGCGAAAAAAATAACATTTTCTAATTTTATCCAATGAACCACGGAATAGAAATGCAAAAGAAGAGAGCTTGAATGGTTAGAAAGGTACTACACAGTATTGCTTCTTATATTTTATATTTTTTCTCTTTTTTCTAAGTTCAACTTTCTTGTTCTTTTGTTCAACAGCGATTCCTTTTTAGTTGTATGAAAATTAGGTAAAAGAAAATAAAAGTTTTGTTGCAAATATAAACCTCCTTAGTGTTGAAAAAATAGAATAACAAAAATTGTAATAATAAATTAAAACAATAATTTATAATTAGACTCAATTTGGTATAAACAAGAGATAACGTGTGTAGAAATAAGAAAGTGATAGAATAAATAACTTGGCATTTATATTATATATATGTCTGCGTGTGTGTGTATATTTTGAAAGGGGGAAATTTCTATATATACAGATGTAAGGAATGCACCTATTGATTCCGTATGTGGTGTTGTTGTTGTTGTTGTTGTTTTAAATCATAAAATTAATGATAGAGATCAATTTCAGTTGTTGTTGTTGTTGTTGTTTTACATTATAATTTTAGTGATAGAGATCAATTTCAATCTCAAATATTTAATATCATTTTTTAAAATTAATTTTTCAACACCAATTTACATGATAATGAGTTGTCAACATTCAAAAGTAGACATATTCAGTTAATTTTAAAGACTTACTGATAAAAAAATAATACGGGAATTTATATTCAAAAGTTTGAATTAGAGGTTAGCATCTCTTGTTCTATTCTTTTTACCGTGGAAGTTACATATGATGAACATCTATGTACTAAGTTGAATTTATCTTAATCTATGAACTATACTTTTATTTTATCAATAAGTATTTTTGTTTTAGTCATTAAATTAACTTTTTAATTGTCTGGTAGATGAATATTCACATTAAAAATTTACAATACGACGTACATAATTGTTTTCAGTAATAAATCAAACTGTTAAAAAATTGATCTAATAACTAAAACATCAATACATACCAATAAAGTAAAATACAGTTGCCATCATAAATTTTTCCAATGTATATACACGTATATATGGTCCATCATATTTTCAATTCCTTACATTCAGACATTTGTTTGTGATATATGCAATTCATTGTAGAATAGAATGATTTGCAAAATATAAACATAATTCCTACCCTGTATGATTGATTTTCAAGTAAATAGTAAGAAATGAAATATATTTTAATTTTACAGTGTGAGCAACGTCATACTCTCCAAGGCTCTATACACCTGATTCTCCACTGGTGATGGCTTTCAAAACCCAACTCCTTAAAGAGAATCCAGACTCCAAACCCTTTTAATAAGCCTCACCCTCAAGAACGACTCGATTTTGGTGCACATATTCGAGAACATTTGGATGGCACCATTTGAATAGACCGTTCAAATTCCTGTTTGACAATTATTTTCTTGGCAATTGAAGAATTCATTTCTGAGCTAATGGTTGTATAGATTTGGTTTTTGACAATCGATTTGTCGACGAAATAGGGCAGACAACCACCACTATCTCCGCTCCTGATTTCGATCTCTGAGAGCTTTCGCCAAGGGGAAACCGGTAGGATATGTTAGACCGATTCGACACTCAACTCAGTGATATATTTTTTTTTTTTTTTAGAGTAACAAAAGTATTCATGGATATAAAACCAAGAGAACTTAAAGAGAATTTGGCAGAGTACTAAAGGCGTAAATCCAAAATCGGATAATCTCAGGGAAATTAACGAAAGATACTACTATTCTAACGATCCTAATCTGAAAAATATTTCCATCCAACTATGTGCATTGTTTCAGTTGTCTAAGGTAAGTAGGAATTATCATGGTGAGTACAAAGAGGCTCTTAACGGTCACGAAGTGCTATCCCCGCTCAATTTCCGGTATTCTGGCTTCAACTCGTATGTCCCTTGATTAGCTCCCTTGTTGTTGTAGATACAGAGATCTTTGAGTATGTCTTTCAGAAATTGCTGCGACGGAATGCCAATAAAATCGCTTTATTATTATCAAGCATTTCAGGTGTAACAAGGAATTAACAAAGAAAATGAAGTTTCGCAAATTAAAAAATTTCTAGGTGTGCAACTAAGAGGTTTGAAGTTAAACACCTAGATGTTCCTAGTGTGAATTATTCAATGCTAACACGATTTATTCTGTCTCATAATTTATCATTTCTCTCTCTCATGATCCTCATAGGCATATCGTTCAGGCTGATTCTCTAAGTAAAATATTTAAAGAGTAAGTAACAAGTCTGAGAACATACTTCTGGTTGGTCCGTCTCGTAGATCAGTTGTCTTAACGACCAATTTGGTTGCCTTTCGAAGAGCTTAAACATAATCTCTTCCATTTCTCCACGGTCCCTCCTTACTCTTTTCATGTCGAACCCCTTCTTTGTTGCCGTCTTCTTATCCTACATGGGCACAGCCGTTTCTTTACTTAATGGTCGAATTGATGCTAAAACATAATACTTCAAAAGGAACTGCTGGTGTGGCATAACAATAGCATGGTGAAAATGAAAGGCGTCCGAAATTCCACATACAGAAGCAAAGTTCGTCATCCCTGGCATAGGCCTCATATGAGAGCCATTGTCATTGTCAATCACCTGAGCAGAGAATGCGGAAAAGTGAACGGCGGATGGTAAAAATTATTATATTACTAATCCGAATCGTTAGTATACAGAAGAACATGATTTTCAAAGTGATATGGAAAAACCTTTGTCTGTCTAGTTCTAGTCATGGATTGCTTAGTTCGTTCGCGGATAAGCTTTCCGTAGCTCTCAATGTTGTCATCATGTGGCTTCATGTCAAACTTGTGCAGTATTTTCCCCTCGACAGATTGATTTCCTATAATAGAAAAAGGAAATCTAGCCATTTGAGATCAATTTCCAACATTTGGCAGCTAAATGTAAATCAACGGGACCATAAAATAGCTCATCACCAGTTACATAAATGACCCGCATTGATTTTAAAGATGCTGTACTTGACCATCAAATTCTTGCCATATAATCCTCAACTAATTTGTGAATTTGAGATCAAATGTTACAGAAAGGGGGAAATCACCTAAATTCATCGTATACTCGGTTCATATAATGCGATGGTAACCGCAAATGTTTCCTGTTTCATGGGAAGTATTTGCTCTGTCAAAATCCTTGAGTTAGCTTTTTGTTGTGTTCTTAATACATTACATTTTCTGCAACCAATCTGGGTTGAAGTCTGTATCATGATAGCGACGTTTGACAAACGTCGATATCGACAACGGAAGCACGACAGCATAATCTCACAGCAGAGTTGATATTTAACTACTAAAGAATTGAATTATGGACAATAGTTGGGCCAAATTTATATACAATCAACGTTATACGGATAGATAGATGCATGTACCTTCGGAAGACTCAGAAAAAACAGACATAGGAACAAAGTCAGTAGACATTTCCATTTTGAAGATCTTGGGGAGATTGTTATTTTCTGTGGCAGCCAATTCCATGGTGAACTGCGTTTTGTTTTATGATATTATGTGTACAAAAAGCAAAGGACAAGAAGAGGTTAATTTCAATTGAGTCAATAAGTAATTGAAATATTGTTTCTAGCAAAATCATCACAATAAAGAAACTGAAAAAAGGAACCTGGTAACTGAATAATTAAAAACAGAGTACTATTGTTCAACCTGATGACTCACAAGTGGTAATGGGACCCACATGAAGCCCGCCATTTGTAAGATATCCGATTCAATCTCGTCGGGTTTGTATTGCAATTTTCAGTAGGAGGAAAAAAAAAAAAAGGAAGAAAGTTTCCATAGTTCTCGTCTATTCCTTCTCTTTTTTCTCCAACAAAGCTTCCAATGGTCTTGACACTAACAACAAAACTTGTACTTTTTTTAATATTTTATTTTTTTTCTTTTTCATTTTTCTTTTGCGTTTGTAATGCATGAAGATCAACTGGAAGAATTTTTTTTTTTATTTTCTATTAAGTTACACAAATAAATAAGCACTTTCCTGCCTCTGAGTTCATCCACAAGTATTTATTTTCGACTAATTAACCCAAAAAAAAAAAACAGAAGAAAATGCATGGAAGAGAAGAAAAGAAAAGTACAGAAATAATAAATGGACGATTGGACGTAGATTTTCTATTTATTAATTTTTAATAAAACAGAAACTAAAACCGAACCCTAGAAATGGCAAGAAAATGGAATCAAAACTGGAAGCAGAGAAATTAAACAGGGGAAAAAAAGAGAGAGAGCGAGAGAATGGCGATGGTACGAAACGGACCTGAGTAGCATCGGCGGGATGGAGAGGGTCGACGGAGAGGACGACCTTGGCGATCGGAAGCGAAGGCTCAGACGAAGAAGATGAAGACGAAGACGAAGAACTTTGAAGAGAGCGAGAGACAATGGGAGGGCATTTCATGAGCCAAACTGATCTCTCGGCTCTGGTGGTGTCCAACTGGTACTCATGACTCGCATTCGTCGTCGCCGCCGCCGCCGCCGTCGCCGTCGCCGTCGCTGTCGTTGGCTCTGTACCGTCGGCTGCGCTACTCTGCTCGTTCTTCTTCTCTTCCATGGAGTTTGCCGCCACCACTTAGAGAGAGAAAGAGTGAGAGAGGTTGTTTGGTTTGTTTAGAGAGAGAGAGAGAGAGAGAGGCGAAAGGAGAAGAAACGGTTTTTTGGCTTCTATTTTCTTGAGCCAACGAGCAGTTATACGAGAATTTCTACTTCGTAAATGCTAATTGTGACTACCACCCGATAAGTATGATTGTATGATTTGTATTAGTGGTTGGATTAATTTTTTAATTGTCTGATTTAGATATGATAATTTTTTTTCTGAGAGAAAAAAAATTGAGATTTTATTTTAATGGAGCATTAATTAGTGTACTTGTTTTTTTAATTTCTCACTATTGTTTTTTTTTTTTTAATAGGTGCCAATAAATTTTTTCTTTAAAACTTTTTACGAGAATGTAGAGAAAGAAAGTGGAGAATAAAAATAAATAAATAAATAAAATAGTAGCTATGATTATCCAGTAACAAAAAAAAAATGGCTAGGATTAAGTAAGAAAAACAATCAAAACTAAAAGTTTTTCTTTTCATGGAGGGATAGTCAAAGGAAAAGAAAATGGAAATAACATATCCGGACTTTGATATAGGAGGGAGGGAGTGAAATAGGCTTAGTGCGTAGTGTTAGAGATATTAATAATGTATTTGAAGACGTATTTATTTTACACAATGCATTATATTTTAATATAATGCATTGTGTATTTGGGTACTTTATACATTTTATTTTAAAAAAATATATTTAAACAGTACACACACTCACATTATTATACATCAATTTATTTTTCTTATTTATTTTTTACCAATCACATCTCATACTTTCTCTCTTACTAATACACATTAAAATGACTATGCAAATATAAACAATCCAAACCAAAAGCACGTCACATTTGAATATAATATAAAAGATGACATCCAAACACATGTTATATTTCATATGCTATGTTGGAATACAATACAAAATGAATATGTCTTTCAAACAAATCATGATACTAATATCACCTTTGAAAAAGTGTTTGAAAGCACCAACGTACGTCAATTACATACTCATATAAGAATGTCCCAGATGGTATTTTCTACTTTTGAGTATCAACTCATATGATAATAAGTTGTCATCTTTTTATTAATAGATGTATTCTTTTAAATATAATTGACATGAATTGTATAAACACTTATTAATTAAAAAAATGACACTCGCATGTCTGAACTCAAAAATTAAAACGTAGCATTATTCTTTTTATCATAGGAAATCTATCCGTGGAGGGAAAATTACTCCATGAATTTGACATGAAGCTAATGGCAAAGCCAACCCGACTTTTTTTTTTTTTTTTAATTTGCTCTTTGTCCTTTAAAATATTTAAGAAATTCTATTATATCCCCATATTACATAAAAAATTATGTTTGTTCATGTACCAAAAATCTTGAATTATGTTGTTTTATCCTCAGTTACCAACTTGATATTGAAACATATAAATTTATTTCAGTTAATTTATTTTTTTATAGTGCCCACAGGACTGTAAAAGCTTTCTGACTTCGTCACTACACGAAGCAGCATTCGCAGCAATGGCAAGATTTGTTGTGAACGAACTAAACAATGGACGACTAGAACAAGACAGATCAAGGGTTTTCCTGTGCGGGGATTATGAAATACATATACATATATATATATATATACATATTGCTTTTGTATGTGTAAACTCTGACGCCTTTCTTGATCTTAATTATATAGTCATTTATGATTGCTGAACAAAAAAAAATGCTTTTTGCTACTTTCATATCTACTTTAATCTGTTCAAGGGCTGCTACAGTGCCTTTAGATCAGGTATAACTTTTTGCAGCAATAATTTTACTCTTTTTTTTTTTTTTTTGGGTCCCTCTTGAACTAATAAGTATACAAGAGGCTGCTGTGTTCAAATATTATAAGTAGAAAACAACAAGGAAATAGGGATCTGAACATGAAAAGGACAAGAAGGGGACAGCGGAGGAATTGTAAAAGTTAATGTTAATTAAGCCAATTTGAAAGGCAATCGAATTGGTATCTAAGAAAACTGATTTATCATGTCCCTAATCCTCTTGGTGCCCTAGCCCTGATGGTTTCTCTGGTAAATTCTACCGACATTGTAGGGATATTGTAGGGAAAGATGTTGTTCTGGCGGTACAAGAGTTCTCTCGTTCTGGGCATGTTTATCCAGGTTTGAATTCTAGTTTTATTGCTCTGGTTCCCAAGACTTCGGAGGCCATTTCAGTTAATCAGTTTCTTATTTAAGATTATGACCAAGATTATTGCTGATCGTGTGGCCAACATATGATGTCGCATTATATCGCCTAACCAGTTTGTTTTATCTGAGGTCGTCAGATTGATGATTGCATTGCTGGACCTTCTGAATGTTTTAATGGTCTGCGTAATTCTGCTCGGGAGGTCATCTTGCCATCAAGATTGATATATTAGGAAAGCGTTTGACTGTATTAGTTGGCCTTTTCTCATTGAGGTTCTAAGATGTTTTGGTTTCTCTGGGACTTTCATGGACTGGATAGCTTCGATTCTTAAATCTGCCAAGATTTCGGTTCTCATTGATGGTTCCCCCCAAAGGTTATTTCAGTTCTCATTGATGTTTCTAATTTTAATTTAGGAATGAGAATTAGAGAAAAAAAAAAAAAAAAGACATGAGATGAGATGAGACGAAGAAGATAGGAATTAGACCTCTGCAAGACTACTGCAGTTAGTAGGTGGTTTGGGGATTAGAGATCTTTGTATTCTGAGTAGGGCTATGTTAAAAAAGCTCACTTGGAGGATGATTACTGATGATTCGAAGATTTTCGCTTGTCTTCAGGCTTGGTTCTTCAGGAAAACTAATAATCCAAAATCTTGGTATGTTCGTTCATCGATTTGGTCAGGGTTGCAGCCTCATTGTGATTCCTTATGAAATGAGTCTAGATGGATATTGGGATGTCATTCCAAGGTCCGTTTTCGGCTTTATAACTGGTTAGGTAGGCCATTGATTAACATGGTGGGTGTTCGATCATCTCTTGTTCCTCCCAGTGACATCGTGGTGGGGGACGTATCGTTAAATGCGGGGCGGAGCTTACTCTCAACCTTTCAGCAGTTGCATCCTGAATTGCTTCTAAGATTGACGTAGTCTTGTTTAGTACTGAGTCAGATGTCAAGGTTTGGACTCATTCTTTGGATGGCAAGGTTACTTGTGTTGGTGCTTATGCTTCTCTTATTCATGCTGCAAACCTTGTCAGTTGGGGTTAGCAAATTTGGGCAGCCTTTATTCCTCCTTCCAGATCTATTCTCACTTGGAAGTCACTGCACGGTAAACTTCCTACTGATCATGCTTTGGAAGGAGCGTTGATTTGTCTTCCCTTCTCGTTGTCGTTTTTGTTGCTCTGCTGAAGAAAGTATGCAACATTTATTTCTCACTTGCCCTTTTGTTGCTGTCGTATCATAGTCAATGATACTGTTTTGGATCTTTGGCAAACTGCTATGAAAGTATCTTTTGGCTCTCAGCTGCAAGGTCTTTGGCGGGTTCTTCCATTGTCTCTGTTTTCTGGGTGCTTTGGTACTTCCGAAATCGTGCTACCTTTGATGACAGGATTCCATATTTTGCTAACGCATTGTCTTTGCTTTGGCGATTTATTAGAGAAGCTGACTCTTTTGGATCAGGTACTATGAGGAATTATGTTGGAATATTGATTTCTCTTAAGAGGCTTCAGGTTTCTGGTGTTCCTTCTAAAGCTTCTCATACAATTGAAGTTATTTGGCGTCCTCATTCTCCTAAATGGATCAAGGTTAATACAGATGGTGCAACTTTTGGTGCTCCAGGACTTGCGGGTTATGCATGAGTTTTTTCAAAATGTATAGGGGTTGCTTTGCTATATCCCTTGGCATTGGGTTTGCTTTCGAAGTGAAATTAGCTACTGCGATTCATGAGATTGAATATCCTTGGACTTTTAATTAGAGGAAATTGTGATTGGAAAATGATTCTACTATATTATGTCATTTCTTCATTTTAAATCTTGTAAAGTTCCTTGGCGATGAAGACCGACTTGGCTTCATTGTTTAAGTCATATTTCTTAAATGGACTTTTTAGCCTCACACATCTATCGGGAAGGAAATAGAAGCTACAGATTCTTTCGTGTCTCGTGCTCCAAGTATCATTTCTCCTACTTGGTGGTGGTCGGCCCCTAATTTTATCTCCTTTTTTATTGCAGATGATATTAGTAGTAGATCGCAGTATAGGTTCTCTTAAGGTTATTTCTTTTTCTTTATGAGGTTGTTACATAACAAGTATAGACACTCTTTTTCCCTTGTTAGGTTTTTCCCATTGGGTTTTACTAGTAAGGTTTTTAATAAGGTCTATCATAGATTCTGATTTTCAAATATATAGTTTCGGCTATATATATCTTGTGGTGTCAAAATCTGTTTTGCTCTGTTTCTTATATGTATTTACTTTTCAGTTGATTTTCCTTTTGTCAATGGTTTGTTCCATGTTGGATTGGAATTATTATTATTTTTCTTTATTTTTAACAAAATGTTAGAAATAGATAAATGATAAGGGTACTAAAGAAAGTGTCAGCCTAGTTAAAATGTCCTGATACATCTACTGATTTCTATCCCTAACAACCTTAAGGGAAAAAAAGAGAACTGATTTATCATATGGACCAAATATGTTTTTTAATTACATTTTTTGTGTTGTTATATATTCACTTATCGGTCCCTCCAAAAAAACAAAAAACAAAAAAAAAAAAAAAAAAAAAAAAAAACCTTCACGTGTCGGTATCAACCCTTGTAATCTGCCCTTAATGATAAGGTGGAGATAACCATATAATTATGAGACATTCTAAAAATTGTGCAGATAAATGTGTTCACGGATAAAATTGTCTATCTCCAAATTAAATGCCTTCAATAATGACATTTTGCAGCAATTTCTAAGACATATAAATAAAGATTTTGTGTCTACAAAAGAAATCAAGTTGCGAGACCACTTAATGTCTAGAAGTTTTTGTTAAATAATTGATTAGAAGTTTATTTATAATGGAAAAAAAAAATTTCTTATCTAAAAAGTGCTCGTTTTAATGATTAGAAGTTTATGATAAGAGTCTTTAAAGAGTAAAATCCTAATAACATAGCTGATTAAGAAAACATATATAAAATACAACCTAAAAACGAGGTTGAAATTTTTTTTTTAAACCTAAAATCCAAAGGTTACGAGTTTATTCCATTTTTTTTATTTATTTAGTTTAAGAAAATGGTTTATATTAATCCGTTTGAGATATTTCTTTTTTGGACATCTTACCCTTTAATTTTGTACTTTCACTTTATTTTTGTCTTTTTTTTTTTTTTTGCAATGGCATACTGCAAGATTTTTTTGTTTTTTTTCGGGAATCTTTTTGTTACCATAGCCTATTTACTGGATTGTATTTTTGTTTATAATTCTTTATAAAATTTTGCATTTTGAATTGTTTTCTAGAAGAAATGTTTATGTTCTCCGACGTTATACTTTTGAATAGTTTTCCTTAAATATGTACCTCTTTAGATTTTTTTATTATATAATCTAAAATATTAACTTTTTCAAATATGGTTCTAATAAATACTTCAACTAATAAGTTCAAAAAATAAATACTTTAACTAATAGCCGTCATTGAGATAATTTTTCTCAAATGTATCTATTTTTTAAACCTTATTTTAATTATGCTTATATGTGTTTCGCCAAATCTCAACAACTATTTTACTTCCATTGAAGTAGAGCGCATGCTTGCTTGTTTGGCCGGCCCTTTTTTCTTCTTTAATAAATCTTCTACTTTTTTAATGGGGAGAATATGTGGCAAAGACCCTTTTGAGGCTCTCTACCGGTACAGTTTCCTTTTTAAACCGTTGATATTTAATCGAACGGTTAAAATGTTATTGATATACCATATTTATCATACACCTTATCTCATATAACCCTTCCCACCCACAGTCTTCTCTGTCGCCGGCGACCTTCCTGCCGTCAGCGCCCCGACCCCTGGCGCCCCCTCCCCTGCTGGCAACCCCTCTCTCTCTTTCTCTCTCTTCGATAAATATGGTATACCAACAACATTTCAACCGTTCGATTAAATATCAACGACTTAAAAAGAGGTTGTACCGGTATAGACCCTCAAAGGGTCTCTACCACAGGTTCTCCCTTTTTAATATTTCCCATTAAAGTTATTTTTATCTGATTTGTCCTTTTTTTTTTTTTTTTTGTGTGCAAGTCCTTTCAATTATTTATTTTCAATTATGTCCCTACTTCCATTTTTTTTGATACAGTCGTTTTAAATGTTATTTTCGTAGATACAATCCTAATAAATGCTTTTCCCCCTATTTGTTACATTTTTTTCTCAAATTTATCGAAACTATTTTTTGAAAGCTTATCTTAACATTTAAATATTTCCATCAAAATTACCTTTTGCTTTTCGTAATAACTCTTTTTAAATTTTATTTATTTATTTATTTTTTTTTTTGGGAATAAACGGGGGGTTTAAAAACTTCAGGCACAGTTCCTTTTAGATTTGAAGTTTAGAATGATAATTAAATTAGGACTCACACTTTTTATTGTCATCAATATTTGAACTTGTGAATCTTTATACTATATAGTTTAACATATCTACATATATAATATATAAAGAAGACATATGCATTTGTTTCTTTGTGTGTGTTTTTGTGTTTAACATCGTTACATATGGTGTGACCTTATTGATTTTTGTTCAAACCATCAAATTATTTACTTATATTTCAGTACTTTTCAATAAATTTATAATGTTATTTTAAAATTTTATGATGTTACAATTTAATTATAAAATAATTGTACGTTGCGTAAATTTACGGTACATGCATCTAAAAATACAAATGTTGTCAAGTTTACTAATTTATTTTTAATGAATTTTTTTAATGGAATTCTAAATGAACTTTCAATGAAGTAATACTAACAGACAAAGTAGTGTGGAGACAGACATAATATAGCGATAATTTTATACTTGACTTCACCTCAACGAGTAGAATTTGAATCCCTAAAATTCTATTTTAAAAAAAGGTTAAATTAAAACCATATTTATATAACAAAACTTGAAATACAAGACATACAAATAAATACAACAATAAACAAAATAACTTAAATTATATTATGTATAATAAAAAAAATAATGTTAATTTTACAAATGATCTCCCCAATTATACACTTTTTTTTTTGTTGATCACTAACTTTTTATTTTACATATCACACTCCCTTAAACTTTTGTATTATTAGATAAACAATCCCTTTATCAATATTCTATATTTAAAAAATTAGAGTGAAATTGAATACATTCACATCATGTGAGCTTTACTTATAGATAAAGTCGTAATTAAATATTTTTTAAAACGAAATTGTACATCAATCATGGATATTTTGAAAACAAATTATCTTTTATATAGCCATAAATTGTATTTTAATCAAAGAATTATTTTTTAGAAACATTTTCCCTCTCAAAATATTTAAGTATGACTTTAGCAATTAAAGCTTAGGTAATGTGAACGTATTCAATTTCTATTTAGTTTTTTATTAAATATTGATATAGGGGTCATTTTCAAAATAGTAAAAATGTTTGAGATAGACGGATATTATTATGACGTGTAAAACTAAGTTATAGAACAACTTAAGACTAGTAGTCTAGAAGTACAATTTATAGACCATTTCCTGAAAAATAGTCCTAAAAATAATTTAAGAAAAAAAACGAACAAACAAACGAGGAGCAAAAGAGCGTTGACCGTCACACGGAACAACCAAAAGGAAAGTCAACAAAAACCCAATTCCAAAAAAAAAAAAAAATCTTCTTTTTTTTTTTTTTTTATGACGAACAAGTCCACTTTTTTTTTTTTTTTTTTTTTTTTTTTTTTTTGGGGTTTGGTTTGGCAAATAATGAAGTCAATTCCAAGTTGGCGAGCTAACAGACCCACAAAGCGTGGAGCGTGTGCTAAGCACGACACCGTTTCATGAACTGCTCTACTCCGTCTCTTCCTTCCTTCTTTTTGTTTGTCTTTTTGTCTTTTTTTAATGCAGAAATTTACAGAAATAAGCATCTCTCCCTCTCTCTCTTCCCCGTCTCGTTCTCACCTACCTAGCACTCATCGAATTCTCTCTCTCCTCTCTCATTTTCTCTCTCTAGACTCCTCCGTCTTTCTGCGTCGCTGCATCTCTTGTAGAGACTCTGCAAACCTGTATTAAGGTACTACCGTTGTAATTACCGATCATTTCCCAACGATTTTGGTTTCTCTCTTTTGTTTTTTTTTGTTTTTTGTTTTTTTTCTTTTTCCGATTGGTAATAATTCTGTTTCTCTAGGTTGGAAAATTATGAGACATTTTAGCTACTTGATTGAGTTGCAATTTTGAATGATCTTTCTGTTATTTTGTGTGTTCTGTACATTTTTTGGCTTAAAAATTTTCATGGGTAATGTTTAATGTTGATTATTTCGGTTAATTTCATAATTCCATTTTGTAAATCGCTCAGAAATTCAAGCTGGGTTAGATTGTTTTCTGGAATTTATGATCTTGTAATAAAAAACTCTGAAAGCTAGCTTGTAATGATGAAAGGTTTTCACTTTTTTTTTTTTTTTCATTTAGTTCTTTCCTTTTTCTTAAATTCAACTTTGGCAATTTCTCAGTTTTATTGAAACGAATTTACAATCTCTTGAATCCTTTCTTCGCAAAAGATTAGTTGGGTAACATGTTGTTTTCTAGAGATGTTTATACAATTTGATAATTTTTGATTGGTTTTGAATGCTTTTTGAACCCAAATTTGGAATCTGTAAATATATATACAATATATATATATAAATATATATCTGTGTTGACATTTTATAGTTGAAGGATCTCTGTTAAGTGTTCATGATTAAGCCCAATAGCTTTTTCCAATAAATCCGTCTCAACATCCGTCTTTCAAGGTGTTGAGATTTCGGTTGCCATTTTGAAAGCTTGCGGTTTTCTTAGTCAGAGGACTCTTGATAATTTTTTGCTTACCGTTTTTCTCCCCGTGCAGGTCAACTTCGATCAGACAAACAATGGGCAGTTTTTTTGGAGATGTAAATCAGGAGTCTGTGCCTTCTCAACAAGACGTTCTTAGGTGTCCATTTTTGAGAAACATCAATGAGCCTACCAACTTTTCGTTCTCCTCTTCATTGGCTTTCCCAATAATGCCCGTAAGTTGAAGTTTTCAATTCTTGCATTTCCAAGTATTGTTGAAGTACTTGTCATCGTAGCCTTCAGTTTCATTTTTGTTTTCTTACCTTGCAAACAGTTTTACAAAACCACAAAGTGGCTCTGTAGCTAATTCTGCAGTGTGACCTAGTAGGTAAACTAGGCAACTTGGCTTCGAGTTCTAACATTAGAATGTAAAGATGTAACCACCGGTGACTCAGGATGGCACTTTGCCTCCGCTATTGCCAACTCTGCTAAACTTAGTTGAATCTGAAGTAGCCAGTTGATTTATTCTTGACAGGCTAGAGAAGCTAAAGGTCCGATTTTTGAAGATGGCCCCAATTTTGATATGGCATTTAGGCTCTTCCATGGGCATGATGGAGTAGTCCCTCTTTCGGGAAGATCATATGTGCCTGCCAAGAAAGTTGAACCTCAACCACCCCCATCTCAGTTCAATCCTTTGGCTGCAAGAGCTGCCACAATCAGCCTATCCGCTTTTGGACCCGGAGGGCCATTCAGCTTTGATTCCTTTTCTGAGAAATGGAAGAATCAGAAAAGAAAATCCAAATCAAACAAGAAAGAGCCTTCCCAGGTACATTATTTGACTGAATCTCAATCTGCAAAATTCCCCACTTAGCTTTATGTCATTGATATTAAAAAAATGTCGAAAAATTCAATGAAAATTAAACTATAGATCATCAATCAAATTTGCTTTCAGGGAGGAGATTCAAAACACGAGGCATTGGGTAATGAGTGGTTGCAAACTGGGAATTGTCCGATAGCTAAGTCGTATCAAGCGGTTAGTAAAGTTCTTCCACTTGTTGCAAAAGTTTTTCAGCCTCCTCCAGGCATGAAATTTAGGTGCCCACCAGCAATTGTTGCAGCCCGAGCAGCTCTAGCAAAGACTGCATTCGCAAAGAACCTCCGTCCACAACCCTTGCCAGAAAAAGTACTTGTGATCGGTTTGTTGGGCATGGCAGCCAATGTCCCTCTAGGAATATGGAGGGAACATACTAAGAAATTCTCCCCATCCTGGTTTGCTGCCGTCCATGCAGCTGTTCCATTCATAGCCATGCTTAGGAAGTCTGTGTTGATGCCAAAGTCTGCAATGGCATTTACAATTGCAGCATCAGTCTTGGGACAGGTGATTGGCTCGAGAGCCGAACGATATCGTCTTAAGGCTGTAGCCGCCAGAAAATTGCCTCTCACACAAACCTCCGTTGGTGAATCAAGCCAGTTACAGGTGGTTACTGCAAAAGTCCGTCATTGTAGCAGCATTGATGATTGGAATGTGGTCACACTGCCTGTGGAAAGGCCTTCCTCGGCCGCAGATGTTTTCTGCTGATTCTTTGTATTTTTTAGTGTTCGAAATTGATTTGTTATATTGTTGTAATTCGGCCGGGTGTCTGTTCCATGAGTGGCGTGTATCCATCTGTTTCTTTGAAGAACTGTGAGAATAAAGGATATAAAATGAGCACAGCATTATTTTCTTTTTGCTACATTTTCCATTTTCCTGTTCTCGAGTTTTGAACTATTCAAGTTTGTATGCAAATGACCATGTACAGCTATGTTTTGCAATTGATGCAGAAGCTGTCAATGTTGAGGGGCAGGAGAGTTCTCCGTCACCAAAGTTGACTGAAATATTCAAATTCATTCTCACCTGCTCCTTGAATTTTAAGGTCATTCTCATTTTGTCTTCCGAACTTTAAAAATTCTCAATTTGTCTCTTGAACTTTGAATTTTGTCCCAATTAACCCAATGCTTTAGAATTTCTGTTAAAAAACAAACAAAAAAATAAGGGGATAAAGTGCGATCACAGAGTCTTTTTTTTATTTGTTTTTAACAAAAATTCTGACATAATAGTCATGTAACGGCACTACTCCCTTTTCTTTCGTCTGTTGACAGAACTTACAATAAAAGGAATGGAATTAGTTCAAAAAATCAAGGGATGAAGTGGGAGTTTGTAAAGTTTAGAAGGTAAAGTGAATGATTTTTATAATATGAAAAGAGGTGCGGGAGAATAATCTCTTTAAATATGACGAGAGTTTTCAAAAATAAGTGGAATGGCTGTTTTTTATTTATTATTTTTTCTCTCCCTGCTACTTAGATCTTAGCCTTCCTGTCCTGTCGACGTCGTTGTTCCGGCTTTTGCTCCGCAAGATCTTCATTATCCGACCGCTCCTCCAGTGGATCTGGTGGTACAACTGTTGTTCATGTAAATCTCACTGTCCAAGCAGTTTCTATGTATGCTAACATCCTAGTTACAAACATGTAAAGAGAGAAGAGATTTGTTTTTGGTCAAATCGGTTATTTACTTTGATCTATGCGTTATTTTTTAGGTCAATCAATAATGTACATCGTAGGGTAGTTCAACAATTATATATTTTGTAGGGTTGTTCTTCATTTAAAACCGTTGGTTTGGTTACCGGCTGCAAGTCATAAATTTTTGAGATCATCAAGCAGAAATGAGAATAGTCGGTAAACCAACCAACGGGGGTTGTTTCTTGGCTGTAGGTTTGCATTTCTGATCATTTGGTATTAGCAAAAACGAAGACAAAAAATCATTTTCATTTTTTTGTTAAGAAAGAATTTCATTTTCTAAGGTTTATACACCTAATAAATATTTTCAAAAACATACCTAAATAAAACTTTTACTTCTTTCCTTTCACCAAAAAAAAAAAAAAAAAAAATCTTTTTTTTTAACCCAAACCAAACTCTTTAGAAACATAATCAAACACAATTTTAAAAATATATATCAATATCATTATGAAAACATTCACATTTCTACTTCATATTCAAAACAAAATCTTTTTCGAAATGCACTCAAAAGGACCCTTTGTTTTTCTTTATACATAGATTGGAAAAAAAACAAAAACAAAAAAACAAAAACAAAAAACAAAAAACAAAAACAAAAAATAAAAAACAAAACAAAAAAACAGAAAATGAAATGAAACGAAACGAAAGAAACGAAGAAGTGATCTACAAACTCTTGAGACTTGAGGAACATCCCTAGATGGCAAAGCAAGGAAGGACATAGGAGCTAGAGAAGAACACTGAGGAACTTATTCGATTTTGGTTCCTAACGGAATCTCCATGTTGCCTATCAAACACCCAGCCACACTGCCCGACGTGGTCTCTTACCAAACAATCATGAACATCAAAATCTTTATACTAATCTCTATCTCATTTTTTTTCCACTTCTCTCTTACCAAACACACTCTAAAGGATGGAAGGGGACGGAGATTACGTTGGTAAAAAAAATAACGGCTCTATGAACCAAATTTTGTCTACGGCCTCTCCTCTCTTATCATATTTTACAAATGAAAAAAACGAAAGTTACCTCAAATAATCAAGTTTACCATGCCTGTTCTATAATGTACTAACAACAGCACATGGCTAAAAGACTCGTGTTCCCACGGACATCAAAGACCACACTTTTAGGAACACCTATCCAAGTCACCTACAATAAAACCTTTAAAATGTGTTATGCTTCATTCACTCTAAATCAAATCAAAAATCATTTGAAAACCACCTAAGCATTTGTTATTTATCAAGCTCACTTGATCAGGAACTCTACATTTACATTTTGAAAAAAAATAAAAATAAAAAACACAGTTAAATCATCAATGGAAGTAGAAGCTCAATAATATATTGTACAACCCATCTCATACAAATTGAGAAAATACGTGAAAATCTATTTTTTAACTCGTTAGATTTTATGCATTTATGTCGCTTAGAATGTTAGTCCTCCTCAACCAGTAGTCAAGCAAGTGTCATCATCATTGTAAGATGTTGTCCCCTCTTTACAAATTTCTTAATAATAATATATAGGATTGTTAATATCAAAACTGTACTTTTTTTTCATCGTTTTCAATAGATTTCATTTGAAAATAATCTTTATTTGAAATATTTTTATGAAAAAATCAGAATAATTATAAAATTCTAATTTTGTCTGATAATTGATTTCAAAATAATCTTTCCTAATCAGTAAATAAAAATCAATTATGTGAATTTTGTTTTTTTACAATTACAATAATATTCTCTCTTTTCCCCACAGTTCATTGCACCTCATAACAATGCATGAAGCGCTTTGACCGAGGCGATTAAAAAAAAAGTGCTTTTGGTTCCTTATACAAGCCTTCAATGTTATTTCTTATTCAATGGGGGACTAGCCTCCCTTTTATTTTGCCAAAACCCTAATACTCTTGACACTGTTGTCATGGTCACTATCCCTCTGGACACCATTGTTGCGGCTGCCCTCTCCCTCAACACCCTTGTCGTGCACCACTAGAAAAAGAACGTACATTGATGACATTTCTAGCGACGACAGAAAGTCATCGCTAATAAATATTAACAACGACGACATGTCATCGTTAATTGTCATTGCTGTAAAATTGATTTATAGGGACGACCCATTGTAGCTAATTGTTGAAAAAGTGTATGGGAAACTGTAAGGTAGACTAGTCAATTCTATAGTGACGTCGCGATAAGTCCCTCATGTCACACTATTCACTGGCGTGAGAAAAAGCCCGCCAAAAGTGACCTTAAGTGACAACATATGTCGTTGCTAAAGATTATTCCCCAACCTGGTTGACAACTGAAATCCACGTGTCATCGACTATCAGAGATATTTTTGTCCTCAATTTGTCGTCGCTAAAAAATTTTGCAATATTTTCATTTTTTTCCGCGAAAAAAATGGCTATAATTTAGAGCGATTAATAAATTTTCACTGAAAATTTTCCACTTTCAGGGACGACTTCTGCAGTCGCTAAAACGTCCTGTCATATTCATTTAATTAGGGTTTGTCAAACGCTGTTGTTTTGCCCGCCTTTAGCAACGGAATTGTTTTTTAGCAACAACATAGTGTCGTCACTAAAGGTCTATTATATAACAAACCTAAGCCTTCTTCTTCCTCATTTTCTCTCGGCCTCTCCGACCACATGGTCACCTTCTCTTAATACATTACTGACTCACTAGACGTTGTTGCCCCCCTTGATACTGTCTATCTTGACATTACTTACTTGCTCCATGTTCTGACATAGAATCGATGAATCTACTCAAATTATTCAATCCAATCCGTTGGATTAAACTGGATTGGGGATCAACGGATTGTTAGCGAATTGCGAAAATCTCAATTCGAACGTTACGGGTTGGAAAACGGATTGAGGATTTCCCAATCCGTACATACATATAATTTTATAAATTTTACTTAAAGTAATATTGATGAGTGATGAACATTTTAGTTTTTAAGTTTATAACTCATTTGTTTGTTGTAATGGATTTCACAATTTTGTTCATGACTTGAATTTGATTATATTATAAGAAATTGTATTTTATTAAACTACTTTATGCTTTAGGGCCTATTTGATGAAATGACTATTAAATTTTAGATGGAAACATTTAAATGAAGAACTTTAACTGAAACATTTAAATTATCATTTGAAATGGTGTTTAGACGTTCATAATTTTTAGTAATAAGCTGTCTTTTAAGTTATGAACTAATTTTATAAGCCCTAGAATTTGGTCGTGTTTGTAAAAATTAGGTTAGTCTTTAAAAAATGAAAATGGAAAATGAATAATACTTGTTTTTGACGTTTTCCAAATTCCTCTATTAATCAGCTTTCTGTTTTGTTTTCCTTTTCTCAACGAGTTATTTCTAGATCATTTTCAAATTGACTCTCTTGGAAAACATGCAAAGACCATTTTAAAAAATTAACACTAAGGTTTGGAGTACATAGCGAGAATAAATATAAAATTCCAGACAAAACTGAAAATAATTCAGTCCTATTTATTTTCTTTTAATCTTTTAAATGTGATTCCTGTTTAAAAACAATGTCTTTTTGTATAAAGAACCTTTCATGTGGGACTTTTGATCTTCGACTGTCATCAAGAATTGTCTGATTAACTCATAATTTCAAAATATGCACATTAAAAATTACAGCTTAAAATACAAAACTGATCATAACATAGAATTGGTTTAGTGATAAATCAATTCGTTAAAAAATCAATCCAACAGTTAAAACGACAATGATAATATGAATAAAAGATCTAATCATATAAGCTTCCTCTATATAATTAAATCTAGATTTATTCAATCAACAACCAAGCCATAATTTTAGAAAAATACTTGAAGACATCGATAGTGTATCACAACTCAAGAATTTAACAAACTTCTTAGCACAAATGTATAATAATAATAATAATGATAGTTTTAATAATAATGATAATGATGATTAGTACTATAAATGATACTTGGATTATATGCATTGTCTTTTGTTGGCTCCTGAATTTTAACTTCACACATAATACTCTCGTGAACTTTCCTATTATTACATCTACAATCCCTCTGTCAATATTCTGTCAAAATATTTTTAGAAGTTGAAGACGTTCTTATCACACTAGCTTTGATTATAATAAAGACGTAGTTAAATTTTTTTTTTAAAAGAAAATTGTACCTCAATAAAAGATAAGAGATATTTCAAAAGAAAATTATATTTTAATCACATATATAACATAATCGATATTTTAATCAAATAAATATAGCGTCATATAATTTTTTTGAAAGTAAATTTTCCTTTCAAAAACAAAATTTAATTACAATTTTAATTTTAATTAAAATTCACATATCTGAACGTGTTTAATTTCCTTTTTTTTTTTTAATAAAATATTGATATATGAGCCGTTTTTGTAATAGTAAAAAGTTGGAGGCAGTGTGATAAAAAAGTCAGTGGCCAACTTGTAGAAGTATGGTTTAGATGATTTGTGAAAATAACCCTAATAATGATAATGATAATAATAATAATGATAATGATAATGATAATAATAATAATAGTAAGGTAAATGTCTATTAAATAATCAAGCTTCTTTGTTGTCGCAAGGCCTCCATCGGTGGCTCGTTGTCTTGAAGTTTGTAAAATGTCGAACTCTTCTTCTCAAAGTCAGGCTTTGAGCTTCGGATTCTCTTGGCCCGATCTCAACGACGGTTTGTTCTACTACGACGTCGTTCCACCCTCCGATTCCGGTCCCCCTCGCTCGCTCTCACTCTCTCTTCGTTTCTTTTTGCTTCTAAACTTTATTCTCCACTCTCACTTTCATCTGTTTGGTTGCCGCGAAAATCTGAGGAAAGGAAAAATAATAATAATAATAATAATAAAGAAATAAAGAAGTAGAATCTATATCGATATCTTTCGATTCTCACACATGTTAACGTGGTTGTTTGATCTTACAGAATCGACACTGATCCAGTTCTACTCCAGGAAACACAAGAATTCAGCTCCGCTCCAAGGGTAGGTTTTTTTTTTTTTTTTTTCTTTCTTTCTTTCTTTCTTTCTGAATTATATTTTCTTTCTATATCTTCTCTCTGTTTGGTTGCTGAGAAAATATCCTCTTAGTGTGAGTGTTCATTAAAACACTAAAACGTCTATGTCAGCCACACATAGAAATAAATAAAAGAATGTTTTTGGAGAACTAGATTAAGAAAAAGGCAAGCAATTGATTTTTTTTTTTTTTTTTTTGGGTTCATATTTACTGATTATTGGGCAGTTGGTTGCAGCGAATTCAGAACGGACAGGTGCGTTGATTAAAAAATAAAATTCTGAAAACTTTTTAGTACAGAAACATTTTGGTTGTGTGATTTTCAGTTCACTTTGGTCTTCAGATAACAGTTGATGGCAGAGTCGTTAGAGATCCCGATACGATTCTCAGGTTCTTTGTTAATAGAAATTTAATTGCTTTCTTAGTTCAAATTTGTTCTCGTATCACTTCAAAAGATTCTTATGTGTTCCTTGATGTAATTGAATTTTGTAGCATTGGTTCAAAACTGGTCTATCATAGACTTCCATGGAAGGAGCCTGATGCACCGCACATTCTCGAGATTCTATATGAAGATGGTGATATGGTAGTTAATTTTCTGTTAGCTTATAGTAACTACATTTTCAGAAGTTTGTGTTTTCTCGATCCGATGAGTTGAAGTACTTGAAGTCATGCCAAAATATGTTCCAGTAGCGAAACTTACAGAATACTTGCTTCTTTTGGTTTTTAGTAATTTTTGAGAAATTGTGTTGTAGACTCGTAGTAGAGTGGATTCTTTTTTTTTTTCAAAGAAAGATGGAAAAAAAAAAAAAAAAAAAAAAAAAACGAGTCACTAAAATTTACTGTAAATTTCATCTCTTTAGGGATACGAGTGTTTGTTATTGTCCTTCTCGGGGTCTGCTAGTTCTTCTTGATGTGTGTGCTAATTCTATGTTCAGATTGCTCTAAATAAGCCATCTGGGCTGCAAGTATTACCTGGAGGTCTTTTTCAGCAACGAACAGTTCTTACACAGCTCCAATGGCGGGCAACAAAACAGAGCTCTTCTATACTGTGCCATGAACTGCATCTTGCTCCTGTTCATCGCCTTGGCAGGGGGACTTCAGGTCAGCTTATAATTCATAAGTCTAGTCATTTTGACCAGCTTGTGTGGAAAGAGATATCTTCACGTGAAATACTTACAACTCCTTGTCTAAATATTTGATTCAAACGGACTGATGCTTAAGATATTCCCACTGCTCGGATGGTTAATGTTCATGGGAAGGTTGAGTTGAGATCATGTTAGGTTAAGACAAGAACTCAACTCTTTGCATCAACGAAGTATTAGTTTTAATACGCCTCTAGATGTAGACATCAGATGCTCCTCTATTTGATATGATTCTCAACTCCCGCCTTGACTTTTTTGGTTAAATCATTCTAGGAATATTGCTGTGTGCAAAGACAAAACTTGCCAAAACTCGGCTTGCAGCATATTTTGCTGATGGGACCTCCCATGTTGGAGGCAGCAGGTTAGAGAAACTGATCTGTTCAGTGATTAATCAATGAGATTTGATTGGTGATTGATGTATTATTTCCTTAATAATAATTTTTCTTTTAAAACCTCGAAAGTATGGATTAGATAGTTGCTTTTGTTTCTCGTCTCCTGTGGGGCATTAATAACTTGTTGACTTTTTTGTTAAATTGTTTGCTGACAATGTTTATTTAAAATGGACACAGTAAAAACAGTTTGGAGCTCAGTGCAAAAAGGAAAATTTTAAAGATATACCGGGCGCTGGTTTCTGGGATAGTATCTGAGGATGAGGTAATGTTTTTTGCTTTTCACGGTAGCACCTCCTCTGCCGTTTCCCCTTTTGATTCTGCTGCCCACTTGACTGCATTTTTTATAGCTGACCTTTGTAGATTGTGCACGTTTAAGGCTAATAACTCATAGAAGGTTGTATGTGTCGTTTTTCCTTTTTACCCAGATTAATCTCTGAAAACTCCATCATCTTTTAAGAAAAACTCTTCTGACAAGAAAACTCGAAATCAAAAGGAAATTAGTAACTATATGTTTAGACCAGGGGGATTGCTAAATTTTTAGGTGTGTAGTTTAATTATTCTGGTGCCTGGTAGATTTTTTATTTTCTTTTAAATTTTGTTTAAGCTCATTGCAATGGATAAAGTCTTCTATATCTTTAACCAATGGACATATTCCTTGGTGAAACGTTTGCATTTTTTATGTGCTTTTTAGTTTAGGTCCAATGTGATGGTTCTTATAAGACAATTGGTTTTACTTGTTTGGAGCGTTTTTATTGGCACTTAAAAGTATTTGCTGCATTAATTGATATTAGTAGCTTGAGTAACTCGAAAATTACTTCAGGTAATTGTCGAGCAGCCAATTGGGATAGTGCAGTATCCTGGTGTGGCTAAAGGGCTGTACGTCGCTTCTCCCTCAGGTCTGTTTACATTTTCTTCCCTTGCTGAATATATTTTGTTGTCTGTAAGTTTCTCCAGGTGTTAAACGTTGGCTTAAAAAGTTTCTCCAGTTGATTCTACATCCAGTCTCTCACATTTTTTTTTTTTCCAATCACTTTTTTTTTAAATCTATCCAGGAAAACCAGCCCTGAGCAAGGTTGAAGTCCTAGAGAGAAACGTAGAAAAAAACTGCACATTGGTCAAGGTACACCAGATTATTTCAATATTTGAGGATGTTTTCCTAGTAATCATCATAAACTTGAGGGTATGTGGAATGTTATCGGGTTCCTTCATATTGCCTCAAGTTAACAGGCAATCTGTTTCCTTTAGAGAAATAGAAAAATAAAGATGGATGTTGTATCAGAGACTGGAAAAATGCTACTGACATTGGAAGTTTATGCTTGCAAAAAGTTTTCCCTTTTTCCTTCTCCTTGGGTAATTATTTGTGAATTCCACATTTGTCTAGTATGTTCTGTCCAACAGGTTGAGATTCAGTCGGGAAGACCACACCAAATCCGCATCCATCTTTCTTTCATTGGACATCCCCTAGTCGGTAAAATTTCTTACTTGTGTTTACCGTAAATACTTCACTTTCATTGCTGCTAAAAGTCCTCCAGTTGAATTAATTTTTAGCTTTCCACCTTTTAACAGGTGATCCTCTTTATGTTGTCGGCGGAAGACCTCAGTGCTTTGATCCTGAATTTGTGGATGACAGTTTCGCACCAGATGGGTATGTCTTTTCCCTCTCATTTTGTAGGATAGCTATGTGCTTTGTTCTCGGTTTTCTTGATTACTCTCGGTGTCATGTTGGTTCGCATGCAACATTCTTTTTATCATAATTTTTTAAATGAGAATGTGACACCAGACGAACAACCATTATTATTAGTAAACACTCTTCTATCTTGTACATTTTTTGCGTCCTGCTCATTTCCAAACTAAGATACACTCTGAAGCATTTGCTGTACTTATAGATAATGGCATCATCGATTCAAGAAAAGTAAAAGAAACAAGGAACATTCTCGAATATTCTTAATTTAAATTAATTCCAATTTTAAGTGGCAATCATCTTCATTTCTATGTAGAGGGTTTACGAGGCCTGCGAAACCTGTACCTGGAGACTGTGGCTATAGTTTACATGCACATCAAGTTACTCTGTCTCATCCAACAACCAATGAGGTAAATGCAGGATTGAAGCATTGAATATCAATGCTACTTTCCCTATGAGCGTGCTAAAATATTAGTATTGGATGACTATAAACATGTTTGTCTGCCCCGTTTGACCTACTATTTGTGAATGTAAATTAAGTTACCTTTGTTGATAAACTATACAAGATGCAGTGCCAGCTAGAGAAAAACTGATGATTTCCTTCCTTTTTTTTTTCTTTTTTCTTTTTTCGTTTCTTGTTAATTGATGGCATGAAAATTGACCAGTTGTGTCATTTTGCATTTGGGGCTTTTTGTTGTCATGAAATTCTATTCCACTTTGGTTTAACAGTGAAATTAGCATTAAATAAGGAGAAAGAAGTTGGAAAAACCTTTCTACTCATAGTGCCATTTGCAGGTTATTGAGGTCACAGCACCTCTTCCACCCATTCTCCGGACTCGGCAAGAAGCACAAGAGATGAGCATATGATTGAGCAGTCGCTTTACTAGACAGCTTGTAGTTAGTTGGCGACGGATACACACGGCAGGGAGGCTCATTTGATTCCTGCCCTACAACCAATATTTACTTTTGTAAGTTGGTAAAGCTTTTGCGTGTTCTATGTGGCATTTTGAATCTAGGGGAAAAAAATTCAATTTAGAGAAAAGACTGCTCCATATGCATGCACCTTGTGATTGTGTATTAAGGCCGACTAGTGTCCTGATTATGATAGTTGATCTAAAACCTCGTCTTTTCATGCTTAGAGAGAGAGAGATAGAGAGAGAAAGAGAGTAAACTAGGGCATCACTCATCAGAAACAGTGCTATGAATTTGAATACCAACAGATCCTGTTGTTTAGGAAAACCAAATTCTTTTATGTCCTTGCTTTTCCAAGATTCGAGTTGAAAAAAAAAAGTAGGTATTCGATCTATCGGATTTCAAACTAGCTCCCAATCATGCCTTCCTTGAAAAAGATTCCATTCTATCTTATTCTGGTTCAGAAGAAGCAGCTTGGAGCAGCAGAACTGGCATCCATTCACCGGATCGATAGCAATGTGTGGGTGATCCTAGATCGGAGCTTAGAAAATGATCGCCCAGAAAGTTTCTTTCGTCAAATTTACCCCTCCGACACCCTTCAACTAGCCTATGGGGATGATTAAAACCCCATACACTTGCTAGCGTCCGTGTCCCTTAATTGATTAGGCTACACTTGGATTCTTCCCTCCAGCTGGAAAAGAGGTGTGGAATAAGGATTGTAGACAATTATTGCAAAAACAACTCTTCTGATATATGACTTCATAACAGTAACAACTAACCAAGATAGAGGACAAGAAATTTTGCATAAACAAAGGAAACGTTTTAGGAAAGGAAACATACCAAAAACCACAAACGAAAAGAGACCGTATTTGTTAGGTTAAGGTCGAGTGGGTGATCAAGATGGTCGACAACCAAATAAACCCTCCCCCAACTTTCACAGATTATTTTCTGTAATTCTTTGCATCCAATACAACAAATACAAAGCTGCTGGAATATTACAAGCACCTACTACGATTAAAGATTTTTTTTTTTTTAAACCAGAAAGAAAAAAGAGACAGACTAGAAAGAACCCATCTATTGCCCTAATCATTTCATTGAACAATACAAAAACTATAATACAGGGCGCGGCAATCAAAGAAATTTGCCGCTCAAAAGGGGCCTCCTTCCGGAGACCAACTAAGGCCAACATCGCATATCCCACCTACTACCTGCCTATGTCCCCATTCCCTCTCCAAGACTCATCCTCTCTGATGATGCTGCTGGTCTGCCCCCCGTACTGCTCAGTTTTTGCAAAGTGCAACTTCAATGCTGCAACGGGGTCTGAAACACCCGCCGTGCATGGCCCACTGCCAACAACTATCCCTCCTCCCCTCCCTACCACATTCATCCCGACCATCCCAATTCCTTGATGCTGAAAACTTGCAAGTGCCTCAATGCTGTTCCGTCTCTGCATCTCTGAAAACACATCTTGCCGAGGCTTCACGTCAACCGTGAAGGGCGGCACCTTAGTAGCATCTCGGCTCCTGTACACCTGATAATCAACAATTCCATTGCTGCTACTTATTTCCCTTGTCGGGAAAACTGATACGCCATTCACATTCCGTTCATTGCTCTTGATGACTGCCTGCAAATGCTGCTGCTGCTGCTGTTCCATCTTGGAAGAGGGTGTAGGAAAATTACCGAACGCAGCAGGATACTTGGCCAGTAAAATTGCTGAATCGGGCATGGAGGGAAATGCCGTTTGTAATCTGTTTGCATCCCAGTAGGCATAACTCCTCATTTGAACATTCTCAAGGCCCAAATAATTATTGTGGTCAAGCTTCAGGACAGCAGCATTTCCATCTGAATTGTGGAGGTTAGCGAATTTCGGGTTAGATGGCTTGTTGCTTGAATTGAGCTCATGGCTCCCTTCTCTCTCTTCATTCTCTCGGTGATTGGAATTCACCTTCTGCACAGACAAGGCATTGCTGAGTATCTTACCAAACAGTTTCACATCACCACCATTCCTACTCGGATTTTCTGAATCCGACAAACTCCGTGGATGACCTTTTGTATGATCAATTGCTTGTTCGATCTTTTGAGACATACTGTGAAGTGGAAACTCAGACGTCAAACATGGAGGTTTTAAAGTGTTGCACTTCTGCAGACGACAGCCTTGTGACCCAAAATGATTGCTGCTACTCCTATCTGAATTTGGAAGGCTTTGAACTTCCGAAAGATTTCTGCATCTGACATCTCCGTTCATCTCCTTCTTAACTGGCAATTGCAATGAATAGGCCCTGAGAGCGTGCGAGGAATCACCCTTGCTTGACAAAGGAGGACCTGTAAGATGGCCATGAAGTCCATCTCTAAAAACAGGTTTATGACTCGCATCCCTGCTCTCCTGAAAATCCCGCGTCGATGACGTTTTGCATTCATTTCCCTTTTTGTCATACTCAAGAACACCAGAATCCACAGAGATGGAATTTGCAGTGGCAAGCGAAGTTCCCTGCAACAACGAAGTGGCACAAAACGTGTCCCTGGAATTCAACTCAACTGAGACTTGCTGCAAGCAGTCAGGGTTCAGATTGAAACCCGAACTAGAACGTCCTTCAGCAGCCAAGTTGGAAACATTTCCAACTATAGTTGAATCGTGTACCACAGATTTTAAGCGATTTTTCCCGCTTGTAATTGCATTTCCTCTTTCATTGAGCTCCTCTAGTTTGTTTCCAGGTCCATCAGAGGAGACTTCATCAACAGGTTTTAACCCTACAACAGATCCAGCATTCAGAGACTCGGGATCATTACCCTCACAAACTGATACAGATTCTGCCACATAAGTACCCTGTTCAGCCACAGTTTTCATTACGGAGTCCATATTAACCAACACCGATTCACTTTTCCGGATAGGCAGTTTCTCTGACTGTTCTTCAACGCCATTTGTAATATTGCTATCACCATCAGAAACTAGATTGGGCATACCATGAGTCTGACACGCATCAGATCCACGAGATTCTGAAGCTCCATCAATTCTTTTTTGATCTAGTAGCTCCCTCTCATTTTCTACCTCAGACCTGCAAGCTGCACTTTGCAGGTTCAAGGTCTCAGCAGGTTCAGATTCATCGTGGTTTAACTTCATGGCAGATTGTAAGTCCTTGTCCATTTTAGAACCTGACTTGTCGCTGCAAATACCTGAGCTCGTTTCTAGAGCACATGCATTTTCAGAACCACTCCCACTTCCATTAGCATCATCACCCGCAGATGTTCTTTCATTTCCTTGTCCAGGATGTATAAGATCAAGTCCAAGACACTTCCTAGCCTTACTAAAGAAGACCTTGCACTGATCCCTAGACCTCGTTCTAACACACTGTGATATCCTAGCAAAATCCCTACCATATAATGAGACTGCTTGAACAAAGATGGATTTTTCCTCGTCTGTCCAGTCGGTAGGATCCATTTCTTCACAGCTCTCATCAGAACAAATCTCATCATCAACATTCTGTGTATCGTCAGGCGTCAATGGCCGTCCAAGTACAGAATCAACTTTATGGGACTTCCACTCCCGATAGCCCTCCCCAGGATCAACAGAGCTCGTTATGCATGAACTCATCGCTTCTGATGAAAGGGAACCACATATACCAGCCAAAACATCAGCCGCAGCTGTTTCTCTTTCATTCCCGAGGATATCAAAATCACACGACCTTTCAACTGTGCCATCATCACCCCATGATGCTTTAAATTTACTGAACCCTCCTCCCAAAATCAACCTTCCAGGACAAGTTTGTCGACTTCTCATGCCACCATCAGCATTAGCTGCCATCACTGAAGCTGCACCCAGAATATCAAGGGAAGCCGCATTCATCTCACGATTCCATTTCTTCCCTCCTGATGGAATTAAATAGCTGGAATTAGATAAGGACTTATCCTGCTTGCCGATGTCCAACTTCTTCGTTTTCTGAAAACAAGCGGATTTGTGATTTTTGTAGTAGAACTCGACACAATCTGCAGTTGTCTTGTGATCAAGAAAAGAAGCAATTTTTTTGAAATCCTTTCCAAAGGAAGCCAGCTTATCCATAAAAATCTCTCTCTCTTCAGGGGTCCAGGGATTAATCAAAGCTCTCTCCTTCTCAGCAGCACATGGATCCTGGACTAATCCATTGTTCGAGATGAACCTCGACACAATCTTCTCCCTTTTGTCCAAAATTAGGGCAGGCATCTTTAAGTTGTTCCTATAAAGCTTGACTTGCGAATCAGACAGCAACTTGCTTGTAAAATCGATAATCTCTGTTGTAGGAACTAGACTCACATTGCCTCCTGTAAAAAGACGACGAGGAATTAGCTAAAGGGGAAACAAGGGATATCATAATTGGAGATATTCTCTTACATTGTCATGACCAACAAAAATCATAACTACAAAACGTCAAACAAACTGAATAAAGCTTTAAAAGACAAAAAACACCAAAAAACAGTACGGTGTTTGGTTGGTTAGTTTGAGTTGAAATATTTTAGTTGTAATAGTAAATTTTTTTGAATTTTCAGAAAAGACAAAAAACTTTTTGGGAAAAAGACAAAAAACAGTACGGTTTGAGTTGGAATAAACCAACTCTCCAAACACCCCCAAAATAAACACTAGAAAACAGAATCATACTACTAATAGTACTGAAATTATTTCCCAAGTGAACTACTATTCAACTTGCATGTTAACAAAACTAACAAAAGGAAAGAAAATATTTGCTTCACCATATTGAATTACAGGCAGCACACACCACAAGGAGAGCTAAACTCCAACCAAAGACTATAGTTTTCAGTCTAGCCTTACCATTATGGAATCATCTGCTTTCACCGCCCTTTTTATTGATTCTAATTCTAATCCCAGAATCCTGCTTTCTCCACAAAAATGACATTGCTAAATCATTTTTGCAGCTAAACAAGATCCAAACCTAAAAACTAATTTAACACTCAGTTTGCCACTGTTAGTGGAGGAAGTTCATAAGAAGTCTCTTAGCAAAACCAACAAAAATTAAGTACCAGGCTCGACCCTTAAGGCTATTTTCTAACCGTTTAACTCAAGGTTCACTTTAAGTGCAAAACGTTGGCAAAAATTATAATAAACATTATTAAAATGGCCAAAGAGAAAATATGCAAACAAAAATAACGGCTCTTTAAACCAAATTTTCAGATAGCCTGTCAATATGGCCTCTCCTCTCTTATCATAATTCAAAATGAATGAATAAAAAAAAACAAAAAAAACAAAAAAAAAAAAAAGAAGTTACTCAAACAATCATAGTTACCATGCTTGTTGTACAGCCTAATAACAGAACATGGCTAAAACACTCATGTTCCCACGAGAAGTCAAATGCAGTCATCAGTCTGTTAAAGCACATCAAAGTATACAAAGAACAAAATTAAAAAATATCTAAAATTTGGTTCCACTTAACCAATATTACTGCCACCAGCTCAATCCATTTCTCTATCAGGCCTTTAATCTCAACAATACTACTTGCAAATATTGCTCTACTTCCCAAATTCCTCCTCAGTAAACCCGACAGCCTTTTTAACTCTTTTTCATGTACAACTGAAAACTAGAGAATACACTCTACACCCTACACAATCAGGATGCAGAGATAAGTTTACTGAAAATGTAAATCCTATTATTCATAAGGGTCAAACATTTCATTCTGATCATATTACCTATTAAAATAAGGATCAAGACCACCTATAACTATTTTTTAAAATAAAAAAGAGAGAGGAGAGGAGGGAAATGCTTACCTGGTGATGAAAACCGAGAACGAATGGAAGACCGATGCTTTTGATACCCATTATGCACTGACCGCGAGCTTAATTCAAATTTTTTCAGTGATTTAGCACGGCATTTCCTTATAGATAGCAAACGCATGTCTTCCTTCCACAGGTGGTGAAAGGCTTTGAACTTCAAGGTTATAACACTCTCCTTGAACTTCAAAAACCGCTTCCTCGTCGCAAATTTCTCTTTAATAAGTGTACGATGCTGTGAGGACGAGGCACAACTCAATCTACAAACATCTAATTTAACATCACCTAAAGGCAATAGCTTATTAAATACTTCATGTGCTGTTTTTGCTAATTCTTTATTGGACAACAAAATTGCATCATGCAACATCTCTTCTCCTACAGTACATATATCCAAAGCACCAGAGACAGGTGCAGTTGTTTCACCCTCTGCCCGCATGCTATCATCCCCATAAGTTAACAGACCAGTTTCTCCCCCTCCTGAGCGCACTGAGCATTCCTTCTCCTTGCTCTCCATTCGATTGTGATTCATTTCCTCTACAACATGATTCAACGTGTCAAAAGACAAAACTTCCTTTGCCAAAGATAAAGGCTCAACTAACTTCGATGTCACAGTTCCAGGACTATCAACATCCTCATCCTTATCATTCACACGGATTTCTTCCTGGTTACCATGGCAAATAGGTATCTCTTCCACGACTGCGTCCCTGAAAGAAACAATTTGCAATGGTGCCGGACGAGGGATCAGATTGGTAACAGCATCCTGGCCTTCACACAATTTTGATTTGTCCTCCAGAGGCAAAGAACTGGAGGCTGATGGAGAACTGATTCTGGGTATGGAGTTCAGCGACTTTAGTTCATTTTCAAGCAAATCAATTTCAGATTCAGTCACCTCCAACGTCTTTGAAATTTCATCCTTCAATAAAAGCAACTTATTCATTGCAGTAGACCTCACAAAACTAGAGTCCATTGAATTCAGATCATCTAACTGTAGCAACTCAGTTAGTATTGGACCCAAGTTAGTCACCGAGTCAAATTCTAATTTCTCCAAATTAAACGGGAATCCTTCAGAATGATTCTGAGACACAGGACCGGGGGAGCCACATAAAAGACTACTATCGTTATCCGTATTCGCTGCCTTCCCAAATGACTTCTCCTCCACACCTGTTACAGCAAAGAATGAAAACTTATAAATCAGACAAGGCCCCAAAGGAAGAGTAACATGTGGTACTCAGTTGTCACCATAAATAGACATAACAGAACTAATCCCACGTCATGACAACAATCGTTACAGAAGTTTCTTTTTTATTCTTTTTGCTTGCTTGAACAATCACAACAGAAGTTACCATTGGAAAAACAGGAGTTTTGGAGTCACAGAACTAATTCCATTGAAAAAGCCACTCAAAAATAATAATATACATTATCAAAACCACTGAAACAGCCACTTAAAAATAACAATATACATTATCAAATTTTTTGTTCTAAATACAAGTTAACTATGTTCAGAAAGCTTCAATGCACCAAAAATAAAAAATAAAAAGCATATCAACTAACTTTCGACAAAACGCATTTTAAATCTGAAACATCTGTTTTAAGGGCAATGTCAGAGAGAGAAAGGGGGTAAGACAATATCCCAAGATGACTAATAATAGAAACTCAAAATTCAATTTCAAACAACCAGGAGAGAAGCTCTAACGCATCCTAGTGCATCCAGAATTTTTAATACTTCTATTTCACAAAACAAACAGCATTGACAATACTTTAACACAATTTTTGTCAAGCAGAAAAAATAAATAAATAACCAAACTAACAAGAGCTATCTCCTCAAGGTAGCAATAGTTCAAACAAAAGGAATTTTAAACTCATATTTCCAACTCAAAATCATAAACTCCACATTTTATCTCAAAAATAAAAAAACAAATTATCATCAGAAGTAGAAACTCAACAATGTACCTGGAGAGGAACTGCAAGCAACAGATGATGGAGTAGCAGGAGAGGCACAATCTGAAAAACTCGTAACTCGAGGACTTTTATTTGAACCGGTGGAATGGAAAGGTTCCAGATTGCTGACAGCAAATACAGCCCCATCTTTGTTCAAAGTAACATCAGGACCATCAACTTTCTTTTTCTCATACTTTGCTAACCCTTCACCCCATCCAAGGCGTGGTTTCTTCCGAGAAGTTGTCTCCTCCGATGGTGCAGCAGATGTCACACAAGCATTAGCATCCCCTGAAGGAGACTGAACTGGGGTTGCATTTTTCGTCTGTGACTCAACCTTTGCTTCACTAGAATCTAGAGCCCCAACACTCTTAGAGCTACTCAAATGACTGAAACCTGAACCCCGTGAAGACAAGCTTCCAGATCGCGTCCACTTGATAGGCTTCCAATCATTCAATCCCAGAGAATTCTCCCTGTCACACTTCTGGCCTGTTCCCAATCCATTAGAACCGCCCATTTTATCATGTTGGTCTTTCAACTGAATCTGATCCCATGTGTTTCCAAAGCCACCATTAGAATGAGATGGATATGACGGCATTTCATCACGTGACTTCGGTTCATTGTTCAAATCGTGAGCTCTTCCTGGCATGTTTGAAAACCCATTGCTCGTCTCCCAAGAGTGACCTCTCCAGTCTCTTTGGTTATAAGACCCTCGATTATCTCTACCATTCCTGCCATATTTTCCTTCCCCACGAGAAATAGAAGAACGGCATCCCTCATCTTCCAGCACCTTCTCACTGGACCGAGAAGATGCATACCCGTGGGCAGACTCCTCAGGAAAAAGGTGCCAACCACCCTGCTTACCATGACCTTCAGAAAATATTCCAAAAAGAAAAAGAACACCAAAAAATTAACACAAGAAAAGTATAGATTCTAAGGTCAAAACAAAGGAAAAGGGTAATTTCCCCAATAGAACAAAAAATTGCTCAAAGAAATCCCCTGCCCCAGATCTCCACGAAAGGAGTCCAAGCAAAAAAGGAACCAAAAATCCTAGATCTATGCAATACCCGTAAATTTTGAAACCCCGAAAATAATCCCCAATTACCAACAGAGAAGTTTCATCTCAAAAATACAATAAACCGTAAAATTTAAAATAAAATAAAATAAAAAAGGTTCAAATTTCCAGAGCTCATCCCTTTGTTTTTTGATCAACCAAGAACGATTAATTAAAAAAATCCAATTAAAACCGCAAAAATACCCTTATCGAAACCCATAACCCTTGTTTTCAGCCAGCACTTTCAACAAATATATATATATATGTATAAAAAAAGTTACAGAGAGAGAGAGGGGGGGGGTATTGATGAGCATACCTAGAGGTCTCCGAAAATCGGCGGATCCCCAGCGATTGAGGTCGCGGGAGGGGTGATGGGACGAGTCCCTCCATCTGGCGACGGAGCCAATGGACTCCGACCTCTCGTGCTTCCTCTCCCTGAAGAAGTCCTTCCGATCCCAAGGCAATGGTTCCGGCGGCATCAAAACCAGCAATATCGCATGGGCAGCCACGGCCCCCCCACCCAACACAACCACGGCCCTACTCAAAAACCCAAGAATTCCAAAATCACCCGCTTCCACCGCCGCCGCCGCCGACGACTCTGGATCTCCCTAAACCCCTCTGCCCTGCCCAACACCACGCCTTTTCCGACGAACGGCAATCGGACAAACCGCTCCGAGAACAATCTAGGGTTTCCAAAAATCCCCAATGAAAATCACGCCAACAAAACTCACAGACGATTAAACGAACAACATGAAGAAGACGAAGAAAAACAGAAAACACGAACCTGAACAAAGCGGAAAAGTGAACCGCCTGTAGATTTTCTCCTTCCTCGGAATCAGATCAAGAAGAAGATGAAGACGACGACTTTCTCTCTCCTCTTTCTCTCTCTAGAAAGAGAGACACGATATAAGTTATTCTGAGATTCTGTTTCTCCTCCTAGGGTTTGCTATTCTCGTTATCTATATCTATCCCCTTCCTTTCTTCGTCTCTCTCTCTCTCTCTCAAACAACAACAACAACAAAGAAGCCTTTCCCTTTCTCTCTCTAGGATTTTTCTTTCTCTCTCTATATCTATCTACGTATATCTAATCTAAAAATAAAAACGAAAATATTAATTAATTAATAATGATAATTAAAAATGGAAAACAAAAAAAAAAATTTCCCTTCTCTTTCTCTCTCTTTTGGCTTTGGTGGGAAAATTGCCTGTGGGGGCGAGAAAGTTAGAACGTGAGTCGATAAGGGACAAAGAGCACCTTGAGAGAGAGAGTTTAGAGAGAGAGAGAGACTGATTTCGGATCTCAATGCCCTAATTAAACTCCATTCCAATCCGCCTTCGCGTCCGCAAAAAAAAAATTATAAAAAAAGAATTCAATCAATTTTTTTTTATTTCTTTTTTTTATTTGCAGCTTTTTTTTTTTATTCTGATGTAAATATTTTCTTTACTTTATTTTACTCCTTATTTAAAAAAACCTTCTTTATATTTATTTTCTCTCTATGCCCCCATCAATCAACTTTTTCTTTTTCACTTTGGCCCCGCTTGTGTCGTCGTTTTTAATTCCGGAAATGCCCCTAGTCTGAGGGAGTATTTACTCGGAAGTCGGTGGACCCACGCGCCTACAGATTTCGGGTTTGTGAAATGACGATTTCGTCTTGGAGATTAATTGGAATGACGAAGCGCACGTGGCGCTCTGATATACGCTGATCGGCAGCCTTGTTTTAAATTGGGTTGGTGTGGTTGACCAACTATTCTTCTTTACCAGAGGAAAAAAATATAACATTTATTTATTTTAACTGATTTGAATTTTAAATATAAATTTATGTTTGGTAAATAAATTTAATTCAAACTCAATTTAAATTTTTTATCTTAATTTTTATTTTTTTAATGTTTAATAAAATTATAATTATTTTTTAAAAAATTAACTAAACTCAAATTTCAAATTTTTTTGATCTCAAATTTAATTTAAATATCAAATAAACCTTAATAATAGAATTAGATATAAAAGATTGTTTAGAATTTGAGTTTAAACTTAGGGTGAGTTTGGTTGATTAGTTTGAGTTGAAATATTTAGTTGTAATAAAACTTTTATCTACAAAAGACAAAAAATTTTTAAAAATAAAAATAAAAACTTTTTAAGTAATAAAAAAAATTTTGAAATAATGAACTATCAAACTCATTTTAAAATTTTTATCTCAATTTTTTTTTTTTAAAAAATTAATAAAAATTATTATTAAAATTTAAAATTTTTAATTCAAACTCATTCATTTCGTCCAAATTATAAAAGACCTTTTATACACGGCATTGCCTACGTGGGAGGCCTAGAATGCTCATAGGCGTGTAAGGGTAAGCGGGACCGATTGACAAATGGCATGCTGGTGTGAAGAGTTGGGGTATGGGGTCCCACATGAAATAGATAAACAAATGTCTTGTCAGGGAAAAATAGAAATAAAAAGTTAAAGTGAGGGGTTCAAAAGTAATTGAAGAACATGTAATCAGTAGTAACAAGCCTCCAAATGTGTTTAGGGACAAGTACAAATTGTGTGTCGTTTACACACATGTGAACAACAATTGACGGACAGATTCTCTGTAAGTGAAAAAAAAAAAATCTATTTCATTTCTAAATGAAATATTTTTTTATTTTAAGAATAAAATTATACTTAAATGTGTAAAAATTTTAAAAACAAAAATAAAAAATTATTTAAAATGAGAAAAAAAATCCTTTTTTTTTTCTAAAAATACCGTATAAAAAAGTTGAAAATGAATAATTTTTCTTTTTTAAAATTTAAGAAAATGATAAAAGGAAAAAAACTGAAACAAACACTTTTTTATAAAAATTTTCTAATTCCTCAATTTGGATTTGTTATTCAAACAAAGGGTTAATATTTTTTATTTTTTTTCTCTCACCAACGCGGTATTTACACCATTTTCTCCGTCAACGGCGAGAGTAGTGGTCTTCTGCATCAACCCTTCACCTCCCGAATTGGTTTCTCACCAGAATAATTCTACGCCATTATTTGCCCCAACTGCTTTTCTTTCTTTTTTTTCTTTTTTTCCATTCTTTTTTTTTTTCCTCCCCACTTTACGATTCCTAGAAAAAAAAAATATTATTTCTTTTACCCAGTCTACTCCTGCAAACTAGGTCAGGAAACTTGTAGCTGCCCATACGCACCTCTTGAATTCGATTCCCATCCGGCGGCCGCATTTTCGTCGTTTCCGTGGGGAATTCTCCCACCGTATAACACACCTTTCCTATAATTGTAATTAAGCTTGGATTTGGAAACTTGCAGCTGCCCATACGCACCTCTTGAATTCGATTCCCATCCAACGGCCGCATATTCGCCGTTTCCGTGGGACATGGAATTCTCCCACCGTATAGCACAACTTTCCTATGTAATTATAATTAAGCTTGGATTTGAATCATTAATTGATTTTAAAATTTTTAAGTTAGAGTTTATTAATTTTTTAGAAATTAATTATAATTTTTATTAATTTTTTAGAAAATAAATAAAAATAAAAATCTAAATGAAAAAGTATATTTTAATTAAAGTTAAACTTAAATTACAAATGAATCATGAGTTGTAGATGTGATTATGTATTTATTATTTATCAAAAAAAAAGATGAAAAAATAAATTGTTCCTTTTTTAAGGAAAAAATGCTTTATATATCAATAAGAAGCTTATTTTATTCGTCTCGAAATTTTATGTAATTTTTGAAAAATCATCTCATTTAGACTTGTATATGTAAAGTGATAAACTTTTGAAGTTTGAGTTACAAAATTATATAAATAATGAAATTAAGATTGACTATTCAAAAAAATTAAAAAATTAAAATTAAAATTGAATTGTAATTTATGATTCAAAAATTTGCACTAAACATCCCCGTAAAATTATGCAACAAAATGGGCTGCTTTCCTTCTTTTTGCTGGAAAGAATATATGAGCTGGATTTAAACTTCGTTCACGTCTAAATCCAGGAAAGATTTGGTTCTATCATGTGATTGCAGATATAATACAGTACATCCACATACTTGTGATATTATGAAAGTAGAGTATGGAAATTCAAATTGCTTTTCACATAAAATAAAATAAATACAATGGGTGTTTGATGAATGAGTTTAATTTAAAATTTTTAAGTTTAAATAATAATTTTTGTTAACTTTTCAGAAAATACAAAAGATTTTTTCAAAAAAAAAGATAAAAACTGAGATAAAAAATTATAGTTTAGTTTAAAATGAGTTTAAATACCAAACTTCCCCTCAATTTAATATCGTTTGGTTCACCAGTTTGAGTTAGAAATTTTAAGTTTTAATAGTAATTTTTGTTGACTTTTCAGAAAAGACAAAAAACTTTTTCAGAAAAAACAAAAAATTTTTTCAGAAAAAGACAAAAACTGAGATGAAAAGTTTGAATTGAAATGGTGAACCAAACAAGAGTTAGGAAAGTAAAATAGCTAGTTGGAGGCTTTTCACTCCTTTCCTTGTAGTTGAACCCCTAAAACAGACGGCCATAGTTCTGATAGCTCCTGCTCTGATGCCTTCACGCTCCTCTCGCCATGCTCGAGCCGTTTCGCACCCCTCACTTTCCTTTGTTTGAGCGGCCATCGCTTCTCTTTTATTCTCTATTAGTGGGAATTCCTCTTCTATCGTAATTTGTTGGTCATTTGATAAATTGGAAATATTATCACCAAAAATAAATTCTAAATAGTTAAATAAAAAAGCTAGAAGTTAGAATATAAATAAAAATAAAAAAGGAGCTTTTTTAGGTAAAGTTTAAAAATAAAAGAATAAAAATTTAAAAGAAGAAGAAGAAGAATTAACATAAATTGTCATTAATTGATTCCATTCAATAACTTTTAATTTTGCAGTATACGTATTTGGTGCGTAGTACAGATAATATTTGAATTCATGACATATTAATAACTGTAAAAAATTAGATGCCTGTTTGAAAATAGTTAATGGAAAAGAAGACGCATTGTTTGAAAATAGTTAATGAATATGATGAAAACATCTTTGTTGTTTAGACTTTCACATAAAATTTTAAACTCATGGACTGAAAACTAATCAACACATTTACTGTCAAAAAAAAAAAACTATCAACACATTTTCGTTGGAGTTTAATTTTTTTGTTTCCAAACTATAGTAGTTTTTTGATATTTGTTTCCAAAAATATTAAAGCGTAAATTGTTAGAACTATTAATTTACATTAAAATTATGTATTTTCTTTCTTAATAAGGTAGAGTGGTCTCTTATTGCATTGTTTATAGTGCTATATAAACCCCTATTTATTGGTTTATTTTAGTGGTATTATGTTTTATTTGCAAATGCAAATTCGCAATGATACAAAACCCTAGCGTTATTTTTTCTCTCATCTCTTTACCTGCCTTCCTCAGAGCTTCAATTCCAAACACGCGTATTTTCCTACAAAAATGGAGTTATGTTACTTGCACCTTGAGTGAACTCAAAAATCAAAATGACGGAAAATACGTAGATTCAAAAAAACAACTTTGTTTCTAATTCAATCGAGACAGAATTGACTATGACAGAGTCTAATATAGTAGAAGGCATTTTCACTACATTTTGCTTGTAGAGAATGACAACCATTTTCGCATTCGAAATCATGTGTTTATAATTTTGTAACTTTTAGACGTTGACCTATTTTTTTTATACTTGCATTCTGCTACCTCTTTGATTGGTCCGCATTAGACATTTACATTCTCCCCTTCCTTTGATTGACCCATGTTGGGCGTTTGCATTCTCTTTTCTGTGAATGGTCCATATTAAGCATTCGCATTGAGATTTGCATCTCCCTCCCTTTTGATTAATTGTTGCCATTTGCATTGGCTTATGCCCACGCATGAAAAGTTAAGGAATAGGTAATTGCAGGCGCATATTGTGAGTCCGAAATAGGGTTTTAGAACTATTAAATTTACATTGATATTATTTATTTTATTTATTAATAAAGATATTTTGGTGTTATTTATCCAGAAAAATATATATTGGTGTTATTTGATTTTTTTTTTTTGTGAATTCTTAGCTCATTTTAACTAAATTATGTTTTACTTGCAATTGTAATAATACAAAATCTCATTTGCAAAAAAATACATAATCTTCTACGAATATTTATATTATAATAAATAGTATTTTTACGAAAGTAAATGAAATAAATAATATGATTTTTAAAATATTTAAGTAAATGACATATTTACTATAAATAAGTGAATATGTCAGTTACGACAGTACGATTACTCATTTAACGTATTTTTAAATTCTATTATTCAATTTTTGTTTTGTAAAAATACTAATCACTTCATTTTCTCAATCTTCTATCCTTATTTTCTCTCTTCTTCTCTCCTTTCTATTTTTGCATTGTGTAAATCTCACATTAAAAACCTGTTAAAGATTAAGTGTACGTTTGGCATTACATTTTAAATTCAAAATTTTCATCTCAATTTTTGTCTTTTTCCGAAAAATCAACGAAAATTATAACTAGTTTTTAAAAAGTCAACCAACTTAAACTTAAAAATTTCAATTAAAATCGTTTTACCAAATAGAACATAAGTCCCTGATCTGAAAATAGGACAAGGCTATTTAAAAATTATAGCTGATTAAATAAAGGAAAAAAAGGGGGTGGGGGGCCAAGAATTAGGACAATGAAGAAGCATATTTCTGCTTTAACATTTCAGCCCGACAGACATCATGAGAATATCAATAAGCAATCATTTGTAATAGTCACATTACCATTCCACTATTTGGACCGTCTTAATTCATTCCATCAAAATACACACACACGAGTGTATATGCACAGACGTGTCTATATATTAATATGGAAAATTGCCTTAGATAATTTGGGGGATTGTAATGATATGTAAATATTTTTATTGTTTTGATTTTTTCTTAGTCGCCTAATTGCATAGTTTAAAAAAAATGGTATAGTTTCCATCTGATCTAGTTACATATATGAGAAATTTGTCAAAATGACTACCTCAAAAATTGAAATTAGCAAAATAACCTTCTTTCATTTTAACATCGGAACAACCACAGTTGTTCCTGGTTGTTTAAGGTTATTTTATTAATAAAAATTTTTAAAAAGTTATTTTCTAAATAAAAAAAAGTAAATAAATCATTATATTTATATATAGTTACATATATATTTGTGCATATTTTCTCATGAGCATCAATAAAAATTTGGCTGGCCATTCACAAATTTCTTTATTTTCTAACCTTCATATTTAAATGTATGAATGTACTCTATAATTGGAGATCTTCATGATAGAATATCTTTATTTCTCAATGTTGGATATGGTCTAAATAACAATAAAATGTTTTAAAAAATGTAAAAATGACAAAATCATATGTAAATTTAACGGTTCTACGCATAAAATCATGGTTTAGCACATGTCCTCTTATAAAATTGCCATTGTTTTTTTACATGGGATGCAATGGTAGAGCCACTAGCCACACTGATATATATATATTTTTTTTTGTGTGTAAAATATTAAAACGTGTGATTTTCTTTGTTTTACCATCATTGACATAAAAAATTTTTACATGTACCCTTTTACATACGAACTTTAAATATTCTTAACTATTTTTATCTATAATTTTTTTACAAATTTGAAGTACATTGTACAGTGCTAATTTATATACATGTCTATATATAGATAAATTAACGTATTTTTTTTTACACGTACATAAATTTCACAAACTTTTACGTCTATAGATAGTCAGAAAGATTTTTTTCTTTTTTTTTTTTTTGGGGTTAGAAGGGAAAGAAATTATTATTATTATTATTATTATTATTTTTTTTTTTATAAATGAAGAGAAAGAAATTATTGATATACATATATTGTAGGACTAATGAAAGGGGTATTAGGGGGGAGCTAGGTGTGGACTATTTTAGGGTAAGCTACCACACCAACTTTCTTTATTTTGATTTGACAACTCTGTTTTTGCAGCAGCGAGGGTTAGGAAGTACCTTGTACAGTGTTAATTTATGACAACTTTCTAATTTTACACATTCTAGTTTCCAGAATAGTTGCAAATAGAAGATATCACACCTTATTCTATTAAAAAGTATTCAAATCCCTAAATTTTTAGGTTGAAAAAAGTACCCCAAAAAAAAATTTCCATTTCTATTTTTCAGAACATTTTCTTGTGAAAAAAATAGCCAAATTACTTGTTTTGTCCATGTTCTTTTTTATGAAATTGTGATTTTGTTTCTTTTTTTGTAATTTAAAATCCCAAAACTCTTTAAAAAATATATAATTTGATCTAAGGGTCCGTTTGGTGAATGAGTTTGAGTTGAAAATTTTAAGTTTGAGTTGAAAATTTTTGTTGACTTTTTAGAAAAAACAAAAACTTTTTCAGAAAAAGACAAAAATCGAGATGAAAATTTTAAGTTTGAGTTGACGAGCCAAACGAGACCTTATATTAAGGGTTAAATTGGATAGAATAAGTCACATATAGGAAGTATATAAGTTGGATCATGTAAATTTTTTTCTTTAATTATTCTTAAATAGTAAAACAAGGGTGATTGATGTAATAATGTTAGTCAAAATTTTAATGCCTGTTAACAAAAAAAAAAAAAAACTATTTTACACCCTTTTTAAAACTTTAGGGACCGTTTAGTAAAAAAAAAAAAAAATTAGGAGCCAAATCATAATTTTACAAAAATATTGGGGACCAAATGAGTAATTTACTTAAAAAGAGAAACAGCGTCTCCATTTGAATTTTATTTCTTCCAAGGAAAAATGGAATCGACATATTTTGCTAATTACCGGCCAGTGGATGTTCTTACATAAAACCACCAAGCGAATTGAACAAGAAAGATTCGTACACATGGGCAAATTGGGCAAATGATGACTGAATTTAGATTTGTTGTTGAATTTTCATATTTTATTGGAGTACATTTGTCGAGTGTCAATGTTATATTTGTTTTCAAAAAATGTATATTTTTTATTTTTTTATAGGTAAAAATTTATTAAATTAAAAGGTTTTACAAACACCAAACATAATACAGATGACCTATGTAACACAATTCAAAACACTCAATAAAATCGATTCTCTCAATAAAATTTGATGAAACACATGGAAAACGATATAAGACGAGACCTGATATCTGGAAAATTTCTCAACACATCAATTTGAGCATGCATATGGCTCTTTTGAAACCAATATAATCGATGGAAGTTTTCGATCCATCGAGAGCATGTAACATATAACACCAATGCCACATACATCTCCACTAAAACTCATAACTAGCGGAACTTTTAACTCGTCAATACTTAACTCTGACAGACCAAAAACAATCTCAAATGATAAGAGACCCACCTCCATTATTTCAAAGAAAAAACTAAAACTATATGGTGGAGATATCACCGCCTTTATTAGACTAAGTGCATGTTTGGTATGTTAGTTCAAACTATTAGTTTGAACTGGTTTTTTTATTCTTTTCTCAAAAAGTTTTTTGTCTTTTCTGAAAAGTCAACAAAAATTACTATTACAACTAAAAAATATAAACTCAAACTAACATACCAAATAAACCCTAAAGCTTAAAGTATGACCACCACAAGTCTTCAATGAAAGTGCAGCTGACAAAAAGACCATTAGAGTAGGAGGAACGTTTTGAGGGACAAGCGGCGAAGCCGACAAGATGCTTTCAAACAGTAGAACATGAAACACACACTCTACACCATCAGCGTTCGGAGTCGGAACCACTAACTCCATAAAAAGCCTATCACCATTCGGAATAAGACACCAAAAGAGTACAACCACCAGACAGAAAAAACATTACAAAATGTTTTCAAGTCGTCTGGAAACCATCATCTAAACGACATTAAATTTGCTCAAATGAAGCCACCCTACCAAACACAGCCACCACCATAAAAAGAACCCACAACGATACAAGTCCCATGACCAATTTTCAAGACTGAAGGTCTAACAATGTGCACAAGGACGGTCCCAAAACTTCGGCCGAATCACTCTTTCCTTTTCCCTCTTTCTCATTTCCTAGGGCCGGCTACATTTTTCTCTATGTAGTATATTTGGCTTTTGTATTCTAAAAATAATATTTGATGGTAAATTTGTTAAACAGTTGAAGATTTAACATCAAACGTGACATTTTATTGGAGATCATTTTTTTTTTATCAAAATGTCAATACTTACCGTCAGCACGTCAATTTAACACTCATTGAAGATGGTCTTATTATTTTCACTTTTCTTTTGAATTCAGAGGTGGGAAGAGTCAAATCATATATGTAACTTTTTTTCTTTTGGTAAATCTTCTTTTTTTTTTTTTTTTTTTTTGCGCCGAATGTGGTATTGACTATTAACGGCCCAAAAAACCTCGATAGGACCCTCACAGGGTCTCTTTACATTTACATAGGAAATAGTATAATAACATTAGAACCAGTTAATATAAAACTTGACAATGAAAATATAAAGGCAATGCAATAGAAATAAAACTAATCAAACACGCAAAGATATTTGCATAAATGCACTTCTCTTGTGATGTATGCATGGCATAAATAAAATGGGCAAAGATTCAGCCAATAGGACATTGGTTTCGACTTATGACATCTCAACTAAAACGCTTTAGATTCCTCCTCCTTTTTTTTTTTGTCTCTCTCTCTACGTTGAGAGAGAGGATTAGGAAATGCTCTAGATTTATTAATCAGTCCAAATGCAACTTAATTAAGCTAATATAAAATGGACATTTTCTTTTTATTTTTTTAAACATACAATAACATTTTCATATTCAAAATTTCTATCATATGCTTTTAAGTTTTAAAATTCCATAATTTTTTTGATTTCATCTTCGATTAAGACATTATTTTTTTAGTGTGTTCATAATTAATAAACGGAACAAATCTATGTCAATATTCTACTAAAATATGATAAGATTTTTATTAGGATGGTTAAAATACTAATTTCGAATGACATTTTCTAATATATATCTTTTAGAAATTTCGCATTTTTCAAAATTACAAAACGTTGCATATCCAAATATTATTTTTAATTAAAAAAGTGATTTCTCATTTCAAAACAAGAAAATTTTTCAGTTTAAAAGCAAGCATATAAACCAGACGGTATGCAAGAGCGGAGTTACATATAATTAAATAGGACTTCCGCTTAACCTTTGAAAGCTTTATCCCCCTTATTTTATCACCCAACGTTCATTTTACCAATTTTCTCTTCATCTACTCATCACATGAGTCATTTCCATTTTTTAACGCTTATGTCATAAAGGAACTAACAACAAAATATTTGATAAGATCGGATGTTAACAGCGTGGCATTAAATTTTAAGGGAAAAATAAGATAACATATATATCTCATAGGCTAAAATTGAGATTAATCCATTAAAATTCAGCTACTTTATTCTCTCATCCTAGGAAGCAAGAAAGCATAAGAATGTATCTATATATGCATTTGCCTGTTACTAAAGAAAAGAATATTAACATAAGGCTTTTTTGCATAGACATTGTTGAATTTTTTAAATTTGACAATTTAGCCCTTAAATATTTTTTTTTTCTTAACATCAGTCCTCTAAAATTAAAATTATATAGGTTTATTCTTCATCCTTTCTGGAGTGATTCCTTTACTAACGCACCGCAGCCAACTCCATTTGTTAGAACAGCTTCCATTGAGTCTCTGCACCTATCCTTTTTTATTATCGCCTTCTGAACCCTTGTTTGTTTTCAGAAAACCGGATTTGGCTCAGGATTGCCCATTTTTAATTCCAGGGTTTCTCTGAATTTGAAAGTTATCACTTGGTAGGTTTCCATACCAACGCTCAATTCAATTCAATTAAGTCCGTAGCGTCTACCAATTTCGCCATATCCCCCCTTTTGGTTTGTGATTAGGATTTCATTATGATAAATTTTTGGTGCTATCAATGATTCTTATTCAAATCTATAATTTAAAAAAAAAAAAAGGATGGTTTTTTGCACATGACTTGCATATTATAACATAATAAGAACATTGCTAATCATTTTTACTTAATTTCAATACAAATTTTTCGGAAAACTTGAACCTAATTTATTTATAATGCAAACTAGAACCTAATCTTTAGAAGGAATATGTATTGATATTAAGTAAAAAGAATCAACAATGTCCTTTTTGAACTACATCGTGCTGGTCATGTGCAAAATACAATTTATATTTTAAAATATTTAAGTAGGAAGAATTGACAGTGTCAAAAATAATAAGTTCAGGGGTTAATTTCCAAGGAAAATATGTAGGGTTTAAATTGTCAAATTAAAAAAAATTCAAGGAATATCCGTGGAAAAAAAAAAAAAAAACCCTTGATAGAAAGAACCTCCCCTCAAATATGAAAACCCACTACATGCTAGCATTTATCGTTTCCCTTGCATTATGGTTTTCTCCATACATATAGATATAAACATATATGTTAATATATTAACTCACAAACACATATACATATTCTCTTGCTTCACATCTGCCAATATTTCTGGATTGTTACTTGTTTTATTCATGGCTATATCACAAGCAATATTGAACGAACACAAAGACTAAAGAAATGAGGGGGAAAAAAATAAAAAAACACATAGCCCTTTGCCGAAGCCGAAAGGTGATTAAAGAAATAGTTTTTGCTTTATTGATCTCTAATCTTTACCACGTATTGCATATTGGCCCCTATATTTTTTAAAATTTTCTTGACATTTAAATCTCCAAGCCTTGCTCCTAAATAAAAATAAAAATGATGATGATGAAGATTTTATTATTATTATTCCCGTAATTAGCCAATTGCTAAGCAGATGAACCCCTTGTCAAGGTATCTGTTCGGAAAAAATTAATTCCCCCAAATTTCCATGGGCTCCTACTTATACAAAGCTGGAGATTTAAATGTCAATAAAAAAAGTTTAGGGACCGATGTGCAAAACGGGGAGAAAAAAAGTTGGGGAAGAAGCACTATAGAAAACTTCAAGAAACTTTTTTGAATAAAAAAAGTAATGAAAACGACTAGCTTTTTTAGGGTTTTTTATTTTTATTTTTATTTTTATTTTAACTTCGAAAACGACTACTTGAATAAAGTAAACTCACTGTTTTGGAGATTTCTGAGATTTGTAATGATATTGGGTATACACGTTTCATTACATATTTACAATTCCTTTCCTATCTAATTTTCTCTGAACTAAACAACCACCCGAGATTCAATTTTTCTCTCCAAAATCCTTCATTCAATTTCTATCCTCTTCAATTTCTACCATAACCAACGGTAAACTAGACTTTAATCACGAGCAACCACCCGACTTTAAGAGCACATTGCACACAATCTTTTTTCCCAAATATTAGATATTGCTTATGTCAAGGTTTGAAACTGAGAGCCAATAGGATAACCCTATCAAAGTTTTTTTTTTTTTTTTTAAATTATATGTGTTTTTTATAAGTATATTGTTGTTGTTGGTTTTTTTTTTTTTTTTTTTGAAGAAGCGATTTTTGTTGTCATTGGTATTATATAAGGGCATTTTTCGAACAATAACTGGAGCTGGGGTTTTGTTATTTGGAATTAAAATGTGTATTTGGTTAAAGTGTAAATTGGAAATGAATTGGATCATTAAAAATAGTGTGAAAATTTAAAATGTATTTGAAAAAAAATATATATATATACAAGAAGATCTAAAAAAAAATGCAAGAATGATTTTTTTTTTTTGTTTCTCTAGTCATTTGTGCAATTTAAAAAAATATATATATATATTATTTCGACTAGAAATAAAAAAGTCATTGATTTTTAAAATTTGAGTTTTTTAGAAATCAAAGAGAGAGAAGTGAGAAGTGGGGCTGTTTGGGGAATAATTGCAGATGGAGTTTTGTAGATTTTTGATTGAAGATAAGATAAGTTTTTGGAAACGTGTGTTTTGGTTTAAAAAAATTGTTTGGAGTGAAAAAGTGTGAAATCTTCAAATATGTTCCAAAAAAAAAAATCAATATTAATCGTGTTTGGTCCCTCTCAAAATTCTATGAAACTTAAAAAATAAAAGTCGAAATTCGACTTGAAATAACAAAGTATGAACTTTTAAACATTGAGTTTCTTGTATAAATTTATATATGTAAATAGTGAAAAGTAATTTTGAGTCGAAAAAAAAGACAATAATAGTTTTGGAAATATGATTTGGAATGCTCCCGCCAAACGAGTTCGTAGGTTTGAGAGCTTTAGAACTAAATTGAAAATTTTCAATTGAAAACAATGTTCCAAACAGGCCATAAATGTACTTTTTTTGCGTAATAACTTTATAGAAATACCACAAAATCATGCATTCATTTTTTTCATACAGAAAAAACTATTGCAAGAAATGCCAGAATAGTACATTATAAATACTTATTTATTTATTTGTTAAATACCAATTATAATTCCTAGTTGGTATCCATGATGATACTTGTAAATCGATAGTCATCCATTTGTTACCATTCGGTATCTATCGTGGTACCAACAGGTAACCACCTCCGCTGAGGGGTTACCAATTGGTTACTTTTGCCGACAGGTTACAGACTGGTAAGTGGTAACAACCTTCACTGACGGGTAATCAATTGATTACCAACCAGTAACTATTGACTAGTCGATTGTCATAGATTGGCAACCGGTTAATTACCGATTGGTAACCAAGATATTGAATGCGTATCGACTAGTGACCAACTCCTCTAATGGGATATCGGCTGGTAACCAGCTCCGGTAGGGCAGCAACTGATTGATAATTGTCAAAACATCTGATAGATCATTACTGATTGAAAATTGTCAACACTACCAAATCTATTGGATTTCCTACATGGAATATTAAAAAAAAATCACAAAAATCATCAATCACCATAAAAAGGACACATCTACCACAAAAATACACACAAAAAAAGTGCATTTGGCAACAGGTGTTTTGTTCCACAAAAATCAGATCTTGGCAGTACAATATCATCCGATCTCGTTGGGTTTGTCAAAATAATATCGACTAGCGCGTTGCTCCTCAGTGCTAGTACCAATCGACTTAGAAGTCATCGATCGACAAAATGTTATCGTTCCAAACCACCCGAGGCTACTCGGTGATATTGCATCGACCTCGGCTTTGTGACAAAATCAATTCACATCCAATGTGTTCTAATTATCCCTTTTTTTTTTTTTAAGGATATACCACGATTTTTTTTTCTTTTATTGGGTAATGGTGCTCTCCAAAACAAAGACAAAAAAGAATGGATGGCATTTCCTCCAAAAAAAAAAAAAAAAAAAAAAAGGTTGAGGGCATAGAGAGTAAATATATGAAAGGACATGAAGTGAAGCCCGGATTTGCCGCCTAGAGAGAGAGAGAGAGAGAGAGTGTGTGTAGTAGTTGTAGTAGAAGACTTGAAAGTGGCACGGAAATCGAGGGCTTAGTCAAAACCCCCCACTAAAAACGAAAAAAGCGAAGAAGGCGTCCCCCACAGATACGCCCACGACTTGAAAAATTAATAAAAACTACTCTCCCTCCCCCATATGCGTAACCAAACACGTGCCTTCACTCACTCCCAATTCATTTATTTATTATTATTTTTTTCCACTCAACTCTCAATTTTAAGGTTTTTTAAAGGACATCTAAATTTGATATTTTAAATGTTAAACTAAAAATATATATTCAAAAATTTTTTTTTAAAGTTTTATAAAATAGAATTAACACAAATATTTGAAATGAGTTTAGAAAAAAATTCAAAATACATTTTATTTTTTTTTATCTCATCATCCTAAATATTTTAATATAAAAATTATCTTATTTAAATTTAAAATAAAAAAATTTATAAATTTTTAAAATTTGAGTTTTTTAAAAATAAAATAAAGATAATATTTTAAAACTTAGATACGGCACCCACGACCAAAACGGCCCCCAATTTTTCAAACAAAAAATAAATTAATAAAATCCTCCCCCACGCACGCTCCACACGCGTGACGAACAAGCCCCTAACTCAATCTGACGCTGACGTGGCGAATCTTACTTGGCACTTTCTGAGCCCGTCGGCAGCGTGGTGAAAATTATTCTCTCTCTTCTTTTCAAATGGTGTATTTGGGAAGCTGCTATTTTCTTTTTGTTTCCTTTTGTTTTATTTATTTTTTATTTATGTCTACATCAATCTTTGTATTCATTGACATTTTAACGCACTTTCAAATCCTATTTCTCAAAAATGACACGGTTGGTCTCCTTATTTACAGTTGCACCCGCCTGATTTTGCCAAAATCGAAACAAAAAGAAAAAAGATACAGAAGAAGTGGACGGCCAAAATTTTCTAACTATGTCCCATGTGTCAATTTAGGATATGTTTGATATAAAAAATTCTTGATGGGGTGTTTGGCTCCCCATTTCAAAACACTCATCTTAAAATTTTTTTTTATTTTTTTCCCAAAAAGTTTTTGTCTTTTTCCCAAAAAATTTTTTGTCTTTTCTGAAAATTCAAAAAAAATTACTATTAAAACTTAAAAATCTCAACTTAAACTACTCCACCAAACACCCTGTTAGGTTTGAATTAAATTAAATGTTAAGTGAGATATTTAAATTATTGAAATTAAAAAATATAAAAACTTAAAATACGTTTGGAAAAAAATATCAATTTGAAGTTTGATTCGTTTGTCTCAAAAATATATGTAATTTTAAAAAAAATTATTTCATTTGGACTTATATTTGTAAAATTATATATTTTTAAAATTTGAGTTGCAAAACCATTTAAATAATAAAACTAATGTTGACATTTTAGAAAAAAAGATAAAAATTGAATTATAATTTATGATTCAAACCTTAGCATCAAACACCGCTTACTTAAAAAAATTTTTTTTGAACAAATTTTATTTTGCTTCTTAATTTTAGTATACTCTTGTAACTTTATTTTTTAAACTTTAAAAACTGATAGAAATCATGTATGAACTATCAAATGTTATTATTTTTACTTCTTCAGTAGTTAAACGGAAGGAATTACTGACATGAAAACATCTAAAATGTAATTTAATAAAGACAAATTTTATTTTTGCCACTGAATTTCATACTCTTGTAATTTTGTCCCTTGAATTTTAAGAACTGGTTTTTACACCCATAAAACTTCAAATTGTTAATAAGAATGCCCACTGAACTTCAAACCATTAGCCAAAATATCCATTATTTCATACTTTGGCCATGTATGGTTTGGAAAAACTTTATTTTTGTCCCATATACTTTAATACATTTGTAACATTACTTCATAACTTTAATACTCTTATAATTTTATTCTTTAAACTTTTAAAACTAATAGCAATCATGTCTGAACTGTCAAATATTATCATTTTTACTTATTCCGTTAGATAATGGAAGGGATTATTGATATGATAACAACTAAAATATAATTTAATAAAGACAAATTTTATTTTTGCCCACTGAATTTCATATTCTTGTAACTTTATCTCCTGAATTTTGATAATTGGTTTTTACACTCCTAAAACTTCGAATTGTTAATAAGAATGCTCACTGAACTTCAAACCATTAGCCAAATATCCCTCAGTTCATACTTTGGCCATGTATGACTTGCAAAAATTTTATTTTTATCCCCTAAACTTTAGTATATTTTTAACTATACTCTTGAACATTAAATTAATGCTTATACCTCTCGACTTTTGGACTGTTATCAAAATTACTTATATTTTACCAATTTAAAACTGATGTGTAACTAATAAAATAAAAAAGGTTAATTTAAATTAAAATATTTATAATTATTAAAAAAAAACCTTAAAAGATCTATAAAAATTCAGGTGATCTATACATACAAGTTCTTTTATTATTATTATTATTATTTTTGTACTGACTTTAATTTTACAAACAAATCTCAATGCACATATGTTTTGATGAGATTTTTTTTACCTCATTGCTAACACACACACATATATATTTATTGGGCTAATTTGTTGTAACTTGAAATTTTAGATGAAAAATGAAGCGAATATGAAAGGGACCTCGAACGAAAAATCCCTGATCTACTAGTCGACCACGATCATGAGTTTATGCTCTCTAGTTGAATCCAAACACTTTAACCTGTGTTTAGTGTTCGGATTGAATTTGAAATAAAATGGAATTTTTAGGTTAAAAGTTAGTTGACTTTTGAAAAATTAATTATAATTTTTGTCGATTTAAAAAAAAAGGTAAAAATCCTTATTATAATTTTCTTTTTATCAACTTTATAATTTTTCAAAAATTTCAATGCTAAATGTAGTTACGTACTTATTTGATAATAATTCCACATGAGAGTTCAACATATTTTCTTTGCACCCCAAGTTCAATAAAAGGAAAATCGTAAAATAAAACAGAGAAGCAATTTATAATTTTCTTTTATTTTTTATTTTTTCCCTACAAACACATTATATGAATTAGTCTTTTTCTTCGGTGATCATACCTATTTGACAATTTTACATGTATATAATTACTAGTTGATTTATATATAATTTTATATAATTTTATGTAAAACAATATACTATTTAAAACTGTTAGTGTAAATTAAAAAAAAATATATAAAGGGAAATATTATATATCAATGATCTTCCTAGACATGTTATTAATCTTAGGTTACAAAATACTGTACATAAGACCTTATTTATATCATTAATTATAAATTAATAGCTCAATGATTATGTTAAGTGGGCTTTTCGATGCCCCATAAGTCAAAGCTAATTGCTAACTTTTTGACGATACATATCATAAGAGACAAAATATTTATAATATAACAAGAATGGTTTTGATATTCTTGGATTGCATTTTTATTCATTTATTTATTTTGAATAGGAGTCTGACTTTATGTTTACATAGCAAAAGGAAGCTCTGTAGACCACCAGCAATCATGAACAAAAGATTAAGCTAATTGAGCTAATTTATGGGCAAGGGCAACATAGTTCCCCAGAACTAGGGCGGAAAAGAACCTGGACATCCTGAAACTCCTTAAACTTACGTCTGGTTTATTGGTTGGAGATAAAAATTTTAAATTAGAGTTGGTTGACTTTTCAAAAACTAGTTATAAATTTCGTTGACTTATAAAAAAAAAGACAAAAACTAAGACGAAAAATTACAGTTTTAGTTGAAATTGAACTGGACCCCCAAACAAAGCCCGAGAAAAATGTAAGTGTCATCTAGCACCTTGGGAATTGGACGTTGACACTTCTCATGTGCAGAAGAATTACGCTCAAGTCACGCCATAGGCTCCAGAGGATAACAAGGGCAAATTACACATCCTTATAAGCCAACATTTGCTTCAAGGAGAGATACAAATCCACCCATTGGAGAGTTATCTCAGATTCCCGGAACTTGTAAACAATATCTCCAAATTGTGACTGTAACCAAGTGGCGGCACTATAAATGCGGGCAATCGACCGTAACATGAAATTTATTATATAAATAGTAATGTTAGGAATATCAACTTTAATTATAACTTTTTAAATATAAACTCACGAGTCATATATATGTGGGCATTCGAACATGACATAAAATGGTGTTTCTTCCACATAGTTGGAATTTCAAGAAATATGTTTTATTATATAAACATAGTTTTATTTCAAGATCATTTCAAACAACTGGAAAATGCTCCATTTTTTAGCTAGAGAAATTCACCGTCTGATTTTTTCCGTCACAAATAAATGTTATTGCTATTTTAACTTTTAAATGTACTGTACACCGTACACCGTACACATTTACTCTATATTTTTAGTTTCATGTGATATAAATTCTATTTTATTACTTTATTTTTTCCCTATAATGTTTAATTGTATGTTTGCTTTTATATTTATTCACTTCATTCTTACTAGTACTGTGGACTGGTACAAAATGTGATAATTAATAATGTAGAAGTTTTTTTTATTATAATTTCATTTTTATGCCAGTGAAAAATATATGTGTAAGAAGAAAAAGGTTGAATATTTAAAATAAAATCATAAAATTCAATAAAACTCAGTCTTAATTATCATTTTAAAATTTAACAGAAATGTGGACCTGACATTCACACTCCCATAATTTATTCAATTACAAAAGTTAACTAAAAGGATCAAATTACACATTTCTCAAAAGTTAAGGGAGCTTGTAATAAAAAATATCAAGGACCAAATTGCAATTTCATAAATCATTTGAGAACCGAAAAAATTAGTTACCCTATTTGAGAAAAAAAAATTTATTGAGGAAAATTAGAGTAATGACATATGAGTTGTTGTTATTTTATTGGTAAGTGTTTAAAAAAATATTGTCATATAAATTGATTGAAAACTACCAATAAATATATGACATATGAGTTGATACTCAAAAACTAGAGATTAGAGTTATGTCCCTGGCATTATTTTAAAGAAAATTGTAAAAATAAAAAGAATAAAGGAAAAAATACATATAAAAAAAAAACTGTGTTCATATTAAGGTTTCCTAGATGATGCATTATGACCTTTTTAAGAGCTTGTTTGGATCACATAATCATTTTCAAAATGGAGAATTTTCTTATTTGACAAAAAGAGAGTCATTTTATATTGGAAATCAAACCTCGTTTGGATGTGTAACGAAAATTTTCCTCTTGAAAACAAAAAAAGTATGAAATTTATTTGGAAATTCATCTCATTTTCAAGATGAAAAAAAAAATATTTTGAATAATGCATTATGAAAAGGTTTTAAAAGTATAATATATAAAAGTATTATATATTTTTGGATTGAAGTTGATGTCTCAGTATTTTTATTTCTTTTAAGTGTGAAATGGGGAACTATTTGGGCTCGAGGAGGGCAGTCTAGAGATGTGCCTGGGTTATCTTTTTGGGCCCGAGTTGGACCTTGCACTTTAATTTAATGGGGAACTTGGTAGGGTGGGAGGAAAAAAAAAAAAGAAGGAAAAAAAACGAAAAAAAAAAAAGAAAAAGAAAGAGATAAGAAGGAAGCTGGAGGGGAGGTTCTAGAGAGACAGAGTGAGAAAGAAAAAAATCTTAGATTATTTGGTAAAATAAAAAATTGAGAAGTAAAGAAGTTATAAATCCATGAGATCTATCATTTTCAATCTTTTCAACTTTGGAAACAAAAAAGGAGGGAAAATTTTGACAAAAATATTTTATGTAAAATAATCTTTTTTTTTTTAATCTTAATCTCTATTCATTTTCTTATTTATACAAAGGTATAGTTGTAAATTTAACTACATTAGACTTTTTATTTTATCTTTTGTTGCTGTTCTACCAAATAACATAAATATATATATATATCCCCCATTCATTTTTATTTTCATTACTTAAGTATTTTACTTCTAGCACATAGACTTTTAATAACTAAACTATTAACTTCTAGTAAATAAATTATTTCACTAAGTAAAATTTTACTCCAAAGAACTATAAAATCTGCTATTTATTTTTTGCCATTTACTTTAATATAATAAAATGCTATTTACTTCTTTCTCATTTTTTCTTTATAAAGTAAATATCTAACAAGAATGATGGGCCCTAGAGCCTCAATGTTTTGGCCCATATCAGAAAATCAGTCCTTTCCAAACCTCATTTTCTTACTTGAGAACATGGTAGGCCCTTCCCATCTTTGATGATTTCCTCAACACTACAGCCTGTGCTTGCTTGAGTGAAAAAAAGGAGAGAGAGAGAGAGAATTAGAAGAGGGATTTTAGGGAGGAAAATGAAAATTTTGATTATTTGATAAAGTGGAAAATAAAAAGGAAAGAAGTTATATATTCATGGGATTCATCATATTTTAATCCTTCCAATTTTGTAAAGAAAATTAAAGGGAAAATTTTGGCAAAGATATGATAGGTAAAATAATTATTTTGACCTTAATTTCTTATTATGTTCTAATTTATATGAGGATATAATTGTAAAGTGTATTATATTAGAAATTTTCTTTCTCTTTTACTAAACAACATAAAAGAAAATCTCCCTTCTTTTTTATTTCCCTCTCCTAATGCTATGTTTGGTAACATTGAAAAGATGGAGGAAGGAAGTGGTAGGAGGGATAATTTGATGGACAATGATGGAGTAGTTTGATTAGTAAGAAGAAAAAGATAACGTTTATAAAATAAAATAGGGTGGAAAAAATTATAGTGGCTCACTCCTTTTAATCATTCCAAAAGTGGGCCGAAAACATCCAACGTATGATTGACTAAAATTATTTTTTATCCCTATTTTTAAAATGAAATATGACCAGTCAATGGATAAAATAATAATTAAGCAAATCTTTCATTTTCTTTCCTCTTATCTACCAAACAACATTAAAAAAAATTATTTTTTATCATTTTAATTTTTCATATGTTATAAGTTTTTTCTCTCTCCTATTTTCTTTCATTCTTATTAAACAGAATGTAAATATATATTTTTCTATCTTTTTTTTTTCCATCCCTCTAATCAAACAAAACATCTGAGTTTGTTTGGCAACCAACTCAACTCAAACTTTTTTTTGTCTTTTTCCTAAAAAATTTTTGTCATTTTCTCAAAATTTTTTTTTATCTTTTTTAAAAATTCAAAAAAATTTACTATTACAACTAAAATATTTAAACTCTAACTAACCAACTAAAATATTAGGCTTTGTTTGAGAATCGGTTCATTTCAACTCAAACTGTACTTTTTTTTATCTTTTTCCCAAAAAGTTTGTCTTTTTCTTAAAAAGTTTTTTGTCTTTTCTGAAAATTCAAAAAAATTTATTATTACAACTAAAATATTTCAACTCAAACTAACGAATCAAACGGACCCTAATCTCCTCCACCAGAAATGGGGTTCAGTTTGAGTCCTGTTTGTTACCCGGGCCCACAACAATTGTTGGACAGGGACTCTTTTTTTCTTTTCTACACTCTCTTTTAAATATAAATTGGAGAGAACCTTTATTATTTATTTATTTCTTTTTTAGGTTTCTCTCCCTTCTCGAGGGAAAGTACGACATCGGATCACTTCGGTAATAGAAAGTTTTAATTAAGTTATTTTTGTTTTTTTGAATGTTAATTACTTATTTATTTATAATAAAACATCACATGACATTGTCTTATAAAGAAAAGTATACAAATTACATTATTGTTTGGGAATTTGGAAATGGAAATGTTTTGGTTGTTTTTTGTTATAAAGAGATCTAGACCAGTTAGCGGAATGGGAATTCAAAACTTGATGACTCGTTCAATTTTTAGTGTTACATCTCAAGTCTTATATCATATTTGAAACTTCATATTCATAATATGTCGACCTTTAAATTTGATTTCTAAGCTTGTCGGACGGTGGGCTTTCTGATCGGAATGGTGTGCAACGTGAAGCTTCCATTGGGGTGGATTAAAAGTGGGTGGCTGTTGGTTTTGAGTGTTGTTATTGGCACATCCAACCTAAGGCAGCTGAAATCCTTTGGGGTTTTGATTTGCACGGCGGTGGGATTATTGTGGCGGTGGTGGGTAGAGGTCCGACCATGATGGTGCTAGCACGTGGATATTACACGTTGTTATTCAAAGGTACTTCACCTACATATATCTTGTATCTTTTCAGACTCTACTGCTTTTTCTAGTAGCTCTTTTGTTACTCGTCTTATCGTCAGAGGTTTTGTCAATGATACTTGGATTTTTATTTTATTTTTATTTTTTATGTGTTCTGGTTTGTAATAATAGTGGTTTTACACTGATTTTGTGGTGTAATTTTTTTCCCTAGTGTTAGGTTGTGTTTTCTGTATGCTATAACTTTTTTTTAAGTGGTGTTTTATTTGACATTGATATTACGTGTCTCTCAATTTCAATGGATCGGATTTTTCCATCATGATTTTGTTCATGAATTATGTGCGTATTTGATTGTTGGAATACCTATTTTGATTCTGTTTTTAAAACTCAGTGTATGTGATTTTCCTCTACTTTAAAACCATATAAGTTAATATTGTTGCTTACATATATATATTTTTGATTTAGAACATATTTCCACTATAAAATAAATAAAATCATGAATATGTCTAAATCTATGCTTTTTGTTCCCACAACACATAAAAGTAGGTGACGTTCCACACAATAGTGACTGTTATTACCAGTGGCGGAACTAGACATATATATCAACGAGGGTATATAGCAAATTTTTAAAAAAAAAAATAAATAACATTAAAGTATAAAAATTAAATGGTAAAATTTTAATGGGGGTTATTGAGAAATTTGAATTTTTAATAGGATAAAGCTAAAAAACCATAATTTTTTTGAAGTTTAATTCATTTTAGTTGGGGTTATATGAAAAATTTTAATTTTTAATAAGGTAAAAATTAAAAATTATAAAATTTTTTGAGGTAAAAAATAAAAGCAAAAAATTTTCAGTTGGGGCTACTCCTGCAGTGGTTCTTACCAATTAACAATCTAAACTCGTCATTAACATTTCCAAGGAATCTGAATGATGTACCTTCGAAACACAACGTAACAATGAAAATGATAAGCGATATATCTATCACTCGGGTATTGCTTCCAAGCACAAAATAATATAAAAGTTAAAAAAAAAAAATAATAATAAAGAAAAATAAAGAAAAGGTGTTGTTCAAAAGAATTGCTCTGACAGTACTAGCTCGTTAGTATTATGTGTTTTGGACCACTCATCACGCAAATCAAATTTCACATGAATTAATTATAATATTATTATTTACCAAAAAAATTATAATATTATTAGTAATTAGTTTCTTAGACTTGAGTTCATTCCCCTGTAAGCCAATTTTTAAGATGAGTTATACCCAAATCTCAATATATCCGTAATAATTGATTTCTGAGTAATTGGATATTGCTAATTGATGCTCTGTTTGGCTCGCAAGTTTAAACTCAAATTTTTCGTCTTAATTTTTATTTTTTTTTAAAAGTCAACAAAAATTAAAACTAGTTTTTAAAAAGTCAACCAATTTAAATTTAAAAATTTCAACTCAAACTGTTTTACCAAATGCACACTGAGTGTTAGACAACATTGGTTTATCTGATTCAAAAGTATTAGAGAATGCTACGGTTTGGAATGATTAGTATTAGAAAAAATTTTTTTTTTCCCTTCAAATGAATCTATTGCATATCTTTTATTCTTATTCATATATTCATAACATTTGACATCATTTATTACGTACATATTTGATGGAACTCATTATTAAAAATCAACTTGCAAAAGATATGATACAAGAACCTATAAAAATCTTAAAATTAAAGAAAAATTCTATAATGGGTGACAATTACTTTTTTTTTTTTTTTTGGTTGATAGAGTAAATGCATATAAACCATTAGATCATTAACCGATAGTTCAAGATAGCGTTGTTCATAGAAATTAATATTACGAAAACCATAAATGATGCCACCCTTCCTTATAAGTCTAATAATTATAAAAAAAAACCTTATATTTGAATTTTTTTAATACAACAAACACAATTTCAGTCAAAAAGAGATCATTAAACCAGTTTTGGGTGTAGGACCGCCGTCTTTTCTATAATTAAAAAAAGAGAAAAGTATATTTTACATATAGGTAATTTGCAACATGATTTAATCACTTTCTTAAAAATTGTCAAAAATTTTTTATTAATAAAATGATCTTAAACAACTAAGAACGATCGGAACGGATCAAAGTTAAAATGAGAGAACGTTATTTTGTTCAACTTTTGAGATTCTCGTTTGGCAAATACTATATTATATTATTAGCCGTCAAATAGAGAAAAAAAAAAAAAAAAGAATTCGTGGGAGAAACTGAAAAGACACGAACGTAAATCTAGTTCCTGTCTCTCCGGGATTAAAACTGGGTGGGTCCCACGACCGGACACGGGACAAGACTAGAGTGACCAAACACGGTCACTACTAGACAAGAGTAGTTAAGTTAAGTTAAACACCCAATTATGCTTGCCCTGCTCACACTGTTGCTGCTATGCTTCTGCTTAAACAATACATAATTATACAGCTATATATACAGTCATACACAATTAGTAAATGTTTTTGTCAAGCTCTCTCACCGTCTGCCTCTTATGGACTCTCAATTTTTTTTTTTTTTTTTTAGTGGGGTTGGATTTAATGTTAGTTGCAGACCAGCAGCAGCGAAGAAAGCTCGGAAATCTGGGCCATGTGCGCACCCCACCTGTTCGGTCAATTGCCTCAGAGACGTAAACCCAAGAAAATATATATAAATATATATATATATGTATATTTAATTTTGGTATAGGAAATGCGTGAACAAATGCATGGCTTGGCTTGGCTTGAAACCGTTCACACTTAACCTTTCTACACAGCTAAGCACAATTATTGGATTGACCAAATGAAATGCTTGCTAAAGTCTCTCTCTCTCTCTCTCCCGCCATATCTCATCTCTCTCCTGTTCTTTAACAGCCCCTTTTCATTCATTCGACTATTCATTACAAACCCAGACTTGTTTTGAGATTTGCGGTTCTGGGTTTCAGTACTCTTGATCAGATGGGTCACAATCCGTTATATTTTCTTTGCCTTGTTTATGTTGTTTTGTTATTATTGGGAGCTTGTTCTGTAGATTCCTATTCGGATCAAGAGAGAGACAGGATCACCGAGTTGCCTGGACAGCCCCAGAACGTGGGGTTCGCCCAGTACTCGGGCTACGTCACTGTCAACAGAAAGTCCGGTCGAGCACTGTTTTACTGGCTCACTGAGTCGCCGGCGAGTCGGGACCCCAAGTCAAGGCCACTCGTGTTGTGGCTCAATGGGGGTCCTGGCTGCTCCTCTGTCGCTTATGGAGCGGCCGAAGAAGTTGGACCTTTTCGCATTAGGCCCGATGGGAAGACCCTTTACTTGAATCCTTATTCTTGGAACAATGGTAATTGATACGTGGATATATATGTACATATGTTTTTTTTTGTGCAAAAATATTATTTTTTCCACTTTTAGTTCTCATTGGATTCTGGTTTCTGGGCAGTGGCAAATTTGCTGTTCCTTGAATCTCCAGCTGGTGTTGGTTTTTCATACTCAAATACGACGACGGATTTGTATACCGTAGGTGACCAGAGAACAGGTATAGTTGAATGATCCGAGTTTTTCTTGCAATTTGTTTTCTTGATCTGGAAGATTCATGGATTATTAGGATGTTTATTTGTTGTTGACAATCGGGTTGATCTTGGTTTTTGTGCATTTGTAGCTCAAGATGCATACATATTTCTTCTACATTGGTTTGAGAGGTTCCCACAATACAAGCACAGAGATTTCTATATTGCCGGAGAAAGTTATGCAGGTACTGAAATTACTTCACCTTAACCCGTTTTTGGTTTCTAATTTTAGTTCTCGAACTTCAATTGCAATGGTGGAAGTTGTGCGGGTTCCAATTTTTTGATGTGATGATGAGAGAAATTTTTCAATGTTTCCATCTTTTTAGGTCATTATGTTCCTCAATTGTCTCAAATTATCTACGAACGAAACAAGGGAATTCAGAATCCAGTAATCAATTTCAAGGGATTTCTGGTAGGAATGTGGGCTCCTCTGCTATAACTTTAGGGCGAAATGCAAATTAAAGATTTTTGAGGGCTAATATATGAGTTCATATTTCCAATGTTACTAAAGATGGATCAACTTCTTTTCTTGTTTAATTTCTGTCTGGTAGGTGGGAAATGCCGTAACCGATGACTACCATGATTATGTTGGGACCTTTGAGTACTGGTGGACCCATGGCTTGATCTCTGATTCTACCTACCGAGTGCTTCGAAAGGCCTGTGATTTCGGATCCTCACAGCATCCGTCGTTGGACTGCATGAGTGCTCTTGTTGTTGCTGAGAGGGAGCGGGGAAACATCGATCCATATAGCATTTTCACAACCCCTTGCAATAACAGTGCATCACTGAACCGCAATTTAAGGGGTCATTATGTAAGTTCTTTTGAAACCTTTCTTTTAGGAAAAAAAAAGAAAAAAAAAAAAGAATCCTGTATTTTGACACAAAGATGTTGCAAGTTCTCATAAAATGCCATGAAATTAGGAGGTAGAACGAGATAAATTCCAATTGATGCGAATTTATTTTTTCTAAGCAGCCATGTGGTGTTTCTCTGGTGATCTGACATGGTTTTATAGTTCATGAAAATGTTCAATAACGGTGTTATCTGCACAGTATTGATGGAATTTGATAGGTATTTATGGGCATTGAATTTGCTAATTGGTTCAGAATTATATTTGAGTTGGACTAAAGATGGTGTATGGTGCTTTTCTCTTTCTTCGCAAGAAGAGATTTATTTTAAAGCTTGCTAAAGATTAGTTATCTTCGTTCGAGGCTGTATATGTTTATGTGGTATTAGTTTTGGACCGCTACTAGTCAAAAAGAAGAAAGGAAAAAGTGTATCCCCCCATTGAAGTATCCATAATTTTCTCAATATCTAGCTTTTAGGTGGGAGTGGGACTTAGATTTTAATTATGGTTCACTTGGGTACTCGAGATGGTAGTGAATGTCAACTCCCAAATGAAAGCTAAGACATTGATCATGGGTCTTGCCCTCACTGGACACTCAATAGTACTCTTCCCGCGTACTGCTTCTTGCTTTTTCCTCTTTATTACCGGAAGATTGGCTTGATTGATTGGAAGCTCTATCAACAGTCAAGTGACGTATAAAAACTTGTGTAAAAAAGCGAAAAAGCATAAAATTTGTGTAAGAATACCGCCAGAAAATTCTGTTAAAATGAGAGCAACCTTTTCTAAAATTCTATCTCGTGATATAAGAAAGTGGAAAATTATAACAAAGTTATATATGTTATGGTTCATTTTAGTCATTTGTTGCTCTTTTGGTCTTTGATGATGTTTTCTCTCAAACAAATTTTCAAATGAACTGATCTACTTAAGTTTGCTTCCCATTTAAGAGTCTGCTTGCTAATAGGAAATGGTTTTCCCCCACTAAGATTTTGTCCCACTGGGTTTTACTTACAATTTTTTAAATGATGCATTTTCTCCAGAGCATTCATCTTTCCTCACCATTGTTTAGGTTCGGCGTTTCTCTTTTTGTTGCTTTGGCTGTAGTTTCAGCTGGTTTTATTTCTCTTGAATGCCTTCTGTAATTTTTTTTTAAAAATTTATTTTATAAATCCTTGTTAGGTTGAATGTTTGAGTCAAGAGTGAGTACCAACTTAGTTTGGACGTGCTCTAGTCTTGTTAAAGCCTCTCCCCTTCCTTTTATTTATTTCTTTTCAAAAAATTGCTAGTATGCATCTCAAGTTTAAATTATAATTTGCAACAACTCAAGTGCAATATCACAAAAGGCAAAAAGAAAAATCCGTTTCTGAATTTCCTTAGTACTGGTTTGAGTCTATCACATTGAATCACTGTATTTCATTTCTTCTCACGTCTTGATGTACTTCAGCCAGTGGTTAAACATTGTACGAGGAAAATTTTCTGTTTAACTAACAATTCTCTCCATGCTACTCGTACTCAGCCATGGATGTCCAGAGCATATGATCCCTGCACCGAGAGGTACTCTCAAGTGTACTTCAATATTCCAGAAGTTCAGAAGGCACTCCATGCCAATGTAACTGGGCTTCCTTATCCATGGAAAACATGCAGGTAAGTTTTTTTCCTAGATCTCGGATAATTCGCTTTAAATGTTTTATATCGCTGTTCTAAATGAAAATCTCTCTTTCACAGTGATATTGTTGGAAACTACTGGGCAGATTCTCCACTATCCATGCTTCCTATATATAAAGAACTCATTGTGGCTGGTCTCAAAATATGGGTATTCAGGTTGGTTTCCCTAGCCCCTCTGACTTCCCCTTCTTCCCTCTTTCAATACCTGCCGCGGAAATTTAGTGCATGTTTGGTTGGTCCACTTGAGTTGGAAAATTGGATTTATTTTGATTTCAGTTGAGTTGAGTTTTGGAATTGTGCGTATGGTTGATTGGAGTTAAAAAGTGTAATAACTTTAATGTATTTGAAAAAAAATCAATATGGATCTTGTTTCGTTCATTTCGAAATTCTATGCATTTTTTTTTTTTTAAATCATCTCATTTGGACATGGAGTAACAAAGTTATGGAATTTTAAAGTTTGAATTTAAAGTTAGAGTTGTAGCGGTGAATAGTGAAACGGAGTTGGCTTTTGAAGAAAAAGACAAAAAAAAAAAAAAAAAAAAAAGGAGTTATGGTTGGAGTTGTTTACTCAAACACATGCTTAGTTCTCGAGGAACTTGATGTATACTCTTGTATGCAGTTTTTATATAGCGGGAGAATCCATTCTTCATAGTTCTGTTCCTTCCTCATAATTTGAATTTCGTTTTCTTGGCACAATCTAAAAAGGTACTTCTCATAGGTTTCACTGTGCTGTGACCGATTTAGTGTAGGTTTTACTGTGCTATAACCAATTTAGTGAGTTTGGATCCTGTAAGTTACGAGCAACCAACATTTTCCTCCTCCATATGCAACAATAGGATGACTAGGCTTATCACGCCAGTCGCTAGCAGCAGAAGCCTTTTGTCTTTTCACCTCATCCACGGTTCAACCCTGGTTAGTCGTAACTAGTAATCAATGACACTTGCCTAGCTACGGTTCATACTTTTCAGGTTTTTCTGTTGATTAGGGACATAACATGAACCCATGCCAGAATTACACTCCACGTAGAAATTTGTCAACCAAGCTTGGTCCAAGCATTTAAGATTACCATAGTAATTATCTTGGAAGCAGCACCGATTTGATAAGGGAGAGTGAGCCCAAAGTTAAAAAGAGAAATGGGACGGTACTAAGTTGGTGCAGCATGTCAAACTGTACTCCATGAAGCTGGGATTCTCCCTTTAAAATAAGACATTCAATAAGGCTGCAAACTGTTATTCGATAGCTATAGGCGGACTCTGAATTTAGTAGCACAAGAAGGTAGAAGAGTGATTATGGCTTCTGATAAGGATTTGGATAGCTTATCTCAAGTTGGTGATTATTGTTAAATAATTGGGTTAACATCTCACTACTGGTGATGGCTAGTTTGCTTCATGTTTTCTTTTCAACAGGGGGTATTTAGCTTAATCTGAAACATGGCTTTTCATGTCTCTTGTCCAGCGGCGACACTGATGCAGTGGTTCCAGTGACTGCAACAAGATACTCCATAGATGCTCTGAAGCTGCCAACTGTTACCAACTGGCACCCATGGTACGATAATGGCAAGGTCAGTACTCTGAAAGAGATCGTCGTTTATATATTTGACTTGAATATGCACTTCATTTCTTGACATTGTACTTTTAAAAGAATAACAGTTTTACATATTTAAAGTGCTCTTGTGGGCCGCTTTTAGGGCTGGGCAAAAGGGTTGTTTGTTATTTTCAGAAAAGCTACGCTCCATCTCGGTATTAAAAACATCGAATTCTTTTGTTACTTGATGACATTGTACTCTACTTACTGTACACTTGAAACGTAGAATTGTTGGTATGTTGTTTCTGGTTTCCGCTCCACATGCTGGAGTTTGTTCCGTACGTATTTAAAGAATTCAATAACCATTACGCAGATTGCCGGCTAAACCCTTCATGTGATGTTTCGCGGTGAAGAACACCATTCTTATAGAAGTTGATATTTCATCTCCTCGCAAGCTCTGATGATCTTTCTGTTATATAGGTTGGTGGTTGGACCCAAGTATACGAAGGGCTGACATTTGTTACAATAACCGGAGCTGGACACGAGGTTCCACTAAATCACCCCCGTCAGGCATTTATTCTTTTCCAATCATTTTTGGAGAACAAGCCGATGCCAAGTTAATCACATTCAATCTTATTCACTCATTCTTGATGAATAAGCCAAGAAAGTATAGAATTTTTTACAATTGTTTACATACAGCTGCAGGCAAAAGACAAAATAAGAGAAGCATTCCTCTCGAGTGTTGCTCCATTCTTGCCCCGAGTGGCGACGTTTTATAGTTTTAGTACGCAAACTGCTTTCTGTATCTCCTGCATGAGGAGGAGACTGCGGGTAGTAGCTATAGTTAGAGTTTTATATTTTCACATATATAGCATTTGTAAAATGGTTGTAGGGAAAAAGTTCTTCGTAGCTTTCGATTCAGTTGAAGAGGGAAAGATTTGTCTGTCGTAACAAGCGAAACTGTAACTGTAATTGTTTATGTGAAACCTATTCTTTACAGCAGTTTCAATCTACTATCGATTTTACCTGATGTGTTGAGGTTATAGAGCAACAATCGAGTTTGAAGAAGGAACTTCATCATCGTCGATGAATTCGCAAGTGGGGATTGCCCCTTTGTGTTTTGCGGTGATCATACTCCGGCTAGTGATCGTGAATGGAGTTACAATCCTATTCCAATACTCCGACACGGCTATGCAAGAAAAAGAGGGTTTCGTGGTTTTTCCATCTAGTCATCTCATGAAACATTTTGTGTACAACATGGTTATTCCTAAGAATAGGGTGCCGGCATCTGTCGCGCTCATACTTGTCAGCCGTGGAGGATCGGATCGGGCGGATTTCATTTGATCCAATGACTCAGATGCTCTGATCGTTGGTAACAAGATTCTATTCTAGAAAAAAAGGGGGTTCTTGTTCAATGAGCAAGGACTATGCTTTTAGAGAATAAGTGACTTTGCTTGAACAACTACATGCCTTTAGCGCTCTCACTGCTGATTCAGCTTATACAATAAAAATGGGACCCAAAAGAACAAAAAGGGTGATAAATTACTCGTTTGGTCCGTAATCTATTTATGAAGTTGTAATTGGGACCCAATCTCTCTCTCTTTGTAGTGTATGGTTAAAAGGTCCTTTAAACTTTTTAAAAAGGTGCAATAAGGTCATTTTCACTAGTAAATGTTAAAAATTAGATGGATTATATCAGAAACATGACACATTTAAGTTGAATTATATAAATTGTTTTTTCTTAATTACTTTTAAATAGTAAATCATGTCTACCTAACGTGATTTTTTTATGTTAAATCTTTCACGTATGTTAGTAAAAAGGATCATTTTGAATCTTTTTAAAGAGTTTAGGGACATTTTAATCATAAAACAAATATTTAAGGGGGCGAGGGAGGGTCAAATAGTAACTTTTTAAAAAGGTTAGAAACCAAACAAATAATCTATAAAAAAAAAAAAAAAAGAGAAACATCTTGTTATCTTTTCTAGAAAGTTGTGGCCGTTATATAAGAACAAGTTGCTAATTATTTGGGGCGGGAAAAGATTGAAAAATTGGGTGGGGATTAAGAAATTAATGGGTAATGTAGTAGTGGAGCCGTGAAGGAATCGAAGAAAGGAATTAAACTAGTGTAGGATGGGATAAGGATGAAAGCAAAGGTATATATAATATTTTATATTTATATATATTCTATTCCTGCAAAAAAGAATGTAATCCTGGTCGTTAATAATGCTTCGAAACGAAGCCCAAAAAATGGGGTCCATTTTCTGAAAGCCATCGCCTGGAAAAGCATTTTATTAGTCACCAAAAATGCCCGTTGTTCTTTGCTTGCCTTGGTCTATGCACCATTAAGCTGATGCCTCTTTTATTATTCTTAGACCTGCTTTCTCATAAGAATGAACCTCAACAGTCTTTTTGTCTACTGAAATTCTTGTTTGGCCCTACAATGCATTCACCTTGTGTATGCTACTGTTCCGTCTTGGACTTACTCTAATTGTAATTTCACACCTAATTCTGTTTTAAAATATATAGTTTGAATTTCTCATTCTAAGTTAATTTCCGTCTTAGTGATACAAAATTTTACAAATTCGTTCCTTCGGTCCAATGGAAATTCCAAGGTGACACTGTATTTGGATATTTTATCATCGGATTGATAATGAGTTGTCCTTTTTTTCTTTTAATTAACAGATGCAACTTTTTATTTTTAATTGACGTGATAATCTTTTAAATATTGTTGAATAAAAAAAGAAATTAACATACCACACTAGTTAGTAGTAAATGTTGGATTTATAGCCAATATCACTTATATTATTCTTTTTTTCATTAAAGTTTGTCCTTTGTTAAAATTTGTTCTTTCTGGTAAGACGTTCCATAAACATAACAACATTGTTCTACAACGTAATATCTTAATTGTTACAAAATCCTCAATATGTTTGATAATTACAAGATTGTTCCAAACTTACACAAATCGCTTCAAATTGTTCTTACTTAGCTAGTCACTCAAAAATATTCTTACTTAGCTGAAATGACCTCTTTAGTCTTAACACTGCAAAAAAGGACATTTCAGCCAATAAACAACTTTAAACAAATTTAAGTTCCTTAGTGAATAAGAAATTGACATTAGTGCAATTAATTAGTCATAATCCTAACACATTCAAGAAAAAGTTATGATCAACCTCAACAAAGATAAAAGCAAAAAAGTAAAAAAAAGTTTAAAAATTTAAAGATTTATAAAATAAAAAGAAAAAAAGAAAGGCGTTCAACACATTCCAAATTTCCAAGTTCGATGAGGAAAGCAAACAATACACCACTCACTTAAAAAGAGACACAAAAAAGCTTCACAAAAACCCTTCACAGAGAACAATATAAAAAGAATCAAAACGGATAATATATATAGATCAAGAATCATCTACAACAAGATAATTATAGAAAAACACAAAACACAAAGAGAGAAAGAGAGAGAGAGAAATGAAAACATAAAAAGCAAAAAAAAAAAAAAAAAAAAATGTACCGGTTTAGCAACACTGTAATTGGGTTCCTGAACCTCTTCACCCTCTTGGCCTCAATCCCGATAATCGGCGGCGGACTATGGATGGCGAGGAGTAGCACCACCTGCGAGAGCTTCCTCCAGACGCCGCTTCTCGTCATCGGCTTTGTCATCCTCATCATCTCCCTAGCTGGCTTCATCGGCGCGTGTTTTCACGTCGCATGGGCCTTATGGGTGTACCTCGTCGTCATGCTGTTCCTGATAGCCACCCTCATGGGGTTGACCATCTTCGGGTTCGTTGTCACCAGCAAAGGGGGCGGTGTCGAGGTCCCCGGGAGGGTCTATCGGGAGTACCGCCTCGAGGATTACTCGCCGTGGCTGAGGACCAGGATTACGGACCCTAGGTATTGGAGTACCATAAGGAGCTGTATTTTAGGGTCCAAGACTTGCGCTAAGCTTGCTACGTGGACGCCCGTGGATTATCTTGGAAGGGATATGACTCCTATACAGGTGATATACATATATAACATATATATATATATATATATCTGTTTTTTAGTTTAAATTTTGAAGTGTTTTGTTGTTTTGAGTTTCCTCTTTTTGATAAAAGAAAGTGGAAAAGATGAACAGCTGAGATTGCATAAAGAAATTTTTTTCCCTCTGAAATATGTTTTTTTAATAACAGTTTAATCTCAACGCAATTGTATAAATAAAGTTAAATAATATGTTTTCCGGGACAAAATTTTTTGTTTCAAAACACTCAAAAGAGAGAGAGAGGTGAAACTGAGTGTGTTCGTGTATATATAAATAAAGAATTTTATGATGTTTTTTTTTCTTTCGGTTTTTTATTTTTATTTTTATTTTTATTTTTATTTTTGTGTTAGAGCTAATTCCTTTAGTTGATGATTTTGCAGAGTACTAATAATATTAGCATGGTAGATAAATTAGACTTAAAAAATATTCTACCACAAGCTCAACTTTACCTTTAATTTCTATGTAGCAACTATAGTTGTATCTTTGCTAGTGCAAAATTTAGTCCATTTTTTTTTTATCACTAAAAATTTATCTTTGTGCTGGTGTTGTCAAACATACACATATATATGCATATATACAAGTTCTTCATTAAAATTGTTAAGCCGAGAGGCTAGTAATTCATGGCATATTGTGCAGTCTGGTTGTTGCAAGCCACCAACAACATGCAACTACAACACGATGACTGCGGTGGCGCAAGACCCCGACTGTTACCGGTGGAACAACGCGCCGAATTTGCTGTGTTACGAGTGCGATTCTTGCAAAGCCGGAGTTCTGGAAGACATCAGGAGAGATTGGCACAAAGTCTCTGTCCTCAACATTTTCATGCTTGTGATCCTCATTGGTATCTATTCAATTGGCTGTTGTGCCTTTCAAAACACCAAGAGAGCGGAAACGGACTACCCATATGGCGAAAACCGGATGAAAAGGGTCCGACCCAGATGGGACTATTACTGGTAAGTTCTTGATTCAATTTACCAAATAAATTTTTAAAAAAATATTTATCAGAATTGTTAATGCAATCACGTACAAGTAGTATCAATCTATATGTCTAAGTTGTCACATAACACTGCGAGATTTATTTGTCTTCCTTTTTCAAAAAAAAAAAAAAAAAAAAAAAAAAAAAAAAAAAGGACCTGTTTATGTTTTGTTTTCCCTAAGATACCAAAGTAAAGTGAACATTCTAAAAGTTTTACCTAGACATGTGCATGTTTCGATCAGAATTACATTTGAATATTAAGAAACCTGAATGTTTGCATCCAAATATACAATGTGAATAGTGTTTGTTTAAATTAAATGTGTGTTTAGATAATTTGTTAGACGTAGTATTTGAATAGTATAAAAATAGAAAAATGAGTGTAACAGTGTGATACAGATTTTTGCAAGGTGAAGATTTGAATTTGAATTTGAATTAAATTATTGTAAAATAGTGAAACATTTAAATAAATTCACGTCAATAGTTGGCCAATCAAACGGATATTATATTAGAGTTTAACAAACCGCACGTTAAATAGTATCTCTCTCAAATTCTCTCTGTCAAAGCTTATATTTAAACAATGCTTTTTGGTTTGCTTTTTTTTTTTTTTTTTCTTTTCCCAACAGGTGGAGATGGTGGCATGACAAAAGAGAGCAGCTTTATTAGCTGAAGAAACTTTGTTATCTTGTATCAATTTCTTTATCAGTCTTTTAATTAGCTGTTCCGTCCTTTGGTGTTCTAAAAGAATGGGACAATTTCGGGCTTGTTTTTTCAGTGTACTGAAACTCTCCACACCTTCTTCGCTGTTCATTTCTTTTGCTGTTTATTGTAATTAAAAAAAAAAAGATGGATTTTTAGCTTTAATGAAAGATCATACCAGTATCTTTAATCTCTTTTCTGCTTTACCATGGTCTTGACATATATATATATATACATATATATGTACACACACACAGATGGTGATATTTCTTTTTGGTCCCACATCTTAAGATTGGTGAGGATGTTAATACCAAAAAAGCAAGTCAAGCATACTGTATATGCAACTTTGGACCAAACGAGGAGAGAAAAGTAGACAAGAGAAGAAATTAAAGAAGCACAGTGGTTTTTACAAAACTTGCTTAGTCTATTACTAGTGACAATCAGCATCACAGAGAAACCACGAGAGCGAACAGTCTCAAACTGTTCAGTCAAGTCAAAGTCATGTTAAATAGATTGAAAACCGAACCAAACTAAATTTTGTGGTTCGGTTATCCATGGATGGGACTCGAATTCTTGACTTGAGTTGAGAGTACATTATTGCTCCCGCTAACACTTGGCTAGACATGTTTTTCCTTTTTTTTTTTTTTTTTTTTTTTTTTGAGTTTTAGATTAGTTTAGAAATATTTATTATGGTTTAAGTGTATCAAAACTAAAAAAGAAATGGAAAAAAAAAAAAAAACTTATAATAATCCCACATCGGAAGAAGACTACAGTTCCTATATAACAGATAATAAGGTTGAAGGTTCTAATTAAGTGTATAAATCTTTTTTCACTCAACTCGATATGTAATTGGAAAAAATAAATTACGTACCTGCTCGATCTACCGGGTATAGTATATACTATATATTGCTAATCTACTACCGGGTATGGTATATACTATTAGCATATATATATATATATTGCTAATCTACTGGATATAGTGTAGATTGCTGCATATACCAACAGGAAATCTAGTATCTTATCAATGTTTAAAGTTAATTTGTTTAGAAATTCTATTGTTGGAAAAATGGTTTAAACTATTTTTGGGGAGCCATTTTAATGTCCGAATTTGAAGCTCAAAGTGTACCCAATATTATAAATTTTGTTGGAAAATTGCTTGTAAATGTGGAGTCCCGTATTGCTTGAGACATAAAGGCTTGATGGACTTTATAAGAATCTACACTTATGGACTTGAGTAAGATAGTGTATCCAAAAGGCTTTTTCATGCGCAGAGGGGGTGCAAATCACTAACTTGATGGGTTAGGGGTTCAATGTGTACGCCTCCACAATGTGGGTGACGCGAATGTTGGTCCATCGAGTTTGCTCTTCACGCAAGCTTCATTTTGCAAATTTTTTTGCTCTTTTCAACATGAATTTGGTTTTTTTTCCCCAAAATATCAATAGCCATCTGTTGATATTCCATGGCTTCAGTGCAGTTTCAAGGCATAATTGCACGATTAATCCTCTCCTCTTTGAGCCTATAAAAGGAGGCCTCTACAAGGTTGATGAACATATACAAACACACACAACACAAGTTCTTTGTTCTCTCTTGTTCTTGGTAGTTTTCTCTTGTAGTCGATTTTTGTAGTTTTGGTGATAGAGGGAAGGCTTAATTTGTTTTCAAGTTCGCCGGAACGTGGTTTTTGATCGTGCTAGACTACATTTGTTCGTCATTGTATCCTAGGAGACAGACGTCCGTTAGAACTTCATGCACTTGACTGGAAGGGACGAATTTGTTTTAAGGAAAGCATGTCTCATGTACTTCGACGATCTTCTTCTTTGTGTTGTTTCATTTAAGTTAAGGTTGAATTTCGGTTATAACAAAATTTTTTTTTTTTTTTTTATATTATACTTGTTTCACTTGTTCGTTGTTTATGCTTCATTATTTTCTAACATCTACATCATATGCTGCTACATCAACAATCCCAGACAAGGATATAATTAATATAGATAATTTGTTTACTCCTAACAATAAATAAACTACTTGTTTTATGGTGAAAAATATTATTTACGCAATAAATTTGTTAGCTATAACTTTATAAAATGTTTTAAAAATCCACTTACTCTAATTATTTATAATAAAAGTGTTATTTACTTCTTTCTTCTCTAGCTGGGATTTTGAAAAAGTTATTGCAAAGAATGTCATTCTATTATTTTTACAATACCAATTATCTCTCTAGGTCGTGAAAATATTGAACTAAGTTTGTATTCGGTCCACCGGTTTAGAATTAAAATTTCTAAGTTGAAATAAGTTGACTTTTTAAAAATCGTTAACTGCTGAAATCTAAAAATTGTACCATATGGTGGACACAGGAAATTTTGATAACCAACGATTTCTGACATGTGACCGTTGGTATCCTGTCGTGATACTTTGAGCTTGCCGGTCGGAGACCACCGGCATCTTGGTGCAGTACTTTGTAGTTGCCGGTTGAAAAGTATCGAATGGAGACCGCCAATATCATAACATAATACTTTATCATTTCGTTGGCCGTCGGAAATTGCTGATATTTTACTGCGATCTCAAAATTCTAGCAATCACTAGTCCTCAACCGTGCCACTGCCGGTTCCCTCACCAAACTGTTTGAAAAAAAAAATCAGGAAAAAACAAAAACATATATATATATATATATATATATATGTTTTGATCACTAGAACTTATGAATCACAACACAAATTTAAAAAAAAAAAAAAAAAAAAAAAAAAAACAATGGCGCCAATGGAGGAGTCAAAAATGCTGTAGCTCCAAATGGTGCACAGAAAGTCTCGATTCCTGAATAAAGTATTATAGTCTTCTTTGTATATCTCTGCTTATTTGTGTCAATCGGATTTGAGGACAAGAGAAACGCAATGAGGAACAGAAGATTTAAGAGAGTTCAAGTGAAGAGAAAGTTAGGGGGGAAAAGAAAAGAGGAGAGAGAAATAAAGAAAGAGAAGTAGAGTGTAGAAAGAAGTAGAGAATAAAAAGAAAGAATAAACGAGAAATAGGTTGTTTTTTTTTTTTTTTTATCGATAAATATAATTATTTGATATGATAATTTTTTAAATATCTATTAATAAAAATATAACTTAAAAGTCATATAAATATAATAATTAAAAATTGAGATCAGAGTAGCAGTGTCCTTGATATTTTTCTCAACTTTATAATGCCAAACGATGAGATTATTATATGTACATGTTGAACAAGCATAGATATATATATATATATATATTCAGGAAGAAAAACAAAACAAGTAAAACTACATATTCTAATATTACGATGTTCAACTTCAACGTACTTATCTCTATTTTAGAAGAAATGCTAAGGTTTTATATATATAAATATATATGTCTATATATATACACTTTTTCCTCAGTTATATATAATCCTATTTCCCTATAAAAACTAGACATAATTATAGATTCTCTAATTATAACTCCACCACTCTATGAGAGAATTTAAAGGGGATTTTGTTTTTATTATTTATGCTGAAATTTTTATGTATGTGTATATATATATTGTGACTCTATATATTTATTTAACATATTGGGAACAGGTTTTATTAAAGAGTACTCATAAAATAACAATATAAATTCACACACAAGAATTATTGGCATATTGAAATAAGAGTCAATCTATTTTTTATTTGCTTATTCTTTTTTTTTTTTTTTCCTTAGAATGATGATAAAATTGATGAACCTCACGTCAATTTGGGATTACCCAAAAGCATTGTAAATGATAATAGCAAGACTCAGGGGTGTTTGTTTATAAGTTCATTTTAAACTAAATTGTACTTTTTTTATCATGATTTTTATCTTTTTCTGAAAAATTACTATTGAGGGGGTGTTTGGTTGAATGGTTCAAACCATTCAACTCAAACTTTTTTTTGTCTTTTTCCCCAAAAATTTTTGTCTTTTTCCCAAAAAAATTTTTGTCTTTTCTAAAAATTCAAAAAAATTTACTATTGAAACTTAAAAATCTCAACTCAAACTACTCTACCAAACGGGCCCTGAAACTTAAAAATCTTAAACTAAACTCATTCACTAAATGTCCCCTTAAGTTGAACCCAGTACAGAAAGGTGGGATCTACTCAATGTAAGAGACTAAGGGCCCGCTTGGGGGAGAAATTGGAGGCCCAATTTTAAGAGATATTTAGATTGAAATTAAGATGAGTTTTAAAAGTATATATTTGGTTAAAAAAATTTGTTGGAAGGGAAAAAGTGTAAAAATTCAAAATGTATTTGAAAAATATATATGGATTTTGTTTCGTTTCTTCAATGTTCTTGACAATTAAAAATAAAATCAACTCATTTGCAAGCACGGAGGGAAGGGGGCATGGATGGAGGTTACATGTTCCTATTGAAAAAAAGTGAAATATATATATATATATATATATATAGATATCTTTTTGCAGTTTCTAAATTTATAGTCTTTAAAAACTACTTGTGCCGCCACAAACTATTATCTAGATTTTTAATTAATTAATTTTAATGAAATATGCACAATGTGATAGGTTTTTGTAAATAGATTAAATTTTGGTTTTTGATTTTATGTTCAATGGATGAATGAAAATTTAGTTATATTGAAGCTATTATGCAGAGATATCAAAAAATGAGAAACTGTTGATAACAATTGTAATCTATTACTTTATTCAACAAAACTTCAATTTGAAGAAAGTGTTGGGAATTTTACTTGATTTTCGTGTTATTAGTTTATAATTTTTATCTTTAGTTGTGTCCTCACTGAGCTCAAAGTCTAACTCCATCCTACTTGACCAAGTTATGGATTTTTAAAGTTGAGTTTAATGTAGATATTTGAAAATGTAAATAATGAAAAGTAGTTTTGAATAAAAAAAAAGAATCGAAAATATTTTGAAAATGTTTTTTTCAATACTCCTCCAAAACGGGTCCTAAGACTGTCACTATTTTTGCATTTCCATAAAAGTATGGTCAATTCGAATCTTCGATTTTCTTTGTAAGAGTTAGGCACCTAGTCACGAAGCACGCAAATGCTCCGATTGTTGTTGTTTGAAAAATTCGATTCATACAAGCGAGTACTAATCCGATCTTTATTTATTTTTACTTATTATTATTATTATTATTATTATTATTTTAAGATCATCATCCTCGGAATCCACCCACGGGCATTATCCTTTAAACCATGCTGATAAAGTTGTTGTTTTTCCGTTTCAAATTTTTTTTTTTTTTTTGGATATTTTGTTTTTAGGCTCCATCTGAATATAGTTTTTTTAAAGAATTTTATATGTACTTTTTTTATTTTTTATTTTTTTCCTTTTAAAACCTTTGCATTCAACTTGTGTTAGATTTATGCTTACAGGTATAATCTAGCAGTAATATCATATCTAATTCTAGATAAATATGCAGAATTTAAATTCTCACTCTCAAATTAAAAAGGAAAAAACTCGTGTTAGTTTACATCTGCAATGAATAATTCATTAATAGTGTTTTTATAAAACTGTGTATTTCAAATTATCAAATACTTAGATCTCTAAAAAAAAGTATAGAAGATGAAAGTGATACACTTGAATATTGTCCAAAGATTGTCCAAAGTCATTTGTGAAAATAACTCTCAATTTAATTGTCTATGGTAGACAAATATGACACATACTTTTTTTTTTTCTTGCTTGGAATATTTTTTATTCACATAGGGTAACATGTTGTATCTCTGAACGACTCAAAACAAGCTCGACTTTGTGGACTCGATTTACCCCAAAAATTTTTTTTTTGGGTGTTGCCACGCGTTGTTTTCTTTAGTTTCTGTTTCAAAAAAAAAAAAAAGGATAAAAAATGAGTTGACCCAATCACGAAGAATAATACAAGTCAAAATTTGTTTGAAAGAAAAATGTCGACGTATGCCCGGTAATCATGACGCAATAATTGAACTATCAACTTTCATTTCTATTTTCTTAAAGGGTAGTTTTTCTTTTCATTTTTTTTTCTTTTAAATTTTGTTTGAAAGTATCTATTGTGCTAACCTATAAACAACTCACATGAAAGTTCATACAAAAATTAGGTGAATTATTTCTTTTAGATTCTTGTGGTTAAAATCTCACATGAAAATTTTCGATTTTTTTTTAATAAATTTTTTGCTAAAAAAACTCCACAAAAGGAGGAAATGTTTACACGAAAGGAGTAATAACGACCGCCAACAAATTAGCCTCGAGAAAGTCTAATATATATATATATATATATATATATATATATATATCTCTCTCTCTCTCTCTTTAAATTTGAAGCAAAAGTCATGACAATAGAAAATAAAGAGTAACGTGTTTTGACAATAAATGCAACAAAAGTTCAAAACATGGGAAAGAAAAAAAAACGTGTTTCTATTTTAAAACAATTATTTTCTTTTTAAATCTAGATTTGTGACCTAAAATAACCTCTAGCTTCCCCTTGTACTAGGAAAAAAAATAATTGACAAATTCAGTGTTTCGATATATCTTCCAAATGAACTAGTCCATATAATTTCATCATGTCCCCATCTATTCATATAATAGTTGGGGGACCACGATCCATATTTTTTAATTTGGATGAGTTCTTGTCTTCAACTTGCACATTTCCAAAAGCAAAACAAAATGAATAACTTGCACAAGTGGATTGTCTCAACACACTAAAAAAAAAAAAAAAAAAAAGAGAGAGAAATTGGTCAAGTGGACGAAATGACATTTATGAGCTCGATTTCCAAGTTGCAACTAATCTATTTTGTTGACATGCATGTTTCAAAATGTAGTTAGAGACGTATTGATACAAAATTAGGTATTTTGTTGGGTCCGCATATATATCAAGTCACTGGCTAAAATTGCTTCTTCTTCTTCTTCTTTAATACATGAAAGATGAATTTGTTATAAAAAAAAAAAAAATAAATAAAAGTAAAAAGAGTCCCATATTAACTTGTAGTCAATTTGCGCCGCCGGCTCTACTAAATATCCTTTCTATTGACAAATTTGTGAAATAGGCTTAGGGTTCGTTTGATGAATAAGTTTTAGTTGGAAATTTTAAGTTTCAATAGTAATTTTTATTGACTTTTTAGAAAAGATAAAAAACTTTTTCAGAAAAGACAAAAAATATTTTCTTAAAAAGATAAAAATTGATATGAAAATTTTGAGTTCGAACCGTCGAACCAAACGAGACCTTAGTACTTATCTTCTATATTAATTCGATTACATAAAGACAACTGATTTTGATATTGATGTAAACCCAACTTTTTTTTTTTTAAACATAAAAATATATATGTATGTTACATATGTATATATGTATGATAGTGGTTCTAAAATTCTTGTATATCTAGTTGGAGGCAATATAGTCCATTGTGCCGGTTACTATATATTATATATACTATATAGAAGAGTTTTCAATAGTTAATTCTTTTTTTTGTAATCATCCATGATTATAGATAAAATTATAAAAATAAATGTAAGTCTTAATTACTTTTGGCATATTAGATAACTTGCTAGAGCAAGTTAAACAAATAGTTTACCTTAAATACTAATTAAAAAAGATTCTTTCAAAATAAAAATTGAATATCCAAAATCAAATGTAGATTCATGGAAGGGCATTTTTTTTTCCTTTTTTATTCAATGACCTGTTTTTTTAAAAAAAAAGTTAGGACTTTTTATTATTTTTTTTCTTGCTTCATTTTTTCTTATGCACATTTGTTTCAAAAATTTAATTAACTGGCATGGCATTACATGAACTGCTTAGTGTTTCCAGTTCCACCAATATTACTCTTTTTTTTTTTTTCTTTTCTTTTCTTGTTTTAAAATGAAAAAACTTCATCTCTTCAAGTTTTTGCGTAATATGTCTAACATTAAAAACCTGCTAGCAGCGAAAAAAGCATTATCATTTAATTTTAGAAAAGAAATAATGCAACAAATTATCTTTCAAGAGGATTTTTATCTGGTCAAACTCAAAAGTTTATTCTTTAGGTTTTTCCCTGATGGGCTGGTACGTAGTTGTGGCTATTTTGTTTGTTTGTTTGTTTGTCTTTGTTTTTTTTTTTTTCTTCCTTGACAATTTCTTAACTTATGCTTATCTGATTCTTTCTTTCTTTCGTTTTCTTTGTTTATTTTTTTTCATTTCGATAATAGGAATTTACTAATTGTTTATTAAATATACATGTAGAGTGAAGAATTCTACTACTGGATTCTATTGTATTTTTTTTTCATTTTTTAAAATTAATCTTAGGATTGTGAGACTATTAAGTCACTAAGCATTTTTTAACAAAAAAATAAATAAAAAAATAATCCATAATTAAAAAGCCTAAGAACAAGATTTCTGAATAAGGGATTGAAATTTTAGTTTTGATCCTATTTAAATAAAAAAGTTATAAAAGCCAAGTCAACAGGTTAAGAACAAGTTACCTATTTAAAATTGAATTTAATGAATTCACCAAGTTCAATGTTCATTAATTGTCATTAATTTTATTGCCAACTAAGGAATTTGTTCGAACCGTGTGATATGCATCACACGGTTGAAAAATGATACCTATCGATGGGTAAATATTAAAATATTCATTAAAACCACACCTATATATATTATATATAGAGCACCTTTCATGATTGGAGTGTTATATATATATATATATAGAGAGAGAGAGAGAGAGAGAGAGAGAGAGAGCACCTTTTCATAATTGGAGTGTGAAATTCCGCGTTGGACTTGATCTTTTCAAAAATATTAAAAATGAGATTGGTAACTGCAGTGATACTGATATATGAACCTAGCTAGGAAGTGCCATAAACATATATTATTCTTTGTTGACATGATATATATATATATATATATATATGTTCAACGTCTTGTAAGGGAAAATGTGTATGTGTGTGTGTATATATATATGTATGTCTGTTGTGTGTGTGTGTATATTGAATGCTGCTTTGTTGGCATGGGGTAGGATTTCTGCTTAATTAACAAATGTTGGTGTTCATGAATTATGATTTTGAGATATCCCAACCAATTTTTGCTTCCCTTTATTTGGGCCCCGATATTTTTGTCACCTAAAATATCCTAACAACTTTAGTATAGTGTATATATATACACGCACGGTAAATATTGTATGCTTGGAGCCTAGGAAGTAAGATATTTATAAAAAAAAAAAAAAAAAAACCTCGAATGTAAATTAGACAGTGTACTAGATGCTTATTCAAATTTTATCATCGATATATGAATATATATTTATTTTGTTACTAGCTTATGATAACTCATCATGCGAGAAGAAAGAAATTTGGATAGGAATTCTCAGATTTAAAATTGTGAGTGTTTTTTTTTTTCTTCATTAGTCCATTTTGTATTTTGTTTGATCAGTCAAGTGTAGTTTGTTAATCTATGTGCTTAGGACTAAATCCTTGCGCTGTTAACTATATAGGGATATCTATACATTTTTTTTGAGGGGAATATCTATACATTTATAAGCTTAAATATGTTAAATCAAAATCACATATACATGTATACATATTACACCCCACACACACATATATTAAATAGATACAAGCCCATATACTAGTGTCAAATTAATTTAATTTCTAGATCAATGATGATGGCCAGTTCAAAATCCTTTGAGCAGTTACGCTATTTGGATTCCATTGGCCTTTGAAATTTAACCAATGGCAATATATATATATATATATAGAGTTTATTATATATATATATATATATATATAGACAAGAATATGACAATCACGACACTTACTCTCTCTGGTCCTCAAACGCAGTCAATTTCAGGAAGCCTCTTAGACCACGTGATGATGTTTAGAAAGTCCAATATGAGAATTTAATTATCATCCAACATTTCTGGACACAAGTAGTTCCTGTATGACGAAACTATTTTAGTCTTTGGATACATATTTTTTTACACATTTTTCTTATCCTTTTCTTTCAAAATTTTCTTTACCATTTTCTTTTGATCTTTTGATTAATTATATGATGACTCCGTAACGTTATGGTTAGGACTACGTACGTACTGATCTAGATGACTAGATTTCAGTGGTCCTTTAAATGTTCAGAAAATAATAATAATAATAAATGGTCCTAAAAGAAACAGATAGTTTTGGACTTTTTCTCTATTTATATACACAAGTTGAAGGAAGAGGTAGCTGGCCACGGCCCTTAGGAGTGGCCCACAGCCAGATATATACATATATAAATATATGTCATTTATAACGTGTGCCTTGCATTATGTTGTAATTCAAATATAACTTTTTTTTTTTTAAGCTAGGCTTATCTTTTACGTCGATATTTGAATAATATCATATGATAATATTTAAATAAGAAATTATATATAAATCAATTAGTTATTATAAATTTCTAAATAAAAATTATAAGTGTCGTTTGATATGCGATATCACATAAAAGATATTTTCTATATGTATATTTTGAATTTAAAGTATGTATATGTGTATTAATGTGTGTGAGTTTCTTGTCGACTTTTCAGATATTTGATGAGTTCAAGATCATGATTATCCCAAACGCATTAATCTTAGTAATTATAGTATCTACTCAATTAAAGAAACTTTATCACTTCTCGGACAAAATTAAGTTATCTAATTATGAAGGGAAAATGGCGGGTGAGGATCAATAAAGTTGAGGTAAAAAATGGTAAAAACTAAAATAATTGGTGACGAAGTAGAGTGGAATATTTGTACAATTTGTAGTATAATATATGTACCTTCAACTACTCCAAGCTGACTCGAAATTATTGTTACTGAAACTTTATTAAGAGGATAATTTCAATTTTCAACCAACTGGAACTAAATAAATGCTATTTTAGTGTGGTTCAATAATACAAGTAAACACACTTGTTATCTTTGATTAATGCAGGCATAAACTAATAGTAATCTATAAAGTTTGAATCTCCAACTCCTAATTATTGGCTTTGCTAATTCACCAAGTCATAACCCTATTCTTAATCATTAGAATTATTAGATGACTTGTTATTTTGGAACTAAGCAAATGTTATTTTAGAGCAGAAATATGCATGTAACGGTAACTTGTAAAATTTGAATTCCCTGCTTTCTAGAAAGGGATATGTTAGTAAATTGCCTTTTTTAAGCATTTTTTCAATAAAATGTCTAAAGTTTTATTAAATTAGAAAAATGATCAGTTTTTCTCGTAAATTATCAATATTAATATGTAAAATCACTTATTGCTTATGATCAATTATTAATTGATCGGATGGGTCAATCAAAATTTTAATGGTCACCAATTATTTTTTCTAAATAAAAAAATTGGTCATTTTTTAAAAATAAGTGATCAAAAGCTACCTATCTACTTAATTATTGAATTAAAAAAAATATTGTCAACTGAGAAATTCAATTAATTCAACACGTGATGACTTGGTGAATTAGCAAAGACCAATCATTAATTAATTAAGCTCTTGGTCAAAGATTTGTCTCCAAGATTGGTCAAAGGTTAGTAAATGCCATAGCTACACTCCTTTATTTGAAAATGTCTTAAATTTAAGTTATGAATTTTGTAAGTTATGAATTCATCCCAAAAATTTAAGTTGTAGTGGACTAACAATAATTTTATATCACAAGATTTTATTTGCATCCTGAATATTTATAGGTACCCCACAAAATCATTAAAGATTTTTATTACACTCTTTTGCTATAATAAAATTACTTTAAAATCCATCAACAATGCTCATGCACCCACATACATATAAATAGAAATATTCTATTTTTATAAAATAATTAAAAAAATATACACCTCATTAATTATCAATGGAAATAATTTTTTTAAAGAAATAAAAAATTTCTCTACAAATATAATTTTCATTAATTTCATTTTATAAACCCTAAATTTTTCTTCATCAATTTTTTCTCTTAATAAATCTTTATAACTATATGTAAATTTTTAATGGAGGATTCAAGTGAAACAAAAATAAAAGAAAGTATGCCTATTGAAGAGTCAATAATTATTGAATTTTTAATTTTTTGATTTATTAGCATTGCATGCTTTTTTCTTTGCTTTTAATATTTGAAAATGATTCTTTTTTTTTAATCGATTCTTCTTTTTATTTATTTTTTCATGCTATTTTGTTCTCATTTAAATTTGATAATTTATTTTTTAATAAAACAAATTAAAATTAAAATTAAAATAGAAGTGGGTGCATGTATGAGAGGTTTAAATATGACATTATATAAAAAGTATCTATAAAATGATAGATTTGTTATATTTATATTAGAAAACATTTATTAGGTGTGGGTATTTATCACTATTGTGGGTTAAAATATAAGCACTATTTTATATTTCAACACTCCCCTTACGTGTAGTCCAGATAATAGGTAAACATGCAAACAAATATTAATTGGAAAGTCCAACACAAATATTTAAGAAGAAACCCGAAATATATTAAAGGCCTAACACATAAATGGTAATAAAGGGGTTATAATGAATGCAATTACATAAGTTCAAACTAAAGATCTTTCGCTCTGATACTATGCTAGTTTATGAATCCATCTTAAAAACTTAAGTTATTGGGATGTAAGCTAGCAATAGTTTCTATTTCAACAAATATGGGAACTTTAGACAAATGCCACAAAATCATGCATTGGATTATTTTTGCCACACAAGAAAAAACTTTTGTAAGAAATATCATTGATGATATCATTAATTCTTATTTAATTAATTATTTTAAAATCCCAATTATTAATATTAATTGGTATCCTTATGTAACCGTCTAGTTATCAATTGATAACCACATGGTAAATACAAATTGGTTATTGACCGCTGGTTGATTTCTAATCGATAACCACAATTGCTGGTAAGTAACCAGTTGATCATCAAATGGAAACTAATTGGTTACCAACCGTTACTGAGTTTCCGATTGATAACCACTGCCTCCGCCTGATAACTACTTGGTTACCAAATAGTTACCAGTTGGTGACCAAGTGATTATCGACCAGAAACTTCCGATTTTACCACTTTTCGGATTACGTCACCGGAAATAGTTAAACAAACGCCATATTTTACAAATAACACCACAATTCCAGAAAAATCATTAACCATGCACACCAAAATTTAAAAAACCACCAAAAAAAAAAAATTTGAAAAAGAAAATTATTCCACAATAATCAAGGCTAAAAATAAGTATAAAAAAAAAAATTGTAAAAAATGCAATTAGCTGGAGCTCGGATTTGCAGCTCTGATTGCGACGTCCCGAGAGATGATGAGATTTTCCGACAAGCTCGGGCTGCTGAAAAAGACGGCAGACGTGGCGTGGCGGGCAACAAACCGCGAGTTCGGCATGCATGGTTCTGAGGGAGATCGCCACGATCCACCCGATCTCGAACTCACCGGAAGAATTGACCGTCGTCGCCGGATCTCGCACTTCGAAATCGAAGCTACGAGAACCTCTCTTTTGTTAGAACTAATAATTCTTGCTTGTGATTTGGATTCCAGATAAGAAAATGGAAGGTTTGGCAGGATGAGACATAGAGAATTGACTACATGTACAATTATGGTCAGTATTTCTCCAATTTCAGTTTTTTTTTTTTTTTTTTTAATGGGTCAATAAGCCAAACCTCTTATTTCTCCATCTCAGTAAAACATTTACCTTTTTCTTTTCAATGATTGAAGCAATAAAAATAATTTTTTTCCTTTTCCTTTCTAGTTTTTTAAGAAAATATATAGTATGATTTCTTTATTTGATAAGGATGTTGACTTGACCTACACGTTTCAATCATAGAAGGTTGACTTACTATTTTTAGAGTAAATTATAATTATCTAAACCAGTATGAATAACAACAGGTTTAAGATAATCTCTACCATTTTTTTTTCCACTTTTAAACAAAGAACAAAACATGGAAGTGTTACCAAACAAGGCCTAAATTTATAGACGCTAATTTTTTCTTCCCTGCCAAAAACGTTTAGCTGAAGATCATAGGAAAAAAAAAGAGAGGAATTTAACAATTAGATTTTGCTCACTTTTTTTTTTTCCCAGATCCAGAGAGGTTCACGTTTACAAGGGACACAACATTCGGAAGAAGGCATTTGAATGTTTGGAGCCAGTCACCAGTTTCCCTTTGGATTGTACGTAGTATACATACTATATGCTTTCATAAAAACACTTAGGATAACTAAAAAAAAAAAAAAATCTAGAGCAAAAAAAAAAAAAAAGGGTCACTTCTCTCGAGTCAAAGTGTAATTTTTGGACGCAATATATAGGTGACATGAAAAGTTAGACTTTCTGGAACTTTTTTTAATCCAAAATTTCAAATCCTGATTTTATATTATAATTATCATCATTATTATTAATTTTAAAAGAAAAAAGAAAAAAGGCTCTATCTTCTCAACCAGATAAGAAAGAATTAATTGTGTAACGACCTGTTCTAGTCTCATAATACCAAAAAAAAAAAAAGGTTGAAATCTGCTACTTGGTAGGTCTAAGACGCCTGATGTTATTATCTTTCTATTTATTACAGTCAAAATTTACACACCCCCCCCATGTGATGTGTCAAATCATACGTTTTAGATAAGAAAATTATTTAGAACATCACGGCGTGAAAAGTAACAGAAAGTAGATCCCATCTGTAAACTTCACGTGACGTAACGTGATGTCTTTTAATATATATTATTTTTTAAAGCGTATGACTTTTTGTTCCATTCTCCAATCAGGTAAGCTTTTTCAGACAATTCTTTGGGTCGGTCACCAAGGTTGATTACCTAACACTGAGGCACGGATTCATCACGGTACATGTTGAAACACTGTACATTGAACTTGACTAATTATATCACATATTAAGGGGGAGGATGGATATCATTCTATTTTAAATTCAACTTAAATTTTTTTTTTGTCTTTTTTCTAAAAAATTTTTGTCTTTTTCCCAAAAAATTTTTTGTCTTTTCTGAAAATTCAAAAAAATTTACTATTACAACTAAAATATTCTCAACTCAAATTACTAACACACCAAACATCCCCTAAGAATTGGAGTTTAATAGCTAGCTGTTAAATTCTCATTTCAGGCACATTTGGCACCAGATAGTGAAACAAAATTTGATTTCTCATTTGAAGAGGATTTCAAAGTTGTTGTTGGGATTAGGTTGGTCCTCTCCTTTCCTCTCCATTCAGTTTCTTATAGTTATTTATTTCTCATTCTCAATAATTCTTCGACAGAATATACTGTCAGATTTTCATCAAGTCCTATTAAAAAATCGTAGTTTTCTTCCTAAACAAATATTTCTCTCTCTCTCTCTTTTTGTCTTGTTTATATATTTTTCCGAATATACAAACTAACAAAAATTTGGACATGGAATTTTCTTTAGGGTGATCATACAATTTCTATGCAGTTACGTCACATTGCCTCTCTATGCCCTTGTTACACAGATCAGAGACTCGATGGTTCAGATTGATTTCGAGAAAAATCCAATGCATCTTCGAATTTATAACTCAAACTTCTGTTTGATGTCCGCAGATGGGATCAAACATGAGATCAACCGTATTCAACGACAGAGTACGTAGCGGCAGCGCTAAAGAATTGGCACCACTCGGTCAAGAAGAACAAGAAGCACAACAGGCATTCAGATCAAGGAAACTCGCCGTTCTCGAGCAGGCCTGCAACACCAATTTACGGCATGTCCCCGGTTCATCTCCTGGCCCATACAGAAGCAGCACGGCGGTCGACAGCCTGCACACGTCCCCGAGGGCATCCAACGTCGAAAACGACTACTATGATCCCGAGGGCTCGCCATCGCCTGACAATGGACCGGCCAATGAAAACAGTGGACATGCTGATGACATTAGAGAGAAGGTGAGGCAATCACAGGAGCCTAGCTCATCACAGCAGCATCAACATGAAGTCCGGATCGGCGAATCGGATTTTTCATTTGCGAAATGAAATTGAGATCAAAATGTTAGATGAATTCATGTTGAAAGAGGAAGAAAAAAAAAAAAAAAGGAATAAAAAAGAAGAAGTGTTGCTTGGAATACTTTTGGTTTTTGGTGTACATTCTTCTGAACAAGAAAAACACATATGGCTGAACACGACATTAACTGTAACATTGGGGATTATTTCCCAATTCCCTTTATTATATTCATAGGTTGTACTTAATGATTTTCACTTCTTTAGGCATCAGGTAATCATAAATCACTTTTTTACTTTCACATTTTTGCTTTTAATTGTATAATTCCCTTTTTGGAAAATAAAAAATCTCTGACCATGTTATATAATTTTAGCCCCAACGTTTGGAACAATTATTCCACACGGAATTTTCATCATTTAACTCAAACTTCTAATTATACATTTTACTTTCTCTCTCTTTTTTAAAAAACTCACATTTTAAAAGTTCATAATTTTTTTTAAATTAAAATGATATTTTTTTTCTTTTTTCAAATCGCCCAAAACATATGTATTTATACATGCAATAATTTTTGGTTATCAAATTCATGATATATTGATGTATGAAAATATTAGTATTATATCTAAATAGGACAACATGCCATTGTTAGTTATTTGTAATTTAAAAAAAAATGCAAGAAAAAACCTGATATTGAAGTGTTGAACTTAATATCTTTATATTACCATATCAATTCAAGTTTCACATCTTGAAACTCTATATTAATACATCACTTGTAAAAATGAAAAACAAAATTTATACACTTGTAAATAACATTATTCTCTCATTAAAAGAACAGCTATGTTAAATTCATATACCTCAAAATATTATTTTATTTTCTTAAATATAAATTATGTTCGACAATCTTTCATAAAGACAAACTCATTTATAATTGATTCACTACTAAATTTTATAACAATTTCCTTCTCAATGTAGATAATCAAGCAGTCATTAAAAACATTATTTTCCATATACGGCACCAACACCACTACAGACCATGAGCCTAAAATTCTTCACAAAAAAAAAAATGTCTAAGTTTGTCACAAACTAAATTAAAAAAATGTATTTAAATCCAGAATATTAAACAATGTTATTTCTAATTTTCTCAACTAAAATCCTCAATAAAAACTAAAAATCACTAATATTATCACAAATACATAAGAACAAAAAAAAAATCAGAAAAAATAGTAGCACTATGGCCTACCAATTCCACATTAAGACAAATAGAAAAATTACAACCAAATTAAAAAAAAAGAAAGAAAGAAAAGAATCAAACAAAAAGCGAGAAACAGAAATACAAACTTAAAGCGGAAATAAGAAGTTGAAGAAAAATGAATTGACAGACCAAGACAAAGTTATCTCAAGTTGAGAAGAAATCCAGTATAGTAAACCGAAGAAAAATAAAAATTACTCCTTGAACAATAGAACAAATTTACAAATTTGTTTGGGAATGGTGGAATGGGAAAGTGAAGAGTCGGCTTTTTTTAGAAACTTTTAGTTTATGTTTAGAGGAAATATTACTTAGTATAATGGGTCAATCTTTTAAAATACTTGGTTATTAAAACTATAGTTCAGATTTAGATTTTAAGTCAAGCTACTAAACTCACTAATATGTATGAATTTAATAAAATTATTTTATTTTTTAAAATCTAAATTAGTTGTCCAATAAAATATAAAGAACTCTTAATTTATGAGAGACCAAGATTAATTTATATATATATATATATATCAATTTTTTTAAATTAAAAAAAATCTTACTATATAATTTTTTTTTCAAATCCACAAAAAGAGAGACATGAATGATATATATATATATATATATATATATATATATTTTCTAACTTAAAGAAACAGATTAAGGTGGACTTTTTCTCAACACAAGTTGAAAGGTAAAGGCCGCCTGTCAAAGAAACAAATAAAGGCGGACTTTTTCTCAACACAAGTTGAAAGATAAAGGCGGCTTGCCATGGCCCTTTGGAGTGGCCTACAGCCAGATATATACATATATGAATATATATATATATATATATATATCAAGTACACCCTTCCTATGTACTATTTGTACATATGGTTTGTGTGATGTTAAACTAATTAAGTGATTAAAATATAGTTTTTTATTAAGATTTATCTTTTATATCAATATATATGATATTATAATATTTAAATAAGCTATGTATAAATTAATTAATTTTTATAAAGTTCTAAAAAAAAGATACAAGTGATGCATGTATATGTATTATTGAATTTTAAATTTGTATATTTGTATTGTATAATGATTACGTATGTGAGTTTCTTGTCGACTTTTCGGATGTTTGATAAGTTCAAAACCATAATTATCTCAATCGCATTAATCTTAGTAATTATAGTGCCTACCCAATTAATGAAACTTTATTAGTTCTTGGACAAAATGAAGTTATCTAATTGGGAAGGGTAATATGGAGGGTGACGATCACCTCATAAAGTTGAGGTAAAAAAATGGTAAAAACTAAAATAATTGGTGTCAAAGTAGTGTGGAATTTTGTACAATTTCTAGTACAATGTACGTAATACTGACTCGAAATTATTGTTACTGAAACTTTGTTAAGATAATAATTTCAATTTTCACCTGGAAAACAAAAATAAAAACTTTACTAATTAACTAAATTATGCATTTGTTAATTCAAAGTTTAATTCAACAAGAAGATCTACAAATACAGGAGTAATTTTTAATCAGGAAATACAATCTCAACAAATGTCCATATTATCAGGCATGCATTTGATGTATATATATATGTGTGTGTATATCAAGCGAATTTTAGATGAATGAAATCTTAATTTGTCTTGCTGCCATAATAAGCGCATATTGATCCTGTTCCAAATTGACGGGAATCGATATTTAGCGATTCTAATATTGTTAACTAATGAAATTTCAACACACACATTAAATGATTATAAAGACTAAGATCCCCATTTAATATTTCTTGGAAAAGTATTATATCTAGATCAACGAAATTACTCGTACTAATTGGAATTATTACGAGTGTACGTTATTTTGGAATTAAATAAATTCTATTTTAGAGTGTTTTAACAATATAAGTAAACTCATTCGTAATCATTAATTTACAGAGTTTAAATCTCCAACTCCTAATCATTGATTTTGCTAACTCCACCACTTCATCATGCTTTTCTTAATCATAATTGGAAGTAATAGATTAAGTCTTACCGGGATTAAGTAAATGCCATTTTAGAGTAAGCATAATCTAATAATAATTAATAAAGTCTGCATTTCCCACTATCAATTCAAATAGGGACATATAGGTAGATGAAAATTTTTTTGAGCATTTTTATAATTAAAATGTCTGAAATTATGTTAAATTAAATAAATGATCATTTTTTATTAATAAACATAATTAATCAATAATTGATTGATTTATCAATCTCTCATTGACCATTATCAATATATGTTATTGGATGAGTCAATCAACACATTTTAATGGCTACCGATCATTTTCTTAAATGAAAAAGAGTTAGCTATTTTTTTCTAAATAAGCATGCATTTGAACCAACAATCCAAACCATACAATTACAATTCAATTTTTGTCTTTTCTATCAGTTTCACTGTCTACACAGTTTTCTAACTCAAACTTTAAAAGTCCATAATTTTAAAGAGACAAGTCTAAATGAGATGACTCTTTTTTTTTTTTTTTTTAATTACATATAATTTCGAGACGAACGAAACAAGCTTCATATTGATATTTTTTTCAAAACACATTTTAAGTTTTTACATCTTTTAACTCAAACAACTTAAAAGCTTTGATAAACGCATAATCAATCAAAATCTTAGGGTTTGTTTGGTTGGTTAGTTTGAGTTGAAATATTTTAATTGTAATAGTAAATTTTTTTGAATTTTCAGAAAAGACAAAAAACTTTTTGGGAAAAACACAAAAACTTTTTGGGAAAAAGACAAAAAAAGTACAGTTTGAGTTGAAATGAGATGACCAACTAAACGCATCCTAAATTTTACAATCCAAACTTTAACATTAAACACACGTACCTAATACATAATTTTCCATTAAAATAATTACCTTGTCAACTGAGAAATACAATTAATTCAACGCATGATGACTTGGTTAATTAGCATAAACCAATAGTTAAGCTCTTGATCAAGGATTAGTCTCAAGTCTTCACAGATGCAAGTTTACCATATATGCAAACTTAAATGACAAATTCCGGCCAAAAAAAAAAAAAAGCCTTAGTAAATGCTATAGCTACACAACTTTGAAAAAGTCAAAGTCTTGAATTTTGTCTTAAAAATTTATTTCCCTCATAAAAAAGAGGCACTCAAAACTTCCATATAAACCCAACAAACCTTACCCTCTTGACACCTCTAATATTCCCCTTCACCCTTTTCCTGAATATCTAGCTGCAGTTTCAGTTTCTTCTCAGCTTTCTTTTGTCTCTCTAGCAACATTTTCTCAGAGATTTTCTTGGTGTTTTAATAGAAGAGAAAGAAAGAGAGGAACAAACTCTAGTTATAAAAAAAAAAAATAATAATAAATTTAAAAAAATGGCAAAGGAAGAGCGGACTTTGGAGGAAACTCCAACCTGGGCAGTTGCAGTCGTTTGCTTTGTGATGATTATCGTTTCCATCTTCATTGAATACATCATTCACCTCATCGGACACGTAAGCCCGACAATTCTTATCCCGACTTTTGTGTTTTTTTAAGGTTTTTCTCAATTACCTTGTTCATAATATAGTACATGAAGATATCTTCTCACCTTTTTTTTTTTTTTTTTTTTTTGGGTTCTTGTTTTGCAGTGGCTAAAGAAAAGAAACAAACGAGCTCTTTTTGAAGCTCTTGAGAAGGTTAAAGCAGGTATATATATATATATATATATACACACACACACACACAACTATTTCAAGTCTATGTATCTTCTTCTGTTCATATATCTTTTTGAAGGTCTAACTTTGTTTTTTTTTTTTTTTTTGGTCTAATTTTTTGAAGAGCTTATGCTATTGGGGTTCATATCTTTGCTGCTAACGGTGCTTCAAGATCAAATTTCAAAGATATGCATTTCGGAGCGAGTAGCGGAAACTTGGCACCCGTGTGAGAAGAAGAACGAGGAAGGCGATTCGGGGGAAAATCGTCGGAGACTTCTCGAGTTCTTAGGCTCGGACCAATTCGGCGATCATCGGAGGAGTTTGGCCGCAAAAGGATATGATTATTGCCCGGATGTAAGGCTACTATTTTTCTCGTTTAATTTGTAAATTAGAGAAATAATTTCTTATATGATTAAAGTAGAAATTTATGTTTATTAAATATTTGGAATTTCATGTGTTGATAATGTAGGGTAAAGTCTCCTTTGTGTCTGCTTATGGGATTCACCAGCTTCATATCTTCATCTTTGTGTTGGCCCTTTCTCATGTGCTTTATTGCATTACGACCTTGGCTTTGGGCAAAACCAAGGTAAACTCAATTTTACTATTTACCATTTACTCTCGTCAATTAAAAAAAAAAAAACTATTTTCTCTCTCTCTCTCTCTTGTTCGAACTAATAATTCTTGCTTGTAATTTGGATTGCAGATGAGAAAATGGAAGGCTTGGGAGGATGAGACAAAGGGAATTGAGTACATGTACAATAATGGTAGCCATTTCTCCAAACTTTAGCCTCTTTTTTCTTTTTTTTTTTTTTTTTTTTTCTTTTCATATGAGACAATAAGTCAAACGTTCTTCATCTTTGTAAAACATTTCACCTTTTTTTTTCCCCACTGAATGAAGCACCAAATTATGAGTGACGAATTTTTTTTTTTTTTTTTCCTTTTCCCTTCCTAGTTTTGGAAGAAAAAAAAAGTTTCTTTTTTCTTTTTTTAATTTGATTAGGAGGGTTGACTTGACCTACACGTAACAATCATAGAAGGTTAACTTGCTAATTTAAGATTAAACTATAATTATCTAAACCAGTATGAGTATCAACAGGTTTAAGAGAATCCAGATCCTTTTTTGTTTTTTAATAATTAATTTTTCAACAAAGAACAAAAGAGGGAAGTGTTACCAAAGAAGGCCTAAATTTATGGACACTAATTTATTATTCCCTGCCAAAAATATTTAGCTGAAGATAATAGGAAAAAAAAAAAAAAAAAGGAATTTAACTCTTGGATTTTGCTTCTTCTTTTTTTTTTTTTTTTTTTTTCACTCCCCAGATCCAGAAAGATTCAGGTTTACAAGGGACACATCATTTGGAAGAAGGCATTTAAACATTTGGAGCCAGTCACCAATCACCCTTTGGATTGTAAGTTGTATACATACCATGTGCTGTCATAAAAAAAACTAAAAATTACCAAAAAAAAAAAAAAAAAAAAAGAAAGAAAGAAAGAAAGAAAGAAGACTTCTCCCTAGTCAAAGTGGAATTTTTAATGCAATATGTACGTGGCATGAAAAGTTGGACTTTGTGGCACGTTTTTGGTCCGAAATTTCAAATCCTGATTTTATTATTATAATTATCATTATTTATTATCAATTAAAAAAAAAAAAAGGGGAAAAAAGTGCTCTCTAGTCTCTATCTTCCCAATCAGAACAGAAAGAAATTGTGTAATGACCTGTCGTAGTCCCACAACAAAAAAAAAAGTTGAAATCTGCTACTTGGTAGGGCTAAGTTGTCAGACGTTATTATCTTCCTATTTATTACAAGCCCTTTTTCCCAGAGTTGTACGGAATTTGAATAAAAATAAAAATAAAAATCTAGAGTCTGTTTTATGGGACTCAAATACGAGAGTCCAAGGATTTTTCTACCACGCTTTTGGTTTCGTTAATTATCACTTTTTCACATGTAATGTGTCAAATCATAAGCTTTAAATAAGAAAAATACTCGGAGTACTATAGCGTTAAACATTATGAGTTATAAAAGATTATGTGATTTATATTTTATTAATAGATGGTGGTGTTTAACATATCTAGAGTATTTTTTAATATTGGTTTTTTTTAGTGTGTAACTTTTTGTTCTCTTCTCCATTCAGGTATGCTTTTTCAGACAATTCTTTGGGTCAGTCACCAAGGTTGATTACCTGACACTGAGACATGGATTCATCATGGTATATATGTTGAAAAACTTTACACAAACAGAAGTCAATTTCTACATTTTTTTTTTTTGAAAATAATCTCTAAATTTATTATATCTCACATTTGACAAATTGGAGAGTTTTAATGGCTAATGTATTTTCTCATCTCAGGCACATTTGGCACCAGAGAGTGAAACAAAATTTGATTTCCAGAAATACATTAGCAGATCACTTGAAGAGGATTTCAAAGTTGTTGTTGGGATTAGGTTGGTCCTCTCCTTTCCTCTCCACCCACTTTCTTAAAATTATTCATTTTATTTTTCATTCTCAATAATTCTTTGGTAGGATATACCGTTAGATTTTCATCAAGTTCTATTAAAAAACTGTAGTTTTCTTAATCCACCTGACGGTTAAAAGCTGCATCCTAAACAAATCTCTCTCTCTCTTTTTGTCTTGTTTATATATATATATATAGATATATATATTCTCAATTATATATACAATCTGAACTTTACTTCATGTATGCAGTCCAATCATTTGGTTCTTTGCCGTCTTGTTCTTGCTCTCCAATACATATGGTAAGCCACACACTGCTACTAATCGAAATTTCAAATTTCAAACAATTAAATTCTATTAGAATTTCACTAACTGATAAGATTTTTTTTTTTTTTTTTTGGGTTAACAGGAATTTACTCCTATTTCTGGCTGCCATTTCTCCCTTTGATTGTAAGTAGAAAAACCAATGCCATACAACTCAAAATCCATCGTAAAAAACCCACCCGAGTATATGCGTTCGCGACTTAATGAACAGTTTGTGAATTGCACAAATTGCAGATAATCTTACTGGTTGGAGCCAAACTCCAAGTGATCATAACAAAGATGGGACTGAGGATTCAGGAGAGAGGGGACATTGTAAAGGGTGCACCTTTGGTCCAGCCAGGAGACGACCTCTTTTGGTTCGGAAAGCCCAGCTTCCTTCTCTTCCTCGTCCACTTCGTTCTCTTCCAGAACGCTTTTCAGCTCGCCTTCTTCGCCTGGAGTACGGTTAGTATACTCTCCATCTTCGCTCTCCTTTTTTCGATGTCTGAAACTTCTTTCTAAATCACATGCTTATGCAATTTTTTCCTGTTTTTCTTTTTGCAGTATGAATTCAATTTAAAATCGTGCTTCCACGAGACCAACGAAGATATCGCGATCCGAGTCTCAATGGGGTGAGTTTTGCATAAGACTAGAACATCAAACGTGACATGTTTATATATATTCATGTGTAAATATTTTTTTTTGCGAATATACAAACTAACAAAAATTTGGACATGAAATTTTCTTTAGGGTGCTCATACAAGTTCTATGCAGTTATGTCACATTGCCTCTCTATGCCCTTGTTACACAGGTCAGAGACTCGATGATTCAGATTGATTGAAAAATCCCGATTAAATCCATCTTTGAATTTATAACTCAAACTTCTGTTTGACGTCCACAGATGGGATCAACCATGAGACCAACCATATTCAACGACCGAGTAGCGGCAGCGCTAAAGAATTGGCACCACTCGGCCAAGAAGAGAAACAAACACAACAGGCATTCAGAGGGAAACTCGCCGTTCTCGAGCAGGCCTGCAACGCCAACCTACGGCATGTCCCCGGTTCATCTCCTGGCCAACTACAGGAGCAGCACGGCGGTCGACAGCCTGCACACGACCCCGAGGGCATCCAACGTCGAAAACGACTACTCTGAACCCGAGGGCTCGCCATCGCCTGATAATGGACCGGCCAATGACAACAGTGGACATGCTGATGACATTAGAGAGAAGGTGAGGCAATCACAGGAGCCTAGCTCATCACAGCAGCATCAACATGAAGTCCGGATTGGCGTATCGGATTTTTCATTTGCGAAATGAAATTGAGATCAAAATAGTAGATGAATTCAAGTTGAAAGAAAAAAATGAAAAATAAAAAGAAAGGAAAAAGAAGAAGTGTTGCTTGGAATTCTTTTGGTTTTTGGTGTACATTCTTTTGAACAAGAAAAACACATGGTTGAACACGGCAATAACTGTGACATTGCGGATTATTTCCCAATTCCCTTTATTACATTCATAGGTTGTACTTAATGATTTTCACTTCTTGAGGCATCATGTAATCATAAATCACTTTTTTACTTTCACATTTTTGCTTCTACTTGTATAATTCCTTTTTTGGAAAATAAAAAATCTCTAACCATGTTATATAATTTTAGCCAATTTTTGGAACAACAACTCCAGATGGAATTTTCATTATTTAACTCAAAAACTTCTAATTATACATCTTACTTTCTCTCTTTTTTTTTTTTTTTCCTTCAAAAAACTCAAACTTGAAAAGTTTATAACTTTTTTCTTTTTTTTTAAGTTGAAATGAGATTTTTTTTCTTTTTTCAAATTGCAAAAAAAAAAAAAAAAAAGATAAACGAAATGAGATCCATATTGCATTTTTTTTTTTGACACATTTCAAATTTTTACATTTTTTTTATATTACATTTCATTTCCAATTCATACTCCCCCAAACACACATTAGTAAACCAACTTTCAAAATTTTGTCTCCAATTGTCACCTCAAAAGACCGCTTACTAATTAGAAAGGTGCTTATGGGGACCCACTTCCAGCAATTTTTTTAAAAAAATTACCAATAAGAATTACACTCATATTTTTACTGATGTTGATATTCTCATCCTTAGTATTTGTTCCAGGTTAGTTTAATTTGTGAAAGATTAAATTATAAAAGACAGACACCAAGAAAAAACACCTCCGAAGTGTCACCAATAACGGCAATTCAGAATCTCAGAAGTTATATGAATAAAATAACCCGGTACAGAAGACAAAGGTTTAGAAGGTTTGGCAAAGAGAGAAGAAGGTTAGAAGATTGGGCAAACTTTTTATAGCTAGGGAACTTGGTTCATATGCAAGGTTTGCCATCTTTGTTACGGAAAGCTTCAAACCTGGTACCATTTTTCGAGTCATGCTCGTTTTGTTTGAATATTGATCGGTCTTGACTTGACATGGTTTTTACATTATTAGTTCCGAGTTAAATATCTTTATTAATTAAACCCCTTCTTATCCTATCTTTAGACTCGTATTTTGTTCATACACAATAACCGAAGGCGTCCGCGATATACATTGCAATGTTTTCCATATAGTCTCTCACAAGTTGGAAGTGTTAGTAAAAGTACTTCAGTTTATCCTCAAATATTTCCTATTTAATAATTGTTTTTACCTTGTGAATCAATTTTCTCCCAGTTTAATGGCTACTTAGGGTTTGTTTGTTTCCTATCTTATTTTAAACTAAATTGTACCTTTTTCACCATGATTTTTGTCTTTTTTTGAAAAAGTTTTTTGTCTATTTTGAAAAGTTAATAAAAATTACTGCTTAGTGTTACAGCTGCTTAAAAGGGACAATAAAAAGATATTCTTAAATGATAAATTAGTCAAGTCACATCAAATTTTGTGCAGCCAAACTATACTTGTAAAAAGTCTAATTGTCATTGTAATTAGCTTTGAATTATGTTGATTAAATGACTCGATCTTTCCTTTTCAAATCCAAATCCAGTGTTTCTTTCTAATGCGGCTCTTTATTCTGGATAATAATTTAGTATTTGAAACAAATAAATATGAAATATAACCGTTGTCAGATGTTAGAAATTTTATCAGCAAAAAATTGTGGATACCTTATTGTCAAATGAAGTATTTGTTTTTGCATTATTGCCAAGATTATGTCACGTTCTACTTTAAGATATGCTTGACTTGGTGTATTAACTATTTGTATTTTGTGGTCATCATAAACGATTCGTTTCTCTCTCTTTTTTTTTTTTTTTTTTCATAAACAAGTGATAAGATTCTTTAGCCCAAAAAAGAAAAATAAAAAATAAAAAAACAAGTGATAAGATTATTCCTTTAGCTTAAACTCTCACCCACAAACACCCATTGTCACTTAAGAATTATTAAATTGCATTTTGAAGTTTGATTAAGAGATCACTTAATTGCTAATAAGCTCTCCTCTTCATTTTTCTTTAGTTTCTATTCCCCTTTTCAAATTTTGTTAATTGTTGAAATTAAATGCGCAAAAACTATGCTAGTGGGCCAAACTCTCAACCAAGATTAAGTTTATAAGTATGATTAGTGGGGGTATAAAAAGTGATTACTATAAGAATGACATTTCCCATCTTTTAGATTTAGTTGCAATTTTCTCTCAATGGTGGCAATTGTAAAAGTGAAATACAAGTGACATTTGATCTTCAAAAGAGGATTAATAATATGAAAAAAGCTCTAATCCACAATTTCTTTATGTTAATATAATTGGATTTAGTTGCAACTTTTGCAAAAGCTGGTTTTGAGAGTTGGCTTTGTCTCCTTGTTAAACAAATGCTTTCTTAAAGCTAAGATTAAAACATTAAAAAAACAAAAGGATCAACCCACTACAACAATTGATTATCTTTTTTTTTTTCCTCCTAAAAAAATGAGTGTCTTAAATACATATGAATAATCTCTTATCTGATAAATATAACATTTTATTTGAATTCATGTAATTACTAGGCAATACATAACATGATATAATTTAAAATTGTTAACTCAAAAAATATGTATAATTATAATGTTAAATATTAATAATCTTATTGTTACATGCTATTTACCTCTATATAACCATAGAATGCTTCTAAAACTTACTACAATAATGCTCTTCATTAATTAAAAAAAAAAAAAAAAACTTCATAACATTTTATATTATTTGCATCATTATGTATTAATAGAGCTTTTTCCAAGAATAAATATACATATAAAAAAGCATTATGATCGTATTAAAATGATAATTATTTTTTATTATAAAAATAAAAACACCTCATGAATAGTGATGCGTCGCAATCCCTCACCCAACTCAAACTTCATAATCGTGGCATCCATTATACTCTCATCATTAACTCCTAAACAAAAAAAATTTATTACCAAAAAAAATAAAAAATAAAAAATAAAAAGAAACTCATTCCTCATTCCTCACCCACTCTGATTACTTCTCTGATTGATTGATTAATTGATTTGCTACCGTTGATCATGGAGGTCCGACCCAATGCGACGGCCGACAACTCGTCGGCCACGCCGCGGCATCGCCAGCGTCACAGTCCGTCGAAGCAGCCCGCTGCCTCTCCCAAACCCGTCGACACCACCTCCGTCTCTCAGAGGTCAGTCCCTCCCCTGTTTGTTTCCCGACAATTCGCAAGAAAATGTGAATTTTTATTTCTTTTTTGGGTTCTTTGCTGAATAATTGACTGCCTATTGCAGGCTGCAGAAGGAATTGACGTCTCTTATGGTACGTGATCCACGTTTAATTTTTTTTTCAAAAATAATTTAATTTATTCCACGCGTTGATTTCTTGAATTAGGTATTTTAGGAGATTAAAACAAGTGGAAGGGACTTTTTATTGATTCTTGATTTCCATGCTTTAAATTTTATTAATTAAGTACTAATTTCTAGATAATCACATTTTATGACTACTTTGATTGAATATATAGGAAATGATATATTTGTTTCCGTATATTAGGAAGTAAAAAAAACATAACTTGTTCATGGTTTAGATCAAAATGATAGTTCTTAGAGACAAAATCATATAAAAATATATATATATATTTTAATTTTCAAAGTTGTATAATTTGCCCTATTGAAATAGGCTAGTTGTTCTTGCTAAATCTTGCAGTTTCAAGATTCTAAATTTACTCTTTTGCGCGTTGTTGATGTGGGGCATTTTTGGTGTTTAAGTTTTATAATTTCCGAGTTTTGTGCAAGTGTTGGTCGGGAATGTCCTGCTAATTGGTTGTTGTGTGGATTTTAATGGCTAATAGAGTTTATTTTCTGCAGATGAGCTGTGGGGATCTTGGGGTATCGGCTTTTCCCGAAGGAGAGAGCATTTTTACATGGATTGGCACGATTGAGGGTGGAAAGGGAACCATGTACGAAGGTTTATCTTACAAACTTTCTTTGCGTTTTCCGGTAGACTATCCTTTCAAGCCACCCCAAGTGAAGTTCGAGACGATGTGTTTCCATCCTAACGTGGATCAGTTCGGCAACATATGTCTTGACATCCTTCAGGTATCTATGAATTCGCTACTTGATAAACTATACAAGGATAGAATGGGATTAGGCACCCATCTTTGGCTTTTATTTTCTGTGGATGGGATAATACAGCATTGAAGGGTTTAACACGATGTTCGATATTCATACCGTGCTTGAATTTTTGTGAAAAATGAGATATAGTCTAAGTGAAAGTTTCAGTTCACCCAAATATGACGTTGAATTTCTAGGATTTTCCTGAGACAACCGCCTTCGAAGTGGCATTTTAACTTGTAGGCAAAGAAAACTATACTGCTTTGCTCATTACATTGTATTAGTGTTCATCACTTTTGCTCATTAAGCCAAGACTATTCTTTCTATATTTTGCCACAGGACAAGTGGTCTTCTGCTTATGATTGCAGGACTATTCTTCTGTCCATTCAGAGTCTTTTAGGAGGTCCGCTTGCTATTCCCGTATCGAGTTGTCACTTTCTTTTACCGATGCATGCTCAAACATTTTAGGGCTTTTTTTTTTTTTTTTTTTGGGTGGTACAGAGCCTAACCCAGAGAGTCCTCTCAACAGCTATGCTGCAACCTTGTGGAATAACAAGGAAGGTTTGTTACATTTTCCAACTTGTTTTATCACCTTTCCATCATAATTTTGATCCCTTTTGCCTGTAAACATTTTATTTTCGTGTAAATTCTCTCTTGTACCTATTGCAATTTTTGTTTTGTTCAGATTATAGAAAAATGGTGCAGAAGCAGTATTTTTCCGGAGAGGCGTTTGAGAGCTGATCTGAATCTTCTTAACATATCAGAGAAGTGTTGTCACGTACTCGTATCAAATACCGTATAGCTCGGGCAAAAAATTTGCAATTTGAAAATGCAGATTGTTATTGAATACTAAAAAGGTTGATCTTCATCATAATTTTTGCCAAACTAGATGACCATAAAAGACCAAGGAGCCTGAAAACCTTGGCAATTGAGTTGTATTGCTTTCCAGAAATGTCGAAATGGAGTCTATCTGAGTTGTAAATTTGTGTGAATCAATTGAAGATGGACTTGTTCTTTTTTTTATATCTTTTATATTTTTAGTTTACCCTTTGGACTTCTGTGTTTGTTAGATTCACAGAAAAACGAGATAACTGAGATCATGCCGAACTCGTCATACGGACACAAGATTGAGCCCCTATTGCTTTCAGATTGCTTTGGCACTAAATCTAATAGCAATAGGGGCGTGATCTTATAGGACCAACTCCTATTAGATGCGACGCCCAACACCGCTGAAGTTTTGTAGCATTTTTCTCCGACGGCATAAATTGCGGTGGTTGGAAAATGCTAAGAGTACGTTTCGGTGTTGGGGTTACGGTTGTTTATGGTGAAGCTTTTGTTCAGTTTATGGTGAGTTCGTCGTTTTCCAGTTACCGATTGCATTGTAGATTTGAGGAAAATTTTATGTGGGCAGAAGAAGCAGTTAAATCATGACTATTGTTGGCAAATATTGTTTTTAGGGTACAAGAAGTCCAAGGTCCGTCTCTAGTGTCACACATTAAGGTAATTTTTTCTTTTTCCATTATTTTCACCTATATCCGTAAACTAAAAATCACTCTCACTTTTAACTCTTGAATTTTAATCTTATTTTACTACCTGAACTTTGAATTTAACACCGCTTTAACTCTTACATCAATTAAAAATAAAAGACAAAAAAAGTGAATTAAATACAGTCATGTAGTCTTTTCTTCATTTAAAAAAAAAAAAAAAATCTTAAAGGAACAAGCTTAGTAAGACTAATTCCGTTATTTTTCTTCTGCTTTTAATTGAAATACAAATAGAAGGGATAAAATAGGTCAAACTTAAATTCAGGAGGCAAAGTGAGTTTCTAAAGTTTTGGAGGCAGAGTAAGAATGACCTTCAAGTTCAAGAGTATAGATTAATAATATCTTTTTTTTAATATTGATAATAGAGATTATCACCCAAGATGTATGTCTTTTCTCTGGAAGAATTATTGTGCAAACATCTGTTTATACAAGTAAGCAACCTGTCCACTCAGCAGCGTAGAAGCAATGAAGACAGGGACAATTCTTTTAGATCATACTATTTTATATTATCTTCAGAAAGAACTAAGATGAATAGTAAAACGTCAAAGCACGAAAAAAGGGGCAAAAAATTTTTTTTTAAAAGGAAGATATTTTCTATCATTAAGGATGGAAATCCACAGTAAGATGCAAAACAAAACCATCCTCCAGAAACCAAGAAAAATACTCTTCCCAGATACCTTCGAACTTCTAAAATCGTCACCAGAGTACAGTACATTCCTGTTGGTTGACTGGAAAACTCGAGTTCATGCCCAAATTGGATCAGACATTTTCGTTGGCATCTCCTCGTGACTCTTCTGAACTCCGTAGAGCACCCAATCTCTCAGTTGCCAGTCTTTCCTCAAGTGCACGAGCTCCTCTTTCCCTGGCAAGTGAAGTTCGATCACAATGCTTATACCCACTTTTCACTTGCAAATAATTAATTTTGACTATTATGGTTGCAGTTCTTTAACCCTACAGTGCTATAGTCGGCAAAGCTTTTGATCCGAAATATATGGCTGCTAAGAAGCAAGGGAATTTACCTTCTCCTAGATGCTTCAATAGGATCGGAACCAGGCAATGGAGCACCTCCCATGGTATAACCCTGGGCATTGTTAGATGCTTCGGATCTTCCGCAGAGCAACCGATGGAATATAGTTGCAATGGGGTCGATGACAGGTCTGTATGACAACCAACAAGCAACAATGAGATTAAGATGATGAAGATGGCTACTCATCAAATTTATACTCTAAATAGCATAAAAAATAGTAGACCAAGAAATAATTAATTTACCGTAAAAATTCAGGGAAGAAAGTTGAGAATGCAAAATCATCACTTGGATCACCCTTGAGTTTTGTTTCTGGTTTCCTCTGCCAGTATCTGAGGTAAATCCAGCTTATGTATGTGCCAAAGATCAGGGTTGGAAGAATTGTCGTCGTTTCTGATGTAAAGATGCATACGGCGATTGAAAACAACAAGAAGAGAGATGGAAACCACTGGAGATGATTGGAAGCATTGAAAAAGTGTATTAGAAGACAAATCCTCAACTTGCCAAAACTTTCGATAAAGAATATACAAGTATAAAGCTCATACTTTCGCTTTTATTTTTAGTCCTGGAAACTCTTGGTCGGGTATGATCTGTTTGATGCCAACCAATAATCCTGAAAGGACTCCATGGAAGCCAGAAAGAGGAAAATACCTAACACAGAGAAATTTAAAGGGTTGAGACAGGAGGAACTATCAAACGAGGGAGAAGATATTAAATCATTAGTATAAATGGCTGAATACATCATCACCGGGAAGCACTAGGAGATGGTACAAATAAGTTGTCGGAGATTCAGGACAAAGGTTGTGCAAATTTCAAGCGGTTTTCCTTTTTTTATTTCTGAGTAATTAGAGTAATAAAGAATATAACAGTGCAGGAAGAATAAAAGTTGAAACAAAGGAAGAACGGAAGAACGAAAAGAAAGGTAAGAACTAGGCCAAAAGCCCTGATGATATCATAACACTTACAAGTAATTTTCCCGCGTTGTAATATAGTATAACGCAATTGCAGTAATGAAAACGCATACAGAAGTCAGAAAGTTGATGACAAAGATGAACTTGAAGAATTCTCTAGAACCCCATACAGGTTCAAGCAGCTTCCCGATAAAAAGCAGACCTAGGGCGCTCAAAGCCATCTATTCAACAGGTGCAAAAGTTAGAACTGCTTCAAAAGGCAGAGTAGAAAGTAATAGGAGATGGTCGTATCAAGCGGTGTATAAAATTTAGGATAATATAAAGGTTGAGAAACTAATTTCAATAGAACAGAAGTTCATACCCCATGTACTGATTGTTCAATATAACCCGCTGTTATGAGGTTCCAGGCAAAAGGAATTGTCCTGAAAAATTAAATTTCAAACTAAAATAAAGACTGATGATCATTTATGAAGCAAAAAGTTCAGATTCTATAAAGTTGGTCAAATGAATCTTTGCAGAACCGTAAGGAATCAGGGTATATGACAATGGCAAGAAGAAAAGTAAATGTTCGGTAGGCCAACAGAAGTTCCAGCTTTGATTGCTTTGCGGTATTGCGTGAAGGTGTCGGCACACACAACACAGTATAAGGGCGGTGGGTTAGAATATCAATCAGTCACTGTTTGCAAGTGAGAAGAAAAATGACGGCCTTAACCAATCCTTTCATGAACAGATCGACAATTAATCTTCACTTGTACTCGTTGGTGACCTAATGATTTTCAGCAATCACCGTTTCCCCGAGCAAAGTCTGGTATCCTACCTCACAGTTCAATTACAGGAACAAACAGAGCGGGAAAACTCAAATTACTAAAAATTAGCACTCATCACCATTAAGCGACCCGTGTTAACTCCCGGATTTCTCCCATAAGTGAATACTTCGGCTTCTAATCACAACCATCGTTCAGCAGACAAATCAAACTTAACGAAAGACGGAAATTACACAAATATTTTTCCATAAATCTCCAGCAATTCCCCATCAATCTAAGGAGTTGAGTCTCCAAGCACGGTGATTAAGTCAAAATCCACCCTCAGAACTCAAAATCACACTCAACAAGCGAAATTTTCTCGACAGATTTCTAGATTCAATGCCAAAATTCGTGAACTAAAAATCTCAACTTAGAAATATTAAATTCGAAGTGCGGAGATTTTCATTTCTAGGGAAACAAAAAGTTACCTGGCGGGAATCAGAGCGAGGTAATTTAGGGCGGGAGGCAAAACCTGGACGACAATGTGACCGCCGACGAGCACCACCGCCAGGCCTTTGCACAGCCGAGTGAACCCGGAGAAAGCGCCGCCCGAGCCCTGCCGGCCAAAAACAACAACAAGAAAAGAAAGAAAAGTCGCCATTAAAAACGAGGAGCGCGTCTGACTCGCGAGCAATCATGGAGATCCGACTCAGTGAGTGGCCAGAATGGCCTGGATCGGAGGGCTTACCGTTGAGGAGAGTGCTGGAGTGCTCATGGCGAGACGAGATGAGATTCAATGGCCGCGATCCAAATCTTCTCAGAGACTTTGAGGGGGTTTTTGTCTAATTTTGTTTTGTTTTTTGTTTTTGGTTTTTTTCGATTTAATTAAGGAAAAGTGATTTCGGAGTCTTTTACACGCTTTGAGAACAACGTGTGCTCATAGTCGTAACCGTGTGATTGTTCAAGGTTCCAATGTTTGGATCTTATCAATGATGCTTCAAGTCGAAGGTTTATTTTATTTTATTTAACTTTTTTGTGTACGCGGTAGGTTATTTTTTTTTCCCCTTTTACTTGGAGATAAAAAGATTCAAATTTAATAACTTAGGATAAAATCTTGTGTATAATTACCATTAAGTTAAGTGGGTGTTTGTCAAGAATTTTTTGAGAGTATGATTTTAACTCATATAAAATAATCATGTATTAGTGTTAGGTTATCTTCGTTCTGATCATATAAACTCGTATAAAATAGTGTTTCATTTCGAACCTCAGTATTAAAATTTTGATAAATTTACCATTGATTATTGTTAGTCTAAATTTCAAGAAATTAACAATAAATAAAACCATTTCTTTACTTTAAAGATCAGCTAGTGGGTAATTTGTAAAATGGTAATAATGTCCATGGGCTAGATTTGCTAAACAATAAGCTTTTTTAGTTGTAAAAGATCTCGAGAAATTATTTTCTATTACACTTCAAAATCTGCATTAATGACCAAATGGGTTTTCCTTGAATAAAAAAAATCAGTCAGTAGTTTCAGACATGATCTAGCGATAATTACATAATTGATTCTAGAATAATGTTTAGAGCTTGATTCTGCTCACCCCTGATAAAAAGAAATAAATCAGCATATTATTATGATTGTAGGTAAGAAATTTGAATTCTACATCACATAATGACATCAGTCATTAGATAATTTCATATCTAATTTCATATCTAATGACTGATGTCATTATGTGACGTAGAATTCAAATTTCCTACTCTTAAATTAAAAAAAAAATTCTATACATAATTTGTGGCAGAGAAATTTAGAGGTGTAAAAGCCTTTTTTTTTTTTTTTTTGTTTTTTTTGGGAAATACAACGAAGTCCTATTGTGAACATTAGAATCCATAACAATTTTGCATTAATCTTGAAAGTGGGTCCAGGTGACCTGCTAAAGAAATTGTGCCACGCAATGGCAAGTCTGCCAAATGTGTCCTACACCACGAACACTGACAAATTACATTGGATTTGAAGTCCACATTCTACACGTCCGTCTCTTCTTTCTTTCACCTATTCATTTTCAATATGGGTAGCCTTGTCAATTGCCCAGACATAGGACACTAAAAAAAAAAAAAAAAAAAAAAAAAAAAAAAACCATGAAAAAATACATAATCAATAGGACCCTGTTTTCCAACCCTCGCATATGTATCTTATTTATTTTATAATGATTTTGATTGAATTGAATAGTCAGAAATATACACTGCCATGAAGTGATTTTAATAAGATCCGAATCTAACGATCAGAAACCTGCATCGTCAGTATGAGACATAGAAAGACCCATAAAAACGAAAACCAAAAAAAAAAAAAACATTAAATGGCTAGTTTTGTTGACATTTCAACTATCTTATCATCAGCAGCAGAACTAACACCAAGGTCTTAGCCACGAACATGACCACAAGGTCAAGATGATAAACAATGACATCCTCGAAAGGCTTGAGACTGGAGAACAAGATTACTGTTCGTATCTACAATACAAGCTATACATTTTAGGTGTTGGTTATATACATGCAACAATTTTTATATCCCGTACACCTTTGTTAATCACCTTTTATCGAAAAACACTCTGCAAATGCTAATGCTGAATTGCTAATATGCCCTAATTGTTGCAAGAACAGAAAATTTTTCATCGAAGAAATAGCCTCGGCCTTCAGTCTGAGGAGTCATCCTATGCATGTTGTTTAATAAATCTTGGTGTGCTTGATCCTCTTCAAAGGAGGTGCTACTAGGAGAGTTCCGACACAAATTCATGTTCATGTGCTGATTGCATATTGCTTGGGAGAAAACGATACCGGGCCAAAGTAGGCTTCGGATAAGGATACCAAAACGCGATGACAAGCTAGAGCTGAAGCAGTGATGAACATGACAAAGGAAACCCAGTAGAACCTCAGCATCAATGCTGGTTTTCTTCTGGCGGACTTCAATATATGCGAGAAGATCACCTTGAGCCGCCGATCTCTCAAAATGGAATCATAATCATATATGGGTGTCAATGATCTGGAAGATGAACTTAGCTCTCTATTGCCAGTCCCAATTGCTAACACCAACTGTGAACCATAACAATTCGTTGTAATGTCTTGTCCACGTGCTTTGAAAATCCACAAGTACAAGATGTCTGCAATAACCCTGCAAAATTGCTGACGGAAGACTTTTGCCTCCTTGGAGACGAATGCTTGGATTAAGGACGCTCCATCCTGTTTATTGAATGAAAAATGAGCCTCAGTTTAATAAGACAAATTAGTTATAGATGATGGGCACAAATCATCAAGTTTCATGCTTATCAATCCTTCATCTGCTCTGGCCACGTTAAACACATAAATGGTACTGATTCGGATCAACGGCACTTACCACAGTCATCAAGAGTCGTCTCAGCACAACACCATCATTAGACCGTAGAAGCCTCAAGACCAAATTCGCCAAATCAAATACATTATTTGAACTACAAGGTAAGTTTTCAATGGAAGCCTCATTCTTTGATGCAATCATCCGGTGCAAGCCTTTCCTGCAAAGAAGTAACATAAAGAATAACATAAATTATAAATGCAGAAAAACATATGTACGGAGTGACATGGAATGGTTGAAGACTCAAAGATATCTTTCGAATAGTTCATTCTTTGAACATTCATGAATCTCAAATTTACTCTGTAGAGGAACAAAGCGGAGCAGCTCAGAATTAATTGGAAGTCTAGAACAGGAAGAAGATCAAGTATTTTGATAGGGAGATTCTAATCGGCTTTTAGTGATCTAGATGTTAAATTTACTAACTTCTTTTAACTTTTCAATTTTTAATTTTTTTTTTCACAAGTCACTCGTGAAGCCAAAAAGTTAATACAACTTCAGGAAACATGATCAGAATTTATCGCCTTCCAGTTTTCTTGAGGATAATAGAATTGCTAAAGCATAAAGACGTCGGAAATAGATATTTTTTGCACAGGTGATTAGATCACGTTGCAATATTTGCATCGTCCACTGTCCAGCATACCTAGTTGCACCTGCCCTCAAAAATAGTGCAAGCCTCTGCCACTGGAACTCCTTCTTTTTGTTCAAAACTACCTGAACATAGTGAAAGCAATTCATGAATCTAGAAAAAAGTCTTGGAAGAATTAGCCTTAGAAAAAACAAAAAAAGGGAAGCATGCACCAGGAAGAAGTGTGGAATTGGTTCAAAATAACAGTGGTAAAAAAAAAAATCCATCTTTTAACTCCAAGCCAAAAGAAATTGTTATTGTCCAGCTACGGATCTTTCACTTCTAAAAATGTATGCAACAAAATAATTCTACTCTTACTGTGACACATCGGAAATACAAAGTCGACAAACAGTGAAAAACTTTTTAGTCACTAAAAATATAAGATCGATAAGTATTTGATACCGAGTATAGGATTTTATTTGTTGCAGGTGAATTTTCTGTTAAAAGTTTCTGAAAGACGTAAGGGTATGCAGCTTCAAATGTCTTGAAGTTGTTATCTGCCGCTAGTGCAAGACCTATCAGAAAATCATAGAAAAGAAATATAAATTGTTAAAGACAGCAATCAGGAGGCAATTTTGGTAAAACCATATTTTAAACTTCAATATAATATTATCCTGAACCAAAACTTTGTTCCAGATAACATATTTTTAATCATGTTCTTTCTTACTTTAGATTTATATAATATATACATATATATATGTATATATATAACCTGAACCAAAAATTTGTTCTAGATAACCTAATGCGAATTGCACATCTTCTCGCCATCTCCTCGGGTTTGGAACTTCATCCAGTTTCAGTAATTTTGATTCCTCTAATAGAATGGTTTTTCTTTTTATACATGAAGAGTATACTTGTATAGTGAAACAGACTGTCAATATAGGGAACATTGTATAGAATACGGGCTTCAAAAATTCTTTTAAAGCCACTATTTCTTGTTTATGTGTAATAAAAAAAACCTCGCTACAACTTCATCTACACTACAAGAAAATATGAAAGAAAAGGGACATGCCAAGAGGGAATTTAGAGAGGCAAAACACACACACACGAAGGTTTCTGATGTCTTGCATAAATTATGCACCAACGTAAGCAGACACAATTATTACCTTCAAAAGATGCAAGAGACCGTAGGAGGAGTGTGAAATACGGTGGCATACGAAACTGATACTTGAGTGCTATGGAAAAGATTTTACCCAGAACCTGCAGAAAAAAGTATTATCTAGAATCAGCCAGTAATAAGTATAAAGCAGCAAGAGAAAGACTCTGTGACACAGGTGTACATTGAGATATATGGTCTACGACTTTCGAGCACCAAAAAGATTCTACTAACAATTATGCAACTTAACTTAATGAACAGAAACCCAGAACATCTTATATGAGAAATCCTCATCTGACAAGACAAAAATAAAAACTATAAAAGTATTCTGAAGACAAGAATTTCACCCTGCTGAACTTCAAATCAGGAATTCCGTCTCTGATTTCTATTTCTCCCAGTGCATATTCCATATCCTGAACCATAATTATAATTCCACCATTAGTTTTTGTTTGACTAAGTATCTGCTAGAGAATGAAGTCAAGGTCATTTATTAATCGGTAGAACTGAAACCAGAGTAGCAGATATTGTACCAGTATAACACGTCGGATGTTAGTCCCTGGCCTTATAACGTCCATATCGGTAAGAGAATAAACAAGGGATGCCCAGTCCCCATTTACTATGTGCACTATAGATGCGAGCATGGCAAACTGATGCTTCTTTTCCATCCGACAAAGCAAACCAAAGTCGAGAAAACTGACGCAAAAATCATGAGATGACGAAACTTAGATGCAAACCTTAGATATCCCTTTAAGCAACACACACACACGCACATTGCATTTTCCAATATCACTTGTCAAGAATAGGCAAAAGCAACAGAAGTACCCTATTTGTCCTGAGGATGTGTAACGCAGATTTCCCGGATGTGGATCAGCATGAAGTAAACCTGTTTCCAGAAGTTGGACTAGTGTTGCCTCCACTCCTTTGCTAACCTAGAAAAGTTCAGTAATCTATTAGTGACAACATGTGATGATAGAATCCTTCTATCACATGGTATAGCCCAAGACATGAGTAAAACTTAGAGAATATCTATCCTCCTGATGTTGAATGGTCCCCATTCACCTTTTTCTTTTTTTCTTGTTACCAATATATTCATAAACATGCTTCGCCCCAAAATTAACCACATTATGAAAGCATTTTTGCATGTTCCTTGCATGTAGGCCCCTACAAGCATTTCCAAATTAGTAGAATTGAAGCAAATCACACACCAGATCAAGAAGTCGCCTTTTTGCATCAAACCTCTGCCTCTCTGAATATGCAGAGCCATTATCAACAGAGCTTTCGGTGGAAACAGAGACTAGATCAGTGGGGCTCTCACCAACCATCCACTCCATAGTCAGAACTCTCTTTCGACTTAAATGTGGAAGCACCTTTGGCACACGCATGAATGAAAAGGAAGAATGCACTTCCTATAATGAGAGGAAATAAACAAATAAGAAATAGAAGAAGTATGTTATACAGAAAATTGACTTCGCAGAAAGTAAATCTTGTAATGACATGTCTCTTTACACAACAGGAAATTCCATTGGAAATTATTAATTTTTTCCCAACAAAGAGAAATAGAATTATATATAATAAATACTCCAATCAATACCAGAAACTCAGAAGCATTTGCAGCCTCTAAATTATAATCCAATTCCCCAACTAAGCCTTTCCCAAGCTCATCAGCATATAGACGCAAGTCATTTTTCCTCTTCGCTATCTTTTGCAGTATTCCGAGCTGAAACAGATGAACATATAATAAGAACTAGGCCTCAGGAAGTGTCTGTACAGACAAAGAGCTAATAGAAGTCAATACAAACCCCAAGGCGAAGTATATGTATATCCCGCACAACCACATGACGCATGTTGGGACGCTGCACTTTAACGGCAACAGTAGAGCCGTCTCGTGTACTCGCAAAGTACACCTACATGTACAATTCACAAAACAAACATATTATAGGTACATATCAGAGTACAATTTTCGCATGAGTATTTATTCAAACCACCAATAGCATCTAGATAAAGACCCACTTGACCAAAAGATGCAGCTGCTACAGGTTCCTCAGAAATGTAGCTAAAGAATGACTCCACCGGAGAACCTAATTCTTCCTCAATAATTTTCATAGCTTCGGTCCTAGGAAAAGGAGGTATTTGATCATGCAGTTCGGAGAGTGCCTACATATTGCGATCAAAAAACAAAAATTAGGCAGGAAAAGGAAAAAATGAGAGAGAGAGAGAGAGTAGAGGAGTTAATCTAGAAGTTCAACTATAACTAGAAAGCAACTTTTTCATGACATTGGTAGATGTACGAAAACCTTTTGCATTTCAAAAATATCACTAACATAGTGGATTCCTTTTCATCAAAGAAAATTTTAAGTAAATAAACAAACTTACATGACTTGTAGGCAGAGGGGGGGAAAAACAAAAGAAATCTAAACTATTATTGCATAACCGGATTACAGAATGTCTTGAAAATTCGTAACTTTTATCACACTGAAAACATAGATCAACATCAGCAGAAAATATAACAAATCAACGTAGTCAAAATTAATGCTTAGGTTTATACAAGTGATAGTTGTTCAGATAGACTAGTTACAGGAAAGGAGAAAAGAGAAGAACAAGTAGATGCATGGTACAATGATTGTCTAGCATTGAAACTGTGCATCCACATGCAATCAAAGACTACAATAATGGAGCACAAACATGGAAAATTCTCCATAATCTGACCTTAGAAATTTCACTGCCAATAATGTCTGGCCTTGTGGAAAGAGACTGACCAACTGCATCAGCAAGCAAAGGGATGTAACTAGCATATTGGTAATCTTGTGACTGCAGGAGAAAAATAAAAGTCCCCATATATAATTTGAAAGAGCAACGAGAGAAGCAAGAACTACCAAAAATAAAGTGAGAGGATTTCTATCAAACTTGAATGCCAACCTTTAATAAAGGTGGGGCCTAGGTTAAGCATTGTTTCTTTCAACACCACCCCCAAATTGTACTCAGATAAGCCCTTATTAGCCTCTTTATCCGCTCTTCTCAAGAACTTTCTTAATCCAGAGCCAGAGGTTCGAATTTGGATCGTGGCAATTGCAAATGAGGAAAAAACCTTACAGCCGACAATACCACAAGTCAATTAAGAAAGCAATTTCCCAACTCAATAATACATAGAAATTCAACATTCCTACATGAAAAAACACTAGTAAAATTAAAGAGAAGATACCGTTCCAAAAGTTTAGCTACCTCTACAAGTCGAAATGCCACTACATGTGGCCTGCAATTGAAGTATTCTGCAACTCTTTGGGCGTCATAAACTTCAGGAAGTGGCTTAGACCAAGTCTTGGACAGATAGTAAAAATAAGCACCATATGCCTCCAAGGCTTTCAAATCCGACATCAACAAATCTACGCCGGAGAGTCCTGTCAGAGCCAGAAGACGAAAAACTTCAACATTAAAACCGGAAAATGCCAATCATGCAACGAAAAACACCCTCCACATCACCGAGCCTGATTATTATCAAGTTTCCATTTTCCCACTATATATGTAAATAATTCTAGCTACTTATAAATATTATATATATATATATATCATTATAGCCACGTTTTCCTGCAAAACAGATTATTTTTTCAGCAAATTCAACTCTTTCAAATTACCATATAGTATAATTAAAAATAAATAAAAAATTTTCACTTCAAACAGGCATAACCGGGAATTTCTCGACCATAAAAACACTCAAATTTCCCAAGTTCCCAAGCAAAACTAACAATTTAAAGAATTTCCTCATTGCCGGACAAAATTATAAAATAAATAAAAAATAATCATCATCAAAACAAAAAAATTGAAGCTGTACCTGGATAAGAAGGTTGAGGCCAAGAAGGAGGCGGTTGAGGAGAGGCGTTAGGATCCTCGAGGTTGCGAAGCCAGACGAATTCGTCAATGGCTTTGGAGACTTGTGGAATCTTCAAGGCCTTGTTCGCCCACCGTAGGCCTTTCCCAATCCCGTCCTTGAGAAACTCCACGTCCTTCCGTACCACCCAAGCTAAGTGGCCGAAATCCCCCACCGCCCTCCCCTTCCCTTGCTTCCGCTCCCTCTGCGACGTCGCTCTCGACCTCAGCACCGTCGCCGTCGCCGGCGACGACGACACCGCAGCCGCCACCATGAACCTCGTAGACTACGACGTCGTTTTTGAGCTTCAGTTGGACCAGTTTCTTTTCGTTCTTTTTTTCTTTTTTTTTAATTTTATCCTTTTAATCGTTACTGAGTGAAGATTTTGTGAAACGAACAATGAGTGGCGAAAAGCAGAGAACTGAGCTGCTGAGTTGGATGACGATCGGATGTGATCGGGTTCATGTGAGCTCGGAATTCTCTGTGTGGCTCTGAGTGGTCGGAAATCTGAAAGATTTCGTTTTTAGCCCGTAATGTTTCGACACATGGTCATTTTTTGGTTATGAGATGGAATATATTTATCTCTTGAACCTTTATCTTCGTCGTTTTTATTCTTGGGTCACTAAGATAGTTATTAAAAATATAATTTAACAGTAATTCTATATCTACTTTATTATAGTGTGATGAAATGGAATATATTCTTCGATAAGATTTTGTTTTTAGCCAATAGTGTGTTGACACGTGGTCATTTTTGGTTCTAAAATGGAATATATTTGCCTCTTTAACCGCTATCTTCATCCTTTTTTTTTTTTTTTTTGATTTTGAATTATAATTCTTTGATCACTAAGGCTTAGTTTGAAACCAAAGTTTAAGAGGGTGTTTGGTGAATAAGTTGAGCTTGAAAATTTTAAGTTTAAATAGTAATTTTTCAGAAAATACAAAAAACTTTTTCAGAAAAAGATAAAATTTTAAGTTTAAACTATGCTTCCAAACATAACCTAAATTTAAAGTTTAAACTCAAATTTTTATCTTTTTTTGAAAAATTTTTTACCTTTTTTAAAAAGTCAACAAAAATTACTATTCTAACTTAAAAATTTCAACTCAAACTTACTCACCAAATGAACCCTAAGATAATAATTACAAATATAATTTAACGATAATTCTGTATCTATTTTATTATAATGTGATGAATTTGAAACCCACGTCCTTAAATTTAAATTGACTATTATTACAATTTACAAGTGATAAGGTTGACCATATTTAACTTATTAAAAACGTGTATCATGAAAAATTTGTTTTGACCATATTTGACTTATTACAAACGTGTATCATGAAATATTTGTTTTTAACTTCATTAAAGTCTACTTTTTTGTTTATGCTAACCTTATTTTCTTTTGGATATAAAAAATGTCTCACGACTAGTCCTCAGTTTGATCTATAAAAATGTCTTACAACTAGCCGTATTATATTGTTTATCTTTTTTTTTTTTTTTTTTTTTTCCGTTTGTCGAGAATCCACCTAACAAGTGAATGAAAAAGTGATCATGTGACATTTGAGTGTGAATATTTTAAAGTATGCTTCACCTACTCTCATCTTTTTTTTTTTTTTCCAGCAAAAATATTAATAATAATAATAATAATAATAATTTTTTTTTTTTTGCTCCTCCTCCGTCCAACTCACAACATTTGGTAATTACAACAATTTGGACTTTTAACTACTAAAAACTCAAGAGAAAGGGCAACAAGGGAAAAAGTTTGGCAATTATATTTATTTAGGTCTCGTTTGACGTTTGAGTTACTCAAAATTTTCATCTCAATTTTTGTCTTTTTTTAAAAAGTTAATAAAAATTTTTAACTCAAACTTAAAATTTTCAACTCAAACTCATTCACCAAATGGACCCTTATTATTATTATTTTTTTGGTTTGCATAAGATGAATGATAAAGTAGAGAGAGAGAAACAAAATGGTGAAATTTAACAATTATGTTTAATGTGTTTTTAGGTTTTTGTAAATGGAAGGTGAAGGAGTTTTGTTATAGTTTTTTTTTTTTTTTTTTCCAGACTTTAATAAGATGATTTTGTAGATCAATAACTAACCGTGAACCGTTTTGAATGTTAGGGATAAAATGAAATTCATCCCTAAATTAAGCGACAAAAATAGAAAAAAAAAAAATCACTCCTTAATTTCAGGACAAAAATGAACTTTACATGTTTTATTTTCTTAAAATTATTACTTATGCAATGTATGGTCATTTGCTCACCATGTTTATCTTTGGAGACAAGATCATGTTTTTTTTTTTTCTAAGTTTGTCTTACGTTTTTTGAACTACAATTATGATATTGTTAGAAAATTTTCAAGTAAGGTTTAAAAAGATGAAATCGCAAACCAAGGTATTTTGCGCTAGCTCAATTGAGGCCTAAGCCTCGAAATATGTGTATGTATATATATATATATATATATATGCCATGAATAATCAACAAACAAATTTAGTTTATCACAAAAACACATAATAAGAAAAGAAAATGTGAGAATATTAAATAGTTATTTAGGATTGTTTACAAAAGAATACCTATTAAATCTATGTTTAACCTTTTTGTTTGAGCATATTATGTTTCTTTTAAATTTCTAACAGAGCGGATTAAGTAAGAATAATTTAAATATTAATGAAAATATTAATTGATAAAATTAAATGATGACTAAGTAAGAATTTATATAAAATTAAAGCACTTATAGGGTATTAATGAATGCAACTTGTTATGTCTATCCAGTTTCTTAATTTACCGAGTACTACAAAAAGGCGCAAATCATTACTACTTTTGGGGGGAGTTTGGTGAACCAATTCAAACAACTCAACTCAAACTTTTTTTGTCTTTTTCCAAAAAAATTTTTTGTCTTTTCTAAAAATTCAAAAAAATTTACTATTAAAACTTAAAAATTTCAACTCAAACTACTCCACCAAACACCCCCTTGGTAGATTTGGATGTTTTTCTCTTCTTCCAACTTGGCAAAGATATTAAGGTTGGGCTTTGAGAATTATTGAGCTTCATATATTTTTCACAAGAAAACAAAAAAGAGAAGAGTGATACCAACGGTTACAAGCAACATCCGGCCTGATATTTTTTTTTAATCCCTAAAGCATCTCTATCCCCAACAATTGTCTGCTCCATTGTTACAAAATTAAAAGATAAAAGCTATTTACATGTGTACATATATAAAATCGTTATACGACAAGGCCCTTTGTTGTTCATTATGATCTATGAATGCAAATTTAGATATTTATATTGCGTAATACAGAATTAATCCGTATATATATATCATATTGTTAAAAGTTTTTATCCAATAATTAAAATAATAGTTCGTATTAGTAATCCGAAGTCGAAGGTCTTATCAAACAAACTCCGAAAAAAGGGTTAAAAGGTTAAAAGATTTATTTTTTATTTTATTTTTCTTTAAAATACAACACTCAATCTACCGTCTCCAGTCTCCACCATACAAAAAAAAATATATATCGACCCACATATCAACTGGATATGACACGTAAGCAGTCCTATGGATTGAAGCAATCCACGTGGCCCAATGACAAGAAACAAGCAAGCAACGTTAGCCAATAACAATCCACATTCAGATTCACCCAATATCTCCCCCAACACCGCCTTTGCATATACTTGTGGATCTCCTTAACCTTCCCTTGCCAACTTTCTTTTATTTCTTCCATATCCAAATCCCTCACAATCCCCAAATCTCCTTCCCCATCTCCACATAAAAATTAATAATACTAATAATAACAATAATGGCCGCCAACACCTTAATGAGCTGCGGCATTACCACCGCCTTCCCGTCCGTCCTCTCCTCGTCCAAGTCCAAATTCGCCACCTCCGGTCAGCTCCCCGGTGTTTGCGTCAATGCCTCCTCTCGGTTCTCCATGTCCGCTGAGTGGATGCCCGGCCAACCCCGACCTCCTTACCTCGACGGATCAGCTCCCGGGTAAGAAACTCATCTGACAAATATTAATATGATAGTATGTAATTGGATCATGTAACAAAGAAAAATCACATTTGTTACGTAACACTAACAAAATGTTTTTTATGTTGGTTTTCCCAGTGACTTTGGATTTGACCCACTAAGGCTAGGAGAAGTGCCGGAGAACTTAGAGAGGTTCAAGGAGTCTGAGCTGATCCACTGCAGATGGGCCATGCTTGCTGTTGTAAGTCTTCTACCCAATACTCTTCACTTGCTTCATGCTATATTTACTTCGGATTTTGTTTTTTGAAAAAATCGTAACGAAAATAGTTAAAGTAAATAGCAAGATCTTAAAATATTTAAAATAAATAGTAAATTTATCGGATAAATAAAAAATTTATCAGATAAAAGACATATTTACAATACTAAAAAAATCATTTATCTGACAAAACCGTTAATTACTCTAAATATTTCATAAACATGCTATTTATTTTAATTATTTTCTGAAAACTACTATTTACTTCCTTCTCTGTCTTGAAAATTTCGATTTAATTGAGTTATAATTTATTTTAACCTATATTTTTTTTGAATGGAAAAATTTTAACAGCCAGGAATTTTGGTGCCGGAGGCGTTGGGATTGGGAAACTGGGTGAAGGCCCAAGAATGGGCAGCCATCCCAGGAGGACAAGCGACGTACTTGGGGAACCCAGTGCCATGGGGAAATTTGCCGACCATTTTGGTCATTGAATTCCTGGCCATTGCCTTTGTGGAGCACCAAAGGAGCATTGAAAAGGACACTGAGAAGAAGAAGTACCCGGGTGGGGCTTTTGACCCATTGGGTTACTCCAAGGACCCTGAGAAGTTCAAGGAGTACAAAGTCAAGGAGATCAAAAATGGTAATTACTACCCATTTAACCCCGTAATCACAGATTTTTTTTTTTTTTTAAGCTTTCTGCGATAAGATATTTTTATTACTATCGTGTGTTTTATGTAAAACTGACGGAAGTTGACGTGCGTGTAGGTCGGTTGGCGTTGTTGGCTTTCGTTGGGTTCTGTGTGCAGCAGTCGGCTTACCCCGGCACTGGACCGTTGGAGAACTTGGCAACTCACTTGGCTGACCCGTGGCACAACAACATTGGGGACATCATTATCCCTAGATCTATTTCGCCTTGAGGACTAGTTGAGTGCTTGGTGAAACAAAAACAAAAAAAAGTTGTTGATTTTGTTACACCCACCTGTAAAATTCCATGTACCAATATGTAGTATTGGATCAAAAGTTTCATTCCTTTGGTATGTGTGGACTGGATGAAATTCACAAAGGATCTGTCTATGGTGACCTTCATTTTAGTATATATATATATATATATATATATTGAGTAAAATTTTCAATATAAGCTAGCTTTGTAGATTTATGAAACTAATGGCCTGTTTGTTTACATCAGTATTAGAATTTTCATTCAAACTAGCTAGATATTTGCATTTAAATGTAGAAATTGAAACGTGTATTCAAATCAAATGAGTGTGCATTGGATAGTTCTTATAATATATAATATCTAAACAAAGTAAAAGTAGAAAAATGAATAAATATTTTAATAGCTGATCCAAACGGCTAAAACTTCCTTATCTCGACCCAAAACGAGTATAAGTAGAAAAAGAGAAAATGACAATCAATTTTTTGATGAATCAATTATTCAGAAGGCTGAAAATATTATAAGGGATTTTTATTGATGAAACAATTATTTAGAAGGCTCAAAAAGTTGAATTGAATAGACAAGCAAGCACACGAATATAATGCTGCTTACTGCTAGTTGATTTTCTCTTACGGCCAATGTAGAGAATATTCACCAATCATGCTTTTGTTATAATTTTTAGGGGTGGCAATTCGTGTCACGTATCGGATTCGTGTTGTGTTAGAGCCGTATCGAATTTTTTCTTCCCCAACCCGAACACGACTCGTGACACGAAAACGACTCGAAACCGCAACACGAACACGACACGAACCCGTAACAGGTTGACACGACACGAACCGAAATTGACCCACGACACGAAATTGACACAAAATTCAGGTTGGACCCGAAATTGACACGAGTTTGACCCGAAATTGATACGAAATTTGGGTTGGACCCGAATTGACCTGAATTTGACACGAAAATTGACACGACATTTGACCCAAAATCGACACGGAAAAATTCGTGTCGTGTTCGGGTTCTACGGGTCCAACCCGAACACGACACGAAGTTTTCCGTGTCGATTTCAGATGACCCGAAATCGACACGACCATTATTTTTCCCAATCCGAACCCGCGAAATTCGTGTCGTTTTCGATTCGTGTCATCGTGTCGCGACCCATATTGCCACCCCTAATAATTTTCATAAGACAATATAATACACTATAGTTGTTTCTAAATAAAATCATAAAATAAATGTTTAGTGGAGAAGATGGTGATTGGTGAAGATGGTGTAGGTGATGGGAGCTCGGCTTCCTTGACGCTTCAATCCCCTTATCGAGGTAGCTCTGGAGGCGAGATCACAGGTGGGTTGGGTGATCGGCAATGGAGGAAGGAACACGCAATCGCTCATTAGTGTGAGGCGCAAGGGGAGTAGGCAAGGTGGGGGTCCTGGACCCCATGGAGCGAGGGTTACCCTTCTTTGCGACATTCGTGTTTGACATGATCACATAGGTTGAACTACATTACTGGGAAAAACCTAGCATGAAGATTTCTTTATGATAATCATGTTTTCAATGATGTGCATTTCTGGCCCACATTTTAGGCTAACAAAATAAACTTGTTGGTTTTATTCTAATTCGTTGCTCAAATTAACGTTACTCTTATGTTAAGAACTAGACGTTATAATTTTATATTATCGAGAGTTAATAATAATAAAACATAAGAAAATAAACAACCAACTACACAATACACAAGTTTTATCATGTTTCATTGTTAATGTAAGAGCTGTAGATGATGAACTATAATAATCAAAAAGTTTATACCGCTATCTATGTTAGGAGATCGAAATTAATCTGTTTGCTGGTAGAAGAGTAAAGTCTTTCTTTGAATAAGAGAATAAAATAATATCAAACTAAAATAAGGAGAATTTAAGAACTCCGAGTGGGAAGATTGAAATCCATTCAATCCCCACTTCTATTTTTGCCTGCTTCATGTTCTTGAATTAGTTCTGCACAATGTTATCAAGATTATTAATAAAAGAAAAAAAAAATTTCAGATTAATCTTCTTACAAGATGCCAACTATAAATAAATTGAAAAGAAAAGAACATGGAAAACAAGTAATTTTTTATAACAACGAATCTAAGTTATATGCGGTAAAATGTTAAGCAAAATGTAGAAGCAACAAATGGTTAGTAACAAATTAATATTTCTATTCTACCAAAAAGAAAAAACAAATTAACATTATATAATAAAAGTAAATAATTAATATTGATTTAAAGCATAAGGGAATCTTCTGACTTGCTAATGAGTTATTAACTCAAAAAGTGTGCCTATTGTCTCCATTGACTTAACAATAGTACGAATCCGTGTACTCCAGTAGCCTTACTTAAAATTAAATATAAAAAAATCATTTTACATAATGTACTTTTTTTCGTCACTTTCATATACATAATAAAAGAAACTCAAGTTAATATAAAATATAAAAAAAATTCCTGAGCCAGATCTGCCCACCTTCCCCCCTCCCTCTCTTGCATCAACATCGACCTAGTCCCTCACCCACCCCCTCAACCCCGGCGACAGACCCCCGCTCTCCTACTATACCGACCAGCCCAGTCCCGCCCCGATCCTTTATAATTAAGGATCAAAGTCTCTTTTTTATGGAAATTAAACTAATGGTTGAAAAACATCACTAAAATAAGAATACCTAATCAGAGATGCAGTTCGCAAGACATGAAATCTGTAAAAGATCAGGATTTTTTTTTTTCTCTATATTTTTTCCCTTCTCTAATTCTTCTCCGAAATACGATTTGGATTCGGATTGGATTTGGATTTGGATTTGGTTTTCAGGTTCTAGGGCAAACAGCATCTAATACGATGGCATTGTCAATTGGTCATGGCATATCATCACAAGTTGCTAGGACCACAAGCAGGACAAACCCATGTTCCTAATTATATTATTGGCATAAAAAAATTTCATAGATAATGACAATTATATCATCCGAATTCCTCATGCTTCTCCTTAGCAGGCAAACGCATGGTTTTATTATGCTCTGGATACAAGTGGACTTGATCAGATCTTCCCATTGAGATATACTTCAATAGACACACACAGACACATACATATTATATATACAGTGGGAGCCACATTCATACTAGTGGGCGCACTTATATTTTTGAAAACTGATTTTAAATCCTGAAATATTTGTAAATTTCAAATGTGTCCTCATTTATAAGAAAAAAATTACAACTGTGCCCATACTCAAATCTTGAGATTTTAATTTTTTACTTCTAAAAAAATATAGAATTTCGTAATCCATCCATTTCACGAAAAAAAATTTTATTTTGCTCAAATTCAATTGTTAAAATATATAATTACATCATTCTTAGGTTTATAATATCTTACTGAAATAATTTTCTGACTCTGCTCTACATTTATAATTTAACAAATATAATATGATATACATAGTAAAACCAACCATCTTAATGATTAATTTACTTGTTAAGACTGCAATTTGGTTTGGTAGACAGAAAGACAAGAAGCCAGACTCAAATGGGCCTTAGCAAAGTTGGCGTCGTCTGCCTAACAAACAGCCTGTTCTAATTATTCTGTATGCAATTACTCTTGGGGTCTAGACATATGTACAAATATATATATATATATATATATATATATTATGGTACCTTTTCACACCAATAAATTCTTCTATTATCATCTGGAAATCCCATTGAACAAAGCTTACTAAATTAATGGAAATGCAGATAGGCATAACAAAAATAGTTTCCATAATTTTGCAACTAAATTAACATGTTTAATATTCTTATATCAAAGCAAAATTGAAAGTTGCAATAAACAAAAAATAGTTGGACATTCTTTTCAAAAGCAATAAAGCTACTCATTTCGTTCACTGATTAGTATAAGTGTACAACCTTAAAAATGACTACCATTTGCAATAAGGGATGAATTTACGGATTGGTCTAAAATAAATTGTTCTCATGATCTCTTATATCATCAATAAAGAGTAAGGACCAGTTGTTAATCAATTTCTACCGCCTTAAAGTAAAATTAATTATCTATTGTTGTAGATATAACCTAATAGTAATTTCAGATATAATTATAAAAAAGCTCAAATCCATCTAAACATATATATATATATTAAAGCTAACTCAAAATCTCAAGTATTAGATACCTTTGGAATTTAAGATATTTATAAATAAATAAAAAAAAAAAACTTTGGAATTTTTAGATACCTTTTATACCCTTTAAATTTGATGAAAGTGTTTTTATTTGGTTACTTGGTAAGAAAGTTCCTTGGTTGATAGTGATAACCAAATCTAGTGGAGAAGAAATAGAAAACAATGAAGCTTTTACGTCTATTTAAGACAAAATTTAAGGGAAGACAAAAGTAACTAATCTAAGTCATATGGTTGGAGATCACAAGTAAAAGTCAAAGGAAGTTTGGAGAGAAAATATCAATATAATATTTGAAACAATATTCCAACACTATCATAATAAATAAACAAATAAACAAATGTTTGATTCCTTCATGATCTTGGATCTAGCTCTTTAACTCTCTTATAACTAAAAATAATAATTTTTTTAAACGCCGTATAGAAAATGTTAAAACTTGTAACTTCAATACTCAAAATTAATTAAACGACAATTTAATTAGAATTATGCTCATCTATACCTCCTAAGCTTTAGAACCATTCCATGTCATCCCTAAACTTTAAAAACTCTCACTTTATCCCTTGAATTTTGAAAATGTCTCATTTAACTCTTTTTATTATAATTTTGGTTAAAAACAGACGGAAAAAAAGTGGAATTACTATTACTAAACTTGGTGTTCAAGTCTGTTAGTATTTGTGTTAAAAGACAGAAAAAAATCACATGACTGTAATTTACTAATTTTTTTTTTCTTTTGTCTCTTTTTAATTGACATTATAAGTGAAAGGGTAAAATGAAGATTAATTCAAAATTCAATGAGTAAAGTGAGAGTTTTTAAAATTGAGAGAAAAATAAAAATAATAGAAAAATAAAAATGACCTCAAAATTCAAGGGTTTAGAGAAGAATAATTCCTTTTTTATTTTTTTTATTTTTTTTGCTTAAAAGAAGAATAATCCATTTAATTATTGCTTGGCGAATAAGACAGTTGGCATTTTTGAAATTTTAAATTACAGTTAACTTGGAATTAACTACTTTCTTTCAAGTCAGACACTTCTCTTTGACTCCATAACTGTCCGACATCCAAAACTTCCATCCAAGGAAAACTCTAAAAACATTTAAAAATAAAAATTGAAAAAAATAAAAATAAAAATGGCTAAGAACTCTCCATTCTCCAAACGCATCTCACAAATCTCAAATCCCATCACCAAAGTACTGATTTTTCATATGTAAATTCATACCAAACTCCTCAAACCAAAACCCAGAAGTTACGGGAATGCCAATCCAGAAACGTCCTCATTTCACTTCCATTTCCATTCTCTGTCTTCTTTCTCATCTTCCCTTCGCATTCGGGTACGGCATGGCGGGCCCGATCGCGGCGGCATTCGGCGAGAACGGGTTCTTCTGCGCCATCGACGCGAGCGGGAAGCAGCAGATCATATGCTGGGACAAGCAGAACAAGTCATCTTCAACGACTTATTTCAGTTCCCTCCCTCCCATGGTCTCTCTCTCCGGCGGAGACGGTTTCATGTGCGGCGTCACGTCCAACGCTTCGACGCCTTATTGCTGGAGCTTGGCCAATTCAGGTACGGATCTCGTCCCTGAAGCTTACAAGCACGTGTCTTACTCGCAAATGGCGTCAGGGAAGGACCATGTTTGTGCCATCAGAGGAGAATACTACTCGAAAACCGATTCAGGTAGCGTTGATTGTTGGCAGTTAAGTTCGATTTCGGACATTGCGTCGAAGTCCTTTTTTGGTGGTCCTTCCATTAATGGTGTTGTTTTTAGGAGTGTAATTTCTGGGGAGGGATATAGTTGTGGTGTTGTTGGAGATGGTGGTGGTAGTGTCATTTGTTGGGGACCGAAATCGGGAAATCTCGGGGTGTCCTCCGTTTCAGGTGTTTTTAAGTCCTTGGCTTCAGGAAGGCAATCTGCTTGTGGAATTGCCGCTGTGTCAGGGGAAGTAAAATGTTGGGGTGAGGCTAATGAGTTTGGCTCTCCTCCAAATCGGACGAGTTTCATGAGCCTATCGTAGGTTCGCAGCATTATTGTGGAATCCGCGAGGATGATCATAGTGTCAAATGCTGGGGAAGCATCGATTCCTCGTCAGTTCCACAGGGTTCGGGGTTTATGGCGATTGCTTCCTCGGATTTCACTACTTGCGGAGTTAGAGAGGTTGACTTGGTGCTTGATTGCTGGGGTGTTCACGGGCAGTCGACACCAGATTATAGCCCACCGTTGCAGTTGTGTAGCCCAGGCGTTTGTTCGCCGGGCTCGTGTGCTGGTGGGAAGTTTGCATTCAATGCCAGTGCCTTGAATGAGCCTGGTTTGACCAGTTTATGTGCTAGAAAGGATCTGAAGATTTGCTTGCCTTGTGGGACAAATTGCTCTCAAGGCTACTTTACTTCAAGCGTTTGTAGTGAAAATTCTGATAGAGTTTGTACTGCTTGTTCTCTTTGCCAGAACAGTTCTTGTTGGGGTATCTGTAAGATTTCCTCGCCGTCCTCGTTCGGGATTCGAGACCAGGAAAGGCAGGAGATCATAAAGAAATTGATAACCATCATTGGGTCCTTGGTCTCGGGCTCATTACTACTTTTCATCTGGTGGTTTCTCTTTTTCCGGATACTCGGAACTAAGAGTGAAGAAAAAGGCAGAATCATCTCCTGCAACTTTTGCGCAGGGAAGCAGGTGGTGGAAGCCGACCCAGAAATACATTCGCCGCCATCTCTCTCTGTGACTTCATGCATCGGAACGACACAAGTGTTCAGGCTTTCAGAGCTGAAAGACGCCACACACGGATTCAAGGAATACAATGAGCTAGGAAGGGGAAACTTTGGTTTTGTCTACAAAGCCGTTCTGTCTGATGGAAGTCAAGTAGCAGTCAAGAGGGCTAATGCAGCCACCATAATCCACACCAACATCAAGGAATTCGAGGCGGAACTTGAAATTCTATGCAACATGAGGCACGCCAACATTGTCAACTTGTTAGGCTATTGTGCCGAAATGGGAGAGAGGTTGCTGGTTTACGAGTACATGCCACATGGAACACTTCACGATCATCTCCATGGTGAGCTTTCGCCTCTCGATTGGAACCTAAGGCTGAAGATCGCATTACAGGCAGCGAAAGGGCTTGAATACCTTCATAAAGAAGTAAAACCGCCCACTGTTCATCAAGATGTCAAGACCTCAAACATCCTTCTGGACTCCGAATGGGGGGCTAGGATTTCAGATTTTGGCCTATTAAGTGGCGCTTCCGACAAGGATTTGAAAGGAGACATGGAAGGTGATGTTTACAACTTTGGGATAGTCCTGCTTGAGATTCTAAGCGGAAGGAAAGCATACGACCGCGATTGCAGCCCTCCGAGCATTGTGGATTGGGCAACTGCCGGTGATAAGAAGAGGCAAAGCAGCAGCCATTATTGACAGGAATGTGGCTCTACCAAGAAATGTGGAGCCATTGCTTAAACTTGCAGACATAGCAGAGCTTGCTCTGAGGGAGAATCCCCACGAGCGGCCGAGTATGTCCGAGATCGTGTGCTTGTTGGATCAGAATGTGAAGGGTGGAATTATGACAACTTAAACTAAACTAAACTCTGTAAGACCTATACTTCAGCACTGTGATTTACATTTTTATTTTTGTGGCAAGCTTTGCTGTATATTTCATTCTTTTGTTAGTCCATTTCCTTCACAAAGGTGAACGAGAATGTAGCAGTTTGTTGTATCCTAATGGTTTTTATTTGGTCATCTGTTTGGTTTTTTTGTTTTGTTTTGTTTTGTTTTTTTGAACTTGCATGAAGCAAATGCTTGTCAACAGAAAATCACAAGTAAGAAAATCCATAGGCACTGTCACTGAGTTTTGGAAGTTTCCACTTAGCGTCTGTTTGGCACATAAGAATAAATCTTTGTCCAACTTCAATTGCTATGGTCGCCTTTCTACTAGTCTTCATCAATTAAAGACGCTAAACACAATAAATTTGTGTTAGAATTGAGAAAAATGATTTTTCTTGCAATTTATTACCTACTCGCGTACAAGTCACATGATCAACTATTTTTCTTGCAATTTATTAGCAACTCATGTACAAGTCACGTGATCAGTTTCCGTTAAAGAATTAACGTACTGTTATTAATTGGGAGTGTTTTGTTACACATTCTTATGTTCAGAGGAAAGAAGTTTAGATTAAAAGTTATAACTAGACGATAAATTTTTGCAATTGGGTGATTGTAGGATTGTCTTTCAAAAAGGACATCTTTAGTTATTGCCCTAATTAGAGTAACTTCAGATTTTTTGACCTTCAATTAGAAAAGTTTGGAGTGTTAAATTCCAAACAAGCATTACGAAAAAATAAAATATTATCAGCCTATCTATTTGAGAGGTTGTTTTCACAATTTTATCTTACAGGATGACGGAATTAGCATCTGTAAGGCCCACATGGATTGAATCACTTTGTTGGCGATAAGCTTTCGTTTGGTATTCAAGTTTAATCTAACTAAAATGTGCTTTTTCATATCAATTTTTGTCTTTTTTTGAGAAGTCTATAAAATTTATAACTAATTTTTGAAAAGTTAACTAACTCCAACTTAAAAATTTTATCTCCAGCTAACTTATCAAACAGATACTTAAGTATTTCATTGGGGGTTACTAGTTTACCTTTTTGTCCTCTATAGTCCCTTGCAAATAATGGGTCATTTGAAAGAGGAAAAGAAAAGAAAAATTTGTAGCCCCAACAAAAGTCACACAAGGTGTTTATATCATGTGAGGCCCACAAAAAATGACCAAAAAAAAAAAAAAAAACCCAGTTGGGGCATGACCAAATTATATGCTCACTGTAACACAACAGAAGTGCAATTGGACTTTGCCACAAAATTGTTTATGAATGAAGTCATGGACATGTGATTGGCTACTGCTATTCAAGTTAAAGGCTGTTGGCGGGCTGTTTGCAATATTGTGAAAGATCACATGTTAATATTTGTACATATTTGACCATCTCTTTTTGATTTTTCACTTGGTGGGAAGTTTGGCATTTTTCTCAAATTGATAAATCATGTCATTATTAGAAATAGTGGCCCTGCAAACATGGTTAAAGATATGTAGTTTTTAAACTATTTTGTGGATCCCATCTTTGCTTTAATCTTTTTTTCTTTTGGGTGGGAGGTCCTTTTCTTCATCTTGGGATGGTCTACCCACTAGCTAGTACTAACATGGTGACGGTATATATATATATATACACACACACACACATATATAAATATATATATGTATGTATACATTGTGATGGTTTATTAGATATATCTAATGAAACAAACATGACTTGCATAGTCGTAAGTGGGAAACTTAAAAAAAAAAAAAAAAAAAAAAAAAAAAAAAAAAGCTTTGTTGGACTTTTGGACATTTACAACCACAGCAGCATGACCTCCGGCCCGTGATGGTGGCATGATGAACTTTGATTTGTACCCGTCTAAGATTTGACTCAGGCTACATGTTGGCATTTGGAATAGATCATTGGTGAATTCTATAAAATCGTGGACTGATAGTTGTTGAAGACTCAGGATCAGGTTTCTTGCCAATCCTACCTGTCATGCTCCTAGTCGGCTTTTTGAATGACATTGAGGCTCCTAGTCGGCTTTTTGAATGACATTGAGTTAAGAAACGTGAAGACACCACCGAGATTAATAACTTACTTAACCCGATATTTGCAACTATCATTTGTATATATAAACATATGATTATAACACTAATCATTCAACTTGTGGTCTCAGGAATGCTTCCGGAAAAATCTAACTGTTTGATGATACAGTTGACACTTCCTTGTTGATCTTTAAGCATAGTTTTTTTTTTTTTTTCTTTAACTCAATTCTTAAGTGAAAACTTTGGGTAAACTACTATTTATTTTGTAATATCTTGCTTTATTTGGAGACAAATGTTGCAAAAGACAGACATCTTTAATTTAACATTCAAATGCATTACTTTTCTCTAGGCCCACCAAAAAAAAAAAAAAAAAACAGTTCCTCAAATAACCCAAAAAACTTCATTTGACCCTCCAAACCACAGTTACCGACCACTTTCTTTGTCCATTTTAACAAAAACAAAGGACAAGCTTAAAAAGAAGAATCTCATGTCCATTTTCTCCCACAGTTCACAATCAATATCCAACAACCAGAAAGAATTTGTAGATTGATATATAAGTGTGTGTGTGTGTATGAATATATATATATATATATATATGTCCATGTTCTCAACATGTTGGGAAAACGTTTGTTTGTAATATAATCTGGTGAAGTTAATAAGTCAACTCAATTGGGTTCTGTTGAGAGCGCTTTAGAGAGAAAAGGCAAATAATGAGAATAGTGGGGGGGACAAAACACACTAATTTGACTGCAAACCGGAAAATGTGACGGGACGCAAAGTGAATCCAAAGCTCATTAAGCATTTTTAAACTTTGACTTTGGAGTTTGTTGTGGGGTTTTATGGATTTTTGCACGCGCCTGTACATATATATATTTTCAAAAAAATTTAGGATTAATTTCAAAAATAACACCTGTGGAAAAAATATTATTAAAACTGACATCACTTTTGTTTCCTTTCATTCCTAACACTGTCACGTCATCACCATCAATTAAAGTAGATGTAAAAAATCAAAAATACCCTCAGACAAGCCTAAACCTTATTTTCTTCTCAATTTCCCACCTAGCCCCCACCCATTTTGAAACCCAAATCTTCATCTAATAACCTAACTTGATTTAAAACTATTTTCACTATTTTAGAGAGAGAAACTTTCATCGTCGGAAACCACTCCAAAAACCGCTTGGAAATTGTCGGAAACCACCATCAACGCCCTTTATAAAGCTTTTTCGAACTCTGTAATAGCTGGAGAATATTCTAAAACCATTCGAAACCAGTTCAAATTTCTTGAGTCTCCTATATCCAAACCCAAGAAGTTGGCGGAGAAAAATATTACTCCCGAAAATAGGATGTTCGGCTAATGGCTTTGGTAGAAGAAAGGCCATCGGCGGAGAAAAATCCTCAAAAACTGGAACCAGAGAAAAAAAGAAGGGCGCCCAAGAAATGGTCGAAGAAAACTAAGAGGGAAATCTGTAGTGCTAGTTGATTTTCTGAAAAAAAAAAAAATTGCATAAAAATTGTAATGTTTGTATTTTTATTTGATTTTGTGACATAAACTAAATGTTTGTTAGTTGGGTATTGGATTTTGAGAGGAAAATTTAGTGTATTAGTTTATATAAATTTTTATACTATATTAAATATTATTAATGTTGGTATCATTTACAGGAGTTGGTCATTTACATAATGACCGGGTGGTAATTTTTTTAATGACCTTATTTTTGTTTGTGTGAATGACCAAAAATATTAGATTTTTAAAAAAAAAAATTTTTAGTCATAGGTCATAACTGTTATGACCGGATGGTCATAACATGTTATGACCTTTACTCAAAAATGACCAAAAAAATGTTAGATTTTTTTTCTAAATTTTTTTTAGACATAGGTCATAACTGTTATGACCGGGTGGTCATAACAGGAATGACCTTTACTGGAAAATGGCCAAAAATGTTAAATTTGTTTTTAAAGTTTTTTTAGACATAGGTCATAATTATTATCATAACAAGAATGACCGAATGGTCATAACAGGAATGACCTTTACTCAAAAATGGTCAAAATGTTAGATTTTAAAAAAAAAAATTTTAGACATAGGTCATAGCAGAAATGACCTTTACTCAAAAATAGCCAAAAATATTATATTTTTTTCTAAAATTTTTTTTAGATATAAGCCATAACTGTTATGACCGGGTGGTCATAACTGTTATGACCTCTACTGGAAAATGGTCAAAAATGTTATATTTTTTTTAAAGTTTTTTTAGACATAAGTCATAACTGTTATTATAATAGGAATGACCGGATGGTCATAACAGGAATGAACTTTACTCAAAAATGACCAAAAATGTTAGATTTAAAAAAAAATTTTAGACATAGGTCATAACTGTTATGACTGGATGGTCATAACAGGAATGATTTTTACTAAAAAATGACCAAAAATGTTAGATTTAAAAAAAATTTTAGAAATAGGTCATAACTGTTATGACTGAGTGGTCGTAACAGGAATGACCTTTACTGGAAAATGATTAAAAATGTTAGATTTTTTAAAAATTTTTTTTTAGACATAGGTCATAACTGTTATGACCGGGTGGTCATAACTGTTATGACCGAGGAATGACATTTACTCAAAAATGATCAAAAATGTTAGATTTTTTTAAAAAAAATTTTTATGACCGAGTGGTCATATCATGAATGACCTTTACTCAAAAATGATCAAAAATGTTAGATTTAAAAAAAAAAAATTTTTTTAGACATAAGTCATAACTGTTATGATCAAGTGGTCATAACATGAATGACCTTTACTCAAAAATAATAAAAAATGTGAGATTTTTTTAAAAATTTTTTAAATGGCCAAAAATGTTAGATTTTGTTTTGTTTTGTTTTTTTGTTGTTAAATCTCCAATTTGTAATGACGTGTTGTATATCAGTGTGTATTTTACAACAAATACATGTTGATCCTGAAAGAAATCATAATTTCTCTTGTATAAATGACCAACACTGTATTCACACAGACAAAAATAAGGTTATTAAAAAAATTACCACCTAGTCATTATATAAACGACCAACCCCCGTAATGACACCAACAGTAATAATATTTAATATAGTATAAAAACTTATATAAATCAATACACTAAATTTTCCTCTCAAAATCCAAATACCCAACTAACAAACATTTAGTTTATGTCACAAAATCAAATAAAAATAAAATATTATAATTTTTATGCAAAAAAAAAAAAATTTCCAGAAAATCAACTAGCAATACAAATTTCCCCCTTATTTTTCTTTGACCATTTCTCGGCTGCCCTTCTTTTTTTCTCTGGTTCCGGTTTTTGAGGATTTTTCTCCGCCGCGATGGCCTTTTCTCTACCGAAGCCATTAGCTGAACATTCCTCTTTTCAGGAGTAATGCTTTTCTCCGCCAACTTCTTGGGTTTGGATATGGGAGACTCAAGAAATTTCAACTGGTTTTGGGTGGTTTTAGAATATTCTCCAGCTATTACAGAGTTCGAAAAAACTTTATAGAGGGCGTTGATGGTGGTTTCCGATAGTTTCCAAGCGGTTTCCGACGATGACAGTTTCTCTCTCTAAAATAGTGAAAATAGTTTTAAATCAAGTTAGGGTATTAGATGAAGATTTGGGTTTCAAAATGGGTGGGGGCTAGGGGGAAAGTGAGAAAAAATAAAGTTTAGGCTTGCTGAGGGCATTTTTGACTTTTTACATCCACCTTAATTGATGATGATGATGTGGCAGTGCTAGGAATGAAAGGAAACAAAAGTGATGCCAGTTTTAATAATACTTTTCCCACTGGTGTTATTTTTGAAATTAACCCAAAAATTTATGATAAGGAATGTATATTTATTTTGTCGATATAAATATTAAATTAATTTTTTAACGATATGATATAGAAGTATTTATTTTAAAAAATTTACAGCATGCAACGTAGAGCTACTTTTAATTATATTAGATTGTTAAGAAGTTAATTTTATACCATAACTTTTTTCTTTTTCATTGGTCGTGTTTAGTGCTTTCGTATACATGTTTTTTTTTTTTTTTTTGCATCTAGAAAATTACCCCTTTAATCAATGAAAAAAAAACCATGTTCTATCATCTTTTAGTGGTTGCATGTTAGAAACTACATCAATTTTCCTATAATAAGCAATTAGAAAAATAATTGAAATCCCTGGAATGCCCTTGTAAGCCTTGTTTTCTAAACATGGTTAGGGTTTTAAGTTGTCCATAATCTTAGAAAAACCTAGCCTTAAACCACAACCAAACAGCTTATTTATATGGATGTCCCCTAAACTTTTCATATTTGACAATTTAGTCCATAAACTTTTTTTTCCTAGTGCCTTGAACTTCTAATTTTTGACAATTCAATCCATTTTGCTTACATCCATTAAAATTGACGATTTTAGCACGATACATACACATTATAACCCAAGAGAGACAATGCTAATCATTTTTGCTTAATTTCAATATATATATATTTTAAAGTTTAGGTTTAGGTTTAAGTTTGAGAAGAATTGAATTAGGTTCAAATATGCAAAGGAAATTATATTGAAGTTAAACAGAAATGACCAGCAATGCTCTTCTTGGATTATAATGTGCAAGTTATGTGTAGAGAACCACTCAAATTTTAAAGAATTTAAGCATAATAATAATAATAATAAAAAGAACTGAATTGCTAAAAATTATAAATTTAGGGGGCTGATTGCCAAGGAAAAAAAGTTTAAGGACTGTTAATTGTCAAATTTAAAAAGTTTAGGGGCATTTGTACAAATAAGCCTAACCAATCACAACCCAAAAATAATTCCATGTTCTTTCTTCTGCATTCTTTTCGGTGTTAGCGTGTGAGGTCAACATTGATGACCTTGCATTTGATCAGTGTGCCTCTCACTAGATTTGGTGCAAGACATTCTCGCCTCACAAATCGTGAAGAGGGATCTATGTGAAAGGAAGCTCGCCTCGCAAGCGTAAGGTGCCTTATGCTAGAGATGCGTGCATGAGGGAGCTTGGTCGCATGAGGATGATAATCGCATAGATGCATTTTGCCTTGCATTTGGGTAGCGCAGCCTCTCACAAGACAGTGTTGGAGCACCAAATTTTAGTTGATTCCGGTCGGTTTGTGGATGGTTGTTTGCTTCTAATTTTAAGCTAAACTATCACAAAAAAACATAGCATTTTGCTAGTGTGAGGGTGAATGGTCCTTTCCTAACCTAATTTTAGCATAAATTCAAAAGGAAGTGTAACATTAAGACCAAGAGTTTGAAACTCAAGGACACATGTTTAGTTTCCAAAAAATACATGGTGAAATTTACTAAAACATGAAATCAAGAGGACGGATTGTGTAATTTTCATAAATGAAAAATAGATCCTAAATCTTCATGTATCATATCTACTACAATCACTGTGCATCACAACGACATTTTTAACCACAACTTGTCGTAGCACTGAAAAGAGGTCAACGCTAATAATAAAGCGACGACTAGTTGTCGATGATTCAATTTAAATAGCAACAATCTATCGTCTCTAATAATTTTTCAACATGACGATAGTGACATTTGTAACGACGACGTTAGTTGTCACTAAAGATGCTTTTACTCGTGGTCACACATACTATTAGCTAAAAGTGTCTATCTAAAAATACATGTAGAGAGAGAGGGAGAGACGAAGAATCACATGAAAGAGTTTATTTTAATATATATATTTATATATATATTTTTTAAATTTGTGGTGGGAGATTAGAGTCTTCGGTTCATTGAGTACATGGCAAATTCAGTTAAACCAACTCCTTACTTTTTTAAAAACATGCATGAAAGAGCTCTTCATCATGAACTTCTAACACGTACAAAACACAAAAGAAAGATGGAATAATTAGTCAAAAGAAAATTATTAAATCTGCTTTAATTGCTACTTTTTGCCCCCATTGAAATGATCAGGTCAAATTTAAATGGGCTCTCTTGAGGAAACTCTCCCCTTCTATCCATAACCAGTCTATTCTTCGCATAATTAGTTTTCCCTATTTCTGATGGATGTTGCTGGTGGGATTGGCTGGCGGCTAATTAACTTGTTCAACTCTCTCCCACTTTCACATAAAAAGTAGCGAGAATTTTACGTTTAAGATATGAGTAAAAAAAAAAAAAACAAAAAAACAAAACTTGAATAAGAAGGACTCCTGACAGCTCAAGTTATATATATATATATATATATTGTGATAATTATCCGCCTAAGGAAAAAAATAAATCGTGCAGCTTTATATCATTTAAAGATAAATATATGTGATGGTTAACGAGGAGAGAAGATTGTGAGGGTAATTAGTTTCTATAAAAAAAAAGAAAAAGGATAACATGTATAATCTCACATCGTTTGAAAATGAATATATGTGATAACTTCATAAATAAAGAAGTCACTTCCTAATAGTATTAGGTTTTTTGTGATTAAATCCAAAAGTAAAATCACATGTGCGGACACTCTAAATGAATAATATCATATTAAAGAGAAACATGTCGTTATATATAATATATATATATATATTTTATTTTGATAGGATTCTAACAAGAAATAAATGTTAAGAAACATCTACTGTTAACAGGGACATTCTTCGGTAGAAAGTTCCTAAAAGTTTTGGTTTGTTCACTGTCCATCTTCATGTTGAGCTCTTTGAACAGTAGATCAAATTTATGTATGAAGATTGTCCCCAAACCCACTTTTGTTTGTCCCTTAACAATGGCCTATGGCCCTCCTCTAGCATGAAAAAAGCCCTCATGTCCGAAGGGGATATTATTTTATATTTTTGTTGCTTTTTGACAAAAATATGCAGTTTCCAGTTCCAACTTCCAACGTTGTAGGACCATGCATATTGATTACATGTATAAATATATACAGTGTGTGTATATATAAAGGGGAGAAAAAGCTTAATGGAATCAAATTTATCATCACTTTCAAAAGCATTGAAAGTCCTCTCTACGATACCTGTCATTCAACTTTTTGCCATGGCTCTTGTCCAACATTTCGTAGACATTTTCCTTTCCGTCACATCGTTTGACTAGGTGATAATTATCAAATTTGAACACAAATCTCTATCCCCCATGAGTTCACATAAATACCATTTAAAACCCCCCATTATTCTACCCTCTTTCCCCCTTTTAATTTCAACGAATAAATTTCATTGTTTTTTTTTTTTTCAATACTATGGTCCGTTTGATGGAATAGTTTGAGTTGAATTTTTAGCTTAAGTTGATTGACTTTTTAAAAACTAATTATAATTTTTATTGATTTTTCAAAAAAAGATAAAAATTAAGATAAAAAATTTGAATTTAAGCTGTTTCATCAAACGAAGCATATATTTTAGTTTCACGTGAAAGGGATAGATGGATGAGGATGTTAAAGGGATATTGATCTAATTAGATATCTTAATACATATATTGATATCTGTTATCATTATTTGTTAAATATATATATATAATTAAAGAAGAACATGTTTAATATGAACAAATTGAAATATGGAGTTCGAGATGACAAAATATCCATTGTGGTAAATAAAACATTAAACCAATAATATGACTAAGGAACATAAATGATTTCATATGAACACCTCCTTAATTTTTTAATATGATAATTTAGTCCTTAAAATTTTATTTTTATTTTTTAGCAATCATCCTCCTAGAAGAGAAGCAGGATTGCAATCAACGTTTTTGAAGGTGCTAGAGGGAACAATATTTTGGAACATTCTAATGAGCAATAAGAATACTAAAGTTAGGCAAAGCAAAATTTCTCCTAAACAAAGAATTGAGATCAAACAAGCAAAATAATCAAGAATATTAAACAAAAATTAAAAAAAAAAAAAAACAAAAACCTTAAGAATATCTGAGTAAACATCGGGGTGTTGGTGTAGTGCTTAAGTATTGAATTAGAAATTGTTTATATGTGTAATGCCGCTCATATTTCTTAGGGTTGTAATGTTCCTAATTGAACCTATTCATTGGAGGGATTTTTTTTTTTTTGGTGACTTGGTAAAAGCACATATTAAGTTGAAAAGAAATATAAAAATAGTAAGTTAAATGAGTAGAAACATTTGGGTTAGATATTGGTTGCAAATAGTATCGCGATAATTTCACATTTTACGTTGAATTTGAATACTTCATTTTAAGTTCAAAAATAACCCATAAAAAAAATGGTTCAGAGAATAAATATTCCCAACGTTAATCATGGTCAACGTGCCCGAACTGTAAGCAAAAGTACGCTATCAAAGACCGGTTTTGTGTGCTCATGTTTTTATTTATTTACTGCCTTTTTTTTTTCTTAACCAAGAAAAAATGACATGTATCATGTAGCTTAATTTTAGCTATTAAATGATTTTAAAAAAAATGATCTACAGTTCAAGGAAAAAGAAAGCGAATGATCCAAACGTTAATTTTTTTTTCCCTTTAAAACACATATTGTTTAAACACTGTATTTACTTTTTGTCATAATCAATAAAGTTATAGAATTTATAAAGTAAACTTTGAATTTTAAAACAATTTGACAATGACAATGGCATAAAGATTAAAATAAAATAATCAATATGACAATAATAGCAATCCAATGTTAAAATTTAACAAACATAATACTTAGTGTCAAATTTGAAACAAGGATAGTGTAAGTCAAATTTGGCAAAAAAAAAGCATTGTATTTAGATCATCATCAGTGTATGTATTAATGTTACTGCTATATTTTGTAACAACAAATGTGAAAATAACATGTTTGATATGTTGTCCTACTTAGGACTAAGATCATCTCTAATTGTATTTGTCAATACCAATGTTTCATTTGTTAACAAAAGAGTATGAGAAATAGTATAATATTTTTCAAATATACTCTAACATAAAATACAATTCCTAATGTTATATCTAATTTTTGTCATCGTCATTAAGTTTTAAAATTCATAAAGATAAATTTTTAGTATTTAAATATTGAAAGAAAAATAACAAAACTATGATGATTAGAGAAAAAAATTAAAACACCAATCAATAGTAATTATTTGTCGAATTAAACATTTGCTATATATTTTGGTGGAAAATTTGACTCCAAGTTTAGTATATGACAAATTTGACATCAAAAATATTTGAGACAACATTCTATTGAAGAATATATATATATATTTTTCACATAAATGCTAAAATTTATCATCAAGACATTAATCCATTTAACACTCCATTATCGAATGCTCTACGTGACATCAAAAGGGAGAGAACGTAATTTCTCTTGTATTCAAATGCTAAAATTTAGTTTTCGCACATAAATTTGACACTATATCGATAAACTTATGCTATGTTTGGTAGGAAAGATGAAAGGATGGAGATGATTATATAAATTATTTATGTTGTTTGATAAGGGGATAAAGAGTTGAAAGGATATATGATAGATATTTAGTTAATTACTTTAATGTTCATCTGACTATTTTTTAAAAATTATTTTTAAAAGGTAAAATAGACTTTGATATTTGCTTTTGATGAATTTGGTGAATCCTTCCATCATTGGAAGGAGTAATTTATGTGAGCTCGGGTGGATAGCTCATCCCTCGAACTTTCCTATCCCTCCTCTTTTCCTTTCAATCAAACAAAGAGATAGAGCATCTCCTTTATGTCTCTTCCTCCCCCATCTCTCCCTCCAACCAAACGGACCCAGAGAAAGTAGTCTTCTTACTTGAATACGAAAATTTGGTATCAACATACTAATTGAGCATTGTACTATAGATGCTTTCAGAATTTAGAAAGTAATATATTCGTGTATTTACCAAAAAAAAAAAAAAGTTACATATTTTATGTTGAATATCCTCAAATGTAAATGTACATAAAAGACAGCATATATCCATTACTAAAATATAGCTTTATATAGGACTTGGCCACCAGATCATGAAATTTTTTTTTCCTTAAATTAATTAATGAGTTATAAGGATAGAGGTTGACATTGTCCAGATAACTCCGTTACATATGAATCCCTTGTGGAGTAAATTACTTAGATGTCTCGTGCATTGATAATAATTCAAACCCAAATAATCAACAAAAAAAAAAAAAAACGAGTGTTCTACCAACCTACTTGAAGAACATTGGCCACCTTGATCGTGAGTTTGTTAAACTACCAACTCAGGCTTAAAACTAATTAAAATTTACATACAAATATAGCTATATATTGTCGACCTAGCTAGCTACTCTGGAATGTATTCTATTTTTTTTTTTTTTGGTAAATTGTTCATTTAGTTTCTAAACTCTTAACATTGTGCAACTTTGGTTCATGAAATTTTTTTTTGTAGCTGGAATACCCCTAAACTTTTAAAATATTGCTATAATAATCCTTTCCGTTAATTTTTAAATAAAATCTGTTAGTAAATTGATCAAAAAATGATGTTAACTTCGGATTCCATTAAAAAATTAGTGAAAAAGACTACTGTAATAATGTTTTTAATAATTTATGATCATCCTAATTACGAAAGGGAATGCCCAGAAACTATTAAAATGTTATTATAATAGTCATTTTTACTATTTTTTAAACGATGTCTGTTAATAATTTGGTCAAAAAATAATCTTAACTAACGGATTTAGTTCAAAAATTAACGTAACAAACTATTATAACAATATTTTAAAAATTTAAGAATATTCTGGCTACGAGAAAAAATTCATAGACCAAAGTACATAAAATTAAAAATTCAAGAACCAAACTAAGGAGGTGTTTGGTGAATGAGTTGGGTTTAAAAATTTTAAATTTCAATAATAATTTTAGTTGACTTTTCAGAAAGATAAAAAATTTTTTTAGAAAAATATAAAAAAAAATACAGTTTAACTTAAGTTAAATTTGACACCCAAATGCCCTATGAATTTATCTTTTTTTTTTTTTAGGATGAATTATTCTAAATTGTTCGCTATATATATATATATATATATATGTATGTATGTAGCTTGTTCGCTTGCCAGCTATTCTAGGCTAAATATGTAGGTAATTGGAATATTAGGAGATCTAGAGAAGAGAAAATACTTTGGCTGGCCAATGAAAATAGTTTTTTGGGTGTGCGATCAGTAATGATGAGGTCTCCTTGGGTCAGTGACGGTTTAATCAGAGACATTAATTATTATTATTATTTTTTTTTTTGTAAAAGGTGATGAATATATATATATATATATATTATACATGTATATACAACTGCACGCTCCACTCCACCAACCCAAAACCAAAGGCTGATCATGCTCTGTACTCTGTACCACCATTGTCTAAAAAAAGGAGCTCAACTTCCCTAGAGCACGCTTATTTGACCATTGTTGTCCCATTTCTCAATTTAATTATGATGATCTTCGACAACATGTTTTTTTTTTTTTTTTTTTTTTAAAGACCCTTTTCTATTTTTATTTTATATATGCCTTCAAATAATATATCCACTTGTTCATTTCTTTTTTCAATGGAAAATAAAGAAATTCGGTTTACAAAAACTACTACTAGAACAAGAAACTAGCTAACTCAACATATAAATATCAAAGAAAACAACATACAAACGGAATGTAAAAGAATCCCCCTCAAATAAAAAACTCAATTAGTAAAACTTAATTAAAAAAACCTAACCCCAAAAAAAAAAAAAAAAAAGAAGAGTGTGTGATTCAATTCAATCTTATATAAGTAACTTGAAATCCTTCCTAATTTGAGCATAAAGAACATAAGGTTTAATTTTTGATCTATAATTGTTAAATTGTACCCGATTATTTGTAGCATTAATTCACCGAGACAATGTGACTCGAACGTTTATTTTTCATTATTAATTTTTATAATTAATTACTTCTCAATTTTTGTACTACCACATGCTTAACAAACTATACTAATCATGAGTTATGTTAACAAAAGAAGGACTAACCAACAAGAGACTTGCTTTTAAAATAAATAAAAAAAAAAGAAAAAAAAAAGAAAAAAGAACAAGAGAGACTGATTCATTCCGTTGTACAATAAAATGTCACAACTTGTTCATAATCAGTACTTGCCCTAGCTAGCTCTACCTCTAGCTTATTCTTGATCCTTTTTTTCCCTCTTTTTATTTTTTATTTTTATTTTTTGGTTATTTTTTATTTTTTATTTTTGCTTGTCCATAATTCATGAGTATCTTGAATTAACCCCATGACCATGCATGTTGGGGGCAACAAAGCTGAGTAAACTGACGAAGGGGAGGCAGCGGCGGAATATAATTCATATACATAAATATATATGTATGTATATATACATATTGTAGAGAGAGAAAGAATGTGAGAGAGAGAGAGAGAGAGAAGTCCTTAAAAGGGGAGAAGCGTATGCATATGGGAAGGGTACAATCACAATTAACTCCAACATGCATGCGTGTTGCTAGCTTGGGGTTAAATTCGAGAACCCCTTAGAACAGTATAACAAACGATATTCTCTTCTTCTTCTTCTTCTTTTTTCTTTCTTCTTTCTTTTTATTTTTTATTTTTAATAATAAAAGCCATAATCAAGTAGGAAAATTCAACAATAGAACATCTGTTTTTATCACGAATTTAGAAACTGTTGGTTCTATGTACTTTGTTTTGATATAATTTTAACATTATGTTTTATCTTCTATCATAAAAAAGCTTTAATAGGAGAATCTAAAATTATATTATTGGCTCACCTACTAATAATTTAAACTTTAGAGATTGATTAATTGGTAAACTAACACTAATACCATGAGATCCTGAATTCAATTCAAATCTCTATAGTCACACTCTTAATCTCCTTTTTATATATTGTCATCACATATCGAGCGTTTAATATGTTTCCGTATCTTAAATATTTGTGTTCGGACTTTCTGATCAATATTTGTCCTCACATATATCCATTATTTAGCCTACACGTGGAGAGAAGGTTAAAATATATAATTACTAATGTAGAATCGACTGATAAGCTAACATTATTTCTACTTAATTATTAGAGAGATATAGGAGAGAAAGAGTATGTGTATATCTGTATCGTGTTGTATATATACATAATAAACATATATATATTTATATATGTATATGTAGCACGTGAGGGCCTGCAACAGCAACAGCAACAGTCTCTCATCATCCTGATCAATACTAACAAACCAATAGCTGCGTGCCTGATTTGTGTTTGCGTGCAGTCCGAGGCGTATAGAAGCAGAGAGGCTTACAAAATTTTTACTCAGCTCAGTCAGTAGCCCACCTCTCAAACGTCCTTCTTTGTTCTCTCCACCACACACAAATAAAATTATAATAACAATTAATTTATATATACATATATATACATATGTACATCATTTATTATGTTAAATTAAGATAAGTATATGTTTTCCAGATTCATGTGTTAGTCGTGTGTGTTACAATTATAATGTGCACGTTAAGTTGTACTAGAAGTAAATAACATATATGTACAAAATATTTCATGAAGATCTATGCTAATGTGTGAAAAAGACCTTATCACTGAGGTTTTATATATTGAAAAATCTTATTTATATGTAAGTTTTATACACTTTTTCTATTATGTATAAGATATAGTATTTAAAACAAAAATTATTGATGGGTATATCTTATTATAAAAAGATCAATTATAAAAAATATGACATATCAATATTTATTTTCTTTCATATAAATTTTATTTATCTACGTTACAAGAAAAAAATTACTAAAATATATATCCCAGCTAAATAGACACCCTAAAGTATGTTAAAAGAAACCTTATAATTTACCTTTAAAATTGCTTTAAAATATGACATATCAATATTTATTTTCTTTCATATAAATTTTATTTATCTACGTTACAAGAAAAAAATTACTAAAATATATATCCCAGCTAAATAGACACCCTAAAGTATGTTAAAAGAAACCTTATAATTTACCTTTAAAATTGCTTTGATCTAAATTTTAACAATGCTAATAATTCGCCTTTAAAAATGCTTTTATATGAATTTAATAAATGCTAATTTGTTTTGGAGTGATGACTGATCAGAGAGAGAGAGAGAGAGAGAGAGATAGAAGGGGTTGGAGTAGAATCTAACCGTGAGACGCGTAGAAACAAAGAGCAAGGCAAAGAAGTGCATGAAGCCAAAGAGAGACAAGCCCATTACGAAAAAAATATAATTAATAATAATAATATTTGTATTTAAAAAAAAGGTAAAGTTATTTTTTTATTTTTATTTTTATTTTTTTATTTTTTACTGACACCAGGATTCCCACACTTGGTTGCTTCCAAGACTCTACACGATAAAAGCCTTTTTCCTCAAAATCTCTTCTCCATTTTTAATACAAGTGTGTGCTTCCTTTTTTTTTTTTAACCTTTTCTATTCGATCGCTTACCATTTTCTACAAAAAAATGGAAAACCAAAGCAAAGCAAATGGCTTAAAATTTTCTTTAGCAGCCTTTTCTAGACATAGAAGCATCACCTCTGTCTCTCTCTCTGTATATATATATATATATATCTCTATATATGTGTGTATATATAAATATATCTCTCCAAACCCTCTTCATTTTTATCACTATCCTCACCCCACCACACTTCTGCTCCTTTTTTGACTACCACACAATGACACACACACAACATAAAAAATCTCCCTCTCTCTCCTCTCTTTCTCTCTCTAACCCAATTGATACAATACGATACAATGCATCTTGTTATATTCGAAGTGGCCAAATGCCAAATGGGTAACTATTCTCTTTGAGTACTACAATAAACAAGATAGATTTTGGTTTTTAATATTCGTTCCCACATACCTTGTTTGTTTCTTTGCTCCCTATAATAAACTATACATGTTATAGCTATATTTTGGTTTCTCAACGTCAATATATATATATATATGTTGTATAAATATATGTGTATAAACCCTAATGGCGTTTTGTCTAACTATGCGTACATACCCTCGTCCTGTCTATGTAGCTAGATTTTAACTTTTGTGATGCTTTTATGTTGAAAAGTATGTAGAAAGACTATTGCGATTCTATTTATAACATGGCCAACACCACTGGTTTTTGAACTTTAATATATGATAATTTAATACTTTAAAATACAACTCTTACAATTAACAAGTAAGAGATATTTATTATTGATCTTAAACTATACAATACTTTAACATTGTTACATATATATATATATGATATATGGTAATGTAATTGTAAATATAACATACCGATAATTCTAATCTTGTATCAATCAAATTTATATTCATGCAAATATATATTGTATAGTATGACATCTTTTTCAACGTAGACATATTTAAATGCAAAACCAGATCTATTGGATTTATAGCCTATCAATGAATCAAATCGTGCATATGACATTAGATTTATACTTGTATATATTTCATGTACATATGTTGCGTTTTCAATGTGGTACACAAAATGAGTATAAGGTAAGGAAATCTCAATTAAGTGCAAAACGCTCTATAAATTAATCAACTCATAATGTCACAAGTTTAATTTTATGTTCAAGAACAGTTAGCTAAGATAGCTAGGGACGCGTAACAGTTGCTAGCATATATCATGACCAGGTACGTACAAAATTCTCAGTTGCTTATAATTACAATTTACTGTATGTAATATACCATAACAATTCAGACCACAATTTTTTAGTTTTATTCTTTTTATTCTTTTTTTATTTTTTGCAATATAAGGATATACATAAAAGCGACAGTAACTTTCATCATGTGTTATATATTCTTCTTGATAAATATTGATGTGTGTGTATATATGTAAATATATATATATATATATGTATATATATCTGATAGCTCGTTTCAGCTGATGATAAGATTTTGGCGGTCCCCTCTCCAACACTTCACTCGTAACATCCACTTCTCTCCACAGGGGCAGGGCCAACAATGAAAACTCAAACCGACTTCTCTCAGATCCCCTCAAACAAGAATATTAATAAACAAAATTGAATTCAATTAAAAACGTAACATGATCAATATGCTGTAATCTGATGCATAAGTTAATGAAGTACATGATCTTTGTCCTTCAAGCAAATAAATAAATAAAATTATGTTTTATGAATGAGAGCAAGTAATATTTTGTAAAATCAAGACCGCAAAATTCACATAATAATCAATAATATGTACATATATTTGTAGAGTGGAAATCCCTTGATTAGACCAAGGTGATCATGTATATATATGTACTCAAAAAGTGAATATCAGAGTTGGTATCCCTAACACTATATATATATATTTTTAATTTGGGGTTATGAGATTCAAATTTACCGCTTGTAATATAATCAAGTGAAAAATTACCATTAGGGTGTATCTGCAATAACAGATTATATATCTTTGTTGCATGACACACACAAAAAAAAAAAAAAAAAAAACCCTAACATTTTCAGAAAAATAATTATTTGGACCTTAATTTTATATTTGATAGGGAGATATAATATAATAAAGAGAAGAAGAGTTAATGATATAAAACTTGGTTCATTAAGGGAAATTAGTTGGTGTGTGGGGACAAAGAGTTGTGTTCACTCTAACATACGATTAGTGTGAGCCATATACCTCTAATCATTTTCGTTGATCCTTATTTTCTTTTAATCAATTTTGCATTTTTCTTTCCTCATTTAGTAATTAACTTGTAAAAAAAAATTAATAACAAATGATCCTCGTCATTCACGTCATACGTGTATATAAACCTAATTAAAAAAAATAATATAAGGTTACACTCATCATGAAGACTTATTATTCTTTTTAATGGTTATATAGTCTACATATAACGACTCTCATTTATTATGTATGAAAAATGAAAATACCTTCACGTTTCGAATGCGGGATCTACTACCAAAATTTCTCCGCCGAATTAGCTCCAATAATTAGAACACTGATCATGAAGATTAACTTAATGAATATCCGTATATTCTCTGATAACCACCTTATTAATTAGTGTACCTGGCATTTTCACAATCTAAACCTACGAGAAAAATGGAGCTAACTCATTAATTAATTCGTAGGAAAGACAATATCTGGCAGAAAAAGTCCCCCGATATATATGGTCAAAATCATGGACCAACCAATTAAAGATTGTCAATTTGTCAATTTGTCAATTTTTAGTTAATGCATGTTTTCTATAATTAGTCGTGTTTTAATAAGTTTCCATCATCATAACCTAAACAGAATCGACTTACAGTTTCCAGAAAATGACTTGAACTAACAGATTATGAATATAAATATATATATCGTTATTATTACAAGAGAATTAAGAGCATGTGGTTAGTATACGTAAATTTATTATTATTTTTTCTAAGTAGGAGTTATATGATATTACATTATTGTTAAAACATAATTTTCTTTTGAAATGATTGTTGTAACGTGAATTACACTTATAGACCTTTTTTTTTCCCCACCCTTTAAAAATCAATGAATTAGTATACATAAATCTAATTTGTGATGATAGGTTTAATCTAGTGATAATTCAACATCTGACTCCACAATGAGATGTAAAATTTGGAACCCCCACCCTAAATTTAAAGAAAAAAAGTATACAAATATAATAAGTCTAAGCGCGCTAGTGTGTGTGTGTAAGATTTAGTTTGTTTATTTTTTATTCTCTTCGAATAAATAAAATGGATTAGTAGTTTCATTTGTTTCCTTATCTATATCATTAATGAAAGAAATTACGGACTCACAAATGGAATGAAAAGGGTATGTCATTATTCTACTTTAATAACAGATCTGGCTTCATTCACATCACAATGGGTTTGATGTCACACTAGTCATTGACTGAATAGAAACCTTTAATTCGGACCACTGGATATGAAAATAAAAGCATTCTAAAAGAAAAGGAGGGAAAAAAATGGTAATTCTACTTAAATAACAGATCCAGCTTCATTCACATCACAATAGGTTTGATATCACACTAGTATTGTTTGAATAGAACCTTTAATTCGGACAACTGGATATGAAAATAAAAGCATCTTAAAAGGAAAGGAGGGGGAAAAAATAATTCTTATTGCTACATCCTATGAAAGAGAATATAATGTAGCATATTTGGGTGGTTTAGGTCATGTGGGTATAGATAGCTAGCTGATCATAACGTTAATAAACTTTTTCCTTTTTCCTTTTTTCTTTTTTTAACAAAATTTGGCAATTTCATGTTTCAGTTCAATCATATTTTTTTCCCTTCTTTTAAAAGACCTAGTAGTAGGTAAATATATCTACATATATCATACTTATTATATATTGAGAGACTATACACTAGGACACGTACAACGTTTTTTCATCGCAATTGTATGGATTTAAATCAAATGGTTAAAATTTTTTGGACAATACTATTCTAATAACTTTATAAGTATCGTCTGATTCAAATCGTAAATGAATGAGAACAATAAGAACAATAGCCCTTTAAATAGGGCACCCCCCATTGATGTATAGAATCTTCGCAATATATTTGTTGAAATAAAGCAGATATGATAAAAAGAACATGCATATGGTAGAACAAAAGCAGGACAATTCTGCCACATGCTTGGTTTTATGTCAACCCCTTTGGAAAGAAGAATATTTTATAAAAAAAATATGTATCAATAAAAACAAATAAAAATAAAAATAAAAAACCAGTGGTGGCCTTATTTTGACAGCTAGAGATTCTCGTGCAGAAATTGACCTTTCGCAGGAGACTTCACATAAGGTTATTGGAAAATTTTGGCATTTGGTCATGTACAATGGAGTACATATTCACCATGTTGCACCCCCACTAGGATTACAAAATGATTCCCATCATATACATATCTATATATATATATCTATATATATATATCCCCATCCCATGGTGAAAATCCAAACAGTACCACTAAACTCCTTTTTTTTTTTTTTTTTTCCAAAGCCAGGACAAGAAATAGAGTACTAAAGAAATATCCTATTCATAACAAAAACAACATTGAAAGTAGACTTTGGAGAGTGACATGTTCAATTTCCCCCCAACAAATAGATCAAAACGAAGTAAAAGAAATTAATTTCATATACATAGCATAACACCCTTTTTATTTTATTTTATTGGGAGTTATATGTAACGGTATGAAAATCTACCTACCGGTAAGGTTCTGTTTTTCAAACTGTTGGATTAAATTGTATCAGACAGTACCAATTTTACATGTTTTTTTCATTTTTGGTATTTACCTTTATTTTAAGGGTACTTTTAGGTTAAAAGTAAGTGTTGACTAAAAAATATAAAGATTTATGTTTTAAATGTAATCTAATAGTATAAAAATGTAAAACTTCAAAATACATGATATACTTTGGGAATAATAGCAAAATATGAGTACAATAATTGTAAATAATTCTTTTTGTTTTGACGTGATTTTGATCTAATATAACATTTAGAAACATTTACTTAACAATGGTTTAAAAACATACATATCAGAAATATCAGTACTCTACCGTAAAATTACCCTTTTCATATTATATATATGTTTTTTTTTTTTAATAAAAAGGCTTTGGTGATAGTCCCATAAAAACCCATTACACATATATGCTTATAACTAACCTAATTAACCTTATTAGCTTATATGGAGTTGGTTTATGACTGAAAAGCATGGAATTTTCCAAAAAAGAAAAAAAAAATTAGTAGTTTATATTTTGGCTGGAACAGAAAGTCATGGATTTGGAGCAAGCGTGAATTAAAATATAATCAAATTGGCTTAAAGTGGGAGAAGAATGGGTTTTCTCTATTATCTTGTAAGCTATATGATAAGTACAGGTGAATTAGGTAGCAAGATATTATGGCCCATTGTATTATTCTAATACATAGACTTAAGAATGGGGTTAAGTACAAATCTCTGTCTTTCCATTCCAAAAATTATAATATTAATATTGACAATATAATAGTAATAAAATTTTGTCTATTGGGGAACATGGTTAATATATTGTATGAATAGATCTAATTAGTTTATAATAAGGTGGTATAGGTGAAAGGCGCAACATATTAATTAACACAAGAAAAGACGAAGATAAAAGAGGGTGCATGTAAGTGTAACAATAGTGACTAGTGATAAAAGAAAAAGAAAAAGAAAAAGAAGATAAAATAATGATGTTCTCTCTTTTTCTTTTCATTCGTTGCCTTTTCTTTCTTTCTTTAGTTTCTTTTATTAAAATAAATAAATAAGTGTAAAATTAAAATTTAATAGAAAACAGAAATAAATTATAAAAATAAAAAGAATAATAATAATAATAATAATAATAAAAAGAGCTGTAGAAGGAGATGAGGAATCCATATGTCTTCCAAGCACTCCCAGACAAAATGAGCTTCAGAGAAGAAAGAAAAGCAACGCTTGCTTTACGACCCAGAAAAGGAGGTTTCAAACACCATAAGAGGCCTAGCTTAGGAAATTGCGTGGTTAGTAACCCAAACCCTTTTCCTTTTCTTTTCTTTTTTTTTTTTTCTTCTTTCTTTTTTTTTTTAAAATTTTTTTTTTCTCTCTCTCTATCTTTCTCTTTCTCTCTATCTTTCTCTTTCTCTCTCTATGTGTCTATATTTAGAGAGCAAAGGGCTAGGCTGGGGTGCAATTCCAACCCCACATTTTTTTTTCTCCCTTCTTCTTCTCTCCTGTTTTCCCTCTGAAAACCACACACACACAAACCCCACAAGAGAGAGAAACTAGACAAAGAGAGAGAGAGAGAGAGATAGAGAGAGAGAGAGAGAGAGACCACACAAAATATTAGCCTATATTATATAGCTATATAATATTACCCTTTCATGTGTGATCCCCCCCTATATATTAGTCCACATATAGCCCACTTCTTCGTTTGTATTTGTAATACCAATTCAAATGGGTGTTATTCATTTCCTTGTGTACGACTGTTGTTGAGGGGGAGCTTTTGCTTTTTCAAACCCCCCGTTTTTTATTATGACGACCCCAATTCACCTCTTCACCAACCTTAGATCTCTCTCTCTCTCTCTCTCTCAACCTCTCTCTCTCCATACACACACACACACATATATATATACCTCTTCCCCCCACTCTTTCGATCCCCTTCTTAATCTCTCTTCCTCCTCTTGTTCTTCTTCATACGTCTCTAGGGCTACACATATAGCTTTGTTGTATCTATATATTTGTATGATACACTCATAGAATCAATTGTAGCTAGGGCATACACTTATGCATGTGTAGACGCTTTGAATATGCGAAAATATGCATGTTATTTGTATATAACAATACAAAAGTATGTGCCTGGCTCCCTGTATGCCATTTGTAGAGCTCACCGGAACATCGATGACCTCCGTGGATGGCGTATGAGGAGCCATGCATATTCCATGTATGATATACATGGTACATATATATATATATGTATGTATACAAACATATAGTCCTAGCATGAGTTTTCATATTTATCTTCTCTTCTAATCTATTTGTTTCCAGAATTTCCCAAAAATGGTTTTCATTTTTTTTTTTTTGTTCATTGAGAGAAGGTTTTGGAAGGGCATTATGGTCATCTTCCTACAGCAGCTTCAAGTCGGCGAGGGGTAGCACTGTAATTATGAAAAACTTGCAGGTTTGGCTTCTTCTTTATTATTGTGTCTGAAAACAGTGAAACTTAACAAAGGCTACTTTTTTATCATCTTGATCTTCTTCTCTTGTTTATTGCTTGTTTCTTTCGTTGGTACCTCTTGGCGTTTGTGGATCTTAGGGTTCTCTTTTTTCTTTTTTAATCATTATTTTTTGTCATAACTATCTTTTAAAATAAAAATTAAAAAAAAAAAAAAAGAATTCTGCATAGCAATAGTAATAGAAAAATTATATATATATATATATATATGTGGTAGATTCTGATGAAGAGAAAAATTTGGCATTTGTATTTGTCATATGTTATTTTCCATGACACAACTTTAGTCATGTCATGACCACCCCCAAAGCACTTGTATCGAGGCAAGTGGCAAATGAGAAAATTTGTGGCCCAAATTACGGTGACTTAGAACTGTCTTCCCTGACAAACATGGAAGTTACAACCTACTTGTTTTCCCATGAGCCATCCATCCCCTCTGTGCAAAATACACAATATATATATGTATATATATTTATATATTTGTGATAGATTTACTTTGTAATTTAGTAATTATTAAGACTAATATTTTTTTGTCTGTATTTTGAGCATTGATATTTGATTGAATTATTTTAACTTTTTTTAAATAGAGCTGCAGATTGTAGTAGTGTTGATTTTAGTTGATGACTAGGTTTCGAGTAAGAACGAGATTTTTAAGAGTTTAGCCGGAAATGTGATTGTTATAACTTTTTATTCTTTTGTATGGAAACTATATACTATATATATATATATATCTATGTCTATTAAAAACGAAAACTCATGTCGTTTTAATTAGATCCTTTGGTGTTAGAAGTAAAAAAAATGCTCAATTGGTTTGCCCATTTTGATTAAGGATTTGTTTTATGACAAAAAAGGATTTTTTTTTTTTTGGAAGGGAGATAAAAAAAGGATTTTGATTAATGATTTTGAGGATATTTCTTGAGCTAAATACATTAAATATAAATACACAAAATTTTCGGGTAAGATGGGGTTTCTTTTATTATGTTATATAAACATTTAAGCTAATTTCTTTCCTTTCTTTTTTTAGGGAAATTTTCCTTAACCCAATATTTTTTTCTATGTATAAGTACATGAAATATTTATTACATTTCGTTAACTAATGCAAATGGCATTTATTCAGCCTATAATCTCGCCAAGATCTTTGACAGAGACTAATCGATGATAATGTGTTTATGTTAACTTGGTAGAAGTCAGGAATTTATTTGTTAATTAATATTCTTATAAATCTTATCTCCAAAAGCAGAAAGAAAAATAATATATTTATATATACACACAGATACACATGTATATATTAATCATGGCATTTGGTTTCTGAGTCAAAAGCAAGCAAAAACTTTTGAAAAAGAAAAAGAGATGTGTGGGGAAGGGCTGTTTGTATTTCGAAACAAGCATTATATATTAATTTGCATTATCAACATTTTACTTTCGGTGGGGAAGGTAGGGTTACGAATTACTTATGATACCCACAAAACCTCTCAATTTATATATATATAGAGAGAGAGAGAGAGAGTATATTATATTGAGTACTATACTAATAATTATTTCAACTTTTTCAGAAAAGGAAAAAGAAAAAAAGAAAAAAAATGTGGGTTCAGATTTGACTAGAAAATAGGAGAATTTTTGTAGCGTGGTATCGAACAATTTCGATTCACTTTAGTTGGGGCTAACTCAATAGATGAGAAGAATTTAGGGTTTTTGGACCTTAGGTTCGTAATCTGAGAGGTTTTTTTTTTTTTTTTTTTTTCAAATTAATATAGTGGATGACCATAGCGCAACTGTAGGCATAATCCAGATTTTTATTTAAAATATATATTTTTCTTATTGTTGAGGACCAAGCCAGTTAAAACCGGTAGGTCTTATACTTTTGTCTTCAATAAGTACCTTTTTACAATTTTTCTTCAAGCTAGTTTGTCCACTCCGAAACTTGCTTATTGCAAATCTACATATTAAAAAAAAAAAAATTACTCTCCAAGTGTTTGCTATTAAGTTTATTCATATTCTAAACTTAAAAATCACACACACACACACACACACACATATATATATATAAACTACACTACTTTATGGGTAAACTTTTATGTTTAAGGGACTCTTTTAATTAGGAAAATTAAACTCAATTATCTCATCTTATTTGATCGAAAAAAGAAATATTGAATTAGGTAAAAAAAGGTAAAGATCATTGCATTACAATTTTATTTTAAAACATTAAGTGTAATACTCGTTTCCATTAAAAACATTTGTCGCTCTGATAGTGTTTAAACAAACGTAAGGACTTAATTCTAAGATGATCTAAACAATTTAGGGAGAAGCATCTAAAATTTCTTTTAATTTTTATCGAAATGTCATATTTTGCCCCATGTTTGTCAAGAATTATCAAAATCATCCCTTGTGTTCATTTGTTAAAAATTTTCATTTTGATAAAATTTGGTCAAAATTTAAGCTTTAAAAAGAACGTTTTAACCACATCATTAACATATCAAATTGTTCAAGCATCTAAAGTATTTTTAGGTAATTAAAATCGTTCTTTTACACTATAAATTCGGACCAATTGTTTTATTAAAATTAAAGGTTTTTAACATAAAACCATTTTTATCTATCTACTTGAATATCAGAAAATCTCAGACAGACACGAACCGTATAACAATATAATCGAAGAGCTATATGATTTAGATCAATATGAACTACTTCAATCTGTTCTTTATATATATACATATATATAAATTTTATGATAAGTGGTTGAACAGCGATTAATTTACTCTTGTGAGGCAACCCAAGTTTCTAAACCTTTTACTTGCTTTGTTTAACCCTAAACCTTTGAGCATTTACGGGGACTAGCCTGCTCCCCATTCCTCAGGAGGGAAATTCCTTGCATACATAATTAAGGGAGCCATTGAAATGTGATTGAAACAACCATCATCGGGGACTAAAAACACATGACATGATTGTGGAATTTCTGAAGCACATAATGAAATATGTCATGTTGATATAACAACACAGAAAAAGGTTTTTAAGCACACTTACATTGTATCTTATTCGGTTAATTTCAAATCTATCTCTTGTAAAATAGAAGTTGTCTCACCTTATCTCAAACTCGAAATAAGAAATTTCTTGAAAGGAAAAAAAAAAAAAAAAAAAGAAAAAAAGGAGAGATATATTACATGAACAAGACATATTTACATATTCCTTCACACACACACAATACACACGCACACACATACATGATATGTATAGCTATTGTGGGGGGTAATAATATTTGGAGGAGAGCTCATGATGATCTGCATCAGCTATATTTTGTGATCAACACAGGTTAGATTCTTGTAGGCTTATCTGGTTATATTTGTAGCGTAGTACTACTCACTTCTCATCACCAAAATATCACAATTATTCCTCTCTCTCAATGCCAAAAAATTTGCACGTACGTGACCAAACTATGTCTGGCCAGGGCTTGATCACGAAGAAAGAAAGAAAGAAAGAAAGAAAGAAAAGTATGGATTCTGGGAAAAGTAAAAGTGTTTTTGCAGGCAGCAGATTATCATTATGGCTACTAGGGAATCTCATACATTATACAAATATTATAAACCTAGTGAGGGGACCACTCTCTCTCTCTCTCTCTCTCTCTCTCTACTCTCTGAATCTCTCTCTCCTCCCAATTGGCTGGCAGAGAATATAGTTTACGGTCAAAGCAGATCAAAAAGGCCAAATGGGGGTCAGGTAAGAGAGTGTGGACCACCCGTCAGATCTCCCTGGGATGGATTTCACTTGTGTTTATTTATTCTTTTTTTTTTTTTTTTTTTTTTGTGGTTAACATAATCAACATTAAACGTCTATTTTTAATATAGTTATTTTCGTTATGGGATTAACTTTTTTAACAATATGATCTATAATTAAGAGATGATGTTGTTAAAAAAAATTAATCTAATGATTAAAAAATAAAAATCTTAACTCCCATTTAGAGGGATAATTAAAGTTGGAATTTTAGAGATATTTTGATTAGAGTTGATAGTTGAGTTGTGCAAATGTGTGTTTGATTCAAAATAAACTGTTTGAAGTAAAAAAAAATATAACTTAAAATGTACTTGGAAAAAAATAGCAATATCAATATTGTTTCCTCTCTCTTGGAATTATATGTAAAATTTTTTTTAAATATCTCATTTGGACTTTAAATAACAAATCTACGGACTTTTAAAGTTTTAGTTTTTAAGAGATATTCAGATATGTAAATAGTATAATTGTATTTACTTTTAGAGGAAAAAAAATATTGGAAAAGTCCGTTTGAAGATGTCATTCCAAATGGTTTCCAACTATCTTATTTATCGAGATATATAAAAGGTATAAAATATATTAGATTCCAAAAACATTTAGGTATTAATGGAATTAGAATAGATCCATTATCATCCCTATCACATATTTCTGTTATGAAATTTTAATTTGTCTAATATTGTTACAGACTACTATGAATATTATACAATTCTAAGGATAAATCTTGAATAAATATTCTTATATTATTAGCTTTTCCTAATTCTAATGTAATCTTTTAAATGTACGTGATCTAGTGTTTAAAGATGCTTTAATAACTTAAAGTTCAGTATGATTAGGTTTATTTAGTTAACGGAACATTCTTCTCGGTTGATCAGGCCTGAACTTAAGAAATTTTCTTTTCTTTTCTTTTCTTTTCTTTTTTAAGGGGGCAAAGAAGAAGAAGAAGAAGAAGAAAGACAAAGAAAAATAAAAAATAAAAAATAATAAAAAAAAATTGGTCACCTGCAGGCTGTACCAGCTAGGGGGCCACCCGCCACTTTGTATTATGCCCTTTAACAGAGATTGTACTCTCAAAAGTCTCAAAAAGTAGATTCTTTTATATCTTAAATTTCTGATCATCAACTTTCAAACACTTTTCTCAGCACTAGCTAGGCATTTTTCTCTCCTTTCTTTTTCATTTTTTATTCCAGGTTTATATCGAGCTAACGAACTACAATATTAGGGATATTAATTAAGAAGCCAGATTAATTAGTAGAGATCATGATTTTATTAGTGTTTTATTTTTTTTTTTTAGAGAATAATCTTAGTCCTTTTTTAGTCTTTGGTTTGTCTTTTTTGTCGAATGAGGAAGCAATTCATCGTACCTAGTGTTGATGTCGAAACTCAGATACAACACCAAGAGTTCGGACCTGTCTCTCTACAAAATAACCTACAAAATAGATAAAGAGGATGCTTCCGAGTGAGGGAATACTAGTGGGGTGTCTAATAATTCTCTGATGCTTTTAAGTCTATGAGAGGTCTTTATCGACAAGTAGAGAAGCAATGTAACGGTAGGTACAATGTACCTGTGAGAGTTGTAAATGAGTCCATTATTTATAGATGTGATATAGATCCGAGGGTAGTATTGGATCCAACATGTTTGATGGTTTGACCCGATCGATCCCACGGTTATGGGAGGTGCACTAGCCTGGCCCCACGTGTCCCTTATTTCCAATGGTTGGGAATTGCATTATGGGAAACACAGGAGGTTACCATTTCTCAACCGATCGAGTGCATCTAGTCGGCCGGTACTCGAGTAGGTTGTCTCCCATGTTCAAAAATACACAATCCGTTTGGAAGTTTGTGCTCTATATCCAAAAATGCTGCCTAACATGTCACGTAAGATGGTATTCAAATATGATTGTAAGCTGTGATGGTGAAGACTAAATCATGAGCTGTCAACTTTTTAATGTTTGACGCTTTTAATTGATTGACAACTTATATGTCACACAAAATGATATTCAAAATTTGATATTAGAGTTAGTATCTCTTGCATTTTCTTTTTCAATTGTGAACTAAGAAATTACTTAAGTTCTTCTCAAATTATAGCTACATATATTTGAATTTTATAGGCATCCAGAACAAAGTCGAAAAACCAATTCTGTCTTGGAGTCCTAAGCTTCATCAGTTCCAAGCCCGGGGGTTCAAATCAACTAGTGTAAGTCGACAACTCTAATTGTGATTTTGCTGCGGTATGTCAATATGTCTTGATCTGAGTGGGGATAGCGTTTCTCTTCTACCAGTTCATAGAGTTTAGAAAAATTCAAACATCTCAGAAATAGATAGAGATCTTTTTTTTTTTTTTTTTTAACGTACGAGGTACAAAAGATTTGAGAACTTTTTTACCAAGTTGCTTTACAGATGCATCATTTATTTGGACATCCGATCAATCAAATATTTATTGTTTCAATATTGTACCAATAGTTTTTCTACCAAACGATGCATTTCACATATTCTTTATATATGTAGTTATATATATATATATATATATATTTCTTTGATAATGATTGAGAACATAATTAGTTTCAAAATAATTAGCTTGTTTATTAACCAACCATATATGCATGGCGAAGTTTCGCCAATTAAATATATATATCGAACCTATTATTTTTGAAATTTATAATTAATAGTAGTTAGAAATGTTAATTCTATACTAATCTTAATTTATAATTGTTTAAACTAGTTCTTTCCCTAATTTATATATTTGACTAGAATAAATTTTCTCTTTAATTAGATGCATTGATCAAGACACTGCTGATTGTGTTCTCTTAATATGTACATACACAAAGCTAATTTATTGTATTACTTAGTGGCACTGAGATATGTACGTTATCACCAGTGGGGGCATGTGCCTCTCACTAAAAAAATTTATGCATTCGCTCGATGTTTAAATTTGAAGGTTACTTTGAAGGAGTTTCTTACTAGTTCCCCACAAAACCATTTTCTTATGTCTTTTGTGCTTCTGGGCTCTCTTTTCTTAAAATAAAGGATTATTTACATTAAAAATTTATCTAAAAATATACTTACTTATAAAATTGAACCAAAAAAAAAAAATCATATTGTGCTCATAAAAATACCTTTAAATCTAGTTTTTTTTTTTTTTAATTCATCTTAAAAAATAACTATATATTAATTTCAGTTACATATTTTAATCTAAAAATAGATATTAAAAACATCCTTTAAAACATCTACGGCATGTACTTGAACGTTTTAATTAGTACACTTTATTATTGATTGTTGATTTTTTTTTTTTTTTTGTTATAGTTACTGTCCAATATCTTACGAGGTCAATATGATATGAAAAAATATTTGGTAAAAAACTTGGAATATACTATGAAGTTCTTCTATAAATATGTAGTCCCTATCATTTTTCAACAAGTAATAAGAAAACGATGTCTGCATTAAATCGCCATCATTTCATTTTAACATACCCGGACGATCTTGTCACTAATCTGCCTTCCTCTGTTCCAGCTACAGATACCAACTTGTTGTAAACTTCGTAGCTTTTATCTATTCGGAATTAAGGGTCCGTTTGGTTCACCAGTTTGAGTTGGAATTTTAAGTTTAAATAGTAATTTTTGTTGACTTTTTAGGAAAAACAAAAAACTTTTTCAGAAAAAGACAAAAACTGAGATGAAAAGTTTGAAATGAACCAACGAAACAAACGGAGCCTAAAATTGACATATTATACCTCTTCAACATTAATGCTTTGCATGAAGAGAAATGTCAAAGACACCGATTGTAATTATAATATTGTGAAAACACCCCACAACACAAGGCGCATGCAGTCTAATTCAAGGCGAACATTTATAAATCTCTTTGTGTCGTTCACTTTTTGATTCCTTTTATGTGAGAGAAAAACAAGAGTGTAATGTGGTGAGTGAAACTACAAGTCGGCTATTTTTAAACGTCAATGGTGTAGTCATTAGTCATGTTAATGAAAAATTAATCAATCTTGTACACACTTCACTACTCGAGTTTCGCGAACCAAAAAAAAAAAAAAGGAATCAATTGTAATCAGAAACTCAGTTACACATGGTTTGAGAGACTTTTCCATTTTCTCAACCGCCAATTAATTTGCAGCTTTTCCTAATTTGTTCTAATAAAACATTAGCTAATAAATGTAGCTGTGTTTCATACTTCGACTAATTTGTATAATTAATTGTGATTGGAAACATAACTTAACGGTAATTTCATATTCGACTCCATCATAAGATTGAACTTTGAATCCCCTCGTTCTCAAGTTAAAAGAAATTGTATAATTAATTAGTTGCTCAGCTGTTTCTGATTTACAAAACAATAAATCTACTTTTATTCTAAAAATTAAAAAAGAATAATAGTAGTTTTATTTATTTATTTATTTATTTTACAACAAACACAAATAAGTTACATGAACTCATGGTGTAATGAATTAATGGAAATGGTTAGCTAATTGTGGGCTTTGCATGTTTGAGGTTCTTACTTGAGAGGACCTTGACGACCTTTTGCCTATTTTGACGTCCATTATATTATTTATAAGCCCTGGTTTAGAGACTTGAACGTCATCAATATTCATGTCGTTTGTCATCATTCTTATGGCAATTGACATACTTGGTCGGAGCCTGGAATTCTCTTGCACGCAGAGAAGACCTACTTTTAGGAACAGAACTGCTTCTTCCTCTTCCCCGTCTCGATCTTCGTTGTCTTCTTCTTCGCCTTCCGACGAGAAGTTCGCGCTGTAAATACTACTTGTAATGCTACTGTCCACTAGATCTATAAGCTTGTTGTTTTTGTACATATCCCATGCCTGCATAAGATTGAAAATTAACAAAATTAATGAATTAATTCTTTTGTTGTTTTTGATCCGTGATAGCTGTTTTTAGACTTGAACCGATCGAGTTTCTCAATATAAATTTGCATGATCAACACGATTAATCAAAATTTTTTTTTTCTAGTTTCAGAAAATATTTAAATTATATGTGCCTATATAGATGCATTTGCATTAGAGTTGTAAAAATAACAGAAACTGTAATTAATGACATTTTCACGAAACTCAAAGAAACTAAGTAAAAATATTTTAAAAATATTAAAAATAAATAGCAAATTTACTTGATAAATAAGTCTAGTGATTAATAACTTAGTTAAACAGTAAATTTGTTAAATTACTATTATTTACTTCAAATATTTTTAAAACTTATTATTTATTTCAATTATTTATTGTAAAAATAGTAGTTACTTATCTCATAAAACAATTTTAGTTATTTTTCATATACAACAGGTAGGGCAACTTCAAACTGTTGGTCTATAAGGCCGAGTTCGACCACTATTCATTTCTCTCAAGTGGACCTGGCCCGGTCCACTTTTCCCTCACAACTTGCATGGACCGGGCCGGGCTGGACATCCATTTGAGAGTCATTCTTTTATTTCTTTTGTCGAAGAATATCATGGAAGAGGAAAATCATGACTGCCTTCCATTATTATATTAGTTCGAAAAAGAAATTTTTTTACAATTTATGTGAATAGTCATTGTGAAATACAAATGCGTGTGTGTGTCTATATATATATATATATATATATGTATAAATGTATATACCTTTTGAACAAGGAAGTGTTCTCCTAGCTCTAGGTCAAAATCAACGGCTGATCTTCCACTCACTATTTCCAAAATCAAAACTCCAAAACTATACACATCTGATTTTCGCGTTAAACGGCCACTTATGGCATACTCAGGAGCAAGATAGCCTCTTCATCAGCACCAAAATGAAAAAGGGGGAAAAATTTTGTCAATAAAAAAAAATAAAGAAATATATCTTTTGATATGAACAAATAAAATGAGATAAAATATTACTTACAGTGTCCCAGCAACTCTGGTAGTGACGTGAGTGATATTCTCAGGAAACAACTTAGAGAGGCCAAAATCTGAAATCTTAGGATTAAAATTCTCATCCAAAACAATATTGCTTGCTTTTATATCTCGATGCACAATGTGTGGTTGGACCTCCTCGTGAATATAGGCAAGACCTCGAGCAATTCCCAAACAAATTTTCCTCCTCGCTTCCCATCCAAACAGAGCTTTAGTTTTTTCGCCGCCTAATATAGTGAGTTTTATTAGAAGTTTTAATCTATTTAATTATCATCTATATTTATTTTAGTTTTGATTAAAATGTTTCAATTTATAATCAGGATTATGATTTAATATTATATTAGAATTATGATTTTCTAAATTAGGACGATTTATCAGCCTAGGATTAAGACTCAATTTTGTTAATTGTGTGAGGTTTTCTTAATTATCAAATTTTCAGAGTATTTTATTTAAAAATATTTTCTATTACGCTGCGTCAAAATATCACAATTGTCATGTGTATAAATAATTAAAATTATATATAGAAACAAAATCTTCAAATGATTTGTAAGTTCTGTGTCACATTGCCAATTGTACGTTTTAATAAGTAATATACAGTTATAAGCCATAATATAATTCTTTTAATGTGCATTTCTTATTTCTGTTGATCATTTGAATATTAAGTATTATCACTTCTTTATTGATAATTCTTTAAAAAAATTTTAATGATATATATTTGTATTTATATTGCTATCTATCCACGAAAAAAGGTGATATTTTTTATATAAACATGTGAATTATTATCAAAAAGTTAAGATGAGTCCGAAACCCTAACATTATTCTCTCTTATATATATGTTTGTATGTACATTTATATACAAAGGTTCTTACCTAGCATGAGACGAGAGAGGCTATTGTTTTCCATGAATTCATAAACAAGAATTCTAAATGGGCCATCAACGCAACCCCCATGGAGCTTAAGAAGATTTTCATGGCTAATATTAGACATGGATGCAATCTCAGACATGAACTCCTTGTCTCCTTGTTTTGATTCTGCCGAAAGCACTTTGATCGCTACCATTCTGCCATCTCCAAGTCTTCCCTATTTAATAATATTTTATTTATTAGTCACGATTGGACAGTACTTTGTTTGGTTAATTAGAGGACATTAAATAATACGACAATCACGTAATACTATCATACATATATATATATACACACACATATACACACACACACCTTGTAAACGGATCCAAAGCCACCTTCACCAATCTTATTGGAGGAACGGAAGCCATCGGTGGCTACTTTGAGTTCATTGTATGAGAAAGCATGCACATTTTGAAGAATTTGTAAACCTACAAAATAATCAAAAAGAGAGAATTATTTATTAGCTCAACCACTTTACTTTATATCAATTATTATGTAGGACAAAAAAATAATGCCAATGTCAATGTCAATGTTCAAAATGTCAACTATATAAATATATATACACACATAGTTTTTTTCTTTTGTGGAAACTATATCTATATATTATCTTTATATACATATATAATGTATTAAACGGAAACACATATTTGTACAACTTGTTTGTTTATTTATTTAGTTATTTATTTATCCCTCACGAACCAAAATATTTGTGTTGTACCGAGCAATATTTGCCATTATTAATTATTTTGGAGATCCTAGACAATAATACAGACAATGAAAAGGAATTTCTCTTCTCCCTCACTAAAACTTATAATAGTAAAGGTAGTTGAAAAGAAAAACTAACATAAGTAATACAAGATAGAAATGGACAATTTTGTGATCCCTTTTTAGATTTCCTCATGTTACCATATCTGATTCTGGAATTCGGATTATGATACAACTCCCACAAAGACAGTGAAAATTCACAATGATATCATATTTATCCTCTTACGGAGTTAAAAAAAAAAAAAAAAATTTAAGGATCAATTCATATGCGTTTTGTGATGAATTTCGGGGTTATTTTTACTTTGTTTCTAAAATTTCAAAAACTCTCAATTAGCCTTATAATAAACTTTGAACTAATCCTAATTAACCCCTTTTATTAGAATTTTGCATTAGAAAATATCGGGAAAATGAGTATACTTAGTCTTACTTAACCTCTTATTTTAGAATTTCTATTAAAACTAAAAAAGAAAAGACCACGTGATTGCACTCAACACTTGTTTTGGACAAAAAGTACACTGTCTGAGGGGATTAAGTTGAACTAATTGAAAATGTGGGGGATAAAGTGAGATTTCTAAAATTCATGTGGCAAACAGAAAATGACTATAGAATAAAGGGATATAAGAGAATAACTCAAAATTTGAAAAACGAAAAGGACGAAGGGTTTAAAGAAAATTAATTTATGTACATCATTGCATACTTACCCCTATAGTAATTCAAATTCAACACATGACGCATAAAATGAAGAATCTAAACTATTTACTCCTTTGTTAATTAAAAAAAAAAAATTTGAAGAAGAAGAAGAAAATTTGTATATCTTTTTAAGAAAGAAGTTCTGCAAATGAATCTAGCTACTCTTGTTGGCAGAAAAAGAGGGAAATCAAGAACACAAAAACCAACTTAAAGAAACACAGGGAAGGGGAAAAAAGAAAAAGAAGAAGAAGAAGAAGAAGAAGAAGAAGAAGAGAGAAGAAGTCTCTGGGAAATGAAGGAAATGAAAGACGAACAAGAACTGTAGATTAAATTACCGCGAAAGGTATCTTGATGATCATCCTTGATTCCTGACGAAGGGAAGAAGCACCGTGATGAGCAAAGATAAGAAAACTTCATTATTATTTCTATAAACACCCACTTCTTCTTCTCTCTGATATATATATATATATACACTTGATTTCTGGAGTACGTATATACGTATATATGTATATATGCAGATCTATATCACTATCTGAAGTTTCAATTGCAGAAGTGAATATATGCTCATCATGGTCAGACAATATTATGATATCCCAATTCCAAATCAAAACCAGTTTTTAGGCTGATAATCAGGTATATATGTATATATACTGATTATATTTATATACATATGTAGAGAGAGAGAGTATAATCATTGGAGGGCATTGAAGATTTCTTTGCTATTGGTCTACTGGGCAATTGACGAAATGGAAGTCATAAAAGAACACATGAAATGTATTAAAAAAAGAAAAAAAAAATTAAGGTGTGAGATCAATAATGGAACTGTCCTAAAAGCCCACAATATTTTTTTGCAAGTGGATTTGTTCCACGATATATGTTAAGATTATATTGAATTCTATTTTATGCTTAGACTAAATAGAGGGAGGCGGCTGGTAATTTTAGAAAGAGCCAAAAAAGAATGTATTGCTGATATGGACAGCTAACATGTAATATATTGTCTTAGTTATGATGTCAGCTTGTTTAAAATATATACTATTAAAAAAATGCAATTAATACCAATTGTAATCTTAAATTTTAAGTATCAATTTACGTGATATATATATAAGTTAACAATTCTTTTATTCAAATGTTTTTAAAACATCATCACTTCAACTTATTGTAACTTATCAATAAAAAAATAATAACTTATCGTCACGTGAATTGTTCTTAAAAATTAAGATTTGAGTTAATATTTCTAACACTACTTATAATATTATATTATAATAGTTATCTGTTATTTCAGGAGCTTCAATCAGTTAATTTTTATGATTGAATTCATAAGTCTTTTTGGCCTGTTTCATGTTTAGCATATAACTGTTTATTCTGTTTTGTCTTTCCATTCGTAATTTTTATTGTTTTGTTTTTCTTTTAGCTGTTTTTTGTTTTAATAAATTAAGTGGGAGCTTGATTTGAGATTGAGAATTTTAATGGATGTCCATCATGGGATTCGAGTGTTATATAAATCCTTAATAATAGTTTTCTCTCTCTTTCTTTTGTAAGCCACAAAAAAAAAAAAAAAGTATATATTTAATATTGTAGTATATGTGAATAGGACGTGGCTTGGTAATTATTTGTGCGAACACGTAGAGTTCATTTATGCTGCATGTACTAATTTCTATATCAACAATTATTTAGTTTAGTTAGTTGATTTAATAACTTTTTAAATAGTTTAACTGCTGTCTGTATAACTAAATTAACTATTGTCTTTAGCTTTTGCGGTACCATTTATTCTGGAATCACATTTTTGGACTAATTAATTATATTATCTAATTACTTTGATTGCTAAAATTAGACAAATTACACTTTTGTATTTATGCATATGTGTACTACTTTTGATTTTTTTTTTTTTTTCTTGTTTTTCCTTCTTAAATTTGAAGATGAGGGATTCAAATTTTATATCATTAGTGGAATCATAAGTAAACTTAATATTAAAATGTAACCATAACTATATATGTACTAAAGATTCAAGTTACTTACTAAATTTTATTTTAATCATGATACGAAAGTTTTTTTTTTTTTTTTTTTTTTACATATGAAAATCACGATGTGAAAGTTGGGATATAAAAATTTTGTTCCTTATTAGTAGATTCACTATAATTAAAACACTACATGAGAATGAATCATTTATTTATTTATTTCACTATGGGATTTGCATGTCTTATTTACTAATTAAGAGCTTTTATTCAAATCTCTTTTCTTTTACACGCTGAGTTAATTGTAACAAGTTCTAATAAAATTAAGAAAAAATTAGATACAATCTATTTTCTGTAATTTAATCCACCTTTTTTATTCCCTGAATCAAATAGACCACATTGTAATTTTTAAGTAAAAGAAAGATTTCATATTATTCCCTCCTATATATGTATATTCGTTCTAGATTCCACCTCAACAGTAGGAGCTTTGGATGGCTACGTAGCCCAAGCTAATTAAACTTATGTTTATTTAGGGTCCATCTGGTGAATAAGTTTGAGTTGGAAATTTTAAATTTCAATAGTAATTTTTGTTGACTTTTCAGAAAAGACAAAAAACTTTTTCAGAAAATACAAAAAACTTTTTTAGAAAAAGATAAAAATTAAGATGAAAAAGTACAATTTAAACTTGAATATCAGCTGAGCCCTTATTGTCTTCAAATATTATTACTTCACATGGTCATGGACCAGCCTGGTCATGATATTCGTATATATATATATGTATATCATATATATATTATATATACGTAGATGATTGACCAGCAAACTTGGTTACCTTGAATATTTATATATATATATATATATATATATAACACGATTGAAGGTCAACCATTACCAATTCAAAATGAAAATGCAATAACTAATAAAACTTGGTTCGTCCTTCAGTTAAGGATGAGGAATATGGTCAGTTCCCAATGACTTCCACTTCTTTGAGTTCGGACATTAGTCGGACAAGACTTGGTCAGTTTTGCAACTCTCTCTCTCTCTCTCTCTCTCTCTTCGGAAGTGGAGAGAAGAAAGTACGTATGGTTCATGTATGCAAATGCAATTATATTCAAGTAAATCGCACGTGTTCAACCGACTAATATATTTGACAATCGAGTTTTGTCTTTTTTGTTTCTTTTACTTTTCAATTTGTGGACTATCAGCAAGTTGGTTTACTGTATATGTATAACTGATCGACGGTAATGATGGCATAATAGACGGAAACTCTTAAAGTCTTCGTTTTTATTAACTTTCAAATTCGAGTCTTCACACACATAATATTTAGCCCTTTGACAATAAAACCACGCATAACCGTTCTTAAAATCTGAGAGTTGTTAACCGTTAATGATTTACATTCATGACCCTTGTTATGTCCTAATAGACTCCTGAAATGGCACTAGAATGAAATGTGAGGACAACACTAATCCCTTTTCTTTTAGCAAAACAAAAAAAAATGTATATATAACTATGTCTTTATTTAGATCACTATCTCAATTTAGATTTTTTATGTTTAAATACAACGTGTGTGTCAGTTTGGTTATTGGGTTAAACATTTAATTGATTTCACTATTTACAACGATTCAACTCAAATTAAATATAAATTTTATTTTTAAGAATTTATATCACATTCTTTTTTTTTTTTTTATCTATACACTATGTTCGAATATTACCTCTAACAAAACTATATATCCAAACACATTTAATTTAAATACATAATTCAAATTTTATATATATTTGAATATATTTTTAATTTTATCACAATATTCTAAAAAATGCAAACACAACCTATAATTCAAACGGATCTTATACAGAGCTCCAAAATTAAACCGACAGCAATACTGTTCGCCACTTGATCTATAGCTTAGCTACTAGCTAGCTTGCCTTGGCTAATATGTTATCAAATTAAATTGCATATAAATATGCAGATTTATTGTGTTAGTGTATGTATTTTGGCCACAAAAATTCGAGATCACTCTTTATTAACTCATTTTAAATCTAGATTTGGACGGAATAGTTGTTTTGAACATTTTATATAGTTGAGAATTTAATAATTATTTTATAAAATGGGACAACAGTAAGTGGATATAAAATCAAAACTGAGAAACAAATTTGAAATTATTATAGAGATGGAAGTGGATGAAAGGGAGATTTTGGGTGGTTTTCCGTCCATGTATATATAAGATGTGAACGGTCTTTAACCTAGAGGAGGCATATCGAAAAAGAATGCATAGTTTTTAAGGTATTATTTGAATTTACGTATTAAAAATGGCTTTTACATATACAGATAGATGCATGCGCACTTATTACATTACTAGTTAATTTTGTCCACAAAAAAAAAAAAAAAAAAAAAAAAATTCCAGGTCAAAGTTTCTAGCGACGTCATGATTTAGTGTGAATGAAGATTTTACGCACTAGAGCCGCCTCCCATAAACCTTTTCAGAAAGACTCAAGTTTTCTTAAATCTTATGTGTAGAATTCCCTAACTAAAAATAATTCTACATATATATACACACACATACACATATATACACACACAATAACATTACTGGGTCAAAATCAATTGCTTGACTCAACTTCGATCGTCGTCTTATTGATTATTTGCTAATTAATACATGTATTCTTTATATATATATATATATATATATATATATGTAGTGTATGAAGGTCTAAGAACGTTATTGAGCATAAAAATACATATGTGTGTATATGTATATATATATGTGGATACTGGAAATCTACCGTCAAATTTTTAACCAGAATTAGTAAAATAAACAAAATATATAATAATTGGGGTCCTTGGATATCGTTTATGAAATTCACAGAACATTACAATCACGAAATAATCAAATCAGAAAGAGATTAAAGAAATCAAAACAACAACACCGAAATTTAGAGAGGTTTATCAGAAATATGCTACTTCTTTTGTATGTGTGGTTTCTTCACTATATATGGCTGTTTTCAAATACAGTGAGTTACAATTTCTGAGTATATTTGGACAACGTAAAGGTAGGCCAAGATTGTCCGAAGACTGTTTTTTGTCTGAAGGGGGTCTTCCTCTATTTATAGAAGAAGAATAGTAGATATGAACCCGTAATTTGTAATGGTGAACGGTTTTCACTCAATGTCATTTGGGACGCGTCTAAAAATACAAGTCATGCTATAGACTTGGCAATTATTGGGATGAATTTGATCATAGATCGTGGGCTTCGCAGTTATTAGAATGAACTGATATGACATCATCATTGATTGTAAGTTTGACAGTAATCAGAGTGAATTGATATGACATCATCATTGATCGTGGGCTTGACGGTTAATGGGATTAACCTTTATAGTCTTTGTCAAGCACGAATGACGAATGATGAAACAATTAGTCAGAAAGACCTAATATTTGTTGTGTCATTCGTGACTTATACTCAATCCATGTTTTGAACAGGCGGGTCTGCCAATTGACTGTGAACGATCATTGTTCATGATTGAACGAACTAAAGTCATAAATTGAGTCCGGTCTAAATATACAAAAATATTGAATAGACTATGATCAAGAGTTCGTTGTTTGTTCGACGAGCAGTCAAAGACTAACGGTGTTATAGAAAGACGAAGTCTAATCCTAACAATATATATATATATTTCTATATCTTTGAGCCATTTTGTGTACATGCAATATTATTTATCTCGATGCATAGGATAAAACTACATCAGGTAGCCCAACTACACAAATGGTGTCATATATTTTTCTTTATTCCAATAATATGTTGTCTCTAAAGTTGATTTTTACCGAAGGCCGTAGCTTTGTAAAAGACTTTTTGGAGGTGGAATTGTGTCCGCTAGCTTAAATTTGATTATTTATTTTGTTGCTAAGGTCCCAAACACACACATATATGTTCATTTTTTATCAACCCAAACACATATATTTACTAATAATTTATCACTTCAAAATGAAACTGACTCGACTATTAATTACTTCAATAAATAAATTGACTCAACCAATTCCCTGAACTGACAGGACTTAATTTTTAATTTGTTTATATTCGTATATCCTACATATAATATATATATATATATATATATAACGTGTGTATATTTTTTCTTAGATATATGCCTAAATAATTTGTTGACATAAGAGAAACTTGAGAACACATATTAAAGCTCTCGTCACACACATACTAAATGAATTCCACCATAATTCTGAAAGCATCTAGAAGATTTCTACATCTATGGTTCCAAAGTTTGAAAAATTAAAAATAAAAATTACAGATCTTCTATATATATATATATATATATATATATAAGTAGTAAAAACAATATGATTATCAGATCAGACTAAATTGATTGTTTAAATATAGTAGCAATAAACACCGTCATCGATGACGATTGAACAGGATAACATAAGAAAATATGCAATATTGTTATAATAATATCCAATAAAATGGAAAAAAGTATACAGCCATATTTTTCGTTTACTATTTGTGCAACGTTCTGTTGTTTTTTTTTTTAATGAAAAATTTTATTATAATATTATTATTAGTATTACTATTATATTTGTTATTGTTAATAAAATGGAACTTTAACGACCAAGACGGTAGTTGCTGACTAAGACTCAGCAGAATCTTGCTTTAGTGGCTTATTCACAGAACCAATTTCTCACATATAAATTTCTAAGGGACCGTTTGGGAAACAACGTTTTAATAGTAACATTTTAGTTGGAAAAATTTGAACATAAATATTTGAATGGCCACTGAATTGGTGTTCAGATATTTGAAATTTGAAATTTGAGCATAAATATCTGAATATTTATTTGGATATTCGTTGCAAACATTTCTAACAATTCTTTAAAAAATCATAATTTTCATGCCATAATTTTCTTGGATTAAATATGTGTGCGTAATTTATTTGTTTTTGTTTTTTGCTAAATCAGTATTATGTGATTGTTTTCTGGATTTTTTGTGTTTCTGAGTTTATGATTTTCAATATCCATAATTGCGATGTAATTTTGAGGAATGAGAAATGTTACAGATAACCATAAACACAGTAATTATAACAAATTATGTATGACAATTTGTAGTAGTATATTGTAATTTGATCCCATAATGTGTTCTAATTTTTAATTTGTGTTTTTTCTCAAGTTCTAATATGTTTTGGCTTCTGCCTTCTAGTACCAATTTATAGATAGTTTTGTCCTCGCTATATTTGATGGCAGAAGATTATCAAAAAATAAAAATCACAAATCCATTTATGAGCAATTTATCAGCTTTTATAATGATTTCATAGTTTTTTTTTTTTTTTTTTTTGAGTAATGATTTCATTGTTTTGATGTTTATAAATATTTTTAGTTATTATATGTTAATTTACTTCCTTTCACACTTGTTTTCGTTTTTTACGTTGTACGAATGGATCAAATTTCTTTCATTGTTTTTGTTTTTTTTTTTTTGATAAGAAAATTTATTTCATTGTTGCAAATAGAGGAAGTGGAGGTCAGGTGACTTGTACTCGGATTTTATTTGTCAAATCCATTTTTAGCTCTTTGTGAGGTTAGCTTGCAAGGGTTGGAAGAACTAATTGTTAGCATGATGAAATTAATCAACATAAAAACAGCAAATTTATCAATATTAATGTTTTGGTTAATATTAATATTAACATTTCGGTAAAGGGTATTTTATTAGGTCAGGGAATTTATATTGATTATTCCGTAATTTATAATAACAAAATATTTAATTATTTTCAGGTGAAATTTTAATAATAAATTATAACCAATCTTATAATTAAGGAAAATGGTGAAACTATGGAAACTAGAAAATAGGGCAGAGACGGCAGTAGATAGGACATTTTGTAACAATAGTTATGGTAAAGAGTATATTTTAAAATATTTTAGATAACAAATATTTGCAGTAAAGAACTTATTTAAGAAGATATTTATTTCATAATTTTTCTGTAAAAATGTTTTTTTTAATGGTAATTGTATTCCAAATCAAGAAAATATAAACAACAATGACTGGAATAATCTCATGACAAGGAAACTTATTAACTTAACCTCAATTACAGATCAGTTCCACCAGTAAGTTCTAATGAAGTACACAAGGGGCTGAAACATGTTTCGGATTCCAACAACGAAAAATTGAAAAAGGCACACAAATTATCGAGTACATATATGACTCTTTCAACAACATCACTACAGTCAATGGAAAGCTCCAGTCGATTGAGACCAAGAGATCATTAGTAAAAAAGTCAACACCAACACCAAGTAGAAATAACTCTAATGAATTGGACATACATGCAATACGAGAACGTGGGGAGACTACGTCCATTATTACAAAATAGAAACAAAAACATAACGAAAAAAAAAAATACAAAACCTATATGCTAGAAACATCATCGTCTTTATTACAAATAAACAATTAGACAAATAAGAGAAAACACCCTAACTCTATGGATAATACCTCCGATGATAAGTGATAACTCTATAAAAATATAGTTATTTTACCACTTTTGTGCATGTAAATTAGTCATATTCTTGAGCATTTTAATAAATTTTAGGTTAATTTAATTTAATTTTACATAATTTTAATTTAAATTAATTTATTTTGATTTTATGTAATTTGATTTAATTTTTTTAATTAGTTTAATATTAAATTCAATATATTATTATTAATTTACCCTTCTAAATTATTAATTTCCTCATTTGTGTATAATAATTAGGTGAGAATGGGAAAATGAGACATTTGGAATTAAATTTGGGGGTGGAATGGTCATTAAAATGCCTATGAATGAGACAAAATATGAAATTAAACCGGGCCCATCTAGAGGCTGACACATGTCCCATTGTTAAAAGAAGTTGGATCTCTTGCGGTGCGTTCCACCAAGCTAGTGTGTACTTGCAAGCTTCATCTAACCTCGAGCCGCCACGTGTCGCTTGGAAAAAAAAAAAAAGAGTGTGCGTCATGGCTGGACCCATCACTAAGAGAAAAAAAAAAGTGCAAAAAGAAAGGAAAAGAGGTATGGGGGAGGAGTGGAACAAAGGCCAAGAACCGAGAAGAAGAAAGAGGATAAGAAAATGAAGAAGAAAAATAGAAAAAAGCTGAAAAATAGTAGTGTACGATTTTTAGGTTTAAGAATTAGTTTTTATTTTTAGATTTAGACTTAATTTTCAAAAAATTGCAAGGAAGATAGTATTTGAAGAACGAACAAAAGAAGGAGATGAAAAGTTGGTGAAAAACTTGAAGATTTGTGAAAATAAACATTTACCGTTTGGTAAATGAGTTGAGTTTGAGATTGGATGAAATTTTAAGTTTGAGTTAAGTTGACTTTTTAAAAAGTAGTTATAAACTTTGTTGACTTTTTAGAAAAATACAAAAATTGAGATGAAAAATTTAAGTTGAGTTTAAGTTGAGATGATTCATCAAACATAAGCTTAGGTTTTCATCCCTTTTTCTTATCTCTTTTATTTTATAGTTGATGATATTTCAACTCTTGATTTGCTTAATTTTATGTTTAATTTCATTTGTAGGTTTTGTGTAGTTTGTTGGTTTTAGGGTTTGATGTAAGTTCTACTTGAACTATTTTTTGGTGATTTAGCTAATTGTTAATGAAATCTCTATTCAGTTCATTTGTATTTTTCTACGCTTAATGCTTTTAATTTGTTAGGAAATGAATTAGTTGATTTGATTTATGGATTTTAATGCTCGGAAAATATTAATTCATTTATTGGTTTGTGAAATACAATCTTAGTTGTTGTTGAGTTCAGGAGGCCACTGACACTTTGATAATCATAAAATGCGTGCTTAATGAATGTGTAGGTAAACAAATTAGATAGGGATATCATTTGGAAACTTATGCATATTATCTCATTTGATACTTGGGAAAGGTAATGATGTTAATTTTGAGCCATTAATTGAGTCTATTTAGCAATTTCTTAATAGTAAGAACATAAAAAGGATAGAGTGAAGTCAAGACCCTAGTACCTTGTTTATTTGCGTTTTTTTATTCATTTGATTTTGTTTGGTCATTTTAGTTTAATTTGCATTTTCGTTATTTTTCAATCAATTGTTCAAATAATCCCAGTGTTAATAAATTTCGGTAATTAATTTAAATTTAAACACAATTCTCGTGAGATTGACAACTTTACTCATCACTCTATTAGTCGTGCGACTCGTACACTTGCGAGATTTCACACAATAATAAGCCAAACTACATAATTAAAGAGATTAAAACGCATCCCTTCCGATGATGAAGCCATCTCGACATCAAAACCATCACTGTGAAGTCCAAAAGTATTTTCTCTAGAGTTGGGAGTTCAGTGGCCAACCAAAAGACGACGTCAAACTCTGATGCTAAAAGAGAAATACGAACGGTGCAAACCCCTAGTAATAGAGAAAGGGAGAGAGAGGGAATCTTTTAGATTTAAAGAGAATCATAAATTTTCTGTAAAAATGTTTTATAATTTAATTGTTTCACCTCAATTATTTTTTTTTGAATATAAAATTTATCATAATTATGTTTAGAAAAATTCATTTACTATTTTCTCCAAAAATGGACTCCAAATTGTTAGAAGAGAAGTGTCAAAATTGTAAAATAAAAAATAAAAAAATTAGTGAAGAGTTATGTTTTGAATATCTCCTTATAATTATGTCCACCTAATATTAAAGTTAATAATTTTAGTGTTATAAAATGATAAAATTATTAATTTTAATGTTGTAGTGATCATAAATATAAGAATAATGTGTTAAATTTATGATATATTTTCATATAATTAAAAAAAAAAGAGTAGAAGTGTTAGGATCCGTTTGGTTGGTCAGTTTGAGTTGAAATATTTTAGTTGTAATAGTAAATTTTTTTTGAATTTTCAGAAAAGACAAAAAACTTTTTGGGAAAAAGATAAAAAAAGTACAATTTGAGTTGAAATGAGATGATGAGGCAAACGGACCCTTAATGTTGGACTTTTGGAGGCCCAAGTTTTGCGAGACCATAGGCTTCCACAATGTTTGAAGCCCAAATTTTCAAATGTAATCGGACATGCTCGTTGTGTAGTTGAAGGCACACAAAAATTTGATACTAAATCATTATGACAAAAAATAAAACGAAAATTTGTATCGTGTTGATTAATAAAAGATAATTGGTGTCATGTTAGTTAATTAACAAAATAAAGATGATTGTTTAGGTAATTTTCTCTAATGGATTTGTAGCAAGGTTTCTCCTAAAAGGCCCTATTTGTATGGATTGTTGTATGGCTTTTCTCTCTCTCTCTCTTTTCTTTTTCTTTTTTCCTTTTTATAAAACTTGTATGGCTTGTTTTTGTATACCAAATTAAAGACACGAGATATTTCAAAATATGCATAGATCTTATGTCGAGAAAAGGAATGAAATATTTCAATTAAAAAAAAAAAGGAAGAAAAGAAAACTTGTGACTTATATTGACAAGGAGAAGAAGAAGAAATAATAATAATATAACAAAAGTGATTAAAACAAAAAGTTACTTATTAGTTGGGTGGATAAAGGATAAAACTAACAAATTAGTTGTAGGTACTTTTTTTTTATTATGACAATATTTTCAAGAGCTCTTTCTTAAAAAAAAAAAAAAAAAAAAAAAAAGAAAGAGAGATTAAGTGTTCCTCCTTTAATTGAATCAAACTGTCTGTCTGTCTTTTTTTTTTTTTTTTTTTTTTTCCTTTAGGTTTTCATAATCTAATCATATTTTTACTCAAACATTTGTTTCTAACTTAGGTTTAGAAATCAAACAATTACTCAACAAAACACAATGGCAACCATAAAAAAGGCTAAATAACCAATAAACTGGCAAGGGGGAAAAAAAAGAGAAAAAAAAAGGATAGCCTGACATTGATGCAATACACTTCAAAGAATGTTGATGAGAATATATTTTAAATTAACAAAAGATAGACAAATTTGAGTTTCTTTAACCTTTTTTAATGCGTAAATTATGAATACAGTGAGCATAAACTTGTAAAACATATAATAAAATATGTGATTGCAGATATAATTTGACAATAATTTTAGACCTGACTTCATTTTAAGATGTATAGTTCTAATTATCCACCATCAAAATTAAAGAAAAACATATAATAAAACATAATATTACGGAAAAAGCTATTGGGTGATGCTTTTTAAATAAATCAGAACATTCATGTTCAACATTTAAAGCATTTAATATTACATTGATTAAAATGAGTGCTTAAACCAAAAACTAGTAGTTCTTATATCTAAAGTAGTCGTTTGAATTGAATGAAAACATCTCAAATATATTAACTAAAAATAATAATAAGGGGAAAAAACTGTAATAAACATTTAAGAAGTGTTTGGTGAATGAGTTTAGTTTAAAGATTTTTAAGTTTAAATAGTAATTTTTATTGACTTATCAGAAAAAACAAAAAACTTTTTCAGAAAAAGACAAAAAAAAGTACAATTTAACTCAAGTTAAACTTGAGTGCCAAACAAGCTCTTAATAAAATATTAGGGGTGGCAATTCGTGTCGCGTGTCGGGTTCGTGTCATGTTAGAGCTGTGTCAAAATTTTTTTCTCTGGACCCGAACTCGACTCGCGACCTAAAAACAACTCGAAACTGTGACACGAACATGACATGAACCCGTAACGGGTTGACACAACACGAACCGAATTTGACCGCGATCCGAAATTGACATGCAACACGAACAACCCGAAATTGACACTCGACATGAAATTCAACACACGACAGAAAATCAACCCAAAATTGAAAATTGACACGAAACTTGACACGAACATTGACCTGAAATTAACACGAAAAAAAAACGTGTCGTGTTTTGGTTCTGCGGGTCCAACCCAAACACGACACGTTCTTTTTCGTGTCAATTTCGGGTGACTCGAAATTGACCCGACCTCTATTTTCCTAATCCGATCCCGCGAAATTCGTATCGTTTTCAAATCGTGTCGTCGAGTCACGACCCATATTGCTGCCTCTAATAAATATGTATATATTTCAAAGAACCCCTCCTCTATTGATCTTTCCCAAAACAAAAAAAAGAAAAAGCAAAAGAAAAAAGCCTTGTCTAGAGTCAATCTATTTTGGTACTTTTCCACCAAAAATATCTATTTTGGTACTTACGGTTGGTTTGGTAACTTCTTGAAATATTTCTTTTGTCCTTTTCTTTCATTCAAAATTATTTTTCATTATTTACGTTTTCAGAAATATGTAATAAACTCATATTTTAAAAATATACAATTTTATTATTTTAAATCTAAATAAGATGATTTTTTTTTTTCAAATTATAAATTTCAAGAGTAACGAAACAGGAACCATATTGACATTTTTATTTAAATATCTTTCAGGTTTTTACTATTTTTTATTTCAAATAATTTTTTTCAATCAAATTCACGTTTTCAAAACTTACCACAACTTCAATCTAAAACTCCATCTCCAAAATCTCTCTCGGATTCTTAGTCTCCAAAATTTTCGGCAATAACTTATTTATTAAATCAAAATTAATTAAAAAATATTAAGATAAAATTGAGTAGATGTTAATTTTGAGGGAAAAAAAAAAAGATAGGATCTTAATTGGGAGCCTGAAGCAAATTATTTAAGCTCCCAAATGCATGAGCCTGCCGTGAATTTTCCATCCCCGGTAATAGACATATATTTCATCTTTTTTAAGACGGTGAGATATTTAAACTTTATAATAAAATCATATATCATATTATTGTTAGATTATATTTTTCAATTATGTTGTACAGATACTTTGCATTGTAACAGGGATGACAAACGGTGCGAGGCCGGGGCTGCCAGCTACGTGTGCCACGTGAGTAGAGGGTGTCTGGCTACTATTCTATTCACTGGATTCACAATTTGATCAGACGGCCGTACGTCAGTCTGCCATTGATGGATCGAACGGTGCAAGAAATTTCCTGCTCTCACGACACGGTCCGTTTCAGGTACGGTGGGTCCCGCTTCCTTGCCGTTTTTTCTTTTCAACGACGTGCTTGGCTCTCTCTTTCTCACACCGACCGCCAAGCCCATTTTGGGGCCCAAACTTCTCCCCTTTCCTTCGCGCGCTCTCTCTCTCTCTCTCTCTCTCTCCCTCTCTACCACAATCACTTTGTCTCTCATCGAATCTCTCTCTTTCTCTGCCTCTTAGCCCAGGTTTGCTTCTCTTCACTTCTCTTCTCACCATTCTTTCTTTGTTTGTTTCTTGTCGTTTCTTCATTTCTTATTACTTTTTGTTACGCTTATGAATCTGTAAAGGAGATCAGGAAAAATGGGTTGTTTTCATTTTTTAATGCTTTATTTTTTTGGATCTTGACGAGCTTGAAATGACTTCATTCTTAAACATGGTTCCTTCGTTTTTCATTGGAACATGTTTCTTCTTCTTCTTCTTTTCTTCCTTTTTTTCCTTTTTTAAATGTTTTTAGACATCTGGGTCATATGGACTGGTGAAGATCCACCAACCCATTTGAGCAACCACTTTGTTTTGTTTAAAAAGCTTTTCTGTTGTCCTGGAAAAGCTTCCCAAACAAAGTTTACATATATACATGACAAGCTTGCCAGACAAAGTTTACATGCACACACACACACAAGCGCGCGCACATAAGTTAAGCTTAGCCATGCCTGGAAAGTTGTGCTCCACATTTGGACCATATCTGACTCTAGTCTACATGAGATGGTGTAGGAAAATGATATGCGTCATGAAAAAATTGCTTTAATAAAACATTACGCAAGTAAAATATAACTTGTTAAAAAAAAGAGTTGAATTGAATCAGTGATTTCAGTTTTAGACAATATCTACAAGACTTTGATGCATATGCAATCATGTATTCATGATAAAATTTTTCGTGGAAATGTATAGTAGTGGTCGTTGGAAATTCTCAATTTGACCACTTTCTCTTTTTAATTGGGTTTTCAGATTCTGTTTCATGTTATTTTTAGGCCCTTTTGTGCAAAAAATGGTCTAAGGATTGTTTTCTTTTGTTGTTTGTATTATAGGGAGTGAGTTTCTGTGGTCGAAAGATGAATTTCTCTTTGTGTGCGCCGTCTTCCGATCTTAGATATCCTTATAAAGAGGTTTTGAGGTCTACAGATGTTAATCCAATGATGTCCAAACCTTCTTTGAGGGTTGTAAAGGTGGTTAAGAGAGAGGTTTCTCAAGTGTCTTCTAATCAGGAGGCTGGGAATTTGATGCCTAAGCACTTACAAGGATCGTTCATTGGGAAAAAGCTGCTTGATGAACACGGTCATAAGACAGAATGTGTAAGAACACTGTTGATCGATAACTATGATAGTTACACATACAATATTTACCAGGAGTTGTCTGTAATTAATGGCTGTAAGCTCTCTCACTCTGCCACTCATCAAGTCATTATTGATTGCTCCGAGATTTTTGCATACCATTCACTTTGATCTTTCTATAATGGTGTTTTTTCGAAGCATTTTTTGTGAAAGAAGATTATTTTGATAATGCCCTCTTGTTGGCTTGTTTTTGTGTCAGTGCCTCCTGTGGTGGTGCAAAATGATGAAATGACTTGGGAGGATCTCTATCATTACTTGTACGAAGAAAATGCGTTTGATAATATTGTTATTTCACCTGGACCTGGTACTCCAACATGTCCAGCAGATATAGGTTGGAATCACTCCATCTTTCGGCTTGTCCCTTTTGTATCTATTGCTAGTTCCTTTTAGAAATTATTGGGAAATGGTGTGTTTATGGAGCCTGTGGTCAGGATTGATGGTATAATAGATGCAATGAAAGATTCATAGTAGTTGGCGTATTATTAATCTTGGTTGTATTCGTTAAGAAAACGTTTCAATATGCTTGGTTACAGGGTTGTTCACCCTTTATTAGATATTATAGGAACTTTTCTCCTCACACAAAATCGTCGCACATTGAGCTGTCGCATTTCTTTAGATATCTTTGTTTGTTTGGGGCCCTTACTAGTGACATTCAATTGCATACGTTTTTCAAGTTATAGGGCTCTGATAATGTCATCTGGTACATGATTGTTCTGAAACATGAAGTTAACACCCACACAGTTGTTCTTGTATTCTGTCATTTATAACATCTTGTCATTACCAACAATAACGGTAACAAAAGACTACAAAACTATGTTCTGCCTGTTTCTGCATCTATTTTCGATGACTACTTCTTTCTCACTTATTTAAGCAATTTTGTCAATATTTCAGGAATATGTCTTCAACTGTTGCAGGAGTGCTGGGATATACCCATTTTGGGCGTTTGTCTTGGACACCAGGTCATTCTCACTTTTTCCATCTTTAAAATTTGCTTGTTCCCAGTTATCTGTTCCCTAATTAATCCATCATGCATGTATAATCAACTTGATAGAAAAGAACATTAACGATAAGCGGTTGCGCAATGTTTTGATTTCACTTCTTCCCTGAATGAACAGGCCTTAGGTTATGTGCATGGTGCCAATGTCGTCCATGCATCTGAACCCATCCATGGTCGTTTAAGGTACCGTTAATGTTATTACGAGATTTTCTTATTTTGTTTTGCCATTTGTGACATGCTTTTGTGATCAAGAGTTTTTGCACTCAACCTTCGTAATGTTGATTTTTTGTCTGTGTTGAAGGCACACGATGTTTACTGTTTATTAATGTTATCTGTGTTTGTTTTATTCAGTGAAATTGAACATATGGGGTGCAGACTTTTTCAGGACATCCCCTCTGGCCCAAACTCAGGATTTAAGGTCAGCATTTCAAAGAGTTTAAATTTTGTACTTTTCTCAAGATCTACTTTGTACTTTTGAGTTGTATTTAGAAAAGTAATAATTATTGGTAAGTTTAATTAATTATATAGATAATTTTATGCTTTTTTTTTTGGGGGGGGGGGGGGGGGACTGTTATAGTGGAGAAGAAAATATTAATTAGATGCTTAGAGTGATTGTAAATTAAATTCAGTTGGATTTGCATAAAACTGCTAGTCAATTGCAAGTTCAGCAATAGTCAAGATCTATTGTTTCTTGATATGGGGTTTGTTTCTGTTCTTTCAAGTTTATATCTGTTTTCTAGAGAAGATTATGCTCCCCCCCCCTCCTCCCCCTTAAATAATTGTTATCACCGTAGAAAGTCATGGTCACGAGCATCAGTAGTAACTGCTGTCTGTTTTAAGTAATTGCAGGTGGTTCGATATCATTCTCTTATAATTGATGATGAGTCATTACCAAATGAACTCATTCCTATAGCATGGACAACTTCCACTGATGCACTTTCTTTTCTTGGGACACATGAGCTTGATGATACCCCTGATACTTCTGCAGATTCTTCTCCAACAAATGTGAGAAATGGTGGTTATTCACGATCCAACAATTCCGATACATCTAAAAGAACGAAGGTTCTCATGGGCATCATGCATTCTACCAGGCCTCATTATGGTGTGCAGGTTTGCTGCATGGAAATCTTGTTTACCATTATCGCTCTCAAATATTCGTGCTAGACTATTGACTTAATAGCTTGATTCCTCAGTTTCATCCGGAAAGTGTTGCAACCTGTCATGGAAGGCAAATATTCAAGAATTTTAGGGAGATTACGGAGAATTATTGGCGGAGATTGAAGCTGAAGTTCACCAAACGAAGGGGTTTTTCATATGCTGGTAAACTAAAGCCCTCTCGAAAGATATCTGCTCTGATTTTTCTTGTTCAGTGTGATTATTTAACGTATCTCAGCAGTATACATTGTTCTAATGTTCTATGCTATTAAGTTTTATATTTTTCCCTTTTGTTTTGATTTACAAGGACATTTTGTGTTATATTTTCTGAGCAGTAAACCTTCTGTAGCATGCATGCAGATGCCGAATGCTAATGGTCTGCTAAGAGAAGTTTCCAAAGGCAGGAAGCTAGTAAATTATGCAGACAATCGACGGTATACTGAAGATTCTAGAAGTGGTCAATCAATGCATGATGCAGATAATAACAGCTGTTTCCGTATGCTTAATATGGTAGATCTTTCACATCAACACATTGGCATCAAACACCTGAACTTGAAGTGGAGGAAATTTGATTGCTTTGCTAACAAAGTTGGTGGGGCAAGAAATATTTTCGACAAATTGTTTGGACATCATAATGCCGGGAACACCTTTTGGTTGGACAGTTCCTCAACAGAAAAGGTTTCTTGATTTACCACCAATGACTTTGCATGTTGGTGAGCTCATGCAATCCTTTTCCTTTTCTAATGTGAAAAATCTATTCAGTTTATTATCTTTATGTTCAGGGAAGAGCACGCTTTTCATTCATGGGAGGCAAAGGCGGATCTCTTTGGAAGCACGTGACATTCAAATTATCCGATGAAAGGTTTAAACTATTATCTAGATCATCTTTTTATCCTTTTGCTTTTGATTTCTCGCATACGATGTTGACTTTGAGTTCTGAGTATACCTTCGTCTGTGCTTTTATGTGCATTCTTCAGTGACATGACTTCGAAAGCCGGAGGTTATCTAACAATTGAAGATGCTCAAGGCTCTACTGTGGAAACATTTCTGGAAGACGGTTTTCTTGATTTCTTGAAAAAGGTATTTGATAAAAGTTTTTCACCTATTATGACTTGCCTCTTTTGTAATTTGAAAATATACGTATATATATTTTTTTGTGCAACATTTCTGTGCTTGCGGGATACAACTGATGAAAATTTTTTTTCCTTGATGTTTGTTCTAGGAGCTCCTGATAATCCGTCATAACGAAAAAGATTATGAAGGATTGCCATTTGACTTTTATGGTGGATATATTGGTTACATTGGGTACGCAGTTTAGTCTTTTAATTAATGACTATAGAACTATTACGTTCATGTTCGTTATTTAGCATGGAAAGAATTACTGCTTAGACTCATCCTGTGTGTTTGAGAACTTGTTTAGTTTTTTGGGGAGCTGCCTAATTGGTTAAATGCTGTTTCAACCCTGTAAGTTTCTAAGTCTGTTTTCGTATTCTGTCCCCGTGATGTCAGAAACTTCAAGATTACCGGGATTACTTTATGTTGATACTAGTTGGAAAGCAACATTTTGTCTTTAACACTGGGCATGGCGTAATTAGCTCTATTATCATTTCTCTAGAGTAAATAGAAGAGTCTTCATGGGAATTGATAATTTTCTCAAGTTACAAGTGTAATATTAATTTGACAATTTTATATCCATTGGATTTCTAATGCAGGTATAACCTTAAAGTTGAATGTGGCATGGTATCGAATCGCCACAAATCCAGAACTCCAGATGCTTGTTTTTTCTTTGCCGACAACCTCATAGCTATCGATCACTGCAATGGTGATGTTTACGCAATGTCTCTACATGAAGGAAGCACAACTCCATCATGGTTGGAGGAAATGGAACAGAAGCTTCTCGACTTAGAAGCTTCTGTTAAAAGAGGCCGAGAGGAACAAACTCTACAGGCTCTAAGGTCATCAACATCCGAGGCGTGTTTTGTTTGCGATAAATCCAGAGAGGACTACGTAAAAGATATCGAGAAGTGTCTGGATTACATTAAAGATGGAGAGAGCTATGAGTTGTGTCTAACGACTCAGCTCAGAAAGAGAATTGGAGACATAGATTCACTAGGACTGTATCTTCACCTGAGAGAGAAAAACCCGGCCCCGTATGCTGCCTGGCTTAATTTCTCGAGGGAAAACCTGTCCATCTGCTGCTCTTCTCCGGAGAGGTTCCTGAGATTAGATAGGAATGGTGTATTGGAAGCGAAGCCCATTAAGGGCACCATAGCTCGTGGCACAACACAAGAGGAAGACGAACAGCGCAAACGGCAGTTACAATACAGGTAGTATGATCTCTTGTTCCATAGCATAAGAAATCTGTTAGCGGGTGTCCTTCCCCTCGGTGAATTGATTGTGATTTTCCTCCATAACATTCAGCCGAGGGAAAAGGAATCTTTATTTGAATACAAGCCTTCTTTTTTTTTCCTGAATTTATTCCCCACTTTGAACTAATAGGTTTCCTTTTTTCAACAGTGAAAAGGATCGAGCTGAAAATTTGATGATTGTTGATCTTCTTAGAAACGACCTAGGACAAGTCTGCGACCCTGGTTCTGTTCACGTGCCTTGTCTTATGGATGTGGAATCATACGCGACAGTCCATACTATGGTCAGCACGATTCGGGGAAAAAAGCGTGAAGACTTAACTGCTATTGATTGTGTCAGAGCAGCATTTCCAGGTGGTTCGATGACAGGTGCACCGAAGTTGAGATCAATGGAGCTTCTTGACGGGCTAGAGAGCAGCTCCCGAGGTATCTACTCGGGCTCCATTGGGTTCTTTTCGTATAATCAGACGTTTGATCTGAACATCGTGATTAGAACCATTGTGATTCATGAGGGTGAAGCTTCAATCGGAGCAGGAGGGGCCATTGTTGCTTTGTCGAACCCCGAAGATGAATACGAAGAGATGATCCTTAAAACACGTGCTCCGGCAAAAGCTGTGATGGATTTTCTCTAGGGGCTGGATCTTTCGAAGAGTAGTTCATATTAACATGTTACAAAACTATAGCTGGCTACATTTCTATATATGTATACTTTGGCTTGTTTGGTTCATAATTTGTTTTGTCCAACTCCAAACAATAAAAAAGAAAAAGCAAAGAAAAGAAAAGAAAAGAAAAGAAAGAGTAATTCTCGTTAAATGCAAAAACTCTAGCAAAATTTCTTATTCTTGGTTGGATATGTTAAAACATCTATTCTTAATCCTCCAGCACCAGTAAATTTTTTCAACGAAGGGAGAATCCTTAATAACACGATACAGTGATATGGTTTTTGTCAGACTTTATTTAGTATTATATGATTTAATTTGATGTGCTTGCTTGTGTGTACAGGGAAAAAATTTTAATTCCCATTCATAGAGATTTTTTTTTGAAACAAATAATTATTGAACCAAATGATTATTTTATCCTCAAACTTGAAATGTGTTCGGAAAAAAAAAAGATCATGTTTTGTTTTTCGGAATTTTTAATATAATTAAAAAAATTATTTTATTTTGATTTGAAATAAGAAAATTATTAACAAGTTTAAGGTTTTTTTTTTTAAAAGTATTTCAAAAAAAATGAAAAAGAGAGATTTAAATATGTGAACAATGAAATTGACTTATTTTTAGAGAAAAAGATAAAAATTAACCGAAAAACTCTATATGGAGTTAATGTCCTAAAAAACTTTGATAAAAATACTCTCTTGTTTTTTGTTTTTAGCTTAGAGTTTGAAGATTTAAACTCTACATTTTTTAATATAATAAAGTATATTATTATTAATAAATTATGTCTGTTATTATTATTATTTTTAAGACGAGCATAGTCCCATTTTTTTTGGTGTTTTTTTTTTTTTTTTTGTCCTTGGCTGAAATCTTGTCTTGGTGGTTAAACATTAGTCCAAATTGACCAGCAGCCAAAATCAGAGAGGTCAGTGAGTATCCACCTACCTCAATAGTTGTACAACCCAACCACACAACTCCAAAGCACCAAACTCACCCAAAAAAAAAAAACCCAAAAAAAATTAAAATATTAAGGATCTGTTTAATAAATAAGTTTGAATTAAAAATTTTAAATTTAATACTAATTTTTGTTAATTAAAAAAAAAAAAAGATAAAAATTAAGAAAAAAATTTTAAGTTTAAACTTAAATGTCGAACATATCTTGACAAAAACCTGTGAGGGAAAAAAAAAAAAAAAAAAACCACGGGGGATCAACTTGGAGGTTGGTAAGGTGGGTTGGTGCTTCTTCTCCGTCGTCTTCTTCTTCTTCTTCTCTATATCTAACGCTTTTCCGAATTCCATTTTTGCCCACCAAACTTTCTTCTTCTTGTCCTTCTTTTTCTCCTTCTCCTTCTCCTTCTCCTTCTCCTTCTCCTTCTTCTTCAGCAGAAGCTTTAATGGCGTCGTCTCTCTCGTCGAAGCCATTTCTCGGAACTTCCCGTAAAGACTGCTTCTCTGGTTTTGGATCTCTCGCCTCCGACCTCCGAAGCCTGTCTTCCTCTTCTCTCCACTTCTCCACCTCCTCACCTACTCCCACCAAGCTCCGTATGTGTCTCTCTCTCTCTCTCTCTATATATATATATATATGTTCACATCGCTATCTTTTTTTTTGGGGGGGGGGGGGGGGCAGGGATCTTTTAAATCAATCATATTCCTTTGGCCGTTTTTGTGAAGTTTTAGTGTTATTTGGAACAATTAGTCTCTTGAACTAGCAAAAACTGATCCATAATTAAGCAATACTTTTCCTTCTTTATTTCCTAAAATATTTCTGGGTTTGAAATGGTTTTCTTCATACTTTACTCTCTAATGCAATTAAATTCACAAATCTTTGTTACTTTTTGGTTAAGTTTGCAATTTTTGGGGAGAATTAATCAGCTGTGTATTTCAAGCTTTATGCATTTCCTTGGTGAATCAATGGAAGGAAAAAAAAATAAAATAAAATAAAAAATAAAAAATAAAGGAGGAGCAAGTTGACCCGCAGGCTAGCTTAGGATTATAATTGTACAAAAAGAGGAGGTCCTCAAATTTAGACACACATTCAGTAGACAATTTTTGATACCATATCATGTCATGGTCCGTTCGGTAATCAGAGTGTTGTAGTTTCTGGTTCATCATCACTGTAGTGAAGAGCGTTCGGATTTTTATTCTTTACGAGCTCACGGGTAGAGCAGCTTGGTAGCTCGTAAGGCTCATACTCTGTAGATAATTAGAAATGAGAAAACTATGTGCGTCAGCTTAATGGGGCATCGCTTGTGTAGGCTCATAAACAAAACCAAATGGTTACTGAAAATGGGAGTTTCAATAGTTTAACATAGGATGTGTTATGAATCTTTGATAGTACGTTAAGTTATTGTTTGTCTCGACTCTTGAAAGATTATGGTCAGCAATTTCAAATTTAATAACTCATAGAGGATGATTGTTATTTGTTCAGCAATACTGAACAGAATTTTATTACCGACCAGTACTAAATTTACTCTTAGTGTGATCTATAATATTTATACTTATTTGTGCCCTCACTAAAGTAAGATATTGGATCCGTTACTGGTAGCATTCTGCTCAATTATGTTTACCCAAATCACACTCACCAGTTTTGCAGAATTTAGGTAGACCTTGCATTGTTATCCAAACTACCTGCTGCCCAGTTTTTGTAAATTAAAGGGTTCATGTTTTCTTTTGGTAGATGAAAAGAATGTTTTTGGCTTTCAAGCTTGATGATTTTTGAGGGTGTGTTTGAAGGATTAGTTCTAAAGTAACTAGCATTTGAATTTGGCTAAGGCTTGAATGGTCAGAGAACTTATAATCACGATATATTTGGTGCTTATTTACAGAGGTGAAGGCAGCTGGGAGTACCTTTGGAACTCATTTTCGTGTTACAACTTATGGAGAATCTCATGGTGGGGGTGTTGGGTGTGTAATTGATGGAGTGCCTCCTAGGCGCCCTATACTAGAAGCTGACTTGCAAGTGGACCTTGATAGAAGGTATTTGAAATCTTTGTTCGTCTTTTTCATGTTCATTTTAAAGTTTGAGGTGGAGATGGCAGTTTGTTTGAATTAGAATTGATATCCGTATAACATGAGTTCATTCTAGTTGGCACAACTATTCGGATGAATTGGACATTAACGCTTCAAGTTTTAGTTGTTTTCCCACTAAGATGAATCCATACCTCTACTGTTGTTGATTTTAGTTTTCTTTTTCTGCAAAGTTGTTATAAGCCAACAAGAAAAGTTGTTTGTAAGCCAACAACTATTTTTATGGTACAGGAGGCCAGGTCAAAGTCGAATTACTACCCCAAGGAAGGAGACTGACACATGCAAAATACTTTCTGGAGTTTACGAAGGTTAGATCTTTGGATTTGGTTGTGTAATTCGAATCCCTCTTCTTACATTTTGTTCAGCTAAGAGATTGTTGTCTGGGATAGTCTTTGACTGCACCTAATCATTACACTTTGTGAACTGCAGGAATGACTACTGGTACACCAATCCATGTATTTGTACCCAACACTGATCAAAGAGGACATGTAAGTGGCCACTACTAGAAGCAGCCATTATCGTTTAGAACGATCTTTTCTCACATATATTGTGTTTTCACTAGAATGTTGACTTGCAAAGTGAAACTGTTTAATGGTGCTTTGAGGCTTCCAATGATATTATGGTCTTGTACTTTTAGGATTACAGTGAGATGTCGCTAGCTTATAGGCCTTCCCATGCAGATGCAACGTACGACATGAAGTATGGTATCAGATCAGTGCAGGTACCTTTTTCTAGAATGATTATACATAGCGACTGTTCTGTTGAAATTAACCTGGATCTAACTTAAATCATAATTGAAGGGTGGTGGTAGGTCGTCAGCTAGAGAAACCATCGGAAGAGTTGCTGCCGGAGCAGTTGCCAAGAAAATTCTTAAGGATTTTGCCGGAACCGAGGTCTTTTTACTGTTTGGGCTGGACAAAATTCTTGTTCTTGTCTTTAGCATAAGGATATTTTTTGTTAATGCATGTGCATTTTTTTGTTTGGTCTCTATGTTTATACTGTCTGTGTTCTTAAAATTCCATTGGGACATCAAATCATTGTTCCTTTATTAATGTGTGTCCAATTGAGACTACGAAGACTCAGGGATTACATTTGAGTGGTAACTTTGTCTGCTTGTGATTCTCCCTCACCACCCCCGCTAGCTCTTCATTTTGTTGGCTTGTTGATAGGTTCTAATCATTTGTTTTAATCTTTCCACATCTTCAGGTTCTTGCTTATGTTTCGCAAGTACACAATGTTGTGCTTCCAGCAGGCTTTGTTGATCATAACAATCTGACAATTGAACAGGTATCTTGTTGGGTATTGGTCATGAGATTTAGAATAGTTAGTTGAGACTTAAAAAATCTTAAGAACACTATTAGTATCTAGTTTACCTTTTTTCACATAGAAAAATTGCAGATGTATGTAAGATTAAAATATGTCACATGCACTTGTAATACTAATGGCTCCCCCTTTTATGATATTTTGTTGGAAACTTCAAAAGGATCGATTATCTGATTTTTTCAAATATGAAATAATACTAGATCGAGAGCAATATTGTGCGATGCCCCGATCCTGAATATGCAGAGAAGATGATTGCTGCGATTGACACTATTCGTGTGAGAGGGGATTCAATTGGTGGTGTTGTCACATGCATTGTGAGAAACTGTCCACGTGTAAGAATTCTTCCCCCTCCTTTTTTTCCCTTGTGAGCGAGCTTCTTAATTTGCTGGCATTTGTGTGATATTTCATATTTGCATGTTAAGATCATGTCTTCCTAGGTTTGAAAACTAATGGCTTCTTCTTCGCTTTACATTTTGTTTTGTGTACCAAATTTTCTTTGGTAACTTATCAAAACTTTTGATCAGGGATTGATATCTGTTTTTGTAATCAGGGGCTTGGTTCACCAGTTTTTGACAAGCTTGAAGCTGAGCTTGCTAAAGCCGTCATGTCATTACCTGCAACAAAGGGCTTCGAGTTTGGAAGTGGATTTGAAGGTTAAAATCTAAGCAACTTAAAATAAACTTAAATTGGTACAGCTAACTGAGTTTTGCTTGCAAAGTTCTTAAATTGGACTATGACTAAATAATAGTACTTCAAAATGCTATTTCCCACGCAAATTCTCTGTCGTTGCATTTTTCTAATCAGTCTGTTTTTTTTTTTTTTTTTTTTTTTTTTTAATGAGTTCGTGGCAGGCACTTTTTTGACTGGAAGTGAACATAATGATGAGTTCTACGTTGATGAACATGGTAAAATCAGGACAAGGACAAATCGTTCTGGTGGGATACAGGTACTTTCCCTAGACTTCAGTTAGCCGTTTTTTGATGCAGGCCAAATTGGTTAGATATATTTTATTGGGCACGTGTGTGGTGCACTGAGATTGTTTATGCTGGAAAATAGGGAGGAGTGTCCAACGGGGAAATCATAAACATGAGAGTTGCTTTCAAGCCAACAGCCACCATTGGTGTAAGTCTTATCTCTCCACTCCTATCCATTTATCTCTGACACTAGCATGCACATCGACATGTTGATCCTAGTATAAATATTTTACATATTATGTGTAGATTTGTGGTCATTTTTCACCAAATGTAATACATCGTGTTCTTAAGTTCAGACGTCCTTAATATAGGCCGTCTAGCAGTCCTGTGCATACATGTTCTTCTCCTGTACAACTAATTGGTTCACTTTCTGCTCTATATGTTTGATACTTGGTAACTTCCAAAATGTTTTGCATGAAACATGCATAACTTTCTTTTGGTTTTTGTTAATAGATAATCCATATCCTTCCAACTATCTTTATGTGATTAAATTAAGTCGATGTTCTGCTGTATTTGCTTTCTTACCTTGCTAGTTAATGGAAGATCAAGCTAGTTGTGTGCTTAATTTTAGTTTTGATAAGCAGTTGTTGTATGTGTAAACTTAGTTGATTGCCCAAAAGATCTCTCTTTGTGCCGTCTAATTTGTTATTCTTTTACATTTCTCCAGAAGAAGCAGCAGACAGTGACTAGAGACAAAAAGGAGACGGAACTCATAACCCGTGGTCGCCACGATCCTTGTGTTGTCCCTAGAGGTATATTTTGTACTGTATGATATGTCAAATTGCTGCATTATCTCAACGTCTCTCTATAAGCTCCGCCTCTCTCTTCCTATACTGATTTTTGCAGTTGCAATTTTTAGACCACACTTCATCCAGATTTAGGAAATCCTTTTTCCCATCACTTTTCCATTATATTTACACCTTAAATCTTTCCTTTTAAAATGAAATCCTTAAACCTTAAATGCCCTTCTTTTTTTTTTTTTTTTTGGTAGCAAAACTCTGTCATTGTTTTGTCAAATTTACACCTGTACCCTGTTGGTTGCTGTTTCCTCACAATTTTGTTCTTTGATAAATCTGTCCGACGAAAAAATCAAAACTAACAAAATCCCATTACTTGCGCTTGGCTGGATGTTGTGCAGCGGTGCCAATGGTAGAAGCCATGGTGGCTCTGGTGCTTGCGGACCAATTAATGGCACAGTATGCACAATGCAATCTGTTTCCTCTAAATCAAGATCTACAGGAGCCCCTGGAGTTGCCAAAGTACGTGGAAGCTGATGAAGCCGCTTTATCTCTTTGAAAATCGCCAAAAACTGCTGTAGAATTTTCTTTCCAAGACAAGTGATTTTTTTTTTTTTCCCGTCTCTCAAAAGTCTAAGCAACGCATGAGATGACATGTCCAGTGGTTAAGCTTGTCTGTTTTTTTGCCATCCGTGGATTTCTACAAGAAATGAGTTATATATATGCTTAAGTTGTATTGTATGTGTTTTACAAATAGTTTTACTATTTTCTTTTGAGACTTTTAACAATTGTTTCTACTTGGATGTAATAAGTTATCTATCATGAGTAATGAATGGATTTTGTTTCTTGCAGTAAAACCAGCATTTATCAGCGTCTTGGGTTTGCTTAGGTGCGTTTGTATGTTTATTTTTAGCTGTGTTTGATTTTATGGACGTCGAAAACGACAGCTCCGGCCTCCGAAGTGAAAGAGAAAAAAAATATAGAAACAGAAGAGAAGGTAAGAGGTCTGGCTTGGCTCTTGGCGTTGCTTCGAAGAAGTGAATGTGTGTTTCTTCTTCTATGAAGGGTCTTTTTATTTATTTATTTTAATTGCAGACGGGACGGGACAGGCTGAACCAATTGAGAAAATGTTGAACGACTTGTCGTTAATCAAGAAATTTTTAGTATTAACTACTCTTTCGTCTTTATTTTCACGTGGCTTATCATTTTATTGTATACATATTCCGATCTTCTCAAGCTGCCGAAATATACAGAGTATATATATAGTAGTGCTAGAACATCAACTTTCATCTAAACTTTTTGAATATCAATTTATGTGTCATATTTTTATTAGTAGATATAATTATTTAATGTGGTAATGCTTTAAACATTTATCAATAAAAGACCGACAATTTATACGTTACATAAATTTGTATTCAAAAGTTGGGATTAAAGTTAGTATGCTTAGTATTTTTCATATATATATATATATATCAAGGTTCACACATTTCTTTGGGATTATGACAATTTCCGTTAGTAAATAAAGTTATTAGTTATTACTGTCAAATAAGTTTTTTTTGTATTGGTATACATTAAACTTATTATAAAGTTGTAATTTATAACATGAATTTTTAATTTTGACAAATTGCACCCTAAACTTACAAATCTGTAGCAATTAGCACCCATTAATAAATAATGTTGATTTTTAATGAAAATTGATAGTTCACTTGCATATAGATTGTTAACTAATAAAGATAAAAATAATTATTTATATCATGAATTAACAACCCATATATAAATCACATATTAATTTCCTTTAAAAGATTAATATTATTGTCAATGGGGTGCAAATTGCTACATGTTTATAAGTTCAAGGTATAAATTACAAATCTACAATAAGTTTAATGTGTACCAATGTGAAAAAAGCCTATCAGTAATTATATTGTTGAGTGAATATAAGTGTGCATTATTGTCTGCTCTTATTATTCATTACATTCAATAAAACTAGAGAGAGCTAATTAACATTTTTGAAGAGAGATAGTAAATTATAACATCAAATTTTAAATATAATAATAAATAGCATAATTAAATTTATAACCACACACAATACCAAACCCCCTCCCCTCCTCCGTGCCCTCTCTCTCTCTTCTTCTATCTCTCTCTAACCTGAAATTATACACTTAAATATGTTATAAAAATTAATCATAAATCCATTATTTACTAGAAAATATGAGGATTTACCTAAAAATATATGATAATTTATCATTTTTTACAAAACATGCTATAAATTTAAAAAATACATTTAAAATATTTTATATGCTACAATTTTCCCGATTAAAACAAATATTTCTTTATTAGGTAGTCATACACATAAAATTTTAATCTAAATCACAAATATCTACTTTGATAATATCCAACACATTATCAAATTAGGTATAGGTCTGTACTCCTAACATTTATTAAATTTGATGAAGGCAATACCCATTCATCCTCACAAAACATGAACACTTTTTTTTTTTTTTTTTTTTTGGAACTTGAGATGTGGAGATTCGAACTCTTCATTTTATAATGAAGTCAGATATAAAATTATCGTCAGACTATACCTGCAACCACAATAGAAACTCTGATAAGAGACTAGTTAAATCTACCAACATTACAATTTATTTGAAATATTGAGGAAAAGGATTACCAAATATTTAGAGAACCAAAAGATTTCAAATTATGAATGTTATATGTTCATCTTAACATTTTGCAACCAACATATTTGTCCACCTACTCTCAATGTCCATTGTATTTGCTTAAGACAAGTATCTCAATTCTCAATTTTTCCGATACAATTAGTAACACACTAAACTTTAGTTTTATTTATTTATTTTTTATTTTTTTTTATTGGTAAGCACTCACTACCCCATTAAACCAACCTAATCTACACACGAAACTTTAGTTATTATCATAGATGCTAGTGATAATTACTAAGTTACTACTTACTACAGAAGTCAAGAAGAAAAGTGAAACGAAGAATATAATCAACTTCTGAAGCGTGAAAGAAAAATGTTTTGCTTTTAAGAAAAATATTGATCTTGTTTGTTTGTGAGTGTAGGATAAAAAAATAACAATAATATTTATCATTATAATAAAAATTAGAAAGGAAATTAGATTGTTCTTCATTTACATTAAAAAAAAAATTATAATCCTTATATTTATTCCTTCATTTATTATATATATATATACATATATATATATATATTTTCAATTCCATTACTTGTTACATCCCTTGACGATTTGGCGACAGCATCATTTTGTGGGAATTTTTTTCTTCTTAATTTTTGGATAAGAATTGTGTGAACTTGGTTATGTAGTCTGTGCGTTGACTTGGAGGTTCCTTATTTCTATTATTGCTCTTAAATCATCGGTCATTTGCTGGTAATTTTTTGTGATCCACCCACACTTAGAAAAACACATCTTTTTGGTAACCTCAATATTAAATTCGCTCCTCTCAATACATATACCTATACGAGAACTTTCTCGTATAGTACTGTCGGACTGTCGGACAGAAAAGTTCTCCCTTTTTTTCTCTATCTGTCTATCTTTCTCTCTAACAGGTTGTATTGCTGTCTTCCTTAGATTGCATCGTCTCTTGTACCGGTTGTAACGTCGGATGGCCGTTTGACAAGAGACAATTATATAATTCGTTTCTGGTTTTCGACTTTGTTCTCTGACCTCAATTGAGGCCCAAGATTTGAAATCTTTGAGAGGTACTATACATGTGTTGTTTAATTTTTAAATATATTCAGCAGTCATCCTCAATTTATGGCTTGTGTATTAGCTCCGTTTGCTCTTCTATCAACGGCTTGAATTTTTTTTTCTCTTTTTTCGTGCTAGAATTACTTGTACATGTTTATGTCAACTTATATGAGCGTTTAAATATAAGGTTAATGACATGTAACACTGAGATCATTAATATATAATATATATTTTTTTCTTATACATGTTTTTTGCAATAACAACTCCAAATAAAAATATTACATGTAAATCAATTAGTAATTACACGTATCTAAATAAAAATATTATATTTTTTTGATAGATAAGATCACCTGACATATCTATATATATATATATATATATGTATGTATGCATAAACTCTGAAATTTCTCTTGGCTTATTGATCACCTGTGCAAGTACCAGTGAGAAACAGCACGAGTGCCTGTAACTTGCACATATGAAATGAGTTGGTATTAGTTAAAGTAGATGATAAATCTTTTAGCATTAATGCTAATGCTAATTTAGTTAGGATGTGATCAGTAAATTTTGATGCTTGTCAATACACAATATTCGTCGAGAATATATATATATATATATATATTGAGTTGAATATATGTATACATTTTTGGCTTTTTCTTAGGTGCAAAATAAAGATGTCAGGTGAATGCGATAGACTCATTGTGGAGGACATAGAAAGGCGGTAAAGATTAACATAACAGACACCCAAGAACAGAAAACATGCGACGACATAAAGATACAAAAGACTCCGGAGATCATGCTACGAAACGGGGATTTAAACGAGTATTTTAGGCCAAGGGAGTTGTCGATCGGTCCTATTCATGCGGCTGATTCTAATTTGTTCAAAAAGGAACTCAAGCTTAAATTGGCAGCACATTTCATTGAAGCTACCGGCAGAAAAGCGGACGATTTACTTGAAGAGTTTAAGAGGGAGATCAATGGCACAGTGACGGACACCAACATGCAGGAACGTACGAGCGAGATCAAGGCCATTAAGACGTACTTTGATGAGGAGGTAATTAAGTCGTTTACCGATGAGGAGTTGATCAGGTTGGTGTTTTTGGATGGGTGTGCAATGCTAGAGTTCATATACAGCTACGTCAATCAGAGGTTAAACTTGTTCGACATTAGTAATGGTCAGTCAGCCTTGATTCAGCAGGATATGTTCTTGCTGGAGAATCAAATACCCTTTCGGGTCCTTGAGGTACTGATGGGTTTAGGCTGGATGGGGAAAATTAGTACTAGTGCTTGGGAAGATGATTTTCTCAGATTTATTCGTACAAGTAATATTATTGTTCCAGATGACTCTAGGAAAGCCATAGATATGATACTTTTGCGTCGTGAACTTGATAAAAAACCGGCTCACATTCTTGACCTTAACCGAAGAATGCTATGTCTTGGTTTTCAGTACGAAATTCAACAGTTTCTGCAAACTCTCACCTGCTGTTATATATTTGTCGTTTTATCTGTTCTCGCACTTGTTTGTTGTGTGATGGACTGCTTTAATAAATCAGACAATGATCCCTCTGATTATCGGAGCACGAAGCAGACTTTTCGCAATGTTCAGGAACTGAAAGCAGCGGGGATAACGTTCAAGCCAAGTCGTTCATTAGAAACCATATCGTTCCATTCTCGATTCACTATCACAGGCCAACTTAAGCTTCCCACATTAGTTGTAGATGATACCACAGCGCGTAAGTTCTTTAATCTGGTCGCCTTTGAAATGTGCTTGCCTGCTAACAAAGAAACCGAATATTGGGTTACTTCTTATATAAACTTGCTAGATTTGCTCATTGACAATGAACAAGACGTTAAGGACCTAAGGACAGCAGATACTCTTCGGAACGGTCTTAGTAGTGATGTTCAAGTAGCTCAATTGATAAATCTCATAGGTTCTAAATGTTTTGCTCCACCCAAAGACGCATACGAGGATGTCAAGAACGACATAGAAAAGCATTACAAACGAAGGTGCGCAATCTGGATGGCTCAAGCTTGCCAAGGTCATTTCAATAGCCCGTGGACAATTCTGGCTCTTTTTGCCGCTACAGCAGTACTTGCATTAACTGCCATTCAAACTTGGTATGCTGTGAATCCCAAAAATTGAAAGGTACAAAAATACTTCTACGGTCTCCTAACAAACTTGTTGCTAATCTCGTTTCGAACATTTCAATTTTTATCAACTTTGACACTCTGACAATTTGATTCAGGGATACCATGACACCGAATCTATGGATTTATGTTCTCTCTAGCATCTGCCGAATTCGCTATTAAGATGTTGATTCGCATTGCATCGATCCATATTGACATTGTCTCAATTTGCCTCGTCTGAGTCAAGACTGTCCTTATGGAAGATCTATGAACACCTGTTTTCTTTTTCACTGATGAACTATATAGTACTTGTCAGTACTTTTAATGTCTGCTTTAAATTTGCAGTTCGATAGTTGTTATGTGTGCCTCTTCCTTTTAAGGTTTAGGTGAACTTTCTTGTTCGAGTCGTTTGGGTGTTTTTCTACTCCGTAATGTTAAGGCGGAGAACTCAAGTCTTCTACTTTGTGTTTCCCTTTCTGTTTTTCTCTTCTTATTCTTTCTTTCTTTCTTTCTTTTTTTTTTTTTTTTTTTTTTTTTTTTCCTCACCATCTATTCTGTCAACTTAAAACAAAAGTTTGATTTCGAAAAAGCACATGTTTGAGTAAAATTTCAAGCGAAAACATGAAAAACTACGAAGTTCAAATCCAAAAAGGAAAATGATATTAAAGAAAACCGCTTGTTCTCGGAATTGGCAATTCAAGAACTCAGAAAATCTATCAAAGACACAAATCACACACACCAGGAACACAACCAAGAAGCAACACCAGAAATCATAATAGTTCGGACAACAAGTCCTACGGCAACTTGTGACCTTCCTTGGGACTTAATCCACTAAAACACCAAAAGAAAGACTAATAGAGATTGTTTTCCCAATCCGTTTCTCATCACTTTCTCACCTGCCAAACAGGAGAATTACAACAAGCAGTTGAACCCCACAAGAATACTCTCAAGCCCGTGTGTATTTCGTGGAACTCTTCTCTCAGAATTATCGAAGAAATCAAAAGCAAAAGTGAATAGTTACAAGTGTCTAATGACTATTTACACTAATCATACAACTGTGCTAATTTCCTTCAAGTCTCTGCCTTTCAACCGATGGATTTCTTCTTCTAACCGTCTTTGCCAACTTGTCAAACTGACTGATCCACGTGTCCATCAGCCACTGGTTGATAACAAGATATCTATCATCTGTTCGGCCTTCCTCGAAGCTGCTTTTAGCTTCTTGAGTATAAAAGCTATTTTTGCAAGTGTTTGGATAATCTGTCAGAAGAGAAGAGTTTCTAATCTCTAAAAGAGCTTCCTGTCAAAGCCAACATATGACTTTCGGAAAACCTTTTATGAGTAAACTTTAAAACTTGTATTAGTGTTTAAGTTTGATATTATAAATTTTGTCTCAACATTTTTATTACTTATTAGATAACTTTAAAGTCATTTTTGACTTTAAAAGCGCTTTTAATATATAGTTCCCAACATTTATCGAAAAACTACGGTATTTACTCTTTTTTTTTTTACTGGTTAAAAACAAAAACAAAAACAAAAACTCTACCAAATGGGTCCATTGACGTCTTGGTTTCTCCTTTTCAGTTGTCGCGGCATCCAAATCAACCAATGATGAAAAAAAAAAAAAAAAAAAAAAGCGCATATGTTTGTCAATTCAAAGAAAAACGAATTCAAAAAGATTCTAATTCAACCTTTGAAGGAACATTTTTTAATTAACCCTCAGAATGTTAAAAACGATGACAAAAAATCAATGAAACGACAAAAAAGGAAAAACTGCACCAAACGATCAATGGTGGTGGGACGTGAAAGCGACAAGAATGTGAAAAGAAACGACAAAATAAACTTAAGTAAAAGAAAACGTCTCGCAATCATGCATTTACATAAGTGTTCTTGTCCTATACAGCTACTTGGTTCACTGCTCTACATCTTTTATACTTGGCAACTTCCAAAATGTTTTATATAAAACATGCAAAACTAACTTTTGGCTTTTGGTTTTCCTTACTAGGTCATTCATATCCTTCCAGCTATCTTTTATGTGATTTAAGTCAATGTTATGCTGTATTTCTTTCTTACCTTATTAGTTTACGAAGCTTAAGTTGGTTGTGCAATTAGTTTTTCTTATAATAAGCAGGTGTTGCAAGTACGAATTTAGTTTATTTTAATATAAGAAAGAAAGGGGATCAGTGCTGTCCTCACACCTATGTCCCAGTGGTTATTAGATGAGCTCACTGGTCATACCGATAGGATGATAAGGAATCTGACTCTAAATCTTCACAGCTAGCAGACTCCAGGCTTCAAGCCTGATAAGAGGTCTTCAAGCTAGCAAACTTTAGTTTTGGTCTTTCTTGTTAAAAACTAAACTCTACATATGTCATGGCTTAAACTTGAGATCTGATAGAAACGAACACTCTAAATAGGTCTTCCTGCCAAGCAAGCCACCACCACTGCTGGTACAAGTACGAATTTGGTTGATTGCCCAGAAAGATCTCTCTTAAATGTGCCATCTAATTTGTTTTTGTTATTGCTGTTTTAAATTTCTCAAGAAGTAGCATACAATATAAAACTACAATAAATAGGTCTTTAGCAACAAAAGCTGTCGTCGCTAAAAAGTGCCAAGTCATCACAAAAAGTTTTTTAGCTAGAAGATATCACCAAAAAGTTGTCGCAATTGATCTGGCGCAAAAAGTTTGTATGTCGTTGCTATTTTTGAACCCTTTAACGATGATATGTCATCACTACAATGTAAAAGAAATTATCTATAAAGACTCGTTACTTAACAATCAGATGACATCATTAAATAGTTTTAGCAATGACATTTTTTGAAAGTACCGTTGCAAAAAGTGGATTTTAAAAAAAAAATAATAAATGTTTTGAATTACACCATCTATGACAACATTTTCTAAAAATGTCATCGCTAAAAGTTGATTTTTTGTTAAAAAAATATATTCATGACAATAGACAATTACCAATGGCAGTGGAAGTAGCGGAGGGACGAAGGTCCGGCGGCGGAGGATTGTGGCGGTTGAGGGCGGAGGGGATGGAGGGTGGGCGAGTGGAAAAGGGGAAAATGAAGAAGAAGAAGAAGAAGGAAAATGAGAGGGGGGTGGCGGTGGCAGTGCTGATCAAGAAGGCCGGTGGCGGTTGTGGTGGAGGGTGGAGTTCCGGTGGAGAAGAAGAAGAAGAATGAGTGGGAAAATGAAGACGAAGGAGAAAGAAGGAAAATGAGAGGGTGATGGTGGTTAGTGAGGATTGTTGTGGTGAAGACGGGAGGTCCGGTGGCAGCTGCAGGTGGTGGTGGGGGTTGGATGGTGGGAGAAGGGCAGAATGAAGAAGAAGAAGAAGGAGAATAAGGGAAAAAAAAGACTTTGTTTAAGTAAATAGCAAGCTTTTTAGTGACAGACAAATATCGTTGCTATAAGTGGTTTCAAAAATGCCCGTAAAAAATATATATATATATATATGTATTTTTTTTTTCATGTCTAAAATTTTTAGCACTTTTAACGATTATGTTGCTAAAAATAGTTTTACAAAATTCTCAATTAAAAAAAGCGTGATCTTCCCCTCTAAATTTTTAGGCACTTTTTAGCGACAACAAAATTTGTCGTCACTGATTTATTAAACCTCTCTCTATAAGCTCCTCTTATCTTTTACTCACTGATTTCTGCAGTTGCAATTTTTAGACCTCACATCATCCTGATTTAGGATTTTTCCCGTCACTTTTCCTCTATATTTACGCTATAATCTTTCGTTTAAAAATGAAATCCTTGAACCTCCAATGCCTTCTATTCTTTTTTTTTTTTGGTAGCAAAACTTTGCAACATTTTGTCAGATGTACACCTGTAGGCTGTAGTTGCCTACTGTTTCCTCACATTTTTGTTCTTCGATAAATCTGTCCAAGTAAAAAAAAAATAATAATAATAATCAAAACTAACAAAATCCCGTTACTTGCGCTTGGTTGGATGTTGTGCAGCGGTGCCAATGGTAGATAGAGGCCATAGCCCGCTGTGGAATTTTCTTTTCAAAAAAAGTAATCTTTTGTTTTCGTCTCACAAAAGTCTAAACAATGCATGGAGGTGACAAGTCCACTAGTTGAGCTTGTCTATTTTTTCGGCATCCGTGGATTTCAACAACAAAGCAGTTATATATATATATATATATATATGTTTATACATATATATATTACAAATACCTTTACTATTTTCTTTAGACATTCATTTTGGATGAGACTGCTTTATACATTCATTTTGCATGACACTGCTCAACAATTGTTTCTACTTGGATTTAAAGTAGCCTTTTTTTTTTTTTTTTTTTTTTTTTTTGCAAGGGGGAGGGTGGCTAAAAGTAGCAAATTAAGAAGCATTTGATGATGTTATGGTTTCTCCTCTTCTATTGTAGCGACATTTGACGACACAAAAATAACCATTTTTGCTGCCTAGGTTTGAAAAGGAAAATTCAAAAAGATTTTAATTCGACCTTTTAAGTAACTTTAAAAAAAAAAACTATCAGAATGTAGAAACGACGATAAAAATCAATGAAATGAAAGCAAAGGACAAACTACAACAATCAGAGCAAAAAAAGGACAAACTACAACAGAAACTTAACAAAGTGTAACGATGACGCCAGAAGACGAGAAATAGTAACGCAGCAGCAATAAGGTATAAAACGACGACAATGATGAAGTAGCAAAGTTAAAAACGACAACAAAGTGTAACCAACCAACTCACAATATAAGTATACGACCAGTGTAAATTGACGAGAAAGTGAAAGTGCTGGGTCAGCAGAGCCCACTTGACTCCTAGCCCAAGGAAAATTGCAAAAACAATCCCCAAATGCACAAGTTTATTTTGGGGGGTTTGTTTTTAAGTTCATTTTAAATTAACTTGTACTTTTTTCATCATGATTTTTGTCTTTTTCTAAAAAGTTTTTTAACTTTTCTGAAAATTTTTTTTGTCTTTTCTAAAAAATTACCATTGAAACTTAAAATTCTTAAACTAAACTCATTCACCAAACATCCCTTCATGTTTTTTTGTTTGAAATTTTGATCCCTTCATACTTACCTAATTTGAAGTAAAAAAAAAAAAAATACAGAAATTATTATAATTGTACAATAATTCAGAGATGTGTTTTTTTGAAAGACAACGACCCTACAAATCACCCTTAAACCAACCTGCTTATGTGCACCAGGACGAGATGCGTCCAAACATGACCCGATCCAAGTCTTTCACCCTCAAGTCCAATTCTAATGTCAAGTTTTCGAAAGGGAAAAGCACGTGAATAATAAGAATTTAAAGATAATTGTATCAATATGATACAAAAATTTGACATTAAATTAACATTATATAAAAATAAAATTAAAGTTTGTGTCATGTTGATTAAGAATGAATTTGTGTCATATTGATAATTGATAAAAAAAAATGTGGCTATTTGAGCAATTTTATCATTTCAAAATGTATTTTTTTAGTTAATGTATTAATTAATGCAGATGTTTTTGCATTTCAAAAACTCTGGAAAAAAAAAAATAAACGGTATTTTGAACCTCCACTCCAGTTGGAGTTTTCTAAATTATTTTTTTTTCTTTTTCTCTAAAAGTAAACCAGTTTCACTATTTAGATCTCCAAATACGTTTTTTCTATTTTCAAAAAACTTAAATTTAAAAGTTCAAAACTTTCTTATTTCAAGTTAAAATGAGATGATTTTTTTTAATTAAATCACATAGAATGACGAGAGTAACTAAACAAAATTCATATTACTTTTTTTTTTCCTTGAACACGTTTCAAATTTTTATAATATATAACTATCACAGTTTATTTTCAATCAAATTCACTATTCAAAAAATTAATTCATTTGCAATCAAAATATTTCAATACTCTAACTCCAAGTTGATGTTCCAAATGCCATGTGACATAACAATTTTTCTTAAAGATGAAGATGTGATATAACAGTTGAACATATTAGCTTTAATGAATTCTCAGAAAATATTGGTTTTAAGAAAATGAAGTTGTGAAAAGATTTAAGCACTCAATATAGTTACTTACATGGCAGAGTGGAATTGAAAAATTACAAAATTTTTAGAATGCTTTAATAATAGCAAAATTACATAGTAATTATTATGATGATTTTCACATTTAATATTTTAAAATTACATAATAATTATCATAATGATTTAATCTTTGTTTTTTCAAAAAAAAAAATATTCTCTTTTTTTTTTTGGGTTATATTGGGATCATGTTAGTCGTCTTACTCAAACAAATTAAAAAAAGAAAGAAGTAAATAGTATTTTTACAAAACTTGGTGAAGTTAACTGTTTTAGTGAATTTAACAATAGAGTTTCAAAGTATTTAGAAGAAGTAAAACATTTAGTAGATAAATAACTTTTTAATTAGATACAAATAAATTATTAATCTGATAAATTATTTACTTCAAAATTTTAAACTATTTACTTATTATTATTATTATTATTATTATTATTATTTTAGAATTTGGGGGTGAGGATTCAAAGTTGAATTCTATATCTTTAGATGAAGTTAGATGTGATATTGTCACTAGATAATGCTATACCACGCTATTTACTTATTTTACTTCCGTACGAATGTTACGAGTTCAAATTTGTTGTCTCATTTTCCTCCGTCCATTCAATAATGTTTTTAACAACTTATCAATTTATTTAAAAATTTTTAATATTTAGCCTTTTTACATGGTTAAATTTTAAATTCATATAATATGACGTAACATAATTGAGGGAAAGCTAATGAGAGGAAATACGGGGTAGCATATCTCAATTATTTGCACTATTTGCGAAAAAAGAGGGTGGTGGGTGTAATGGGCCGCCAATAGTGGGCTGGCACCCGGAGTTGGGTGTGGCTCTTAACGGGCCCGAGTCAAAGCCCAACAGTTGTTCAAATTAGAAGTGGGCTTCGAAAGGCGTCATACAGTTTTCAATTCGCGCCTACAATTTTGTGGTTCGAATGGCCCGACTCATTTCAGACCTCGAAATGAACAACACATGACAACAGGAAGATAGTGTAAAACGACAACACGAAATCAAAGCAAGGACAAAAAGTTGTAAAACGACGAGAAAATTTAGTGACACCGTAATAATTAATAAAAGACCAAAATTTATAAATGACCAAGGATGGGAGAACATCACCAAGACCGCAAACGCTACGAGAAAATGGAGAAACAACACCAAAAATGGAAACAAGTAAAATGGCATGAAATTGCGAACGACACCAAATTAAAAAAACCAACAACAAAGTTAAAACAAGCAGGAAGTGTAAACGACCAAAAAAATTTAAAAAAAAAAAAAAAAAACTATAATCGTTAATAAGTGGCAAACTGTAAAAGCGAAACCAAAAGAAATAAACGACAAGAAAGTAAAAACGACAAGACAAGAAGGGAAGCGAGAAATTAAAGTAAAAATGGCACCAAAAAATTAGTGACAAGAAAGTGACAAAGGAGAAAGGAAAGGACAACAAAATGGAAAACAACACAAAAGTTGAAAGAGAATCGAAATACTAGCAAGGTAGAAAAAAAAAAAAACGACATTAACAAAAACAAAAGAAAAAGAAAAAGAATAGGAGGGAGAAGAACGCCACTAAAATAGAGAACAAAAACGTAAGAAAATGTTGACAACAAAACGACAATCATGATATGACGCGACGCCAAATGCAATAAAGTACAATATTGTATAAAACAATGATTTAACAAATAACAAAAAGGTAAATAGAAATACCGAAATTATTAAGGGACTTCGAAATTACAGTGAAAGATATATATATATGTATATATTTATATGTAATATTTTTGAAACCAGTAAAAGAAAGAAACTCGATGCAATTATAAGCTTTTTTATAGGCATCAGATTTCACCACCCATTTGATATTTACATAGCTCCATTGTGAAAGTTCTATATGCTTCTATGTGATTGTGAAAGATCTATACTTTATTCATTGTATTAATAAATAAGGATATTCATTTTATGACAGATACACCTACGTAATAATATAAGGTCCATGGTTCACACGTTTTTTTTTTTAATTAATTTTTTTCTTTTTTAAGAAAGTGGTTTATGGTTTGCAAACTATATTATTTTTTTATGCTCATTACATTACATCAGAAACAATAAGCTACATGATAACAACCAAAAAGAATTTAGGACCCTTTTCAAAAAAAAAAAAATGTAAAGAATTTAGGAACCTTCAAATTTCAAATTGTGAACTGTGATTAGTGCTACTTGAAAATTTTTTCCCTTTGGTTAGATATCCCTAGATAGAATCTCATCAAATGATCATATCTATTGAGAAACTTTCCTTTTCCCTTTCCTTTTCCCTTTCCTTTTCCTTTCCTTTTCCCTCCTTTCGAAAGGAGAGGGTGAAAAGATTTGTAGAATTTAGTTTAAGATATGCCTATTATTAACCAAAATTATTATTTCCATATTCAAACTCTTCCAAGTCGAACATGACCACCGAATTGGTCTATTGAGGTCAGCTTTAACTAATATCCCACTAGACAACCTCCACATGTGCTAATTATTTGATACACACACGCACACACATACATATATATGTATACAGTCTTATTCCGTCATCATCATCACAAGGACGGCAATTTGTTTTCGACTTGTATTTGTCCTTGGAGAGACCCTTTAAAATTGTCCTAATCCCAAGTGAATAATTAGAAGAAAAATAATTAATATGTGAATCTTTATCCTTAATTTATGGTGGGGAAGCAACGTGTGAATAGAAGACGAGAGAGACTAGCTTATACTTTATTGCGCAAAAGATAAGGCTTTTACATAATAATAAAAATAATGATAGGACAACCGGCCTAAAGCAGATTCCTTATATCTACACACACACACACACATATATATATATATATATGTATATATCATAAAGTGTTGTCATATACGTCAAAGAGATAGAAGGGATAAATATTTAGTTGCGATATATATATATTGCACTTACAAGGACAGAGTTAGCATTATTTTTGCAAAGGATGGGTGACCAGACAATAGGCATATTCATCAGATTAATTTGACATGTTGATGAAAAGAAAAATGAAAAAGACATGGGCAGAAAAGAACATACCCTTGTATTATTGAACTTTTAATTTTAATTAAAAAAAAAAACTATGACTTTTAGGTGGTGGCTAAAGCTCCTCGTGCAATAATATTGCGATATTAATTATGTATATTTATAATTAATTAAGCTGCCATCGTGTAATTTCTTGTATTATTTTATGGTTGACATGTATTTTTCCACATAACAACTGAATGATACATATGGAAGGAAAATATTTTTTCTGATCTAATAATTTGAATGGTTGAATTTTTTCTGATCATGTTGGAATTTTTATATCTATCCCCTTATGCATTTGAATCAAATTTGAATATAGAATGGAGGTATTTTGTTTAGCTAGCTCTTTATTGACTTTGCATGTCTAACTTTATATGTGTGTATTTATATATATATATATTATAATCTAACTTTCAACAAATATTTATTCTCTTAGGGTACCAAGCATGCTAAAACATAAGAGAGAAAAAATATCATCATTATAGTTCAATCTTTACTCGATGAAAAGAGAAAGGTGGAGCCTATTTGTTAGATATATATATATATATATATATAGGAGGAATAAACACTTAGGCTATAGGCTTAATTGGCTTAATTGGCTTAATTATCATGACCTTTTTTAAAAAAATTTTTTGAAGGTAATTATCATGGCCATTTTAATGCCAAAAGAGGTGGGACTACCAACTGGAATAATTAAACGACTAGAAAAGCATGTTTACATGAAGCTATGATTTTTTATTTTTTATTTTTGGAAAAAATAACAATAGAGCTTTGAGCCTTGACATGTTCAAGTCAGTTGTGCTACGAAAATTGTCATTTTTTGACGTTTCAGATTAATTGAATGGAGAAAATTCTTCTTAGATCATCATGTTCTTAGCTTTTCTATGACATGTCATTTTTTTTCTCTACCATCTTTGAATATATGTGTGTGTGTGTGTGTGTGTGTGTATTTGCATCACATATATAGTAAAATAACAAGTCACTCCTTGAAAATTAGCTAGAAGCCCTCATAGCTTCTTGCTTAGGACCTATATCAATCAACTTTCTTTTCTTGAAGCGTGTTATAATAGAAAAACCATTGTAGTTCACCTCCCATAATTAGGTTTGATTTATATTGCGTTATCTTATTAGGATCTTTTTTTGTCAGGCTGCGATATAGCCAACCCTTTTTTTTTTTTTTTTAATTATCAAGCAAACCAAATTTCCTAAATGGATGACATCAAAATGCTTGATACTTTATGAGCTAATAGTCATATATATATATATATATATATATAAATATACATATACACACACACATAGAATTAATAACCAATATTTTATGGTGGTTGTGTGGATACATAGTTTCTATATAATTCCAACTGCACATTGTATGGTTCATGACCAATTGTTCCAATAACTGTTGAAAATAAAAATAAAAATAAATAAGTAGGCAAAGAAATAAATCACCATGATATTAATATATTCAATACATATAACAACAAATTTCAATTGTCCATGAGCCAAAAAGGAGATGAAACATGTTTCTTAACTCTATTGAAGTCTTTTGAAAACCCCAATTCTGCCTTAGCTTAAGAGAAGAGTACAAAATGTGACTTCCAAACAATTTTGTTGTTGGCATGTCATTTTATAGCTACCAAGTTAGTGGGAAATAAAGTAATGGCCAAGATGTTTGCACTAGTTGAGATAGAAGGAAATACATTTTTTTATTTAAAAAAATGGGATAAATATCTTTTTCCTTCAATAGAAATTGAAGTATAAAAGAAAACTGTTTTGAGTTTCGGTAATGTTAAACATCAGAAATCATTAAGTAGGTCTCATTCATAAACTCGATATTGTAAGACTTATTTTCTATTAGTATGTGGTATTTAACATCATTAATACACTGCACCATTATTCAGTATGTTCCTAATCTTTTTATGAAGTTACGATTTGATCTCCAACCTTTTCTTTTTCTTTTTAACTAAAAGGTTCCTACACTCTTTAAAAGGACGTAATTAACTTGGTTTTTTTTTAAATTACTAACAAAGTTTAAAAATTGGAGGAAATAAATCACGTACGACACATGTAAGCCGAGTGATGTAAATTTTTTTTCATAATTACCCTTAAATCATGTATGACACATTTTCTTGTTAATTTTCTAATATTTATTAACAAAAATGATCATTTTGATAATTACCCTTAAATCATGTATGACACATTTTCTTCTTAATTTTCTATTATTTATTAACAAAAATGACCATTTTGCATCCTTATAAAGAGTTAATTAGGGACTTTTTAACTAAAAAAAAAAATGGAACTAAATCACAGTTTCGTAAAAAGATTAAAAACCAAACGAGTAATTTACCTTAAATATTATAGACAATGGCACAAGGACAAAAACTTAAACAAATTAAATCAATGTAGAAAAAACTAGAATATAAACACCTACCTACCTACAAACAAATAGCTGGGCTTGACCTTAATTACCCTGGGCTAATTAATCAAAACTATTTTTGTATGTATTCAATATGAGAATAACATAGTTTCGTTGAAAAATCCTAATCAAATTGTACCTTGTTTTGTTTTCTTAATCCAGAATATAGGTTATTATTCTTCATTCTCACGTATTTCTTATGACTTTTGGTTCTCAATTATTTGTATGCAATTTGAACCCTATAACGACCTATTCTAAAACTAGTGTTTTTCCCCCCTAGGCTACTATTCTAATACTAGCTGGTGTATAGTTTCAATTGCTTTCAATCGTTTTCAAATTATATATTGTGAGTTATATAATTTGTCGAAATATACTCATTTTATGCGGAGAAATAGAAAACTAATATCTATACATGTGTGCATATACTTTACATTAAATATATGAATAATATGTGCATACAATTATATAAGTAGGTGTATTGTTTGAACTTTTCTTGTATCGAGCAACCACAAAATCGGCTACCACGGCTCGTAATAAGCCAAGCCCACGTGACTGAAATTGAATGTATGTCAGAAAGGTTAATTATGTAATTTTATCTTTTAATTTAAATAATTAATTTATCTTTCATTTTTTAGTAATGATAAAGGTATCTTTGAGTTAAAGAAATATATATTCACTTTAATTTCATCGATCATGTACTTTGTGAAATTAAAAAAAAAAAAAAAAGAAAAAGGATGAAAGATATAATGTACTTACCCTAAAACAAAACATCAAGACTCCACGGATTACCCTAAAATATAAATAAATATATATATATATTATAAATATTAGTAACCCTATACGGAAAAGAGACTCTAAATAACTAGTAGTACTCTAATCCTTGCAAAAGGATTACTTTATTATTGTATACATCATGATAAGAGAGAATCTAAAAAGAACTCTCAATATTAAAGTCTATCTATTTAGATATTCTACCTACGAGGCCATGCAAACCAAGCTAAAGAAGATTATCTTATGAAGAAAAAGAAGATGCACAAGCTGACAAACACACACGATCTCGATGAGTCATTATTCAATACTTTAATATAGTGTCATAAGTGAAAAATGGTCTCCTCACAATGTTACCTTCGGAATCTACTGAATGAAACCAAAAACAAATCAATCCACATAATATTCATAGGTCCTTGCTCGTTAAACACATAACCTAACTATTTTAAAATACTAAATATGTGTTAAAAGAATCAAACTTTTGATAGATTGAAGAGAGATATCATAAAATGATCGTCTTTTATCATCATGTTCTGTGTTATCGTTAAGGTTTGAACAGCAACGGAGGCCTTGTTAAGCCGAGATCCCTTATTATTTAGCATTATTATTAGGAAACTCTAACTAAATAACCTCCCAAAAAAAGAGAAAAAAAACTATTAAGGCTTCAAAATTTCGAAGGTAATATTCATACTAACAAGAGGATATGAATCTTGTCAGAAACAATAGATTTATTTATTAATTTATTTATTTATTTTTAAAAAAGAGAAACAGAAACAATAGATTTAAGGTATAAAAAAAATACTCAAAATACCCTACTTATGAGTAAAACAAAACGGGTTAATTTTAATTAAAAAAAAAAAAAACACACACACACACGTATAGCAAAATCAAATTTAGCATTGGAAATAGATATTATATTGAAGAGTGGTTTTCTTTCACAAATTCAAATTTTAGTTTAGCACACGAATATGCTTTAATCTTTATATATATTCATGATTGGCATTCTTACTGAGAATTCTTTTTGTGTTAGTATTTGTTTTGCTTACATTTGTAGTAATGTATGCCCTCTAATGAATTTGACAAGCTTCAAAAAATTAATAGAATCACGCAAAAGAGAATCAATAGAAAATGCAAGTACAAATATAAACCAATCCAATCACACATCCTGTAGAGAAAAGCATGATTGACAATGATTTTTCTATTGAAAACATCTATTAATTAAAAAGAGAGAGAGAGATAGGGATGGGAGCGCAATAACAACTAGTTGAATAGCACATTATCACATGACAATTAGGGTAAAACGTCATTGAAAAGACTTTTGTTTGTTTATCAAACTATTTCAATTTCAAAGATCTATCTTACATTTATGTAACGTCCTAATTATGTATAGTTGATAATGTTCAATGCTCATTACTTGGAGAACAACAGGCAAAGATTTTGTATGGATAAATTAAAATGTAATTGAAAATAGTTTTCTTTTTATTGTTTTTTTTTTAAATAATTCATGATCAACAATATTTGCATACCGCCAAAACACAATACAAGCATTTCTCCACTCTAATGAATGATAGTAATTCGTCCTTTTTGAACACCCAAATATGAAATTATAATTAGCAATATGTTATAGCTAATTCTAGCAATTAAGCTAAGGTAGATCACTAGATCTTCTTTTTTTTTTTTTCTAATTTTTTTTTTCATTTTTGAGCTTAATTATTGGGTGAAATACTTTTTACCCACTAGATCAACGATAGACGTGATCATGACCATGATCTTTATGACTTTTGATTTGTTTCCCAAATGACGTCAATGTTTACTTCTTCTTCTTCTTCTTCTTCGTCTTCTTCTGTTTTCGCTGAACATCAATGGTTTACTTGTTTCTTAGGTTTTGGTAGAAAACAGTTCCCATTTTTTCTTTGAAAAAAAAAAAAAAGAAAGAAAGAAAGAAAGAAAGAATTGAAAAGTAAACACATTTATTTGCCGGCAAATTGTCCCCTCGCCTAATATTATAGAGGTTGAAACTTTTGAATTGACATTTTTATTTTTATTTTTATTTTTATTTTAGTCTACATAAGATTGCAAAAAAAAAAAATTTCACACATTGTGGCGTTGACTAACTACGGCAACATAAAAACATTGACTGGTTTCATATCTATTTGCAAACTTGAATTTAGATCTACTGTTTTTATTTTTCGGTCTTATTGACTTTGTTTTCACTTTTTATTTATCATATAATTTTAATTTAACATTATGATCGCACAATAATAATAATATTAAATACTGAAGATGCTTAAGTGATTTATCCAATGATTAGATAAGTAGTCAAAATTTAATCAGAGGGAGAGTCAAGTCATGAACTCATGAAACTTTAGATGATGAATTATTGAATTTGTATTGTAAACATTTTTAGCTTGCATTTTGTGTATGTGTTTAGTGTGAAATTTTTAGATTAAAGTAGGTTGACTTTTTCGGAGAAAAAAAAATTTGATATAAAAATTTTAAGTTTGAAATAGAAAGTCACAGAGAAGCTTAGACTGTCGTAATTTAGGAGCACAGCTAATTGAGCTTAAATTCAGCCATTGATTTGCAGCAACTAGATTATGTTATAACGTGACTGAGTTAGGTTCAACAACCTTTTCGGTGATTGCTCTAATTCCTTTTCAATATTATGAACCCTAAAGTCAAAGCATGAGGAGAATATTTACCCATAGTGTTTTTGCTTTCTATTTCCTTCCTTTTTTTTTTTTTTTTTTTTTTTTTAAGATAAATCATGTTGGCACATGCACAGAATGGAAGAATTGTTATTTTATTTTCTGGTGGTGATGGTTGTTGTAAAAACTCTGAGTAACTCTCTTTAGCCAAAACAATAATAAATAATAATAATAATAATAATAATAAAAGAAGAAGAAGACACCTAATTGAAATGGCTAAGCTACTAGCAAGTTTAGCAACCACATTATTCCTTCCCTGAAGTTGAGCGAAACGAACATGAACTCAACTTATTTGTGTCTTTTTCTAAGGTCTTGTTTGGTAATCAAGTTTATTTTCAAACTAAAATGTACTTTTTCATTTTAATTTTTGTCTTTTTCTGAAAAAGTTTTTTGTTTTTTTCTGAAAAAGTTTTTTGTCTTTTCTGAAAAGTCAACAAAAATTACTATTGAAACTTAAAATTTCTAACTCAAACTCATTGACCAAACGGACCCTAAAATGTAAATAAAAATTTTAACTAATTTTTAAAAAGTCAAACAACTCCAACCTATGCGTCAAATGTACTTTTAAATATCGAAGGTCATGAATCCCATAATTTTCGCATCAAATATGAAAAAGAGATGTCGAGAGTAGCGGCAAAGCGACCTTTTACAAAACCACAATAATTTCTAAAAACCCGAGCACACCCTGAAGAACCCTAAGAAGAACATCAGTACTCATCTTACTCTAATCCAGTGGAGGAGGAAACCAATTGACTGGAATGATGCTACGAAATATGGGAGGTTTCCCCTGAAGGTGAAATTGATGCAAAACCATAAGATCATTCTGACAATTACACATATGACCGATATTTATCTGATTCGTTTCCTTGATTGAATCATAAATAAGAGTTTTGGATGAATTTTTAGAAACAGTTTTACCCTAAAAAAATAATAAGAGTTCTCGCATGCCAAATAGATGATCAACATGTAAAAAAAAAAAAAAAAAAAAGCAACTTTCGACAAAGTAAGAATCTGTGGACTGAATTTTTCTCTCAAAGTTATATAAATAATTTGCTCAAAATCCAAAAAATAAGAATCAAAATTAATGTAAAAGGGCAGAAGAGACCGGGGAACCACACCAAAGGACGAGATGATCAATTGACTCGCTATGCGAACCACAAATCATTTTTCAATGGTAATATTTTTTACGGATATATTTTAACATAATCATTTCAACTATTATTTTAATTGATTTTGAATGTTTCTAATAAGAAAAGAAATATTTAAACAAAGTATTTGAATATATGTTTGGATAAACATTGACAATAATTCTAACAAATATTGTAAAACCTCAATGTCCGTAAAAAAACTTTTATAAGATACGGATAGGATCTTGTACTTTTTTTTACGCTAAACGCATTAAAAAAAAAAAAAAAAAAAGAAGTGTCTCAATGGTATTTGAAATAAAAAAGTTCACCATTTAACGAATAAATCCAAATTCACTTATCATTAGGATCAACATGAGTATACAAAATCGGATATGGTAGAACTGGGAATCTAGGGGCTTTTTTTTTTTTTTTTTTTTTTTTTTTTTTTTTTTTTTTTTTTAAATAAAAGGAAATCTAGTTGTTATCGGCCTTAATATATAAGCTAAATATAAATTATTCCTTTAGGTTTTTCTTTCTCTCTACCCATTTTTCTCTCAAATTTTTCATATACTAAGGTTTCACTTCGTGTGAGATTTCTATAGCCGTCACCGCCACCATTGACGAGGGTGATCAGCGGCTCAATGACTTCAATAGGAATGGAGTCGGAAAGTCCTAGTTGGGAGTTTCTTCGACCAGATTTAGCCCGACAAGCTTCCAATAGTTTGGGATCCAACAAGGCCTTGGTGATCCGATGGGTTAGTTCGGCGATCTCTTACCTCTTGAGCCAATTAATTTCCTCTAAGTTATAGCATGCGGACAGAGTGGTTGTTCCACGTAGGACAAGAATTTTGCCTGTTGATGTTGTTTTATTTTAATGGTTTGTTTTTGTTTTTTAGTTTTAACTTTATAATAAATGAGGTAGTTCCCCCACCTCATATTCCGCTTGAGTTATTTTCTAACAGAATATGTCTATTTCTTCGGTTAGTATTATGGCTAGACGGAGTTTGTTGTAGTCTCTATGTTACAAGTGATTGTCTTTCGATTGATCAAAATATTCCATTGATTATAGCTGTCTTTTTAAAAAGAGTTTTGTACATGTTCGATTATAGGATTGTCAGGGAATTCAATGAATTTTTCCGTCACCAGTTTTCAACTTATGTCCTCGTCACTATGTTTTATCAGATTTTACTGATGGAATCGGTCTTAGTCTAAAGTTATGTCTCTTGAACCACATGGTTGTTTTGTGTCTAGTATTGATGTTTGTATCTCTTTTTAATTTAAATGATAATTTTTCCTTTAAAAAAAAAAAGGGCCAAATTTAATGAAATTAATTAGATTCTAGCCCAAAAAAAAAAAAAAAACGAAATCAATTAGAGAAGAAAGGACTAATCTAGAAGCCTCTGCCATACAAGATTCAATTGTTTTATTGAATATTTGTTTTTTCTTCTTGCATGGTTCAGATTGCAAGTATTTCATAATAAACCATTTGCAATATCTTTTAACAATTCTTTACCCTTTTATTTTCCTTTTTCCCCCTGTTCATGTCAACGATACCTTGTAAAATACCTCTTCTCTTTTTAGTTGATTATTGTTTACTCAAAGCCTTCTCTCCAAGTATTTAAAAAAAAAAAAATTCAAAATCAAATTCCGGGTTCTTCTTTTTGTTCAAAGCAAAAGAGGGGAAAAACAGAAAAAAGGTAAGCTCATGCGCGATTTATTACAGTAGTTGACAAAGTTTTATGATGAAAGCAGTGCATGCTTGAAAGCAACAAAATAGGATATTTAGCATTTACCCAAAAAAAAAAAAAAGATATCTAGCACTGTAGCTCTTAAATTTTTCATTATATTAAACTAAACTGTATAGTTTGTTCACAAACTTCTAATTTTAATAAATTTATCTTCTAAACTTTCTAAATTATGCTAGCATGCCCCATTTAGCTAAATTTCTCATTAAATTAGTGACTGAAAGTTCACGTGTACTTCATGTGTCTCATTCTCGATAATTTAAAAAGTTAACAAAATAGGACATATTGTAATAATTTAGAAAGTTCAGGAGTAAATTATTAAAATAAAAAATTTTGAGGGTTGTCAAAGGATGACAAGATTGGAGATAACAATACTAAAAGCCCCAGCAAAGTATAGTTTTTTTTTCCTTTGGCATACCCAGATACCCCAAAGGAGGAGCGCCTCCGCATGAAAGATGGATCACCGTTAAAGTAGATTGTCTATATATCCTAATCATCATGACGGTAATGATTTTAACTCAAAACCTTTAATTGAAAAAGCAAGCAATATATCATCTCCTTTGGTTATAGTCGGTGATAGAAGTATAGTTGTGTTGTGCTGACCCTTGTGCGTGAAGACAGGGGCAAACTCAACTAACCATAGGCTCTTTCAAAAGGTGGGCAAAGGTCAAGCCCATGCGCACTCTTTGTTCATACTCTCTTTTCAAAGGCACATACATCATTATAAAAAAACACACCAACTATTCATCTACTACCAATGCTACTACCCACTAATCATTTGCGAATGGTCAAGAAGAGGGCAAAAAAGAAAAGAAAAAAACTCAGAAAAACACAACCAAGAAAAGAACAAGCACTAACCAACACCTACTACCACTCATTGTAATACATCCATATGAAGGGGCCAAAAAAAAAAAATTAACAAAACAAAATTAAACAAAAAAATTTTCATGGTCCAGCCACTAAAACAATGATGGAAAATATCAACAACAGAGAAAATTCCAAATACAGGACCCCCCCAAATCTGTTGTTTTAACAACAGTTCAGAGTGGCAGAGAATACAAGAATGTGCCGACTTTTTTTTTTCTTTTTTTTTTTTTGGGTAATTTTTTGCCACCTTTAGAAAGCACCAAGATGGGGGTCCAGGGTCAATCTTAATCTCAGGAGACGTAGTCGGTTACTTTTAGAAACACTTTAGACAATCACCACTCCAATGTAACTCTCTCCACCACTATAATTTTTTTGTTTTTTTTTTTTTTACCTTGGGTAAAGTAAATTATACTCAGAAAAAAAAAAAAAAGGTAGAGGTAGAAAAAGAAACTTGGGTAAATTTTCTGGGTTTTTCCATCAGAAGGTATCCCATGAAATGACAAGAAGGTAAAAGAAAAAAAGAAAAGACAAAAGAAAAAAAGAACATATAGAAGTAGTTTTTTTTTTTCCCACCATGAGTAGCCAATTTGAAATCTAGAGATTCAGACCTGATACTGGTTTGACCTCCAAGGCTTTTTGAACTCTATATCTCACTTTTTTTTTTTTCCCCCTAATTAACTTGGCTTTGGCTCTCCATTAAGGGCATTGTAGAAAGGTAAAAAGAGTATTTGGAGGCCACAAAATGCCTGTCCTCTGGCAGACAAAGTATCCCACCCAAGATCTTCCTCAATCTTTTTAACACTGCTTGTCTTCTTCTTCTTCTTCTTCTTCTTCTTCAACCATTTCCCTTTCTTTCTATATCTCCACTTACATAAGTAAAAGCTGATATACATATATATATATATATATCACATCTTTTTTTCTTTCTGTTTTTTAATTCTTTAATTCAATATCTCTTTTTCCCTGCATTTTCAGGAAAAAAAAAAAAAAAAGAGAGAGAGAGAGAGAGAGAAATTTTGTTAATACAACAACTCAATAAAAAAAAAAAAAAAAAGGGAAAACAAAAATTGAAAAATATCAGAAAAAGGAGCAAAAAGGAGTCTGGATGAAAGCAACAAGGAAAAAGGAGCAAAAAAAAAAAAAAAAAAAAAAAAACTTTGAAGAATGAGCCAAGGTTTGCACTTTCTCTTCTTTCCAAAGCATTTGAATAGTCTAAATTTGCTTTCTTGTGAAAAACTGTTGTGTTTCATTCGGCTCTTTCCCTGTTGTTTTTACCTACTTTTTTTTTTTTTTTTTTTTTGTCAATTAAAAGTTAGCTGGGGAAGCACAATGGCACAAATTGCTGCCGCTTACTTTCTATGACATGGTTCTCGATTAGAGGTTAATATTAAGGACCTCAATTTCAATTTTAATCTTTTAATTTTAAAAACTTATCAATAAAAAAAAATTTAGATATCATATAAATAGATATTAAAAAATTAATAATAAAGTTAAATGTTTTCTGATATTTTTCTTTGACTAGCAGCCCTCTATGACTTGATCTAATCCCAGCTCCCTGAACAGAATAAGATGCTTGTTCCTTCAGTCAAGGACACTTTCAAATCGTTTTTGTCTTTTTGACAAAGCTTTTAATGAGTTGAATAGTGATTTTATTAATGATTATTTTAATCTTTTTTACATGCTACAAAAATTGATACAGAATAAGACCCCACCAAATGGAACATCAATTTTCTCAATTCACTATTTATGATAACATGTGAGAGATCCAAGGGAGATCCCAAAGGATGAACCCAAAGAGAGAAGACAATAGGGGGGGGGGTCACCTGAGTGATTTTCTCCACAGTGGAACAAAGAGAAAGAGGAGAAGAGCGTTCGAGTGGACGACAATGTGCCAAGTGTACAAGCAAGAAAAAAGGGCCGATTCGAAAGGGCACATTGGTAATTTACACAACCTGAAAGCAACCCAGGGGAGATTTCCTAATTTAGCCCTAGGCCAACAGCGGCTTTAGGCGATTTTTGGATGTTCAAAAGGGAACATAATCACAAACTCTTTTTTTCTCTTAAATTTTCCGGACTACGGAAATTGCCCTTTTGGTACCCACAAAAGTGATTTGGCACCCTATGAAAATTACCAAAACACCCTTTCATGCGCTTAATTTCCTTTTTCCAATAGCAAAATGACCAACATGCCCCTAATCTAGAAAGAAATTTTCTGTCGGTAGGCCGACAACCGCTGGGGCATGGTCCCTTGCACATCATCTATTCTTTCTATTCTATTTCATTTTTTTTTTTTTTATTTATTTTTTTTTTTTTCGGTTAAACGATAACAAATTGGTGTTACCAAGGCTATGAAGTATTGATTTATTAAAAAAAAAAAAAAAAGGATATGAAGTGTTGACCTAAAATGACAAGACCCAACCACGGACCAACAGGAATTGAAAATTCTAACAACTTCTAGTGATTGTTTTTATTGAATTGATGCCATGCCACCATATTCCAACCAACGAAAAAAGATTTTTTTTTTTTTTTTTCTTTTCTTACTTCTAGTGATTTTTTTTTCTTACTTCCGTAGAATTTTAGACAAGAAAATAAGTATAAACAAGGTGAAAACTAATTTCTAAATAAAAAAAAAAAAAAAAAAAAGAATGTTCAAGGTATTTATTGATCAAAGGTCTATTTGCTGGGGCTTTGTAAAAATTACTTTTGACTTTATAGCTCTAGAAGTAACTTTTGTAAATATTTAGATGATATTTTAAAATAACTTTCTGTCAAAGTTAATAATTATGAATTTCGTGAAATCTCTTATGAGTAGATTTTAAAATTTATAACAAAGTAAAACTTCGACATAACAAACTTTATTTTTTAATGTTTTTATTACTTATTAGAAAATTTTAAAAATCGTCTCGTAACCTTATTGATTTTAAACACTCAACATTGTTTATTTCTCTTCATTTATCTCTCTTCTTTTATCTGTTAAAAGCAAAAGTAAAAATAAAAATTTTGTCAAAATAGGCTCTAAGAATGAATCAGGAGTAGTACAAGAGACTTCCCACTACGTACAATTGTTGTACGGAAATGTAGAAAAAATTAAAAAAATAGTGGACCATAGTCCAAAAGTAGTCCTTTTTTTTTTTTTTTTGGTTGAAAAATATGGTTCCAGTTTGGATAAATTATTATATAGAGGACACGGTTTTGTATTACACAAAAGGAAGATAGGATGAACCATTTCTTTTGTGCGTACAAAATATTCAAAGCTCTTTCGTTTTTATGTATTACAAGGCATTTCATTTCATTTCATTTGCCTGTCCCACCATGTTCTAACTAAGACTCTTTAGCATATACCAAGATATTCTCTTCGAGAAGCTACACAGGGATCAAAGTTGAATTATAGACATGGAACATAAGTGAAACACGCTTTCACCTTTTACCTTGTTGTTTTTGGACTTTGTTCGTTTGTTCGTCGTCTTAGGTTGTTTTTGGAGTAGCTTGCTTGAAAGCAACAGTGGGAGCTATTCTACAACTCCGCCTCTGATGCTCCAGCACCAGTTCCCCGGCAAACCAGTCGAGCTTCTCGAAGTTGCTCTGCTCGAGGATCTTCTTGCCACTGAAGAGGACAGATTCAACATTCTTCTGCTTCAGCATCTCCTCAGCTAATCCAAGCAGCATATTTACATTGCTGGGACTTGAGTCTGTGTCTACATTTGGCCCGCAACGTCCCAAGCTAGACCCATTTGCCTGACATACCACAATTTGTTCGCGAAATGAGCCACAATTTGTTGGCAAAATGAGAATAAGTAACACATATTTACGTTGCGTGGTAAAATAGAAAGAAAAAAACAGAACATAATGGACCGAGTCATTGTGTTGAATTAACTCATAAATCCTTGGACCTTCTCAGCCCCAAAAGGCATAAAGATTGTTTTTCAATTAATACGTGACCAAAAATTGCAACAGCAGCTTGCGTTTAACTCTGAGAATTCAACACTTAAGAATGGATCCGAGTTGAATGTTATTAAACATACAACAATTTTGGTAGTCAGCCTATACTTAATATTCCTGACAACAAGGTCCCCTGGAACTATTCAAAATGACATTTATATCAATAAAGAAAGCTAATAATACGCAATTATATTCAGCATGACCAAGAGTAGGAACAGATTTAAATGTACAACAACAAACGAACACCGTCATTCCTCATTTCCTACTTGGTAGTTTTGTTCAATGAAGTTGCATGATTGAATTGACAATCTCATGTGCGACAGTAAAGAGAAACAACTACTGCAAGATTAGAGAAAACTCCACTTTTTGCCTAAAAGATGTAAAGAATGGGAAACGAAAACTCGAGAGACTTCCGTTCTGGCACCAGCAGACATATAAAGTATATTATGTATATGACTATAAGCAGTCCTAATCATAAGGGCTAACCTAACTATGGAAAGTATGTTCCAAACTTGCAAAGGGTGACCACCTCTAGCAAGTAGCAAGCATATACGCTAGGGATCTTTGCTATTTCCATCTAAAAAAATTACTGCAAAATTGCAAGACCATAGCTACATAAATGTACTTTTCACGTAGCAAAAGAGACTAGCAAAATAATGGTGATGTGATTGCAAGCATAGCCTAGCAGTTATACCACACCTGACTTCATTAAGATGCAAAGTTTGAATCCCCTATCTCCCAAATTAAAAAAAAAAAAAATGGCAATTACCAAATGAAAAGGAAATATATAGATTGGTAAGCTTTATAACAAAATATAGAAATCAATGGGGGGCGGTAAAAAAAAAAAAGCCCAAATCAAGAAGGGGAAGTAGGTGGGAAATGATAAGTATCCACTGGCAGCCAAATTTGCAAAACAGAGGAAAGAAAGAATCAAAGCTGAGAAGGGGAAACTGACTTTCAAATCACGGATTATTTATCAAACAAGTTAGGCTCAGTTTGTCCAAAAGCGGTAATTTCTCAAACAGCTATATCTTTTCTGGCACCAACCAAAATCCCCTCTTTCTTGGTCCCAAAGAAAATTTTATTTTTGCAAGAGTGTTCCAAACCCAACTATCACGAGCAATCCAACAGAGGAAAAAACCCAAAAAAAGAATCACCAGAAACACCACACAGACACAGGTCCCCATTTGCTTCCCATCGGCTACAAACTGCAGAACACCACAGAGGTTCCAATGCCAAGCCAAATGGTTCTTTTTTTTTTTTTAATCCGATATTCATACCAATCCCTCCTTCCCTCACAATTTAAACATTTAATGGCATAAACCCAATATGGGTGTATGTGTCTATCTATTTATCGATATCTATATACAAGTAATGTATGAATATCAACATGTCCCAAGCAAGCGACAAAATACAAAAGGGTTGACCATCAACCAGCCTGGCCTACTGTGTCCCATGCACCAGAAACAGTACCAACACAAACAAATCCAAGATGAACAAATTTAAGAATTGCAAAAAAAAAAAAAATGAAATAAAAGAGTAAACTTCAAGAAATTAGTCTCATTTTACAAGTGAATTTAATTTTCCATACTTCCATATGAAGAATTAACAGAACGCGATTTTCTTAAGTGGTTGCAGAAATAATCGAGCGGTAATTACATTAGTTATACTAAAAACGAGTTCGAATCTTCCAAACACCAGTTAAAAAAAAAAAAAAAAATTCTCATGTATGCAGATGACACATATTACAATTTCTAGTCCCAAATTGGTCATGTTTAATTGTTAAACCGAAGAGAAATTAAATGTGAAAAAATAATTATATGAAAAAAGAAGAAAATTGTTTTGAGTGAGTAAGGTTATACCTGAACACGGAAGTAGTTGGTGCTCCGGCAGTGGCCGAAGGCCATGGAGACGGCCTGGTCGACGAAATCGGCGGAGGCGTCGGTGGCGATGCGGGCGGTGGGGCGGGCCCACTCCTTGGCCTTCCACTTCCTGACCTGTTCCCCTTCGTAGCTGACCTCCAGCAGCTGCCCCGTCCCTATGGAAAGTACCAAAAGGTCCTCCACCCCTCGCACGAACGGGAACTCCTGCTTGTTGTGCAGCACGTGCGTGATCGCCGCCGCCGTCGGGTTGCTCATCGCCAGCCCCCCCTCCACTGCCAGGCACCTCGTCTGCCCGTCCACCGACCTCATCTGCACCGCCTCGAACGTCCCCGGTTCAGCCGCCGTCGCCCGGCACACCTCCCACAGCTCGAAGTCGAAGCTGTCCGTCTCCAGCGCGTCGGCTCGCGAGAACAGAAACGGCGCCGAGCTCGACAAGTCGTAGCAGGGGACCAGCACCGGCTTCAGCGTGTCCTTCAGCGTCAGGCTCCGCCCTTTCTCCACGAACACCTCTTTCATCGACCTCTCCAGACCGGCCGTCGCTGAGCTGGAGCGTCCGCCACCGGAACGAAACAGTCGCCGGAGAAACCCCCCCGAGCTCGACTCGTTCCGGTAGAATCGCCTCCCGTTGTCGACGAGGAACCTCCACGTGTCCTCCGCCTTCGAAATCGGCCGGCTCTGGTCCCTGGTGGCGAACAGCATCGCCGTGAAGATCCCTCCGACGCCCGCGCCGGCGGCGACGTCGAAGTAGTCAGCGATTCTGGCATCCGGATTCCCCGATTTCGCCTTCAGCGACTGCTCCAGGTACGCCAGGGCCTTGCCGGAGAGGATTCCCCGCATGCCTCCGCCGTCGATGCTGAGTATGCAGATTTTCCCCCTCTGGTTCTTGATCGCGGTGACGCCATTGTTTTCACCGTCGACGAGGCTCTGCGGCGGAGCTTCGCCGGCCGCCGGAGGAGTAGCGATCTGCTTGGGGACCCAAAGCTTCTGATCGTCGTAGCCGAAGAGGAATTTGGTCTCCAAAATAGAGAATATCTCGTAGCTGAGCTTATCAGTGTCGATGCTCGGCTCGTGCATTTCAGATTGGTTATGATTATCGTTATTATTCATCATCGCCCAGTACTTTCCGAGAATTCAAACGGAAAATTTTTTCCTGACCAAAGCGATGAAAAAAAAATAAAAATAAAAATAAAAATGAAAAAATTTTTAAATGAAACGTTTTTGTAACTCTACTCTAAGCTTGTTGGAGGCCCACTCTTGCGACAATTTCTGAAACCAATCGTTTTCTCCGTACTTATGAATTCCAATCCTCAACCATACGTACAATTACAAACATCTCTCTTCTCTTCTCTTCTCTTCTCTTCTCGTCACCATGAACCTTAATCAGATTACTCAGAAAAACAAGGGTTTTAGTTTACCTTGTATGTCACGCCCACTAATTTCATTGGCTCCAAATCGAAGCTTTTGAAAAAAACACATTCTCTCTCTCTCTCTCTCTCTCTCTCTCTCTCTCTCTCTTCTTCTCTCTTTTTTTTTTTTTTTTTTTTCACCTAAAACCAGAATCGGAACACCCCAAATTCAAAAAAAAAAAAAAAAAAATCACATGACAAAGCACGCTAAACAGGAAAATCCGAGAAAAGTGGCTCAGAAAACTCCGCTCCAGAAGATTTTCCTGCTTCCCAAACACTCAGTCACAAGTAACAACCCCTTTTTTGCCCGAATAATCTGGTTTTTCTTCTTCTTCTTCTTCTCCTCGTCGACTGAGCCAGGAGAAGAATCACAGACCAACGAGAATCAAACACGAAACTCACAGACGTGATGATAATTTATAAGCTTTGACACGCCAAAGAAGAAGAAAGAAAGAAAGAAAGAAAGAAAGAGAACAAAACACAGAGGTCTTCAGAGCATGTCTGTCTTATATATAATACCAACTGAATACATTTCCTCCGTTTCCAATTCCCCTTTTTTTTTTTTTTTAATTGTTTTAAAATTATTTTACTTCTACAATATTTTTTTTTTCCCCTGAGCGTCTGTTTTCTCGTTAAGTGGGTACGGCCTTTTGAATTTACCCTTTATTTCTGGTTTTTCACCAGCGTTATTTTCAACGGTCTTAGGGATGTTTGGTTCACCTTCTCATTTTAAATTAAAATATATATTTTTATCTTAAATTTTTTTTTTTTTAAAAATTTTATTTTTAAAAAATTTTTTTTTATCTTTTTTAAAAAATCAATAAAAATTACTATTAAAACTTAAAATTTCTAATTCAAACTCACCCACCAAACAGATCATTAATTGAAATTGAAATTTTAATTAAACATTTTCTTTAGGAAACATGTGTTAAAATATATCTGATAAGTGATGACATTATATATAACTACATTAGAGTGTATATATATATATATTTATGAATACTTTTCAATATAATTGCTAAATGAATAACCTACTATCAAAACAAATTATTTTTAAATAAAATTTATGTGATCAAAATATATATATTTTTCTTATTTTAGAGATTATTAGCGTATTATTAAAAAAAGTTTTAAGGGAGTGGAATATGGTATTAATATACTATTACAAAAAGTCATGGTCCAATATATGAGATGGTGTACAGTTCCGAGGCCATTTTTAAACGACGCTTTTATAATTAAATTTTGTTATCTTTCCATTTACTCATCTTAAAGAATTATTTTCCTTTTGGCCAAGCATAATCACCGACGGTTAAGAGCATGTCATCTCTCGGGTTTTCTTCTGATCGGACGGACAGAAATCGCCCGCGCGATGTTTGTCGGCGATAAACGGTCAATTTTCGGCAAAAGGAAAACAGAAACAATAAAATAATTATGAAAATATTATTATTTCTTTTTTTGGCACTTTTTCTTCGCGCGCTTCTTGTCGTTAACGCGTGGGGCCCTCTCATTGGCCCAAGCATCGTCGGTGAGAGAATGGGGACGCACTTTAGAAAATCCTCCTCCAAAGGTTTTGAAAATGATTTCTGAGGGACGACTTTGCCCCTGTGATTTAGAGCAGAGCTTTTTATTTTATTTTTATTTTTTTGGATTAGTATTTGAGATGTGGGTCCCCTTTCGGCCTGCGAAGTATGTGTTACGTGCTGACTTGTAATGTCGTGGGTCAAAGTTGCAACGGCGGTGACGTGGCAGTCTGGACTCTATTGGTTGGGTCATCGGTGGGCCTTTGGGCCCACATGTTTTAAATGAAAGTGAGTTTTAACTGTAAATTTATCATGAAAAAATGGTGGATAAAAAAATAAAAAAAATAAAATAGGGAATTTCAAAAATGAGAAATTATAGGTTACCGGATAACATGAATGGAGTTGAGTTGACTCGGTAATCTCCAGGCCATTCCCCGTTCTTCATGACATGGTAAACTTATACTTCTCTCTCCTCAGAAAAGGGAAAAAAATATATATATATATGTATACAGATTCTCTATTGTCCGTCACCATCAAAAGTTCGGCAACGAGAGAGAAGAGAGAGTCAAAGTTTGTTTGGTTGGTTAGTTTAAGTTGAAATATTTTACTTGTAGTAGTAAATTTTTTTGAATTTTCAGAGAAGGCAAAAAATTTTTTGAAAAAAAAGATTAAAAAAAAATTCAATTTGAGTTAAAATGAGACGATAAAGCAAACAAAGCCTCAGAAAAAATCAACCATCAACTTTTCATCCAACGACCACAAATGAACTTTGTTATGGTGTCATCGTATAACTGCATTTCTTATATTTATCTCCCTCTCAATAAAAGTAATAATATGTGAACAATCAATTAAAATTGTATATTATGGCAATTAAAATACTAAGTTAATTAAATATGTGATGTTATATTGTTGAAGAGACACAAAAATATTTATAAACAAGAGGATAAATGTGTAATTTTTTGTTATTTATATACTTAGAGAAATTATATGGACCAACAAAAGAGTAGCAAATCTCCACAAAAAAAAAAAAAAAAAAAAAAGGAGTAAATCTTGAAGGGGGGAAAAACCTTGAGCTGAAAAAAACAGGTGAACAAAGTTGATATCCAAAAACCTCAAAAAGCAATAATGGAGAGTATCTTATCTTATCGAAACGGAGGGAAAAATAATGTCCATTGTCTCGTACTCCTAATTATTACTTTTTATTTCTAAAAAAACGATTTTATTATAAAATGTAAAAGACAATTATTCATGTAATATATAAGTTCTCCGCTGGAAAATATAATATGTAAGGTTACAAATTTGCAAATGTATCTTCCCTATTAGGTTAAGGGTTCCAAAACCACATCCCCAAATCAATATATATATATATATATATATATATATATATAAACTATTCTTTCAGGGGAAAAAAAAAAGTAACAAGATATTCATGATTCATTGTAATTCGTTATAATTTTTTTTTGCATTAAATTCTCCTGAAATTTATCTTAAATTACTTTGATATCTTTAAATGCCAATGTTTTTTTACCCATTTTAATAATTATGTGTGGGTCACTTGAACTGTGAATAAAAAAGTAATTTACTAACAGATTTAATCACATGCGAATTAAATGACAATCATAAATAATAAAAATCAGTAAAAAAAAAAATTGACATCTCTAAAATAATAGTATCAAATTAAATTGTAACTGATAATAAGCTCAGGTAGAATTTTTATGTCGTTTTGAATCATAGAGAATAAACTGAAACAATAAATATAAAATTAACCCCACTAGGTAGGTGGTAGGTACAAACAACCACCAATGTTTAATTAAGTTTTATCCAAAGTTTCAGGTATCCAAAGAGGTTTTTTAGGTACTGCAATACAATATTACATATTTCATTTTTTTTTCCCCTAGATTTAATGCATTTATGATTACACCCTCACCTTCCTCAAAATCTCAAACCAATATTCCCCATAAAAACTACGTATTTATATACAACATGCATGGATGATACTCTTTCACGTTACATTAAAGTTTTCATTGCAGAATTTAATACATAGAGTACATTAGGTTTCTTAATATATATATATATATATATGTTTATATATACATATGTTATAGGTTTTGTTTCTAATTTTCTTTTAGCTGAATTTTGTTTCTATATACACACATTAACTTCTCTTTAGTTTCTTTCCTACGGAAAAAAAAAATCTCAAAATATTTTTCTCGAAGTGTTTCGCGATAAATTTTTTGGTATATTTTCTTCTTATAAGCCTAGAGTATAGACTTTGAAGCTAAGTATTAAGAATTTCTTTCAAGGGAATTAAAAAATTCTTTTGGAAGAGTCTTTGCAAAAAGTTTCCCAAATTATTTTCAAACAGCACAAAGTCTTTTCCTTTTTTTATTTTTCAATATAAAAAGACCTCTAGCCAATATATATATATATATATATATATATGTTTATTGTGTAATTCTTTTCCAAATTCCAATTAGTCACTCCAAATTGCAAAAAGTACTACCGACACGACGGCCTTGATCTTGTAATCCAACTTATCACAAAATCAAATATACATATATATATATATATGTATGTATACACACGTATATATGTAAATATATATACAAACAAAAAGAAAGTTTCATATATTGTTTCTCCTATGTATACTCTTGTTGAACTTGCGAATGCCCTTCGCTTCTACATGAAAAGGATGACTATGACCTTTTTTCCTCGGATATTACAAACATCAATAAAAACAATATCAAACTTTACCCTCCAAAATTTTTGAGAATCAACTTTTTTTTTTTTTTTTTTTTAATGTTCGTTTCTTCTAAAACAAAATCGTAAATGACAAGAAATAAGTTTTTTTTTTCTTTTATTGTAAAAGACAAGAAAAATATGGTATCCTCATTGGACTTCACTTGCGTCATTACAACAACACAACAAGGTAAAATGTATCTCTATAGTGGGATGAGACATGAAAGAGGGCTTAGTCCTTAGGTTCATAAGTGTCTAGTTTAACCCAGTTGTAGAGTTCCATTAAACCTTTCTGAAGAAAAAGAAACAGGAGAGAGAGAGAGAGATTTGTTAAAAAACAAAAAGCAAAAAACTTTCCAAACCTACTCAAATGACTTAAATTTTGTTGAGATATTCAAAGCTCATTATGAGATAAGTAAAGTGGTTTCAATTAAACACGCCAATTACGGCGTTATTGGACTCCACGTGATAGGCTCATATTTGACACCAAGTCTTGGAATTACTCTAACCTGCTTTTGAAATTCTACGTCAAATTGCAATAAACAAGAAGAATTCTTTATAAAGTAGTGCCGTAAAGATCTACTTTAATTTTAATTTTTGAATATCAACTCACATTAGGTCGAGTTTTAATCTTTTAATTGGTGAATAACTAGATATAATAAATTAGTATGATGATTTTTTAAACACTTATCGTAAAAAAAATAAAATAAAATAAAAAACTCATATATCATATAGATTAGTATTTAAATGTTTGTGTTGGTAACATTTTCTTTCTTTTTTTTTTAATAACAATATTAAATTAGTTGAGTGATCTAATTTTAATTTTATGTTTACATTGAATGTTAGACACATCAAAGTCATTCTCCAAACAAAATTTTTTTTTGGAAATTCATTCTATACATAAGATTTTCAACTAAAAATCATATTTCCAATGGATAAAAAAATCAGTGGAAACGAAGAAAAAAAAAAGGGATCCAAAAAAACAGAAAGAAAAGAAAAGAAAAGAAAAGGGATTTCATTAACATTAAAAAAAAAAATCAAATTAGAGCTTTGTGCTTTCTTGTCACAGTTGGTTGATTATGGGTTAATTAGTGTGTTTCATTATGCCTTTGATGAAGGGAATTAAAATAAGTGAAGCACTTTGGTTTGACTATTTTCAGAAGAAGAAAGGGATATTTCTGGAATAAGACCCCAACTCTCGGAATCTCACAACGAGCCTATTCTGTTCTTTTCTTTTCAAAATTGGTTCTCACAACGGTAAAGACCGTTATGAAAAGACAATTATCATCTTAATTCCACAGCTTATTTTTGTAATTGGTTGATTTTAGATAGGACCAACCAAATGCCAATCACATCTGTTTTTCATGAACAAAATGAGTCCCTATTAGTAAGGTAATTTGTGTACAGAAAAGATGCTTAAAAGACAGTGATTGAATACGAGTTGCATATGTAACATATCTTCACCTTATCTTAACCCGGTGACTACTCTTGCAAATGAGTCTTTCCTCCTTTTTTTTAGATTTTTTTTTTTTTTGAATAAAAAGGAAAATCAGATGGTGCGGCCCCAGCCCCTTTGGCCTTAGATAGTTCTAGGGATCACTGTCAAAGTTTAATTGAGGATTAGATGTTGAGACGACGAGATTCGAACCTCAGCATAAAAAATGAGGAGATTAGGAAAGACAACCTACCACTACACCACAATCTGGGTATTTTTGTTTGTTTGTTTGTTTTGTTTTTTGTTTCTCTCTCTTTAGAATTCTTATTTAGGTAATTAAACCATTAAATCACATCAAATTGGATCTAATAAGAATATGACAGTTTTATAAAACTTGAAAAAAAAATATTTCTTAAAACAATGCTTTATTTATGATAATATTTGGGAATTTCTGCATGAAACTTCTTATTTTATATTATTGATAAAAATATTGTTTTAATCACGTAAATGATTTTTCAATGATGTGATTCATGATTGAAGCAATTATGTATCGTGGTTATAAATTTTTAATATCAATATTCATAAATCAGATCATTAAAAAATTAATCTAACGATTAAAAAACTATTGTTACTAATAATACAAAATAGGAGATCTCACAGACTACCTTAGAAGCTCTCCTGTATTAGCTCTCTATAGAATTTTCCTCGTGTAGAAGATTCAACTATTACACTCTGCCCATTCTCCTCCAAAAAAAAAAAAAAAAAAAAAAAAAAAAAAAAAAAACACCACCTAGTACCCTCCACCCATTAGGTTGTTTTCATATGGATGAACCTTCTAGTCACTCATTTCTTATGGATGGTATATGGTCCCTTCTTCTGCAGTATTTGAGGAATACCAAAAAAAAAAAAAAAAAAAAAAATTTTTTTTTTTAATGCAAAGTGTCTTTTTGTAAGTTGCTTCCTTCATTTTTTTTTCCAACTTTTGTGCAAATTTTTTTTGGCTTTTACTTCTTTCTTCTCTTTCAGTACATTCCAAGCATTATCTTACCTAAATCTGTCATGAGAAATTCAATAGGAAGGTAATAGATGCCCAATTTTTTTTCCCCCCTTTTAAAAATGCTACTTTTTTTTTTTTTTTTTTTTGTGAATTAACCAAAAAAAAAAAAAAGAAGAAGAAAAATTAGTAGTTGCCCACTTGCCCTTATAGCAGTTGGACTTTCCCTCAAGTATTTAACGACCCATATCATAAAGAAGGAGGGAAACAAAAACAAAAACAAAAATTAAAACCTTCTGAACATTAGGAAACATAAGCGTAATGGGTGCACGTCTGTGGAGTATAAATGTGATTTGGCTTCTAGTGAACAGGACTTCGTGAGGACCTTGGACGTGAGTATTTATTCAAGGGGACACAAAGAAAACAGCTGTTGAAGTTACACCAAAAAAATCCTTTATGATTTGAGGTCATTTTCACAAATGATCCCTAGATCTTATTTCTAGTTTTAGTTTTACACGTCATATTACCTTGAGTTTTTTTACTACTACTAAAAGACCCTTGTCTCGGTACCCTGTTAAAAACTAAATGGAAGTTGAACATCTTTAGATCACGTGAATTTTAGTTTAGGCTAAAATTGTAATGAAATATTTTTGTAAGGAAAACTGTACTTCAACAATAGCTCTATAATATTATATATCTTTGATTAAAATACAATTTGCACTACAAATATTTGATTAAGGTATAGTTTTCTTATAAAATATCTCTGTCTGAGGTATAATTTTCTTTCAAAAAATATGTAATTACGACTTTAACTATAAATTAAGTTCATGCGATCAGAATGTGCTCAGTTTCTCTTCAAAATTTTTTTTACAGATTATTGATAGAAGGACCGTTAGTGTAACAGTAGAAACATTCAAGGGAATGTGAAGTTTAAAATTAAAAGTCAGGGGTCAATATGAGACACGATGTATAATTCAGGTGTAATTCATAAAATTAACTCTATGATTCATAATAACTTTTTTATTTGCAATTTAACCTCCTCCTCTCTCTCTCTCTCTCACACATACACAAACTTTCTCTCTCTATCTTTCTCTTTCTAGGTTGATTGACTTGTTTGTCCTCAATATCCTGCCCAGTTGGTCAAGTCTTTTTCGCATTTATCCCTAACCCATTCCCTCTGTTCATCCACGGCCCCCGGCCAATCACCATGTCATTTTGTTTTGGTGTCCAAAAGATGACCTACATAATGATAGACCCATTACTATGCTTCTTCTGGCCAAACTTGGTTTCATTTAGACCCCAAGTTGGGTTGAGGATTTAGTTTTTGGCTCCTATTGTCCCCCATGGCCTTTGGTAGGTAAACGACACCCAACAAAAGAAAATATTTTGCCTTTCGACAAAAAAAAAAAATAATAATAATAATAATTTTCCAAACTTAACCCACTAGAAAGTGTTCGTCAAGGCCATGGTCACTTCTCTCATGTCGTAAGATCTACTTTCTATTATTACCTGATATTTAACATTGGGGACATCACTATCATTAATAAACAATCGTTACTCATCTTATTAACCGTGATTTATAAAAAAAATAAAAATATTTATGACTATTCGTTAGTTCAGTCAAATTATAATTTCTCATGGTGTAAATAGGCTACTTACACTTGAAAAACAATAGCAAAATACAAATGAAACAAATATGAAACGTACCTGTACAATTTACTCCCAAAGTACAGAGAGTCATATATAGCAATTTTTTATGGTTGTAGGCATAGTTTAGCAGTAATCTCATATCTGACTTTAGCATAAGGTGTAAATTTACAATTCTGCCACCTCAAATTCAAAAAAAATATGTGTGTGTGTGTATATATATGAGGTGTGCTTTCCATTGTTGATAGGCAGAGAATGAAATGGGCCAAAACATGGGGTGCTACAAATGATTGGTTACATATTGTGAAACTTCATGATGTCTTAAGGTATGATTTATGTTGCTTTCCAGGCCGTAAAAGAAGAACTCTCTCCTCTGGGTCTGTTTCTCTGAGTTAGGACCAGTTTTGTGGTCCACTATTTGTTGAGCAGAAAAGAGTCTTCAACTTTTCATTTTATGGGCCCAGATTTTGGGCTTCAGTTTAGCCATTAAACCTGACATAAATATGGACTTTCAACATAATATATTAAAATATATTATAATGAAAAGTATAATATGATATTTATTTAACATATTTTTAAAATAAGAATGCCATAACTAATTGTGTTTTGTACTTTTAAGATGTTACATTTAAGTTCCGAGATAGTTAATTTAAAGCTGCCATTAAGACTTTGCAGCCGTTTGGCATATCGAGTAACAAGGGACCTTTGTAACATGGGTTCACTGTGCAACTACAACTGATGTTCACGTGGCCCCACCAGTTGCCGAACCACCAACACCCAATCCCCCGACAACGGCAAACCACCACCACGCGACCCCTCTCACTGGCAAAACACCACCCCTCAGCGGCTCCCCAACCTTAGCCCCTCCAAAACCCCGGCGACGACCCTCCGCGAGCCGGATTGTGTTTTGTACTTTTAAGATGTTACGTTGAGATTTGGCCGACCCGTCGAGCCTCCTCCGCTCGAGCCGTTGAGACTCCTCCGCCGCGGAGACCTCCGCCGTGAGCCATCGAGACCCATCTTGCTCGATGGATCTAGAATTTTTTTTTGTGAAGTTTTTTCCTGTTTTTTTGTTATATCCAGTATATCCACACTTTTTGTAGCAGTGTGTGTATTTTATATTTTGTATGTATGTCTATATATAATGGAGCAGTAAGTTTGTCCAAAAGTCTTTATTTTTTTTGTTTTAAACTATTCAACTCAAACTATTTTATTAAACACTCAACTCAACTTAAACTTTTCAACTCAAACTTTTTACCAAACACTCAACTTAACTTAACTCAATTTAAATTTAAAAATCCATTAAGACTTTGTTAGCAGCCTTTCCTAAGAGTGTTCTTGGCCATTATAACTCCAAAATTGCAGAATCTATGACTTTAAGCCTCTCATCATCTTGGGTCAGACATAAGGGTCTCAATCTTCACATCGTGAAGTCAGATGCATTAGTAGTCTTTCAATCTAACATTAATAATTATATCATGCTTTTAGGGAAGACAATGGAGTTGCCCATTCTTCGATTTTTTTAGATGACAAATTGATATGGTTGGAGGTTCACCTCCGTCGATTGAATCTATTAGTGGATCAGATATTTCTATTGTTTAATAAAATATCATCTATTCTCCCAAAATATAAAAAAATTAAAAATTAAAATATAGGGCCTTTAAGATATCAAAGTTTTGTTGTCAATTTTGATCTTGAGAAGAATTTGAATTGGTAACTACGAGAGGCAAAGATACAAGAATGAAATGGAAGAATGGGGGAGTAACTAAAGTTCCATTTGCAACTATGACAAATTTATGCAAAATGAGTCACTTCACTTCTTATCTTGCAGGAATTTTGCATTAACATTAAAAAAAAAAAATGCAAATGACGAATATTTTTTAACCATTAAATTTGCATTCTTTTTGACAAGACTGTGTGTGTTTGTGTGTGTCGGTAAGTGTCTTCTACCACATAAGTTCCCCCACCTCCACCCCTTTTTGTATATGTTATCAGCCACACGTAATTGCCCATTTTATTGATCCCTTTTTTATTTTTATTTTTATTTTATTTATTTATTTATTTATTTTTAATTTTAAGAATAAGTTAACAAAAAATCAGAAGAGTTGGATAACACTCATTAACAAAACCTTAAACTCTCTTTTCTCAAGTATTTGTTGTTGAGTTGAGCCTAATGTTTGACCCATCAATTCTTAAAACATGCCAACTAAAACAAAAAAAAAAAAAAACCCTTCCCAAGTGGTCCCAATCTTTCATTTTTTTGCTGCCTAATTTGTGAATCCCACAAACCAACCTGCCTCATCAGAATCCCACTTCCAATATAGTTGGAAACCTAGACCATTCATTCCATTTAGATTCCCAAAAAAAAAATAATAATAATAAAAAAGAAAAAACTCTCCCATGTATTCACAGCTCTTGTCTTCCCCAACCTGTTTGCAGCTCAAAAGGCAAATATATCCAACTACATGGCTTCTTCAAAACACCACAATAAATTGCATCAAATTCCGGAGGTACATATATGCATACAAACATATATACATGTCTGTGTATTGATTTCATTATGTAAAATCCCATTTCTGTTCAATTCAAATGGTGTTCTCTTTGGCAGCATTAAGTATCATTCCCGTTTCTTTCACCCGAATCAGCCGCAACCGAAGAATAAGAAGAAGAAGAAGAAGAAGAAAACAGTGCTTGTTAGAGCTTCCGTTGATAAGGCAAAGAGTGGTCAAATACCATTGAGAGAAGAGCCTGTTGTTCAAGGAGTTGCAGAGAAGAAGAAGAAAGGAACTATTGGTGGCGCAGTTGCTTTGATAATCGGCACGAGTATAGGCTCGGGGATACTCGCACTTCCTCAGAAAGCCTTACCAGCTGTAAGTGTGATCACTCTCTTTTACTTGAATTTCACTTCTCAAATTGAAAATGGTTCTTTGAAACTGAGTTCTTTTGTAGGGATTGGTTCCAAGTTCCGTGTCCTTGATAGTATGTTGGGCATTTCTTCTCGTTGAAGCCCTTTTGCTCGTCGAGATCAACGTGAACCTGAGGAGGAGAAAAGGGATGAACGAAGACGAGATGTCGGATCTGGAGGTTGTTTCCATAAGAACAATGGTTCAAGAGACTCTTGGGGACTTTGGCGGTACTTTGGCCACATTGACCTATGTTTTCTTGGGCTACACGACATTGGTTGCTTACAGTTCGAAGTCAGGGGAGATCCTTTTCCGTTTGATCGATCTTCCCGCTCCTGTATCGGGTTTCATTTTCACTTCCATCTTCACCCTGCTTATTTCCCTAGGCGGTACTCGAACAACCGATCAAGTTAACCAATTGATCACTGTTGCCATGACAGGTATCATACGTGAAACGGATTTGGTAATTCCATAAACCAAATGAAGAAAATTTTGTACCGTAAAACATCGACAAATTTTTGTCTTCTGTGGCTTAAGCTTTTGGGAGAGTTGATAAACCACGATAGCATCAAAGTCAATGAGTCCGAACCCTTGTAATTGCATTCTCCAATGGATTTGCGTGGATTAGAAACGGCATAGTTTTTTCTAGTAGTCCTTTTAATGCTGTCCAAGTTTACGCTAAAAATGGAGATAGGACTAATGTGCAGGTTTGCTAGTAGTGATAGAGGTGTTGGCAGTCGTGTTTGGAGGGTGGTCGGGACTCGAGGGAAGCGGAGACTGGGGAAAAGTCCCCGCTACACTTCCCGTGATAATCTTTTCTTTGGGGTATCATGATCTAACACCAGGTAAGACAAGAAAAAAAATCTTCGATAATCAACTTTGATCTGGTTGAGGTTTGAAAGTGATATTTGCTTTGTAATTTTGTTCGCAGTTCTTTGTGCTTATTTGGGTGGTGATCTAACAAGACTAAGGATCTCAGTTTTCCTTGGTAGTCTTTTTCCATTGGTGACGCTGCTTGTTTGGGACGCCATTACCTTTGGCCTCTCCGCCAGCGCCGAGCAAATTTTCGACCCCGTTGACTTGCTTATGAGGTAATTGGTAAGGAGCAAATGACATCAAAGAGATGAGTAATAACTAAACTAGCTTGTTTACTTTTTACCTTGGTCTAGCGTGCAATGGAGCGGTGTTTCATTCATGGTGGAAGCTTTCTCACTACTTGCAATCGCAACGTCGCTGATCGGAACTCTTCTGGGATTCTCCGAGTTTTTCAAGGAGCAACTAGCTAAAATCTCTTGGGTTCTGCCTCAACACCTGTGCTTCAAGTAATAAGTCTTCCCTTGAAAGTCTGAACACTTTTTTCAAGTCTAACATCAGGAGGTTAAATTTCGGTACTCGCTTAATCATGTCAGAGAAACGACCTGATTTTCGGACCGAGAGAATGGTGGGGGAAGCATAAGATCAGCTTCACTGCGATGTCGGTAGCTGTTGTTCCTTCTCTTTTCGTGTCGACTGCTTTTCCTGATGCATTCTCTGCAGCCACAGATTTAGCTGTAAGTATCTTTAACGAAAATATATATAGGGAAAAAAGAAAAAAAAGGAAGTAATTCTTGTTTCTACAATCCAGTTTAGTAAGTGATTGATGAAAAGCAAAAGTTGTAGCTTTGCAATAAGTGTTTGAGATTCACATTTTTAAAAGAGCTTTTGAAGTCAAAATGATTTTAAAATCTTCTAATAAGAAATAAAAATGTTGAATTAAAGTCTAATCTAAGTTTCCAAATCTATTTAGAAGTGCTTTTTATGGAAGCCAAAAGCTTTTCTGGCCGATTTTCAAATACTTTCAGAAGCAGTTTTTGGACTCAAGAAGCCAAAAGCAACTTTTAGAAAACTCTGTCAAACAGGTCCTACAGATGATGAGTAGTTTCCAAGTTCAACTAGTTGAGGAAAATTTGTCCAAGTCTTATACTCACCACCATCAAATGCTTGCTTCCTCCTGATACACTGTCCAGAGAACTTTTTCCACAAAACTAATACAAGCTTAATAAGAACAACAAATGTTACATATGGAAAGCACGATTACAAGAATTCGAATAGTGACTACTTGCTTTGCTATCATGTTAGTTTTTTGGATCTCACAAAAAAAAAATGCATATATATAGGAGGCGGGTCGATAATAATATTTAATTTAATGATACCGTCTATTTTTGACTTTATTGTGGATGTGGAATAGGGAGGATACTGCATGACAATGCTGTATGGAGTTCTGCCACCAGCAATGGCATGGGCAATGCTCAACAAAGAGCAAGAGGACTCTGAGCAAAAGATATTGTCAAAAGCGAGGCCTGTGCTTGTTGGGGCTGGTCTATTTGCCTGCGGAATTGTTGCTGAGCAAATCGTGCTGGATATTCTTATTCTACAATCCGAACTCGGATAAACAACAAATGAATCCTCTTACCGCATAATCAACTCTCTGTTCTGTAGCTATTCTTTGGAGTAACAGATAGATTTAGCAGTAGCAATTCCTCATAATCTGCAGAGGAATCTCCTCATATGCTAGAAGAAGCTCTCGTTATGTTGAAAACAAGAAGGCAAATAGTCAGCCAGTGAAGATATGCTTCGCTTGCTTAGAACGGTTTCTGGTGATTAGTTCACTTGGGTGAAACAATAACCGATTGCAGCAATAAAATATTATGTAAAACATATCATTGTACAATTCATTGTTTTGAAGGAGTTTTCAACGATGGGATTAATATATTGGTAGTGCATGTTTCTGAATGTTAAATCTGATCAAAATCATATTAAATTAAAAAAAAATGCAAAACAGACAAATACCAATGCACGTCTAGTGGTATAAAAACAAAAGCATTTCATATCCTACCGTAAAATTCTCATTATTTGAGACCTTGGGAGTAGGCGCCCTTACATTACTAGGTCTCCAAGATTTTATCTGAATAAGGCTAAGCTTTTCAGCTTTAATTTTGCTTGTTGGATATTATCAAAAATGAACACCTAACACTGAAAAGACTATGTGCATCAACTTAAATGCTATTTAATGCACGAATATGAGAACGTCTTTTTGAATCCACTCAGCTTCAATCGGCATTTTCTTCATTGTCATAATTATCATAATTATAGAGAGGTTGGAGGACTTGCACTTGGTACAATGGAGAATGGAGAGTTAGTATGCTGCATTCGGGAAGGATTAATCGCCCCCGAAGAGGGATCTATTACTCTCTTCCAATTGGTTGGATGTAGGTGGGATGGTTTGCTTCATTGGCGAGATCTCTGGTTCAAGTCCACGATAGCCCTAGCTGCGTGAAGGAAAAGTATAGAAGAGGCATTTGACTTCTTCATGCGTAGCCCACTTGGCTCGGGGTAGAAAGGTGAACATGGTAGGAAAATTTTTATTTGTTGGAACAACCATAAGTTGCCCTTTATTTATACATATCATAGTACAACATAATTGACAAATAAACAAACATATATGTAATAACAAACTCAACCCAATTTCGTTACAACGCAATTATCTCATTCCCTTGGAAAAATACTGACGAACAAGCGAGTATTCAAGCGTTTGTGGTACACCTCGCCTTAGAGATTTTAGTTCTTCACGGTTGTCACATATTTCAGAAGCATTTGTAAAACGTAGTGCGAAATTCTGGTGGCCTCGTTCTTTAGGTGACGGATCTTTGCTTCTGTATCTAGCTCAAGTCGCTTCACGTTAGCACCTGAATCTCCACTGCTCTGTGGATTTCACGATGCGTAAAAATAAGTCATGATCGGCCGCCTAAATTAGTTAACACTTCAAATGAAAAATGGAAACTAGGAGTCTTGTAACTTGCTAACGTCCTATATGAGCAAGGCTAATCCTTATAGAGACAGATATTGCAAGAATTCCGATATGTGGAAACACACCATAAAAATTGAACAAAATACAAACGAGGTGTGTTTTTGGTAAGTATTATTCGCCATGAAACGGTAGTGAAAACTGAAAAGGTTTATAAAGAAACCAGGGATTAGGATGAATAAGAAGAATACTCAAAAGGTGCGGTTCAGCATAGGATAGGTACCTCTGCAAGTTTTCTCTGAAATTCAGCTTCCATTTTGGCACGAAACTCAGCAATCTCTTTCTCTGCTTCTTCTTTAGCTTGCTTCAATCTAGCCATTTTTGCTGGGGGGAAGGAAAAAAAAAAAACAAAAACAAAACAAATAAACAAGAAAGAAAGTACAGCGGGTCAGTTGCCAGAATCCAGCGCTCAACTCATATGGTGAGCACAATGTCTATAACAGCAAATAAAGATGCTCGCAAGGATCAATCGCAATGTCCAGTTCTAGAGCAAATAAATTTGTGCGAGGACAACGAAAACAACAATATAATAGACACACAGAACTTCTACATATCAGTATGTGTGTGTAAGCTTCAGCATCGGCAAAGGCGACAAACTAACATAGTTGCCAACTCGTAGACAAATGACGGCCGATTTATTATTGCTCTTGGAGACTTCAAAAACTCTTTTCACATAACAAACAGCAAGCATAACTGTTTTAAGAGTACATTGTAAAGACACCAACACACTTTTAACTTTGCACCTTTGTAGTTATCCGGAGAAGCTAGATTTTAAGCTTTTAGCTTTTGAACTCTGCATCTACTTCTCCTTTCTTCACAAGTTAAAATGGAACTTCTTCAAAAAATGCAATCATCCAAAACTAAGCCTAAAAGAAGTAAAGTTGTCATATCCGAGCGCTAAAGATCAGTGTCACAATTGTGTGGGTGTAGGTGTTCGGAAGGGCTAGAGTATGTCCCAGCTCTAAAACAAAACAATATAAGGTAATATGACAGAACATAAAGAAAAAAAGCAACACAAATACATGTTATTACTGCCATTAACGACACGAAAATTCCGAAAGCAACAGACAATAAACTATGTAGTTACCCATTCTGGCAGCATTAACAATTTGCTGAGCTTCTTGTTCAGTAGTTAGCAGTTGTTGGATTCCATTCAGTCCCCTGCCGCTCGCCATAACTGGAAGAATTTTCTAACAATTCAATAGTCATCAGCGACAGGGAATCCATAAACAAAATGCATCTGAAGGACTCATATTGGGGGGAAAAAAAAGGCAACTTTCAAATGGCTTGAATATCTCAAAGTGTCAAAGATCTATCTTATTTCTTCCAATTCTACACATAAAAAAAAAAAATAAATAAATAAATAAATAAATAAAAATAAAAATAAAACACTCCAAAAACTAGAGTTATGAGAAAGCAAAAAGGATCAGACTTAACCACTCTGCAAACGAAAAACAACAATCTTTGACAAAACCCAGTTCGTGAACTGCATTCATATCATTTTAACGAAACTTATATGTCTATTAATTTATGCCTGTTCATATAGAACAGTTGATGGAAAGCATCAAATTTTGGTATAAAAAGCAATGCCCATAAAGATTTTTTTACACAAGAAAATGGAATATAAACAATAAAACACTGGAAATTCTGGAATTGAAATTACATCACAAAGAGCGTCTATGACACCCAAAAAAAAAAAAAAACACCGAAATTGGAACATAGAATTAGTTTGTGAAAGGAACAGTGATTGTAGTTGCAGAGATCATGAGTGGCAGCAACAAGAGGAGAGAGAAAGAAGAGAGAGAGGAGCGAGAGAGGGGTACCTGAGGCTGAGGAAACGGTGTCTAGTGTCTGTCTGGTCAAGAATTCAACTACTGACTCTCTTGCTACGTGTCGGAGCTTCTTTGTACCGGTGCGGAAGAAAAATTAAAGTGACGTGTTTTTTATCGAAATTACTGGAATTATTGGATTTCCAAAAGAAAATGAAAAATAGAGAAATTAGAAAAGGAGAAAGCACTAAATGATATAAATTTAAAAATTATTATCTTAGTATGATATAAAAAATTAATATTACATTAATATGATACAAAATTAATCTAAAATGAATTAAAATTTGTATTATATCAATCAAGAATAAAAAATTTACGTCATATTAATTAATAGATGAAAAAAATATAATTATTTAAATAATTTTTTTATTAGGAAAAAGGTATGTCCAATGATATTTAACCCAAAAAAATACAAAAAAACTATTTTTTTTTTATTGTACCCCACAAATTTTATCCATTGAGTTTTAAATATTTTCACTTAATTTTTTTTATCAATAAAATTTTGATTAAAAATAGACCCAAAAAAAAAAAAAGGAAAATTACTTTCATTATATGCGTTTTGTTGTAATTTTAATCATAAACAAACAAAGAAACTACTACCTCTGATGCAAAATATGTTGGTAACCAATCTGTAACACATAATTATCAATCTACGGTTAGTTATTAGTCAATAACCATCTAGTTACTGTCTGTCAGATTTTCTGAGTTTTGTCATTGGAATAATAAAGCAAACACCAGATTAAAATAAATCAACTAAAAATCACTAACATTCCACAAAAATCATAAAAATACAAAAATTTACAAATCACATTGACAACACTAAAATTTTTTTTTTTAAACTGATGTATCAAGAGTGAGATACGATGGCGGAGAAGATGAAGGATCTCCGATCGCCCCTACCGTGGGATTGACAGCGATGTCTCGTGATTCGGTCCTGCGAAGATGGTTCAACGAAACATGGTTGAACAATGGTGGTGCGGCTAAGCTTCAATGGTGGTCTGCTTCGTTCGCTAAAAGAGAGAGGGGATGCGTAGTGAGGAGAGCGAGACACAGACTGAGGGGAGAGAATAAGAATAAATTTGGGATAATTTGATATTTTTAAATTAAATACATCATTAATGACATCAGTATGATTCTCTCGTAGTTGTTTTGTTGTTGCAAAAATTAATATAAACTCTATTTTTATGACATCTATCCTAATTATTTGCAAAATATTAATCCTGTAAGATTTTTTTTTTCCCTCATCCGCCATTGATGGAGATCACAATAGGGATAAAAAAGAGATAGAATATGAGGTTAGAAAATTAAAAGTGACATATCCATCCCTCTCCACCTTGTTGAAACGTAGGGTTCGTTAGGTGAATGAGTTTGAGTTGAAAAACTAAAGTTTGAGTTAAAAATTTTTATTGACTTTTCAAAAAAGAAAAAAAAAATTTTTAGAAAAAGATAAAAACTGAGATGAAAAAATACAATTTAAATTAAAACCCTAAACGAGGCCGTAATGTTTCTTCTACACAATAGGAGGCTGTAGTTTATAGCTGAAACGACATGTTGTTCTTCACATATTTAGATGTCGTTTCCTTTTTGTAAAAATTGCTCAAGAGAAAACGATACAGACGACATCAACACATCTATTTTCCGTAAAAAGCTTACGTTGCTTTTGGATAGATACAAACGAAATGCAATTCAGATAAACGACATGTAGTTTAAATGTCGCCTATTGTCTTCACGAGAAGTTTGGTGTCGCTTTTGGATAAAACGACATGTCGGCTCTTCCCTAGGTGTTGCTATGATTGAAGAAAACGACATGAAAATTTAAGAACTCTGCTCTTTATTTTCCAGGTACCAAATTATTATGGTGTTGAATGTTAATTAGATCAAAATTAGGCATGATTATTTCACATTTATATCAGAATTAAACAGGACTGTTTGGCATCGATATTTTCTAGTGTGTTATGTCATATTTCATATACCTATCTACATAAACTTTGCACAAAATTTAGGCATGCGGCGCACACATGACAAACTGTGTAAATAAAATTTAGACGGACGTCTACTATTTGACCAAAATTTCAATTAATAAACTATAATTCAAGATTTATTAAGATTAAACGTCTAAAACCAAATTGTCGATAATCGAATAATTCAGGGCTATAAATAGTCTGACTTTATTCTTGGGAAGTCCCACATTAAATGCTTAGCAAGTAAATAGCTTTTTCCCACGTATATGAACCAACCCTTTCTACATTATTGTTATCCAATCTAAGAGTTTTTCAATTTGCTCTTTCTTTCATTAGTATAATTGATTAGAATTTATATATATATATTTTTAAAACCTTTATTTTCCTTCTCCAAGGGGAGAATAAAAAATGATCGTGTCAAAGGGAATGTCTTGCCACTGACTATAAGAACAATGCGAACTCAGGGTTCTTAACTAAGGAAGAAAATACTGATCAAGTTAATCTTCAAAGCAAGTATGAATCGCACATAAATAATTAACTTAGAGAAAATAGATGAATTTAACAAGTTATTTTAAGATGCTTCCTACAAATAAACATGACGGATTATTTTAGTTTTTGTACGACTTTTTCTAGTTCACCGTTGACGATACTAGCAGCAGAAATTAAAAGTGTGGTTTGACATGCAAAGTTGGGTAAGTTGTCCTATTCTTCCTTACTTAAGTCATAAGACACAGCTGTGATGGGAGTCGGGTTGAAGTGATAGGGATAGTGACGGCGGTCATGACTGTACTATTGGAAAAATCAAGATAGAATTAAACTTTAAACATGTAAAATGATGCCTACTCCTATTGTTATCTACAATAATTATACAATAATCTACGTCTTATTTGGCAAAAGCTATTTGTGGCTGAGCTCTTTCCAAAAGTTAAGAGTGCTCTAAATTTCAAACTTTCCTTGCTATATTCCCTTCCCGGGTGTGTGGACACACACTAACAGAATTTCATTTTCGTGTTCTACTCTAAGAACGTTCAACCAGTGCCAGTCTCATGCCAACTAGAATAATCAAGTACTAAAACGCAGTACTAAATAATTCTCCTAGAGTGCAGAAGTCGTCTAAACTTATTTTCCTGACACAACAAGGTCTACTTTACAGGCATAAATCAATTTCAATTGGACTCAGACTCTTCGAGAAATTCTCTCTTTTCCCCCATTGCTCTAGGCATACTTGTAGATAATTATCATAAAACAATCTTTCAAAATTTTAATAATCCCAATCTAATAGCTACTGTTAGATTGTGTCTTTGTCCACGTTGCTAAGTTATGGAGTTCTTGTAGTGTTTAAATATGAATTGGATTCCCTTTTCTATTGAGCTAGTTTTTTAGGATAAGTTCTACGTATACTGACTATTTAACAACTATATAACTGATGTAACAACGAACGAAAAATGAGCTTTTCTTCTTAAAAAAAAAATACGCAAACATTTTCCCAATAGAATCTGAAATAAACCAAACAATATTATTTTATATGATCCAGGGATAAACAAGGGCAAAAAAAAAAAAAAAATGGAAATGACTTAGTATATCAGAACAGGAGAAAAAAAAAAAACAACCATCAATATGTGTAGATGATGTCCACGGATAAATATGGTCTCAAAGTCCTAAATTTATCGTTCAAAACTTGTAAAAAATTTGATCATATGAGCAATGTAGTGCTAGTTATTTTAGTACGAGTACTTGTACTGCCATGATTAAAGAGCTGGTATCCTGGCTGCATTTCCAAACCGGCTTCTCCTAATATTTGCCTGGCGCTTCTTGTAAACCATGCCCCCCAACACCAGCAGCCCCGCCCCCGCCAGCACTCCGAACACTATCCCTGCCTTCTGCCCTCCGCTTAGCCCTCCTCCGCCGGTTGGATTTTTGGGCGGCGGAGGAGCGGTTACTGGACTGCCTGGCGGCGGCGGGACACTTGGCGGCGATGGGACACTTGGTGGTGGGGTGACAGTTGGCGGTGTCGGGACAGTTGGCGGCGACGGGATACTTGGCGGCGGTGGGACACCTGGTGGCGATGGAACACCCGGCGGTGGGGGGACATCTGGAGGTGACGGTACACCTGGTGGCGACGGAACACTTGGCGGCGGTGGGACACTTGGCGGCGTCGGAACACCTGGTGGTGGGGGAACACCTGGCGGCGACGGTACATCTGGCGGCGGCGGGACACTTGGAGGCGTCGGGACACCTGGCGGCGTCGGGACACCTGGTGGAGGGGGGACACCTGGCGGCGTCGGGACACCTGGCGGCGTCGGGACACCTGGTGGAGGGGGGACACCTGGCGGCGTCGGGACACCTGGTGGCGGGGGGACAACTGGCGGGGACGGGACACCTGGCGGCGTCGGGACACCTGGTGGCGGGGGGACAACTGGCGGGGACGGGACACTTGGCGGCGTCGGGACACCTGGTGGCGGGGGGACAACTGGCGGGGACGGGACACCTGGCGGTGTCGGGACACCTGGTGGCGTCGGGACACCTGGTGGCGGGGGGACAACTGGCGGCGACGGAACAGTTGGCGGCGTCGGGACACCTGGTGGGGACGGGACATCTGGTGGCGGCGTGACACTTGGTGGGGATGGGGGTGCTTGAGCGTTCACATTGGTTGTTGCAAAGTTTGGAAATATAAAAACAAGTATTACAAATATGGTAGAGTAGAAGCTCACAAATTTTGTTAGCTTTGCCATGAGGGCAAAAGAGTTATGGAATGTTCGATGAGCTTCAAATTAGTGCAAATGACAGGCTCATTTATTAATATGAGGCAGGCTTCAGAAACAGAAAAAGAAAAAGAAAAGTTTTAAAAAAAAAAAAAAACACAAAGTTTGTATGTAATTTGATTTATTTATTAATATGTTAGTTATTACCAATTTTAATCTGACTAAACTATATGTTAAACGAGGAATTAATTGTACAAGAAAGGAAAAGGACAATAATCGTCTCTGGACGGAGAAGTCTAATCCTCTATAATATAGTTTCTATGTGTAGAAAAAATAACAAAAAAATTAAAATTTTGGGATTGGCCAAGTAACAATTGTTTTTTTATCTTTATCTTTTGCCTTTGGATCAATGTAAAACATAGTATTTAACGCTATATGATTATATTAATTAAACTTGTGATTATTATCCAACTATACTCGGTTTTTCTCTAAGGAAATGTGTGTGTATATATTTACAAACAGACTATATATAAATATTGCAGCTTCATTTATTCTGAATGGAATATATTTATTGCAAACAAAGGAGCCGGCCTCGTAGAAGAAATATTTTTTGATATTTCATATTCTATACCAAAGTTGGATGCCAAGTAAGAGGGTCGGCTACTATGTACTGATATAGCTAACTATAGCTGTGTAAATTGCAAATTTTCCTTTTTAAGCTCTTCTATGAATATAACTTCATTCAAAGGTCAATTTGTGAGTTAATTATATAAAAAAGGCTTTGTGATATCAGTGGTGTTAAACATCATTATTAATAAAAGAATATATTTTATTTATGAACTTTAAATTATAAGATCTACTTTTTATTAATGTATGGTATCGAACATCATCCATGTTCATCATTATTATTCGTCAGAAATATGTTCTATTTTTTAAAAACACGATCTTGCCCATTGAAAAATGGAATGCTTACAAGTCTTATTATTAATTTTTTAAAAAAAAAAAGGGGAAAAAAAGATTTATTGTAGTTGTCGTCCCTCAATTTATAGACAAAAACATCTGTTTTTGGTTCTAAAGAACTAAAATCTAGATGGACATAGAAAGCCAGTGATCAGACCCTTCAAGAGCCAGAAAAAGATCAATATTTACATGTATATGTATGTATGTGTATGGTATATATATGTAGTAGAAGACCTCGGTGCATTTTCAACTGTGGAAAGACATGGTAAATATGAAATGGGGACCACAGTTAATATATCGTTTCATGAGTGTGGAGAGACAGGTCCAAAAAATGCAGAGGAAATTGCTGGCTTGTTCTGGTTTGGAGATTATAGGACAACACTTGATAGTCACCATATTTTAGTTTCAAATACTCTATTTTCTTGTTAAATTACTCTATTTTCTTGTTAAATTACATAATATATATATATATATATATATATATATTTGACTTGCTTTCTCAATAGTAGCGTGCCCTATCAAAAGCAGACCAAAAGCAAAGTAATAATATTCCATTCAGTATCAATTATGTTCATTGACAACCGTAATTGAAAACTTTTGAGAAGGGTTAACGTTTGTTAATTTCAATCCCGAGAAATATAAGTTGTCTTATTTTGTTTCTTAAAACTTAAAATATCACACTAGTAACACTGAGTTTAACAGAAGTTTTACTATTGGTTCCTCTATAATATAATATTAACGAACGATATGGGATGGAGGACGTGAAACTCACATGATGGACGAGTAGAAGGTAGTTTAGTGAAACAAAAGTTGAGTAGTTGATTAGAAGGATGAATTGAACTGAATCCATATTTCCTAACTAATCCAATAATTTGGGTTTCATATGCCAGATCACTTTAATAACATGAATCCGGTTCAATTCACCCACTTAATCGACCATTTAATATATATTTAATGAGATTACTTTATACTCATGCTTAATTTCATCATTTTTTTTAAATGTTTTTGCTACATAGGGATTAACAGTGAAACTATGACTGGAGTTAATTTCTCAAATGAGGATTTTCAATGTCTAGTAAAAAATCTTAAAATGCTTTTTTTTTCTTAATACAGTTAATTTCTCCATCACTATCTTTCTATGTTTTGTATATCAACTATGGGAGCTGTTCTTGGCTGTGAGGACGGAGCACAAGGGGAGGGGGCCGCCGGTGATGACACAGCCTATCTGTCGGGAAGGGGTGGTGGCAACACGAGATGGGCGGTGACAGGCTAGGCTAGTTGGGTTTGGTGCACGAAGTTACTGTAATCTTTTTAAATTTTCCTTTTCAAACCTATGTTCGCAAAACGCTTTTTGTAAAATGCTAACAACAGTTTTTTCCTCTGCATCATATCGAGCGGAAAGACAGCTTAATTTTGTACTGACATAATGCCTTGTTCGTGCAATGACATAATTGGATTGGAATAGTTTTCAGATTACGATCATCAGTATGGTTTTCCAAACTTAATTTTGGATAATAACCTATTCATTTCCGGATTGAGCGTTTGGCATTTCTGTTTTTACTCATAGTTGTTTTTATTTTTGGCTCTTCTTTGCAATCATTAGTGCCTGTTCTGGATGCTTAATTTTTGGCTTAGTTTAACTATTTCTTTAAAATTCATAGTTATTGCAATAATCTCTGTGGAAATTCAGAAACGTTTGTCAATTTTAGTGTCAGAGACTAAAACGGTCAAAAAAACTAGAGTTTGAGGAGTAATCTGCCAGTAGTATATGTTCAAGGACTACGGATCAAAATGCTCATAGTTTAGTGACTGTAACAATGCTAATAACAGTTTTTTCGTTTTCCAAATTTCACAGTAAGACCTGACTGTTCTAAAAAGGCGACAAATTGAAACTATCATAAAACTGAAAAACCGACCTCATCAAACCCTGTAGTCGTTAATTTTTGAAACCTGGTCCTTTTGAATTTCATGTCCATGTAAAACGAGAAATCCTTAGAAATTTGAATGAAGAGTATTAGATGCAGAGAGGGAAGCCTCAGCCTTAGGCTCATTATTGCGCGTGGATGGTGGCACGACATCTGGATCGGCATCAGCGTGTTTTTTTAGTTCAGCTCGTCACTTTGTCCATCATCAAAACAATTGATCCGTGAGACAGACCAACATGTGGTATGTTTTCTGCTCTTTTAAACTCACTTTATGTTAGACATTCACTTTCACTGATAAAATGCCGGAATTAGAAAGTGGGCATGTTATAGCGGGACATATGAGCTGAGGCCGAAGTAGAGGATGCCGTTCTGGGAGAGACATACTTCGTGACATAATGCCATCCTTCTTGATGCAATGGCACAGTTGGATGATCAAAATACTTTTGGGATTAGGATAACCAGTATGGATTTTCAAAATCAATACAGGATCACTACTTATAATTCATTTCCGGGTTGAGCGTTTCGCGTTTCTGTTTTAAGTCATTGAGTTGTTTTTATGTTTGGCTCTCCTTTGTAAGCAGTGGGGCTATTTTTTGTCATTCTATCATTCTGGTGTGTTAACCTACTTGGGATGTGCTAGTAATTTCTGAAGTCAATTTTCACCTCTCTTAAATTATATATATATATATATATATATTTTATAGAGTTATCTTTTGTTAATTGTTTTTGGTTTTGTAGAATTTTTCTGTCACGGTTCCTATACTAAGGAACTTTTGCTACTTAATTTGTTGGGGAGTTTTTTCAGGAGAAAAATAAAATTCATTCAGAAGGAACGTTGTTAAAGAAATATTTTCATATTGAAGAATCAAGTAAAAGAAGTAAAATTTTAAGGGGGTAAAAAAGTAAACGAAGTAAAAGCATATTATTATAATGTAATTACACATGTCCCAGTAAACCTTACAACATTTACCTACTTGATCTGATCATTACATGCAAAATTTTATAACCAACTCTTAAAAAGTCCTACAAATTTCCTTATCTCTGGACTTTCTAATTTCAAAGATTTTATGGAACTATATATATACATATACATATATATATATATATATATATATATATCTTTGTGTCAAGGTTTTGGTGTATCGATAGCTTCATTCAGTTCCTTCTTGATCAACTGCAAGAGTTCCGAGACCTGCAGGGAAATCAAAATTGTCATTGAAAATGGAAAAAAATATCGTTTTTCAGTTTAGAAATGAATTACAGAGGCATGTATAGTGTAAAATAAAAGGAAATGTCTCTTATGCGGTACTACATACCTTACGGCATCAGTAACTTTTTGTTTGAAAAAAAGTTGATTTACATTTAACTTCCTATTTAAAATCTTGTCACATGATACACTTTATAAATTGGTATGAAATAGGTATCACCGAAAATTGTTATATTTGAATCACCTGATTGGTATAATATAACACAAACCACGTTACAAAAAGAGGTAATATGAAAATTTTCTTACCTCGACATATTGCTGCAAGGCTGGTGAATAATGATGCAGTGTTTTGTATATCTTCTGAAGTAGGCCGAGAAGCACTTCCACTTGATCTCCTAGAAGATCCACCTATTAAAAGAACCACACTTCTCAAATTTTGCGCTATATGCATAGACAGATAGATACACACACACTAACGCCTAATGAAAGATTTGGTGACAACTAGGGTACATCCCGAAAATCAGGGACGTATCACGCAACTCAGTTTTCACTCACCATATGATGGAAAGAAACAATTTCAACCGTTGGAAAGAAAGTTGTCAGCTTTTAGCTGAAAACTTTCAATGACACGGATTGTTTTTTCAAATCATCAAACGGCTGAAATTAGGCTGCATGTACATTCCACAAAAATAGGATGTCCCATGGCTTCTTCCGGAAGATTTTTGTTTCATTGAGATAGCTAACTATTGTAGACTCAATATAACAGGGGACAAAAAAAAAAAAAAAAAAAAAAAAGAGTAGTTACTTAGCTCCCGTTTGAATTGTAGGTTTGCAAAGTAAATATGAACCTTAGATTCAAATTTTAATAAGAGAAAATATTATAGAAAACTTTTTAGGTAGTACCCATAAACAGCATCAAAACGGTGATCCAGATAGACTAGTTGTACCTCAGTTTCGGCCTTCTTGAGATTTTGGGATCTCCTAATAAAAGCCTTCCTGTAAAGTGATTCCTTCTCTCTAAAAGAGGAAACCATTCCAAGTAGTGGATTTAAATGTTGCTTAATCTGTTCCAATCTGTGCTAGAGGCGGTAAAGATCAGTTGCTTACTCCGTAAATATTGAAACAAAAATAAAAGGGCATATAATTTAGAAATCACTTGTTTACCGGCCAAAAAAAAAAAAAAAAAAATCATGGAGAAGTGAAGTACCTCGAGCTGTTGATCTCGATCTTGTCCACTATTCTGCGCTCAAAATCAAGCATACCACGGAAGAATTCCAAGACAGGTATTGCCAAAGAGTCGGATGGCTCCAATTCAGTCTTTCCATTTCTTTTTGGTTTACGAATGGAGGATTCTGTGTCTTGTTTAGTAGGAATCCCTTGATGATGAGCCTTGTCTGGATCACCAAATTCTATGCCTAATCTTGATACCACTTCGTTTAGCGTTTCTTTGTTCGTAGCTAAATGCTGTACAGCCTTCTCTTGCTTGAAACTAACCGATCTAGATGTCTCTCTCTTTTCGAAACCTTCGCATTCTAAACCTACCAGATCAAGGTTTGCATCGTATCGCCTAATTTCGGAGCATGTGCTCAGTGTCAGATGGTCCTCCACTTCTAGACATTTTGGTAAAGAATCTGTCTTTCGCATCGTCGTCTCTTCTGTGCTAAGGTGTTTAGTTTCTTGCATCTTGTCATCACAGTACAAGCAACCCGAGAATTTCTCTCGACCATCGGCTTCTACAAATGCAACAAAAGCATCCTTTGCAGCCTCGAAAATGACAAACTGATATATTTCTTCTCTAAGGAGACTCTCTGCATTATGTGCATCTAAAACTGTCTTCCATTCCTCGATAGTTTCAGCTATCAAGACCATACAGACATCCTCTTTTACAGAATTTTCCGCAAGTTTTTCCTCTTCACATTGATGAGACTCCAAACTTGTTGTGTAGACAATACTTTTGATGGTCTCCACATAGACAATATGACATATCATATCCCGTACAAGAACATGAATATCATAATCTTCTATGCTTTTATTCCATTCGTTCAACATTTCGCGGAATACGATTATTTGCATATCATCCCTCACGTCGTTTAACTCGGCTGATTTTGAGTCGAACAAAGAGAGACAGTCCTTAACTGCCTCATTGAACACAACACAAAATATTTCTTCTTGTATCCGTGATTCAACATTGTCGGTTTCAATTTTCTCATTCCACCGATTGATCATTTCTGCTGCAAAATCTATGCATTTACCTTCCCATGTTTGTCTCTCTAACTCAAAACTATTTAACTTCTCGTTGAGCTCCTTTGACAGCCCTTCAAGAAGAGTCATGCAGTTCTCTTCCATTATCTTGGTTTTCAAATTTAGTTCTTCTACTTCTTGCTCTAGCCACCGAACCTTATTCGGTACCTCTTCGTTCGTGGCACAAGAGCCTTTATCCATGCTCTCCCACGCATCGGCCAAAGTAATTAAATCCAGCTTTTCTCTATCAGTTGCATCGGAATTTTGGAGCCTCTTTCTTGAAAGATTTTCTTCTCCATTTATTTCCCTATGATCATCAAAAGTTTTACCCAACTTCTCATTCCATTCCATCAAATTTCCCAATTTCACTATGACTTCTTGGACTCTTTTCTTGACACTAACCGGCTCCTTCTCCCTCCTGCCAGACGAAAACGCTTTTTCACGCGCAGTTTCTCTCCTCAGCAGATTCAGCTCCTCTGCCTCCGCGCTCTTTTTACGGATGAGGGACTCGTGACTTTTTATCATCTTGGCAACAAAGTGATTCCCATCCTCTTCACCGTCCTTTTCAAGGAGCTCACCGGATTTAAGCTTATCTTGGATTAACGAGTCGTCACTTTTCACTCGGATTGCCTCATGTTGGCCAAAGAGAGAACTGAGTTCGCTTTTCAAGCCTGCAACTTCCTCCATCAAATCTGGCCACAACTCGCAGAACTCAACAGGGACTCGCCTCTCTTGTCTTAACATTTTCTCTTCAAACATGTCTTGAAAATCCCATATGAGACCTCTAAGCAAGACCGAGAACATGTCCTTCTCGACCCCCCATCTCCATTGCTGCTCTATTGGGGCCACTTCAGACAAGAATATCGCATTCCTCATCTTCCCAAAAGCGACGTCCAAAGTCTCCTTCAACACGTCGATATCAGAACCCATCTGGTCAACCTTTTCATTGTCAACACCTCCTTGATCTCTAAATTTGTTATTGTCAGGCTCAAGCTTCTGTCTGATGTTCCAAACCTGCTGATCCACCGAATTCATCAGCTCGCAAAACTCGCCATTTCTATCCTCAACATCCTCAGTCTTTGTCGTTTCAACCGTGGCACGCAAAGAGACCAACTCTCTTTCCTTGAGCTCCAAGGCCTGCCTCAGCTTCAGCTCACCCGCTAGTCTCTCCGTCAACTCCCTATCTTTCTCCGTGATCGCCTTCTCGGACTCATTGAGACGACCCTGCAGGCGGTCCCTGATCTCCTCCAAGCCCGCGAGAACCTCCTCCTCGTGGCTCCTCTCGAGAAAGTAGCATTCTGTCTCTTCTTGGACAAACTTCATACACCCTTCCAACTGCATAACCGCCAGTTCATAAAACTTGGAAATCTCGTTCAGCCGCTCGATCACGCCTTCCTTGGACTTGACTTTCTCGTGGGCTTTGTTCATCGCGCAGTGAACGATCTTCATCATGGTTGAGTCTGTTATGGAGATTCTGTGCCTGCCATCCGTTCCTCCAAAGAACTCGTCCATTCGGTTTCGTGATTCGATGAGAAAGCGTTAAATTTAAAGACCAACTTGCAAATGTGATCTGTGCATGAAATAAACTGAGATTAGGACGGGGAGTAATTGGAGTGGTTGAAAATGGAGTAAGATCTTAATTTTCTCATGTTGTCCTATAAATATGGTAAAGCTAAAATGACCAATTCTACGTAATAAACGGTCCTCACTCAAAAGCACGTTGTAATATTTTGGTTCTGGAGAGGCAAACTGAAGAATTCTAGCCTCTGTCATTACTTGTAACGATTGCGTTTGGATCACCGTTTTAAGACTGTTTTTTGGCATTATTTAAAAACTTTTATTTGGTATTTTTTTCTCATAAAATTTGAATTGACTATTCAAATATACTTTTCTTTTCAAATCTATGTTCTAAATGGGATTGAGGATTCCAACAAATTTGGATTATACTTTTTTTTTTAATAAACAATTCGACGCAATACATAAAACAAGAAACGAAAGTTCTTGCAATATCCATTAAAAGTCCAAATGATCGTTTTTTAGGGGGAAAAAGGTTCAAATTAGAGTTCTGGTTTATATTCGGCGTTAATTTTTGAAAAATTAGACAATTAGAAAGTACATTAATATTCAGTTATCATATTCTCTTAGAAGACCATTTTTTCTTTCCAAGTAGAATAAGGGTCCGTTTGTTGAATGAGTTTGAGTTAAAAAAATACAGTTTGAGATGAAAATTTTTGTTGACTTTTTAGAAGAGACAAAATTTTTTTCAAAAAAAGACAAAAACTGAGATGAAAAAGTACAGTTTGAACTCGTTTATCAAATAAGGCCTAAAAGCGTGAGGATGACCAACGTTAGTTACTATGAGTAATGAAAGTGTGACCTAAAAAATGTCTTTATATATCATATTTTATTTAGAGAGACGAAGTCATCCAATTATTTGTAAGCCAAATATTGTAAAGCAAATTTTTGTGATATCGTTCTACAACTTATGGTATTTTTTTTTTAAACTAAGGTGGAAGATTTGAATTATACGTAATATTAAATACATAATTATCAGTATGTTTTACCAATTACTTCTCTACAACGTTAGTGTGTGGTTTCAGGATGAGGGATGTCGTCGTGTGGTGCGTGTGGCGGTTGAAGAGGCAAGAACTTCATAGTTTTGTTCCTTGTGATCGTGGAGTAGCGACTTATCTGGCGCAACGCATGGATGTCAACGGTAGTTATGCTTGGAGTCCGTGTGCAAATAGGGAGTCTCCTCTGTAGATCTGGCTCTAGCTTTGACGAGCTCTAGTTCCTCCAGTTGCGTGGCTCGGATTTTCTCCAAGACTTCCTCTCTTGTGGTCGTGTTTTATTTTATTTTTATGTTTTTGATAATTATCTATTGTAAAATTGATGTTTTTTGCACCAAATAAATATTGGGTTTTTTTTTTTTTGTTTTTTTTGGTTAGGGCCTTTAATAATGGTATTGTTCGTGCTAATGGTTGGTCCTATCTTGACGATTTGTTTGTTACACTAGATTCGTGTTATGCGATGCGAATGACGACCTTTGTGCTGTAAGGTCATGACTCTCAATTGATACAACGCTTCTATTATTACAAAGATTTTCTTAAGAAGAACCTGATGCATGCTCGATAATAGTGTGTTGTGATCCTTTTTTTGTTCTAGAGCCTAAGGTATACAGCTCTCTTTTGCCGCATCGTAGTGTCTTCGCATAATCTTTATTTGTTTTGTACTATTTTTATTAGTGTAAATTACATTTTTTTAAAGTTTTTTCAAGCAATAATAGTAGTAAACATGAGTTACATGATCTACTTTATTTAAAAGCCTCATCTTCCATTCACGTGACATGATGCCATTGGCCGTTGAACGTAACACACTTCTACTCTACATACACCAGTGATATTAATTTTCGGAATTCCTAACAAACCACAAATACAACGGCCACCGTACATGGAGGCGCGTGGAAAACACCTCAGCTCTCACGCGCTTGTTGAGCCCGGCTCCGCAGCCACTCCTCTATCTCCCCGAACACCATGTCCACACTCTCCTTCGGCTCGCCGATGAGCTGGTGCCACATCCCGTCGTGGATCCGGATCGTCTTGTCCTTACTGGCGGCGCGCCGGTGGAGCTCCTCCACGCAGGCCGGATCGCAGATGGTGTCGTCTCCTCCGTGGACGATCAGCATCGGCACCTCCACCTCCTCGAACCTCCCCTGCAGCTCCTTGCACACCCTCAGCAGCTCCAACGCCGTCGCCGCCCGCGGCCTCGCCACCGTCCGCCTCGGGCTTGCCATCGCCAGCCGCCGCTTCCACTCCTCCTTGAACGAAACCTCGGGAATCGAGCCGCGAGTGGGGACCACGCGCCACGTCGGCACCACGGCGGCGACCAGGAACAGCAGGTGCTCCAGCGGCCACGGCGGCTTGAACTTGTCGCTGATCCCGCACATAGCTCCGTTGAGGACGACGCCGTTCCAGATCTGGCCCGGCCGGAGAGTGATCAGGAGCGCGATCGCGCCGCCGAGGGACTCGGCGTAGAGGAACGCCGGCAGAGAAGAGGGGAATCGCGATCGGAACTCGGAGAAGAAGGAGATGCAGTCGTCGATGACGGGATTGAGGTCGGGGATGTGAGTGTTGAGGCCGTCGGAGAAGCCGTGGCCCTGGTGGTCGATGGCGCAGACGGCGAAGCCGGCCTCGGCGAAGAAGATGGAGGTGAGCTGGACTAACCAGCTGGTCTCGCCGGTGAAGCCATGGACCATGGCGACGATGCCGAGGATGTCTTTGGAAGGGAGAGGGGTCCACCACTGGGTGAAGAGCTTGAGACCTCTAGAGTTTGTGATGTAGGCGGAGGAGTGGGCGACGGAGTGGCGGGCGTAGAACTCGTCGGGAGTGGAGGAGCCGAAGGGGCTCTGATCGTTGGCCTCCGCCACCGGGTGAGGGTGAGGGTGAAGGTGGTAGTCCGCCATTTCTGGAAGTTCCCGGCGAGAAGAGACACCGGCGATGAGAAGATAAAAAAGGATGCGAGAATGGAGAGTTTGGGTGGGAGTTGGGAGTGGAAGAAGGGGGGGGGGGGGAGGATGAAATGGTAATGGGAATGGGGGTTGACAGTTACATCACGACAGTTCTCTGCTGCTATAAAAGTGGTTCAATAAATTCTGTCAGGTTCGTACTTTTTTGGTTCTGTCTACTTCTTTTTCTTTCATTAAATATTTACCATCAATTTGACTTTTAGATTTAGGTTGGGGTAATATCTAGATATATATTTTAGTGTTTGAGATAGAAATATATAATTTTAAAAATAAAATTTAAAAGTTTTATAATATAAAAAATAGTGTCAACATTTGAAATGTGTTTATAAAAAATACAAAATGAATTATGTCTTATTCAGTCAGTCGTTACAAGTATTTTGGCATAAAAAATATCTCATTCTTATTTAAAATAAAAAAACTATAGATTTTTAAAGTTTGAATTTTTTGAAAAATAGAATAAAGAGAATTTGATATAGAGTTGAAAATTTGAAATCCAATAACTCGAGATGTTACCCCAAATATGTCCTTAAATCTAAAGTTTTCATCTTAATTTTTATTTTGTTTTTTTTTTTTAAGTCAACAAAAATTATAATTATTGTTTAAAATGTCAATTAATTTCAATATAAAAATTTTATTCAAGACCGGTACGCTAAATGCAAGCCTCATTCAATCGTTAAAATAATTAAAAAAAATTAAGTTGAGTGAAGATCTAATTTTTTTATTTAATAAAATGATTGCTTTTTTTAATTTTTAAATTTGATCAATCAATAATTTATTATGATAAACTATTAATTGATTATGTAAATTGATGATTTAAGTTATGATAAATCATAGGTCAATTAATGATTAATCAAATTAATAATATTATATGGTCAATTACCTATTGACAATTTAAAAAAATTTATTGATTATTATAGAAAGAAAAGGACTTTTTAATTAATTTTTAAAATTTTAGTTATTTCTTAAAAAACTTTTTTTAAAAAATGCTAGTTAGCTCTAGATCCAAAATAATAGTTCTTATAAGCAGGCCTAAATAAGAAGTGTATACGGTAAAAATTCCCCTGGTTATGCTACCAATTCTTCTTCTTCTTTTTTTTTTTTTTTTTTTAAGGAATAAACAAAAACCAGTAGCATGCACAATTGTTAGAATTTTATAAAAATCAAATTGGTAGTAATTTTTTTTTGTTGAACTCACTATAAATGTATTTTTAAAAACAAAAAAAGTTCCAAAAAAAAAAAAATCAAAGTCTTATGAATTAAATGAAGGAGTGCTCATAAAGTAGATACAAAGGTGTTATCCTACATTAAATGTTATCCTACAACTGTGAAATAATAATAATAAGATGTTATCCTTTTTATTTTTTTTATCCATTCTTAAACAATAAATACCGTTTGATTTAAATCTGATAAATTATAGTGACACCAAACCCTGGATGGAAGTACCGACGGAAAATCTCCTCGTCTTCCTCTCAAGTATTTGGGGGTTCATTTAGAGGAAATTATTCTTGGTTTGTTAAGGAAGATTGATAGAATGCACGAAGAGTATGTTAAAATGGAAGAATATTCGAAGAAGAAAAAATATCTTCGAGGAGTAAATTAACTTCGACTGAGTGATTTTTTTTTTTTTTTTTTTAACTTAAAGATGAATGGATTGGAACTATATATTTGATGATTAAATCAGGTATGAATTGCAGTTAAACTATGTGTACAATCTCAGTTATTAATGTCCAAATATCAGTAGATGCATAAGTTACTTATTTATATATTATTATGTAGGACCAATTTTTGTTGAGAAATTATTATATAAGTACTAAAATGCGTAGTGCTGTCAATGATACAGAAACTTATCAAAAAAAATTTTCAACCAAAAAAAAAACTTTTAAAAAAGTTCTAAAAAAAAAAAAAAATCTTATCAGAAAGCCTTATCCGTTCTCATTCTTCAACAACCACGACGACAACTACAACAACAATAGAAGAGTTTTATCTTTGCTCAAGACAAGGGGCACGTGAACCCTTATGTAAAACGGGAAAACTTATGAATTACATAAATATAAAAATCATTGCACTAATTTTATAAAAAAAAAATTAATACTAAGTCAATGAAATATAAAATTAAACTAAAGTTCATTAAAATTTGTATCATGTTAATCAAGAATGAGGAATTTATGTTATGTTAGTCAATAAATATAAAATTGTAGTTATTTAAGTAATTTTCTCTACGTTGTTTAAAATATTTATCTCTGTTTTGTTTTATATTTTTTTAGAGAAACTTGTGAAAACAACTTCTTATATAGACATGTTATTATCATTATTATTATTGATGATTCTCAATGCTTATTCAGATTTTTGACCTTTAAAACTGATTTATTGAAGATAAAAAAAAATTAAAACTATTAGAACTGAGACGATAATTCAATGATATATTTTTGAAGGGCAATCCTAGAAGGGTTCATCCGTCTTTTAAGGTATACTTATTATTATTATTTTTTTTTGAAAGTACCTGAATGATACAAATTTAAAGATTATTACATTAATATTACACAAAAAAAATAAGTTTAGACTAATATAACACAAAATTAAACTAAAATAAACTAAAATTTGTGTCATATTAGTTAAAATGAGAGAATTTGTAGTATGTTGATCAATATATGAAAAAAAGATGGTTATTTAGGTAATTTGTTTTTGATAATTAAGAGGGAACTTTTACGGTATATTATTGTATTACCAACAATCTTACTAAAAAAAAAGGACTACCAACAATAAAAAATTGTTCTTTCGTCACAAATTATGATATATATATATATTTTCCTTTTTGTCCTTGAAATCACAAATTGCGAACGTGATAGCCATAAAAAAGCGTCTTGTTACTATTAAAAAATGCGAACAACACTACTAGTCCACACCTCCAAGCTGCCACTTGACAGTTTCAGTGTTCAATCATTTGGGGTTTTTTTTTTTTTTGGTCTGCAAAACAGGTGCCCTCCAATTAATATACATATATACACACACACATATATAATGTGTCAACTAATATTAGGAAATAATGTAGGTAGGTGGGTTGTTGATTGAATGACCCCAAAATGTGATTGGATTTCATCATTTAAAGGAGAGGACCAGGGTCCTTTTAGTGAAGTGAAGGGCACTAGGAGTTGGTTGGCAGTTGGCCAATCACCGCTCTTTTCTTGTTTGTTGTCCAATTTCTGCTATAAATATGAGACAACTATAAAGTATAGTAATTCTTAGTTTCATGGTTTTTTTTTAAATTCATATTTATTCGTAGAAACAACAACTCTGTCTTTATAGGCTGTTGTAGTTTCAATAAGCCCGTTGGTGTTAACTTTATAGGTGAGAGAGGAGGGGATTTGAGTAGGAGCTCGAAACCTATAACTACAGATCAGATAGACCGAGTATATCACGTGATATGCCCGGTTTATAAACAATGAACATAAGGATAGAGAGAGTTCTTCTCTTTACTAAACTGTTTCCGCAACTACAAAAAGTTTATATTTAATTGTTTGCACATAAAATCTAAATCCCCATTGGACAACAAAAAATCATAATAATTTTGTTAAAAAAACAAAAAGTTAGTTTTATAACTTTCGAAAGATCATAACTTGTAGCCAAACACCATCCTTGGGGATATGACAAGAACAAATAGCAAATTCACATTGAAGGCGACTTAAAATAATAATGCTCTAGAACCTATAAACCAGATTTAGGATTCTTAAGAATCAAGAATCAAAATCTGTACAGACTATAACTATTACCACTCCTAAGCTGTTCCTATCTTTTTACGAACCATAAAAAAGGTATGTAACAACAAACAAAATATAATGATAATAATAAAAAGATAAGACTGTACATGAAGTTGTTTCGATCTGGCAAATTGGAGGATAGATCAGTAAGAGCTGTAGAAGTCTATTTCGTCCATACAAGCTGAAACATGAAATCTCTCGTTAGATGATCCGTTCTGTTTTGTAATATTTTGGGGAGGAAAAATTAACAAAAAAAATGCTAAAAACTTTTGGTACTCTATTGATAAATGCCGGACAATTTAATGGGAGCAGCCCTACATTTGACGGTCTAGACAACGAAACAAGATTTATCATAAAGCTGTTCAGCAGAATCAACAGTCTGAAAAATGACTGCTGAGAAATCTAGAGAAACCCAACATGGATGGAAAAGAAAAAACAATTGCAAACTTTCTACGAGAGAGATAGAGGAAAATGTACATACACTTGACAGTCAACAAACAAAGATGTAAAATTAGAACAACAAACATTGTAATTATAAACAGTGGTTAGCACAGATAATGGTTCTTTGTTAGATCACCATGAGACATTGTTTAACTTGAAAAATCCTGCTTTGAGATTCCTATACAGCCTGCAACTGGAGTATCTGACTCGATAAAATCTACACTAATCCAGAGTAATCTTTCCAAGTCAACAAACTTCCACAGCAAATAATATGATCCACCTACCATCAAAGACGTCCAGAACATGTTGTATTTACTACATCTTATAGTTTTAGCTAAAGAACAGCCCAAGAAGTATCTACTCCGATTACTCTGCTATCAGACCACCTTCCACATCCATGCCAGATTTTTCATATCAAGAATCGAAACTAAAATCTTGTTTAATAGGATGAAAAAGTGGAACGAGGGTATGGGCGGTAAGATTAGTTGAAGTACAATTTCAGTACCTAAGGTTGTTTGATAGGAGGGAAAAGAAGAGGGAATGGATTGGTTGAGAGATTTCAAATTCTTCAGAGAACCCAAATTTCTCCCAATATCAGGATTGGCGGAGTGAATCCATACCAAAAAAATCAAAGAAAAGTCCTCCCTTTCCTCTTCATTTTTCTCGCCTTGGTTATAAACACTACTTTCCCTATAACCAAAACGAAATTAGTTTTCGAATTGCAAGCACTCCGTTTCAGATGTATCCCCGCACATGCTAAATCCTAGGCTCCCATGACAGAAACCCGTAACTTGAAAAATGTTTATCAAGCTGCTTAACGGCACATTTCAAGTCAACACCATCTCCACAACTCATTAAAGAACATGAAAATCGACTTCTAGATATTCATCCAATGCAATGTTCTGCTTGGACTTAGGAGTTGAGAATCACTCATCTCATTATCACTCTCAAGAACACCATTAAAGATCAAGGTACAGAACCCCAATATCCCGACAACACCCTTAATTCAATTTAACCCAACAAAAGTACTTCACCAAAATCTCCCTTCATTTTAAATCTAGGCCACTAACAATACAATCCCCATAGCCAGAAAGACAAAATTCACTTTCAAATTACTTTTCTTAAACCCGCTTAAAAAAAAAAAAAAAAAAAAAAAAAAAAAAAAAAAAAAACATTTATCCAATTCAAAACACCCATCAATAGAATTCATCCACATTCAACGCCCACAAACTAAATTCACATACCGACCAACCATACCTATAACTTCAATTTCAACAACAAGGACATAACCAGAGAAAGAATTGACTTATGAAAGTACCCAAATTAACATATCACACATAATGATCAAAACACCCATGTTCAGAATCTTCAATTCCAACAAAGAATGATCGAGAAAACACACACACATACAAAAGGGTAATTTCCAGAGAAGCTATACATAACACACATATAAATATATGTTACCTCCAAAGCAGCAACAACAGGTAGCGAGAAACAGAAAATCTTTCCAGAGAGCACAAAGGCAACTTTCGTCCTTATTGAGCAAGGTGGGTCCTGGGGATTTTCCTTGATTTTCCAGAAGGTTCTGCTTAAGGGCAGCTTCTGCCCTCTTCTGGGATCTCATTTTGCTGATCGTCCGATCGATTTTGGCCATGGAAGATTGCTTCCATGACTCTCTGACTGTCCTCGTCGGCCACAGATGCATCTTCTTCGCTCTCTACTTTTACCCAGAACAGAATCTGAACAGTACTATGTTTTTAATTTTTTTTTTGGGAGCTTAATTTGTTGTGGATTTGTTAGGCAGCCATGGATCAAAAACTTCGAGGCTTCTGATGCGAGTGATTGCGACAAAGGAAGAGATAATTCCTACTTCCCTGGACGCTTTCGAGTTTTGACTCTATTGGCGTTTTGACTGTCCACTTTGTTTTACGCACGGGGTCATGTCGAATTACTCGGCTCCATCGTGTTCGAATTAACAGGTGAAGGTTCTGTTTGGGGCTGTTTTATAGATTTCAAAAATTTAATTAATTTTAACTTAAAATTTTCATCCTCAACGTTGGGCCAACACACACTAATTTTAAAAAATAGATATATAGGCAGATGATCTTTTTCTACCGCTCCTTCAAAAATAAAAAATAGCTGACCTTTTACACTATGTTTGGTAAGAAAATTGGAATTAATGAAGAATTTTCCTTTTAAGTCGGTAAAAATGGAAGGAAAAAAATTTGAATAATTATTTTTCTATTCACTTTTGTAATAATTTTGGTTTAGACATGATTACGTGGATTTTAGTTTTTCCACGTAATGCTTGAGAGATAAAAATTTGTGGGTCTCTGTTCCAATTTGTATTCCCTCTATTTTCCTTTTCATCGTTTCTTCCTTCTTATCAAACAAATTATATTATTATATTTCATCTAATTTTCCCTTCACTCACTTCCTTCCTTCCTCTTTTCCATGATACCAAACATAGCATTATTTTTTTAAAAGATAAATAACCTTTTTTAATTGTACTTTATAAAGGTCCATCAGTAATGTATCAATAATCTATCACTGATGGATTAATTAGTACATCAGTGATGGTTAAGTACACTATTATTTCATATTAGCTAATCAGCTCAAGTCCAATAATTAACAATTAAGTAATTCGTCATTAATGGATCATTTTAAAAAATGGTCAAGTTTCCGAATTAACCAAAAAAAAAAAAAAAGGACACATGAGAAAAAAAAAAAAAAAAACCTTAAAAATGTGCGTCTGGTATTCAAGTTAAGTTTGAAATGAAATAAAATTTTTATGTTGAAGTTGTTTAAATTTAAAAAAAAAAAAAAAGGTTAAATTTTCAAAAACTAATTGTAATTTTTTTTTTTTTTACTTTTTAGAAAAAGATAAAAACTCAATCATAAAATACAATTGAGATAAAAAAAAAAAAAAAAAAAAAACTTGAACACCTAATGTAGGCTTATATTTTAGCACTTGATTATAGTTCCAGTGCCATTTTAGTTCTCAGATTTTAAAACGTCATAATTAACCAGCTCATGAATTGTTAATATATTTTACAATAATCCTTCAGTCCAAAATCATGCAAAAAATAGATGGTAGTTATTATCACATCAGGATCACATACATACATCCGTAATCACAGGCATTTCGAGAATTTATGGCTTTAAATTTAAAGACCAAACTTAACAAAACTTTCTAGAACGTGAAATGAAAAGTTTGATCCTGATTAAAACACGCGTGTAACCACAATCCATACTCTAACAACATTTTGGATCAAAGGACTAATGTGATATTAAATTAAGTTCGAAAACTGATCTTGGAGGCTAATACGAAATTCGACCTGTAGTTTATGCATGGGCCAAAATGAAATTAACCCAGAATTGTATATAGATTTAACGGTTGATATATAAATATTGTATCCATTAAAAGATAACTGTCTCTTACTTCAGTACAATATGTGAGTGTACAAAACTGTTTTTTCAGGATGATAAAAGAGAGGGAAAAAGTAAAAATGAAAAAATAAACTTCTGAGGTTGAAGAATCAAAATCTGTAACCAAAACCCTCAAGAGGATAGATTAAAAGGAGGTGTAGAAGTCTATTTCGTCCATGCAAGCTGCAACAAGAAAATTTCTCCTATCAGATTCTCTGCATTATTTTGGGGAAGAAAAATAAAATTGCATGCTTGGCTATATTCCTTGTTTATTTATCTAATATTATTGAGAATCTTAAAAAAAAAAAAAAAAAAAAAATGTTTGGGGTATCACCGGTACTATAGCACCGGTCGGGAGTCGACTACTAATAAATTAAGGGTTAGTCCTAAATATGAGTTTCATGTAGTGGGATCCATCTCTTATTAATGATCGGTGTTGAACACTATCGACATCATTAGTATTATTCAAATATTTACCTCCAAAACAGCAACAGCACGTCAAAGCAAATACAAAATTTCTGAAGAGACCATAGAGCCAACTCTCATCCGAAACTATATTGAGCGAGGTGAAGGTGGGTGGTCCTCTGGCTTTTCCTTGTGTTTCCAAGCAGAGATTCTGCAGGAGCGCCGCCTCTTCGGCTCTCCTCCGAGCTCGCATTTCGTTGATCGTCCACTCGACTCTGCTGATTGAAGACACCTTCCATGACTCTCTTAGCTTCCTCGTAGGCCACAGGTGCATCTTACACAACTTTTACTTCTCCTATTTGCTTTTTGAATATGGCCCTTTACTTAATTAGTCCCTATTACACAGATATATATATATATGTATCTCTCTATATATATATATATGTATGTAGGAGAGCTCTTTACTGAATCAAAATCTTGCACGCTAAGTTTGGAAGTCAAAATGAGGACGTGTCCAAGAAAATGGAATGGAAATAGACTGAAATGTTAATCTACAAGATAAATTATTAAGCTAAAACGTATGATCATTAAAACGAATATAAAACACAACATGGAAGCCGCGTATTTTGTGCGTAGATTAATAAATTATAACCTATATATAAATAATCAATGTTTGTACAATTATACTTGTACGCTCCTCATTGGATGAAAGAATGCGTTTGGTTGTTGTCTGGTATAAAGACTCTTAAACAATAGTGCGGATGATTGACTATTGTGTTAGGTTGTTTGTCGCTATTTCATTGATCTAGATTAGAGTCTTTTTTAATTATAAATTTAAGGACAGGATTTTTGAACTTTGCACCTTATTGTTTAATGTTAGATTAAATATACAATCACTTTAAGTTATATTTTGGATTATGTGGATCAACGATCGAAGTGGTAATACCATGATGTGTAACAAGAAGGGAAATCATGTATAAAATGGGAGAGAATGTTTCAAACCTACTTTAATGAGAATAAAAAGCACAAGAGTAAATTAAAAAAATAAATAAATAAATAGCAGTACCAAACAAGTTTAGATTTCTATGATTTTTACAATAGGTTTTAGTATATGTGTATGTGTATATGTATAGTATTTCCTATTTTCCTGATTTCTATGATTATTACAATAGGTTTTAAAAGTCTCAAAACTACCAAACAAGTTTATCTTTGTAAACAGAAAACTTTATTTAAACTCTTCTATATATATATATATATATATATATATATATATCTGATACAGCGCATACGGTTCTAATTAATCATTAAAGGGAAATAAAAATGTTAAAAGGCTTGTAATCTAGAAGCTCCTATCAAATATTTTTCTTTTTATCTGAGCTAACCCAAGCGGGATTTATTTTTTTTTTGAAGATTGTTATGAAGGAGTTAAAGGCTAAATTTTGAGTCCTTGTCAGTGTTAAGAATGCTTCACTATTTTCTTAAACCGACCAACCAAAAATAATTGTATTAATTTAATTTTGGTTTTCTCTAAAATATCAAACTGATAAAACAGACCAAAAATGTTATTTTGTATGATTGGTGGTTTTACTTTCAAACCGACCACGAACCGTGTTATTTGTTTTTCTTAACAGAAAATAATAATAATAATAATAATAAAATGAATAACTTTGAGAAAATCAAATACGCATCATCATTACCACTATGTAGACTTTTAAAATTTTAAATTTTCTTTCACGATAAAAAGACCAAGCTTATCCTTTACCAGTGCATAACTTTAAATTTATTTATTTCAATATCAAAATCTCTTCATGCAACAAATTCTAATTATTTTTCCTTCCCTTAATAGGACTAAAGAGTGTGTTTAGGGTAGGAGAGAAAAAATTGGGGAGGAATATTTATAAAAGGATTTTGATAAATATGATTGTTTGGCATGAGAAAAAAGAGAAGAAAGTGATTAAGAAAGATATTTCAAATAATTCAAAACACCTGAATTTTTTCCTCTCCTAATTTGAAAAGAGTATAGGATGAATTTTATCTTCTAAAAAAATTGTTTAAAAAAAAAATATTTTCTTTTTCTTCCCTTATATCTCCATACCAAATAACAGAGATGACTTTCATTTCCTTTCCTTCCTTTCATACCAATTTGTAGCATAAGAGAAAAGAAATGAAAGTCATTTCTCTCTCTCATTTCCTCGTACTCGTCCAATTTTCTCTTCCTCAACACACCCATAAATACTCAATATTTTGTGTTAACTTATACATAGGAGGCCAAAAAAAAAAAAAAAAAAAAACTTATGAATAGGAAGAGACCGCAGACTTCTCTACATATATTATTAACCTATACAATATGGAACATTAAACACATCATCATATAAGCTCGCTCGCGATGGAGGAGAGGAGGGAAACAAAAAATTATGATAGGATCTTATATGACAATGTAAGTTTTTATAGTTAAATATGATCAAAGATATTACGTCAAAGTAAATTAAAAAAAAAAACCATATATAACAAATAGATTCAAAGATAAATACAACGGCTAAAAAATAGAATAGGCTTATTGCTAGTGTATTTTTGCAGATCCTATTGTTAAAATCTCAAAAAACAAAAAAACAAAACAAAACAAAATAAAAAATAATAAAAAAGAAACCATATTCCATATGTATTACTCATTCTTCAGGGACAGCTAGGTCCCCAAAAATTAGAGACCATAGAAAAGTCCTATATTGAATATAAGACGTGACAATGAGTTCGATCTCTTAACTACTAGAAAAATAGAGAAAATTTGTATATATAGGAATTTTTTTTATTTATACATATACATATACATATATATATATATAGTCTTTTACTCATGACATCCTACTTCCCATTGGTGTGTTATTCACCGTAGTAACCTCAAATGGACAGATCAGCGGATCCACTGAAGGACCGATCCAACAAAATGATAAGTGAAGGACTTTGGAGAAGAAGTCTACGTACTAGTCCCACCACATGCCCATATATCTTCAGCTGAGTGTCGTTGCTCCAAACACAATAATAGCTCAAACATGGCCAAAGCACCATTGTCATAAAGAAAGCCAAACAGGTCCTTGAGATTAGGAATATAAACAAGGAAAATCCATTGAAAATATCACAACTTCATAGAAGGATGGTTGATATATCAGAGTAGTCAAGAGGAAGACCAAAATTCTATATATGTTGGAGAAATTGAAAAGGAACTTGCATAAAGGAAGTTGTGGAATGTGGGTGAGGCAGAGAGTAGAGAGAGAAAATAAAGGGCAGAGAGGAGAGAAGAGGTTGGTGATTGGTGCCATTTAGTGTCATTGGATTAGAACATGATGTGTGTGTATATATATATATATCTTATCTTTGTGTATTATATATATATATATATATATTTTCCCCTTTTTACAAGGTTTGAGTGAGCAACTTTCAAATTGATTTCCAATATCAATCGATTATGATATTGCAACATAGAGAGTCGGAGTTTGAAATGATTTCTAACTTCATTACAAGCATATTCCAAGATTGAGTCAACTTATTGTTTTCTTGATTCAGCTACCAAAATTTCGCAAATCTTTCATTTTTCTATTGGATAAATTATTCAGGCATTTGTGGTATACCTAGTCAATAAACAATCGACAATTAGATGATTTGTAGATGTACCACATTAAACACGATGATGTGATATATTTAGTATACTGAATAATTTCTCAAATGCTGTGTAGTTTGACTTTCTTATTATTACAAAAAAAATTTATGTGTAAATCAGTGAAATACAGAGAATCCTAAAACTTGTATATAGAATCACAACACATTCCCATAAGAAAAAAAAAGGAACAGATCATAATTAACTAAATTGTAATTCATTTTTCAAATAGAAAGTGCAAAGATATGAAGAGAGGAAAGAAAATGACAATACAACATAACAACGCAAGTGGCAAACCACCATAGGAAAAAAAAAAGGATTAGCCACTTTTCTGAGTGAAAACCTTCATAGAGAGAACAAATTATCCAGTATCAATATGTGACGCCAAACAAGGTCTTTAAAGCGAGGTATAAAGAAACTAGATCGCTCCATACTCTTGCCTGTTAAAAAAAAAAAAAAAAAAAAAAAAAAAAAAAAAAAAAAAAAAAACCTGAGTTTATAGAAAAGCGGTTGGCATGCCATGGACAGAGATAAAACCGAACTCCAAAGTTGGCGAAAACGCGAGTGAAATCTCATGAGGGAAGCTGTGGAGTAGTGGGGGTGAAGAAGAGAGTGCAGAGAGGAAGTAGAGGGAAGAGATGAGGGAGAAGAGAGTAGTGATAGGTGCCATAGAAAATACCATATCCAAGACAGTGACTAATTTTAGTTGAGTTTTTGAAGCAAAGTTGTGATAATTTTTAAGGGGTTTCATATTGATAAGAAGAAAGTAGAAATTGATTGTTGCTTATGTTTTAAGTGTTTGTGCTGTAAAAAAGTTGTTGGGGGGACAAAATGATAGGTGGGCTTGCCTGGTACTAGAGTTGTTTATGTTTGCTATTTCTTTTGTTAATAAGGGTAGAATTTTCTTTTGAATTTGTTTGTAATTACGCAGGGCTATATGTAAACCTTCCTTATTAGTATAATTATCATTACGTTTTCTATAATTCTTTTTGAAAGATGTTTTCTGTAATTATAATCAGGATAAATTACATGTTTGATCCTTAATCTTCTTATGGAGTTGTGATTTAGTTCCCAATGTTTTTTTAGTTTAAAGATTCATAAACCTTTAAAATTAAGGGTGTAATTTGATCTTTTTTACTAATGGAGGTTAAAAATTGGAAGAAACGAATCACATGTATGATACATGTGTGTTGAATAATATAAATTTTTTCTTAATTACTCTTAAATAGTAAATCATGTGTGATTAACGTAACATTTTTTTGTTAAATCTATTAACAAAAAGGACCATTTTGTATTTTTTTTTTAATGACCATTTGGTAGTGTTTAAAAGAATTTAGAAACCTTTTAGCAAAGGAAAAAAAAAAGAAAAAGGAATTGAGTATTAGATCAGAATTTTGTAAAAAGACTAATTAGGAACCGAAAGTGCAATTTACCCTTGCATCCTTTCCTATTCATTCTATCTTTACTATTTTGTACTGGGTAATCTCGAACCTAGGAAATATGGGTGGCAAATCGAAGTCTTTTCGGCTCTTGTGAAGTGGATATTTGGGTTGCAATTTTTCTCTCTTGTCTTCTTCCTTCTAGAATCACTAGTTGTCGGCACGTGTTATGTAAATGTTTAATCAACTTGTTAAATAAAAAATTAATTATAAGGTATTATTAAGAAATAGTTGTTCATAGAATACCGAGGAGCAAATAATTAAATGGCAATAAATTAAAAAAGAGTTAGTAAATCATGTAGAAAGTTAATTGGGTAGTGCTATGAAATAATAATAATTGAGATGGTAAAAAAACATGTCTAAGTAAGAATACATTTACAAAAAATTTACTTCAATATGGGCAAAAAGGAATGAAAAATAAAAATTAAAAATGATGAAAGAAAGCAAACGGAGAATAGATTGGCACGTGGACAAAAGTGAATAATAATTTTAAAGAGTAAAAAAAAACTGTATATATTTATCAAAATTTTCACACAATTTGAGTCAGCATTCAACTAAGACCTCATATGATCAAAAATAGTAATAGAAAATATGAGATGGTCATGAAAAAAATAATAAGAAGTATGTATTTGTATGAAAGAATTTTTTAAATAAAGTAAAGGACAAAAAAAAAAAAAAACTAGCAATTAAAAAAAGAAAGAGAGAAAAAGAAAAGGAAAAGAATGAAAGAGAATTACAAATTAAAAAAGAAAAAAGAAAAAAAAACATTGAATCTTGTGATGAAAGCTAACTAATTTAACTTAGTGGGACAAGAAACAACCGATATATATATATATATATATATATATATATATATATATTGTCATGGAATGGAAGACAAATGGGCCTCTTATCTTTGTCCTTTTTTATTTGCCTTGGTATTCACTCTTTATCTACTCTTTTAGTTTCCATCGTACTCTTCTTTTTTTGTATACAAGTTACATAATGTGCGTTTTATAAGTGTGAAATAAACAAATAAAACAAAGTAAAATATGCAGAATAGACAAATAGACAAAGCAAAAGAAAAAAAATTGCCATGTGACGGGCACTGGAGGCTAGGAGTGTGCATGGGCGGGTTCGGTGGATGGTGGATGGAGGAGGACGGGTTGGAAGAAGATAAGAAAATCTCCTAAATTCCAACTCAAGACTGCCCAACAACGGAGCGGGTTCGGCAGTTTGAAGATGGGTGGGGGTGGGTGGTTGTACTAGTTTAGCGGATGAGTAGAGATTTTTAAATACAATTTTGAAAATTTGTTTCCAAAAACTTTAAAAATTCAAATTACAAAAATCAGTTTTCTCAAAACAAATAGAAAAAGACCCAATTACATTTTATCGAGTTAAAAACATATACAATATTCATCATTCACCAAGTTTTTTAATTTATAAATTCTCATCAGTTTTTTGTGAGAAGATACGTATGCAAAAGATGACTTATGGACAATTTATTATCCCAATCAGTAGACTAGAAGATTTTTGGGATTTTGGGTATTTTTCGAGACTTTGAGGATTTTGGGTAATTTTTACATGGAAAAATCACAAAATAAGTCAAAAATGAAGTGTAGATCAATGGAGAAAGGAAGAACTTGAGATTTTGTGGTGCGCTTGGTCGGAGGAATGGAGGAGGCCTAGCGGGATTAAGGGAAAATCAGGGAAAAATGAGGAAGAAGAAGGTCATGTGTCAGTTATTTAACCAAAACTTTTAGCCACGACGTCACTAAAATTCCAAATTGTCGCCAATTTTCTTTTAAAACGACACCATTTAACCAATGTAAATTAAAGGAAACTGATAAGGATAAACTAATGGATACACATTATTTTTTCCCGTCAAAACCATTTTTATGCAAGATCACCTATACGTTTTAATCCCAAGAATTGTTCATCTGAAGTGACAACAATTATATAAGTTTCACGTTGATCATCAAGTCTCATGAGCGCTATATCAGAAAAATCTTCCAGATACTACTCAGCAAATTGGATTAACTTTTTCTTGTTATAAGATGAGAATGAATCTTTTGGACTTAAGCATGCTAGACAAAGAAACAAATTGGTATTATCTCATTAAAACGATCATTGAGCTCTTGAAGTTGCATATCGATGACAGAATAAAATTACTCCACACGAAAGTGATGCAAATTTGTGATTTCTTGAGCATTACATCGTGATCGGCCTCGGTTTACAAATTTGTCTTATTGGGTTTTGGTAAGGTATACAATAAACTTCTAACATTTTAGGGAGGCTTTAAACAATTTGTCGCCGATGGGGGAGGGTGTGTCGGGTGTGTGGCCCGGTTAGCTACGTCGCTGCTTGCAGGCTATTTTGAAATTGCTGGTTTGGTTGCTAGCTGCAGATTAAACTGTTAGTCGTGTTCCGAACATGTTAATTTATTAAAATATTACTCTGGTGTTTTTTTTTTTTTCATCTATCTTCTTATCGGATATTCTGGGGCTCAAGTACTGATTTTTTTATACTATTGTTATTTTTATGTTATTACTTTGTGTCTTGGACCTTGCTTTCTTTTTATACTGTACTGTTGTCGCTATAAGGGGTGCTGAGTTTTTTTTTTTTTTTTTCTCTGGACTTTTTTATGTTTTGAACTTTCAAACAAGATTCCAAGACCAACTCATAACCCACCGTACCAGAAAAAACACCAAGACCTTGACCAAACACCAACTGCAACGGAAAAATGAAAAGAGGGCTAGAGACAAGAAGTGAAGAGCCAGAAGAGAAAAAGAAAACAAAATAGGAAATCACAAGCAAGGAGACATGTGAGTATATCTAATTTCTACTCATGGATTTTGTTTCTTTTGTTTTCTTCTGTTTGCAGGATTTTTAAATTCATCTCTTATTGTTGAGAATCATTTTCATTGTCTTATTTTGATCTACATTTATTTTCTTTTCTTTTCTTTTTTCCCCGTTGAATCTTGTATGCGACTCCCCCTATTTTCCTTCTATCTTATTTAGATTGATCTCTTGCATATTGGACTGATAATGCTTTGCAAATAACAGCAAGATGTTGACTTTTGATTTTGAATTGGAAATTTGAACCAAGTTGATGTTTGATGCATATTTTCGAAATATGGGTGCACTACACCAATATTGGGTTTTTTTTTTTTTTTTCTTTTTTTTTAATGGCAGTGAACAATGAAGTGTTAAAGTTTGACTCTAGGAAAGTGTTGGATAATTAGTGAGCCAGTTGCTATTAGCCTATTAAAAATAACTAATTGGAGCCATCACTGGTGGAAGATTATTTACAAAGGATAAAAATATGATAATTATTCAGGAATAGAGTCATTAACAGAGTCTTTCCTTGCTACATTTTCTCATCAAGCATGGTGCATTTTCTGGGATCATCTAAAAGTGCATTCGATCTTCTTTATGATGTTCACCAAGATTAAAATTAGATAGTAATGCCCAAAAGGTGTAAGCATTGTATTAAGGAGTAGAAGTGGCACAATCTAATCTTATCTCTTATTAGACTTTTTTTTTTTTTTTTGCTAGATGTCAATCTAAAGCTCAAAAAATAGCAAGAATATGGCCCTATTTGAGAAATAATTTCTTTCCAATTCCGTGACTAAATCATGACCAAGCTTACCCTGTCCCTTTTCCATTGTTGCTTAACCTGATAAAAAATTTATGTCCATAATTGTGAATCTTAACGCTTTACGTACCTTCACTAGGTTTTCCATGGTTGATGGATTTTCTATTTTTGTTTTTTTTTTTTTAAATCTTGAAAAGGCACAAATGATCCATATAGGAAACAAATATGAAAACATTTATTGTACAAGGAAGAATCAAGAATAGTCATTATTTATGCACTTTGCAGGCATGGCTATAGAAATATCAGTTTTAGTCTTTTAGATTCCTTGCTTTCCTTTTTCCCTTATCTCATTTCTTTTTTCTTTTTTTCTTTCCGAAGGAAATAATTTGATTTCCACTTCTTCATTACTTAAGAAAAAAGGTGTGTGAGCGCAGCTGTATCTTATTATTATGAATCTTTTGGAATTAAAACTCAAAAACTTCTTTATGTTGCTAGATTAATTTGAGTCTTTTGCATTCTCTAAAAGTACTAAAATCTCAAACTTCCTTGTGCCAACTCTTTAAAGTTGTTATTGTTGGTGATCACATCTTTCTTTGGATTGTTAATTTGGGTTTTCACTGTGGGAACTAATGTTGTTTTTCCCTTTTCCCCTTCGATTTTGGGCCCTATTAGTCGGTTAACAATTACATTAAAAGAAAGGACTGAAAGCCATAAAGAGCAGAAGTCTAGAATTATCTTTAAATGTGTAAAAGAGGGATTAAAAAAAAAAAAAAAACCTTTTTTTATTATTTTTTACCACTACTAAATGACTCCCTTCATTTGGATCATTTGGGGCCATGTGAACAAAATTCCCCCTCTGTTTTTTCACATTGAACAATTTAAATGTTTATCACAATTTTATACAAAATATCTAGATTGAAACTTATATATGTCATTTGAGTCTTTCATTTGGTTCTACAATTTATCTTTTTGTTCTTCTCTTTGAAAAAAAAAATGATTAAATTCCCTCCCGCACAGTTACAACTTACAAACGAGATTGCTCAATATGAATAAATTACATGGATCCATTTTCTAGAACGTCGGGAATTGTAATATGGGATAGAATTCAGAATAGTCAAGGTAATTAGTATCCACAAATTTTTTACATTTTGTATTAGTGAATGTTGTTTTTAATTTTAGTAGTTTTCTTGGGAAATAAAAATTGTGTTTTTTCGTTTATGTATTGAATGATAGAATTACTAGAGCTATCACTTGTTATTTTTTATGTATACGATTCTCAAAAACTGTGTGTAAATTGCTAGATGATCAGCATGAGGTTAAAGAAAGGGATGCTTGGAATCCTCTTATTCAATTGTACTTATTTTACGATTTGATTTTACTTATAAAGAGAGAATAAATCTGAGTTTTTATCCCAAAAAAAAAAAAAAAAGATGAAGTTGAATAGTAAAAGGCAAAGTAATTATGTGTATATAGGTATGTATATATATGAGTATGTATATATGTGTATGTGTATATATATGTTTGTATGTATATATATGTACATATACGTAAGTAGTTGTGCTTCATATTTAGTATGTCTAAGTGAAAATGAAGATAAGTTTTAGGACATACTTTTATGTTTTTACTTTCATCCTGATTATTTTCATCGTTTTCGAATATTCCGGTAAGTCTGTTTTTGGTAAACTTTGTTCTTTTGTTCAACATACGTATAGGAATCAGATTGTTTTGTAGCGCATGGTTGAGAAATCACTTCACAACCTATTACAACTTTTCCGAACTGTGTACATGCTTACAACTTATATATATATATATGTATGTATGTATGTATATATATATATAAATTCAAATATGAAACTAGATTTTATTGCGCTAACAAAATCATCTGGTGCCTAAATTGAAGTTATTTGATTCAGCTAAGGCTTAGTTTTAGAAATAGTAAATTAAAGGAAAAATAAAAATATGGGATGATATATAGTTGACTTTTTTGCCTTGACATTCCTTGAATTTTTTAAATTTGACAATTTAGTTCTTAAACTTTTTTTCTTAACAATCAACCCCCTTGGAATTTAAAATTTTTAGTACTGCCAGTCCTTTCTTACTCAAATCCATTAAATTTATATGGTTTTTGTATATGACTTGCACGTATTATAGCCCAAGAAGGGAATTGACAATCATTTTTATTTAATTCCTATATAAATTTGTTTGAACACTTAAACTTAATTTAATTATAACTTGGGGCCGGTTTGGAGGGTTGGCTTAAACTTAAGGTTTAAACTCAAATTTTTGTTTTTTTCTGAAAAAGTTTTTTGTCTTTTCTGAAAAAGTTTTTTATCTTTTCTAAAAAGTCAACAAAAGTTACTATTCAAACTTAATAATTTCAACTCAAACTCATTTACCAAATGGTCCCTTAAACTTAAAGATAAACTTTAAAAATAACTAGTATAGAAAATAGTAAAAATGATTAGCCATGCCTTTATTGGGCTATAATGTGCAAGCAGTGTGCAAAAAATAGTCTAAATTTTAATGAATTGGAGCAATAGAAAAGCACTTGAATGACCCAAATTTAAAGATCATTGCCCTAATATGATACAAAAATTGATACTAGATCAATATGACACAAAAATAAATTAAGTTTGTGTCGTGTGGGTGAAAAAATGGGAATTTTTATCATGTTAGTTATTGGATGGTAGCTATTTGGGTAAATTTCTGCTTGAGTAAGAAGTATTGATCGTGTCGACAATCATAAGTTTAGGGGATAATCATAAGTTTAGGGGATTGATTGCAGAGTCAAAAGTTAAGAAACTGAATTCCCGGATCAAAAAGATCTAAAAGGACATCTGTAAAAACTAGCCTAAACAGTTTTTATTCTTGGCCACTTGTGGAGAAAACATCTAACGTCTTAGATTTTATTTAAGGGAAAGTTCATAAATTCTAATAAGATTTTAAATTTAGAAGGCTTAAAAAGTTTTGAAAAGTATGATTGGCTTCCTTTTTTCTTTTTTCTTTTTTTTTTCCTCCAAAGTATAATTGATTTACTTTTTATTAGAACTAATATATCTATTAGCAAGGGGTGGAAATTATTACTACTAGACAAAGGGGTTTATTGTCAACACTTCAAGTCATATCGGGATGAGTTTTATCCGAGCAATCGTCTAATTAGGGTTATTTACATAATTATGTTCTGTGAAGCTACAAAATTGACGATACGTGATTTTTATTTTTAAAAAAAAGTATAATTAACGTTAACTAGAATTTAAAATTAATTATTTCTCGATTTAATAATCATGTTTTAGAAGTTACTAAGGGATCCTTTGAATGCAAAAATACTTGTTTCAATTTCAGCACTCATACAATTAGTGACTGAAAAAATAAGAGATAAAGAGAAAGATACTCTCATAATTTGATCATATTTGTTTATGAAAATATTTTCTTGAAAAATATTTTTAATAATTTTGTAAAATTGGATGTTTTGTTTTAGGGTTTTAGGGCTGTGGTGCTTTTTGAATATATAAATTATCTTTTACAAACTATTCGAAGGTAATTATGTCATTTTGTTTTTTTTTCTTTTTTTTTATTTTTTTATTTATTTTTTCAATTATCTTCCATTTGGATCATAGAAAGCGTGGAAATACACTCCTTTGGGTGATGGAGATACCGCAACCACGATGCCGAATGTACTTTAAAATGCGTTAGAAAGTTTCAAAATGCGAGAAGGGGAGATTGTATGAATGGAAGGTGGCATACATGTTATTGCATTGTCACGTGAAAAATAAAACACTGACATCTCATTACATATATATACATATATACATACATACATACACACATATATATATACACGCACACAAAATTCTCATGTTTTGTGATGTTGTGAGAAACTGCAACAAAACTTCATTTATGGTACTTACTAAAATAATCTTGCAATTTTAAATATGCTCCTGCACATTTGCGTGATTCAATGCATGCAAGTAATTTTTATGTATACTTTGAAAAAAAAAAAAAAAAAAAAACATATGGTGAGCGAAATTTCATAAATTCTATGGTTTCCTAATTAACTAGTAAAAACTATAGTCTAATATTTACATGGTGAATGTTGGCCAAATAAATGTCTTAGGAATTTTTATTCCTTTATGATAAAATATACTCTTACATCTTGAGTTATTTGTTTTCTAAAGGAATGTTTTTGTCAATTAATTCAGTTTTTTCAAAGTGGTTATATTGTATTTGAATTTTAAAAGTATTTGTGTTTAAATAGAATAGGTGAGGTACTCAAATAATGTATATGTATATTATATTGTATTCAGGTATAATATAAGATGAATGTCTTTTCAATCTCCGTTGGACGGATACAAGACCTTTTCATATGGGGATGTTACGTACCAAGAAAGAAGATACAGATAAAAAAGAAAAACAATAGCATCAAGAGAAGTAAATAATTAAGTGCATCCACAGTGAATTTGCTTAGAGACAGATGGACAGGCAGAGTACCACAAAAAGCACCCTCTAACTGAAGGTGTTTACAATTCCATGTTTGTCCTCAATAAACTAGCACAGATTATGCACATTAAGGGTGCGTTTGGTTAGTCATCTCATTTCAACTCAAACTGTACTTTTTTTTGTCTTTTTCCCAAAAAATTTTTGTCTTTTTCCCAAAAATTTTTTTATCTTTTCTGAAAATTCAAAAAAATTTACTATTACAACTAAAATATTTCAACTCAAACTAACCAACCAAACAAACCCTAAAACACTAATAAAAATATGCTTGGTTTAGATTTTGAGAAATTGAATGATTATTCTTGTACTTACCATTTTCTAGTTCTTTTCATTCTTAAGAGAGTTGTAAAACTATACAGATATCAATAGCTTGATTATGGAGCTTGATTATGGAACTTGATTATAAGTGTCCTGATTATAATTCATCTTTGTAAGTATATTATGTACAGATTCATCACAAATAATAGTGAATGACAAAAATAATTTCACTTATTTTTCAAGTTGACATCAGAGTATTAGTCTCGAAATCTAATTTACCACAAAATCCCTTGAAAGTTATTTGTGAACTAGAACCACTTGTCGAATCTTTGAAAAATCTTTTTGATACTTTTTGAATAACTTTGAAACCTATGAAGCTCATGTAAATTTAAGCATTCAGAAACTCTATCACAATCTCATCGAAGCTACTCTGAAGCCATTAAAAAAAAAAAAAAAAAAAAAGAGTGAGGAATCGAACCCTGGAATCCGCTGTAAAAATCCTTTGAAAAAAACCCCAAATCTTCAATCAGCCACAGCGAATCGACCATCGTCGAAACCATCATCCATTGACGAAGCTTCGGCTGCACCTCTACGTGCCTTACTGCTGTTGTGCTATTGAGTTGAAATCCTAATTATTTAGGTGTTTTGCTTTTATTATCCACGCGTGTATTTACATTTCCAAATAAATAAAATTTGAGATTGAAAAAGAAAAAATGTAGTAAATTTAAACAATGAGAATAAAAAGAGGTAAAAAGGATATTGAATTCTGAAAAAAGAAGGTAGCACTGAACTGACAAATATATATATATATATGTACATGTATATGTATATTTTGAATTGTCAGCACGAGTTTTTCATATTATTTGGTTTCAAATTTCATTCCTGAAATGAACTGTGTACTAAAGAGATACATTTGAAACTCATATGAACTTGAGGTTTGTACCAAAACCCGAATCTTCGTTGAAATTAAAACTCCATACATATTGCCGTATAATCAAAGAATTCCCTTGTCGAAGAGCGCCATTGAATGCTACCACCTCTATTGAAGAGCACCGTCATCGAAAAACCTTTGTTGAACTATCATGTGCACTCACTCGATCTTACTGGTAGGACCGGATCATAAAGTCAAGTAGATTTTGTGGAATTGGAGGATTATTGTTATAATTACAATTTTGTGATTCTTTCCAATTTTTAGAGGTTATATAACTATATACATATCAATTATCTTGATTGTAGGATTTGATTTTAAATTTTCTAATAATAATTCATCTCTACGTAATCATGTTTACGTTCATCACAAGTTGGGATTAAGAAAATTGGTTGGGAATTATTTTGAAGTGGTTAAAATTCTTGCAATATTTGAAAAAGTTATCATTTATGCACTTCAAAAGTCCTTTTTTTTTTTTTTTAAGAATATTTTCGTTTTATTTTCTCAAAACCAGTTAATAGTTTTAATATATCAAAATTATCGTCTCTTTTTTCTTAATAAGCCGATGTCAACAACTTGTGAAAAGAAACTTTACCTGAATAGTGCAAATCTTATAATAATAATAATAATAATAATAATATATAAAAGAATCAACAATACTCTCTCTCTTTCCACCGTGTGTTAAGCCATTGTTTTTTTTTTTTTTTTTTTACTTTTCTTTTTTCCTTTCATCATTTTTATTTCTTTATCTTTTCTTTTTTTCTTCTCTCATTTATTTTCTTTTATGCTTTTATTCCTTTTTTTTTTTTTTAAATTTCTATTACCTTTCTCGTTTCTTATTACATATATGTATATACACGTATACATAATCCTCTATATATCCATTTAATAACTTATATTTTTTTATTAATATTGTTGAAAAGGTTTTTTTTTCTAAATGTTTGAAATTTAGTTAGAAGTTTTGGTTTTGATTGTTTAAGTTTTGTATGAAGTTTCGATTTTTTTGTTTTTTATTTCTTATTTTATCGTTTTGTTTTGTTTTTTTAATTTTCTTCTTAAATTCTTTTATCTTTTACTTCTATTTAAATTCTTATATTTTTTACATAATATATTATTCAACTAGTAAAAAAATAAAAGATAAAAACTTTTCTTAGAAACATTAAACAATGAGTAGAAAGAAAGAAGACACGGATTAATAGGAAAAACAATAAGTCAAGAAAAATAAATAAAGTACATCCAAAGGGAAGTTACTTGGAGAAAATAGTCAGCCAAGGTACAACAAAAAGTTCCCTTCCTCTTCTCCCCAAACGGAATGTATCCACAATTACATATTGGTCTTTAATAAACTAGCAAATTAAGCACATAAAAAAAACACTAATAGAAGCATACTTATCCTTTCTCATATTATCAATATATCATAGCCTTCCCAATTTCCCTAAATTCTTCTCCAAACTCGGAAATCAAACATGGCTGCTACTCCTAAACGATCCAAGAGCCTTAGCAGCTCCCGCTCTCAGGATAAACTGATGGTAGAAAGCTGCAATCGCGGCGCCAATGAACGGTCCCACCCAGAAAATCCACTGGAAAAAAAAAAATTATGTCAAAGACGATTATAACATCATCGCTAATTTTTCAACCAATCAGAAATTGTCATATCAACGAAATGGGGCATGTGAATTCATGATTGGTGAAAAAGCTGCAGTGACGGATACAATGCATAAGAGTTAATATTTTTATAATTTATAATCAAGGTTAAGAATGTGGTTGGTGGTACTAACATGGTCATCCCAAGCTTCATCGTTGTTGTAGATAACAGCAGCTCCAAGACTTCTAGCAGGGTTAATTCCAGTGCCAGTGATTGGGATTGTGGCCAAGTGAACCATGAACACAGCAAACCCGATCGAGAGTGGGGCCAAAACCTTGAAAATTTAGAGATAACAACAATTTTTATTATCAGGAACCATACAGAAATTTCAAAATTATATATATGTGTGTGTATGTATAAATATAGTTGGACCACTGAAGTTTTTTAGTGAACAAATTAGGTAAAAATAAATTAAATAGGACAAAACATTAGCGGAAAAATATGCTGAACTGGAAGAAATGAAACGGGAAAAATAAATTTATCTTTGGACCACTACAGTAAAAGAAGACAATTCCCAATGAGAATGACAAATTTTTCACACCAGTGAATGTAGAAATAATACAAAAAGTCTGAAAATATTCTGTTAATTGATATACGCCGTGAGAATGAAGGAATGCTGTTGGCACAGTCCTACCACGTGAAAGCTCCTAATTTTCTTGACAAAACTTGTTTTAACACATGCATGTTTTGTATTATTGAAAAATAAAAAAGAATCTTATAATATATAATGAAAATATTTTATACTATTACATCTGTATCAAATCTTAATTTAGTATGATTTTATTGGCTTCAATATGCATTTGGTTCCAAATTTTTTAATTCAACTTGAATTTAAGCCTACGTTTAATATTATATCTTAAACTCAAAATTTTCATATCAATTTTTATCTTTTTCTGAAAAGTCCGTAAAAATTATAACTAGTTTTTAAAAACTTAACCAATTCAAATTTAAAAATTTCAACTAAAATCCTTTTGCCAAATGGAGCATAAATCTAAGTTTTTACTTTTTAAAAATGTGTATCACATTTTTTAACCTCTCTTTCAAAGACATATTTAGATTCAAATCCTTAATTTAAATACAAAAAGTTTTAAAAAAAAATTCAAATCCAATCTATGACTCAAATAAATAATATTTAAGGGTTAAAAAAAATATATTATCCGATATTATACGGACCTCGAGAAAAGAGAATTAAGAACAAATATAATTAGTTGTGGATGTGTAAGGTTAGTGACAGGGAGGGTTATATAACTACTGAGAAAAATATAAAAAGTGATTTGAGAAAAATCATAGTGATAAACAAGAAAGGTCCTCGATGGATAAACAGTAGAGGTTTTTTTTTCTGTCTTTAAGCGACGGAATAAAAAGGACACCACAATTTGACGTTGAGAAGGAACCGATTCATGAACTACGCAAAAGAGAATTCCAGAAGAGAATCTGTAAGTATTAGGGGGTGGTTTGGTGAGAAGTTTAGTTTAAACTACGTTGTACTTTTTTCATTATGACTTCTATTTTTTTCTGAAAAAGTTTTTTGTCTTTTCTGAAAAATTTTTTTATCTTTTCTAAAAAATTACTATTAAAATTTAAAAATCTTAAACTAAACTCATTCACCAAACACAAGATCTTTAAAACACATCATGTAAGGAAAAAGGTAAAATGGACTTTTTTTTTATTTTTAATTTTTTCCCCCTAAATAAACCACATATAACACACTAGGTCCTTGCGTATGTTACTACTCAGTTGTTACTAGTATCCACTATCTTTTCCTAGCTTGGAAGTGCTTTCAAACACCTCATTATTTACCAACCATATTGCTTTAATATACATATATACATCCATATATATATATATATAAAGAGAGAGAAATATTGGGCAAGGAAGGATGTATTTTACTTTTGGTGAATGATTTCCACTAACCATTATAAGGCAAGTACACTTCCTTATGGGAAGACATGAAATAAAGTATTTATATCAAAAAGAAAAAGAATGAAACAAAGTAAAATTTATCCCGACAATTATGGTAAAATTTAAGATGTACTTAACATTATACACTTAAATTTCAATCAATAAAAATGTAAAAAAACGAATCTAAATTGTAAAAAAAAAAAAAAAAAGATTTTTTTCATCGAAAATTATTTTTTGCAGACTCAAAATTACGATTTAAATTAGTTACATGGTTGCGTCGGGAAAAAATAAAATAAAATAGAAAGAAAGAAATCTTCCCTTATCCTTTTTTTCAGGAACTTTTTTTCATTCCTGAAAAAGAAGAATAAAGTCCTAAAAATAGAATCCACCACGTTACCATGCAAACATACATTTTGTTGAAAGTTAGCTAAATTAAAAAAAATAAAAAAAAATTTTTTTTTTTTAAAAAGGACAACCTTGTAGGTTTTGTCTGTCTTGTTACATCCTAAATAAGAACTATAGATGCATTAATTTTTCATTAAATTTCGTTAAACCGTTAAATTTTCCATTTTTTTTAAATGAAAATACTCTCAAATTTAATAGTTGAGAATTCTTATATCCAAGTTCTTTTTCATCTACTCCTAACAGACGAACTGTTATATTCTTCTTAGTTTTAACATAATTTACAAGAATTTAACAAACATGAATATATAGAATCGTATATATAGGGTGAGCATGTTGTTTGGCAGTAAGACAGAGAAAGATGGTACAACATAAGAAGTTGTATCTCAGTCTATCTTTTCTCTCATCAGCATCGTTTATTATTGCATCCGACGGTCTCAAAAGGGGTTGTCGTTCTTGTCCGGCAAAAGGGGTGCCGGAGAAGATAGTAGCTATATATATATATATATAATGGAGATATTCCCGAGACATGTTTTTGCAGTAATCTTTGGCTAGATCATCACAAAATAATATTATCTTCTTATCTTTGTGCAAGGAAAAACACCTGACGAAAAAGAGGAGAACTATAATTCCCGGAAAAATTTTCACGCCAGGCAAACACCCACCACCGGGAAAGTGTTGAGAGAAAAAGGAAGCCATAACAGTACGTGAAGAAAAATGAAAAATGGAAAATGAAAAACAGCAAGAGAGAGAGAGAATGCTAGGTGCTCACCGGAACATGGGAATCCCGTGCAACCCTCTTGGGGTCGGTCGCGGAGAAGACGGTGTAGACAAGGACAAAAGTGCCGATGATTTCGGCGGACAAGCCAACGCCGGTACTGTATCCAGCGTTGAGCGTGTTGGCTCCACCGCCGTATCTTTTGTAGTACGAGCTCTGGAACGCCTTCACCAGCGCCACTCCGGCGATCGCTCCCAAGCTCTGCGCCACTATGTACATCACCGCCCTTATCGGCGACACTTTCCTCGCCAACAACAGCCCGAACGTCACCGCCGGATTTATATGACCCCCTGCATTAATTTCTCACGTTTATTCACCACCACAAAATTCAATCACAAAAATAGTATAACTAGTAATGTCTTCTTAATATGAACACATATATATGTGTGTATTCTGTCAAAGATTGAAGAGAAGAACCGTAATCATAAGAACGAATAGAAAAAAAATTGTTTGTTTTTAGTTTGGTTGGAAGAAAATGGGGAAATACCGGAAATGCCAGTGGTGCAGTAAACGAGGACGAAGATCATGCCGCCGAAGGCCCAGGCGATGCCGAGGATGCCGACGCCGCCGCAGGCGGCGTCGGTGCCGTTGAGTTTGGTATCGGTCCGGCTTTTGTGGCCACTAACAGTCAAGACGGTGACGTAGAGGAAGAGGAGAGTGGCGACGAACTATGCTATCAAGGCCCTGTAGAAGGACCAATTGCCCAGCTCCGTCGAGTCGAACAGCGGCGCCGGCAGCGGGTCTTGGTAGTCCTTCACCGTGAAGGAACGGCGCTCCGTCGCTTCCAGATCATTCGTCATGGTGTGAAATGGAACAGGATGAGAAACAGTGTCGGGAGAGACAGAGAGAGAGAGAGAGAGAGAGAGTGGGGGTGGGTTTTTTTTTTTTTTTTTTTTTTATAATTTTTGGGAGAGAGAGAGAGAGTGGTGGAGGAGAGGGGGTATATATATGGAGAAAGAGATGGGTGGTGACCATGGAAAAGGGTCGTGAGATGAGATTAATATTTCTAACGGGGGTTTTGATTTTATTCCTGTGCAAATTGTTTATCATTGGACTGAGCATGCCTTTTTTTTTTTTTTTTTAATCTTTTTTCTACACCCTTTTCATCTCTCTCTCTTTCTCTCCTCTTTCGCTTTCGCTTTCACCGACTCCATCTGACTTTACCACACGCCCCCATATTCCCCACGTACCTCTCTCTCTCTCTCTCTCTCTCTATGCCATGCTATGCCATGAATCGAACTTAAAGCCCTAAAAAAACAAAAATTATATGAATAAAAGATGACTTATAAATAAGAGAAATTAATCAGATTCCTCGAAAGTAGAATCCGTTGATGTTGATGTTTCATTCATGGAAGTTGCTTCCACGCAATTAAAAGAATAAAAAATAATGCGCTTATGGAATACAAAAGAAGTTAGAACTTGGAATAACATATTGAATATGTTACTTTTAATTATCAAATAAATTAATAAACATGTAGGAATGTGTTCAATAAGGAAACAACGTACTTCCTTATCCAGTACTTATATTAGTGTCACAGTTCTGTGTCTTTTTTTTTTTTTTTTCTTTTTTAAAGTTTAGTGCATTACTTCTTAGAAAAATAATATCCAGTATTTGTATCACTTTCACTAGAGTCCGAGAGCATTTAATATTATTCATTTCAGTTTCCACAGTTAACGCTTTCCGTTCTTTCTATGTCTCAAAGGACAAGAAAATTAGGAAATATAATAGTCCGTTTTTATTAGTTTCAATTAAGGTTAGTGTCAATTTTAATCCTTTTTGTCCTTTTAATTTGTGCCAACATTACTCTAATGGAACAATTGCACGTATCAACTTATTGTACACCTTTTATTTCTTTTAAACGATAATGATTGCATGAATCAATAGAGATGCTTAAAAATATTTCGAATAGAGTGATTGGCATCCATCTAATAATCCTTATTATTATATACCTATATCAATCACCAAATGATATATCATTTTGAGAGCTGTTATAAATTACTCAGAAAAATCATATATATCACATCCATTATTCACAAGTTGATTTTAAAAGAGTGACAAAATGTTTAATATCATATTTATGAAGTCTACTCAAAAAAAATAAAAAATAAAAACATTAAATCATATTGCATTAAATGGGAGAATTCTACGGAATGACAAGATGGAAAAAAAATATATAAAAAAAAAAGCTTAATGATAGAATTATGTTTTAAACCGTTAGATTAATATTGTAATTTATCAATTTATAAATATTTGTATTATGATGTGATATTTAGTCATATTTGATATTAGAATTCTCACATAAAAATTCATAAATATGTGCACTCGTGTTCATGATTCTATCGTGGTGAGTTTTTTTTTACAAGACAAGAGATGGCCAAGGAGAAAATCTCTGGCCCAAAAAAAAAAAAAAAAAAAAGAAAGAAAAGTAAATCTCTCACTTTTAGCAAGCTTGAGGTTTGTTTGGATCATATGTAATATTTTCCAATAAAAATAAACGCTAATAAAAATAAACGTTTGCAATCAAAAGTAGAATTCAAAATTATATATTCAAATAAAATATATGATTAGATAGTTTTTATTGAATGTAATATTTTAATAGTGTAAATATAGAAAAAAAATGTATAATACATATTTTTAAAAAATGAAAAATTAGATTTAGATTTAAGTTAAATTTATGTGAAATAGTGAGACATTCAAATAGTTTTATTCCAGTAGGGGTCCAACTAAACGCGTATTATATTATACACTCCTAAATGACCTTTTTTTTAAATGTGTAAAAGAGGGAATAAAAAAAATAATAAATGATACCTTTTTTTTTTAATTTTTTTTTTTACCAGTACTAAATGACTCCCTTCATTTGGATCATTTGAGGCCATGTGAACAAAATTCCCCCTCTGTTTTTTTCACATTGAACAATTTAAATGTTAGTCACAATTTTACACAAATATCTAGATTGAAACTTATATATGTCATTTGAGTCTTTCATTTAGTTCTACAATTTATCTTTTTGTTCTTCTCTTTGAAAAAAAAAATGAAGAAGAAGAAGAAGCTAAGAAGAAAAGAAAACAAAACAAAAAAACTGATTTCAATTTTTGCATGTTTTATTCCGATTCAGGCACTGACAATAATGCAAAATATGCTGGCAAAAATTATAACAGACAGAAGACTCCTTACCTTAGGCAGCCTTTTCTGTCTATTCCCGATTGAATTCCCTCCCGCACAGTTACAGTTTACAAATGAGATTGCTCAATGTGAATAAATTACATGTATCCATTTTCTAGAACGTCGGGAATTGTAATATGGGATAGAATTCAGAGTAGTCAAGGTAATTAGTATCTACAAATTTTTCACATTTTGTATTAGTGAATGTTGTTTTTAATTTTAGTAGTTTTCTTGGGAAATAAAAATTGTGTTTTTTCGTTTATGTATTGAATGATAGAATTACTAGAGCTATCACTTGTTATTTTTATGTATACGATTCTCAAAAAGTGTGTGTACGTAAATTGCTAGACGATCAGCATGAGGTTAAAGAAAGGGATGCTTGGAATCCTCTTATTCAAATTATACTTATTTTACGATTTGATTTTACTTATAAAGAGAGAATAAATCTGACTTTTTATCCACAAAAAAAAAAAAAAAAAAAAAAAGATGAAGTTGAAAAGTAAAAGGCAAAGTAAGTATGTGTATATATGTATGTATATATATGTGTATGTATATATATGTATATGTGTATATATATATATGTTTGTATGTATATATATGTATATATACGTAAGTAGTTGTGCTTCATATTTAGTATGTCTAAGTGAAAATGAAGATAAGTTTTAGGACATACTTTTATGTTTTTACTTTCATCCTGATTATTTTCATCGTTTTCGAATATCGGATCGTTTTGTAGCGCATGGTTGAGAAATCACTTCACAACCTAATCACAACTTTTCCAAGCTGTGTACATGCTTACAACTTATATATATATATATATATATATATTCATATATAAAACTAGATTTTATTGCGCTAACAAAATCATCTGGTGCCTAAATTGAAGTTATTTGATTTAGCTAAGGCTTATTTTTAGAAATAGAAAATTAAAAGAAAAATAAAAATATATGGGATGATATATAGTTGACTTTTTTGCCTTGACACTCCTTTAACTTTTTAGTTCCAAAACTTTTTCTCTTGATAATCAACCCCCTTGGAATTTAAAATTTTCTGTACTATCAGTGCTCAAATCCGTTAAAATTTATACGGTTTTTTGTATTTGACTTGCACGTGATAGCCCCATAAGGGAATTGACAATCATTTTTCCTTAATTCCAATATAAATTTGTTTGAAGACTTCAACTTAATTTAATTAAAACTTAAACTTGAATGTAAACTTTAAAAATCATTAGTATAGAAAATAAGTAAAAATGATTAGCCATGCCTTTTTTGGGCTATAATTTGCAAGCAATGTGCAAAAAATAGTCTAAATTTTAATGGATTTGTGCAATAGAAAAGTACTTGAATGGACTCAAATTTAAAGATCATTGCTCTAATATGATACAAAACTTTGACACTAGATCAATATGACACAAAAATAAACTAAGTTTGTGTCATGTTGGCCAAGAAATGAGAATTTATATCATGTTAGTTAATAGATGGTGAGTATTTGGGTAATCTTCACTTTGAGCAAGAAGTATTGATAGTGCCAATAATCATAAGTTCAGGAGATTGGTTGCAGAGTAAAAAGTTAAGAAACTAAATTTCCATATCAAAAGGTTCTAAAAGGACATCTGTTGAAAATAGCTTAAACAGATTTTATTCTTGGTCACTTGTGGAGAAACTATCTAACGTCTTAGATTTAATTTAAGGGAAAGTTCATAAATTATAATAAGATTTTAAATATAGACGGCTTAAAAATTTTTTAAAAGTATAATTGGCTTTTTTTTTCCAAAGTAAATTGGTATACTTTTAATTGGAGCTTATATATCTATTAGCAAGGGGTGAAATTATTACTACTAGACAAGGGGGTTTACGAACGTTTATTGTCAACACTTCAAGTCCTATCGGGATGAGTTTTATCCGAGCAATCGTCTAATTAGGGTTATTTACATAATTATGTTCTATGAAGCTACAAAATTGACGATACATAAAATAATAATAATAATAATAATAATTTATAATTAAGGTTAACTAGCATTTAAAATTAATTATTTCTCGATTTAATAATCATTTGTTAGAAATTAGTAAGGGATCCTTTGAATACAAAAATACTTGTTTCAATTTCAGCACTCATACAATTTGTGACTGAAAAAATAAGAGATAAAAAGAAAGATACCCTTATAATTTGATCATATTTGTTTATGAAAATATTTTCTTGAAAAATATCTTTAATAATTTTGTAAAATTGGATGTTATGTTTTAGGGGTTTAGTGGTGCTTTTTGAATATATAAATTATCTTTTACAAACTATTCAAAGGTAATTATGTCATTTTGGTTTTTTTTTTTCTTTTTTTCTTTTTTTTCAATTATCTTCCATTTGGATCATAGAGAGCGTGGAAATACGCTCCTTTGGTTGATGGAGATACTAAAACCACGATGCCGAACCCGAATGTACTATAAAATGCGTTAGAAAGTTTCAAAATGCGCGAAGGGGAGACTGTATGAATGGAAGGTGGCGTACATGTTATTGCGTTGTCACGTGAAAAATAAAACACTAACATCTCATTACATATATATACATAGAGACACACACACATATATATATATTCACGCACACAAAACTTGTCATGTTTTGTGATGTTGTGAGAAACTGCAACAAAACTTCATATATAGTACGTACTAAAATAATCATGCAATTTTGAATGTGCTTCTGCACATTTGCGTGATTCATTGCATGCAAGTAATTTTTATGAATACCTGTATGTGAAGAAAAAAAAAAAAAAAAAAAAAAAGAAGAAAGCCCCACATGGTGAGCGAAATTTCATAAATTCTATGGTTTCCTAATTAACTAGCAAAAACTATTAGTATAATATTTACATGGTGCATGTTGTCCAAATAAATATCTTAGGAATTTTTATTCCTTTATGATAAAGTATACCTTCTTGAGTTATTTCTTTTCTAAAGGAATGTTTTTGTGAATTAATTCAGTTTTTTTCAAAGTGGTTATATTGTATTTGAATTTTAAAAGTACTTGTATTTAAATAGAATAAGTGAGGTACTCATATATATATATATATATAATATATTGTATTCAGATATAAGATATAATATAGGATGAATGTTTTTTCAATATCCGTTGGACGGATACAAGACCTTTTCAAATGGGGATGTTAAGTACCGAGAAAGAAGATACAGATAAAAAGGAATACAATAGTATCAAGATAAGTAAATAATTAAGTAAATCCACAGTGAACTATAGGGCTTGATTATAAGTGTCCTGATTGCAATTCATCTTTCTAAGTAAATTATGTAGAGATTCAATCACAAATAGTGAATGAGAAATAATTTCTCTTATTTTTCAAGTTGACATCAGAGTATTAGTCTGGAAATCTCATTTACCACAAAATCCATTGAAAGTTATTGTGAACTAGAGCCACTTGTCGAATCTTTGAAAAATCTTTTTGATACTCTTTGAATAATTTTGAAATCTATGAAGCTCATATAAATTTGAGCATTCGAAAACTCTATCACAATCTCATCGAAGAAATTCTTAAGCTGTTGAAAAAACAAAAAAACAAAAAGGGTGGAATCAAACCCTCGAATCCGCTGTCAAAATCCTTTGAAAAAACCCCAAATCTTCAATCAGCCACAGCGAATCGACCATTGTCGAAACCATCATCCATTGACGAAGCTTCGGCTGCACCTCTACGTGCCTTACTGCCGTTGTGCTATTCCGACGAAGACAATGTACCTCTCGAAGTCGAAGCTTTGGACAAACTTATTGTTTTATGGTATTGAGTTGAAATCCTAATTATTTAGGTGCTTTGCTTTTATTATCCACGCGTGTATTTACATTTCCAAATAAATAAAATTTGAAATCGATAAAGAAAAAATGTAGTAAATTTAAAAAATGAGTATAAAAAGAGGTAAAAAGGATATTGAATTTTGAAAAAAAAAAAAAAAAGGTACTGAACTGACAAATATATATATATATTTGTGTATTTTGAATTGTCAGCATGAGTTTTTCATATCATTTGGTTTCAAATTTCATTCCTGAAATGAACTGTATACTGAAAAGACATTTGAAACTCATATGAATTTGAGGTTTATACCAAAATCTGAATCTTCGTTGAAATTAAAACTCCACACATATCGCTGTATAATCAAAGAATTCCCTTGTTGAAGAGCGCCATTGAACGTTTCCACCTCTATCGAAGAGCACTGTCATCGAAAAACCTTTGTTGAACCATCATGTGCACTCATTCGATTGACCAGTAGGACCGGATCATAAAATCAAGTAGATTTTGTGGAATTGATATGGATTATTTTTATAATTACCGTTTTGTGATTCTTTCCATTTTTTAGAGGTTATATAACTATACATATAAATTATCTTGATTGTAAGTTTTGATTTTAGATTTCCGAATAATAATTCATCTCTACGTAATCATGTTTACGTTCATCACAAGTTGGGATTAAGAAAATACTTTTCCCTATTTTTAAAGTTGTTTGTTCATTCTCATATTAACTGCCTTCTAAATTCCATTAATTCTTCAACCCTGGAAATCAAATGTGGGCGATCCAAGTGACTCGCTCTCAAGATAAATGGATTGCAGAAAGCTGTAACGGTCATAGTCTCACCTATAAAATCCATCAAAAAATATCAAAAGCAAAAATAAATTAAAATTAAATAAAATTGTATGATGATCTTAACTAATTTTCCAACCAATCAGAAACTATCAAGTCAGCAAAATTAGACATGTGAGTTTATGATTAAACGAAAGAAAAATTCTAAGGATACCAACTATAATCCCAATTTTTGAGTACTAACCTATGTGTCATATAAGTTGGTAAGTGTTAAAATATTGTTATATTAATTGATTGATTCTACTAATGAAAAGATGATGCGTGATAAGTTGTTACTCAAAAAGTTAATATTAGAATTAATGTTCATAGCATTACTCTAAATGAAAACATTAACTTAGATTCAACTAGCCATTTACCTTGAATGAAATTTTTTCCCAATTAATATCCTCTATTATTATTATTATTATTGGGTGCTGGAAATGTCCTTAAATTAAATTAAAACATTAACATATATAGCTTCAACTACGACATCATTATTACGTTAACCTTCATAAATTAGCTTGACGACCTTTCCAACCCTAAACAACCCATAGGAAATTAAATAATTTTTTTTCTTTGTCTATTTTATGTGACATCAATACGTTTGTCTTTAATAGAATGAATTAGCAAAATTTAAACTATATATATATATATATTTATATATATAGAAGTAGTGATGCTTCATATTTAGTATGTCTAAGTGAAATGGAGATAAATTATAGGAAGAACGATTATTTTCTTACTTCAATCTTGACAATTTTCATATTCATCCAATATTCGGGTAACGCTTTCTATAAAAACTTTTTATTGTTTATCTAAACTTAGAAATCATGTCGTTTGATTGATAAATTTGTGCCTCATGGGTTGAAAAATATTTTCACGGTTTTATTGTATAACCAAACCTAATTACAAATTTTCCTAACTATGCACATTAAAATTCTTGGATGACAAATAGTTTTTGTTCTCGGCCATGGAGAAAACATTATAAATCTTATATTCAATAGGAAAATTCATAATATAGAAGGCATAGTTCTGAAAATTAAAACTTTTTTTTTTTTTAAGAATAATTAGTTTACTTTATATTCGTTAGTTATGAGAGAAAATTAAAGAAGAGAATTATCATCTAGGTAAGAGAAAGAAGAAATGACGGAAATGTCATTCTTTGTTGTTGTTTGATATAAAATCTTTAAATAAATCTTGGATGACAAATAGTTTTTGTTCTCGGCCACGGTTTTATTGTCATAATATAGAAGGCTAACTGAAAATATAATTGATTTACTTTTTTTTTTTAAAGAATAATTAGTTTAAATTCGTTAGTTATGAGAGAAAATATAAAGAAGAGAATGGCAAATCATCATCTAGGTAAGAGAAAGAAGAAATATAGTGACTATATCTTGGATGACAAATAGACTTGTGGAGTTATGTGATGCTGAAAATATAATTGATTTACTTTTTTTTTTAAGAATAATTTTTTTTAGGGTTTTTTAATTTAGCAAATCATCATCTAGGTAAGAGAAAGAAAAATGACGGAAATGTAGGGAACATAAAAATTCTTGGATGACAAATAGTTTTTGTTCTCGGCCACTTGTGGAAAACATTATAAATCTTATATTCAATTTAGAAAACATTATAAATCTTATATTCTTTTTTTTTTTTAAGAATAAATTTACTTTAGGGTATGTTCGTTAGTTATGAGAGAAAATATAAAGAAAATTCATAATAAGAGAAAGAAGAAATAGAATTTCTTTGTTGTTGGATATAAAATCTTTATAATAAAAATTCTAAAATAGTTCTGAAAACATTATAAAATATAATTGATTTACTAAAATAGTTTTTTTTTTACTTTTTTTTTTTAAAGAATAATTAGTTTACTTTAGGGTATGTTCGTTAGGAAGGAGAGAAAATATAAAGAAGAGAGTGGCAAATCATCATCTAGGTAAGAGAAAGAAGAAATGAGGGAAATGTCATTTCTTTGTTGTTGTTTGATATAAAATCTTTATAATAATCTCTTCAGTTTAGTAGAGATAAAAAATGTTGCGCTTCGAAAGATTCTAGGTCATTCCCCCTAATTTCTCGTCATTCCTCTTTTCTCTCTTACTAAACATCATGGATGCCAAAATCCTTTTAATAATTCCTCCTTCCTTGCTTCCACTGTGTTAGTATTCATCCGGATGAGATTTACCTAATAAACAAATTTCTTGGCAATTTATCGAAGGGTGGGTCTATTGACACACCCCATTTTACTTTTTCCACCCACCTTTTAAAACCGTTTACCATATTAATTTTAAAATTAAAAAATTACATGTTCTACCCCCCTTAGTTTTCTCAAAAAACCCATATAACTAAATTATTTACTTTTTTTTGTTTCTCCTCCCATTAAAGTCTAAATCCCTATACAATTTTTCCCTTGGTTTTTTTTTTTTTCTGAAATTTATATTTTGTTGTTATTTTTTAATTTATTTCCATGAGAATTTTTTTTTAAAGAAGATTCTTCTGATTTATTTGTTATTATTCCTATTTTTCAATAGTTTTTGTAGTTCCATGTTATAACTAGTTTTTTGTTCTATAAGAATTAACAAGCAAATGTAAAACACATAAGCATGACATGGATATATAATCAAATATATTGATTTGATTGGTTATTTATTTTATAAATAATTGAAGAAATGGTTAGGAATTCATGCAAATTCTAAATTGTAAACTTTTTCTAATTATCTAATAAAAGTATTAACCAAATTCATTATATTTTCAACCATGCTTGTGGAATACTCAACTTATCAATATATTATCCTCAAGTTCTTATTGTCTCATAAAGAAGTATACCAAAAAATAAGTTCATAGATTTTTATCTTAACATTTAAACTGATGAAGAATTTTTATTGGATATCTAAAAAGAAAAAAAAGTAAAGAAATCTTGTGAGAAAAAATTTTTAAAATAAAAATAAAACAAAACATATTAAAAAAAACTGTGTAGAGGTTTAGCTTTAGTATGTAGAGAACAAATAAAGACTAATAATTTAGTTATAAAGGCTTTTTTGGGAAAAACTAAGGGGTCAAACAAGTAATTTTTTAATTCTAAAATTAATATGATAAGTGGTTTTAAAAAATGGGTAGGAAAATCAAAATGTGGGGTGTCAATAGACCCACCCTTTATCTAATTAATAAGGCTAATAACTTAATTATATTTCATGAAGATATAAAATTGTCGATATAGGATTTTTATCATAAAAACATATGAATAAAGTTTATTTATTCCCGACTTAATTATCTTGATTTAGAAAATACAAATTAAGGCATCCTTCGAATGTGAAATACTTGTTTCAATTTCATCACTCACACAATTTGGGAACAAACAAAGAAAAAAAAAATTGAAAAAGACAAAGATACCTTTAAATTGATGAAATTAGTTTCTCAGAATATTTATAATAATTTGAAACACAAAAACAATATATTTTTTAATTTAAATTTGATGTTTTATATTAGGATTTTAGTGATTTTTAAATTTATTTGTTTATCATCTTTTAATTGGATTACAGAAACATGGAAATATGTTCCTTTGGGTGATGGAGAATACCGTAACCACGATGCTGAATCTACAGTAAAAAGCGAGAAAAAGTTTACAAAAGCGAGAAAGGGAGAATGTGAGTGGAAGGTGGCGTGTATGTCTTTGCGTGGTGTTAGATCATGAAATATAAGACTAAATATATACATATACATATACATATATATATATATATGTATAATTGTCATGTTCTACCCCAAAAAAATAATATATTTGTCATGTTCTGTGCTGTGTTGTGACAAACTGCAACGATACTACATATATGGTTGTTACTATGTACTAAAATAATTTTGCAATTTTAATGGAAGTAATTTTACGCCTGTGTACCAAAAAACCATGGCGAGAAAAATTTTGCAAATTCTATTGTTGTCATCTTAGCTACTGAACTGAACAAAAAATGATCTAATTTTTTGTGTTGTCCTAATAAATATCTTTGGAATTTTCTTCCTTTACGAGGAAAAAAATATATATCCATATTTTTTTAATTATATTTTCTGTGGAATGTTTTATGAATTAATCCAGTTTTGGCAAAATTCAGGGGTAAAAGCGCCAAAACCAATAGAAAAACGGGCAGAATAAGTTGTACCCACCGTTGCATATATGTAGCTGAGATGAGAGAAACGTATAGAATTAATTAGCAAAAATTTGGAATGCAAAGGCCTGATTGCAGAATTTCTTAGAAATAGCTTCTAAAAGTATTTGAATAACCAAACAGTAGAGTTTCGAGTCTCAAAAATGGCTTCTTGTCAAAATCATAAAATATGACTTTCGGAAAAAATACTTTTGCGTAGATTTTAAAAACTTATATCATTGTTTAAGTTAAACTTTATAAACTTTATTTTAATATTTTCATTACTTATTAAAAAACTTAAAAATTATGTTGATTTCAAAAGCTTTTTAAAAAAATTTGTTTTCTAAATGTTTTCTGAAAAATTATTAAAGTCTTTATTTCCTTTTTTCTACTGATTAAAAATAAAAGTAAAAAGGTTGTGAAACGGACCTAGAACCAAGTAGTGTGGGCTTGTGTGGGATCATGAGTCAATTCTTGATCATGTCTACATTCAAATACTCTACAACTCAATTTTGGTTACCCAAAAGCATGATAATTTGGGGAAAAAAAAATTTATAAGGCTTTGTTTTGAACCATTAAATCTATGAGAAATTGTAACACATAACATATTTTATAGGTTATGTTGAAGTTCATAACAGGATTTTTAAAAGATAATAAATTATAATATATATATCAGTAAATCATTGGATTTTCAGGTTAATCCGTGAATTTTTTAGTAAATCGTTTGATTTTCTAGTAAATAACAGATTTACGATTAATTTTAATAACAGATTTATGCACATAATTTCATGTTAATAAGAGTTAAAGAGAGGAGGAGAGAGAGATGAGAAAGTAAGGGGTTTTTCTATTTGTGTGGTCATAAATTTAATCATATTATTTATCATTATGTTTAAAATATTATATTACTATTACTCTTTTAAAAATTTCTATTATGTTCGTCCTCTTAAATCTAAATTGGAAACTATGAGTTGAAAAATAAATAAAAGTACTCTACTAAAAATAAATAAATAATCCCACCTCTGAATTTTGCATGGATTACTTCTATATGCCTTCTATACTATGTTATTGAAGCTTTATCGTATGCTGTTTGTATGGATTGTCTTTTTTATTTTGGTGAATTGTGAACGTCAGTATTACCAATTACCACCATATATAATCAAATTTTGAATTAGTAACATCATCACTGAGCGAAAATCTCATCCTCTCTCTTCTTTTCTCTTTCTAACGTATGAAAATAGGATTTCTCAATCATTTTCTTGTTTTGAGATCGGACTCGGGTGTCAACTTTTTCATGTTTATGGTTTCCCTGCTCTAAGGATGGAGGCGGGGAATCATATAGTAAAAGTCCTAACAGAAGCGAACATGTGACAAGAGTATGGACATTGTGAGAAGGAGCAAGGCATGAATGAGATACTTAATAATGATACATGATTGTCACAAGCTAAGAAGGTCCTACTTCAGCAACTTAGTTTCTCTCAATAACGTGCATTGTTTTGTTGACAAAGACTTCTTTTGTGTGATTTTTTTTTTTTTTTTGGCATATAGGTTTATGTGTAATAATGATGATATTTTCGTCATCTTTTCTTTAGATGCTTTATTTTTATTTATCATATCTATAAGTGGAAGTGGTTTTTTCACCCTTACGTTGGTTATTTGTCTGTCATATCTGAATTTTGAAGATATTTTACTTCTGTTAGATTTGATTTTACATGGAGTTAGCAGATGTCACAATACTATTAAATCTTGGGCCATTGATTGATCGAAGTTAGCAGTGGTCATAAATCAATTCGATTGATCGGGTGTGCGTCAGGAAAAAATTGAGTTGACAAGACTAGAATACGGCATGAAAAAGACCAACTGCACCATGTTTTTGCCTACACTAGAACAATGTAGACGGAAGTTACTTGACCAAATGTTTCAATCCTATCACTAGCCATTTGTCCAGACTGAAGTTTTTTCAACCAATTAATGTCCTTTATTTATTTAATTTTGGCGGGAAATGTCCTTTCGTTATATTACAACGTTAATTTAGGGTGAGTTTGGTTATCTTTTTCCTAAAAGTTTTTGTCTTTTTAAAGTTTTTTATCTTTTCTGAAAATTCAAAAAAATTTACTATTACAACTAAAATATTTCAACCCAAACTAACACACCAAACACTTAGCATCAACAAGGACTTCCCCCCCCCCCCCCCCCCCCCCCCAAAAAAAAAAAACCTTCATAAATGATTTAGCTTGACAACCTTTCTTAAACCTCAACAACCCATAGGCATTAAAATAAGTTTTTTTTTCTGTCTATTTTATGTGACATTAGTACGTTTGTCTTTAACAAAATGAATTAACAAATTTTAAAATAAATATACAAATATATATGTTTATATGTATACATAAGAAGTTATGCTGCGTACTTGCATGTCCAAGTGAAAACGAAGAGAAGTTATAATACGTACCTTTATCTTCTTATTTTAATTATGATTATTTTCATCGTCTTCGAATATTCGGATAAGTTTGTTATGAACATTTTTATTCTTGACTTGAACTTAGAAATCATGTTGTTTTATTGACATATTTGTGCCTCATGGTTGAGAAATCACTTCACAACTCGACAACAATTTCACGAATTAACTCTGTGAATGTTTACAACTAATATTATATATATATATATTCAAATTAAACAAGGTTTTTTGTCGATCAAAATCATATATCGTGACTATATCAAAGTTATTTGATTCAAGGCTTTTTTAATTCAATTAATTATTGGGAAAATAAAAATCTGAAATGATAGAGCGTCGTTGAAATTGCATTTTTTGTGACAACAAATTCACATCCGAAAATTTTTTTAACCCCGTTATGACTGCGTGCGCCAATATGTTAATTACAACTTTAACCCCGTTATGACTGCTGTGCCATGTTTGAGTGAGTGGGGGAACATCTACTTCACTTGGACTTTAAAATTTTCAATTTTATCCCCAATTTTAATTACAACTCTCTCTCTCTCTCTCTCTTCTATTTTTTTTTCCCCTGCCCTTTTTTCTTTCCTTTTGAATTAAAACACTACTAGAAAATGTGGATACCACGACTGATATTCGACGACCGTTTTAAAAAAAACCGTCGTCGTAATTTCGGAAAAAACACGGAGCCGAAAAGCACACGAAGACCGTCGTGGAATCTCGAGATTCTACGACGGTCAAAAAGACCGTCGTGGTATCTCGGAGATACACACGGTCAAAAAGACCGTCGTGGTATCTCGGAGATACCACGACGGTCACAATGTTCGTCGTGGTATCTCCGAGATACCACGACGGTCTTTTTTGACCGTCGTGGTATCTCCGAGATACCACGACGGTCTTTTTTGACCGTCGTGGTATCTCTTCCTCGGATTCCGGATTCCACGACGGTAAAAAATGCGGCTCAAAAACCGTCGTGAATTCCTCGGAGATTCGACGACGGTTTCAAAAACCGTCGTGGAATCTCGAATATTACACGACGGTATCCGTAAAACCGTCGTGGAATCGTCACCAAAATTTCTAAACGCCGAGTGCTTGCCGTCCTAAATTTTTTCACAGCAACAAACCCGTCTCCATATCCGAAAACCAAGTCCAGATTCCTCCGATTTCAGTCAATATACACCGTAGGACGTCACCAAAGGTAAGTGATAACTGATTAATTAACGTCTTCTTGTTATTCTTTATGTGTGGGATCAATTTATATGTATGTTTTATATAAATCCACAAGGTGCATGCATGTTTCATTGTAGTTTTAGACGGTTTTGTTAGGTTGTATTTATTTTTTATTGTTGATCAATTAATGGGCGGGTTATAAGTATTTTAATTTTTGGATTATAGGATTTGCAAATCATGGATCGGAAATGGATGTGGTTTGATAGATTGTCCAAAGCATATGTAGATGGTGTTGAAGAATTTTTGTCATTTGCCAAAGCTCACATACAAGATGATAAGATTCCGTGTCCGTGTCAACTTTGTGGTAATCATAGATCTCATTCCATTGATAATGTTAGAGGGCATTTGCGCGCTTATGGGATTATTTGTTCTTATCAAACATGGTATTTACATGGTGAAGATTTTTTCGATATTAAATATACATCGACGAAGTCTAAAGGTAAAGAGCCTATTGTGGAGGAAGACGTTGGTGATAATATGTTCAATATGATAATGATTTGGAAGAAAACTTTGTGCATCGACCGGAGTTATTTGAGGCAATGATTAATGAATGCGGAGACGCCTTTGTATGTCGGTGTACAAAATATACAAAATTAGGGCATTAGTTAAATTATGGAATATGAAAGCGTCGGGAGGGTGGACGAATTCTAGTTTCACAACTCTTTTAGAATTTCTAAAAGATGTTCTACCGGAGGATAACAAGGTGCCACCTAGTATGTACGAGGCAAAGAAGACGTTGAGCACTTTGGGAATGGAATATGAAAAGATACATGCTTGTCCAAATGATTGTGTCCTTTACCGAAAGAATATGAAGATTTAGATGAATGTCCGGTTTGTAAGGAGTCAAGATGGAAGAATGGCAAGATGCCTTCTAATGGTAGAAAAGGAGTGCCGGTTAAGGTGTTATGGTACATTCCACCGGCTCCACGTTTGCGTCGTTTATTCCGTAATGCCGAGCATGCTAAGAATTTGACCTGGCATCATGATAAACGCGTTGACGATGGCAAACTTAGGCATCCGGCCGACTCACCACAATGGAAGACCTTTGACGACAATCATCCAGATTTTAGCTCAGAGCCAAGGAATTTACGTCTCGTTTGTCGACGGACGGAATGAACCCACACAGTAACATGAGTAGTCGGCATAGTACCTGGCCAGTCGTACTTGTCAACTACAATCTCCCTCCGGAATTGTGCATGAAGCGAAGTTCTTGATGTTGACATTATTGATCTCCGGCCCTCAACAACCGGGGAATGACATTGACGTGTACTTGGCACCATTAATCGATGACCTAAAAAGCTTGTGGGAAGATGGTTTACAAGTTAGAGATTCTTACCGTCAAGATACGTTCAATCTACGTGCAATGTTGATTTGGACAATTAATGACTTTCCTGCACTTGGCAACCTTCTGGTTATCCCGTGAGGAGTTCTGTAGGATGTCCAGTCTGTATGAAGGAAACATCCTCTATTCGGTTGAAGAATGGTAAGAAAACCGTTTACCTTGGTCACAGGAGATTCTTGCCATCAAATCATCGATACCGCAAACAAAAGAAGGCTTTTGATGGTAATACCGAAGAAAGATCCGCTCCTCGGATTTTGTCTGGCGAAGCCGTATTTGAGATGGTTAAAGACATGAAAGTAGTTTTGGGAAAGAGAAAACGTAAGGCTCCCGTTGTCGATGGACCGTCGTGGAAAAAGAAGTCAATCTTCTATGAACTTCCATATTGGAAGTCACTTTACGTTCGTCATTGCCTTGATGTTATGCATATTGAGAAAAACATTTGTGAATCGATTGTGGGCACGTTGCTTGACATCCCAAACAAGACTAAAGATGGTGAAAAAGCACGGTTAGATCTTCAAGAGATAAAGATTAGATCAAATTTGCTCCCCGACAAAAGATTGACTGGCACATACTTACCTCCGGCAAAGCACACATTATCCAAACGAGAAAAGAGGAAGCTTTGTGAATGGCTTGCGTCCGTGAAAGTGCCAAGTGGATACTCTTCTAACTTCAAAAGGTTGGTGTCGATGAAGGATTTAAGGCTCATTGGAATGAAAACTCACGATTGTCATATCTTGATGCAACAATTATTACCGCTTGGATTGCGGGGAGTTTTAACGAAAGATGTGAGATATGCAATTACGAAGTTATGCTCGTTCTTCAATTCAATTTGCTCCAAGGTAATCGATCCACTTATGCTAGATTCGCTACAATCGGAATTGGTGATGACTTTGTGCATGCTTGAGAAGTTTTTCCCACCAGCCTTTTTTGATATAATGATCCACCTACCGGTACACTTAGTTCGTGAAGTTAAGCTATGTGGACCGGTCCATTTGAGGTGGATGTATCCTTTCGAAAGGTAGATGAAGGTTTTAAAGGGTTATGTGAAGAACCGAAATAGGCCGGAGGGATGCATTGTGGAAAACTACATAGCCGAGGAGTCAGTTGAATTTTGTTCTGAGTATTTGTCCAATGCGGAGCCAATAGGGTTGCCAACGAGCGGGCCATTTACGTCGAGAGGACTATCCGTCGCCGTTCATTCACCAGTAAAGCAAGATGAATGGGAAAAAGCTTGTCTGTATGTTCTGCACAATGCTAAGGAAGTGGAGTCGTTCGTTGAGACTCATATGACGGAATTAAGATGCGCGCATCCAAGGAAAACAAGAAGTGAGAAGTGGATTCAAGATGAGCACAACCGGACATTCAGGGAGTGGATAAGCCGACATTTGCATATGAAGCCTGGTGTTTCCCAAGACTTAATGAAGCTTGCAAAAGGTCCGTCTTCGATTGTCACAACATATACATCGTACTCTGTAAATGGCTACACCTTTTACACTAGCGAAAGAGATGAGAAACATCCAGTCCAAAATAGTGGTGTGAGCCTTCGTGCTGAGTCTATGCATATTTCATTCGCAAAGGACAAGAACCCGGTATACGGCTCCATGAACTACTTTGGGTTCATTGAAGATATCTGGGAGCTTGATTATTCCGGCTTGCGGATAGCACTCTTTAAATGCAAGTGGGCAGATAACAATTTCGTTAAGATTGATAAGGACGGCGTGACAGTGGTGGACTTTAGGCGTATGGGATACAAAAATGATCCTTTCATTCTGGCGTCGCAAGCAGTACAAGTCTTTTACACAACGGATCCCGACAATTCCGAGTTATCATTAGTTGTGCCAATGAAGCCAAAATTAATCCGGGATGGCCACGAAGATGTTGAAAATTCCACGGACATTCCATCTATCACGGCGGGTTTGCCATTGGTGGATGAGGTTGATGATTTGGACGATGATTCGTCACACTTGCTTCGTTTAGATGTTGAGTGGACACGTGTTGAGAAGTCCAAAAAAAAAAAAAAACAAAAACAATAGCTTCAACGAATACAAGATCACAATATATATATCACAAAGAGATAATTTATAATAAGTATTATTACAATATATATCGTTTCATATGTGCACATTATAATGCCATATATAGTCTAAACGAATACAAGATCACAAAGAGAGTATGGACGGATTAATGCATAACACATGTGTGTGGCCGCCTGTGCGATTATATACATATATAGTTGATAAACATTGAGTTTGAAACGTTTTAATTCCATAATACGACGACGGTGTATCAAAAAAACCGTCGTCGTATTTTGAATAGTGAGCGAAAGGCCACGACGGTCATTAAAGACCGTCGTGGTAGGTCCCAAAAAGGAACCTACCATGACGGTCTTTGACCGTCGTCGTATCCTAGGCTACCAAGACGGTCAAAGACCGTCGTGGTAGCCGAGGCTAGAACGACGGTCATTTGACCGTTGTTCTAGCCTCGGGTACAACGACGGTCTTTTGACCGTTGTTGTAGTCGAGGCTACGACGACGGTATTTGACCGTCGTGGTAGCCTCGGATACCACGACGGTCAAAGACCGTCGTGGTAGATACACTACCACGACGGTTTGTACCAAAACCGTCGTGGTATCCGTGCCGCGAAAGTTTAAAAATTACCCGGGAAGCGTTCCTTTGTGCAAGTGGCCGAAATTATCATCCTCTATGCATAAGAACAAAACAAACTCACCATTCACTCCACTTTCTCTCTCATTTTTCGGCAACTCCCTCTATTTCTCTCTAACTTTTGGCCTTTCATCCTCCATTATCTCTCTTCTTCAAGATCTTGAATCATCCAATATCTTCATTGCCGTCCATCCTCCTCCATTTTCTCTCCTTGCTTCCATCGTCCATTTTCTACGAATTTTGTTACAATTTCGCCGACCTCCACACGCTCACACCGACGCCGTCGCCAAGGCCGACCCCCAAACTTGCTCGCCGGCGCCAATTTACCCGCCCATACCCACACTAAACGGGTTAGTTTATATTTCCGAAATTTCATTAAACGGTTGATAGAACTATGCTAAGACAATAGTAAATTTTATTTTAAGGCCACGGTGATTGTTGATTGATGATTGTATTTGTGAAACATTATTTGGGTCATAGGTGAAACGGAAAAAACGTGTCGCTCTTGCATGTTCAAAATACGCCCACTACATGCTCGACCAAATTCCTATTTGAGTGGCTTAGTTTCGGTATGTTGTGAAATGTGACAAGTGGTGGCCGAAATTTGCATTAATTGTTGAATTCCGTAAATTTAATGGCGAAAAACCGACCTCGGCTCGTGTGGGTTGGTTTTATTCCGTGAGTTTGAGTGCTTTAACTTGGATCGATAATATACGGATTGGGCAATTTTCCGGATAAAATGTTAACGCAAGATTTACAAATTTTGTAGATGCCATGTTAGCGTTATTGGTTTTTGGAGTTAGACATAATTGTAGCTTGAAATAAAAGGGCTAGGGTAAGGCAAGGATTCAACAATTATCCCGTAAAGTGTCGATTTGTGACTTATTGTTAGCGTTTGACATAGTCGATAGTATGCTTATTTGAGTTTGAAACCGTTTTACTTTGAAGTATATTGATTGGATTAAGATATGCATTTATTATTTTCCGGCAATCGTCGTTAATGATGTGACTTAGATGTTAGCAAATGTCGAGAGCACATGCCGCTTTTATCAAGTTATGTGGACTATCCGTAATTAATTAATTACAAACCTAGATTTACTTGCACGGATTTTGGGTGATTTTATAATGCTTTATTGACAATAATTTTTTGTTTCGTTATGTGTTTGGGTCCGGAGTTATTGTAGATTGATTTAAAATGTCACAAGAGAACGAGCAGGAACACTCAACTCAAACTCAAATTGGAAAACCACGACGAACCAACTCACCTAGCTTCAATCCCGATGAAGAAGGAAAACGAAGATCAACCCTTATGAGGAGAGTCCACCAAGTTAGGACAAAAGGAGAACGAATGGAAGTTTCATTCGACTCGAAAGGGCAACCAATGGGGAAGGGAGGAGATGCATTACAGAGTTGGATTGGAGTGCTAGCTCGAGAGCATATACCCATTTGGATATCCGACTTTAGAAGTGCCGATATAGCCCAAAATAAACAAAGAGTGTGGATGGAAATCGCAACTTCTTTCACTGTAGAGGCGTCGTTTAAAAAACAAGCTTTAAAGTCATGTGCAGAGTCGGCAAAAAATTTTAGACATGATCTTTACCAAGCTTTTGTCAGGGATCATATTGATGAAGAATGTGTTTGGCAACGGCCGGCAAAAGTGATTCACAATTACCCCACCATCACCCAGGATGATTGGGAATCTTTCATTGCCTATCGTCGGTCCCCGGATGATAAGAAAGAAACTTAAATACGGATCAACGGGAGGCCGAGACGGATATAGGAAACGTGACCAAGCACATGTACGTGAATAGTTTCCTTTTAATTTGTAAATGGTAAATTATTATGTGGATTTCCATATTATATGTTTACTAACGTTATTATTAAACTGTAGTTTGAGAAGACGGGAACTTACCCAGAGCGGTATGAGAATTGGCTGGAGATGCGCATCAACCCCGATGGATCTTTCAAGAATGAAGCATGTAAAGATATTGCAGAAAGAATAGTAAGTATTCGAATCCGATTAAACTATAATGATCTTGCATACTCGTTTATGTTTACGAAGTCATAACATACCCGATAATTGTTACAGGACGACATCAGTTCACAATAGACACAAAAAAGCTTCGAATCTGTTGGGACAGAGGATATATTGACCAAGGCATTAGGCAATGCCGAGCATCGTGGTCGGATTCGGGGTCAATCGAAGTTTGTCAAGCAGTCGCAATACTTCAACGCGGTGGGAAGTGTCTCGGATAATGCTGAAGTATTGGATATGAAACGGCAGCTGGCCGCATTAGAAAGAACCGTGCAGGAACTATGTGCGAAGCACGGTATCAACCGAGAGACAATGGCAGAGGAGCCGACCGCACCGACAGTTGATCAACACAACAGTTTCAAGGCTAGTTGCACTTTGAATGAAAAAGGAGCTGCGACGTCGGACCCGAAGACCATGCCGAACGCAAGTAGGGAATGCCATCTATTTGCGCCTGATTTATTTAACGGAGGAGTTGTTCTTGTTGCAAACGGCAGGGCATACATGGAATGTGTTCCAACGGACACAGTCCATGGGATTCCTTTAGGTGAAGAGAATGTACGAGTGACAATCACAGTTCCAAAACTAAGAGGTGCACTCCTACCAATTCCGACGTACGACACCACATGTATTGAAGAAGCTGTCGGTGGGTTTGTTGCATGGCCGAAACACTTAGTCGGCATTGAACCAAGTTTGACCCAGGCAAGCAAAGGTCCCAGTCAGGCTCCTGTCCGAGAACCCGAGGCGGGCAAACGAACCAAAAAGAGAGCGGGGAAGAAGAAAATACAGGCACAACCGGAGGTACAACAACACCCGGCACAAGAACAAATGCCTTCGTTTGACTTTACTTACATGCTCCAGGACTTGAAACCGTTGGCATATTACGCACAGAATTCCATGCATGATGGTACACAAATAATCTTCAACGAAGAACAGATCGCAAATGGCGATGAAATGCCCATATATATTGGGTTTGAAGATGTCTACCATTTCTTAACATTTAAAGAGATCAGTGCAAATAGCATAATGGTTTACATCAGGTAATACATTTTTCCTTAAACTATTTCATTATCGATCCTTTATAATTTTATGTACATAATTTGTGTAACAAGTCAGCCTAATTATTTTGCAGATACTTAACGGAATGTTGTGCAAGGGCAGGAATGGGCCAACGGTTCGAGTTTATTTCTCCAATCCTCGTCTCACCAGTTCAACGCGTTACCGATCGTGCCGCCTACGTTCGAGAGAGGGCCGATTGCATTATACGGAGCTTAAGAGACGCTCCACAGGGAAAGCTATTTATCATGCCATATAACAGCGGCCAACATTGGATCTTGGCAGTTATTGATCCATGGGATGACTCGGTCCTATATTTTAATCCGCTCGGGAGCGGACCGGGTGATGATTTTAAAGACCTCGTTATGACGTAAGTATTTTTTTTATGTTCATATATCTGATTCTATGCATAGAATAATTGTCGTTGTAATATATTGTTGTGAAATTGTTAGGACACTTAATGATTGGAAGGTGATGGTGGGAGGAGGAGTAAGACAGCGACGGAACTGGGAGACTTTGATTGAGACTGCTCGATGTCCAATACAGGAAGGATATGTAGAGTGCGGTTATTTCGTGTTAGCTTTCATGCGAGAAATAACCCTCACTATTGATGGAATATCTGTTCTTCAGACGAAGGATTTTTATACCGATGATGACATGAAGATGGTTAGGATTGAGTGGACTCAATTTGTTATGCGGCACATACAATATTAAACCATATGATTTTTGTATTATATGCATATGAATTGAACAAAATGTAGATTGTTTTATTTTTAAAAAAACATATGATCGGAATCGCTAAATTTTTTTTTTTAAAAAAAACCATAAAACCACAGTCGTGGAATCCACAGTCGTGGTATGTTTTTGGATTCGACGACGGTCAAAGCCCGTCGTGGTACCATGGAGTACCACAACGGGCAAAAGCCCGTCGTGGTACCTCTGGTTCCTATGATTCTATCACGACGGGCAATTGCCCGTCGTGGTATCTCTGGATACCACGACGGTCGATGACCGTCGTGGTATGTTGGATACCACGACGGTCTTTGACCGTCGTGGTACGTATGGTACCACGACGGTCTTTGACCGTCGTGGTACGTATGGTACCACGACGGTCTTTGACCGTCGTCGAATCCAAAAACATACCACGACTGTGGATTCCACGACGGTTTAAAAACCGTCGTATAAGTATTAACACGACGGTTTTTAACCGTCGTGGAATCTCTATTCTGTTCTAGTGAAAGAAGTGGCACACTAGTATTTGCTGATGGGAAAAAATAAAAAAGTAAAACAAAATGAAACAAAAAAAGGAAAAGAAAGAAAGATTGCAACTCCGATGAGGAATGTACTCTCAGATGCAGGCTTTCGTTTCCTAATGTGATAGTTGGAATTTGTAAGCGTGGAAAGTGGAATCTATGTTATTGCAAAATTCCATAAAAATAAAAGGGACAAATAAAATAAAATGACGAAAAAAGAAAACTAGCGTCTCCATATATATGTCTATCCATAATTTCAAAAACAATGTGTGTGTGTGTGTGCGTGTGTGTATATATATATATATATATATATATATGTCCATACAAAATTGTCTCATTTTTGGCTGTTGTGACAAACTGCAATTAAACTATGTGTTAAAATAATCAGATAAATTACTCATTTAGTTTATGAATTTTTAATCTTGTACAACTTTAGTTTCTGAACTTTTTTTTTTTTAGCTCAAATGTCCTTAATTTATTAAAATATTGCTACATTAATAATCTTTTACGTTAATTTTTAACGGAATCTATTAATAATTTGATCAAAAAGTAACTTTAAATACTGATTCTGTTCAAAAATTAATGAAAATGACTGTTGTACCAACATTTTTAATAGTTTATAGTCATTTTAACTACGAAAAGAAGAACAAGAATGCACCTAAACTATTAAGATGTTGTTATAATAGTTATTTTTGTTAATTTTTAGATGGAATCCGTTAGTAATTATTTGTCAAAAAGTAACACTAACTAATGGATTCCATCAAAAAATTAACATGAAGGACTATTGTAGTAATATTTTAATAGTTTAGAGACATTTCAACTACGAAAATAAGTTTATGGACCAAAGTTATACAAAGTTAAAAAATTTGAAAACCAATCTAGCAATTTATCCAAAACAGTTTTGCAACTTTAACCGTTGCCTCTACACATTTTGCGGGACTGAATATAATTAATTTTATGAAAATATGTTTCTTAAAAAACCATGACAAGCAAAATTTTAGAAATTCTAGCTTAGCTACTGAACCCAACCAAAAAAAGAAATTGTACTAAACATCATTTTTATGAAAATTATTTAGCTAAATAACAAGATTTTAAAATATTTAAAATAAATAATAAATTTATTATGTAAAAAAAAAACTAATCTAGTAAACAGTAAATTTATTAAGTAAATTAAATTTACGTAATAAATTTGTTATTTATTACGTTTGCTCTAAAAATTTTTACACCTTACTATTTGCTTCAATTATTTTCGTAAAAATGTTGTTTACTTTCTTTTGAGAGAGAGAGATTTACTTGATATTGTCCAAATAAATTTCTTTGGAATTTTATTCCTTTATTATTAAAAAAAAACTGTTGATTTATATTTTTTTTAATTTTTCTTGGATTGTTTTTGTGAATTAATTTGTTTTTATTTTCAAAGAAGATATTCAGATTTTATTGTGGTGTTATTGCTTTAATGAGATAATACGAAACTTGGTTGGGAATTATTTTGAAGTGGTTAAAATTCTTGCAATATTTGGAAACTGATATTTGAAAAAGTGATAATTTATTCTCTTCAAAAGCCTTTTTTTTTTTTTTTTTTTTTTGAGAATATTTTCATTTTATTTTCTCAAAACCAGTTTATAGTTTTAATTTATGAAAATATCTTCTCTTTTTTCTTAACAAGCAGATGTCAACGACATACGAAAAGAAACTCTACCGCAATAGTGTAAATCCTACAACAACAACAACAACAACAACAACAACAACAATAATAATAATATTATATAAAAAAATCAATAATGCTCTCTCTCCTTCCACTACATGTTAACCCGTTGGTTTTTTTTTTTTTTTTTTTTTTTTTGGCTTTCATCATTTTTCTTTCTTTATCTTTTATTTTTTTTCTTCTCTCATTTATTTTCTTTATGCTTTTATGCCTTTTTTTTTTTTAATTTCTATTACCTTTTTCGTTTCTTATTACATATATTATATACACAATCCTTTATATATCTATTTAATAACTTATATTTTTTATTAATATTGTTGAAAAAGTTTTTGCCTAAATGTTTTTGAAATTTTGTTAGAAGTTTAGGTTTTGATTGCTTAAATTTCGTATGCAGTTTTTTTTTTTTTTCCTTATTTTATCATTTTATATTTTTTTTAATTTTCTTTTTAGATTCTTTTATCTTTCACATTCTATTTAAATTCTTATATTTTTTTTTACATAATATATTATTCAACTAGTAAAAAAAAAAAAGATAAAAACTTTTCTTTAAGAAGCATAAAACAATGAGTACAAAGAAAGAAGGCACGGATTAATAGGAAAAACGATAAGTCAAGAAAAGTAAATAAAGTACATCCAAAGGGAAGTTACTTGGAGAAAATAGTCAGCCAAGGTACAATAAAAAGCTCCCTTCCTCTTCTCCCCAAACAGAATGCATCTACAATTACATATTGGTCTTTAATAAACTAGCAAATTAAGCACATAAAAAAACACTAATAGGAACATGCTTATTCTTTCTCATATTATCAATATATCATAGCCTTCCCAATTTCCCTAAATTCTTCTCCAAACTCGGAAATCAAACATGGTTGCTACTCCTGAACGATCCAAGAGCCTTAGCAGCTCCCGCTCTCAGGATAAACTGATGGTAGAAAGCTGCAATCGCGGCGCCAATGAACGGTCCCGCCCAGAAAATCCACTGGAAAAAAAATTATGCCAAAAAACGATGATCAGCATCGCTAATTTTTTTAACCAATCAGAAATTGTCGCATCAACGAAATGGGACAAATGAATTCACGATTGGTGAAAAAGATACAGTGACGGATACGATGCATGAGAGTAAATATTTTTATAATTTATAATCGAAGTTAAGAATGTGGTTGGTGGTACTAACATGGTCATCCCAAGCTTCATCGTTGTTGTAGATAACAGCAGCTCCAAGACTTCTAGCAGGGTTAATTCCAGTGCCAGTAACTGGGATTGTGGCCAAGTGAACCATGAACACAGCAAACCCAATTGGTAGTGGGGCCAATACCTTGAAAATTCAGAGATAAAAACAATTTTCATTATCAGGAACCAAACAGAATTATCACAATTACATATATATATATAGTTGGACCACTGCAGTTCTTTAGTGAACAAATTTATGTAAAAATAAATGTAGGACAAAATATTAGCGGAAAAATATGCTGAATTGGATGAAATGCAACGGGAAAAATAAATTTATATTTGGACCACTACAGCAAAAGAAGACAATTCCCAATGAGAATGACAAATTTTTCACACCCGTGAATGTAGAAATAATACAAAAAATCTGAAAATATTCTGATAATTGAAAAGGGAATTATCACGAGAAAACAACAAAGTATTAACATATATACGCCGTGAGAATGAAGGAATACTGTTGGCACAGTACTACCACGTGAAAGCTCCTAATTTTCTTGACAACACTTGTTTTAACATATGCATGTTTTGTATTATTGAAAAATAAAAAAAGAATCTTTATAGTATAGTATGAAAATATTTGATACAGAATATTTTATACTATTACATCTGTATCAAATATTTTCAGTTTCATATATCAATTTAGGATGATTTTATCAGATTCAATATCCCTTCGGATCTAGATTTTTTAATTCAACTCAAATATAAATATAAGTTTTTACTTTTTAAAATTCTAAATCACATTTATTTATCTCTTTTTCAAAGACACATTTGGATTCATATACTTGATTTAAATACAAAAGGGTTTAAAAAAAAAAAAACTCAAAGAAGTAAATATTTAACGTTCAAAAATATATACTAGCCGATATTATACGGATCTCGAAAACAGAAGTAAGAACAAATATAATTAATTGCGCATGTGTAAGGTTAGTGACAGGAGAGGGTTGGCCCACTCAAGTGATTTGAGAAAAATCATAGTAAAAAACAAGGAAGGTTCTGGATGGATAAACAGTAGAGGTTTTTTTTTTTTTTTTTTTTTTTTTTTAAGCAACGGAATGAAGAGGACACCATAATTTGACGTTGAGAAGGAACCGATTCTTGAACTACGCAAAAGCGAATTCCAGAAGAGAATCTATAATTATAAAAATCTTTAAAACACGTCATGAAAGGAAAAAGGTTAAATGGACTTCTTTTTTTTTTTTTTTTTTTTTTTTTTTTTTTTTTTTTTTTAATTTTTTCCCCCTAAAGAAACCACATATAACCCACTTGGTCCTTGAGCATGTTACGACTCACTTATTACCAGTATCCCAGTATCCACTAGCTTGGAAGGCGCTTTCAAACACCTCATTATTTACCAACCATATTGCTTTAATATATATATATATATATACACATGCATATAAAGAGGATGTATGTTACTTTTGGTGAATGATTTCCAATAACCATTATAAGAGAAGTACACTTTCTCATTGGAGGAGATGAAATAAAGTATATTTATCAAAAAGAAAAAAGACGAAACAAAGTAAAATTTATCCCGATAATTATGGTAAAATTTAAGATGTACTTAGTATATACCCTTAAATTTCAATCAATGAAAAATATAAAAAAACGAATCTTAATTGTTAAAAAAAAATATTTTCATCGAAAATTATTTTTTGCAGACTCAAAATTACGATTTAAATTAGTTACATGGTTACGTCGGGGAAAAAAAATAGAAAGAAAGAAATATTCCCTTATCCTTTTTTTCATTCCTGAAAAAGAAGAATAAAGTTAAATAGAATCCACCAAGTTACCATGCAAACATACATTTTGTTGAAAGTTAGCTAAGTTAAAAAAAATAAAAATAAAAATAAAAGTAAAAAAAATGACAACCTTGTAGGTTTTGTCTGTCTTGTTACGTCCTAAATAAGAACTACAGATGCATTAATTTTTCATTAGATTTCGTTAAACTGTTAAATTTTCCATTTTTTTTTTAATGAAAATACTCTCAAATTTAATAGTTGAGAATTCTTATATCCAAGTTCTTTTTCATCCACTCCTAACAGACAAACAGTTATATTGTTTTAACATAATTTACAAGAATATTTACAAGAATTTAACAAACATGAAAATATAGGATTGTATATATAGGGTGAGCATGTTGTTTGGCGCTGAGACAGAGGGAGATGGTACAACATAAGAAGTTGTATTTTAGTCTATCTTTTCTCTCATCAGCATCGTTTATTATTGCATCCGACGGTCTTAAAGGGGTTGTCGTTCTTGACCGGCAAAAGGGGGTGCCGGAGAAGATAGTAGCTATATATATATATATATATAATGGAGATATTCCGGAGACATGTTTTTGCAGTAACCTTTGGCTAGATCATCACAAAATAATATTATCTTCTAATCTTTGTGCAAGAAAAAACACCTGACGAAAAAGACGAGAACCAGAATTCCCGGAAAAATTTTCACGCCAGGCAAACACCCACCAGCGGTAAAGTGTTGAGAGAAAAAGGAAGCCATAACACGTGACGAAAAATGGAAAATGGAAAACAGCAAGAGAGAGAGAGAATGGTAAGGTGCTCACCGGAACATGCGAATCCCTTGCAACCCTCTTGGGATCGGTGGCGGAGAAGACGGTGTAGACAAGGACAAAAGTGCCGATGATTTCGGCGGACAAGCCAACGCCGGTACTGTATCCAGAGCTGAGCGTGTTGGCTCCACCGCCGTATCTTTTGTAGTACGAGCTCTGGAACGCCTTCACCAGCGCCACTCCGGCGATCGCTCCCAAGCTCTGCGCCACTATGTACATCACCGCCCTTATCAGCGACACTTTCCTCGCCAACAACAGCCCGAACGTCACCGCCGGATTTATATGACCCCCTGCATTTCTCGCGTTTATTCACCACCATAAAATTCAATCACAAAAATAGTATAACTAGTAATGTCTTCTTAATATGAACACACACACACACGTGTGTGTGTGTGTATTCTGTCAAAGATTTAAGAGAAGACCCTTAATCATAAGAACGAATAGGAAAAAAATTGTTTGCTTTTTGGTTTGGTTGGAAGAAAATGGGGAAATACCGGAAATGCCAGCGGTGCAGTAGACGAGGACGAAGATCATGCCGCCGAAGGCCCAGGCGATGCCGAGGATGCCGACGCCGCCGCAGGAGGCGTCGATGCCGTTGAGTGTGGTATCGGTCTGGCTTTTGTAGCCGATGACAGTCAAGACGGTGACGTAGAGGAAGAGGAGAGTGGCGACGAACTCTGCTATCAAGGCCCTGTAGAAGGACCACTTTCGCAGCTCCGATGAGTCGAACAGCGGCGCTGGCGGCGGGTCGTGGTAGTCCTTCGCCGTGAAGGAACCGCGCTCCGTCGCTTCCAGATCCTTCGTCATGGTGTGAAATGGAACAGGATGAGAAACAGAGCTCAAGGAGTGAGTAACAGAGTGTATAGAGAGAGAGAGAGAGAGAGAGAGAGTGGGGGTGGGTTTTTTTTTTTTTTTTTTTAATTTTTGGGAGTGAGAGAGAGAGTGGGGGAGGAGAGGGGGTATATATATGGAGGAAGAGATGGTGACCATGAAAAGGCTGGTGAGATGAGATTAATATTTCTTACGGGGGTTTTTAATTTAATTACTGTGCAAGTTGATTATTATTGGACTGAGCATGCCTTTTTTTAAAATCTTTTTTCCACCCTTTTCATCTCTCTCTCTTTTCTCTCCTCTTTCGCTTTCGCTTTCACCGACTCCGTCTGACTTTACCACACCCCCCCATATTCCCCACTTACCCCTGTCTCTCCCTCTCTATGCCATGCTATGCCATGAATCCCACTTACAGCCCTAAAAAAAAAAAAAAAAGGAATAGAAATTGACTTATCTAAATGATATGGGAAGCACCGAGATATATGAAATCGTCTCGAAGTGACCACCGCAACAATATAATGACGATGAACGCAGGATCTTTAATTGAGAGAGACCACGTCTTATCACCTGCTTAATTACTCGGGAATCATTTACAATCATTTTTAACTTTTGTATTTTTTTTTTTTGTCTCTGTTTTTAAAATATATATAATCCTCACACATGAAAGTAAATGCTATTCCATATATTTGTATTAATTCATATATATAATTCATAATAATAATATTTGATATATTAATTTTAATCTCAATTTTTAAATACCAAATTTTTGAAATATATGAATTATTATTTTTTTATTAATAAGTCTTCAAATAATTGTCACTAAATATATATTGTTATTAAAAAAGTTAAGATTAAAACCAGTTTCTCTATTCAATCAATGAAGTTACGGTTTAAGAGTTAAACATGTTAATATTTCACTAAGGAGAGCGATAATGTTAAAAGAAAGATTAAAAAGCACATTCACATAGTTTACTGTGGTTCGTAGTTTAATGTTATAATATTTCTATTTTTAGTCATAATAGGTTTTCACTATAATGAAAAAGAAAAATATAAAAGAATCTTAAATTTTTCACACACTATCATTCATGTATTTATTTTCTCTTATATTATTCTTAACCTCGCTCCTTTATATTTATGTATAATTAAGACAATCAAAATATATGTGTGAATACATCAACATATCCCTACTGAAACATTTCGAATTAAAACCAATATGATAATTAGATTCGGCGCACTCAACAAAGAAACCAGTCATTGGACCTAGCTAAATACTACTTTTATATAATTAGGAGTACTCTATTATTGAATCAAATTATTGTTGAAATAATTTTGAATATATAATAGTAGACTTGAGTAAATAAAAACCAATCCTAGCGATCTTTTCTTCAACTTGAGCATTTGGAAGAATTGAAAAATTAGCATAGCACTCGTATCAAGAACTTGCATGAATGGTTCCTATTTACTTTAGCAAATTTTATTATAATAAGTGATATCTATAAACGTTTTCATTTTTTAGAGGGTTTTTTTTTTTTTAAAGGACTAATTTTGTCCTATTATTCCTAATTCGGACAAAGGAAAAACAACCACGTTTTTGAGGCCAAAGGTGGTAGAACAGTCCAAGAGTGATAAAATATAATCAAGCCGTTACCCTATTTTATTTAGCGTTTTGCCATTTGGAAGTATGTGTGTGTGTGTGTATAACATTTTAGTGAATCAAAACAATGGACCACAAAATTACAGCCCACTGATATTTTAAAAACAGCCACGTTTTTTAGTTTTTTAGTTTTTTTCTTTTTTTTTCTTTTTTTTTTTTTTTTTTTTTTTTCTGAATTTCTTCCCAAGTACAGAGAACAATAGAAATATTGTCGAGCCAAATGTAAAGCTCGTTTAGAAATGAGTACCTCTCATTACACGTACATTTTTACCTAATTTTAGTATACTTCCAAAGTTCCAACTTCTCATTTTTGTAGTCTTAAGAGTTTTTTCACCTTCAAACGAGTTTTTTCTTTTTTTTTTAAAAAAAAAAGGAAATTCTTTCTAGAAAAAAGAGTTCTAGAGAGAAATTAATCAGATTCCTCGAAAGTAGAATTCGTTGATGTTTCATTTATGGAAGTTGCTTCCACGCAATTCAAAGAGTAAAAACTAATGCTCTTATGGAATACAAATGTAGTTAGAACTTGGAATAACATATTGAATACGTTACTTAATTATCAAATAAATTAATAAACATGTAGGAATGTGTTCAATAAGAAAACAACGTACTTCCTTATCCAGTATTTATGTTAGTGTATTAGTTCTCTGTGTGTGTGTGTGTGTGTGTGTATATATATATATATATATATATATTTTTTTTTTTTTAAGGTTAGTATATTACTTACTAGGAAAATAATATCCATATCACTTTCACTTGAGTTTACCTATATCAATCACCAAATGATATATCATTTTGTGAGCTGTTATAAATTACTTAAAAAAATCATAGATATCACGTCCATTATTCACAATTTGATTTGAAAAGAGTGACAAAATGTTTAATATCATATTTATCAAGTCTAGTCCAAAACGAAATCAAAACATTAAATCATACTGCATTACTCTTAATTAAATGGGAGAATTCTACAGAATGATATGATGAAAAAAAAAATCTCTTAATGATAAGATTCTATTTTAAACCGTTAGATTAATATCGTAATTTATTAATTGATCAATATTTGAATTATAATGTGATATTTAGTCATATTTGATATTAGGAATTCTCACATAAAACTTCATAAATATGTGCACCTCGTGTTCATTATAGCATGGTGAGTTTTTTTTTTTTTTTTTGTAAGACAAAAGATTGCCAAGGAGAAAATCTCTGGCCAAAAATAAATGAATAAATAAATCTCTCACTTTTAGCAAGTTTAAGGTCTGTTTGGATCATATATAATATTTTCCAATAAAAATAAACATTAACAAAAATAAATGTTTGCATTTAAAAGTAGAATTCAAAATTATGTATTCAAATAAAATATATGTTTATATAGTTTTTATTAAATGTAATATTTTAATAGTCTAAATATCGGGAAAAAAAAGTGTAATACAGATTTTTAAAAAGTGAAAAATTAGATTTAGATTTAAGTTGAATTATGTGAAATAGTGGGACATTCAAATAGTTTCATTCCAGTGGTGATCTAACTAAATGCGTATTATATCTAAATATAATAATTGCTATTTCACTAGGTCATTCAAAACGGGTCATTAATTAAGTAATCCAAAATTAACATCAATTTGCATCCACTAGTATTTGTAAATTAAAAACAAACAAACAAACAAACAAAGAAAAGTCTAGTAGCAACATTTCAATATCACCACACAACAGCCTTCAATTGCAAGGCAAATGAAAAGGATCTATTACTTTCATTTTGTTTTCTTTTTTGTAAGACCAACATCCCATTTTTATCCATTTGCTAGCAACATATCAATACCACCACACAACTTCCTTACAATACAAGTATCAACTCATAATTGTTAACTTTAAGTAACATGAATGTCCATGTCTTGAATTAGCCTCATGATAGAATCATTCATTAAAACCCTTATCAATAGTTAAAAATCTAAATCGTTTGAATTTTTTTTTTTTTTTTCATGCATACTCTATTAAATAATATATGTCACAAAAAATAAAATTACTAATATCATTTTACAAGGGTATCGAATAACAGTTAATCTCTGTTAATGTAATCTCATAATTTAAAACTCTATCAAATTTACAAGTGATGGTCAACATTATTAGGTTCACATCAAGCATCACGAGTAACAACAAGTGGTTCAAAAACACGTGCAGAAACAAATCCAGCGAACAAGATAAGGAAAGCAAACTAGAACGAAAAACCCAGAGGACAATAAATAAAAGAGAAAAAAAAAAAAAAAAGATGGTAATTAAGGTGTGACAGAGAACACAAGTACTCGATGATTGCAGAATTGCCCAGACCACCCACGAGCTCACTCATTTTAAATCTTTTTTTTTTTTAATAATTATTTTTATTTTATTTTTAAGGCACTGGCCAGTCAAACGTAGCTGTCCAGAATTACTGACCTAACCCTAATTAGTACAAATTCACGAACGTGGCAGCTTTTTATTGATTAAAATTGAATGACTCACACGTGGCAGGCTCTGCGTCAGACAGTCACATTGGAATGCTAGTCTTGGTTTTTGGGGAAACTAACGAGGAAGGAAGGAGAATTAGCCAAACGTGGAGTAAAATGAATGGTTTGAGTTGGCTTCTCGGTTTTTTCGTCTTTAACGTTAAGAGGATTACGGGGTTTTTGCTTGGGGATTCGTTGGGGGTCCCATTTTTAGATGACGTGTTGATTCGTAATTGGATTGGAGGTAAACGAGGTCATTTGGCGTGAACGTCCATGAGGATTAGCAAATGCTATGTCATCACTAGTCCATTGGTTTGTGGTGACATTGATTGCGACGAGGACTATCCTGCGTTTGGGCACGTGTTTGAATTGAATGATTATGTATTTGCCCGTTTGAAGTGTGGATTTAAATTGAAGTTTTAGGGTGAGTTTGGTGTGTTAGTTTGAGTTGAAATATTTTAGTTATAATAGTAAATTTTTTTGAATTTTCAGAAAAGACAAAAGCCTTTTTGGGAAAAAGACAAAAACTTTTTAGGAAAAAGACAAAAAAAAGTACAGTTTGAGTTGAAATGAAATTGCTCACCAAACGCACCCTAATAGACTCAAATTTTTATTTTTTTTTTAAAAAGTTTTTTATCTTTTTTTAAAAAATTTTTTATCTTTTTTAAAATGTCAACAAAAATTATTATTTAAATTTAAATATTTCAACTCAAATTCATTTATCAAATCGGAGTATACGGGGTTTGAACGATTGTAGTTAAAAAATATAAAAATTTGAAATATATTCAGAAAAAAAAATTAATATGAAGTTTGTTTTGTTTGTTTTGAAATTTTATGTGATTTTAAAAAAAAATCATTATATTTAAACTTGTATATGAAAAGATATGAACTCTAAAAATTTAAGTTGTAAAGTTGAAATAATAAACTGTAAATGGTTGAAACTGTGAAAAAAGGATTGCATTTAAATGCAATTGGTGCACCAAATGTAAGCTAAGAGGTTGTTTGGTTGATTCGCTTAAATTTGAGTTTTGGAATTATTTTGACTGAAAGTGGCTGAGTTTTAAAATTATGCATTTCATAAAACATGCATGAACTGTTTATTATTAGAGTTAAAAAATGTAAAAACTGAAAATGAGTTTGGAAAAAATAAAAAATTTGATTTTGTTTCATTTGTCTCTAAATTCTATGTAATTTATAAAAAAAATCATCTCATTTCAACTTGTAATAACAAATTATGGACTTTTAGAGTTTGAATTTTTTAAGTTAAAATTGAAGAGGTGAAAAGTAAAACTGAGTTTATTTTTGAAGACAAAGGCAAAGGAAAAATGGTAAATTACTAGATTGGTCCCTGATGAACTTTTGACCTTGTGTAACTTTTGTTTCTAAACTTTTTTTCGTAGCTGGAATACCTCTAAATTATTAAAATATTACTACAATAGTCCTCTACATTAATTTTTAGATGAAATTTATTAATTAATATCATTTTTTGACCAAATCATTAATGAATTTCGTTTAAAAATTAACAAAAATGACTATTTTAGTAATATTTTAATAGTTTATGAGCATTTCTTGTTCTTTTTTTCATAGTTGTGAATACTATAAACTATTAAAAACATTGTTAGTAGTGCTTTCCGTTAACTTTTTTACGGAATCTGTATTTAATACCACTTTTTTGACCAAATTATTAGCAGATTTCGTTCAAAAATTGATGAAAATGACAATTATAATAACATTTTAAGAGTTTAGGGGTATTCCAACTATAATTAAAAAAAAAAAAAAAACGTCATGGATGAAAATTAAAAATTTAGAAACTAAATAAGTAATTTATCAAAAAAAAAATTGAGATTATTTGAATGGAGTGAACCAACTTAAATATGTTCTAAATGTTCGAGTGCTCCTGTATACTGGTAGACTTTTTGAACTTTAGAATCGATAAATACTGTAGGTCCAAGACCATAATCATCTTCATTTCATACGTAGTCCCAATAGATTCCTCTGATAACTTTGGATGGGAACATAAAAACACAATTGTTTTCCTTTTCATAACACAAAAAAAAAAAAAAAAAAAAAAAAAAGAGAGAGAGAGATATATTCCAAAAATTAAGTTAGAAAACTTTTTTTCAGTGTTACGTCAAAAAAAATAAAAAAGAAAAAGAAAAAGAGATATTAATCCTTTAATTCAACTATTTAATGAGAGAACAGCTATAATTTTCTATAACACAGAGATTAAAATTAATGAAGATACAATCAAAGTTTTATTATTAAAAAAAATAGAAGAGAAAAACTAATTTTTCAAAATATATTTAAAAGGGGCGCGTAACTCATTCACATCACATGATATTAAGATTTTCAAGTTCAAGCCATTTTATTTTAAGTAACTGCTTTTCATTTTTTTTTTTGTCGTTTTTTAGTAGTAAATATAGAAGTAATTTGTACCTTAAGTTATTTCACAATTTTCTATTTTTATTAAACTCAACTAAAAATCCTAATCTCAATATATTTTGATTAAAATATATATAGATAACCATTCATGTAATTAATTAATGACCTTTATGCAAGTTATATGTTATTTTTCTTAAAATATATGTATACATACATATACACACAATGTCTTAAATTTGGCACCTAATGTATCTAGTAATGTGAACTTTAGTTCTTATGAATGTGAACTTTAATTACTAGAAATGTAAATTTATACAGAAAAAAATGTAACTAAATTGAATGTGAATTTCATCTTATTTTACATTTCTTTCATGCATGAATTTATATTTTTAGTAACTGAAGTTCACATTCAGAGTGATTGGACTTTACATTGTTAGATATTATCAAATACTGAATTTAAGATCATATATATAAATGGGATGATTTACTAGATATATTCATAAATTCACAATGCAAATTGCAATATTTAGAATACAAGAGGCAAATGTATCTTGGAGATATAATTCAAATATCACATCGATAAAAAAATATATAAAAATAAAACTAGCGATTGCAATGAGAGTTAATAATTAAGGAGGGTACAATTTCCATCCTAGAATCCACTACAAAAGAATAAACTCTCTGAATCACAATATTTTCATGAGACTTTTAGTTATAACCTTTTATGTGACTTTTAAATTTCATTTAGTCACAAAATTTGTGATTAATAACAAAATTGTGTCTAATATGCATGTAGTCACAAATTTTGTGGTGACTAAAACTTTTAGTTTTGGTGTAAAACTTTCCTTACGACTAAAAATCTTGTGGCCAAAATTTTTAGTTACAATAAAAATATATTGTGACTAACAGTGTTAGACAACGTCGTGATTAAATTAAAAAAAAAAACAATTTAAATGAAAATCTCCTGCATATCTTGTAATTGAAAATTGTAGATACATGTCACTTTTCAATGTGTAACCGTCCAAAAGATTTTTTTATTTTTTTATTTTTTATTTTTGAAAAATTTTTGAGAGAGTTGGTAAGCTGCGTCAGTTCACCATAGAAGTTATTGCATGAACCACTTGAAAGGTCAAGCGAGGCCAATTGCCAAACCCCCTAAATACATGTAATAATGGACCTTACGCAACTTGGCTTGAGATATTGCCCATCTCTAAGCCTATATGTTGGAGGGTTTTTCTTGCACTCATTAACTACTTTTTTACAAGCTACGATTTCTCACCATAGACAAGTGATTGTTTTGAATTGTTGAAATATCCCTCCTACTTCCTAGCTTACATATGAGGCATGTATTGTCGAGTTTTTTAAAAGTTGTTTTTGGCTTTATGAGTTCAAAAATTACTTTTGAAAGTATTTAAATGTTCTGTCAGAAGAGCTTCTCGTCAAAACCAGAAAATATGATTTCAAAAAAAAAAACGCTTCTCAAATACTTTAATCTTGTATTAGAGTTAAAGTAAGATATTGTAAATTTTATTTGAACTTAATCATTTTTTTTACTTATTAAAAAATTTTAAAGTCATTTTAATTTCAAAAACTCTATTAAAAATGAGGTTCCCAAACACTTATTGAAAAACCATATTTTTGCAATTATCTTCTTCTACTGACTAAAATTAAAAGTAAAAACTTTGTCAAATAGGCCTATAGTGTGGAAACTAGGGACCAGCCGTAATTACTATAGATTACAAGGATCCCCACAAACTAAATTATAATGTCTTGTTTATCTACTTGTGTCTAGAAATGAAGAGCACCGTCTAAACCCTACTAAGAATTAATTAACATGAAAATGGTAATGTCCTACCAAAAAAAAAAAAAAACATTAAAATGGTAATGTAAAAATAGACTCAATCACTTCTCATAAAACTCGAATACGAGACTTCTCATATTCTAAACTACTAGAAAGTAAACCCTAGAAGGTGACACTACCTTGAATCCTTGATGGTCCTTCTAGCTAGTTGATGCTTAATAAAAAAGGCAACCCAAAAAGGCAACTACATTTATACATCTCTGATCTCCCCATTTTCTTTACCGGATTCATAGACTACCAAAGAGAGAGAAATAGAGATCTCTTATTCCTTTCTATTTAGTGACATCCAACTTTTGTGAAGGTTAATAAAATTATCCAGACCTTTTTGTGCACCGTTAAGTAATAAATTTTATTATTTTTTTAATGAATTATAAATTTTTATTAGTTGAGTCAGCTTACACTTTGATGTAGAGAAACTCGGACTTTTAATTAAAAATTTTCGCTTTTTTCATATGTTAGGATTGCATTTTCTATACTGCCCATAAAGGCACATGTTAGGATATACATACATACATATATATATATATATATATATATAATACATACAAGTTGGCCGTTGGTCTAAAAAGTAAAAACTGAATGTGTAAGGTGGTTATCATTGTAATCGGAAAAAGAAAGCAAATTATTAAAATATATATGTGTACGGATAGTCTCCTATACATCTGCACTCTCTCTATATATCATTTATAAAATTGTTTATATCATATTGTACCAATTAGGTTCTTCAAATGTAACCATTTTCACTAATGTATTTATCCTTTATATCAATTTTTAAATAATAACATATGATAAGATTATAAATAAAAATTTCATATACATCAACTAGTTACTATAAATTTCTAAATATGTTAAATTATAAATGTCACATGGCTTGCAATATGCGATACGAGACTATTTCAATATTATTCATGGTGATGACGTTTCAAAATGAATATAATAACGCCAAAGTAACTAGATGGATCGAGAGATCACTTTTGGTTTATAGTTTTTCTACTTAAAAGACATTATAATAGATACACTTGCACATTTATATGTGTGTGTAACCATGAAATCTCATTTTGTCATATTCCTATTGTCTTGATTTGAGAAGCTTTACGTGGAATATTCTCACACCAAATAAAAAACGGCCAACACTTTTGTGTCACACCTCTGTCAGCCAGCAAGGCAATGTGAGCCCCAGCATCCTCATATGCGTATATGCAAATACACACACACATTTATACCAAAATATCAACGAGTTTCATTGACTGTCGCCTACAAAAAACTATATTCATCACACTTATATTTTTCGACGATGAGATTAATTAACTAATTACAAGTGAGAGATTTTATTCATGCAACGCATTATCCCAAAGGAGAATTATTAATTTATAACTAATTGAAAAAGGAATTCTTAATTATACCTCAAATAATGTGATTAAGATTAAATAAATTGCGTTCTTTTATAAAGAAATAATTGTTTGTGCGCGAAACCGCCCCACAATCCACGACAACATGACCACCTGGTCCTTAAACCATGAATATTACATTTTCTTTTTTCCTTTTCTAGAAAGAATTATGCAAGTCATCAACCTAATTATTTTCTCACTGATTTAGTCCAAATGATAATGATTAACTCTTAGGAAAGAGTTTGTCGTGTGCGATTGTGGTTCTCTTTTTGAAAAAAAAAAATTATATATATATATATATATATGTATATGTGTGTGTGTGTGTGTGTGTAATATTTGTCCCCCTTCGTCCCCCTTCTCACGGTGGAACACAAACTTTCATCTTACGCAACTCTCACTAGCCACACACAAAAAAAGAGGAGGCAAAATTAATCATCTCTTTATAAAGAAGACATGATTTCAATTTTCCAACAAATGCATGTTAATGGGAAGAAAATTGATGTCGACCTATTAGGTTTGTAATCTAGAATTTTTTTTTTTTTTTTAATAAATGTGAGAGTCATATAGAAGAAAATTGATGTCCACTATAAACACTATAGCTTGTATATAAGTATGAAATATTCCAATGAATTTTTAGAATGCCACAAAAAGAAAAAAAATATATATATATATCTTTTAGAATTTATTTTAAATATTTTGAAACAAAATTTATGCAAGATAAATAAACTTAATCAACGTTATAAAAATATGAATCACAGATAAGTTTTGACATGAATTACCTAAAAATACATAAAAACTATAACTTGCCACACAATTTTGTTTTTTCAAATAAATTTTATAATAGAATACGGGAAAATACTACATCGATAAGTTCTATTTGAAAGTTCTATTGATTTTATATGTTTTTTAATAGAATTTTGACAAGATCATCTAACAATTAGAAATATACATTATCAGTAGGGTACACTACTCTAAGTGTAGACAACTCCATATTTTTAATAGTAGAACCCAATGATATTTCAATTCTTATTTAATTGAACTCACAATGAAGAAACTTCCTAAAGCATGCCATATACGGATACTATAATTGTAAAAACATGCATTGGTTGCATGTGTTGTCTTTTTATTTGATTATTAGAAGCGCCTCTTGGACATTGTCAGTATAAAAGGCCTATCTATTTAAACCCACTTATATATATGCCTGTACATATTTAGAGATATATGTTCTCTCTTGATAATGATAACTTAAATAAAGCATATAGATATAACGACTTTCAAGAATATTTTAATATCGGATAAAATTAACATATATTTAGGCCACTCTTTAACATGAGTAGGGATGACTTTCATAATTGAAGGGGAAAGTAACTAAAGAAAGATATCTTTAAAATAAGCGTTTAAACATCTTGATTTAGGTCCATATGCATAGTCAATAATAAAATGATTTAAAAAATAAACAAAACTTATATTAAAATGACAAAAATTAATCGGATAAATCAGGAACAAATAAAAAAAAAAATTTCTTACAGATATTATTCGGTTAATGATTGAAAAAGGAAATGAAAAGGAGAAAATGAACAGCTGGGGAACTTCTTGTGCTTCAATGTTTTTCCTTTTTTAAAAATAGTAGGGTTGTTCTTCAATAAGTAGGCACTGATAATAATATATCTGTTAAAAATCACACGCTTATGATGTGTGACAGACCGGCCATCACCGCCAGGCAATCTTCAATAAGTCAGCCGACAAATCATATATTAGTCTGTCCACTCCCCTTCCTATCCAATAATTGCTCTCAACTCTCACCGACTTTTCTTTCTCAGCCGAAATTTAAATGGTAGGGTCTTATTTGACCGGTGAGATTTGTTTTTTTAAATTGGTCATTGATAGACGTATAAAAGATTCATACGTCAATTGATTGTATATGTTAATAAAAAGACGATAATTCATCATACTAAATTGGTATTCAAATGATTCACATGTCAATCGAATGCGATCGTGCTACGTGTCTCGATCGATGGATTCCCCATGAGCAGTTCGATTTTGAATGTTTCATGAACTTGGTTTTTGGGTCGCAAAATGAATGGTTGGTCGTTTTAAATAAGTGCAAAACGCTTTGTATTTTAAGGGTTGACAGTGATACTATACGAGAATACAAATGTTATGTGTTAGTCGGGTTATTCTTACAAGTAGTGAGCCCTCAGTCATCGCGTGGGTTTAATTATTTTTGAGGGAGATTTATTTCATCCTGTCATGTTAAATAGAATTAGTCAGTTGAAATTATCAGATTGTTAAGGTAGGGTCTTAATTTCCTAATTTTATATTATTGTCATGAATTATGAGTTTTAATGCTTTAATAAAATTAATAAAAATAGACAATGTTTTGAAGTACACTTCTGGTTAATGTAGTTTTGCTCTTAAATTCTTTACAACATGTTCTTCATGAAATTAAGGAGCTTTGCATTCAAAACAAAATTATTAAAGGAGTCTTGGGTATATTTTCTCCCAAATTGAATAGAAATTAGGGTTTTTTTTTTTTTTTTTTTTGGTGAACATAACAAAGAAAAATAAATCAAGTGAGTTTCTATGTGGGATATATGTCACGTAAAGACATTTACTTTCAGTTGTCACAAGAACCCGTTACTCATTACAATAAGGAAGACACGAACATATAGGCATAAATATTGGCCACGAAAATTTGCACATCAAAAAGAAAAGATATTGGCAGAGATACACCTATAGATATATATATATATATAGAGAGAGAGAGAGAGAGAGAGAGATAGAGATGAATATCTTCTTCTTTTTTTTCCCCTTTTTTTTTTTTTTTTTTTTTTTTTTTTTTTTTTTTTTGGGGTGGAAGAGAGGAATCCAATGGAAGATGAGACTAAAAACGTTTTTGAACACGAGTGCGTTGAAACTTGAAATTGAGTCCCCCGGATTTGGTAAACCATTATTAAGAACTTCAAATTCATTGATTGAAGATGTCCAAGAAAGTCCCAAAACAAGGCAAGTAAACCCAAAGAGACATTTTCCCTAGAAAGAAGAAGAAAACACAGATAAAATTTTGCAGTAGATTATTTTGAACAGTTAAATCACGTCAGAACTATGTTAGATCAAACATAAAAACATGATAATTTAACAGATTTTAATAATCAATTTAAAAATACGACAATTTAAAATATCTCAATGATCATTCTAATAAAACTACGTGACATTAATAGAATATTTTTTTTTTAATTAAAATCTAAACCAAAGATTGCACACCAAGAAAAATGATCCCCGACCTGCCATAATCTTTAACAAAGTCCAAAAGAGGATTCTCGCACATGAAAGATTTTGTGGGGACACCAAATTGGGATTTTGCCAAGAAGCGAAAGAACATACTAAATACTCTGAGCACCTCCCCTGCAATATTTATGCTCGAGTGACCTACATTGTTCTTGGACCATTAATTGATTCCATGGGCCACATTATTTCCTTGTGGTCCACGGGGAAAATCTATATATATATATATGTGTGTGTGTGTACAAATATATGCATATGCATATGCATATATATATATATTATATATACATATATTTATATATGAACAAGCTTTATTTTCCCGTGACTCACCCTAGTACCACAGTATACTACATGACCACAACATAGAATAATGACTGTTCCATCTCGGAACTGAATAAAGTGGAACAAAAGCCGAAACCCCTTTTCCTACTTAATTAAATTACTTCTCATTAATCGAATTGGGGATTAGTTTAGAGATTTCTACCTAATCACTGTAATTAGCAAATCACATTTGGCTAGCTATATAGTTGTTTATTGAATTTAGATCGACTATATATATAGAATGAGAATTGAGAAGTGAATCCCTGTAAGAATGTGCTTTTGAAGCTGTTGAACCATAACTTGACCCATCTAGGTTTTTATTGAAAGTCTTGTGATGTCAACACGTGTAAACTAAATCAGTTTAGGATTGTCATCCTATCAAAGCCATCCTAGAGTAGTTCTATCATTATAACAATTTCCATCATATATGTATCCTCAAAGTCACGGTAGTAATTATATGATTTCAATTAGACAACATACATGAAGAGACTAAATAACATGAGAGGATCTTGAGGAGCACCGTTACACTTGTTTTATAAACTAAAAATCTTGAGAGTATCAGCTATAATCCTAACTGTATATGTTATGTGAGTTATTATTCAGTTATAATCCCAACTTTATATGTCTTCTGAAATATTATTTTATTAACAAGTCTTTTAAATACAAAAATTGTATTTAGTATCTATTAACGGAAATATAACAACTCATTATCACATGAGTAGTAGCGAAGTGAGAAAATTTTTTTTCAAGGCTGTAACTGAAATTGAAAGAAAAAAATGAAACAAAACGACAAGGGTAAAGTCTTTATAAAGTCTTTTGTTGTTGTTTGTCGATTTGTATATTTAGTGTTTTTCTTTATTCTTAAATGAACTAAACTTGTAATAGAGATCAATTTAAATATAAAGTTCAGAATTTAGAGGAATCGTGATTGAGTTTGATTCATTTAAGATACTAAACTTTAAATGTGATTATTTAAAAATAAAGAATTTGAGTGAAATTTAAGACTTCGTTGAAAAATTATGCAAAAGTAGTAATTAAAAATTTTCAAGGGGGCAAATAAGGGATAAAAGGCATAGGGGAAAAATTGTATAGTCTTTAATGTTAAGGATTAAAATAAAAATTTCTTAAAAATATAGACGGACATATGCCTCTCTCGTCCCCATCTCCCTCCACGCACGTGAGTAAATGCTCAAAGATTGAAATTGGAGTTTGTGCCCATGACATTACTTAATAAATAGGATGTGATCATGTTGAATTCTCAGGGTTTAAGAAAAAAACAATCAAACAAACAAACAAAAAAAGAAGAGAATAGACCTCCTTGGGGAATCTTCTCTCTTTTTTCTTTCACCAAGAGATCCAAAGGAAACATGCCGACTTGGCCAGACAAAATAAATAAATAAATAAATAAATAAAAAGAAATGAAAAAAGGTAGGTTCATGTCGTGCATGAGACAACAATATTCTGTAAAGGCTAAAGAGGTGAGCAAACTAACTAGCTAGAGATGCTGAAAATTAGGCAAAAACAAAGACCATCTAAGCAAAAAAAAATAATAATAAAAAATAAAACAAAAAAAAAAATATATATATATATATATATATATATATGGAAACAAACTCAACCACACATACACCTAACCCAAAGATTAGCCAAAGACATATCAAGAGCAATATGCAGCACACAACGAAGGATATATCATATATATGTGCGTTATTCCAATCACACCCACACACATCATTTTCTCGTCCCCATGCAAAGTGAATAAAATCAATTCTAAGAATTGACTCCTTTTTTTTTTTTTTTTTTTTTTTTTATATAAGTTTTGGAATGGTAATAAAAGTCCAAGAATTGAGGAAGAAGATAGGTACGCTATAATAATCATAAGAAATTCTTTTCCAAGCGCAAAAAAAAAAAAAAAAAAGAGAAATTCTTTAGTATCGTAAGAAAAAAATAATACTAATAAACCCTATTTCTTGATAAACACAATTTTGAGTGATCAGACTTTCATCAAACTCTGATTTTTTTTTTCTCATGATTTTGTTGTAATATAATGTTGTATAACACAATAATAGAGTCATAGCTTAACGAGTGGGGACACGTTCTTTCACTCACATTTTAAGAAACAGATTATAATTGTGCACCTATTGAATAATACATAGATGTAACTATAATTTTATGGAGAAGAAAATTTATATTTAATTTTTTTCACAATGCTCCGCAGAATAGAAATAAATAAATAAATAAATAAAGCTTCGTCACTGTGAAACCCGTCACGCCACTGCTTTCTCCTCTTGTGTATCGTAGCTTTTGAGGCATCTGCAATATTGGAAAATGACTTGGCAGACAATCCCACAAGTCTATATATGTGTGCTGCATTGAAATTCCCTATTGTACAGCTATTATCATTACCCTACTATTGTAATTTCAAAATCCTTAGGCTGATAAAGATGAGCATCAAAGCAGTACATGAACATTTGTTTGGATGCTTATTTAATTTGGTGCTCGATTCGAATACAATATTTGTAATTAAATATATATTTGATTACACAATTATTTCAATACAGATATTTGAATATTTTATTGTTTCACAACTATTTAACTCAAATGAAAATTTTAAATTCGCTCTTTTGGAAAACCATATCTCTCATTTTCTATCTTTACACTATTCAACTATACCTTTAACCTAAACCATCCAAGCACATATTTCATTTGAATACACAATTTAAATTCTACATTTCAATGCAAACATTTACACTCCGTTTAGTAGCAAAGAAAGAAAATAAGGAGGGCAAACTTTTAAAAGATAGGAAATTGGAATGATAGAAAAGAAATTAGTTATCCTTTATATTGTTTGGTAGATAGGAAGGAAAGAAAATAAAATATTTATTCAATTACTATTTTATCTATATATTAATAATGTTTCACTTTAAAAATAGGAATAAAAAATATATATATGGATTTTGGTTTTCTTCCCGCTTTTTAGAATGATGGTGATGAAACGAATGCATGAATAATACTTACTATACCAAACAAACAAATGAAAAGGACTTGAAAATTACGTTGAAGCAAAGAGTCTCCGCAACGTTAGGTGCACATTAGTCATGTGCTTTGCTCGCTCTCCATCAATTTCAGGAATTGACTGCGGATTAAGCCAAATTATGCTACTCGTAGTCTCATATATAGGGAAGAGTTCCATATATATATAGAGACGTATAGTTGTAGTATACTCAACTTTCAAAGTCGACAAAGCCTTCTCTGTAATTTCTTCTTTCTTGTACTTTCTGAGTTTGGCACTTTTACAATCTGAACACGCTTCATGAAATTGACAATTCTTTTGTGTTGCAATTGTCCCCAAAAAATTTTTTTTTTACTTTTTTCCTTCAAAAAAAAAAAGTCCCTAAATGAATGATCACATTTAAAAACACGAACGAAAACGCCCTTGCGCACGTTACATTAGCTCGTGTGAAGGGTAGAGATTGGAGTTGCATAGAACAACAATGCACCGAGTTTTTCTATCTAAAATTTTAACAATTGTCATCCGTCAGGGAGCAGTCTACGACACTGTTAAATTCAAAGATAATTTGTCAAAGTCAAAATTCAGAAAGTAACTAAACCAATTTAGTGAAAAATTTACACGGAAAAAGCACCAAAAACCCTAAAACAAAACAGAACTTTAAAGGAAAGATGAAGAGCTTGTGTACTCATCTAAAATGTTCGATAGCGAGCACCCTCGTCAGTGCGAAGCGATTAAAGCAAATGCTGAACCCGTTTTGTAAGTACTTCCAAACAATCAGCTAAAACCGGAAAAGATCATTCAATCAACAGGCGAAAATTAGCCACATAGTTAAGAAAAACGGATAAAGCACATGCATCTTTGTGCCTTGGCCACACAGATCTTTCTCAACATTAGCTGCCCAAGTGCCTTTCGTGGTCCAGCAATACGTCTTTCTCAGCGATATCAACTTGACAAATAAAGCCTTTAGAGGCATCATAAAGTGCACAACTCCTCTAACAACCAAACAAACCGGGAATCAGTCGTCAGTATGAAACACATCTTAAGTTTGCGAACGGTTGGTGAAACAGTTAAAGACGCCTTTTTTACTTTTTATTATCTCGTAAGATGGGCTCAAGGTTCAATAGTCCAAAGTCCCATTGTAGAATCCCTAAGTTAACGGACTATGCAGTTGGACTTGTGATTGTGGGACTAGAACTAAGCTCGGAATAGAACTGGATCATGCGGGTAGGACGTAGGCCCATGAATTTCTAGGATGAAAACAGGATAACACCAATGATCCTCTTATTTGAGACCAAAAAAAAAAAAAAAAGCTTTGGAGAAACTATAGTTAGTCAAAGCAACATGATATTTCCCCGACTCGGATCACAAAAGTTTCCATGTTTTTCCATCAAACAACGGCGGAGCTATCTAAATGCTACCACCCTAATCTGTTACTCACTGCCCGAGCCCAATCTAGTTTGAAGTTGAACGTGAACATGTACTAGTTGTTCTTCCACCCACCTCACCTAATATTTAAAGAATGAACAAAGAGAACTGCCTGCCTAGACAGAGGGTTTTCTGTACAGATATAACATAAAACCCAAACCTGAAGTTCTCACACCAATATACAAGAGGGCACGGCCACAATCTTCAAGCAATGCACTAGTTGGTGAGTTGTCACATAAGTGACAAGGGGCTGAGTAACCAAGCTATGTGAGGTTGAACCGATTTACAAGGCAGCGGGTTAGGAACTCAAGAGGAGAAACCAGCTTCCATTGCTTGTAAGATTGAAGCAGTATCAAACCTGAAATTTCTGAAGCTCTTGCCAGGTCCGGTATCAGGAGGGTGAATATCAGGTTCAGGTCGAGTAGGCTGGGTCTCTGGGATCATTGTGCTACTACTCCCCGTTGAGCTGTTTTTTGCTTTCCATACAGAGATCGCTAACAGAATGAAAACAAAGCTTGTCAGCAGCATACAACGTTTGCATAAGATCAAAAAGTACGGTAACAGAGAGAGACTACCTCTGAGAGGCATATCCGGTCTTGGAGCAATCAGTGGCTGATGAACTGAAATCCATGATTTCAGTGCTCTGCATGAAGACATTGATCCTTTTAAACTTTGATGCTAGACACAGCCACTAGAGACGATTATAAACGTCATAGAACATAATGCTTACGCTAGAAAAGGGGCCACCATATAAAGTTTAAGGCCGGTGCTCCCACGAGATATAACATCATCAGTTGCTGGCTGAAGTTCATCTAGCCGCTGCCATGCAATTTCCTGCATAAACATAACAAAAGGATACTTCTGATTATTACAGCCTGCAGCAGGTTGTACGGGCTAAAAATCTTACTAAACAAATCCAACCAAACATTAGAAATCATGAAGCAGGAAGAGGAATGGAAGATAACAAAATAATCGATTCAGAGACATAATACAGGTTATTGCATGAACGTTCTTTATGTTACGATGAAGACAAATTGAAAACATTAATATGGGATAAGAACCTAAGATGTCAATCTCTCATTAAAATTTAGCTTTATTCCCTTAATACTGTATGAATTTCTATTTAGCTTTGTTTCCTTCCTTTTCTGGAGGAGGAAGGACAGATATTTCAAATGATATAAAAGAAATCCTTATAGTTATTCATTACAGCTCACGCATGCATACTAAATCATATACAGAAAGGCAAACTTCAAGAAATAGTTTGCCCAAACTACTTATATCTAAAATTACAAGTGTGAATCTGAGTTTACATCATGTTGTCTTAACCGAGGTTGTAAAATCATTCAAAAAGCTAATTTCAGCTTTATACATATGAAATGAGGTTATAAAATTACACTAAAAGCTAATTTGAGCTACATGAGAACATAAAGGTAGTTGGCATCCTTTTCAAGACTGTGGTAGCATTAGGGTGGTGATGTTCTGGGTAGGGCCTGAGTTGAAAACTAAAAGAGGCTAAGTTAGGCACATCTATTTTTTGTCATACCCACAGAAGTGGATCCTACCTGTGGGGATGAAATTGGGGCGATAATAGGGCCACCACCAAAGCCTTTTTATTTATCAAAAAAAGAGTCACTTCCAGGAGTGGTGTATAATGAAGTAAAGAATAATATTCTCTTTATAGAAGCACCAACATTCTAGAAAAATAATAATAATTCGAAAACCAAGATTCTCGAGCATAAGGATCACATACACTGATCTCTTTTTTGGTGAGCGGTGCAAAGGCAGTATCATCCTTCACTCCAGCGATTATATAGAGCCGGACTCTCTGCTGTCCAAATGTTTTCTCAATGTATTCATCTTTGTCAAGAAGCGTAGCAACATCAAACCCTGTTTCCTCGAGGACCTGCATTTGCAGCAAGAAACATACAGGTGACAACAGGACAGGAGGGAGACAGGTGGAAAGAGAGAAAAGAGCTGCTTATTATGAATGACAAGTGTATCCTCTCAGCACAAAATAATTGTATGAAAATTAATCTTACTTCTCTGATAGCACAAGCATGGTCTTCCTCGTCTTTGCTCTTTTTGCCACGTGGAAAACTCCAACTTGACCCTTTCCATCCCTTCACCAATACACACTGCAAAGTGAACAAATCAAAGTTAAAAAACAAAGTCAGAACATTTAGATAAGATCATAAGATCATGACATACAAAAGTGACTTTCTAATGTCAATTATCAATAGGCCACTAAATTAAGGATAACCAGATTCAAGAAAATCAAGACATTGAAAGGGCAAAAAAAATATATGAAATAATTCCTGCTAAGATGAGGGTTTAAAATCTGGCATCCTAACTTGTTCACAGTAAACCTCACCCGTTCATATGTTTCATCCAAAATGATTGCACCAGTTACAGGAACTCGAACTTTGTAGGAAGTGAAGTCCTTGAATATGTCATCAAGGTGCGCTACATAAGGCTTTAGAACATCACAACTATTAAACACTGAGAATATATTAAGGAAACGACGTACGTGAAACAAAAAGAGCATAAAAACAAAATTATGGGTGGGAGAAAGAACAGCCACAAATGATTTACATCCGATACTACCAATTCAATATTATGTTAGCGTACTTCATACAACTCTATTAACTACAGTCTGGTCTCTGATCAAGTCATTCTTGATTTTAATCTGTCAAAAAGAAAATGTAGACTTGTCTGGTAACAGCACCCTATACCCCATTACCCATCTAAGCCGACAATCCTGAAATGCATTCCAAACCCATAAATTAAATAACAAAGATTGAGAAAGATAAAAAGACATTCAAGATTAAATTATATGAATGTAAGAAGAAAAGTCAAAACAGCGGAAGCATGAAATGAAAACAACAAATTAAACTTGGATCTTGCATATACTGACAAAACATAGATGCCAAAGCCGAAAATGGCTTAAGAACAAGCTAAAAATGGATACTTAAAGAAGTGAACTCCTTCAGATTAAGTGACTTGAGAGATGGGTTCTTCTCCACTGAATTGTCCTCATAAAACCAATGTGCATACTCCACAAGAAACAAAATTCTCTCAAAGGACTGGAGATCTTCTTTTGGCACATTCAAAACAAACCGACTGCGAATTCAAACAAGTAAAGAAAATTGCTTCAGCTCTAGTCAAGCTTAGTCCTCAAGAGAACAGTCCGGATGACTAATTTGACTCTCAATTTTAACTAAAAGAAATATATAAACAAGCAAAAGAAATAGTCATCAAAATGCTCGTAATTTTGATCTTAAAAAAGTATCAATTTTGCAAACGAACGAGCAAATTATCATTTTCAAGCATACATCGATAGGTTTTCTGATTCGAGTCAACAATTTCCCCTATTTTCTCTAAAATTACAGATAAACTATGGCAAATTTAAGCATAATTAAACAAGTACAGATCCTAATTATAAATGTGTGTATAGATATAACGAAAACCTATATTCCTCCGCTTTCAAAGAAACCGAACGGAGCGAAGGAAATTCAACGAAGAGAGCGAGTGGAAAGAAGAAATGGACCTGCAGAGATCGTCGAGGAGTTCTTTAGGAGGGAGGCCGGCCTTGAAAGGAACACTGGAAGAGCGGTGGATACCGGACATGGCTTCCGATGTGTTCGACAGCGAATCTGGAAGCTTCTTCTTCTTCTTATTCTTGGCCGGAGCTCCTTCGGTGGGTGGCTTCGCCGACGGAAAGAGCTACTTCTCTCTCTCTCCCTCTCCTAGGGTTCCGAGCTCAATCCGACTCCGGAGAGAGCACCGAAAACGACAGACTGCGTTGCGTTAACGGAGTCTAATTTTGCCGGTCCGTTTTTTGCTCTGCTTTTTTTATACTAAACCGGAATCTGGTTTTTTGAACCGAACCGGAGATAATTTCATTAAAGGCCCTAGGGTACAATGGTCAAAACCATGTAGGAAATTTTTTAATTTGGAAATTAATCCTTTAGATAAACGATCAATGAGTGTTAAAATGTAAATATCATGTAATCAATCAAAATTATCGAAATAATCAACTTTTTTCATTTATTAATTAACATGACATAAATTTCTTCTTCTTGGTTAGTAGGACACAAACTTTAATTTTATTAATGTATGATTTGTGTTATATTGATTTAATATTAAATTTTATATCATGTTAGTGTAATAGTATTTAAATTTGTGCAATGTAGATGTTTTCCCCTTAGTTAAAATGTTATTTTTGAATAATTATTAATTTATCATTAATTAACAGATCAATTATTAATATATCATTTCTAAAAAAATTAAAAAATGATTGTTTAAATAAAACTAAATTAGTTTGGGGAACAATTTGTCCAATCCAATGCAGGTGTTTTCCACTTAATTAAATTATTAAAATGTTAATTTTGAATAATTAGTAATTGATCATTTATTAACGGATCAATTATTAATATATCATTTCTACAAAAATTAAAAAATGATTGTTTAAATAAAACTAAATTAGTTTGGGGAACTTTTTTTCCCAATTACCTAAGATAGAATTTTGCATTCTTGGTAGGTTTCAATTTGACAAAATTCGTCACTAAATTTATTTGTTTTGAGAACTCAAAATAAAACTTTGATAACCAAGTACAGTTTCTCTATTCTTATTATTATTTTACTTGTGTTTAACCACTGATTGAAGAGATTTTTTTTTTTTGCTCTACTTACTCGGTCTTGTACAACACACGAAACACGATTTAGTTTTAGTTTTAGTTATATACGAGTTTAATATCCGTGCGTTGCACGGAAAAGAAAAAATAAATAAATAAATTAAGTATTATATAATAAAAATATTTTATTAAGTTAAATATTAGAATTATAATTAGTATAAATATTCCTAAAAAATTTTTCAATAGTAAACATGCGAAATCAGGATAACAATAATACTGATAATAATAAAAATGAAAATAAAAACAAAAAGGAAAAAAAATTTTAATTATATTTATTTAAAAGGAAAAAATTAAAACAAAAATAAAAGAGGTGGAAAAAAAAAAGAAAAATTTTAAAATTCAAAAGAGTTAGAAAAAATTATTGTTAACAAAATTAATTGTTATTTTTATTGTTATATTTTCAATTCAATATTTTCTAATTTCTATTTATTGTTATATTTATGTAATGTTATTTTACATCCTTAAAATTAATTGAAGTAAATTATTTTAACTTTCTTAATATATATATATATATATATATATATTTGTAATTGTAAACTTTTTATGATTTGTTTGGAATTGTAGAATTCCGTACGGATAAGAAAAAAATTTTAGTTTGAAATCTACTCGTTGTTGATGTATAATAATTTATGAAAATGTTATTTTGAATCCTTTATTTTTTTTAATGAGAACCTTGATTAAATAATGAATAAATTATGCTCAGTTATGATATTTAATAAAATACGAATTTATTAAAAAAAATTCAATATAAATTAATAAAAAAACCTAATTTACGAAATTGTTAAGTAATGGTACTCTTTTTTTTTTTTTAAGAAGACATCCATTTTTTTGACAGGTTTAATATATTTGATAAAAAATTGCATTAACTAAATTAAATGATGAATAAAATAACTTATGCTAATTAACCAGTAAATATTCTATCGGGGAAACACATTTATCCATACAAATAAAAATTATCAAATTACATAATAAAAAAACTTAAACCACACAATAAAATTACAATAATTTCTAATGATAGAACTATTTAAATACATAAATCCTTATAACAAATTTAAATATTACAACATTATACTGAGGAAAAAAAAAAAAAGGGGGCTCCTCGGGTAATAGCCAAAAAAAGAAAATAAAACAAAAAGGAAAGGGAAAAAATCAAAGTATAGAACAACAAATTAAATAGGAATAATAATAATCATAAAAGATCATTAAAAAAAAACAGAAAATTACATATCCGTTACACTTTATTATATATGATAACTTAAAGACATAACTAATATATAAATATACATAAACATATATAATACAAAAAATAACATAAATTTTTTTTTAAATATTTTGGACTATGCTTAGATCTCATTGATATTATCTATTAATCATAACCATAATACAATTCAACATCATCTTTCATAGCTGTCAAGTATGATATTTGGGAATGTGTCCGAAAAAAAAAAAAGGGGCGGGGGGGCCAAGTCTTACAAAGGCTTTTGCCAAACAAAGAAGGCAAATAGGATAGCAAAAATAATTATTATAAATAAAAAGGATAAAAAAATTTTAAAATATTACAATAATATGAAGACAGCATTATATAGTGAATACTATTATAGGATGACAAAAGCAAACTGAACACAAAGTCCCAAACACCCACGGTAACCCTGAAGATAGTCAAACAGTATATCCAATAAATGATACCATATTCAGCATCATATACCAAATTAGAGAGAAAATCTGGTACATGCATCATTGTATAGTTAAATAAAGATCATCATAGCATAGAAAAACTGTGATCCAAAACTTTTTGTTAAAAATATTTACACTAACAAATTTCGGAAATCAGAATAGGAGAAGGGAAAGGGAAAAAAAAACATGGGAGAAAGAACACTGTACAAAACAGTCAACTTATCACAAAAAACGGCAAACCAAAAAAAAAAAAGGCAGGAAAACAAAAAAACAGAGAGGCAAAGAAACGAAAGGGGGAAAAATTAAATCTGTTCACAGTATTACGATCATAATAATAAACATATTAACATAAGAAAGAAATCAATAAAAAAAACCAAAAAACAAACTATTAACAATATATAGAGTAAAAACAACAATCAAGACTAATTAAAAGTCTTAAATAAACATAGTATCTGGATAACAAAAGAGAGCAGCTTTGGACAGAAGCCAATTAAGATTCAAAGCAAAGCACTTAAGAGGAGAGAATTTCAGAGAAGCATTAATGGTGAAGGAAACAGGCGAAACAATAAATGAACAGATTTTTGTTTATATAAGAGAACAATGTAACTAAAAAGAGTCGGTGCAAGAAACAATGAGAAAATGGTTTGGAGATAACAGATAAGAGAAAAAATTTTACATTAATTAGTTGCATTAATGACAGAAGTGCAACCGGAAAAAAGTTCAGTCAAATTAATGATGAACAGTAATCTACAGGGCTCTAACAAATCACAAAATCACAACCAAAATAATAATAATAATAATAATATAAAACCATTAAATATCAAAAACAGGTTCTAGAAACTGTAATCATAAGCATATAACTAAACATTTTAACAAATCGTTCGAATCTAACTATATTATCATATACCAGAATAACTAAATTTTTCACCAAACACTTAAAACAGAGAAAATGATAATAAAAAATCACAGACACTAAACTAATTATACCAGAATTGCAAACAAAATCAGGAAAACAAAGAAAATCAACAAAATATTACCCGGAGAGAAAAAAGGCTAAAAATTACAGATTTAAAAATCAAGAGACCGAAAATCTTCAATGTTCGTCTTGAGACATCCATTTGTCTATTTTTTCAACATTATCATCTGAATATGCAAAAACCATTCCAAAAAAAAAAATGTGAAACAATACCGAAATCAAAGAAACCGAAAAAAAAAATTCAACATACCTAAATTTTGTTTACGTGTTTTACTCAGCCTTTGTATCTAAAAATGACAAAAACAGATCAAAAATTACTCGTAATAAAAAAAGCCAAAATCGTTTCAAGAGTAGAGAGCCAAAGCCAAATCTGATAAGAACAGGAAAACACCAAAAAAAAAAACAACAATGAAACCAAAGACAACATACCAAACACTAAAACCTACACCTGCACCACAAAAAACGTACATAATAGAAACCAAAAAAAAAAAACGGGGAAAAAATGAGGAAAATAGATGAAAAAATACTCATAATAATTAAAAAAAAAAAAGCAAAGATATTTGAAGAATAGAAACCGAAACCCTAGTCTAAGGGAGACAAAAAAACCAAACAAAAACAACAATGAAACCAAAAAAAACATACTAATTAAAAACTAAATCCTACACTTACACCACAAAAAATGTACCAAACAGAAACCGGAAAAAAAAAAAAGGGAAAAAAACCCCCAAAAGAAAAAATTAGGGTTCTGAGACCAAAAAATCCATAATGTGAACAAAAATTCAGATCTTCTCCACAAAAACTGTACCGGGAGAGGAAAAAACCACAAAAAATCCCACAATGAAAAATTAAGGTTCCAAGACCAAAAACCCCAAAATCTGAGCCAACCCAAAAAAAAAAAAAAACAAAAACAAAAACAACAATAAACCACAAAACAACACAATAAAAATTAGAATCTACACTTTCAACAAAAACAACATTTCCCAAAAAAAAAAATTTCCCAAAAAAAATTTGCAGAGGGAAAAAAATTTCAATATTCGGAAATTAGGGTTCGGAGATAGGAGGAAAAAATCAAAAATCAAAACTTACTATTCCAAAAGAAAGAAATAAACAAAACCCATTAGAAAAAATCATGCAAAAGTTTCAGAAACAAAAAAGAGTTAAAAAAAAATCCAACAACAACAAAGGAAAACAAACCTACAAATATGGAGAGAACAAACACAATCAAACGAAAAAACCATCAACAATACAAACCCAAATCAAGAAAGAAACAATGGTCAGCGACACTGCAAAAAAACCCCAAATTCTAGGGTTTCGACGCCAAAAATCCAAAGAAAAAGATGAGAGAGAGAAACAGAGCGGTAGAGAGAGAAAGAGGCAAAACATAAAACATATACAGAAAAAATGGACAAACGTAATCGGTGGTGAAAAGAAGAAAACGAACTCCAAAATAGGGTTTGCAACTCAAAAATTCAAATAAGAAGAAGGAAAAAGAGAGAGACAGAGCAGTAGAGAGAGAGAGAAAGAGAGGAACACAATAAAAAAATTAAAGAGAAAATGAAGCACATAATGCTCGGTGTAGGGGTGGCAATTCGTGTCGTGTTCGGGTCACACGGGTCCAACCCGAATACGACCCGTTCTTTTCCATGTCAATTTCAGGTGACTCGAATTTGACCCGTCCACTATTCGTGTTGTTTTCGATTCGTAAAATTCGTGTCGTTTTCGATTTGTGTCGTTGTGTCGCGACCCATATTGCCACCAGGGGTGGCAATTCGTGTTATGCTCGGGGTCACACGGGTCCAACACGAACACGACCCGTTTTTTTTCCGTGTCAATTTCGGGTGACCCGAATTTGACCCGTCCACTATTCGTGTCGTTTTCGATTCGCAAAATTCGTGTCGTTTTCGATTCGTGTCGTCGTGTCGCGACCTGTATTGCCACCCCTAGCTCGGTGAAAGCAAGAAAGCAAAGGGGAAAATAGGATTTGGAACTCAAAAATTGAAAGAAGATAAAAGGACAGAGTTGAAGCAGTAGAGAGAGAGAGGTAGAAGCCAAAAATTAGAGAGAGAAAATAATGGGTGTAATGGGCGGTGGAAGTTTGGAACCCAAAAATTAAAAGAAGATGAAAGGACAGAGTTGAAGCAGTAGAGAGAGAGAGGTAGAAGCCAAAAATTAGAGAGAGAAAATGATGGGTGTAATGGGCGGTGGAGGGAAAAAGAAAGGAGGAAAATAGGTTTTGAGGGTAAATCCGTCAATCCACTGTGGGATTATCAACCGGCAAGCAAAAGGAGGAGGGCAAGTGCATAATTTCACTATTCTATACTGTTATGCACTATAGCTGAAACGCCGAAAACCAAAAAAAAGGGGGGAAAATCACTGTTCAAAACTGTAGAAAGAACAGTAATTTTCCCCTTTCCTTTAGTAAAAAGCAAAGACATTTGAAGAATAGAAACCGAAACCCCAATCTAAGGAAGACAAAAAAACCAAACAAAAACAACAATAAAACCAAAAACAACATACTAATTAAAAACTAAATCCTACACTTACACCACAAAAAATGTACCAAATAGAAATCGGAAAAAAAAGGGAAAAAAACTCCAAAAGAAAAAATTAGGGTTCTGAGACCAAAAAATCCATAATGTGAACAAAAATTCAGATCTTCCCCACAAAAACTGTACCGGGAAAGGAAAAAACCACAAAAAATCCCACAATGGAAAATTAAAATTTTCCCCTTTGCTTTCTTGCTTCCACCGGGCATTATGTGCTTCATTTTCTCTTTAATTTTTTTGTTGTGTTTCTCTCTTTCTCTCTCTCTCTACTGCTCTGTCTCTCTCTCTTTCCTTCTTCTTATTTGAATTTTTGAGTTGCAAACCCTATTTTGGAGTTCGTTTTCTTCTTTTCACCACCGATTATGTTTGTCCATTTTTTCTCTATATGTTTTTTGTTTTGCCTCTTTCTCTCTCTACCGCTCTGTTTCTCTCTCTCATCTTCTTCTTTGGATTTTTGGCGTCGAAACCCTAGAATTTGGGGTTTTTTTGCAGTGTCGCCGACCATTGTTTCTTTTTTGATTTGGGTTTGTATTGTTGATGGTTTTGTCGTTTGATTGTGTTTGTTCTCTCCATATTTGTAGGTTTGTTTTCCTTTGTTGTTCTTGGATTTTTTTTTAACTCTTTTTTGAACTAAAATGACAAAACAAAAGCGAATGGAAAAAAAAGACACAAACAAGGTTTTAGAAATTTGATTTCACTATACTATTCCTATGCTTATCCAACTTCGCAATTGTTAATCAACTTGATACAATTCATCAATCAATGGTTCTAATCTAACCTCATTACCTCTCCCGAGTGATAAATAAGATAATATATATGCATAAATATTTGCCCTTGAAACCCACTTTTCCTCCTCTTCTTGCTTCCACCGCCGAATATCCCTTTCATTTTCTCTCATTGATTTTTTTGGTTTTCGCTCTGTCTCTCTCTTTTCCACACTTCTCTCTCTTTCTTCAGAAGCTTTTTGCTTCCCAATGTGTGATAACTTTGCCTTTCTCTCTCTTGCTTTTGTGTCGGTAGAGAGAGAAAGAGGCAAAACATAAAACATATAGAGAAAAAATGGACAAACATAATCGGTGGTGAAAAGAAGAAAACGAACTCCAAAATAGGGTTTGCAACTCAAAAATTCAAATAAGAAGAAGGAAAGAGAGAGAGACAGAGCAGTAGAGCGAGAGAGAAAGAGAGAAACACAACAAAAAAAATTAAAGAGAAAATGAAGCACATAATGCCCAGTGGAAGCAAGAAAGCAAAGGGGAAAATAGGATTTGGAACTCAAAAATTGAAAGAAGATGAAAGGACAGAGTTGAAACAGTAGAGAGAGAGAGGTAGAAGTCAAAAATTAGAGAGAAAATAATGGGTGCAATGGGCGGTGGAAGTTTGGAACCCAAAAATTAAAACATATAGAGAAAAAATGGACAAACATAATCGGTGGTGAAAAGAAGAAAACAAACTCCAAAATAGGGTTTGCAACTCAAAAATTCAAATAAGAAGAAGGAAAGAGAGAGAGATAGAGCAGTAGAGAGAGAGAGAAACACAACAAAAAAATTAAAGAGAAAATGAAGCACATAATGCCCGGTGGAAGCAAGAAAGCAAAAGGGAAAATAAGATTTGGAACTCAAAAATTGAAAGAAGATGAAAGGACAGAGTTGAAGCAATAGAGAGAGAGAGGTAAATGGAACTATTTAATGTGAAATTTTTTCCCTTTATCTGTTATCTCCAAACAATTTTCCCACTGTCTCTTGCACCGACTCTTTTTAGTTGCATTGCTCTCTTTTATAAACAAAATCTGTTCATTTATTGCTTCACCCGTTTCCTACCAAGAGGGAGAGAACCTTGGGAAGTAAAAAAGTTTTGAAGAAAGAAAGAGACACACGGCAAGAGAAAGAAAGGAAAAAAAAAAAATCATTATTGACAGACTATACACAAAAGCAAAAGAGAGAAAGGCAAAATTATCACACATTGGGAAGTAAAAAGCTTCTGAAGAAAGAGAGAGAAGTGTGGAAAACAGAGAGAGACAGAGCGAAAACCAAAAAAATCAATGAGAGAAAATGAAACAGATATTCGGCGGTGGAAGCAAGAAGAGAAGAGGAAAAGTGGGTTTCAAGGGCAAATTGATCAATCCACTGTGGGGTGACCAACCAGCAGGCAAAACGAAGAGGGCAAGAGCGTTTCTTTCTCTTGCCGTGTGTCTCTTTCTTTCTTCAAAACGTTTTTGCTTCCCAAGGTTCTCTCTCTTTTGGTTTTGTGTTTAGTCTGTCAATATTGATTTGTTTTTCCTCTCTCTCTTTCTCTTGCCGTTCTTCACTCTCTTTGTTCAAAAACGTTTTCGCTTCCTAAAGTTTAATAACTTTGCCTCTCTCTCTTACTTTTGTGTTTACTCTCTTAGAATTGATTTCTTTTTGCTCTCTCTCTCTCTCTCTCCGTTCCTTTCTCTCTTACTTCGACAAGCCATTATGTCCTCTATTTTCTCTAATTTCTTGGTTCTTCCTCTCTCTCTCTACTGGTCTCCCTCTCGCTCTGTCTCTTCTTCTTTGAATTTTTGAGTTCAAAAGCAAGAGAGAGAAAGGCAAAGTTATCACACATTGGGAAGCAAAAAGCTTATGAAGAAAGAGAGAGAAGTGTGGGAGAGAGAGAGAGACAGAGCGAAAACCAAAAAAATCAATGAGAGAAAATGAAAAGGATATTCGGCGGTGGAAGCAAGAAGAGAAGAGGAAAAGTGGGTTTCAAGGGCAAATTGATCAATCCACTAATGGGTAGAGAAAAAATTGGATGAAAAATGTATTTTCTTAACCACTGAAAAAAAAAAAAGATAAATAAAATTTTTTAGAAATTTAAACAGATAAATAACATATTTTAAAATGTTTTACATACATAACATAATCATGATAAATGATTTATATTCGAAGCAAATTTATGGCTAGAAAGTTATTTTAAAATATGTTATTTACCGTAAGTACTTGTATAAAACGGCCAATATGCTTCAATTTTCTCAAAGGAAAAAATATAACTAATAATAATAACGCACGTGAATTAATGGACTTCATGCTATTGAGCCTACTTAAACTCATCTGGACAACCTTAGTAACCCAATGACGTTTATATACTCTCTGTACTTTCAATTTCCAGTAAAATCAAGTGCGTGACAAATATATCCAAGGTTTTCATAACAAATCTTGTATACCAACTATTTAGTTTTCCTGTTTGGTTGGAGTTAAAATTACATGACTGCACCAACAACAGCTTGTCAGTGCTTTCATTTGGAAGCCAGTGTCCAGAAATTCAAAAGGAACGACGGTGAACCGGCAAACCAACTCAGAAAAGCCATGGCAGTAGCTGTCTGAAACTGAGCGCAATGGTTTTCTGCACAGTCGTTCAGATCATTGCCTATGAGAACCGTGATACCAGCGGACGCACAAGCCGCAGAAAATATGAGTGTTGACGTGATCTGCCGTAAAGAGATTGAAAAAAGAGGGTAAGAAACATAATGCAGTCCACCAAGTGTCCCGGTAAAGGCGAAGGGTGACAGACAGATTACCAAATGTTCTTGGTTCATGATGAATCTTTAACGAAACTGCTTTTTAAATTGATAGCCAAAAGAATGGTTCTTAACTTCCATAATATTTGGGGGGGAAATCAGAGCAGGAACCATATATTATTAAGCGGACTATATTAATTGTTCCCATGTTTTGTCAAAATACCTCTTGTAACTAAAATAAAAATTAAAAAGAAGGATCTTAACTGTCAGCATGCAGTTCAAAACCCTGTAACAGACCTTACTGCTCATATCACAGCTTGACTATATTGATAAACTGACATTATAGTAGAGTTGAGTGCTAATGGTTTAGGCTTTAAAAAAAAAAATTGAGGCACTAACAGGGTGGATGGGGTGGTGAAGGGTCAAATTCCTGTGCTAGATATCTCCCCTTTGTCCATCAGGGTTTGAGTACCATTGCCTCCCGTTTAGGCCCCCTCTCCAGCTTTAGCTATTGATGCTTGGGTTCGGTGATGGCAGGGTAGGTTCTGGGTGGACAACTGAGAGAAACTAGCATAAGAACCTGACTTTGCCATACCTAGGTGTTCATGCCTGTGGGGCTGAAACACCTGAAAATGATGGGATCACCACCAGATCCGTTTATTTCTACCCAAAAAAAATGGAGGCATTAACAGTTCCCAATGGTTCCTCCCTGAAGGAGGATGGGAAACAAGGACATTGAATTTTTTTTTTTTTTTTAAGCTTCTTCCACACAAAAAAAAAAAAAAAAAAAAAAAAAAAAAAAAAAAAAAAAAAGACAAACAAACAAACAAACAAACCAGCAGGTTCCATTTTTCTTTTCCCGGCAAACCCCTTTGAGTCTAATCAACATGTGAACGCAATTTCACAAACAGCCAGTTCAAAAGTATATGTGATGTGCATGATATAAGCCAAGATGTATAATCCTTTTTCTTTCTGTACGAAGCCAAGTTAGGAATAAACTAATTAGGAGCCATAGAGGAAAACACCTTTTGATCTCTGAGGGTAGTTCAGCAACTACTTACAAGGAGGCTTTGGATATGGAAGCCATAAAGAGAGAAATGACAATTAGTAGCTCCACTCTTCACTCTTTTACGAATGAAAATTGAATCAAGAACAATTCAACAGTAAACAAACAACTTAAAAGAAGTCCTGGATAACCTAGGTAGGTGGGTTCTCGTCTATCGTTTTCCAACAAAAGGAAATCTCACTTATTAGATTAGGTTAGATTACCCACAAAAGAAGTACCCCTATCACCCGATAACTCTTTCTATTTGGGAAACTTTGAAACAAACCATTAAAAAATCCAGCACTTAGTAAGCTCAATTCTCTTATAAAAAGTCTTTCAGTTGCACTAACACCAACTTTAATACAATTCTCCCACAACTAATGGAACAACAAAGAAATTTAATAATCAGAAAATCGTCTAACCGTTCCCTAACTTGGACCTATGTCTGCAAAAAGAGGTAATATTCACTTCTAAGCCCATGGTTCTATATTTAGCAGTCTTACACAAAGTCAATAATGACACAAAAAACGATCACAAACATGGCATGCATACTTTAAACAATCATGTTAAGCCCTTTCTATGTTTTTTCGTGTTTCTATACAAACAATGCCAATGTAGATCGAGAGAGAAACAGATTCTTCAAGAAAATATCAGCTTTACTCCCACCAAATAAGTTTCTTACCCCGTCGCCGATAGCAAACAAGGTGACAACTCTGAAATTGCGCAAGCTTCGCTTAACCAAAATGGCGTAAATATCAACAATGGCTAGAGAGAGACTCCATAAGCTTTGCAAGCTTGCAGCAGCAACAAGGTAGCTGCCAATATATCAAATACCAAAATCTGATTAACCTACCAACCAACAAAAACCACATTTTAACGGGGGGGAAAAAAAAAACCGATTTTATTACGAACTCGAAACTAATAAAATTAAAAGGATAATTATTGGTTCATTCGACTGAGTATCAACCTCAATTGATTTTGATAAGTTCACCTGAGGGAATTGAAGACACTAAAATGTCAAAAAGAAACCTTGTAAAATTCATAAAAGCGAGTCAAAATAGAAATATCATAGAAATAAAACACAAGTAAAACATAATTTATTCTAAAAAAATAGCTAAAACAAAATTATTGATTTCAAACTAGTAAATCGAAATCAGTACCAAAAAAAAATTTACCAATTCATCAAAAATATACCGATTCTGAAAACAAATAAACTAAATTTTCAACAAAAAAAGCGGAGGGGGGGGGGGCGAGAAATGGAATAAACCAGAAGGCGGTGACGGAAGGGAAGTCGGAGGTGGAGGCCATGACGGAGAGGGCAACGGCGGAGAAAGCGAACTGGAAGAGGCGCAGAGCGAGGCCAGCGGGAGTGCCGGGCATGCCCTGGATGTCCTTCATCCTGCCACGTGGCATCGGAATCTCAACCTCCACCTCCGCCGCCGCCGCCGCCGCCGCCGCCGCAGCATTTGTAGCCGGAGGAGGCGACGGCAGCTCGTCCACTGGGTAGACTGAAGGGTGGATCAAGCTCATATCTTTGGTTAGGCACTTTCTTCGCCGTCGTCTCTCATCAGAGAAGAGAGAAGAGAGGGCAAAAAAGGAAGACGAAGCTTTGGTCGGAAGGAATAAATGTACTAAAATTCTTTTTTTGTTTTTTTTTTCTCCCTTCTTTTTCCTTGGAAAGGCGATCAATTGCTGCTTCCTAGAAAGAAAAACGTTTTTGTTTGGTAAGTTTGCTCCGTAGGCCCCCAATTTTTAGTTTGTGGCGTTTTAGGGCCCCGTTTGGTCTGTCGATGACTACTAGCATCTGATTTTTTGATTTTTTTTAGGGAAGAGTTGTGGTAGAACCCTTTTGAGGATCACTACCGGTAAAGCTCTTTTTTAGACCGTTGAGATTCAATCGAACGGTTGAAAAATTATTGGTGTATTATAGTTATCATGCACCTTACCTCATACAAACTTTCCCATCCTTAATTTCTCCGTCACAGGCGACCGTCCCGCCGCCGGCGACCCACCTCCGGCCGCCCGCCGGCGACCTTTTTCTCTCTCTTCCCCTTTCTCTCTCTTCTCTTCTCCCTCTCTTCTCTCCCTCCTCCGGCCGACCCCCTGCCCCCACCGCCGGCCGCCTCCACCGCCGCCCCAGCTCCGGCCATCCCTTCCCCGCCGGCAGCCCCTCCCTCTCTTCCCCTCTCTCTCTCTTCCCTTTCTCTTCTCCTCTCTCTCTTCCCTTTCTCTCTCTTCTCCTCTCTCTCTCTCTTCCACCGCCGGCGCCCCCCCCACCCGGCCTGCCCCCACCCCCCCGCCCCCCACCGCCGGCCCCAGCCCCGGCCACCCCCTCCCCGCCGCCACCCCCTCCCCGCCGCCACCCCCTCTCTCTCTTCCCCTCTCCCCTTTCTCTCTCTTCTCCTCTCTCTCTCTCTCTTCCCCTCTCCCCTTTGCTCACAGCCGTCGACCCACTGCCCTCACTGTTCAGGTACAACCCTGCGATGGAAGCCTTCGAAGGGCGAGATTTGTAGCAGCAACGGCAGAGCTCGTCGAGAACCTGTTTGCCATCGGAGCAATGGTTCAAAGACAGAGGTGGTCAGCAATAGCGCGCGCCGGCGGGGGGAAGAGGGAGAAAGGGAAGAGAGAGAGGAGAAGAGAAAGGGAAGAGAGAGAGAGGGGAAGAGAGGGAGGGGCTGAGGGGAAGAGAGAGAGGGGGTGCCGGCGGGGAGGGGGTGGCGCCGGCTGGGGCCGGGGGTGGGGGGGCGGGGGGGTGGGGGCAGGCCGGGTGGGGGGGCGCCGGCGGTGGAAGAGAGAGAGAGAGGAGAAGAGAGAGAAGGGAAGAGAGAGAGGAGAAGAGAAAGGGAAGAGAGAGAGAGGGGAAGAGAGGGAGGGGCTGCCGGCGGGGAAGGGGTGGCCGGAGCTGGGGCGGCGGTGGTGGCGGCCGGCGGTGGGGGCAGGGGGTCGGCCGAAGGAGGGAGAGAAGAGAGGGAGAAGAGAAGAGAGAGAAAAAGGTCACCGGCGGGCGGCCGGAGGTGGGTCGCCGGCGGCGAGACGGTCGCCGGTGACGGAGAAAATAAGGATGGGAAAGTTTGTACGAGATAAGGTATATGATAACTATAATACACCAATAATTTTTCAACCGTTCGATTGAATCTCAACGGTCCAAAAAAGAGCTTTACCGGTAATGATCCTCAAAAGGATTCTACCACAACCCTTCCCTTTTTTTTAATCCTTTTTATCCAACTCAAAATTATTTTTTACTATTATATTTATAAATGTCTATTACAAACTCAAACGTCGGTAACTTTCTTATTTTAAAGTCAAATGAGATAACTTTGCTAATTCCAGTTCAAATGAAATAATTTTTTGTAAATTACATAAAATTTTAATTGTAACGAAACAACATCCATATTAATTTTTTTTTCACAATTATAAGATTTCATTATTTTCACTTCAACCAATTTTTTTTTTTCAAATGCATATTTCCAAAATTTGGTTTTCAAACCAAAATACATTTACAAAACTTCTCTGAAACAGGCCCTTAGGGGACGTTTGGTTCACCATTTCAACTTAAACTTTTTATCTCAGTTTTTATCTTTTTTTGAAAAAGTTTTTTATCTTTTCTGAAAAAGTTTTTTATCTTTTCTGAAAAGTCAACAAAAATTATTATTAAAATTTAAAATTTCCAACTCAAACTGATAAACCAAATGAAGCCGTCTCTAAGCTTTTTTGAGCTAAAATGATCTCGAACTTTTAAAAGTGGACAAAAGAACTGAAATGATTGGCATATTTTTAATTTGTTAACAAAAAATATGATAGTGTTAAGAACACATATTCTAATTATAATAGTTAATTATCAATTCATGTTATGATAAATTGTTATCATTTTAATAATAAATATACTCTTTTATTTTTAATTGATATGATAATTACTGACCATTAAAAGAGTTATTAATAAAAATGATAATAACATGTCACGTAAATCAGTACTCAACAGCTAAGCCCAACACAATAACGTTATTTGTGAATAAATCCCGCCGCAGACAGTTGACCCCTTCTTGAAAACTACAAGAGGAGGACCTGCCGCTGTTGCGTAAACTCATGGACCAAGATTTGGTTCGATGCTCGAGGAACCAAATGCTTCACGAAAATGACCTAACAAAATTTATGTTGGGACTTTTTTTTTTTTTTTTTTTGGCTAGAATTTATATGGGGACTTATAATAAGGAAAGTCAACTACAATTTACCTATGTGAATTATGGGTTTATAATTAGTGCAAATATTATAGTTTTGAGTTGTTTCCCTTTTTCTTACAATCTTGTAATTGTTTCTATTTTGTGTAATTAGTAGATGCTAGTTTATATTGTACACATTTCTTCTCGCTGAAAGTTGGAAAAGTCATTCACAGAATTCGTCCCTCTCTAACTCTTTTATGGTACCAAAGCAATTATTGGCTCTTACGAGTGAAACCCAAATGGCCGAACCCACCACCCAAATCACATATCAACTACATCCCAACTTTCACTAAAATGTGTTCTACAACGATAACCAAAATCCCAATCCAAAATGCTATATTATCAAGTGTCAATTTTGTAGATAACAAAGTCACTCCATCAAGCAATGTCCATCGTTCAAATACGTGCCAAGAAACTATCTTGTAAAGTGTCAATTTTGTCAAACTTGGCCACTCGGCCAAAAAATCTCTCTATGGTCTCAAACAAGCCCCACGTACATGGTATCATGAGTTGAGACAATTTCTCCTCTCAAATGGATTCATAATTCTCGCTTGGACACTTCATTATTTATCTTTCAACAGATGCATTTCACTATTTTTGTGTTGGTGTACGTAGATGATCATATAATTACAGTTAATGAATCCAATATGGTTCACGGTGTGATCACTCAGTTGGCATCCAAATTTTCCATCAAAGATCTTTGTGTTCTTTCCTACTTTCTTGTCGTCGAAGTTATTCCCACATCAACTAGAATTCTTCTATCACAACATGAATACATCCAAGATCTACTTAACAAAACACGAATGTTAAAATGCCAATGATGTCTCAACGCCTATGTCTCCAAAAAATGAGCACACATTACTTGACGGCACCTCCCTGACTGATGCAACTGAGTATCGATCTATTGTTGGTGCCTTGCAATATTTAAACCTTACACCACCGGATGTTTCCTTTGTTGTTAATTAACTTTCTCAATTCATGCATCATCCAGCAACTGGTCATTGGTCCACAGTTAAACATTCATTGCGATATCTATGTGGCACCATCAATCATGGACTTCATCTTCATAAGGAATCATCTATGTCCCTTCATGCATTTTCTGATGCAGATTGGCTTGATAATATTGATGATCGTACATCCACCAATGCATATGTTGTGTTTCTTGGATCCAATGCGATTTCATGGAGTTCAAAAAAGCTAAGGTCCGTGGCTAGGTCCTCTACTAAGGTTAAATATCGGGCTGTTGCATCTATTTTCGCTAAACTAGCTTGGATACAATCTCTTCTCGATGAACTTGGTGTTAATTTGACTCCCACACCAACCATCTACTTTGACAATGCTGGCACCACCTATCTCTGTGCCGATCATGTTTTTCACTCTCGCATGAAGCACCAAGCCATTGATTTTCACTTCGTTTGTGATAAAGTTCAAAGTAAGCAACTACGGGCTTATTTGTTTTGTCATTTCATTTTAACTCAAACTGTATTTTTTTTTGTCTTTTTCTCAAAAAGTTTTTGTTTTTTTCCTAAAAAATTTTTTGTCTTTTCTGAAAATTCAAAAAAATTTACTATTACAACTAAAATATTTCAACTCAAACTAACGAACCAAACGGACCCGTACATGTTTCCCATGTCTGCTCTAATGATCAACTTGTTGATGCTTTGACACAGCCACTATCACGCCAACAATTGCAAGATTTATGAGTCAAGATTGGTGTACGATTGGTGTCCTTTCCGGTAACTCAATCTTGAGGGGACATTATAAGGAAAGTCAACTACATTCACCTATGTGAATTATGCGTTTATAATTAGTGTAAATATTATAGCTTTGAGTTGTTACCCTTTTTCTTACAATCTTGTAATTGTCTTCATTTGGTGTAACTAGTGGATGCCAATTTATGTTGTACACATTTCTTATCATTGAAAGTTGGAAAAGCTATTCACAGAATTCATCTCCCTCTTTTACTTATTTGAGAAAAATTATTACAATAGAAATAAAATAGAATAAAATGGAATTACAATGAAAAAAGAAAAGGGTGGGGGGACGACAAAATAAACAGACAAGAGGAAGGAATAGTGCTAATTAATTAAAAAAAAAGTGAATCACAAAAAAAAAAAAAAAAACCTTACATAGATAAAAATAATAATAAGTAAATGATTTTAATATAATATTTTTAAGAAATATTTATATTTTACATTAATAGTTCTAATAGTTTGGGGTATTTTAAAATCAAATTTAGTATTATGCCAATAAATTCGCAAAATACATGGATAGAAGTGGACGGATGAAGTAGTTTGAAAATAAAAGTCTCGTTTGGTTCATCAGTTTGAGTTGGAAATTGTAAGTTTTAATAGTAATTTTTGTTGACTTTTCAGAAAAGATAAAAAACTTTTTCAGAAAAAACAAAAAACTTTTTCAGAAAAAGACAAAAACTGAGATGAAAAGTTTGAGTTGAAATGGTGAACCAAACGAAGGCTAAATGAGTTTTGAGCTGTTTAAAAAATTTAGGGTGCAAAACAAGGTAAATTTATAATTCAAATACATTTAGTAAACTAATCTTTTTTTTAAATGAAATAATAAAATTTTTCTTATTTATAATCTCGATTTCTTGAATTCTAATGTCACTTCCATTTTATCTTTAAACTTTTAAATCTCTGACTTCACTCGCTGAATTTTGAATCTGATCTTATTTTATTCATTTTATCATAATTGTAAAATATAGATTAAAAAAAAAGTGAACCAAGCACAATAATGTAGGGTTTTTTTTTTCTTTATTTGTTTTTGAGAAAATTTCCAACAGAATATGCTCGATAAAATTAATTATTTTATTTTTTTCGTTTGTTTAAATTGAAATTTTGATAAAAGGATAAGTAAGAGTTTTTGAAGGATTAAGAAAAAAATGTAAATGATCTTGAAGTCTTCGAACATGGATAAAAATAATACAAACAATAATATACAGAGTAAACAGAAAATCAGGTCAAACCGAAAATTCTCAGTTCACGATTAGAGTCGAATCCAATCTTCGACTACTCTCTCTCACTCACACTTTAACGAAATGAGTCGGAGGCCTCAACCCGAAGGCCCTTCCTCGGAGAGTCAACGCGCCGGCGACGAAATCAACGTCGGCGGTGATCGCCCACCAGGTGTTCGACCAAAGGCCCCACAGACACAGAGGTCGCCTTTCGTGTTTCTCACCCTGTTCGTGGCCATCGTCTACTCCTCCTGGTCCGTTTACCATTACCAGTGTCAGAACTTGCCTTCGCCTCTCACTTCCGAGCAGGCGGGCAAAAGGGGTTTCTCTGAATATGAAGCTCTGAACCATGTCAAGGCTTTGACTGAATTGGGTCCTCATCCCATTGGCTCCGATGCTCTTGTTCTCGCTGTTCAGGTTGGTCTGATATCTCTTAAAGATTTTCTTGTCTGGGCTGTTTTTATTTTTCAAGTTTATATTAGTTTTTGTTTCAAAGTTTGGAGTTTAGTCGTGAAAATATTTGTCTGGGAAGTCTGGTTTGAGAAAATATGTAACTTAGAATTGCTTTGGTCAAAGGATTATAATGGGATTGAATAACTTATCAACAAACTAGTTTGCCATCCTATTAACCATGAGTCTAAATCCAGTTCTGGTTGTTGTTGTTGTTACAAAAATTGCGATAAAGCGATACTGGCAAGCATGGTGTCAATGCTTTGTTTCATAATCATTGTTCAGGAGGGCAATGATAAAGGAAAGGTGTTAATTAGTCAGAGAGAGGATCAATGCTAGACGTTCCTGAATTAGCCTTGGATTTGAGGTTTTTCTTTTAATTTTGTTACTTGGTCATACCATGCAACAGTTTTTTAGGCGTTGGATGAAGGTCCATAAGGATTTTGGACTGTGGAAATTTTTTGTTGTTGGGTCCCACATAGAAGTCGTTTAAAATTTGGCGGTCCTAACTGATTTGTCCATCATCTAACTGATGAATAGTATATTACAGTACTCGCCAACTTTTCCCCCTATAAATTGATATAATCGGTTTGATTTTGATTTTAAGAATGAGTGTATTCCTGTCTGAATGATTTCTCTTTGTTTTATAACTTGTTCTGATTGTTGCTATTAAATGATTCTTTCTTTTGCAATCATTTCGTATAAATAGTTTTTTTCCTTGCTCCCCATTGCAGTATGTTTTGGCGGCATCAGAGGAGATCAAGAAGACGGCTCATTGGGAGGTCGATGTTGAAGTGGAACTTTTCAATGCAAAACCTGGAGTAAATCGTCTGGTTGGTGGCCTGTTTAAAGGGAGAACTGTTGTTTACTCAGATCTAAATCATATCATCCTAAGAATCTTGCCAAAATATGTGTCTAATGCAGCGGAAAATGCTATTCTCGTCTCCTCTCACATTGACACTGTTTTCTCAACGTATGCTTCCCTATCTTTTCAGCATCAAATTAGTATACTATGCTAATGCAGTATCCATGGTCGTCATTCATCACTGCAACTCATTTATTTATTTATTGCTTGGGGTGAAGTGCATTGCTGGCTATAAGCAATTAAGCATCGGTAGCTTAGTTGGATAATTATAGGTACTAAAATATATACTATCCTAGTACACATAGAATCTTTATTTATTTATTATTTTTTTTTGAAGAGTTAGTTATCTAAAATTTATTTTGTTTTTATCCTTATTCTCCATCTCCAATTTTTCGGCCATCCAAGCATTGACTCTTTGTCCATTATTATTTGAAACACAAGCGGCATTCCCGATTTATTCTTGCAAAGACATTCTTATACATCGTGAAATTCATTCTTTGTTGGTTGAAAAAATGCCACCATCTTTCAGGGAAGGAGCTGGAGATTGCAGTTCATGTGTTGCGGTTATGTTGGAACTTGCTCGAGGGGTTTCTCAGTGGGCCCATGGATTTAAGCATGGTGTTATATTTTTGTTTAATACTGGGGAGGAAGAGGGCCTAACCGGTGCTCACAGCTTTATAACTCAGGTAGGGAACATCTCTTTATTTGATTATCTTTATTTCGAATTGCTCTCCTCTCTTTATCTTACTTCTATCTCTGTGATATATTCCTGCTGTAACTTCTATCTCTCTGTATGAGTGTTTTAAATGATCTCTTACCTTTCTGAACTTATTTCCACAGCATCCTTGGAGTAAAACTATTCGTCTGGCTATTGATTTGGAGGCAATGGGTATTGGAGGAAAATCCAGCATATTTCAGGTCTTCTAGAATTTGCCGACTCTTTTTCTTCCAGTGATCCATGATATATGATGATGTGGTTGTCACAAACTGCCTGATAAAATGTGGTGCTGATGTCAATTTTAAATACCCCATGATGTTTTTTTGTTAACTCTTTTATTATGACTTTGTCATTTTATTTTACATTTCTTGTGATAGGCTGGACCTAATCCATGGGCTATTGAGAACTTTGCAATGGTAGCGAAGTACCCCTCTGGCCAGATTATAGCACAGGTTCAATGCTATATTCTTCGTGATCGTTCTTCTCCTATGTTTAATAACTGATGCATATATGTTGTGGAAAAATCCTTGCATCTGAGTAACTTTGGTGCAACAGGATCTATTTTCTTCCGGGGTTATAAAATCTGCTACAGATTTCCAAGTATACAGAGAGGTCGCTGGCCTTTCAGGGCTTGACTTTGCTTACACAGATAACACTGCAGTCTATCACACCAAGGTTTTGTTCTGCTCCATTTATATCTGGATATGTGCTTTTTTTATTTTCCCTCGAACTCATTCCTGGTCATCGTTGGGTAAATTAGCTTGGTTATATGAGACCTAGCTTAGCTAGGCCATCATGATATTGTCCCCACGATGACCTTATCACTAAATTATTTTGTAGCATGCCAACATTCACATGATAAACATTTGAAGCTGTGAAACTATTTGATTCGAACTCTTGTTTCATGAATCATTAAGCAAAGTTCCTGGCTTATATGTATGCAATTTTTGTTGGGGTTGTTGAAGCTCAGATTGGGTTAAATATGTTCATTATTTTTTGTTCTTTGAAATCATGCAGAATGACAAATTTGAACTCCTAAAACCAGGATCTCTTCAACACCTTGGAGAAAATATGCTTGCTTTTCTGCTTCAGACCGCTAGATCTTCTCATCTTCCAAAATCGAGTGCAATGGAAGAAGAGGAAAACTCTGGCCAGAGCAGTGCCGTATTTTTTGACATCTTGGTATATTTGCAACTGTAATACTCATATATGCTGCTTATCTTAGGACTTCATCCTTGTCTCTCCTTCACCTTCCTACCTTCGTTTCCCCTTTTCCAAGCCTACATATTTCAAGCTCACGTGGTTCTAATATTTTTTCAATCTCAGGGGACATATATGATTGTATACCGACAACGCTTTGCAAATTTGCTTTATAATTCAGTGATAATGCAATCACTTCTGATTTGGGCAGCGTCATTACTCATTGGTGGTTATTCAGCTGCAGTTTCAATGGCCTTGTCGTGTTTGAGTATCATCCTTATGTGGATTTTTGCAATAGGTTTAGCTGTTCTTGTTGCCTTCGCCCTGCCGCTTGTATCTTCATTTTCAATGCCGTATGTCGCAAGCCCATGGTTGGTTTTTGGGTTGTTTGCTGCACCAGCTCTTGTCGGTGCATTGACTGGTCAATATATAGGTTATCTCATTCTTAGAACATATTTATCAAAAGTATATTCCAAGAGAAAGCAACTCTCGCCTATTCTTAGGGCCTATTCAGTCAAGTTAGAAGCTGAAAGGTGGCTCTATAAAGCTGGATCTGTTCAGTGGCTCGTTCTGCTCATCCTTGGAAACTATTATAAAGTTGGTTCATCGTATCTGGCTCTTGTTTGGCTGGTTCCACCAACATTTGCATGTATGTATGGGTTTACAGCTATCTTACCTTGCTTGTGTTCGATTTAGACTTATCTCAACTTATTCATTTCACCAACATTTTTGGATTTATTTTGCTGTGACATCCAGATGGGCTGCTTGAAGCTACTCTAAGCCCAGCCCGATTACCAAAGCCTCTGAAACTTGCAACTCTCTTGATTGGTCTGGCTGTTCCGATATTAATATCTTCTGGCACTGTTATCCAGTTGGCTGGCACAATGATTGCAACTTGGGTTCGCTTTGATAGGTAAATTATATGGCAGTTTTGTAATGTATATGAGAAACAACAATAAACCCATATTTTGTTATAGCTAAATTTTATGTCAATTTTCTTGCAGGAATCCTGGTACCACTCCTGAGTGGCTGGGGAATGTAATTGTTTCTGTTTTTGTTGCGGTTGTCATGTGTCTAACTCTGGTGTATCTCCTTTCATACGTTCATCTTTCAGGTTTTGTTCCGAACATTCACTTTCTTCTGTTGCTGCCCAATATGGCTGCTTGCGAATTATCGTTTTTCCATCAATTCACCTTGTAACAAAGACGGATATTGGCATTCTGAAATTGCATTCTATAAGATTTAATCTTGGTTTGGAAATAACGCTGGCATTTTCTGCTAAATATGGTTTTGGCTTCAGTTAGTTAGGATTTTAAGGCTTTTCTCGAGCCCAAGTAGTCTTGTCTTCATTTAATTTTTGGTGGGAGAGAGTTTAAGGTGTTAATTTAAATCTCCAGATTAATGTTCTTTTTTTTCCCCTCTAAGTTTGTCATGTTTTCCTTTGCGACTGAACCATGTGATGAAAATTGATGTCTAGGTGTAAAAAGATTGATTATCCTCTCAGCATGCTTGGTGTTTGGTCTCTCACTCGTCGTGGTAGTATCGGGCATCGTTCCACCATTTACCGATAACATTGCTAGAGCTGTTAATGTAAGTTTTAGTAAGCACGTTTCACTGACTGTGCTTGTTTTGGTTTGTCTTATAAGCAATAAGCCTTCTTAGTAATCAGTGACGCCAAATGAAAATTGAATGTGAATAATATATCGTATCTATAGACTCTATGTATTCTCTCTTTTACATGTCTAAATAAATGCATGTCGTTATTTGTGGTACTAAATGTGTGGAGTATTGATTTTCGTTTGTCGTTCAGGTTGTACAAGTCGTGGATTCAACGGGAAAGCAAGATCCTATCTCTTATGTCTCTATTTTTTCTACGACACCTGGAAAGTTGACGAAAGAAGTTGAAGAGGTTAACGAAAGCTTCATATGTGGCAGAGATAAAGTCGTTGACTTCGTAACTTTTTCGGTCAAATACGGTTGCTGGGCTTACAATGACAATGAAGGTGGATGGAGCAAATCCGACGTGCCTTTGCTAAATGTTGATAGTGATACTAAACAGAACAAAAGAATCACACAAGTTTCCATCGATACAAAAGGCTCGACACGCTGGGCTCTATCAATCAACTTTAAGGAAATAGAAGACTTTGCATTGAAAGGTATATCAAACTTAAATGATATCTTCCACTTCCGTTTGTCTAGGTTTTGACCTCGTTGGGGTTAATTCCGCAGAAACAAGGTCATAACATTTCCATGACTTGGTTACAATCACGGTTGACATAAACTTTTAGAGAATTCTGTGGTGGAGCACGGTTTTAAATTGATAGATCGTATCAGAATCATATCATGTTGAGGAAAGTACAATAATTGAATGAAATCAATTAGACAGTCAAAAACTGTCCTCTTTGAATGGTTATTTTTTCATACCCTACCGAAGAATTGAACATCCAGAATCATCTGTCTTCTGAAGCCATGAATGACTAATCAACTTGTCCATCACTATACTCTTAGATGCAGGCAACTCGGAGGAATTAGTTCCAGTTGGCGAAAAAAGCGGTGTGGACGGGTGGCACATTATTCAGTTTTCAGGGGGCAAGAATGCGCCAAAAAAATTTGATCTGACACTTTTCTGGAGCAAGAATTCTTCCCAGTCGACTGAAGTCGTGAACGGGGACAGACAGGACCGCCTCCTTCTAAAGCTCAGAACTGATATGAACAGAATCACGCCGAAAGTTGAAAGAGTCCTTTCCAAGCTTCCGGCATGGTGCTCGCCGTTCGGCAAGTCCACATCTCCTCACACGTTGGCATTCTTAAGTAGCCTGCCCGTTGACTTTTAAGTTCTTGAAATTTCATACCAAAAGAATGAATTTTTTTTTTCCATTTTTTTTTTCTGAGAGGATTAAAAGATGTATTTGTGTTTCATATTTATGATTATAACTAGTTTTGTCCATAAAATGAATGTCAGTTATGTTTTCTGATCCTCTTTATGCAGATAACATAAGGTGATTTCTTTCCCATTGACAAATACTTCTCACTTTCAAATACTCTTCTCCTTCCCGACTCATTATTCTTGTCTGGTCTTTCACAGATTTACTCTATCCCTTCTTGGCTTATGAAAATTTTAATGAAATTTATTTTGGGTTTTTTTTTTTAATTCTTAATGGTAAATGAACAAGGTATAAATATAACATCTCCAACAAGAATTTCCGGTGCTTGGTATAAATATAACATCTCCAATAAGAATTTCTGGTGCTCGTTTTGAATTAGGCCAGTACGGAGGGTAAAAAAGTGTGGGTATGGAGATGAGGGAAGTATACTCACGTCATCCCATTCCATCATCGAAATCAAAAAATTTAGTAGGCAAGTTATTAAGCAGTGATAAAATTAAAGACATTAGTGCTAAATGTCCTAAAATTAATTAATCCAATACAAAAGATAGTACCGGTTGGGACGTTGTTCATGTGAATCAGTAGTCTGTCAAAAAGAGAAAAAGAAAAAAAAAAAAATCACAGTCCCTTTTGTCGCTTCTCTTCACTACAAAACAAAACTCCCAAAAAGACAAAAAAACAAGAGAGAGAAGAGGAGGGGAAGAATCTGGGATTCTCTTTCTCTCGAGAAGAGAGAGAGAAGAGGAGAGAGAAAGTACACCAAGAAATTTGGGACGACGATGGCGTTGGGAATATTGGCCTCTTCAACCGCCATTAACTGCTCCACCCACACCTCTTTTCCTTCCTCTCTCCATCCCAAGAAGCCTTTTCCTCTCTCTTCTTCTTCGTCTCCTTCTAGGGTTTCTAACTCCTCCGATGAATTCTCTCTCCTCTCTCTCTGTAAACCAGGTACCTTTCTCATTTTCGTGAATTTTTGGCTCTTTTTTTTTTCTTGTCAATTATTTGATTCTCTGCTTCATTTTTTCTTTTTCGTTGCATTAATTGATACATCCCTTGCAAAATGTAAACTTTATTGTAGTTTCATTTTTTACCTTGGGCAACCAATCATTGGCATTAACATTTTTTTTCAATCCTTTTTTTGGATTTTCTACAAAAACTAAAGGGTCTGTCTTTTTTTTTTTGGCTCCGAAATTAAAGGGTCAATTTAGTATTGCTTTTGGAGATCTTAGAAATCGTTTGCACATACTTCGTAGAACAATACAAGTAGTGTGCTTGGTAAAAGTGTCAAAAATATACTTTACACGGATACTAATGTGACTTTTATAGTTTTCTGGAGAAAGAAGCTAGTATTTTTACTTTGGATTATTCTCATCCATGTCCCCTGAACTTCAGAGTCGTTCTCGCTTTGTCTTCAAATTTTAAAAACTTCCACTTTGACTCATGAACTTCGAATTAGTCTCACTTAACCCCTTCCGGCGATATTTCCATAAAGAACAGATGAAAACAATGGGAATTAAGTGCAGTCATGTGACCTTTTTCCGTTTGTTTTTAAAAAAAATTGTAACGGAGGAGGTTTAGTCTTCTAATGGAAGAGTTTTAGTGAGACCAATTCCCCTCATTTCATGTCTGTTTTTAACCAAAATTCTTCTAAAAAAGTAGGATTATTTCAAAGTTCAGAGGGAAAAGTAGGGACAACCCTGAAGTTTGGGGGTATAGAGGAGAATAATCCTTTTACTTTTGCTTACTTCTATCCCAAACTGGTCTTTATCGAACCTAGGTTCCCTTTAGGCTTTTCCTTTTGGTTTGGCAATTGAACATTGTGTAATATCATTAGAAAGGAGAGAAAAAGATTAGGGGTAATTCTGGTTTGGCGATTTAGTTTTGATGTTTCTTTTGGTGATAATTCTCGTTTGTGTATAGAAATTTGCAGGGCTAGTCAGGTGGTTGACTTGTTTCCAGCTGTGTCTCCCGAGATTGTTGTCCGGGAGGCCAGGTTAGAGGATTGTTGGGAAGTGGCTGAGACACATTGCAGCTCTTTCTTCCCTGATTATTCTTTCCCTTTAGATTTCGTGCTGAGGATCGACAGGCTGGTAGGGATGCTAGCAGGATTTTCTGTACCAAGCGGTTGTAGGAGAACTTGTTTGGTTGCCGTAATTGGTAACTCAATGGATGAAACTTTTCTCCTTGGAACCGAAGACTTGAGAATTGGTGGTTTTGATGGGAAAATCAGTCTCAATAGGGGTTACGTGGCTGGAATTTTGACAGTAGATACTGTAGCTGATTTTCTTCCAAGAAAGGGACCCCTCAGGCAAAGAAGGTGAGATCATCGAATTTTCTCAGAATTGCGGGGTCAAAATGGTCTTCTATAGAATTTTGACATACAAATGAACTTTGGACATAAAGACTTTTATACGCTCCCATAAGTAGGCCGTCCTGAATTGCCGATTTCCTTTTCGAAGAGGCTGTTTTTGGCTATTCCACATTCTTCTTAATCTATCACTTTCACTCTTTGTTTAAAATTGCACAATTTGAGGCTCGCAATGAGGCGCGCCTCAGTGAATTGCGGAAAAAATAGTAATGAGGCTTAAGCCTCAATCGCCCTCTAAATTGCATACACCTCTATGAATTGAGGCATACTCAGAAACGCACACAATTGCGCAATATTGAGGCTGTAGTCTCAATTTTTCTAAAGTTTTTTCCAATCCAAAGAAATCGCTTGGCTACCATAAAGATGAATACATTGGTTTACATAATGTTCAACAAGAGGCTGAAAGACGGACATTTGAAGAAAAAAATTTTTGATGTTATGTTATGATTTCTACCTACTATATGATTTTTCATATTTTTTCAACTTATTTTATGGTTTCATTTTGAGGCTTACGCCTCAAACTGCATTAAGGCTTGCACCTTAACTCGCAAACAGAGAACGCCTTAATTCCTGATTGCGCAATTTTACACCTTGCTTTCACTATATGCATGACCTTTTTCTTCTCACTTTCTCAATCACAACACAAGATATGTGGTTCAACTAGTTTCCTCACTCGCCTTGACAATGCAAACTTTTATTGCAGGACTGGAATTGCATACATTTCGAATGTTGCTGTTCGGGACAGATTTCGTCGGAAAGGAATAGCTAAAAGGCTCGTAGCGAAGGCAGAAGCTCAAGCACGGAGCTGGGGCTGCCGGGCCATTTCTTTGCACTGCGATCTGAAGAATCCTGCAGCCACAAAGCTGTACAAGGGTCAGGGCTTCAAAAGTATCAAGGTTCCAGAAGGGGCAAATTGGCCCCAACCAAAGACCTCTCCGGATGTTAAGTTCAATTTCATGATGAAACTTCTTACCACTTCTTCCACTCCTTAGAAGTTAGATCTTCAATAGCATTTTTATCTGAAAAACTAGAAAAAAGCAACCAAAAAAAAAAAAAAAAAAAGATAAAGGAAAGAAAAACAATGTAGCATATTTAAGATTAGCTTGTATATGTTGGAAGCGAAAAAGGCTCTTCAGCCACTAGTATAGTGGCTTGGCCTTTCAACAACTGGGTCGTGTCTATATTGGACACCAATTTTATAATGCTCTAAGAGCGTCTTCAATAGAATGTTAAATTGATGTGCCAATAGTAAGCCTTTCATTTAGTTCGTCAATCGGAAATGAAATTTTTATATTAAAGTTGATCAACTTTTCACAAATTAATTATAATTTTGGTTGATTTTTCAAAAAAAGACAAAAAATGAATTAAAAATTTTGAATTAGAGATGACAAATCAAACATAACCTAACTTTTGGTATTTAGGTGAAAAAAATGCTCTCTAATGAAATGCTATTTTTAATATCAAATAAATCATATTTTAAACTCGGTGGCAAATTACTCGTGAAGTATGGTCAATTTTAAATTTGAGATTTGATTTTATTGGTTTGTGTCTCAACCCTACGTGACGGGCAATTTGGGTCTAGGTTTATGGCCCACGGACAATGCCTTTTCAAGATTTTTTTAATTATTTTGCATGTAACACTTAAACATAGGACGGTCCCGACCACCGTAGCCCCATCCGCTTTTCCCTAAAGGCCTCACTTTGCCGTATAGGCCCGTGCGGGTTGGGCAGAGACGAGTGTTTTAGTAAAATAGACTTTTGACTTTTCAAAATTTGCAAAATAACCTTTTAAAAAAATTTAATTAGGAAAATGACTTTTTGTTTTTAAAAATAATGTAAAAAGAAAAGAAATTCTTCTTTTCCGGTGGCAGTGCTTCTTCTTCTTCGCACTCTTCTTCCTTCTTCTTCTTCGTCCTTCCCTACCCCCAAGAGTCTCCCCAAATCCGCCGCCTGCACCTCCGGCGCTGCCGCCGCCGCCGTCGAAGATCCGGAGACCACGCTTGTCCCTCCCCCCAAAAGAGTCTTCCCAAATCCGCCGCCACCACCTCCGACGCCGCTGCCACCCTAAACGACGCCGTCGAAGATCTTCTTCTTCAACGTTACTTGATCTGAATTCAAGAAGGGATCTAAATGTAGGAGGAGAGGCCGGCGAGAAAATCGGCACAAAGAGCAGGGTCATCGTTTTCGGTCAAGGAGAAGGCGTGGTGGAGGTGGCGGCGGAGCTTCTGCTGGTCGGAGGGGAAGAAGAGGAAAAAGAAGGCGTGTCAGCATTTTTTGAATTAAAAAAATACAAAATAAAAGGGAAAGTCATTTTGCTAATTTAAGTTTGTTGTTAAGTCATTTTCCCAAATTTCCCCTCAAATTTACACCTCTAGTTAAGGATAACATTTGTCCTCTGGTGTCTATGGTTACCATGAAAAACGGTAGGAGAACATCAACAGCCACATTAGAGTGATGACGAAAGGGCTTACATTTGCACAACAAACAAACAAAATTTGTCATTTATTCGCCCGTAGCCATTATGACATTGTTCTCACGGTAAAAGATGGCCATTAGAAAATCCCCAAGCTCTCACTTATTCTGTATTCCTCTAACGTTATGAACTCAAAAACTCGTGAGATCTATTGGTGGACAAGTATTTGCAGAGACGCTGAAAAACTTCTACAGGTCCTCAGTATCAGCAGCAAAAATGGCGGAACTTCATTAGATGCGGAAGATATGAAACAACGGGAAGATGCAGGCAAAGATGACAATATTACGGCTTTTTTCAGATGTCGAATTATGATGGTTGGACGAATTTGTCCAGAGCAGACGTATCCAAAGCCGTGAACTCCTTGGCAGCAGCAAGCACAAAAATTCCAAGCTTCACAGCATCTTCATGGCTTGGGGCCTAAAGTATCGAAATTGCGTTAGCCAAGAATTTAATATTGCAGCCTAAGCAGAAGACAAGAAAGGACTTTTTACCTCGATGTTAAGAGGAAGCACAGGATCATGAAGTGACAGTCTAAGGAGAAACCAACCACCGAAACCGGAAACTCGAACCTATAAGCATTCAAAAGAATAATTTTCAAATTGACCAACAAATATTTGCAATGTCGCAACCAATCGCCTCCAGAATAAATCCTTAAAAAAGATGGTTCTGTAAGGCTACAGGATTAAGTTAGGTCGAACTTACGCCTTCGTAGTTTACGGGGGCTTTCTTAAGCTTTGCATCTGAATCAACAGAGTTCTCCAACAGTTTCAACACTGCTTCTCCGTATTCTCGGAAAGATCTGGAAGCACTAATCTATTAGTTCGTGGCTAAAAGTATGAAGCCAAGTTTTTAAAAGAAACTAATACGGTAGGAAATGCTCCACATAATGGAAAAAAAAAAGTTTCAACTAAAAAGTATCTTGTTAGGGGTAAAAAAGGAGGGTCAAAGTAGTCATTTCATATTTGCAGAATCTACAAAATTTTGACACCTGGCAATTCATGATATTCATGATAAAACTTTTCATGATGTGTATCATTGCTCAATACAGTATAAGTAGCATACCCTCCTTTAAGATCCGGATGATTTTGATTGATCTTTAGCCTCAGTTCCACGGCAAAAGCTGGTTCCTCCAGACCATCTACAAGATCAGTCAAGACTTTGCTACCATGGCCCTGTCCGGAAGCCCTTGTTGAAGCAAGTTTATTCAAGATTTTCACCTGCAAAGGGAAAGAAAATGATATCGACCAAGATGGTTTAAAAACCGACAACATAGGCAAATCAAAATATATGTCCATATCTGAATTTCACACCAATGCTGGATTCCCAATGAAAAGCCTACCATGAGGTATGCCCCATCGTCAAGCCAATGATTCTCCTTGAGAGCTCCGTGACCACTGGTTTCAATAGCCAGATGTGACTCCTCGCCGATGGAATTCTGTTAGAAATTCTCCGATTTTCAGTTAAAAAGTCAAATACAACCAAGTAAAGATTACCAAATTGAATTTTGGCACTCTAAACTACTAATGAAACACAATTTCTTCTCAGCCACCATTCCAAGTTCCAAGTGGATGAGTCTGTTTCAAAAATCCAATATGCAAACAAAGAACTCATGCTCATACAACCAAGGACTCAAAGACGTATTTTATTTCGCACTTCCTCAATAGCTAAATTCTCAGAAATGTTTAGCAGCAGAAATCAAGCAGCCAGAGATACTTCCTACCAAACGCATAGCTTCATCGATGACATTTTTGTAGCCCCTTTTGAAGCGATGGTGCTTCCCCCCTACAAGGAATAGAGTATGAGAATACATTCAAACATATTATGTAAAATGTTAATTTTGGTGAAAATTTTGTTATACCGAGTTTCTTCTCGATAAATGTGGTCAGGCCATCTGAGGTCACACTGTCAGTAACAATAGTTGTTCCTGGATGCTAGAGGGAACCAAAAAGAAATAATTTTTAGATTCATGAAACAAGACCCTTAAAAGAGCTGAATCACAAAAACCTTACTTCCTCAAGAACAATGGCAGACATCAGGGCAATCAGACGATTCCGATTGAATTCACGACCAGTGGAATCCACGGCAGCAGATCTAAAAGCAATGCTTGATTAAAACGATGATATATTATAATAATCTAAAGCAAATTACGTGAGTTAGAAAGAAGAATTACCTGTCAACATCTGTATCAAAGATGATCCCCAGATCAGCCTTGTTATCGAGGACAGCCTTAGTGATAGCTTTCATTGCCGTCTTGTCCTCTGGGTTTGGAATGTGGTTCGGGAACATACCTGATCCATAAACAAAATTTTATTATACATCTACCCTACAACTAAAATGAAAAATAAATAAATAAAAAATCGAGATTTAAATATTACCATCCGGCTCCAAAAACTGACTACCACATGTAACTGCCCCTAGAGGCTCAAGCACCTTCGCCTGAGACACAGATACTTGTTTTAGGGTATTAATCAAATGCACAAAACACACTTCAATCAAATAAGAGTTTACTACAAAATCAAAAGCATGAATTCTCTCTAGAATGGTCTGTGGATTTTTAAATGGAATTTTTGCTTGTAAATGGAATACATAATGCAGAATATCAGCACATCGACCCTCAGAAACTTGGAGCAAAAGAAAAGACGACAACGGTAATGCTTGAAATGTAAAAAGAGCTCACCACTTTAGCTTCGAATTTCCATAATAAAATGATGGCTTTGAATAATTGTCAACAAATAACCTCGAGTAACAGCCACGAAGAAATTTAATTTTGAAGAAGATGGCCTATGAAATGTGAAACTTACCGCAAAGAATCCTCCTGCTCCATTCCCTGCATCAACAACAATGTGGAACCCCTCCAGTGGATTCTCTGAGAATCAACAAAACCAAACAAATTAGCGTTTAGATCTCACTGGGAGGGGGAAAAAAAGGCTTGGAAATTTAAAACACAGGGGTAGGGAACGGAGAAAAAAGATTCCAGGCTGCTCGAACTTAGCACTTTTGAAGAGGGTGAAAGATATTTTGCTCTCGTAATGTATCTCAACTTTAATGACACATTTCTGAGATACCTATATTGCCAGCAGCTTTCCGAACGGCCTTTACAAGATCAGCTGTATATACAGTCATGTAATCAACTCTATTTACAGATGCAGAAGCTTTTTCCTTGGAAGAAGTCATTCCGTCTGCTGTAAAATTTCTGTATATATCAGCAGCACGTTCCAAGATATCCTTTATGTCAGGCTTTCCAAGACCTCCAGAATTTGTGAAAAATTTGAATCCATTCCGGTTGTAAGGAAGATGACTAGCTGTAGCATTACAAAAGATAATCATATAGTGCCTGAGTTAACAAAATTCTGTAACGAATGAGAGTATGTTCAGAATTTTTCAGCTGTGTAAGATGAATTAATGTCATAAATTTAACACAACAAAATAATTCACCTGTTATCATGATGGACCCATCTGCTGGACATAAAAGAGCATCATCTTCCGTTAACGTGCTATTAAACATTGCTGGTGTGGATGCTAATCTGCACAAAGGCAAACAATAGATGTCATCCATGGCTCGTTCCCTGTCAAAAGTCGCAGCAAGAAAACAATAGAACTATTTTTAACGGCTTATGTTTCAAGGCCTTGACACAAAATGCAAAGCTCATTCTCTTAAAGATTCTTTACCATTCAAAGTATAACCATGAGCTCTAGGTAAGCCATAACCAATCACAAGAGGCGGGGACAAAGCATCAGATCAGACATACAATTTATGGGTCTGCCTAAACGTGGCCTTCTTATTTGACAGCTAAAAAAATTAGAAATATGATATTGCCACTAGCAAGTAGTAAATATCCACAAGTACACTAATAACTTTTAAGTTTACTCTATCTCGAGCATATGTATAGATCATAAAGAAAGTTATAAAATTGCTTCAGTCTGACTGTAATCTCTGAATGTAGATACAATTTAGCACTATCAATGGCCTACAACATTTTTTTCTATTTTTCATGTCCAGAGGGATTCAAACTTCACCAAGTTACACATGATCAATGAGGCTTAAAAGAGATCCATTTCAAATAACATTCGACATTAGGATCTCCTATAAGTGTCCACCAGCAAGAGATTCATAGTAATTACAGAATTGGTCACCCACCCGTACTGAACAACATCCAAGCCAGCTCCCGAGACTCCTCGAGAAATTGCATCCTGGAAGTTGGATCATCAAATTTTCAGTTATTGAGAAAACCATCCTTGGTTTTAGTTCTGTATTTTTCTTTTTTTAGGAGGATTCCTTGTCCCCTGTGTGCTGTAATTCTATTAAATAAATAATAGTAACAATAATGAAGCTCGTTGGTTTTTATTAAAATTAATATACATTACTCTTAAAAAGAAACCATCCAAAGTCCAGATGCATCCGTGTACTATCAGAACTTAAAACAGCAAATTATCCATATTATAACTGAAAGAAACAAAAAATCTTATGCTGACATATTTCTTACTTCTTGTTATTCCAATATATATATATATATAATATATAAATTTTATGTATAACATTTGAAATGTCGTATCTCTTAAAAGTTCAAGTATTTCTCTTCAAAAATTTCAGTAAGGGAATACCAAAGGACACACACACACACACACATATTTCTGAACATCAAATCCACTGGGCCTTCCAAGGAAAAATACCTGCAACGATTGTGCAGATATACGAGAGTCATGGCCAACAGAAACTCTTAAGCATCGAGAGCCATCGGCTTTCTTCTTTTCAACTAACCATGCAGCAAAGGCAGCAGCGATTGCTTCGGCAACTGGTTCAGTGAGATTGACTGGTTCTCCCTCGACACCAGCAATAGCAACGCCCCGAATATCACTATATAAACATCAGCATATAGAAAATACACATCATGTGATAACGTGTGAGAAAAAAAGTAAATCAAGAAAAATGAAAAATCATAAAGATAGCCACCAACTATATTAAATACAGAACCAAACTTAGAGCATCAGGACAGAATGACAGCGTAATTATCAGATTTCAGGTTTATAAATGTTTTCCACAGAAAAGTTAGCGTCTCTTCAAGAAATAACCCAGTGAAAGCCAGAAATTGTGTTGCACACAAACATTACTTTTACATGATTTTATGGCAAAATTCATCCAATACCTGCCATTTTGAAGCTTCAGAAAATCAACTTTGTCAAGTGATGGTAACGCAGTAGTTGATGGAGCAGCTGGACAATAAAAAAAATGAAAATAAAAAGGTCAAGCGGATAAATATTTACAGATTTATGAACAAGGAGATAATCAATTACTTTGGAGCCTAGACCATCCAAAAAAAGTTAATGAAAACATAAACACCAAGCAAAAAGAAGGGGGGGAAAAATCTATAGATGACGACATCAAAAAATGTGTGTTTATAGGATGTTCAAAATTTTAGTTCTTGTAGTTAATATCAACCTGGATAGCGAGAGTCTAGAACAGACCATTGCAATGAATAGTTCTCCGGGTCGCAAAACCACTCTGGTATTTGGATAAGGCGCACAATTGCATGGAAGAGATGGAAGTCCATGCTAACTTCCCTCCTTGTAAGGGAAGCGTGTTGCGCATACAAGGGGAAACATAATCCCCTCGAAATTGGGTGCCAGACTGTCTATTTTGTTGGTACCATTGTGACACAAAAAAGTTTTGGACAATCTTCCCTGACATTGCTGCATAAGAATGTATTTTATTAGATTTCATTCTTGGAAGAGCTTAATTAATAATTTTATTATGTTATTACCATTCGACACTCTACCTATGAACATTTAATTTTTAACTTTTCACCGTGTTAAAGTAAATTGTCGAACCCCAAATAGTTTTATTTAAATACTTATTGGCAAACTCTGCCAAATTAGTCGTTTGCTTTTCTTTATTATTATTATTTTTTTTTTTTCTGCAAGAAGAAGTCACGTTAGACATAATCCATTATCAGTACTTACAAGACTAGTCGATCTGATTCTCTTTTCCTTCATTAGCAAAACAAAAATGCACATTCATAAAGACATATTAAACAGCAGAGGCGAGAAATGCCTTAGAGAAATAAGAATAAGCTATAGCCTAGGATAAATATTGCAGCTCATGAAAATGCATAAATCCAATCACAACACTAGACTTATGCAACGCATCAATCCCAACTCCCAACAGAAAGTTCAGGGCGAAAAAAAAAAAAAATGGCAAACCCCAATTCATACAAGTCCACACAACCAAAACTTCATTGAAGGGAAAACCATGCTTATATGCAGACTACTAGCTAAAACAAGATCACTCGCAATTTGTTAGGGAAGGCTGCTTGTTCTCTTCGACAAGATCTTAGGTTTGAGTAGGTCCTACTCTATGGTGGACAGGAAATATAGGCAATAGACTTCGTAAATAATCCATATATGAAGGGATCCACATGTAACACCGGATGCACTGCCTCTCGGGGTTATCTGGATACGCCACCCTCCATCCTTATATCCTAACCTTTTTTCTTTAGCCCAAAAAAGGCTAGCTAAACCAAGTTCACTTTCATTCATTAATTCGAATACATTCATAGTGAACACTAGCACACATCAAATTCTTCCAAATAAATGTTAAAACACTGATAATAACTAATACAAGACTATGACTAACAAGTTATAAAGCATTTGAACATGAAAATGTTACTTCCAAGATATGAATTGCTTGAATTTATAATTATTAACAACCTAAATGAATTTCTAAAAAACTAAGACTTTCTCAATAGTAAAATTAACGAAACATCTTACTACAAGGAATCAAATTATTTGAAGAAAAAAAAAAAAAAAAGAGGCAACAAAATGAAAACTAAAGAAAGAAAGAAAAAAATAGTTAAAAAAGCTTCACCTGCCATGTCTGAAACGAAATTGCCCTTGATTCGATTTTCGAGAGATGCCCAGATAGAGAAATAAAGAAAGAACGGCGGAGAAGTCGATAGAACACAGTCGAAGGAAGAAGGGTAGGTAAATATCTACCTAGCTTTGTCACCCCACCGCTGTTTCTTTCTTCAACGATTTTATTTCGGTTTCTTTTGTGAAAGATTCTTTTGTTCTTGATGTTTGTTCGGTTAAGACCAAAACTCATGTCGTTGACACGTGTGTCTTAACAGGGATGTCACTTAGGGGCCGTTTGGAAATCCATCTCGAACCTCGATTTTTAAAAGCTCGTACTTTTAACAATAAATCTGTAGGAAAAATTGTTTTTAAACCATTTTGAGGTCCAAATTTGAATAAAACCTATTTAGTAAAAATAACGGGTCTTAGTGGATTAGCGTTCTCCGTTGCGAAAAGATCGAAATCTTATATTCATACCGTCAAAATGATAATCAGGTAAATAAGAAATTAATGCTCAAATTGTGCCCATTGGAATAAAATTTTGTTGGAAAAATTGCTTATAACTATGAAGTCCCACATTAGTTAAGCATAAAGACTGGATGAACTTTACAAGAATTTGTACTTGTGGACTTATGTGAGATGGCGTATCCAAAAGACTCTCCCTAGTAGGTTAAGGGCCCAATGCGTGCACTTGCACGATGCGAATATTGGTCTGTTGAGCTATCCTCGATAAAGCTATGCTTTGCATTTTTCAACATGCATGTTTAATATGTAGTTTAATATGAGTATTAGTGCATGATTAATTCAAAATTAATCAAATAATGAACTTGAATATGAACAGTCATAACCTAAGACAAAATTCACATTAATCCCAAGTTAATTTTGGATTAAAATATCATCCATTCAAGTTTGTAACACCTCTTTTTAAAACCTATAAAATGAGGCCTCCACAAGAATGTTGAACATAGAACACACAACACAAGTTCATTTTTCTCTCTTGCTTTTCTTGTTGTTCTTGGGAGTTTTTCTCTTTAGTCGTCTTGTAGTTTTTGGTGACAGGGGGAAGACTTTTCTTGTTGTTCTTGGGAGTTCAATGTGTACACTCACATGATATAAATGTTGGTCCGTTGAGTTTACCTTGATAAGGCTACACTTTGCATTTTTCAACAAAATCTGAATTTATTTATTTATTTTTTTAATAAATTCAGAATATCAACAGTCATAGGTTGATATTCGAGGGTTTTAGTATACATGTTTAATATACAGTTTAATATGAGCATTAGTACATGATTAATTCAAAATTAATCAAAAGATTGATCTGAATATGAATGATCATAACCTACGACATAATTCACATTAATCCTAGGTTAATTTTGGATTAAAATCTCATCGATCCAAGTTTGTAACACCTCTTTTTGAAACATATAAAAGAATGCCTCCACAGGAATGTTGAACACAGAACACACAACACAAGTTCATTTTTCTCTCTTGCTTTTCTTGTTGTTATTGGGAATTTTTCTCTTGTAGTCATCTTGTAGTTTTTGGTGATGGAGGGAAGACTTTGGTCTCAAGTTCGCGGGAAAGCGGTTCTCGATCATGCTAAACTACCGTTACTCGTCGTTGTATCTTGAGAGACAAATGTCTATTGAAACTCTGTGCACTTACCGGAGGAAGCGAATCCATTTTAAGGAAAGCGTGATACATGTATCTTAACATTCTTCATCTTTGTGTTGTTTCATTTAAGTTAAGGTTGAATTTTAGTTGTAATAATTTTTCTTATATCATACTTGTTTGTTGTTTATGCTCCATTATTTTCTAACAAAATCAACATCTCTAATTTCTATTTATTTCTCTTATATTTTCATGAAACTCAACCTTAAAAATTAATAACTTTCTCATTTTAAATTGAACTGAAACAATCTTTTTTCCTAAACACTTATAATGACAAGAAGAACCAAAAAAAAAAAAAAAAAAAAAAATCCTAATTACCCCGACTCTATATCTTGAGGGAAATTAAAATATGATAAATGATAATGACTCTATATCTTGAGGGAAATTGAAACACAATAAATGTTAGTAAATCATGTGGCTATACACTTTCGAGAGTTGGAATGTAAGCACGTCATCATCATAATTTAGAAAAGATGGACTCTAAACTTAAGAAGGAGGGTTTAAGATATGGAAGTAGGATGCCACAAACCTAAATTTTTACTCGAATAATATTCCAAAACCTCTTCTTTACAACCCCACCTTTAGTTAAAACTAACGATTCAACAAAAAAAGAAGTTGTCGTCTCACATCACCATTTGAAAGGTTCATATGAATTGAGCGTTCGTTTCAAAATCTATGCACATTTCAGATTTTTAAACCATTCAAATATCAGTTTATTTTCAATTCACATTTCAACTAAACACACATTACAAACATTCACAATTATAATAAATATATATATTTTAAAATAAAAAAATAAAAAATAAAAAATAAAACCTCAAAAGTTTCAACTCCAACATGTTTTCTAAATGGGCCCTTAACTTTTGGACCAGTCACATGCACAAAGCTTGATTTGCAACCTTAGAAGGGATTTAATGGGCCTCTGTCGTGCAACTTGGGCCCAAGGGCTCAAAAGAAATGAGCAAATTACGGAATCCGTTCCCCTTCACACACTTGTGTTAATTTTGTGTTATTCTTAAATTTCTACTTTTTTTAAGTTGATACGTGATAAAATAATAATAATAATAATAATAGCGGAGATCTTACATCAATCACATCATTATTATTATAATAGTACGCTTTACATTACAATGACATATCATCCTTATTGTCTTAGGGTGTGTTTGGTAAAACGGTTTGAGTTGAAATTTTTAAATTTGAGTTGGTTGATTTTTTAAAAACTATTTATAAATTTTGTTGACTGTTTAAAAAAAGACAAAAACTGAAATGAAAAATGTGAGTTTAAGATGGTTTGCCAAACATGCACTTAGTATCATTTTAATTCCATCCTTATCATTTATAATAATAGGTTTAGCTTATTATAGTCTCAATGTCATTAAAATAACATCATTATCCGTAATATAATGGTTCTCATCATCAATATCTTCTTATGAGATATTTTAATAGAGGATATATATTTGTCAGTTTGATGATCCAAATTTAAAAAATCAATCATTTACGTAATATTTTGAAATCCCAGCCATATCTATAATTAGGTTTTTGAAGTAGATTTTAGTGTAAAATTTGAAAACAAATTGAATGAGACTATGTACAAGAGGAGTTCTCATTGAGGATGCTAGCAGAAAACACTTTGAGTAAACATCCAATCACTAGTTTGCTCAAAAGAGTAGTGAATATTCTTTGATCTGATTCTAGAATTTGTGGCTTTATTAGCTATGGTTATATTTTTGTCACTCGTTTACACAAAAGGTAGACTAGTAGTTTACTTCATTCTTTGATTTTCGAATTTTGTCTTTTTTTAGGTCTTTGACACAAAAATAAGTCATGATAAATAAATATTAGCATGTTTACTTCCTAGATACCTCTTACGGTCAGGCCCCGGCCAACACCGAAGCAAAAAGATGGGCTACTGCCTACTGATGAGTTCGTTAGGCCGGTTCATATTTACATCTCTACTTATTTCAGCACTAAATGGTTGGAGTCTATCAACTATCAACTGTCTAATCCCTTCGTTGACAATGGCAATTAGTAAGCTAACAGGTTCCTTTTTTTGTTTTTTGTTTTTTGTTTTTTGTTTTTTTGTTTTTGTTTTTGTTTTTCAGTTTTTTTTTTTTTTTTCAATGGCCACATGCACATTTAGAGTTAAGAAAGCAATTTGAACAAGTTCAGTTGATGCTTCTTCCACAATTTTTGGTCCAAAAAGGATACCATACCGTTCGGTCTGGACGGTTTTTGAGCGATTAATGCTTTTTTTTTTTTTTTGGTTTGGTTTGGGAAAATGTCAATCAAAGCTAATCAACCATAAGGCAGCTTGAGAGGTTTTTGGTTACTTGCCTTTAAGTTTTGAAACTTGTTAGACATCTAAACTATTTAAACAACATGAAAATTTGACGTCTAAAGTAGTAGTCTTGCAAAACGTTCTGGAAATTCAAACAGAACAGTCCAAATTTATCTTCTATTAAAACTAAAAAATAAAAAAAGACATGATAAAACTTAACATCACAACTATAATCAAAAGTTTATCACAATAGTCCATAAATATCAAAGTTAACAAACCAATCTGAAATTTCAGTCCCATAAAAAGATTAAGAACAATGGTTTTGGGTCCAATCTGAAATTTTACTATATATGTGCATGGTTTCCTAATTTTCTAGATTTTTTTTTTAAAACTTGGGATAGGGATCCAAAATCTAGAGTAGAATTACGGTTACACTACACGAAAAGGACAATTCTATCCAAGTCAATTCTCATGCTATGGCTTAATTTATGATCGTATAGTGTGTTTAGATGGATCATTCTAATAGTTATTATTTGACCATAATATAATATATGTTTAGTTAGCCAATTGCTAGAGTAAAATTATTTGAATGTTTCAACATTTCACAACAATTCAACTTAAATCCAATTTTAAATTTTTACTTTTTAAAAATTCGTATCATATTCATTTTTCTACTTTACACTAATCAAATATATTGAACAAAAACTATTGAAACACACACTTAATTTGAACACAGAATTCAAACTCTATTTGAATGCAAACAGGCACTAAGACAATATATGCCCAGAGCCCGCACTCAATTTTTTATGTAAAAAAAAAAAAAAGAAAAAAAAGAAAAGAAAAAGAAACTGTATAAATATGGTTTACTTTATAGTAAGACACAAAAAAGCCCCACTAAAAATAAAATTTAATGCTAAGCCCACATTAAGCATTAGTAAGCCCATTAATTCTACCCCTTGTCTCTTCTATTATGGAGTGAGTATTTTTCTACTATGATTTTTCTTTTCTTTTCTTTTCTTTTTTTTTTTTTTGAAGAAATCGGCAACAAAATCGAATTTGGAGATGAATTTACAAATGAAATTTATTTATTTCCATCAAGAAATACATAATTTAGAATCTTGAGGGACAATTCTAAAACACCAATAACTATTTTTTCTTAAATTTTTATTTTAATTATTAGCCAGTGACAAAAATTCATGACTTTGTCGTTGAATGCGAACATTCCGTTTGAATAAACATTTAAATGCAATGACCCCCGGATATAATACCATGCGACACATGTACTAATATGTCATGTTTTTGGACAAAAATGAAAGTGAAATCCTAAAATATTTTGTAATCTTTTAATTAAAAGAGAAGTTTCCGTTTCTATCAAACACTAGGGACTAGGAGACCTCACAGGCAGGGTTCCTAGTATGTCTTTTTTTATTCATTATTACTCTTGTTTTATTTTTTTTTTGTTATTTAAATAATACTATCATGTTCATTACACTTTGACGATCTACATGATCTCAAAAAACCATTTTAATTGGGTCTCAGATTCGTATTGAATTAAACAAATATACATGCCATTGCACATGCCGATCCTTGCTGTGACCTTACAAACAACGTTATAAGTTTGGGATTTTTTTGTTTGCTTGACAAACTTCTTTGAGTTGACTTTTTCCTCAACGTCTCGATTTCCCACACCCCATGTTCCTACTTCTTTATTCCCATGCAATTCGTGCGTCTCAATATATATATATATATATACACACATATATATGTGTGTGTATGTGTTTCTATACATATACATACATATATATAGAGAGAGAGAGAGAGAGAGAGACAATAGTAATGAAAAGAGGATGGAGTTTTTCTTGGGTTGCTCAGGGAGGAAAAATGGAAAATCTCATTGCCGGAGTTGACTTAATTAAAGGGACAACACCACGTACGTGGAAAAATCTTGGATCTGGGTCACTGTTTAAATTACTTATTATGTTAAGCACCACAACAGCATTGAAATCCGATTTATGTTCTCATTTTCAACGCCCTGTTTTCTCTTTAATCAACTCAAGATTTGTTATACAAGTTAGGTTTTATGAATCTCTGTAAAATCGGCTTTTTAATTGTCTAATTTTCAACAATATTAAGGATTCTATGTATGCATACACACACACACACGAACCCTTTGTCTATTGTAATTGTCACATCAGTTGTAATCTTTTTTTGTACGTTATTATGATAACCAATTGATTCTAATATAATGTCTTTCAATTATACTTATCATTTAACCTTAATTTTTAAATATTAATATGTCACAAGAGTCTAAATATAAAGTTACATGCAAATCAACTAGTAATTATAAGATTCTAAATAGAATGTTATAACAGACAGACTTGACACGTATTCCATATGCACCAATTAATATGATAACATTACTTATTAGCTGCACACTTTTTTTTTTTATGTAAGAATTTCGTTTTCTTGAAAATTTCATATTATATAGTTGAATCTGGTAAGAATAATACTTAAGATATATTGTTGTTTACAGTCATTATATAAACGCCGTTTGATTTAAATCATGTGATTAAGGTCAATGATCATGTAATGCAGTGCTCACACGGTAGTACTCTACAGAAGCATTGTTTTCTTAAAGTGAGATTTTACCAACATTGTTTTTTTCCCTTGAAAGTGGGATTTTACTTGCATTTACTTTCAAATTAAGTGCAAGACTTTGAAAAACTTGACAACCCTTTTTCACGTCTTCCTCTGATATTTCTTTCTTTCTGCTTTTATTTTTCTCACAAGTTTTTTTGTGCAAATTTAAGACAACCTTTGGTAACACTACATCAAATATTAATTTAAAAAAAAAAAAAAAAAAAAAAATCCCACTTGGGTCAAATGAGGAGATCCTAACTCTGCGCAGAAAGAATGTGTAATATCTGTATCTTTGCCGTCCTATTAATTTGGTTGTCTATTGTTCCACCTCGTTGAGATTTCTCTTTTTGTTTTTGTTTTTGTTTTTTTTTTTTTTTTTTTGGGGTGCTGGTCAAAGTAGCATAAAGTTAGGATCACCTTCCCTTGGCTCACGAATCTTTGTCTCCTGCTCCTGCATGCATCTGAAAAGCCATTATCTAGAGAGAGAGAGAGAGAGAGAGAGAGAGAGAGAGAGAATTTCAAATCTCAAGTTTAAGTTGACTTCTCAAACTCTTAACCATGGGTTAGTAACTTGGTAATAGTCGTTACCAGCATCCCATTTTTCGCGGCACAATATTGGGTCATCAAGAATGGTTGGAACTACCAAACCAGAAATTTCTAAAAATATATATATACAAATACACACACACACACACGCACATATATATATATTAATGTAGTCTAGAAAACGTTTGTAGTCATTAACTAGCCAGATTCTAGAGCAACAAAAAATATTGAATATGAATACAAACCAAAATGGGTTCTCTTCCTACTGCCTAGATAGAGAAAAGGACAGTTCTTTTTTTTTTTTTTTTTTTTTATTTTTTTTTTAATGTTGATTCGGCCGTGTAAAGGAAAAGACAGAATTCAACTATGTTTATTTAATTATAATTAACTTGAAAAGGGTTCTTAAATAAACTTGGATAGAGACATTCAAAAGTTGAGAAGAATACAACATAACTATCAACTTTAACTAGTGGTCCATTGAAGTGTTTTCACTTGAGAATTCTTTGTCATGTTCATCCAAAGACAAGTATCATACTTTATGTTTAAAATATTTCTCAAATTGTTTGAAAAGTTCCCGTCAAATTGTCGGTTTTAGAACCATTTGAAGGGATCGAGTGAACCAAGGAAATATCTTAAAATCAAAGTAAAAGAAACTATTGTTGGTTTTAGAACCATTTGAAGGGATTGAGTGAACCAAGGAAGTATCTTAAAATCAAAGTAAAAGAAACTGGGGAGTTAAGGGGTTGCAGATTCCTTTGTCTTTATTTATGATACTATTGAAAGTTTGGTAGAGAGATTTCTATCATAGAACCTAAAAAACTACACTATTGATAAGGTTATGTTTTTCAATCGTTATATCAGAAATAATCTGTTTTGCTTATTTTTTAATTTTGATGTGATTTTAATCAATCTGATGGTTAGAAAAGAGCCTCTTATCCTATATGCATATATGCATGTATGCCCGCAAGACGGGCTATTAACTCAATAATTGAGCACACCCCTGATAATTGAATCGTTGTGCTTGGACGCTCTCAACTACGTGGATGGATCAATGTGTTAATCAGTGTCTGATTTTGAGATGTGGATCATTCAAGGCACATTAGCACAACATACTTCTCCTATTTGAATCGGGATTTGAAATCAAATTTGTCCAAGTATCACTAGGGAAAAAGGAAAACATTCGTGAATGAAATTTTCCCTCATAATGTTGTAACTTGTAGACACTCTCAAATGGATGCGATTTGTTGCAAATACAACCGGGAAAAGCCTATTATGAGATGTTGAAAATCGTCCATGCGAGTGACAAGGAAAAGAAAGGACCCGAAATATTTACATAAAGGAATCTGTCTGTCACGAAATCCATAGAACAAGTTTGTTTTCGCAGGAAACGAAATTGAAATTCTATGATTACTGAAAATAAAGCTAGTCAGGATTCTCCCAAAAAAATTGTCGGGGAAAAGACGAAAAACATTGAAGCAAAGATTGACCGATTAGACTGTACAATTTAATGAGAGTTTTCTCATTCTCTAATCTCCGGTTATCTCCCTACGTTCTCGTCGAGTGGTTCTGTACGAATGGTTAACCTTTTTTGCAGTCTTCAAAAACTCACTGCCAGAGAAAACAACATAAGAGAAATTATTAGTGTGTATTTGGTTAGTTAGTTTAAGTTGAAATATTTTAGTTGTAATAGTAAATTTTTTTAAATTTTCAGAAAATACAAAAAATTAAAAAAAAAAAAGACAAACTTTTTGAGAAAAAGATAAAAAACAGTACGGCTAGAGTTGAAATAAACTAATAAAGCAAACAAACCTTAGATTCTGCTAATTTGGCAATTCTGAAAAATGAAATGAAATGAAATTAAATGAAATCACTCATAAACTACCTGAAGGGTTAGAGAGAGAGTGCTTTGCCAACGTCATCCAATTCACCGAGCACCTTGCTGTGGCCAGAACCATCAGTAGAATTTTCTCTTGAACCGTTTTGAAGCACAGTGGAACCAGAATCATCAGAAGGATTTGCCGCTTTCTCTAAATTCCCGTTCGATACTCTGTTTTTGCCGGAGGAGGTCTTGGAGAGCTGCTCTTCAGTCAGTATAACCTTTCCAAACAGCAGCAACTGAGGCGTCTTCGTTTCATCTTTTACCTTGAAGGTCTGGCCCCGAGTTTCCATTTTCATCCAGTGAGGGATGTTCTCATTGTTTTCAGTGCTATTCATGAAATTGCCACCAGGGTTTGCGGGAGGGCTAACGGGATAATATGGCTGAAAACCAATCGGAAACAGAGACGACTGCAGTCCACTTAGGTGGAGATTTGGTGAATATTGTCCCAATTGAGAATGCCTGGCTCCCTGCATGCCTGCAGGAATGGTGTCTGGAATATAATGAAAGGGGCTGCTGGAATCGAGGAAGTTGCTGGGAATAAACGGCACCGGAAGTTGGCTGAGTTGGGAAAGGGAAAGCTCTGTCTTCTGCAGAAACCGCATTTTCTTTCTTGCAGGTGAGAAAGGGGAGACATGAATGGCTGGTATAGTTGTCACATGTTCAACCAGCCACGGATTAACACGTTTCACATTCTGGAGCAGATCTGGTTCATCCCAATCTACCTGAAAGAGGATCATTTTAATTTTCGTTACGAACTAACCAAAAATAAGTGAGCCAGCATGATCCAGAGTATGATAATTTGCATTAAAGCAAAGAAGAAAACTCGTAAATTAGTACTAACTAACAGGAAACGCCTTTTAGTAGTGACAGCCATGGATCAAACTAATGATCTAATCCAAAAAATAAATAAATAAATAAATGATTCATCAAATGAAATGGTGTAGCAAACAATGCATATCCTGCACTAAATAGTACACTTCAATCATTTATCAAATGACGGAAAACTTTGAATGATACGACGACAATGATCGATAAAAAATAGCAATCTACGAAGGAAAACAAAACCAACCTGTAGAAGACCCCATGGAGAATCAGGCCAATTGGTTGGATCGGCAACCTCTACAGAAGAAATGGTTCCCATGAACCAGCTTATCCGAGAAGAGTCCTCGGTCTCAATCGGCATTTTGAACCTCATACCAGCGAACCACCGGATTTGCATTGCAGCCCTTACAGCCGAGGCTCTAACGCAAAACTCGGGAGTGCTCGCCCGCGGATAGTACTCAACCTCAAAGGGCTGCCCACTGGCTGCAAGATTTCCAGCTTCCACAACAGATTCAGCTCTCACTTTTCCCCTCGAATAATTCTTACAATTTCTTCGCACCGCTCCCCCAAACTGAGAAGACCCGTCATTCCCTCCTGGATGGTTCCAACGTGAAGGGTACTCCTGCGCACCACCAATAGTTTTCTTAGCCCTTCTGATCCCAACACAAATATCCCCATTTTCTGCCTTCACAAACACGACGGAATCTCCGGCAACAAGCTTCTTGCAGTTCACGAAATCACTCCACCCCGTTGTCAAAAGATGACGGCGCGGCGTCCCTCTATAGATATGCCTAAACCTGTAACTTTCGCCGTGAACATCCTTAGGACACATAAACTGAAACGGCATGGGAACCGAGTAATCCAAGGGCGGAAAGATGGTCTCGGCGCAGTACCGGGGAACCGAGAACCCTCCACCATTGTTAGAATCGGATTGCGTCAACGTCTTGGTAAACGATGTCATTTTATCAATATTATCCGCTCCATTGTTCGGCACATAACCAACATCCTCAACATCAAGATCATCGGGCTTCAAAGGAATCAACCTAATTTTCGCGTAGACCTCGTCGTCGGCATCCGCCATGTACCTAATGGCGGATACCCTGCAGAGAACAAACGAGGGAATTCGACGAGAATTCCCGAAATCGACATTCCCTTTGGCGTGTTCTGCGTGGCCCTGAGGGAAGTAGAAGACCTTGGAGTTAATGGGAGGCATTTGGACCATACCGCCGGCTATGGCGTGCCATAACTGAGGGTCCAAGCTCTTCTCCGAGATCTTCGTCAATGATTCTCTTCCAGATTCCATTACAGTTATCAGCGTTTCTCCGGAAATACAAAATTAACGCTGCTTAACCTATCAAGTCACAGAATTTACATCAGATATAAATTCAATCTAAATCAATCCTCTGTTTGGCTCCTAAGAAAATCTCAATTAAAAAATGGCAGTCAAAATCAACAATCACGAAAATCCAATTCACAAGCGACATAAATATATATAAAGAAAGAAGGAAAAAAAAAATAATAGAATAGAACAGAACGGAGCACTCGTCATTGGCTAGAGCCCACAGTTTTCCCGAGAACCAATCAACAAAGCGAAAGAAAAACCGAAAACGAAAACGAAAACGAAACCTGCAATTTACCTTCCGTCGGAAGTTGAAGAGAAGAGCTCCAAACGCTAAAGCAATTTCAAATCAAGGAATTTAATTAGGAGAGAAGAGGAACGGAAGAATTGGAAATTTTCCCGGAAAAGAATAAAAAGTTCCCCAAGGATTTTCTCAGGAAAGTTTCGGACTTGCGATAGTCAAAGAAGTTACGAAAGAAAAACGGTGTTAAGGAGTGGAGGGTTTTGAGTGTGAAAGAAAAGGAAGAGAGTTTGTTAGTTATATATGCATATACACACACATATATATATATTCACACACACACACACACATATATATAGAAAGAGGACCAGAGAGTGTACGACACACGGCAAAATATTGTAAAAATGTTTTTTTGAAGCTTCCTTACTTGCCGACCAGACTGTTAGGACTGTGATTGTGACAAATTAATAATAAGTGGTTTTTATTTTTTTTATTTTTTAATAAATTACTATGTTAGTGTCTAACTCTCTATTAAAGTGCCATCCTTAAATGTCGCTTTTTGATTAATTGATCTCTAAACTTCTAAAAAGGATATATAATGGTCGTTTTTGTTAACAGACAAGCGCCATTTGATCATTAAATTTCCGTTTTTCATTTATTGATCCCTAAACTTCAAAAAATGATATAAAATGATCATTTTTGTTTTCAGATAATATCTTGTAATTTTACGTCACGTCAGACTCACATAAACACTTACGAGGGGATTTTTGTAAACTAAAATTTTTTAAAGCTCCATATTCTATTCTATTCTTTTCATTTTTTTTTAAAATTAATTGTTACAAAATTAAGGTATAAGATGAGCAACAAGAAAACTGAAAAAACAAGAACACATTGATTTACGTGAAAAACCCTAAACGGAAAAAAAAACTGTGAGCAAAGGAAAAGAAATTCACTAAATCAAAAATCTATACAAGAAGGAGTAGCTATTACAAAATAGCATAATAATGAAACTCTAAAAATTACATCATATATATACCCAAAACTCTAAACAAAAAACAGGTGTAAACCGAGTCAAGTCCTTACCATAGGGGCGGAATTAGATGTAAACTCTTCTCTAATGAGATTTTTTTTTTTTCCCCTTTTGTACTCTGCTATATAGAATTATCTAAAATAAAAAATACAACAAAACTTTTACTTTTTATTTTTGAAGAATTATATAATAGAATATGCAAAAAAAAAAAAAAAATTACTATACTAGTAAGTTTATTTTTTAAGCATTGTATCCTTATCACATTATGTTAGTTTTATTTCACCTTTTAAAAGCCTTTTTCTCGGGGGAGAAAAACATGATTAAATCCCTGTGGCCATTTATTCATTTTCCCTTCCCACAGCAGAGCCACCATTTTGTTTCAATGGATAAAATTTATGGGCGAGCTTATATGTGGACAAATAAATTTTAGTGGGACATGGAATTAAAAATAAATAAATAAATAAAAGTTTACTTATGCCCGCTCTCGTTTAGTCACGAGTGACTTCACCCATGTTCCCTTCATGTTATTCATGATATTATTATAGGAATAGAAAATGGAATACAAATAAAAAGACATATGAACCGAATCATAATAAAATGTTTTTACATCAACGAAAATCAACCCTATGTAGGTTAGTAAAGAATCCAACATCCCCAAATGGCAAGTCGGGAAAGGCAAATTGGAACAAAATAAGCATCTAATTAGGGCTTGTTTGGGGCACATTTGAATATGATTTTTGAAAATTAAGTTTAGAAATGTGTGTTTGAGAAAGAAAAACTTTTGAGAAACTTCTTTAATATAGAAAATAGTGTAAAAATTTACAATGTATTTGAAAACTTTTAAAGTTTAAATTTTTTGAAAATGAAAGAGATAAAAAATTTAATGTAAAATTGAGATTTTAAATCTAAATAATAAAATATCAACTGAAATTAATGTCCCACATAGACCTTAGATAATATGGAGAACAAAAACTCGGTTTAATTTGTTAGTAGTAAAAGTAAGGGGGTGTTTGGTGAATGAGTTTGGCCTTGTTTGGTTCACCAGTTTGAGTTGGAAATTTTAAATTTCAATAGTAATTTTTGTTAACTTTTCAGAAAAGACAAAAAAAATTTCCAGAAAAGACAAAAAACTTTTCAGAAAAAGACAAAAACTGAGATAAAAAGTTTGAGTTGAGATGGCGAAACAAACGAAAGCTGAGTTAAGATTTTTAAGTTTCAATAGTAATTTTTGTTGACTTTTTAGAAAAGATAAAAATCTGTTTTAGAAAAAGATAAAAAAAAATATAGTTTAACTTAAGTTAAACTTTAGTGTCAAACATCTTCTAAATAGTATGGTTAACCAACTTTTTTCTTTTTTTTTCTTTTTTTTTTTTTTTCCAAGAGCGTATAAATAGGTGGAAATGCTTAACCAGATACATTAACCTTAGGTTGGGTTCATGTTTCTTTGGGGGTTTTTTCGAGACGAAATCCTAAACTCCTCGGGATTTTAACCATGTAGGATTTACTAACCCTATTACTAAATTATGGTCAAAAGTCAACGCATGACTCTCTCTCTTTGTACTGTCAACAGTTTGTTATGTGTGTCCTTATTTTTGGGCTCGTAATTACATTGCTATGGTGAGGACAGAATGATAAAATCAACATGCAATCTAGAAGGACAAATTGCATATTTAATTTGTAACGTACGTTCCTTTTAATTATAGAAATATTACAAATTAACTCTTTTTATTACAGAGAATTTAAGCTGTGAGACTTTAGGAAAGGCAGAAGATCGCGAATTCAATATTATTTTATACTAAAAGAAAAAAAATTTTTGTGCACTTAAATTACTAAATTAATTGGTGCTTTGAATAACTATACTCCATAGAATTAGGGTCCGTTTGGTGGAGTAATTTGAGTTGAGATTTTTAAGTTTTAATAGTAAATTTTTTTGAATTTTCAGAAAAGACAAGAAACTTTTTGAGAAAAAAACAAAAATTTTTAGGGAAAAAGACAAAAAAAAATTTGGGTTGAATGGTTTGAACCATTCAACCAAACACCCCCTTAGTCTTAACATATTTAATTTCAAATACATTATATATATGTATGTATGTTTCTTGATGGTGGTGATATTCACATATGTGTGTGTATATATGTGTGTGTGTGTGTTTATATATATATATATATGGTGGTGATTAAACCGAGAAACTGAGCTGTGATTATGGAATTAGCTAAAGACTATAGACAAAATTAAAACCGACTACTCGGTAATGCCGTATTTTTCCGGCAAAAATGCCGTAGTTCTTCTCTTTCTGTCTTCATTATTACTAGGACTTATAGGTATATATGGTTGAATAAAAAAAAAAGACGACATATTACGGTTATAATTTAACAATATTTAATATAACTTTATTATAAGATATAAAATTTCAATTTTTCATTTCAAATTCTCTTTATATGTGTGAAAATACGACGAATTTCAAATAAAAGTGATTCATATTACGTAAGCTTAATTGTCTAATGTGAAATTACACGCTCAGGATCAACTCAAAATTCTTTTAAAAATTATGCATTCTAGAATTGTAATTAGATTTAGTGCCAAACCATTTTTTTTAAAAAAAATTTTCTCTTTGATCCATGAGATGACGTTTATATTATAGTCATAGAGAGGAAAATCTCAGACCAAATTCAATTAAGAAAATAATAATTAGATTACGTAACATCATAAAACTGTCATTTATCCCCACCCGACAGTCAATAAGAACCAAATTTTTATTAAAACAAAGCTTTGAATTGAAAAGTATGTCGTAATGTTGCTGGAAAGATGTTGAATATAACAAATGAATAGTCCACTTCCAAACATGGAAAAAGGTCATGAAAAATATAGGAGCCAACTGTTGTCTGGCTGTACGCTGCATATGGTGACGATTTGATATAATGGATGTTTTACTTTGTCATGTGGCACGTGATTCTTTGAATTTGATATTACAATATATTCATGTGTGTGGTCGAAGACACAAAACTGCAAGTGACCCCTCACGTGTCACCCTTCTGCCATCTAAACCTCTCAGGGACCATCGCCATCGGTGGTGGTGTAACGATTGAGAAAAGTCTCTTTAAGGCACTTTATACATCCAATTCATACCCTTTTTTTTTTTTTTTTTGGCCCATTGCACTTGTGGTAATGGCGAGAGTGCTTATGAAATAAATATATATTTAGAATCAGTTTGGTTTATCAGTTCAAATTATTAGTTTGAACTGATTTTTTTGTCATTTTCTTAAAAAGTTTTTTGTCTTTTCTGAAAAAAATTTTTGTCTTTTCTGAAAAGTCAATAAAAATTACTATTGAAACTTAAAATTTCCAACTTAAACTGGTGAACCAAACGGAGTCGTATGTTTTTTTTTTGTAATGTTTGTTTGGATTTTTTAACTATTCATATTTGTGTAAGTAAAGGTAAAAAAAATTAAATTAAAATTATTATACTTGTGTCTTATAAGGGACAGTCTCACAAATCACCATGCAATCACTTGTATTACTTATTGTGCAAGTATAGGGAACCTTTCTGGGAGGGAACTATAGGATACAGTTTTTAATTATCAAATTTCGTTAAGCTTCATTAAACTATCGAAGTTTATGTAATATGTCTAGTTTTGATTTGTTATAAAAGTTAAAAACAAGATCCTGCCTACTTGTAGAGCCGTGAAGGATTGAGCAGGACAGCTACCATGCCGACTTTTCAAAATTTTAAATCTAAATCCTTTAAAAATCAATAATTTTTTCATTTTATGCTTACTAAGATTTAATATTTCATATATAACTTTACCATGTTATTTTTATTTCTAGGTATCTAGAATTAATTTTATTCTTTTTACTCAAGACCTATTATAATATGTTTTTGTAATCTTTTCTTGATTTATATTTTATTGGAAGTTTTTTATGGTAGGATATGAATATCTTTACTAGTTGTACATGTTTCTAAACATTAAATCATCTTATCAAATTCACATAAAATATAGATGTAAAACAAACAATGTTTGAAATAGGGACGGTTCAATAAAAAGCTTCATTAGTAAGATGTTTTTTCATAACTTACCATACAATTCTTAAAATGTATTCGCTAAATTTCAAAAAAAAAAAAAAAAAAGATAATCCTTTTTTTTTTCATTTTCCGTTATTTGTTTTTCAAGACAAAAATACACCTCCACTTACATGAAAATTTCAGTTAAAACATATATAAAACATAGGAAACTAGTTTTATAAGTCCATCCTGCTATGATTTCTATTAAAAACGAACAAAAAAGAATACTTAGCTCATTCATTTTATTTCCGTTTATTTTAATTAAAATTCTGATATTATAGGTAAAATGTCGTAAAATTCAGAATTCAAGGGAGTAAAATGAGTTTCTTTGACAAATTGAAAATAACATTAAAGTTTATGGGACCTTTTTTTTTTTTTTTTTGGTGAAGGTAAAGTTTATGGAACATTGATGAAAATAATCATTAAATGGGATATCAAATTAGATGGATGATCGAAACGAATGCTAGATAATTCATTCACCTTACGATACGACATGATTAATATTATTAATATTATTGATTTAATTACCAGACAATCTGGAGAAAGGGCAAAAGCGAGACAAGACAAGACATGTAGAAAGATACCCTTTAACCTGCAGACATGTATATGAATATTTGTCCCCACAAACAGACACCAAATGGATCATCACATTCACACCCACACTGCTCCACTTGCAAACAAACAACACACTGAAAACGACACCATTTTTTACCCAATCCCTGGGAACCGGCTGACCCAAAACTCCCAACAACAACCATTAAACAAAATATTTTCATTATTTTTCTCTCCTAAAGGACCTTTTAACGTGGAAAACGACAGAAACAAACTAAAAATGTGCTTTTCTAAGAAAAATTACAAAAATGTGGCTCCCGTTAAATAGTTAAAATATATAATTATATTACCGTTTAATAAAAAAAATATCTCTAATTTTTGTGTATAATGTCTTCACTTAAATGACTTCATGATTATCGTTTATCAACGGGTATTTTTGTCATACCCTATGTATGAAATTTAGTCCTTTTTGTTTCAATAAAACTCAATAGAAAAATCTGTACCATGTCCTGTAAAAACCTACTAATATTTTTTTGAAATACATGTTCGTCACATTACTTGTGATGATATTATTAAAACAAACGAGCTTTGCGACATTTAAATTACTCGAAAGTAATCTAAGACCGAAAAATCAAATTAAAAGTACAAAACTTTATAGTAACACTACAAGAAATGTAACTTTAAGATACCAAAGTTTTTGTTACCAAAAAAAATTTGGTAGCAAAAAATAGACTTTTTGTTACCAAATTTTGGTGGTTAAAAGGTGTGGACATTTTGTTACCAACTTTGGTAGCAAAAACGACATAATCCGCTACCAAATATTTTTGGTAACAGATGGCATGGTGGGAATCGAATTTTGATTCCCGCCAATAACATTTTGCTACCAAAACACTATTTGGTAACAAAATGTCAACATTCCGCTACCAAGATTTGGTAGCGAATTATAATATTTTGCTACCAAAATTATTTTGGTAGCAAAAACATTGGCGGGAAGCCAAATTTTTTCCCGCTAATATCATCTGCTACCAAATCTCTTTTGGTAGCAAAATGTGATATTTCGCTACCAAAGTTTGGTAGCAAAATATAAATTTCTGCTTCCAAATTTTGGTAGCAAAATTTCTCAATTTGCCACCAAACTTATTTGGTAGCAAAAACGTTGGCGGGAAACCAAAATTTTTCCCGCTCAATTCATTTGCTACCAAAATTTATTTGGTAGCAAAATATTACATTCCGCCAATAACATTTTGGAAGCAAAATATGTGTTTCAGTCACCAAATTTTGGTAACAAAATATCACATTTAGCTACCAAACTTGTTTTGATAGAGAAATTATTGGTGGGAATTCAAAATATTCCCATGGATAGTATTTGCTACAAAATTATATTTGGTGACAAAATGATATTTTGTGCTATCAAAAGTTGGTAACAAAATATAGTTTTTAGCTACCAAACTATAATTTGGTAGCGAAATATATATTTTTTTGAGATCAAATTTTGGTGGCAGAAAGTGAAAATCCACTATCAAACTAATATTTTGAAGGTGGAAATGCATTTTTTGCTACCAAAAGTTACTTTTGATAGCAAATCTTCAAGAAACTTTATAACCATATATTTTGTGCTTGTACATTTTTTTTAATTTTTGTTTATCGTTTTTCACCAATGTGTTTGATATGAAGTTTATAACAATAATATGTTCTATATAAACAAATATATTTGGTGATTTAGTTTTTTCTTGCAAAACATATAAGTTTTGTATGATACGTATGTATTAAATATATTATGTATAAAGTAGATAACATATTTATAGTAGTATTTTATTATTTTAATATATAGAATAAGATACATCACCTTAAAATTTATATTTTATGCTATAATGTGGCTAAAAAATGAATCTAAATAATTTTTTTTTATCAAATTATAATTTTTTTCATTTTGAAAAATTTTTTCTTTCGGCTACTAAACCAAAATTTGGTAGCAAAATATGTGTTTTAAGCTACCAAGCTAATATTTGGTAGCGAAATACTTGTTTTTTTGCTATCAAATTTTGGTGGCAAAAAGCAAGAATCCGTTACCAAAGTTATATTTTGGTAGCGGAAAGTTATTTTTTGTTACCAAAAGTTACATTTGGTAGCAAATTTTCAAGAAACTTTATAACCTTATGTTTTATGCTTGTAATTTTTTTTATTTTTGTTTATAGTTTTTCATGAATATGTTTGATACAAAGTTTCTAACAATAATATTTTTTTATTTAAGCTAATATATTTGGTGCTTTAGCTCTTTTTTTTAGGACATATAAGTTTGTATGATATGTATTAAGTATGTTATATATAAAGTAGACAATATATATACTTATAATAGTATTTATTACTTTAATATATAGAATAAGATATGTTATCTTGAAATGTATATTTTATATTATAATGTGACTAAAAATGGTTTTAAATACATTTTTTATTATTAAATTATAATTTTTTTCATTCTTTAAAAAATTTGTCTTTCTGCTACCAAACAAAATTTGGTAGCAAAATATGTGTTTTTGGCTACCAAACTACTATTTGGTAGCAAAATATATAGTTTTTTGCTACCAACGTTTGGTGACAGAAAGAAATATTTTACCACCAAATTTATATTTTGGTAGCGAAAGGGCATTTTTTGCTACCAAAAGTTACATCTGGTAACAAATTTTCAAAAAACTTTGTAACCTCTTATTTTGTGCTTGTAATTTTATTTTTATTTTTATTTTTATAGTTTTTCATTAATATAATGGATATCAAGTTTATAACAATCATCCTAGTATGTTTTATATAACAAATATATTTTATAATTTAGCTATTTCATGTAAGTGTAACAAGACATATTCATTTGCATGATCTATTCTAAGTATGTTATACATAGAGTATACAATATACTTCTAGTAGTATTCTATTACTTAATATATATAGAATAAGGTATGTCATCTTCAAACCTATATTGTATGCTACAACGTTGCTAAAAAAATGGTTTTAAATATAATTTTGTCATCGATTTATAGTTTTTTCCATTTGTTAAAATGTGTTAATCTACTACTAAATCAAAATTTGATAGTAGAATATGTTTTTGGCTACCAAACTAACATTTGGTAACAAAATATATGTTTTTTTACTACTAAATTTTGATGGCAGAAAGGCATTTTTTGTTACCAAAAGTTATGTTTGGTAACAAATCTTCAAAAAACTTCATAATCTCATATTTTGTGCTTGTAATTGTTTATTTATTTATTTTATGGTTTTTCGTGAATATGATTGATACAAAGTTTGTAAGAATTATTTTACTATGTTTTATATAACAAATATATTTAGTGATTTAACTATTTCTTGTAAGTATAACAAGACATATAAATTTGTATGATATTTACTAAGTATATTATAAATAATGTAGATAATATACTTATAGTTGTATTTTATTATTTTAATATATAAAATAAGATATATTATATTGAAATCTATAATTTTATGTTATAATGCAACTAAAAAATTGTTTTAAACAAACTTTTGTTATCAAATTAAAAAAAATTTCATATTTTAAAAATTTATCTTTCGACTACCAAATAAAAAATTTGATAACAAAATATATATTTTTAATTATGAAACTAATATTTGGTAGCAAATTATATGGGTTTTTGCTATCAAATTTTGGTGGTGAAAAGAAAGATACCGCTTTGGTGGCACAAAGGCATTTCAAATTGTTTTTCTTTTTGTTTTTTATTTTTTTGAATAGGAAATTTCAACTTGTTTTTTTGTACCAAATTGTTCATTTTGGCTACCAAAATAATTTGATAGCTAAATATATTTTAATATATACAAACTCTTTTAACACTTGCCGCTCTCCATTTCAAAAAACCCTTAGCAGTACTCTCTATCTCTTCTAACCCTAACTCTCACGACCTTTCTCTTTCCACTCGCACAACCTTCGCCGCGCCGTCCTTTTGCCGCGCTGTCACCAACATTTCGCCATCCCCTGGCCACACCGTTACCAGCGCCTCGTCATCCCATCGCCGCGCCATCCCCAGAACGTCGATTGCAGAAGGTCGGGACTAGTCGTGACCCGTCGCCAGCCGTCACCAGTCACTGCCATGGTTCTCGCCGTGACCAGGCCGTCGCTGTGAATCCGCTCCTCCAGTGTCAACCCTTAATTTATTTCCAGTAAATCTTGGTCTTTAACTCACTTTCGTTCAATCTTTCTTATATTTAAACAATGCAAGTTTTTGTCTCAGTTTTTTTAGAGGTAGAATCTGCAAATTTCGTTATGGCATCCATGGTGTTCGGGCAAGGGAGTTATGGAGGATGTTGGTGAGGTTCATCCATGGAAGCCGTGCTCTTGCAAATGACCAAAAAAAAGAAAAAAATATCTGGTTTGTTGTTTGTTGATAATTCTCTCTCTCTCTCTGTTTTTTTTTTTTTTGGGTCTAGGTTTGAGACATTGGGTTTTTACAAACAACAGTAACAACAAATCAACGAGATGGAGAATGTGGGTTCGAGTATTCTTTTTTTGAAAAGATATATGTTCTGATATTTGGATTTTGAAAATTCGAGGTTTTGGAATGTGGGTTTTGCGTGGATTAAAATGGTGGAAGGTGGCTGTTTGAATGTGGGTTTGACTTGTCTTTCTCTCTCTCTCTCTCTTGCCCGTTTTCTTTTCTTTGTGCAGGTCTAATATTTTTGCAATCTTAAAAACGTCCATGGTGTTGTTGCATATCAAGATAATGCTAGTGTACAAGCAGGGAACTGACACGGGACAATGTTGAGATAATAGGTGATTTTCCTTCAAATAAATTTCTTGTTGAACAAAGTGATTGCACATTTGGGAATCCAAATAATTGGCCTAGAAAAATTGAGAGCAACGGTCTTGACTTTGATATCAGGCGTGTATGTGTTTTTTCTCTTCAACTTTCTATGTTTATGTTTTTGTTTTTCTCTGGATTGTGTTTTCTAAATTTAAGTTCTTGGCTTTGTGTCTTGTAATGTTATAATTGTTTTTTTCCCATATCGTTTTTTTGAGTTCTTGATTTGCTACTTTAGTTCTAGTTGACGAATGCTTTAGATCTAGAAAAATCTATGTTCGTATTTTCAGTTTTTAATTGTTAGTTTGTTTATTAGATTACAGAAGTTATATATATATATATGAATGACTCTATATTATTATGTACAACACAAAGTTAGTAGATTACAACAAAAGTTATGACTTTGCTAACTTTCTATTTTTTGCGTATGGGTTCTACTATGATTGTCATTCACTATTGGTCGAATCCATTAGTTGAAATTGAAGCTATAGTATTTCCCTTGTTGAATGAAATCAGGAATAGAAGTAGTGGAACAAACATGGTGAGCAGAAAGGAACAAATTGACTAATGGTCCAACCCTAACTTTGGAACGAAGTTTGTGTGGACAGAGTGACAAGAGGGGTTGGCATGTTGATATTAGCAAAGGCAATGATAGAAATCCTTTGCTGTAGTCCACTTTCAATCATTGGAGACTGATGACAGAAATTCTTACGACAATGAAGAGTGCGAAAAGCATGATGTTCAGGTATCCTACATGGTGCATAAGCTTCATAAAGATGTATTGCACTTTATTAGTTTATTGTTCTCAATGGTTTTGTTTATTTGATTTGAAGTTGATTTAAACTTTGTTTGACGAAGTGATGTTGAGGTAGTTTGTTTGTTTGTTTGTTTGTTTTTTTGTTTTTTTTTTTTTAAGAAGTGACTCTCACTTAGTTTTTGAGTGAAGTTCACATTGTTCTTCTTTGTTAAAGCGTGTATGTTGTTATAAATTTTCTCAATAAGGAAAAGTTGATTATCCACAATTATGGTTATAGATGTTGAATAGAGACACGTTTGAGAAGAACCACCACAAAATCGTTTTGAGTTCTTGGGAAACGGAAGAGAAAGAACTTGAGCTATTGTTGATGGAAATGGAAGGACCGGTGTTAGCAGACAACAAAGTGTGAAAAGATCAGCCCCCCTCCAAGTCTTGTTAGTTAGATTTTCTAGTTGTGTAGGATTATAAAATGTTAACAAGTAGTTTGAGTTACTTGAGTGTGATCATGGAAAGGTGGTTATTGATTATGTAATCAAAGATTTAAAGGTACTATAATTACTATAAGATATTCAGTTCATTTCAATTATAAAAGTATTTATGAAAAACAGAGGATAAAATTTAGAATAATATTTTTGGCAAGCAAGAACTTTGGTGGCTAAACATTTTTGCTACTAAAAATTCGGTAGCAGAAAATTATTCATTTGCCCTTTTTGCAACAAAATATTTGATGGTTAATACATAAGAATTCGCTTCCAAATACCTTTTGCTACCAAAATTTGGTCACATAATCTATTACAATTTGTTACTAAATATATTTTGCTACCAAAATGTTTGGTCACTAAATCTCATTTTTTTTGTTACCAAATAATTTTTGTTACCAAAAATTTGGTCACAGAATCTGGTACAATTTGTTACCAAATACATTTTGTTACCAAAAAATTTGGTCTCTGAATCTCATACTTTTTGTTACCAAAATACATTTTGCTACCAAAATTTTGGTCCCTGAAATGTCATATTTTTTGTTACCAAATATCTTTTGTTACCAAATTTTTTGGTCACTGAACATCATACATTTCGTTACCAAATATAATTTGTTACCAAAAAAAATTTTGGTAACAAAAACTTTTTGCTACCGAAAATCTGGTAACAAATACTTTTTGCGACTGACTTTCTGCTACCAAATTTTTTAGGTAACAAAAACTTTTTGTTACCAAAAATAGGGTTTTCGGTTACCAAATTTTTGGTAACAAAAAATCAAAATTCTTGTAGTGTAAGATTTCTTATTAATTTTACAATATGAATAAAAATTATTGTTTTAACAATTTTTTTTTCATTTTCAGCATTCTAATTTATAATGGAGTAGTTTAAGGTCGTAAATTTTTCGGTGAACACTCAAAATTAGGTTATTAAAAAATTAATCAAATAATTAATGTCAATAAAAGGACTGTTAAAAATATATCGATTTTATTGTAATTTTTTAAAAAATAATTTTATTTTAAATTAGTACCATGTAATCTAGTAAATAAGAATTTATTTTTTAATTTTTAAAAAATAGTAAATAAGATTTAGTCTTGTCAATCAATGATGAAAATATTGATACTTAAATTTTGAAAAAATATTGATATCAGTGGAAATTGACAAAAAAAAAAAAATATGAAAATTCTTTGTAGCATACTAAATTTTAAAATGAAACTTCAAAAAACCCTAAAATGATTAATAATGCATAAATTAGATGAAACTCTCTATTAAATTTCGAAGCATAATGATAAATATACATGATCATGATAAGAAATGATTAGAGCACAGTAAATGATAAGCAAACGGTCATCAATTAAGTAAAGTAATTTAAAGTTAACATAATCTAGGTACGTTACATTCATAAACTTCAACATTGATTAGCAAATATTAATGTCAAAAAGCTTCTAAGATATTCGAAAGTATTTACAATACCTTATTAGTTTTAATTGCAAATTGTGCAAACAGCATTTCAAATAGACATATTTATGCTTTTTGCCCCAGCTTTATTTAACTCTACAAAGTTATCCCTTTTTTTTCTTTTTTTTTTTTTTTTTGAAAAGCAAACTTATCTAATTTGAATTAAAATAAATTAAAGCTATTATAATTTAGACAATAATGCAGAAATTTGCTTTTTGAAGGGCTTTGGTTTAAACAATATTGATACCAAGATATAGCATTAGAGTAGTTTTTAACATAATTTTGGAAATGTCAATGTATTTGTTTATCGATCTCTACCTGTTATCTCTTTATGTAGCAAATTTTGAGTTAATTTAAAAAACATAAATTGTACTACATTCAAAAATAAATTAGAAATATTAAGAGTTGATATTTTATGAATATTTTGTTGATAATTCCACATAATTTTATATTTTATCATTTAATATATATATTATAGAAATCGATAATTACATAGACAATCGATAGTTCAAAAATTTCATCTGTAACATAAAATATTAAATCTATATTTTTTTTATGTATGTACCTTTAGAATATTAAAATTTCCGCAAAAAAATTTGCTGGAAATGTTGATTTCTAATCCTCATTATTAATTAAGCTTGTGTTTGGTTTACTGGTTAGAGATAAAATTTCTAAATTGGGTACGTTTGGTAAAACAGTTTGAGTTGAAATTTTTAAGTTTAAATTGATTGATTTTTTAAAAAATAGTTATAATTTTTATTGACTTTCAGAAAAAGATAAAAACTGAGATAAAAAATTTGAATTTAAGATGATAAGATAAACACATAAATAATTTTAATTTAAATTGAGTTGGAATATTAAATAAAACATAAATAAATCGTATATTTATCCCAAGAAAAGTACTTTTTGTTTTTTTTTTTATTTTTAATATATATATAAACAAACGCACACGTTTTCACAAAGAGATTAACCTCGAAGGTTTTCAGAAAAAAGGACAAATGAATTTATAAGTGGATCATAAAACTTTTAAATAATTATTTATTAAAAAAGAATTCGTGCGCACTGAAATGCTAGTCAAAAGTATTATTGTTGTGATCACCAATATGCATATCAGTCTGGGTCGTACCAATTGAAGTCACGAGCACAGTTAGATCTTCCACGTGGCAGAAATCACGTCACATACCTAGATTTTTTTTCCTTGGGTAAAAAGTCACGTATCGTACGGTGATCAATCACATCAGGTGAGTGGAATAGAAAGGACGTAAATATGTGATCTGTGGGTCCCAGTCATACGCTGACGTATGCATGTAAGAATCTCTGTCGTTTAACCCCACTCTTCTTTCTGACCCCAAAAACCCCTACTTTTGATCACTTTATTTATTTATTTTTTTTACTCTCTCCAGTTATGGGTCTTGTCAGAAGTAAATGGGGCCATTTCTTTTTTGTCCTAATTATGACATTTTTATTTTCATTTTATTCAAAATAAAACCCAAAAAAAACTTCTGATCACAGTTTTTTTTTTTTTTTTTAACTCTCTGCGGTTATCGGTTTTGTCAGAAGTAAATGGGGTAATGTCTTTTTTGTCATTATCATGACATTTTTATTTTCATTTTCATTTTATTCAAAATAAGGATAGATTGAATTTGAGTTAAAAAAATATAATTTAAATTAAAAGTTTTTATTAATTTTTTAGAAAGGATAAAATATTTTTAAAAAAAAGTAAAAATTTTAAAAAATAAAAAATAAAAATTGAAATAAAAAAATACAGTTTAAATTAAATTATCAAAAGAGATCTAAAACTTAAAAAAACTTATAATTGTAGATGCTGGATTACTACAGTCAAAAATTTAACAGAGATCAGTTAGATTTGTACAAATTAAATAATTGATTGGGCCCCTGGCAATCGTTGATGAAATTCATAAAGCATACCGAAAAACTGAAATGCTTATATCAGAAGATAAAACGAAAATAAATACTTGAATCTGAAATAAACATGAAATAAATGAACACCAAAAATTATAGAGGTTCGCCCAATCGATGTGCTACGTCCTCTGAGAGTGATTTTATTACTGTATCTGGAGTTTTTACAGTATAGAAGATTGTGATATTTTTGAAAGGATTTTGACAGCGTGGGAGCATTAGATGTCCGGAATCTCTGTCGTTTAACCACACTCTTCTTTCTGACCCCAAAAACCCCTACTTTTGATCACTTTATTTATTTTTTTTTTTTACTCTCTCCAGTTATGGGTCTTGTCAGAAGTAAATGGGGCCATTTCTTTTTTGTCCTAATTATGACATTTTTATTTTCATTTTATTCAAAATAAAACCCAAAAAAAACTTCTGATCACAGTTTTTTTTTTCTTTTTTTTTTTAACTCTCTCCGGTTATCGGTTTTGTCAGAAGTAAATGGGGTAATGTCTTTTTTGTCATTATCATGACATTTTTATTTTCATTTTCATTTTATTCAAAATAAGGATAGATTGAATTTGAGTTAAGAAAATATAATTTAAATTAAAAGTTTTTATTAATTTTTTAGAAAGGATAAAATATATTTTAAAAAAAGATAAAAATTTTAAAAACAAAGATAAAAACTGAAATAAAAAAATACAGTTTAAATTAAATTTTCAAAAGAGATCTAAAACCTAAAAAAACTTTTGATCAAAGTTTGTTTGTTTTTTTTTTTTTTTGACTCTCTCTCCAGTTGTGTTTTGTAAGAAGTAAATGGGCCATTTCTTTTTTGTCATAATTATGAAATTTTTATTTTCATATTTTCATTTTATTTAAAATAAAACCCAAAAAAAAAAAAAAAAAAAAGAAGAAGACACAGAGATGGTCTTCAATCCGGCAGTGTCGGACTCCTACGGTAACTTTTTTTTTTTTTTTTTCCCCTTAATAATCAAAATGACTCATGACCGTCCGATGAAATATATGGGTGGATTTTTTTTTTTTTTTTTTTTTTGGGCTAAAAATATGGGTAGATCGTCTAGGATGACAGGTTCTGGTGCGTTTGAGTAGAGGTATCTGAACTAGATTTTTTGTTGTTTTAAATTTATGTGACAGAAAATATTGTAGTAAAAAAAGTTAAAAATAATAACAGTTTTGAAATTTATGTCCTAAAATGCACAATTTGTTAGTTACGTTATGTCTATCTTTTGTCATTATCATTGAGTTTTTAGAATTTATCAGAAAAAAATATATTAGTATTTAAATAATTTAAAAATGCTAAAGATATAATAATTATATGAAAAAGTTAAAGCACCAACCAATAACATCATATGCCAAATTTGACATTTAGCATTTCCCAAACTTTCATATGAAATTTGCCACCTAAGTATTAGTGTTTAAATAAATTAAAATGAAAAAAAAATAATAATAATAATCAATAATAATTAAATGTCAAATTTAATATTTATAATATTTTAGTGAAAAATTTATCACCAAATTTAACATACATTAAATTTGACATCAAATATAATATTATATTTTTCACTCCAACTGTTAGAATTTATTATTAACACATGAATTTAATATTTCATTAAATATAGTCTGAATCACATCCATTTTGATTCATGTCAAAGTCCATTGATGTATTAAAAAGCACGCCATTAAGTGGAAAGACAAGAGTATTGCACATATACAATATATATATATATATATATATTAAACAAAAGGACAGCAAATTAAAGAAGCATTCAATAGGGGCATGGAAAGAGAGAGATCCCCATGGGGTCCTCTCCACCGCCGTGGCCGACGCCCACGCCTCTGTGCTCTCTTCTCCTTATCTTTATGGAACCATTCAACTATTTCTTTTTTATATATATTTATTTTCTTTTTTGCTCATTATTTATTTATTTTCTTTTTTGCTCATTATTTATTTATTTTCTTTTTAATTCTATATTCGGAAGGTTTTTTTAGTCATTTCATTAAATTGTAACAGTTTGACGAGTGTGCAATTTGAAAGTGGTGCACGTTACACGGACTTTTTTTCTTCTTCACGTGTTCCATGAAACTAATCACATAGTTGTTTTAATTTGCATTTTGAATTATCAATTTTAATAATTTTAAACATGAACTTATAAATCGGTAGCAATATACTCTATTACTAATAATATTAAACTTTTTCTTAATAAAGAACTTTGATCAATTTATAGGGTAAAACAACCTCAATGGAAGAATTTTCCCTCAGTTTTTTTCTCCGAGTTGTGCGTAACCAGGCCCGAAAAATTGAAAAATATATATATATATATGTTGATTTGTGTTTTATTGTATCGGATATTTAGTTAATTTGGTGAGTCGTTACATGTTTAATAGCGCCACAAAATGGTGCTACTATAATCTCGTGGAATTGTTCTTGGAAGACTTGGTCTCATTATGGTCTATTTGAGAGAAAAGGCCTTAAACAGACCCATGTCTTTTGAGGCTTAAGGGCCAAGCCCAAATCTTTTATCATCTTTGGGGTTCCAAGAGATCAAATATGGGTTGAGTTGCAATTTCTAAGCTCTTTATTGTTCCTCCCCACCAAGAAAGAAGCATTTTTACAAAACTAAATGAAATTATCAAAGATAATGATTATAAATATGATCCAGTGATAATTACATACCTGATTTTATCGTAAGATGAAAAGTTCGAATCTCTCATTTCTCAGTTTAAAAATAATAATAATAAAGTAAAATGGTTGTTTAATGTTATTTACTTCATATATTTTTACAACTTATCATTTATTTCAATTATTTAATGTAAGAATTCTATTTACTGTGATGTTGAATGTTTGTCTCTTTAATTTAGTATCAACTTCACATGGGGGAAAAAAAAAAGGAACTTATCGCTTAGTTTGAGAAAATTAAGGACTGTGCTTCTCTTAATTCAACTGTTGTCTTGTTTGGTAGGAGAGATAGAGCGGAGGAAGAGTGCAGAAAGCTGGAGAGATGGAGAATATGACGGATGAAGAGGATTTTAGAAATCCTTATGTTATTTGGTAAGAGGTAGGAAGAGTTGAAAAGATAAATGATGGTTATTTATCTAATTATTAGTATCGTCGCTTTATAAATTTTATTACTAATTTTCTAGTGGTAGAGTAGTCTTTCAAGCTCAAATAAGAGTGAGAGCTTGCATCCTTTTATTAGTGGAGGGATACAAATTGTTTGGCTCTAAGGGTGATTCTCTCCCTTCACCTCTCGCCTCCAATCAAACAACGAATTACACCTCTCCTTCCATCACTCTCCTTTTACCCTCTTTCCGTCCCTCCATCTCTCCCTCCAACCAAACATAGTGTTTTTTATTTTGATTTTTATATTAGGATTTTGTACCTCTTAAATTAATCGCTATATAAAAAGAGAAAGGTATTAATGAAATTGGTGTGTAACAAAATCCATTATAACGGGAAGAAATAAAACAAAATTTTAAAATAGTATTTAAGAAAGAGGTATTTTCAATGTTATACCATGCATTTTAAGATTATCAATAATATATATCGTGTCTATTGGATGCTCTCAAACTTATTTCTTTCAATTATAATTTCATATCAATTTTTACCTTTTATAGGTCAATTTTGATTTTAGACACTTAAATAACGACTTTATTGATCATCAATAGTGGCGGAGCCAGAAATCTATTTCAGTGGAGGCGTATATCAAAAAAAAATTTTTAAGATAAAATAAATTTTTTTGGGGGCTATGCAAGAAATGATAATGTTTAATGTTGGTGGGTTTATGTGAAAATTTTTAATTTTAGTTGGTTTATGTGATAATTTTTAATTTTCGTAATTAATTAGAAAAAAAAGACAAAGTGATAATTAGTTGGTTGGGCTTCGCTGTTAGTGTTAGGTCTGCTTCATGGAATTTGGACTTTCCTGAACAAAGAAATGTGAGAATGGGCTTGGTGGAGATTCATGAGCCTTCCACAACCAATCACAATAAATTGCTCACGTGTCAATGAATCTAACAATGATCCTCAATGAACCAATTTTTCTTTTTTAAATTTTATTATTTTTTCAGTGGTCAAATTGTCTCTTTAATAGGCTCATGTACATACAAGTCATGAATTAAAAAAAAAAAAAAACCATTAGTGATGGTCATATAAAAGACAATCGTTTTATGGCTCTCTCTCTTATCACTTTGTTCGGTTTGGACACCACTTTCCTTCTTCTTCCTTTTTTTTTTTTTTTTTTTTTTACAGAAATAGAAATGGACAGAAAATTGCTTAAATTAGATGCTAGAAACCTTTTCTTGATTAAATACTTACATTTATTAAATACATTTATATTCATTTCAAGCCTATTAAAAAAATAGATTAATAAGCCAACAGAGAGAGAGAGAGAGAATTGAATATAAACGTTCCTACTACATGTCAAATACACATCAAGTTAACAAAAACAAAAAGAAAGATGTTTGCGTAATTCAAATTAGGTTGGGTAGGGTTTTCATGCAAGTAGTGGAATAGACATCATTCTCAATCATATTTGTTGTTGTTCCTTTTTTTTTTTTTTTTTTTGTTTAACAACTTTTGTTTTTTTGAAATTTATTTTGTTTCTTTAAACTGTGATTTTGGTGTCCCTATCAAGAAAATGATCCTTATCAAGCATAACTTAAATCATGTCTTTGACATGGCATCATATAATATGATTAGTAGTCCAAGTCAGCATAAGAAAAATGAAAGTAACTTGGAGAATGATTTGATGTAAAAAATTCATTTTTGTTGTTTTTTTTTAAGAATATTTTTGCTTCAAAATTAAATACTATTCAAATTTTTTTGTTGGTAATAAAGTTGTCATTTTTCTTTCATTTGGTTGCGTTTGGTCACAGATTGAGACTTGTTGCCAAAGTCCTTTGGCACAATCTTAGCCACAATTAGGTCCATTTATATTAACCCAAAAAAAAAATCAAAATCAAAATCAAAATCAAAATCCCCCCCAACAGCAGCAAACTTTTTAATAAAATTCATCAAATTTAATTATATCTCCTCTTTGATTCAACTAGTGTTGGGTCAGGTTCAACTTTGCCAATTTGGCACCCCACCTCATTAGATGATTTCTATGTCCAAAATATTTTATTGCACTTAACCAAAAAATTAAGGGAAAAAAAAAAAGAGGAACAAAGCCTAATTTCAAAGCCACCTCTTAATTATGAGTTGTTTTGTCAGTTGGCATGTGAAGCTCACTTGATTGGCCCATTTAACCATAACTTAAATATAACAGTCTCATTTCCTCTTTTCATGTATAAATATATATATATATTTCATTTTTCATGCCAAGCATATGTTATAGTCGGCCATTATTTTATCAATCTTGATTGAGGATCATTTCTGAGCATGATTTCTTGAAATACATATAAAAACATGTACAATGACTCTTCACTAGTCGAAGAAATCACAAGTCAATCATATCACTCAGTAGTTGTGACTTTATAAACATCAAGTTATTGCTAGTATTTCTCTATGCGTTGATGGCAAGATGGGCCATAAATAGAGGTGCAGTCAGCCTATTATTTTAATAATAACGTCTAATAGGGGATAATCAATTTTTAATAGAGACAAAATGAGAAAAATGTAAAGTTTTTAGAAGTAAAATTCATAAAAAGAAAAGTTCACAAGGAGTGGAAGTCCCTTCTCGATAATGGGTGGTCTCGTCCTTGACCAATGGCAATTCAAAATGATGAAAATGGCCCCACCTGACTTGATTATGAGTGGTTTCATCCTTGACCATTAGCAATTCAAAATGATGGAAATGACACTGAAGTTTGATAATTGTAACTATACGATAAATTGAGCATCTGAAAACATAAAAACAGATATTGGAGGGGTCTAAATAGTAAAATGTGGAAAAAATGAGCACAATGAAGATGGTTCCATGGGCAGAACATGTGACGAGATTTGAGGGGGGACATTAGGTACAGATTGTGCCAACCAGGGTCATACTTTGCCCATATGCATTCTCAGGTCAATACCCATGTGCGTTTCCCTTTTGTACACATTGGTATCATGGAAGTTTCAGCAAATAATGCAAAAATACCTAATTCTCATACTCGATTTTCACCCACTCTTAGAGGGATCAAGATTACGCACTTCGTTTCTCGACTCATATAGTCATATGAATTATGATTCAATACATATACCTCTCAACGCGAAGACCCGACTCTTTTGGTCATGTCCAGGTGTGGCTGCACGACTGGTAAGAAAAGAGTGCCAAAGAAAAAAGAAAGGGACAAATTGTTTTCTACCAAAAGAGTAAGGGAACAGGTTGCGTTGAGAACTAATGCTTGCAAAGTGCGCAAAGGCCGGAATGAAACTGCAACCAACAGACTGCTTTCTTAGAGAATACTGCATATATTATGGAATTTACCAGCTGTTTATAACTTTTTTAAGTTTTTGGGAATTTCTGTGACTGTGAAACTACTTTTTCACTTTGAGTTAAACCTGTGTTTTAATTATTAGATTAATTTTTCAATGTTTGAAATAATAAAAAAGTACTTCACTAACGAAAGTCTTCTCCTTTCGTATTCCATTTTCTATGATAATGAAGGCACTTTTTCATTGCGGGTAGAAACTATGTTTAAATCATTTGATTAACTTTTTAACAGTATGTTCTATGATCGAGAGTAAATTCTTAACATGAACACTCATTACACCATTGAAAAATTTATCCTGTGGTTGAAATAGACAGTTTTTACTGGTAATAAAACAAACAGTAAGTTCACCACCAAAAGTTTTCCCGCGTTGTACTGTACAACCAAGCCAACGAAAACGAAAGACAGATTACTTTTGTTCAGAAGGTATGTTAATGTGTTCAAGTACTTCCAAATTTCAGACCAAAACTGTCCCAAGAACAGAACCAGTAGGAAAAAGAAGGAAATTCTTAAACGAACTAAAGCATAACAAATTTCAAATTCCATTACTCATCTCATAATTGTTTTGTTTCTACTACAAATGAACTGCAAAAAGAATTCGCTTACAAAGGAAAGAAAAAGAAGGGAAAAAAAAAAAAAAAAAAAAAGAATGCAAAGAAAAAAAAGAGACAACACAAACCCCAACACCTAAAATTATAACAAAGAACCTTTTACTAGCCATCAAACTAAACTCTCTAAATTCTACCCTTACTTGCTTTCTCTCTCTACCATTTCTTCAGTTCTCTCATTACAATCCTCCTCTCTCTCTCTCTCTCTCTCTCTTTCTCTCTCTACTAGCTAAAAATATAATGGTCATCTATTTTTGCTCCTATTTTGTGGCCCCCAACCCCCATTCCATCCCTGTACAAAAAACCAATGAACAAAGAAATGAAATTTAAAAAAATAGAAGTAAGAGCATATAACATAACAGAGTAACTAGATGACAGAGGTTTGTGTCCCCTGATTCTTCTCTACATCTCCCTCATACGAATGTAATCCAGCGAGATGCTGTTATTCGTGTTCGGAATGAGCTCCGGCATCGCAGCAGTCATAGCCGTAGCGGTAGCGGTCCCAGCAGCGGCTGACTTCTCGCCTCCGTTGTTCCTCATCTCGAGAACCTTCTTGTGGGAATTGGAATGCAGGGACGGAACGAAAGTTGGGCTGGCTGCAGGCCGGTATTCGGGGAAGAGTCTGCCCGACTTGTAGCGAACGCCACAGGCGTTGCAAAGGGTTTTAGGCCCCATTGGGCCTGCCCTCCACTGGGGTGTCTTGGTGATCTCGCAATGCATACATTTCCTAACGGCCTGCGATGATTGATTCTGGCTCGTCTCCACCGGAGCAAGCGGGAACGACAATTTAATCTTCTTCTTCTTCTTCTGCTCGGCGGGAAGCTGGTTAGGTATCTTAATGATGGGACGGGACTCGGCGAAATTCTCCGAATCCGACGAGCTCTTAGGTGCGGGAACAAACGGGTGAGGGGCCTCGATCACCGAGGACGTTGGTGAGATCAGCTGAATTGCCGGGCGGGGATTGAATGTCGCGGGGCGAGGACGCTTGCTACGAGCACGTCCACGCCTCCCGCCACCGGGGGTGACGGTTTCGGGGCTGCAGGGGGGGTTCTTCTCGCCGCCCGAGCACGAACTGCTGCTTTCGAGGACGGAAACCGGGCTGGAAGTCTGGAATTGATGGTGGGATGAGGATGAGTCCTTGTTGAGAGAAGAGGAGTCTTGTTCTTTGTTGATAGTAAGGCTTCCTCCGGAGAAGGAATCCTCCACAAAGTTTGAAAGCCACTCCAACTGAACAATGTCTTCATACTGTAAAAATTTCAAAAACAAAATCACACAATTCAAAATTTGGCTCTCAAATTTGTGCTACATAATTCAATTTTAACTAACTGGTAACTGACTTTTTTAACTAAAACATCAAATAAACCTTAAAAAAAAGGACAAACTAAAAATAAAATAATATAAACTGACAGTTGAGGACAGCCGATCAGGGGTGTAAATGAGAATAAAAGCATAGAATGGGGTTATAAATGATTTAAATGCACTTTCAAAGCTTCAAGATGACAAAAGTCACATGACCTCCATTAATAGTGGTAATTATTCAAACTGGGCTTATCCACCGACATTGATTTAAAAAATATATTTATAAATAAAATAAAACACGAGGTCATTTGACGAAAATACCCTTCACACCACGCATTAAAATGACCCAAATACCCCCTACTTGCAAAGATTTTGAAATTTGAACAGAAATTTGATTTTGATTCACTCATTTCACCCGAATAACGAAACCGAATACCACCAAAAATTATCCTCAACTGCGCAACGAAAAATTGACATCCCACCCGAAATGACACGAAATTCGCATGCCACCTTTTTTCTCTTTTACGCGGGATTGCCAGGCTGGCATGGTTTGTGACGAAGAAAACGACGCCGTAATTACTGCTATGACGTCACACAAACACATGCACAAACTTATTTCAATTTTTTTTTTTCTCGAAGTTCGAAAATCGGAGGAGGGAGTGGGGAGTGTACCGGAAGGGAGAGCTCGGCGGAAAGGTCGGAGGCGCTGTTGCCGGAGAAAACCGAGTCGGAGGCGGGCACTGAGTCGGACTGAGTCGTCGACCAAATGCTCGGGAACGACGTCGTCTCAGGTTTGGGGCCAAGGCCGGCGTCGACGTCGTCGCCGGAGAAGTCTACGAGGAGGTCGTCGATGTGGTCGAAGAAGCCCCCGCAGTCTATCTCGTCCATGAAGTTCGTCCCGATCATTTTTTTCCAAGAAGATTGGGAAATTTTCCTGAGAAAATGAGAGGGGAAATGAGCGAATTTTGACTCTAATAGATAAGGAAGATTGGACGTTTAAACTTCGCGAAATTCAAAAAAGAGGATAAATGAGAGAATTTCCTTTTGACTGGAAATGTAATTTTGGGCGAAATTGGAGGTGAGAAAAATGGAATTTTTTCGAAAAGTGAAAAAAAATAAATAATAATAACGCGTGGCGTAGTGTAACGCCAGCTGGTTCCAATTAGCACAAATTGCAAATTGCAAATTCTTTCTCCTTTTTTTTTTTTCCTTTTTCTTTTTGTCTTTTATTTTTGGGACAAAAAAGAGTGAAATTAAAGATAATGAGTTCTCGAAGCGAACCTTGTTGAGCGAGTTCGAGGTTGAGCAGAATTTGAACTCTGGAGCTGAAATTTTCCCGAGAAAGTGAAGCGAAATTCAAGAGAAAACAGTTTGAGGTATATCCTGCACAATAGCAAAGACAATTCGCCAATTAGCACACAGAAAAAGGCTTCAAAATGTGTTCATTTTGTAGAATTAATTCTTAAATTCGAGTATAACATTGTCTTAAACAGCTCAAACTCAATTTTCTTTCCAGTTTTCCGTTTGGCTACCGGAAAACCAGGGGAAGAAAATGACGATAAACTGAGGCCATTCACAAACGATTTTGCACTGTTTAGTAGTAATCATGAGTTCAATTAAACTTCAAATTCCGGAATTTCAGCTCTCTTTAATTTTCTCGGCAGGGAAACAGAAAAAGGCCCTGCCGACAGTGGAAATGAGAATCCAACAAATGCAGAGCCAAACCTGTGGGTTTGGAAGCGCAATTTCCCGCCCAAGTAGAGGAAGGAAAGCCAGTAAACCAGAGACGAAGACAACGAAGAAACTGAACCAAATTGCTTCAACTTAAAACCCAGTCCCAGTCTTCCAAATATAGAGAGAAGAAGAAGAAGGGAAAGAGAAAAAGCAGAGAGAGAAAGAGTTTAGAGAGGGAAAGAGAGGAGAGAGAGAGAGGTGGCTTGAAAGAAGATAAGAGGAGGGAGAGGGAGAAAGGCTAAAAAGGAAGAGAGAAGAAGAGTGATTGTAATGGTAGGTGAGCCTCCTTCTTCATTGCTAGCTGGCTTTTACCTCCTACTCATCTCCCTCTCTCTCTCTCTCTCTTACACTCTCTCTCCTCCATTTCTTTCTCTCTCTGTCGTGATGTTGAAGTTTTCTCTCTCCTCTGATTACGCACGGGTCCCATACATGCCCCCACCGCTCTTCTCTTCCCCCATGCCCGCCAACGCCCCACTCACACTCTCTCTCATCTCAACACACAACTCGACGCCATTTGCTCCTTTCCTCACCCAATTCCCCCCACAGTTTTCTTTTCTTTTTCTCTTTTCTTTTTTCCTTTTCTTTTTAATTTTTAATCTTCCCTTATTCTTAAATTCTCACGGATTTTCACCGCTCTCTTTTTTCAAACAAATATTAATTCTCTTTTTTATTTTTTCTATTTTTCAAGTTTGATGGGCTTCAAAATCGGAGGACTCGACGATCATGAGAGAGAGAAACCGAGTGCGGCTAGGCTACACACAGAAAATTTTTTTGAATTGCACCGGAATCACCGATTTTAATCTTAATTTTTTAATTATCAACTATTAATTATCTATTTATCATAAAAGTAAATAATTAATGTATTAATATTTTAATCATTGATTAATAAAATAATAACAAGTCACGTTCATACAAATTAATATTTAAAAATTAAAATTAAAATTGATATTTTTTATTTTTTTTATTTTTTTTACACTTTTAGGGAGAGAGAAATGAATAAGATTTTTTATCTTGTTTTTACCTTTTCCAGTGTTTTCAGCCATTGTTTCTGCAGTTTTTTAAGTTTAACTGCTTCTCTTTCCCATTGATTTTCTTGCTTTCTTTTTTCATTTTACCGCTTTGGTTTTTTTCACTTTTTTACCGTAACTGGCAAAAGTCAGATTTATGATATGCTTAGTGGCTATATTAGAGTTTCACTTAATTAACATCTTTCAAACAAATTAAAATTTTCGTAATGACCGGTAACGATAACATAATGATAAAATATGTTTTACTTGAACTCCAAAATACGAAGATACCACTTACAAAAAAAAAAAAAAAAATTAGAGAAAATTTTCAGTGTGAAAAGATTTTCTCTAGCTTTAGCTTTCACTGACAGAAAATTTTTTTATAAAAAAAAAATCAAAAATTAGTCAAGAAACTAGGTGCAGAAATACCAGTTAAATGGAAATTAGCCTACCGGTTTGTATTTTTCTCCAGTTTCTATATTTCTTAGACCTAACCCACTTATACGGTATATTTGGAAGCTTCTTATTCCCCTAATCACTGCATTTTTTTCTCTTTATGGTATATTAGTCATTTCAGATCTGTAATATTCTTCAAAATCGGTGAAATTTAAGAAAAAACATTGGGATTTTCATATTAAAAAAAAAAAAAACTACTATTTGTACTTGTGTGTGGTACGTAAAATTGGAGGATTCCAAAAGACTCGTTAGTGAATCCATTGAATTAAACTTTTTATAGAAGGATGTTTTCCTTTAATTATATATGATATGCTATTTTTATTTGGATTTGACCAATTCCAAAAATTAAAATTTTTTGCTGTTTTATTTAATTTTTTTTCCTTTCTTTTTTTATTTTTATTTTCTGTCGTTATTGGTCAAAATCTAAGTTAGTCAAGTTTGGTAATAAGTTGCAATTTATGGGATTTGAAATCTTAAATGGTTGTTACATAGGGGAAAAAAATATAAGTGCTTGAAATTGAAAGACTGGTAATAAATATGGAGCTCACAGTGGATAATAACATTGTTTAATTAAAGGGAAATTTTTATTTTATGTTTTATTTAATTTGAATAAAGTTAAGGGACACTTCTGATGTCTCTCGTTACAAAATTATTTTGTTTTTTTATTTAATAAGATAGACATTACTTGTTACTAAATGACAAATTATATAGAAGATCATCTCAAATGATACAAGATATCAGAGGTATCGTTGCTTTACTTATTTAATTGAGCCTATTTTTCCATTATAATGAAAAGGAGTTGTTACACTGAATTAAATTATAAACAAGAATTTTGTCCTACTTGTGAACTTTTGTCAAACCGCCAATTCAGGCTCAATTCCCCGATGCGTTTGTAAATGTCAAGGAAAAAAAAAGGTTGAAAAATATTTTTAGAGAAAGATCATTAAAATGAAAGGCCAAAAATTAAATTAAAAAAAAGGTTTGTAATATTAATATAATTTAATATAGATACGACGACGGTCTGAAAACAGAGCTCTAGGTGATGGTGATAGCAACGGTAAACTTCTCCTAAATTGAACACAAAAGGGATGGAAATTCAAATATGCGACTGAGAAGTTCTTCAATAAACTATTTTTCGTTTCTAAGAAATTAATATAATAATAAGATCCTGCCAATATTAGGACCAACAAATGAAATAAAAAAAAAATCAAAAATCAAACTTCTTTACTTAAGAGTAATTGACCTAAATGATTTATAAACTTTTTAAGAGGTGACACTTTGATCTTTTTTTTTTTTACCATACTAACCCTAAACTTTCTAAAAAGGTAACAACTTGGTACTTTCAGTCCAATTTCGTAAAATTTTTATCGAAATGAGTCATGTGCATTACATGTGATTGCAAAACGAAATTAGGATTTGGCCGAAAAAGAAGCAACGCTCTGGATACTATGACCGATCACCATCGATAAAGAAGAATCTTTCTAAAGAACTTCAGGCCTTCAAGCATCCGAAATACACCGGGGTTGTAAATGACATAGCGTTCCTGATAGAAAATGACGACTCCTTCAGAAAAACAAAGTTATTCAAGTTCTTTTTGCCAAAGAAGTCCCCTTCCAAGGATATTTCAATAATTTAATATTAATTGCAAAAAAAAAAATATAAAATATATATATAATTAAAATTCTCTCTCTCTCTCTCTCTCTCTTCATTTCTCAAACTCATATCAACAACACTAGTTGTGTTGGAAAAACAGATCTGATATCAGAGTTATGATGCAGTGAAAGTTTTAAAATTTTTATGCCGATTCAGAAAAGAAGCTCATGATATATATAACAATGAATTAAATACATAAGTTTGGCGGGGGTAGGGGGGTGCGTGAGTTTGGCAGCAATGGCGTCAGGGGGAGCCAACCTAGATTATAACTCTTGGGTGGGGGGGGGCATGGTTAAAACCCAAATCAAAACCTTTGGAAGGGGCTGAAACCCATATTGAAACTAGCAGTATGTGGGGCAACTTTCGCTACTTTGGGTTTTTAGAATCTGGTAGGGGGGACAAACCCATAATTAGGTGGTTCGAATTTTGGGTGGAGGGTTCAAATTCGTGGGGATGGGGGGGTGGGTTTTGAATTCTGATTTTGAGGTAGAAGGGGATTCGTTTGGGGGGGGGGGGGGCATATCATTGTTTACTTGGGTGAGCCGGGAGGGGGCGCTCGGCAAAGGCGAAGACAAGGGGGGCAAACCCAAATTAGTGTTTGCCCGGGGTGATGATTTCATGAAGGGAAGCGTCCACCCCAACGGCGTCATCGTCATCACCCTTGATCACCTTAAACGGCGCTGGATTTGAGTTTAGTGGGGTGGGTTTGAGTTCGATTGGGTGGGGGGGTCGTGGCTAGGTTTGAGTTCGGTGGGGGGAGGGGGGCATTCTAGTTCATCGACAAAGGAGGGGGCTCAGCGTCGGAGAAGACAAGGGTGGTCTCTGACATCTGGTGTCGGATCTAGGGGGGTTTAGCACTGGATCTATTTGGAGGGGAGGGAAGGGCAAAAAAGAGAGATGGTCTCTCGGTCTCCTAAGTCAGACCTAGGGGGTGTTGGAAGGGAGACGGCCGGCGTGCGGTGCCAACATTGGACCTATGGGTGGGTGGGAGGGAGGGGAAAGAGGGGGGTGGTTCTTTCTCTTTTTTTTTTTTAATTTTTTTTTGTTTTTTAATTGATATGAATAGAAATATTTTCGTCTTTTCAAAGATATTTTCCTTCAAAAAGCACAAAATATGCTTCTCACCTGATCATTTCATGAGTTTTTTAATGGAATCAGACGGAAATTACCAAATTGAAATATTTTTAGAGAGTTTAAGGTCAATACGGTAAAAAGAATAAAAATCAAAATGTCACTTATTAAAGAATTTAGGAATAATTTAAGATCAATTATTCTTTTCTTAATTTTCTTTACAAGTTTGTCTTAATTGTTTGATAGGAGCTTACGGAACTGTCCACGTGTCATTAAATTTAATTTTTTTATTATTAATGAAATTAATAGTTTACCAAAAACTGAAAAGGATTTAAATATGAAATGCAAAAAAGCAATTAACATGACTGATTCAGACCAGAGTAGATGCAAACAGTGCATGTCGTATCTGTACACCCCCAAGAGGCAATTTTACAATGCCTTCATCCGTTTATACATACAGTAATCACAGTTATCTACCGTCACATAGGACGAATTTTTTGCTGATAATCATTTTCCACTGACGTTTTGCTTCCCATACAAAGATTTTCTCCTTCTGGAGCCCACACGGCTGAATCTAATTCCTGGCCCACCCAGGCGATCAAAATGTGTGTACTCAGTCGACATATGTTGTTCAAGATTTTCGTTTTCATTAACTGTCACCTTAATATATTATCTGAATTTAAGAATCTAACTATAAAAAAATATTAAATATTAAAAATTCTTAAATAAATTATTAATTTATCAAACATTATTGAAATAAAAACCTTTCAAACAGAAAAATAAGAGAGCAGATCTAGACTCAAATTATTACAATAATGTTATTATGGAAAGTAGCTGATTATTCCCTTTGCCTTCTGTTGAGCAGGAATGGCATTTCCAGTAATATTTGGAAAATTTTGGGGTGGAGTTTCAAAGTAGACTTTATGACTTTATGTGAAGTGGGCAATCCTTCTGGCTGTCGGTTATAACTTCCCCGCAAGGGAGGCCTTTATTTTACGGTATTACCCTTTTGTACGCTAAGCGTCCCGGTCCAGGGTATTAAAGCGAAATCTTTAAAAAGGCGTTGCGAGAAAATTAAATGTATTTAATACAGGAATTTAAAAAAAAAAAAAAAGTTTATTGATTTTGTGAAATAAAAAAAAAAAAGGAAAAAAGGTTAATTAAAGTGACAGCACAACCGAAGCATGTTTTGTTTGGGCCTTACATAAATGATGGGCTTCACTTTAGATTACTTTTTCAGAAAAATTGTGGAAGCTGCAATTTAAAAATATAGAATATCCACCCTTTTTTTCATCTATTAATAAATATGATATAAATTATTTATTATTGATCAATATAACATAAATATTAATTAATTTTAGTTTAATTATATATCAGTCTAGTATTATTTTTTTTTATATCGTATCAGTATAATTATCTCTAAATTTATATCAATCAGATGCTTTTCCTATTAAACATACATACTTATGTTTTTTTTTTTTTTTTGCCTATGTTTAATATTTGTTTAGATTTTTAACTTTTCATGTTTACTTAATTTGAGATTAAAAAATATGAAGCCATTACAAATATAGAAATTAAATAAGAAAATAATAGAAGCAATAAGAGAAGAGAATGAAATAAAGAATTATGTCCATGGATTAAGAATAAAGAATGAATTAGTAAAGAGCAAGACTACGGCAGTAATTCAGTGTTTTTTTTTTTTAATGATAATCTTAATTTCTCCTTTACTTTCTTTTTTTTTAATCTTTTATTTTTTTCTTTTAATATTTAGTTTATTATTATTATTTTTATTAAAAAAATAGCTCATGTGTCTATCTAACTTAAGGTGCACTCTTTGCATCAATCCCTTCTAAAATACTCTCACTTTCACTCTTTTAAAAAATGAAAAATAAAATCCAGCACTGAAAGGGTATGCTCTTCATGAACCCAACTTACTTGTTTTGCACTCTTTGTATCACTTCCTTGGAATAGACTTTTTCCACCTTTCGAAAAAGTAAAATTGGCCATAACCCATAAAAAAAAAAAAAAAAAAAAAAAAAAAAAAAAAAAAAAGGCAGTCAAGGTAGGTCACCTTCTACAATGATGGATGGTTTTTTTCCCTTCTTTTTTTTTTTTTTTTTGATGGATCGAGCTGAGGGAAGGTTCGAACCTATAGAAAACGTTCTTATCGGGAAAATATGCTATGTCATGTATAAAATTAACATCGGAATTATCTATTGATGTGTAGATTAAGAATGAATGCTACCAAAAATCACTAAATAAACAAGGGGCTAGAAAAACAGATTCATGACTCTTAGGAGATGTTTGGTTCACAAGTTCGGTTCAAACTAAAATGTAATTTTTTATCTCAATTCTTGTCTTTTTTTGAAAAAGTTTTTTTGTCTTTTTTGAAAGTCAACAAAAATTACTATTGAAACTAAAAATTTTCAAGTCAAACTCATTCACCAAACGGACCCTTATTGTTCGATGGCCTCACGGCCCTCACCATTAATCTTATTTTGCCTTAATTTCTTCATGTATTGTGTAAAGGTAGCCATTTAATATAAATCTTGCTCCCGTATAATGCAAAAGCACCTTTTCTCATTTATTAAATAAACACCTACTTTTCTTAATTTTAAACATTCCAAGAATTAAATCTTGTACGGAAGTATTCATGAGAATATGATTGCCACGTTATTTCTTCCCTTCAAAGAAAAGGCAATACAAAATTAAAAAAATATTTTCTTTATGTAAGTATTTGGAAAGGTAGACAATTAGACATATACCACATTCATAAATTGTACGCTAATGCAATTTTAGGTTATATGAAATTATAATTAAAAATCTCTCAAAAGAAAGAAGCAATTATCTGAAATACAAAATTAATTCAAAAGGAAAGGGCCACCACCAAAAAAAAAAAAAAAAAAAAAAAAAGAAAAAAAAAAAAAAAAAAAAGAAAAGAAAAAAAAAAGGGGTGGCACCGACGATTTTAACTAAAAATAAGATATAACATGCATGCAACACATGACCTAAAGATGTCAAATCCACAATGCTTTTATAGGCATTTACTATTGGCATGTTCTTCCCTCTACGTATATATTGTAAAGGAAAATATCTTTGAAATCAACATTTTCTGTGAACCAACTATACAAAGGAATAAAGAAGAATATATATATATATATATGTATATGTGTGTGTGTGTGTGTGTGAACCATCCCAATTGCCTCAATTATCTTGTCCTCCTCACTAAGTTAATTATATCATTTTTATCATATTTTACTTAATTATTTATTTAGTTATTTAAATTTTTTTATTAAATTGCATAAAATACAAGTACCTCTTAGTAGATGCTCTCCACAATCATCACTGTCTCTAGTCGAGGAAAGCATGGTACACTAAGAAGGCACATGGTTTGTACCCTAATAAGGTGAGCAAAAGAATATGTTTTCTTTTCATATAGTGACAATATATATAGCTAATATCATACACATATTTATATATATATGTCCAAAATTATTCACCAAAACTAACAAACACTAAAAAATTGTGCATTATTGCCAAGAGCAAATCCGATTAGTCAAAGACTAAAATTTGACTCAAAATTGATACATAGCCTAGCTCCATTAGCTTGTTGTTTATCACTTTATATTACTTAAAAAACAGATTTGAATCTGGATATTTGCGATATGGTCAATAATTAACTTATATATATTTTCATATTTTCTTTGCCTATGACATTCTTGTATTCACATTTTCTTTTTAGGTAAGAGATTTCACTCATTACGGACATGATAAATTAGCATGTATAAAAGGTGTAAACATAATCGGAACATAATCATGAAAATTAAATGGATTAATTCACATATTCTAATATACGAGAATTTCTTCTTACGCGGTTGTTTTTTTGGTGTTTTTTTTTTTTTTTTCTGGCGTAAATATAACACGGTTGCTTAGTTGGTCATTCACTGTCCTCTAGTAATAGGATCACTCGTAACGTCTCCGGTCAAAAAAAGGAGGGAAAAAAAAATCAAACGAAAAAAAAAAAATTAATAAATTATATAGTTGGTATCCAAATCCAAATACCTTAAAAGTCCAATGATGCACATTCTTATACTTGCACGTGAATGCACGCTCACAAAATTCCACTCAACGATTTTTATTTTTATTTTTTTTGCTGGCACTTACTAATTTGGACTTCTTTTATTTATTAATTTACTTATGGGTTTAATTTAATTTAAATTCCTCTTAACCAACTACGCCGGGAGTTGATGGGACGAGAAGACTGCGTCACCTTCTAGTTAGAAAAGGACGAAACTGACCTTCATTTTCCCCCCAATTGGTTCAACTACCCGTGGGTAATATCGTAATAACAAAGATTTAATCCAGGGTAATGCTGAGGTGGCGTCACCCCGCGGCAAAGACGGAGGTGCGACGTGCGTGCGAGAAATGTAACGCTGCGACCCTTCCCCTCCCCACGGACCCCACCCATGTTATCATGGGGCCCACAATGCATGTTCGACCGTCAGATCAAAACAGCAGATTGACCGATCAAGCGGTGGAGTCCACGCCAAGTGTGGGGGGAATCAATCTAACGTTTCCCTATAGCTGGAAGGTGAACGCAGCTGGAGTGGGCCCAGGGTCACGTGACTCTGCCTCGGGATTTGTTCCCTCCTGCCCTGAACTTAACAAATAGATTTTTTACTTTACTCCATCTCCAGCCTATCATTCCGCGCCACGTGGCAAACTACTGCATCTCTCCCTCTCTCTCTCCCTCTCCCCTCCTTTTTTGGTTGCTGATTAAGATATTCTTCCGAAGACCTAAGATCATGTGGGAGGTTGGGGCCCACGAAGGATGCCCTGCAATTAGATGGTTGGCGACAAAATGTGCTAATATTGTGGGCCAGACCGCGTATGATCTGATCTGTGTAGCACTGTAAGTACGTACATACATATGTGATATATACGTACCTAACGAAACAAAACAGGATTTGACTGAAAAATTCTATGTTCTTTCAGTTCTTTCTCCATTATTTTTATTTTTATTTTTTTCATTCATACGTATCTTGTTTCTTAACCGCGTATATGATGTCATTATCGAACTTTGTATTTATAGTGCAATCAAGTTAACAAATTGTCATTAGATTATGCATGCGGTTATTGAAACGTTTTGTTTTGGGCATGAAATCTTGGTGACATGTTTAAGTAGCGAAACTAGCCTTTGAAGTCAGTGAGACGTGTACCAAAATTGAATCATGTATGATAATTTTATTTTTAATACGACTGAAAATTTATTATTTGATGTAGACAATCAATGAGCTGATAGGTAAAAGAGTATAGTTTTTAGCGGAGGGTTACATATAGTTTTTAGTGGAGGCTTACATAAGATAATTAAATTTGAGTGTGGACAAAAAGGAAAAATTAAAAATAAATTCAGACTAAATTGTAAATAAGAAATATTCAGTGGGGGTTGCCAAATGTAGCTTTGTCCCGTCAATTACTCGTGAATTTACTGTAGAACACGAATATAACATGATGCAATCACGCTAACATCAATTGCATGACAACCAAGATCAACAGTTACGTACCAAATTCTGTTCTTAGTGTAATTCTTGAGGATTTTGGTATTGTCTTATAAAATTGTTTCTTGTTTCCAAATATGAAAGGTAAATCATGCATATGTGTTTTTCTAAGGATCTATTTGATAGGAGGTCTCTGCAGCATAATATAAGACATTTCCAACATAATTTTAAATAAGTAAGACGTAACAGATTCTATTTATGAGATAGACGGAAGTCAAGACACAATCACCCCAATATACCAATGGAACATGTGACTGGAAATGTAAAGCACGAGCAACATTAAGAATATGCTGATGCTTTCTCTCAACTACAGAGTTTTGCTGTGGTCTATCAACACAGGAGTGAAAAGGAATGACACCATGTGCCCGAAAAAATTCTGAAAAAGCTAACTCAGGAGCATTGTCAGACCGTACGGACTTAATATTGGCCCCAAATTGAGTACTAATGAGCTTAAAAAACTCGGGAAAGACAACACACACATCTGACTTTGCACGTAAAAAATAAACCCAAGTGAACCTGGTACAATCATCAACAATGGTAAAAAAATACTTATATCCTTCAGGTATGAGTGTGTGATAAGGACCCCAAATGTCACAGTGTATCAATGAAAAAGGCTGATTTGATAGAGAGTTGGTAGAGGTAAAAGGTAACCGACGTTATTTGGACAAATGACAAATAGAACAATGTACTTGATCATCAGGAAATTGAGAAATTTGTAACTCATGTCTAAGATTTTGTATCTTTACATAAGAAGGGTGGCCTAAACGATAATGCCAAAGTTCTTTGTCAGAAAAAGTGACTTGATTACATTTGATTGAAGGTATGGAAAAATTGGATACAACTGGAAAATTGGTATTGACTGTAGTAAGGTCCAACACATAGAGGTTTCCAACCCGCCTACCCATCCCAATCGTTTTGGCCCGAGTATGGCCTGAATAACACAAGAGTCAACTGTGAATGTGATTGAAAATTGATTGGTTTGAGTAAGACTACTAACAGACAACAAATTGAATTTGAAATGAGGCACAAACAACACATTTTGGAGAACAAGTGCAGGGGATAATTTGACTGAACCAATTTGTGAAATGGAAACGGATTGACCATTTGGAAGAATGACATGAGAATTTGTTGCTGGAAAGGACTGTGCAAAGAAGGACTTGGAACAACAGACATGATGTGTGGCACCACTATCTAAAATCCATGATGTTGAGTTAATGGGAAACGAAGTCAAAATTGAGGAAAGTGAAAGAATACCACTGAAACCGGCCATTGTCCCACCAGGCTGCTGCAATTCAGAAGTTGAAGCAATGGATCTGCCTTGGAGCTGTGAGCTTAAGAGAGCAATCAGCTGCTGGCATTGATCTGTTGTCAGTGTGTCCATAGGCGAAGAAACAGTCCCAGCGCTGTGTCCAGCAGTAGTGCTTGTGTTCACAGACATTTGGTTGGCTTGAACCTTCACTTCAGAGTTCTTGGATCGCGGTTTATAACCAGGTGGATACCCATGGAGCTTGTAACATTTGTCCACAGTATGACCCTGAATTCCACAATGAGTACAAAGAGGCCTGTCACGTTTGGTCTTCTGAGTCAAATTAGCAGCGGAAATTGAAGCAGGAGAGTTTGATTCTGCAACAGCAACGGATCCAGGCAAGAAGGAAGATCCAGGATTAATCTGACGTTGTCGTTCCTCTTGCACAACAAGTGAGAATACCTTAGAAATTGTAGGTAATGGCTCCATCATGAGGATCTGACTTCGTATTTGAGAATATGACTCATTAAGCCCCATGAGAAACTGCATTACACACTCCTTCTGCTGAAAATCCATCCAAGCTTTTATTCCCCCACAATTACATACAGGAATGGGCTGGAAATTGCTCAATTCATCCCACAGAATCTTGAGCTTAGTATAATAAGTGCTCACATCCATAGATCCTTGATTGAGAGCAACTAGATGAGTTTTAATCTGATAAATCCGTGGTCCATTGCTTTGGTGAAAACGATCATGAAGATCAGACCAAACACTGGATGCCGAATCAAAATAGAGTAGACTATCTGCTATGTCTCGTGAGACGGAGTTCAAGAGCCAAGAAATTACCATTGAGTTGCAGCGAATCCAAACACCGTGAAGAAGATCGCCGACGGGAGGACGAGGAAGGCTTCCGTCAATGAATGCGAGCTTGTTTTTGGCTGTGAGAGCCATCTCCATAGATCGACTCCAAGTGTTGTAATTAGATCCAGTAAGCTGGTGAGAAACCAGATTCATACCTGGATGATCTCCATTATGAAGAAAGTATGGACTGCCTGAATCCTCCATTGCTCCGACGGACTGGGCGTTAACCACGGCGCGGTTGCCAGTGTTGGAATTACCACCGCGAGCCATCGGACAGGAAAATGAGGAACGATCAGATGCAGCAAGGAGAAAAATGCTCTGATACCATTTCAGAGAGAATTCTAGAATAATGAAGATTTTTCTAATACTTACTTTCCACCGAAAAACAGAGTTGCCTTTATATGAGGCTAGAACAGATAAACGAAAATCCCCAATTCTAGCTATCTGTACAGAAGTAAAACGACAGTAGACAGAAAGAAGAAAACGACATGTCGTTGCATCACCCAGCTTTGACAAAAATAACTAAACGACCCCTATATTCTAATAGTAGAGAAAACTAAAAGATATGTATTATTAGAGAAAACCATATTTTGTATGCATTAACGTGTAAATCAAATATTTAGTTTCATCCTTTACTCTATATAACGTTTTTCTTGAATTATTATTACAACTTACTTATTCAGTGTTATGTTAGAGTTACCATAAGTGACGTTGTAGAGATATTCTATATCAAAGACCTAGAAAAACAAATTGCTTCCGAAACAAAAGTTTATGTAAGTATCGCTTTATTTATTGAAAAAAAAAAAAAAGTCTTTCACTTGTAAACAAAACAAATGTAAACAAAACAATGATGAATTTAAAATGTGTAAAAAAAATTTTGGATTAATTTAATTTAGAGTATAAATTGTGAGGTTGATCCTTAAATTTTTAAATTTTATGCAGTTTTAGTTCTTGTACTTTTTTTCACAGTTGAATTGATCGTAAACCATTAAAAACATTGTTACAATAACCCCTACGTTAATTTTTAGATAAAATCCGTTAGTTGCCATCACTTTTTGATCAAATTACAAATAAATCCCCTTCAAAAATTAACTGAAATGACTATTGTAACAATATTTAAATAGTCTAGGAGCATTCTAATTACGAAAAAAAATCAAGGATTAAAATTGCACAAATGTAAAAGTTTAAAGATTGAATGAGTAATTTAACCTTTTATTTATTGTGTTTAATTTTGCTGCAGAGCAACAAGATAATGTTATAACTCAAAAATGAAATTATTTATAGTGAAATTCGAACTAACAATGCCTGAATTAATTTACGACTCACCTTAACAATACTTCACTAATATATTGTAACCATGCTCGAGAAATTACTCTATATATATACATACACACACACATGATAAAAATTTCAACTGTTGAAATTCCAGTAAAGCTTGTAACAATGAGATTTGAGGGTGTAATTCCCAAAAACTAATAAGAGCAAAACAACCGTAATAAATGTAGGTTTCATTGAACCAAACCACTCTAAATTCTCATGTTGGTTTTTGTATTAAAGTCTTATCTTGTTTTGTTTATTATGCTTGATCTCGTTTTGATTATATTTCGCTTTAGAAAACTGTATATTAGAAGGTTGAAGAAAATTAAGGCCAACAACCATATCGACTGTTAGTGTGTGTGTGTGTATTTACACATATATAATACTCAAAATGCAAGAAGAATGTATATTTCTTATCTCTTTCAAAAACAAGTGATGTAACAATGTATATTCAAGTTCTGTTTGGTTCTCAGGTCTAAATTTAAAGTTTTTCATTTTAATTTTTGATTTTTTTTGAAAAAGATATATATATATATATAACTAGTTTTTAAAAATTCAACCAATTTTAACTTAAAATTTTCATTTTAAACTGATTGATCAAAAACATTCTTAACTTTTACAAAACTTTTTTGTGACTTGTAAAGAGGTTGATGCATTAAAAATAAGCAAAAACAAATTAAGATCATTTTACTCTATTAATTTGTTTCCATTTGTTTTTGCTAAAAGATCAATAAAGCAGTCTTAACAGCTTAAAACCATGAGTATCAAACGGAAATTGTACACAAAATGTCTGAGTTTACAACTTACCTTAAAATAATACTTCCCTACTAGACCATACTCATTATACATTAGATGTTAACACTAATTCCACATTTGATTTCTCACGAGTAAGGACAGAGCTACGTTGTGCCAAGTGGATACTGAATTTTTCTTATTCTAAAATTTAATCTAAAATTTTTTTTCTTGTGATTTTTCTTTTTTGTCCACACTTGAGGGGTGTTTGGTGAATGTGTTTAATTTAAAATTTGTAAGTTTCAATAGTAATTTTTCAGAAAAGACAAAAAACTTTTTAAGAAAAGATAAACAAATTTTTTAGAAAAAGATAAAAACTATGATGAAAAAGTATAACTTAGTTCAAACTAACCCTTAAAGTTTATATATAATGTAAAACCCCACTTAAAGCCCTACTTAAAGTTTTTCTATAAGTTTATTAGACGTATAAAACGAGTAAAAAATTTTAACTCATATTAAAAATAAGATTATCATACAAATTAGGGGTGGCAATTCGTGTCACGTGTCGGGTTCGTGTCGTGTTAGAGCCGTGTTGATTTTTTTCTTCTCCGACCCGAACATGACTCGCGACACGAACACGAAACGAAACCGCGACACGAACCCGTCACGGGTTAATACGACACGAACCAAAATTGACCCGCGACACGAAATTGACATGAAATTTGACCCGAAATTGACCCGCGACACGAACTTGACACGAACTTGACCCGAAAATGACACGAAAAGTGACACGAAAAAAACGGGTCCAACCCGAACACGACAGGTTTTTTTTTTTTTTTTTTTGGTCAATTTTTTTCAACCCGAACACGACCCGTCCCCTATTTTTCCCAATCCGAACTCGCAAAATTCGTGTCGTTTTCGAGTTCTGTCATCGTGTCGCGACCCGTATTGTCACCCCTGATACAAATTTTAATATATATTCTTACTGAACTAGAAAGCTAGCTTCCCATTAATCAACTTCTGTTGCCATCCGGATTCAGGAGTTATAAGTCGGGGAAAAAAGGGTAGTTCACTATCTATTAATAGAAAACTCAAGCTCAACTGTATGTCTGTATTCATAAATGTATATGTATGGAATTCTCTACTTCAATGTCCCTTAATGATTAGTTGTACGTCACATGTGGGGTCATCAAAAGTACCTCTTATCTACGGAACAAAACAGTGGGTCCCACCCAACCATCCAATCAATGTACTCATGAAACTGTGACTCCCACCTTATTACTCTACACTCGCGCGCACCAAACCCCCTTCTAAAGTCTACAACCACACCCGTTGATAAAACTCCCTTAACTTAACGCAAATCCCGATAATAAGTCCAAAACAAAAGGTACAAAAAAACGAAAGCAGCTCCTTAGACTCAACAAAAGTACGACATCTCGTTTTATATTCAATTGAGCTGACGCAATTAAAAAGCTACAAGACAACGACAACCAAAAAGAAATGGCACCGAACAAAAAAAGGGAAATAATTCTAAAAAAAAAAAAAAAGGATAAAACAACGAGAATTACCGGGAATAAATCTGGCGTGTCGGTGCCGACATTAAGGGTCACCGACAGGGGTACCGGGAGAAGAAGGTAACGGGGAGCCGACTGTCGGTTAGTTTACCGGCTGTAGAAGGTGGGTGTGGGACCAGAATTCCATGCACGAGGATCGTCATGGGGGCGTCGGTGCGTTAATTTTTGACTCGTCGGTGAAGCGACTAACGTATCTCCATTCTCCAATGAGTTTCCTTTTTGTTCTCCGGATTTTCGACCGTTTGACGTTTTAAATTTAAAAGCCTCTCACTTTTGTTTGTCTTTTTATTTAATTATTTTTTGTTTTGGGAAAGAGAAATTAATCAATGATTATCACCAATTTAGGGACGTTTAATGCGGCGATGAATAGTGAGTTTTTAGTGATTGAAGTGAAAGTAAATTAAGGGGGAGTTTGGTGATCATCCCATTTCAAACTTATTTCAATTTTTTTTTTTGTCTTTTTCCTAAAAAGTTTTTTGTCTTTTCTGAAAATTCAAAAAAATTTACTATTACAACTAAAATATTTCAACTTAAATTAACCAACCAAACTCACCCTAAATGATATTATTTGAAGAAAAATATCATGGATACAAATTGTAATTCAAATTTTTATGTATGAATATAAATAGCACGTGAGTTGTCTTTTTATATTAATAAGTATTTAAAAAATTATCATATCAATTTATTGCACTTATCTTTACGTGAATTAGTGTATCTAACGCAATTCGTTACCGATGGGTTTGAATGCTCTATGATTCACTCTTGTCCCGTTATCAAACACCTAAAAGGAGATAAGAGATTTATAATATGGGTTGACAACTTATATATTATATAAATTAGTATAAAAATGAGATTGAAATTGATGTCTTTAGCACTTTTTTATAGAAAAAAACCATCTTTAATGTAATATCAGTAAAATTTCCTTTTGCCATAAGAAACTTAGTTACATTAATATTAATGTTTGTGAATAATGTGAAAGCGAGTGTTGAAATCAATAAAAACCACTTAATTATGGGATGATTTAAAAAATAATAATAACTACTCATGTGAGGGTTTTTTTTTAAAGAATAATTTAGAATTAAAATTTTTTCTCCCAGGAACGCTGCATTTTTCTTTCTTTCTTTCTTTCTTTTTTTTTTTTTTGTCCAAAAATGTTATTATTGTTTTCTTTTAAATATTAATTATAGTTCTCTCTTTCCATCCCCTAAACCTCTCTCATTGTTTTTAAGAAAAAATTTCTAGTTCTCTTCTTCAGTCGGCCTTTTGTTTTTTGTTTTTTGTTTTTTTTAAATAAAGAATATATTCTTCAGTCTCTTTCATGTAAAGGAATTGATAAAGAATATCGCGAGCCTTAAATATAACTTTTTTCTAGAAGGGTATGAGCCACAAATATACTTAAAGCATGATTTTTTTTTTTAATGAAATAAATTTGTATGGCTTAGCACTATATTTTGTACCCCAAAAAGAACTTTAAAGTTTTGACCAAAAAAAAAAAAAAGAGAGAGAGAGAAAAAAAATCCTTGCGAAACCTTTTTTCTATTTTAAAGTTTTCAAATCCTCTCAAAATTAAATGATGAATGCACATATTTAATATTGCAACCACACTTGAAAAATCCTTTTTCTATTTTTCTTAAAGAGAAAAGAGAATTTGAAAAAGAAACACTAAGCTCTTATTTGGTTCAACATTTCAATTAAAACTTTTTATCTCAGTTTTTGTCTTTTTCTGAAAAAGTTTTTTGTCTTTTCTGAAAAGTCAATAAAAATTATTATTGAAATTTAAAATTTTCAACTCAAACTCATTCATCAAACGGACCCTTAAAATAAAATTTTTGGAAACTTGTGCTCCACAAGTCAAACCATGATTATGTGTAAGTCAAAGATGCGTAATGTTGCTTAATTATTTAATTATTTATTTTCTGATTTTAAAACCTTAATTACAATGTCAATGTCACAGTGCCACCAATCTGAAGGAACAGCGTGTTTCTTCTTGCAATAACACCCAGCAATTTTTGTCATAATATGCAATGGTCGCTTTCTCGTTATCGTTATTTTTTTTTTTCCCTGTCAATATAATAATAATTATTTATAAATACGCGTTATGTAGATTTGATTCAAATTAAAATAATTGGCAATTATTTTGAATCCCAAAAACATGCCCTGATGATGCAACATGTATGCTGGATCCCAAAAGATTAACTTACAAATAAAAAGAGAGAGAGAAAAAAGTAACAGCCACATGTGATGGTGCCACGTAAGTAATTGACATACATGTATCAAGTTCTAATCAGAATTTTAATATCACAGTGAGTTATCGTTTTTTTTTAATTCAGAAACATAATCTTTTAATTTTTAGTAATGTTATAATTATATAATTAACATATATTATGTAAGTTGATAGGTAAAAATCAAGATTAAAATTAGTGATCCTTGAACTTTCTATTTGTATATAGATACATTTTTTGAATTTACATGTAATATATATTTTTGGTCATAATTCATATAAACTTAAGATTCGTTTCGTGTTTAGATTGAGTTTGATATGAGATTAAATTTTTAAGTTGAGATTAGTTAATTTTTAAAAATTAGTTATAATTTTTATTGGTTTTTTAAAAAAGATAAAAAAATCAATTGTAAAGTATAGTTGAATTTAAACTTAACTGTATCGTCAAACGTGGGCTTATATTTTGATAGTGACATGGAAATAAAATAGGCATGTTAATATTTTCCACCGGCGTCATGAGCGCTGGAAAACATGGACATTATGGCGATGTGCTGCCATGTGAGATTTTCCTTTGGAAAAATTTTACGTCAAAATTATTAATATAGTTAAAAACGACTCACCCGTCTCCTTCCCACAAGGAAAAAAAAAAAAAAACTAAAAATTAAAAAATATAAAATATAAAATAAAAATTGAAAAACATCCTTGCATGTAGCCACGTGCCACGTGGGTACCTCAATCAGTCCACACAACGTGGGGACAACGTTCCCCAATTTTTATTTTAATGGACGAAATCAAATGATGAGTTTACATTTTTATTTTAGTCCCGATATTTAAATTTAACTCTAACTAAATTAAATTTTTTTATTTTAATTTTTATTTTTTTTAAAAATTAACATAATTTATAATTAATTTTTTAAAAAATCAATCAACTCCATTTAAAAAATTTTATTTCCAACTAACTTATCAAATAGAGACTTAATATTTGTAAGAAAGTACACCTAGTGGCATATTTACCAAAGGACAGATGGGCTAGCCTCCACTGCATTATTATTATTATTTTTTCTACCTAAAAAATTTTATAGTTTTTTTTTTTCTTTTCCGTCCGTTAAAAGTAAAAAATTCTCACATAATCCTTATTAAAATGTTACCTTTCTTTTTTAGTACTTTGAAATTATATTTTTTCAAAAATTTGGTATATATTGGTACTGAAATGCATGTCTGGCTTTGTCTATAGATATACCGAGGGCATTTGTGGTAATAAGGGTATATACGCCATTGAGGTGTTTTTGGACAGTCATAGAGGTGTATAATTTGAAATTCAATATTGTGTAGTTGAAATAGTGTAACGGAAGAGTGGTATCCCACGCCTATCAATTGAGTAGGAGGCAATGTACCTATCAATTGAGTAATAATATATATATATATATATATATATATAGATATAAGAGAGGCAAAAAAGTGACCCACAAAATTTTTTGGCCTTATTATTCCCCCCTTTGGCCCATTTCCAAAATTCATTTTCTTTCTTTCTTCTTTCTATACTTTGATTTATTGTAATCTTGTTTCCTAGCTTGTTGCCAAAAGAACAGCCATTTGTTCAAAATTTATGTAGCTCCAAATAGTTGTTTTTCTTATGGACCATTTTTGGATGGTTTTGTAAGCCTCTAAATATTTTGTCGGCAGTGATATCATGAATTCCATAATTTGTTTCTAACTTGTTTAACCTAGCTGTAAAAAAGTAAAAAAAAGTTACGGAAATGAGTAAAACTAGAAGCAATGCAATAATTTGTCTTTTTTAAATCATTTGTACCATCACAATTCCTCATCTTCACTATTTGTAGAAGAAATTCCAATAATTGTTAAAAAACAAAAAACAATAATTATATTTGAAATATAGGTCCAGTTTTGCTCATATTATTATGAGTTTGATGTTGTATAATATGTTGATCGAACAAAATTGTTAATTGAGATTATTGAGTATGAATATATATGAACATATCTTGTAAAAAGGGGGGGAAAAAAAAAGACATCCTTACTTTTATATCTTTTTTTTTTTTTTTTTTTAAAATTATTGAGACTCAAGACATTTTTCTTTTAGAGTGATATTTGATTATTTTTAATTAGTATATTTATTTAATTTTTTTTTTTGCTTGATTTGATAGTTGCTTAAAGAATATATACAATCAAGAAATGCTAAAAACGCCTGTAGCAATAGTCATTGTTGATTTACGTAGTTTGATTGAGATAGCTTATTGACTACCAATTGATGAATAGTAATAGAAGAGTGCGTGTGTGTGTTTTATTATTATTATTATTATTATTATTATTTTTTCAAAAATCGACCAATGACCTTTTAGGTATTGTCGGTACAACACTTGTGTTAGTATTTCCATACATTTTACATATAAATCTTGAAATATGAGTTTCAACCCCCCCCCCCCCTCCCGCTTTTTGTAATTTAAAAACCCTCAGTTATGCTTAGTTGTGCAATATATAAATATTTGATTTGTCTATGGAGAAAATAATACAGCTAGGGAGTATTAATGATGTCAAACATCACACACTAATAGAGGGAATGTCCTATAATATGGACTCACGGGTAGAATTCACTCTCTATTAATTATGATGTTCAACGTCACTAATACTCACTCCAAAACATTTTAAGGGAGAAAAAGTGTCGATTTTATAGGTTTATACATCTCCTTAAACACTTTTAGATTCATGCCCTTCTTTTTCCTTTTAAAATCAAATTAAGAGGAATAAGAGAGAAAAACCACATGACATTAAAATATGAAAAAGAAAAGGTTGAACGGGGAAGGACGAGAGTTTGGATATGAGTTCTTAGATTTAAAATCTAAGAATGTTTTTTTTTTCTCTCTCTCTTTATTAAGTAGAAGCTACAAGTCCCCTACTAAAAAAAATGAGAAAGAAGTAAATAATGTTTTTAAAGTTAATGATTGAAGTAAACGAATAAGTTTTAAAAATATTTATATTATATATCAAATTACCAATAAATAGGAACTTAAATAAGTAATTTATTTACTAAAAGTAAATTGATATTTAAAATTTTTTATTTACTTCAAATATTTTCAAAATATTATTATTTATTTTATTAAATTTCGTAAAAATGTTGTTTATTATAATTTCCGGAAAAGGACAAACTGGCAAACGTGGATTGGGTCTTAGCCCACAACCTTTAAGCCTGTGAAGATGTGATTGGGCCACTTTAGTAAGCCCAATAGCTGACCTTCCTACTCGGCTGGACCCAAAAAAACTGGATTTTCGCTATTGGGCCGCAGTGTTCCTAAATAGCAGTTTCTACGAAAATCATTGAAACAGATTATAAGGTTTTAAAGTATTTAAATAAATCATCGCATAGTAAATTTGTTCTTTACTTGTATATATTTTAAAAAAATGTTATTTATTTTTAATTATTTTCTGAAAACTGTAATTTACTTCTTTCTTCTTAGTATTGATGCAAGTCTTAATTTTTAATTTTTCTACAAACAAGTATTGAAAATATTGTCGTATTTAATAATATAAAAAACCGTATCTGTTAATTAAAAGATAACAGTTAAAAATCATATGAGTTGTTGTAATACTATTGCAAGCGCTTGAAACCAAAAGAAAACTTGGAAATTTGGTTTGGCAAATTTCTAATTTATTATTGTAAGTGGAACAACCAGAATTTATTGGATGCATTATTTGATTTCGGGATAAGACATCTTATGTTTTTTCATTCTATCACGATAAGTGATAGAATCGGCCTTTTACTTTAGCGGGACATAATAAAATAAATTAAAAAAATATATATATATATGTATATATTGAAATAAAGTAAGAAAATGTAAAGTTGAATGACGGAAGCATGAGAAAATCGAATTTCAGTGAAGACAAAATGGCCAAATGATAATCTTTTTTGAAGCTAAACGATTTGTCTTTTAAAACGTAGAAACCACTCCCCTCAACATCAAGTAGCTTCATCATTATGGTCACACTTAATTGAGTTCAAGAATGAAAATGACAAGCATTTTCGCTCTCTTTTGTTTTGTTACTTAGGAATGAAAAAAGTAAAGCTACTAATTGTTCAAAGAATAACTAAATTAATAGTATTTGTTCCTTCTAGTTCTTGTATACTCAAACAGTGTTGACCAATAATAGTGAGCAAGAAGTAGAAGGAAGAACCACAATCAAGAAACCAGCACAATGACAGTGACAAAAAAAAAAAAAATGATGTTGGCAAATTATATTGCTCCTATTTTTAAATGTCAATAAAGTGTAAAAATAAAAAAAATAAAAAATAAAAAAATAGAAATAAAAAATGAAAAAGAAAGACAATAAAAATTAGGGTCTGTACAGGAGTGGATTTGCACGAGCATATATGGTGCAACCTATCTTGATTGATATCATCACATCTTTTGATCCTTTTGACTAAAAGTCAAAGTTTGACTTCAGCCCTTCACTAGGATATGTAGTGAAGAATTTTTCAGGTCGAAGAAACTCTCATGGTTTTACCTGGATAGATTTTGATGCATCCAAATGGTTAAGTCTACATGTCCCGAGAAGGACTTCTGGAAGCTCCTCTTCTGTGTTACCCTGCATCCAAAAAGTTGGCCTCGGTTTTGAATATTAACAATCAGTTGATTCTAATGTAACAGTTTTTAGTGATATTTGTTCTTTATATCAAAATATCTAAATAATACCATGTTGTATGTGAATTTTCATAAAATTACATATAAATCAATTAATTGTTACAACTGCCGTACTTGTGTGGCTACCGCATACGAAACAATTCCTCAATATGTATTGGTTTAGTTTCTAAACTTTTCCAGTGTTTTTATTGAAAATGTTATGTTTTACAATGTTTTCAAGAATGTCACGATCACGTCTTGTGCTTTAGTTTATGTAGAAGAAACTTCCTTTGTGATGAAGTTTGATCCAACTTAAGGTGTGATAAGACCATTTTAACAATGAGATTGATCAGATCGGTAAAACTCAAGTGTTTTGAGCTCTATTAAAATGGTCTTTTAACATAGAGAATGAGCAAGAAGTTCCTTAAAATACAAGATAAAATGTGGTATTACGACAAAACCTGAGGATTTTTTTGGTGGATGAAAGCTCTTTATTGGAGAATTTGGGATAGTGTGATTATACCTGAATCAAAAATGCCATTTCTATGACCAAGTTGTTGAGGTAGCCAAGAACAAGACTGACCACTCCCCTTGCCACAGTTGAAGACCCAACATCGATTTCGAGCTAGGATTCATGAAGACTCGAGGATTAGAAGAACTAATGATGATTAAGCAATCAAAGAACACAATTACAAACATTCTAAACAAGCTTAAGGCACCAATTTCTCCTCAAATAATCCAAGATAAAAAGCTTGGTGATTCACCTCTAAATAGTTCTTCCCACGAAAATAATGTATTTCTAGTGCTTGACCCACTAAGCACGCTTTCTTGCCAACGCTCTGCTTCACAATCCATGATCCCTAAAGAAAACAAAATCGAAGCACTCTAAAAATGGAAGAAACGTGTCTACTAAATTCCTGCACATGCATATGTAAATTTGTGTATACAACACACGACGGAGGTCCCAGGTTCGAAACTTTAGAGGTTTTTATTCAAATTAGTAAAGTTGTTCTCTACATTAGAATGGATACTGACCTTTGAAATGTATGGAATGAGCTTAAATCTTGAATTCCTATAGGCATCATCTCCATTGACAAAGTTATATAGCAAGGGATTTTCTTCCAAAGGAGTTTTGATCATGTAGTACATTGCCAAGGTATACATGGTTGAACCCGGGACCTGATTTTGCGAGCGTAAATTTGTGTTAATGGTGGCAGTGATGTAAATATTTTGGCAATAGAAAAAAGAAAGAAACTCACTTGAATGTTGACGATAAAGAAGAATTCTGGTCCGCCTAGATCTGCAAATTTCTGCATGGCGAACTTGAACTATAAGATCATGAATACCTTGAGAGAGTCATTATTTATTGGATCATAATTGAATAAAAACTATGTCATATGATAGATCAAACCTGAACAATACCACCAGGCCGGCTTCCGAGATCATCTTCTCGCCTGTTTGATTTTAGCCAATCCGCACCAACCATTTGCATTAAGGTACCTTTTGCCTTGATCTGGTGTAGAATCACACATTTGTTTCGGGAATTTGAGAAAAAAGAGATTGAAAATTTCATTCTTGGAAAGCAAAGTCAAGGTTCTCGTGTATCATTTTTTGTCGAAGGAAGTTCAGACTCGACATCAACATGTTCCCATGTGAAGTTCTAACCGGCGGAAAATTAACGAACATCGCCTTATAATTTTCGTACTTACATAATTCTTTTAGGTGGCGGGATGTGACAATGGAATCTTATTCATCACCACAATACCCTTGAGCACATTCTATGGAATTGTCTCTTCTTTTTCTTTGAGTACCAAAATTTTCTTATAATCCTATTGCCCTGATCTCTCTTCTTACTCTTATCACCACCATATCGACTTTCAAAATAATAAAGAGCGAATTCTGCGATATGATATTAAAAATGAAATACCAGACTTGTAGGACATAGTCTTTAACTATAAGATCGTATCATGTTAAATAAATATAACAATCCAACGAAACTTGATAACGACTTAAAGGTTAAAAACTGAGTCTTATTGACTCCTACTGAAGAATTCTGCTGAAGTAACGGCGTGATAGCATGTTTGAAGAGGGCAAAAAGATAGTACATCATTTTCAATCGTGAGCAGGACTAAAAAAATACCTTATTATGATCTTGTAAATAAGTACTTCCACGTACTAAAAATGATGAAGGATCGCCAGCTGCCCAACTACAAGGTAAAGCACAGCTTAGGTCCCTTTGAAGAGTAGCTCCATAGAAGCATGATGTAGCGTCTTCCTTATCCGCAACATGTAAGTCCGTATGGCCTTTCTTCGGAACTGCAGAGTCATGACACATAAGTGGCTAATCTTAATCCAACATCATTCTGAAGAAACAATTCGAGATACTCCAGTTTTCGTAACTAGACTGACCTCTGATATCTTGAAGTTTTTTCATGAAACCGGCGGCTGATGAGAGTTTGGAGTGGGATGTATTCTGTACATTAGGATGTGAAAAGCCATGTCAATAAGTAATAAATTACAGTTCCGACCATACAGATATAAAGTCTAATAGGAGTTAAGTCATTACATTTTGCCTTAAATCTTACATGGCGTTTGAATTAGAAAAAAAAGATATGATCCCGAATTTTATACACTTGAGAAAATAAACTGCCAAGTGACTCAATGAAACAACCAAAGTGTGCTCCAACGAAAGGATCAAACATATGAAACTTAGGAGAACATTTTCATTGTCTACATTCGTTTTCAAGGCCAAAGGACGCTATATGGTGATTGATACTAGAATTAGACTTCCATGCGTCTAACATGAAGCCGCTCGCTAGCCAACTTGAAAGTAAAACTTGAACGAAGGAGACAAAATGAGGCTATATAGCTCAAGTCTGAAATTTAGTCAAACCACTTAAAAGGTTTATTTTTTTCTTTAATGAACAGTAAGTACCGGAGATTTCTGTCCTGTGCTCGGCTCTGAACCAGGCCACTCATTCTCCAACAGGCCACAGTCTGTTGGTTCAGGAACATCGAAAAACTCATCCGCAGCATCGTTCAGTTCCATTAAACTTTTACGGCCAGAAACAGGTGTGTCCATCTCAACTTCCAACGAAGGAACTTGCCCTGTCTTCTTAACTTCTTCAGTGTACTGAACTTCACTCTTAATGTCCTCATTTTCACTCTGGGGCAGTCCAATATCTCTTGTCAACTCTTCAGCTACAAGCTCGGAGAAATTACTTCCTGATTTTGCTCTGAACAGCTCTCTTAGTGCTGATAGATGTAGAACACAAAGGTTCTTAGCATCGAATGATGTTCTACTATAGAAGCAGGAAGAAAGGATATAAACAAGTACCTGAAAGTCTTTCAAGCATACGAATGGTTATCGATCTTGCAGACGACGGACGCAAATATAGCTTCCAATACTTCCAATCAATGGAAAGCATGTGTTTTACGAGTGATTGTTTCCCTTGGTTCACTGGCGTTATAACAAATCCTCCACCTGCATGTTCGTTTAGTTATTTTCTGAAATAAACATTCCGAATGGAACAAGAAGTCCCAATCACAACATACAAGCACATGGAATGTGAATTGACTAACATATAAAGCAAAAGTCAAACATAAAAAACCGTCTTAAGGTACTTAAGACTCTTCTGAAAAATTTTAAAAAGCCGGAACAACTAGGTATAAATCTAGAAATAGACATGGACAACTTATACATGACTGTAGAAAGATGTTAAAAGAGCCAGTATATGAGTCGCCCCGAGAAGTTAGAGGTCTTGTAATGTTGGAACATGTTTATGTTGCAATTTCAAAGTAAATTCAACGAAGAAAGTAAAGAGAGAAGGATCCTAATATCTTTAATATGATCACATCAAGTGTGTCACACAATGGATGAACTTCCAAATCAAAGCATGAATTACTTTTAAGCCAAGCGCGGACATAGCCCGTCTGGGGCGGACACTTCTTGTGAACCACTGAATGGTAAAGAATTACTGCATACCAGGAGATAAAGAAAAGTTAATTAAACCAGATAAAAACATTGGCTCCATATACTCTTTTAGTATGATTTTAAGTTCATTTAGGAATATGCTACCGTATGTGCCATCATCCTCTCTTCTCCAATAGCGCCGCAATAGTAAATCTCTTCTCTTCATCCCCCTACAAACCGTTATAACGTGTTAACAAAAAGCGGATTTGTGAACTGAATTTCTCTTCATATGGAGGTACAAAAGCCTGACCTAGGTAGCCAATCACTGTACAACAGCTTGTGAATGATGTCCGTATGGCCATCAAGGTGCTCCACGACACTGCCGCGGTAGAAACAGAAATCCCATCTGCAAAGACACGCGGTAATTCAACCTCTGGAATGAGAACAACACATCATTATCAGGGAAACAAAAGTTGTTAAATTTGTAATTTTTTAGTTTATGAATCTTTGGAAAAAGATTGGCTTCTGCTTCACTACTTCCTAGTTGTAACGAAGGAAGTACAAAGAACATGTCTGCGGTCTTACTCTGATCTTGAAGAGCCAATAGACATAAGAGTTCGAAAAATCGCTTCCGAAGTCCCATCAATTATTCCGACCGCCATTATTGCTGGATGATCATCCCAATGCTGAAAAATCACAAAATATGTCTACAAAAACAAATTTCAAGTACAAACATAGATAACTAGTGCTTCAAGAATAAAACTTACCCTCCCGCGTGAATCCCAATCTTTTGCTTCTTTGAAAAGCCTCAAGCCTGAAAAGCAATGCAATTTCAAAATATAAGCATATTCAGTTGGCCTAACAAAGATAAAAAAACTTAACTAGTCTTTACCATTCTGACACCCAAAAATTTTCCACGGCGAGGGAGCGATGACATCCGATGTTGTTGCCTCAGTGTGCAGAATTGAGGAAAAAGTCCAGTCAATAGAGTTGTTATTCTCGCGCCTCTTTGAACCAACCAATCTGTGAAAAAATGTTATTTCAATTCTTATCATTCGATAATGACAAGCATTTTGAAGACAACACAAAGCAAAGAAGCATTGACGTACCTTAAAGACGGCCATCTTCTCTTGGAACAAGCCACAAAATCCTTGTCTGGATTTTGGCACTCCTGCAATCGACAAAAACACGAGGCTCTAACCAATTTTGAAAATTGTTATACGGATTATAGCAAAAACCTCCATTGTCTTTATTCGAAATGTTGCGTTTCAACCTCATGTTTTCAGCAATGCTCACACAAATGCATTTTGGACATCTAACATATACTCTAAAACGCGGGGAATAATTGCGATACTGTCGAAAACATAAGGTCGAACACGATATTTTGACAAAAAATAGAAGACCATTTTGTGAAAGAAAAACATAGGATACCTTTAATGCAGCATCTTGCAAAGATCGAATCCATCTTGCGGCTTCTTCCGGACTACTAGCTCCCAACTACAATATTTAAATTTAAATTCCGCTATCAGTATACTGTTTAAAAAAAATAAATAAATAAGTGAAGATTTTGGCTTGAAATGAATCCTCACCCTAAGATGATCATTGTGGTTGGAAGTGTTGTAAATTGTGAAAAGAAAGAGAACCTGAAATTTGCAAACAACATCGAAAACTTGACGCCTAAGAAACATGTCTCATACATGGACAACAAGATTTGGTCAATCACTTGCGATAAACCTTACGACATGTTAGGATGATACCTTTCTTTGAATGCTCTCTCTTCCGTTATCTGTAACACGAATGCAGGAATCGATTATCGCACTTCTGACCGGCTCCTGCGAGACCGCAGATTCATTATGCAGAATTTAGTGATGAAATCAGATAATAACAACACAATACTGGCTAAATTACGAGCTCTACATACAATGACATGAATATATGCATAAATACACACATGTGTATGTAAGGAAAATACAAAACTACAGAAATACAGAAACAAAAACAATGATTAAATTAAAAAAAAAAAAGAATTCAAAAGAGAGAGAGAGAGAAAAAAAAGGGGAAAAGAGGAGAAAGAAAGAATAAATACCTCTTTATCAGAAATGGGTATAGTCTTGAAGCTTCTAAGGAAGTGATCCTTAAGAATGAAGTACCTTTTACGTGAATATTGCAGACCAAACCGATTGAAACGAATCAGATGAAGCCAACCTTCCATTTTCCCATCATTTTCCAAACTACCCATCTCATTAAAAACAGATTTTCGTCCCTCTACGACATTTATCTGGTCTCAAATTGACTGAGAAAAAATTAAGTTTCTGTTTTTTTTTTTTTTTTTTAAATTTTCTTTGAAGTTCTGAAAAACAGGGGAATGGGAAAATTGATTTTATGGAGAAGATTGTGTTTGTTGATGACGATATATTTTTAAATTTATTCTTGGTTTTTTGAATTTGAAAAGGTGAAAAGAATGGGAATCGAGATGATCCTCTGATCCCCGAGGAGAGAATCAGAGAATCAAAGAGAGGAAATTCCAGTCCCCGGATTCGGAAACTGGTCTTTCTCTCTGTCTCTTTCTTTTCTTTTCTTTTCTTTTCTTTTCTGTTTCTTCTCTTCCTTCCCGGTTTAAAAATAACTGATTTTGGCGTGTAGTTCAAACAGAGTTTCACCTTACCAAATTACCAAATTACCCCTTTAATTATATGTGTGCGTGAATATGTAACAAAATTAGGGCTTTTTATTTTTTTATTTTTCTAAATTAAAAAAAAAAGGAATTCTAAATGGAAGTTTTGTATCAAGTGTTTTTTAAGGGGAAATTGTAGGAAGTAACATTTTTTTATAACTATCTTTAAAATTTATAGTATGTTTTTTTAAAAGATTATCAATTATAACATATAAATCCTTAAATTTCCTTGAATTATCTAAAAAATTTCATATTTACGGTTAATTTTTAACAACAAATTTATGTACGTTGTTTATTTTTAGAGAGAGAGAAGAGAAGAGAAAGAATGGGGGATTTTTTTTAGTCTCATGTGAACATAAATTTTGATTATATTATTTATTATTATGTTTAAAATTTTATACTATAATTTATTATTACGCTTTTCAAAAATATTATTTCACTCTTTCTCTCAAGTTTAAGGATATTGAGTTGGTCTTATATACTATAGTATTCAAAAATTAGCACATAATATGATATTTATTTTACGTAAAATGAGCTTAAACAAGTTTGACATTTATAAAGGTCTTAAAGTAGATGCACATTGATTGCTACATTTGTGTATAATCATTGTAAATTTTGTATTAATGTCTTGTTTCTTGCTGAGAATTTAAAACTTAATCTGAGTAAATTAATAAACGTTAGATTTGTGGATTCATTTTTATTCTAATATCATATTGACATTATTTGACGTGCATCCCAATAGTTGTTATTTCAGTATAAATATCTCAAATAAGAATTTAAATTTTTTATTGTTTTGCTAAACAAAAAAAAAAAAAAACCATTTTTGTACTACCTTGGGAAGAAATAGATGGCAATTGTTTTTCTTTTTTTTTGGTTTGAAATTAATAGATGGCAATTGATTTTGAT